>OY756433.1:26323344-27613644 GCA_963576905.1 Mystacides longicornis | reverse complement strand
TGACGAAACTATTGCGTAATCTATAATAATAATAATATAGTTTTGAACTAGCCGACCCGTCAAACTTCGTCCCGCCTTGGAATATAAATTAATAATATGTTCGAGATTTTATGTATAACTTTAAGTTGATTTCAGTTTAAAGTTATTTAACACAGACGACGACGTGGTCCTTATATTATTGAATTTGAATTAGTATAATGATACAATTCATTATTACCTTTTGAACTACTGTAACCGCTGCATCTGTTATAAAACATATCATTATATTATTTACTATAAGCATTCCGTGAATCGTATCATTCATCAAACAACCGATTCCTGTCAAACGCCTGATTTAATTTCAAAATTAGAAAAAATCTAATAATAATATGGAAGTTTTATTTTTATTCCGTGCAACTTTTTTCTTTCATAAGACCCTTCAGACAAAAGCAAACACGACAAAAAAAATGGGCGATATAAGTTCAGCTGTTCTCATAGGGTAAGAAACACGTAGAATGCCGATTCTGACTAGCGCCAACCGGCGCAAAGAATGTTACTATGCATTTGAATGGGGAAACCCACAGAAAAAGCAGGAACCCGCTTCCCGAGATGCCCATTTAAATGCATGGAAACCATAGACAACAATCTTTGAGCTTCGTAATCGGCTTTCAACGTGTTCTTACCCATACGATGACCGCGCAAATTAGCGTTCCATTTTTATATAAGAGATAAATAATACACTTTCCGTGAATTCAGACAAACACTTTACGTACCTACCTACTTCAATATATTTTTCGTACCATGCATCCTGTACAGCGATTCTGAATTTTTTTTTTTACGATCGACATTAAAATCATTATGTAGGTACCTACCTATTTTAGTAATTTATTATCTCTACTAAAATAATTTACGGTAAGTTCACGAAAAGAATCTGGATTGTATTGCAATTCTTTATGTCTTGATCTGTCAAAATATTTGAAGCCATTTCATAAAAACACTAGCAAAAAAAAAACTATGTGAGTAATCTTGCTTTGAATTTATTGCGTAAACCATGAATAGCAAGTTGATATAATATTATGTTGAAAAAAGGTAAATAGTATTATGAAGTCAATAGGTAAATTATTTTATATCAAATGTAGTAAAAGTGCAAAATATTAAATTTTAAAATTATCTACAAAATCCTCACATCATTTTAGGATAGATCGTAAATAATTGTTTTGAAAACACTGGCAAGTCAATGACCATATCATTTCGTCACTGTATAGTGCGAAAAAATTAACTGTCCACTGGAACGTATAAAAAATAGAGACGAAAGGGATAGCAGTTAGCCGGATATTATGACCTCCTCACACACCATTTCCAGATCCCTCAGCTCTGCTTCGAAGGAGCAGAACACGAGGAAGACCCTCTCGGTATGAGAAGATCTTCTTTATCTTCGGAACCCTTGCGGGAGGAAGAAAAGCGCTCCCCTTAAAATATCGGTGTTTTTATTTTCAAAAATTTATAAAATTCGTAGAATGCTAAAGAAGTCCTTACTAGAGCCCGGCCAGTGCGTAAATTACCATGGGTACAACGCATGAATTATGCTTACGTAGGCGGTATAAACAAATTGGACTGACTCCGTTGCCGGAACGTTATTGTTCCAAAAATCGCGGAAACTATCTGCATCTTCAGCCAGGATGATATATGACGAAACGTTGTTTTATTAAACTTCCCTTACTTACGAAGACCAGCAAAGCTGCTGTTTTCCTCTATATAGTCTAATAGTCTATATAACGAAATATTATATAGAATTACTCTCCATAATTTACCTTATGCTTGATAATCAATTTTCTAAGTTGTAGAATTTATTTTGTGATTATAAGGTGTATTTCTTAAGTGATACTTTAATAAACAAATCAATGAGTTACATGTCTCATTTTACTATTCGGTATCCGGCAGGATATTATTTACGCCGCCGGACAGACCGGATATCGGATAGTTGCCGATATCCGTTTCATCTAATAAAAAATATAAACAGTGGACAGTTAATTTTCTTCCTACTCTACATTGTCGAAAATTCGTTTATAGTCGAACGCCAATTACTTATACCATTAGAATACTGAGGTTGACCACCTCACTTCCTTAAAACTCAACCGGTTAGAAAAGGCACAATGAGCCTCGGACGACTTCGAGCGCAATGGAGAGTTCTTTATGCCTAACCTATTCTCCTGAGTGGGTCCAAGGCCTCCCGTATTATGGGGTGGTTTGGGGGGAACCGCCACGGGCTTGATTTGTGTGCGGCTGGCTTTTTGGCAATCGGGCTAGGGTTTGGCTTTGTGCGGATCGGGTTTGCTGCGGTTTAGTTTCCTCCGGGCTGGCTTGCGGTGAGCGGGGGGGCTTAAAAGGGAGAATATTACGTTATTATAAAAATGCAGACCTACTTTACGTGGTCATCGCATCACGCCTGGAGGCCAAGTCGAAATATTAACGACAGCTCCAACGTTAACAATTTGTTGTTATTTCCATAGAGATAACGTAAAAACTGTTGTTCAACGTGCGTTAAACAATGCTGTTCCAAATTCCGAGTCAAAAAAATCAGTTATTCAAAATTAACGTTAAACGTTACCTCAAAATCTTTGGAAGTATTACGACGCTGATATTATATTGAAGACGAAACGCATTTTTTTTGTTTGGAAACCATTTTCAATTTGGTAAACGTTAACGTTCGGAACGTTAACAGTTTTCACGTTTAACGTTATTTATTTCGACCTGAACTGCTGGACCGATATCGTTTATTCTTTTTATGTCGTGTTTGCTCAGGATAAGATATTTATGAACTAAATTTCGAACCTACGACCAGACAAACAACAACAAATCAACGTGAAAGATATAAATTGAAATGTTAAAAAAAACGTCTGTAGCTTGAAAAATGCCCAAAGCAGATAGAAATAAGTGTTTTAAAGATCACTAATTTCATTGCTTTTCGAGAACTGCATATTTTTTTATTCATATCCAGCAATATAAAAATTGATTTCAAATAACGTCATTTGATGGAATAAAAGTTATTCGAGTTATTTTTTGGGATTCTCATAGAACAATGTCAGTCAAGTTAGCGAAATTTTTAAGTTCGCGGGCTGATTCTATTTGTATAAGAAGCACATATTTTTTAAATACAGATTAATAACGACAAATATAAATAAAAATATAGTAATTTAATGGAAATTTTAGAATATATATTTAAAAAAAGAAATGTTGATGATGTTTCTTATTATTATTAATTTTGATGCGAATATAATTAATTCTGCATTGTTTAGGAAGAGAAAGCAAATACAGTAACACGTGAGCGAAGCCACGGGTAACTAGCTAGTCAACCATAAAGGAAACGTTAGACTTCAATATGTTAATTTAATACGCAAGTCGATCCTCCCACTAGGCTACCAATTAAGCCTAATGATAATGAATGTTCCAGAGATTTTGCAAATACTGTTTCAGTTTAATGTTCTATTGTTGCGCCAAACGTTTTCAATTATAATTATTGTTCTAATATGAGAGTAAATAGATAGTTATGATGTTTTGAAGTACAGCTATTAGCGCCTTTTGTGGGTTTTGAGCGAGAATTAAAGACGTATCGCATGAAAGAACGTTAGATATGCATACTAAAAGCTTCGAGAAAAAAGGGTTTAAAAATACGAAAGTAAATTTAAAAGATCTTTTTGGGGTCCAATCAAATTTCTTCGAAATATCTTCCAGGTATATACCTAAATAGTCAAGCCCTCAAACTGTGGGGAATTCTCCGTTATTATTGTTCTCAGTCTTTGTGCTTATTTCATATTATTAATTTACCTGTGTTCTTGTTTCTCAAATATGTCATCATGAATAATCCACCATACTGCATGAAAAATAAACTGATCTTAAACTGATGAAGTGTTTTATTATTGATACCTATAACAATAAGATACTTACATATTGTAAACTTTCTTTATAATAATATGTTCATAGAAATTTATTTCATTTAGCAAAAGAAGTGCCATAAAATAAAAAGACAATGGTCATTTTATTTTTGTAACAAAAGACATTTACAAAACAAAAATTAGGGTGCATTAGATAACAAAATAATAATTTGCCGCACCTATAAAGTGTAAATAATGATACACGCTGGTCGTCTATATTATAAAAACACACGAAATAACATCTAATCTGACCACAACTATAAATTTGAAATCCTTCCAAGAAATATGATAAACCCCACGACACAACGTTTAACATTAGCAGGTGCGCTGAGTCCAGGTATCTAAGGCTTAAAAAATAGAGCAACTACAAACTAAAGTGAATGTATATTTATTAAATTTTTTATGAGTTAATTGATTAAAATCAATTTTTTGCTGTGTTAGAAGTTGATATTAGAATTTTTGAAAATGCCAGTAGATAGAGAAAAGTCTACTCTATCGAATGATATAAAAAGCCGAAAATCGACCTAATGTATAATATTCAACGTTCTTCCAGGCGATACGTCTAATATTAAACACTTATGTTGTGGTTAAGGCCAGCAATAATTTTATTATTCAGTTTTTACGTGTACGGTTTTTACACACTCCGCATTAATAAAACCCATAATAGCTGTCATTTAATTAGATAAAAATATAAAAGAAAGGACGAACCACGTCAAAATGGCTCTATTAAATTGATGGTTGGCACAATACTCTCGTTTACATAATGAAAATGAGAGCGGCCATATAAAGCTCTCTGGGGTACGCCATATTATTATATGAAATTTTTAGCATCTGCTAATACAGTTGCTTTGATTACTTATTTCAACTGTATTTTGTTATTTTGTATTTTATTTTGATATGTTTTTAAGTTAGGAACATAGGAGCTACTTTTTAAGAAAAAAAAACCTTTCGTATTTTTGTCAAAACTTAAAATTTTTATTATTTTTTATCGGGAGATTGTTAAAAGAAGAATTGATTTAGCAGTGGAAAGTAAGTGACACAGATTTCTATGATTTCAAATTTTGTGTATTTTATTATTTAGGAAATTTAAGGATGAACGAAAGACTATAATATAACAAACGTCGCACAGGCACGTCACAAAGAAAGTCAATAAGTTACTCCATTTCCCGTATGGGATCAAATAGATTTAAGTAAATGTAGGTAATAATGTTATGAATGATAAAACGCCCGAAATAGTATTGAAGATTGGCAAAATATGTGGGTGTATGTTTGGGCTAGAAGTATGTTTGGTGTAGTATCTGAAATCAAGTGATAAAATTATTATTTTCCTCTCGGTGATAATAAATAATAGGAACGGTACAATAGATTGCCTATCTCGAGAATAAATACGACGGTAAATTAACTTGATTGATTGTTCGGTGAAATGGGAGAACAGGAAAATATCTAAATATATCCCGTCTTGATTAATATCACGAGAAGCGGAGGATTTTCGTACCAGATGAGCGCAAGGACGAAATCATAATATGGGATCTAACCCCTATTTATTCTATTTTGTATCAAAATATCTCCGATTTTTTGAGATAAACCTGTTTACACTATGTTGTACAATACACGTTTTAAAAATTTCCATGATTGGAATTCATCTTAATATCATTTGATAATACCAATAATATCTTACCATATTATTATGTATCTACAGAAAACCTTTGTGATTCAAATAATTGGTAGTAGTAAAATTAACGAATTGAACGTGCATTCTTGGTGGAATTATTTAAATAAAATAATTTAATTAAAACAATTGATTTGTTATTCCACTATATTTATTTACCTTAAAGGTAAATAAATATAGTGGAATAACAATTGTTTTAATTGTTATCAATTGTTTTAATTAAATTATTTTAATTGGTAGTAGAACAAATGATGAAGTTTATGTACTTCGGCATGGAGATAGCAGGGTGCAACGATCTGTTCGATGAAATAAATATAGTGCAGATTATCTCCGTATATCTCTTTATGGTCTAGGATAGCGATGCTTGTGATTCGGGGGTTCCATCTTATGCCCAATATTCTTCTTAGGCACTGTTTCAAAGGCAATGAATGAGACCAAGTTAGCAGAATGTTTCAGAGAGACTTCCAAAGACTGAAAGTGCTACCAAAAGGATGTATACCACCGATGAGGCCACAAAGTCATGAATGGAAAGCTGGTCTCCGGTTCAAAGTTCATCTTATAAAGCTATTGTCATCTAGATTTCAGACAGGGGAGAAAAATGGGATTAAAAACGATGACATATTGAAAACGTAAATACAGTCGAGAAGCATCAAACGTGGGTCCTCCAGTCCACTGATTACTTCAATATTGAGGTCGGTTTTTATTTTGGCAAGTAGGGTGTGTGTGGGTGTGTGTAATATATTTTTCGGCCAATTGTACCGTTCATAAGAAAATCTTAACAAAAGTGTTTATCTATTATTATCCTTGTGTCGGATCCATCGAATAGGGTTGCTGGCTTTGAGCTGGATAGAAGATCATGGACGGTGCTTAACCGTATAAGAACGGACTGTGGAAGAAGTGCGGCCGAACTCCACAGATGGGGTTACGTCGACAGTCCCCGATGTGAGTGTGGGAGCGACACACAGACGATACAACATATTGTGCATGTTTGTCCAATACATATGTTTCCTGGCTCGATGGAGGATTTGAATTTGCTGACGACCGACGCCAAGAATTGGCTGAGGGATTTTAAATTGTTTTTATAATTTTGACTTGCGCCTTTTAACCATACGACTATATATATATCTATTATATTAAAAAAAATATGTGATGGATGGAGAAAGGATCAATCAATTCTGACGTGAAAAAGGTTGTGGTTGAAATAACAGAATCAGGTCAAGGCAATGCAAGGCACATACGTCAATATTTTGTTACTATATTTATTATTTTCTCTTCTGATCCTCCTTAATAATTATTATTGCTATCCTGAGATTTTTTGTTAGAAACGTGTTGATAACTCTCTCCATAACTCTCCAAAAGTTCAAAGAGACACTTGGAGGATTATTCACGTAACTTTCTTAATACGATGGTTGCGATCTTATTCAAACCTCAGCCCTTGCAGACACCGTTATATTAAAAAAAAAAATATGGAGAATCACTTCAGCTAAATCGGTTGCAATTTTTTTGATGGATCTACTCATGCAAGAATGCTAAAAATGCGACATTATATGAAAACTATTTGTACTAAACTACTTCGTAAAGCCAACAGTTAAAAAAGCATGTCATCTGTGTTCTTTTGTCTCAATTTAATGGCAGTATTAGAAATATTTTAGCACTGCACTCGAGTGGATTAGAAATAAGTGACAGTGGGTTTCAAATTTTTTTTTTTGTTTAAATTTTAATGGTGTCTGAGAGGATTAATATTTGAATGTCTCGCTAATAACACGACTACGATTGGGACACGTCGTCTTATCTTTCCATTTGGCTAGAATCGGTATAGTTGGTGACGCTACTTGCGAATGTGGGAGGGAGGAAGAAACAATAGACCACGTTTTCTTTAATTGCCCGCTCTTCCAAACCATGATTTTATCAAAGAAATTTCAAAGATCTGTCTCACTTTCCCTATCAAGATTCAATCCCTTTTGGCACTTAACGATTTTAAAATCAATCAAATTATAGTAAATCACCTTAAAAAGTACGATAAAAAAGTATAATGTGTGTATGTGTGCATTGTGAGAGAGGGTGCGAGGGTTGTGTGTGAGGGTGTGTGTGTGTTTTTAAGATAACATAGACATATTATTATGAAAAAAAAAAAAACAAAAAAAAAATTAAATGTGTATATAATTTTTGGTGGATTTGTTTCCTTTTACTGAGGTATGTGGTCCTTCCCTATTACTAATTTGTTTAATATGTATTTTTTTGTTGGTTTTTCTATGAATCAATTAGGGCATAAATCACTCGAGATCGGGTGCATTGCCGGAAAAAAAAGAAGAAGAAGAAGAAGAGAGGATTAATATGTAACAATTAAAACTCTATCAATTCATTACTGATGTTCGATTTTTAAATAGAACAAACTACTACGGGCTAACGACCGACTTCTACTGTTATTCCGAAGGCTGGCTAAGTGTGATCACTTTACGTTAACAACTTTCGCCATTAGGTGGTAATGTTAAAGTCTCCGAAACTCCTAATCATGAGAATTCTCGAGATGTTTAACATGTCAATAAATCCCATGTATACAACAAGTAGATATTTAATAATAATTAATGAAATATAAAGAGAAAATTTAAGATTTGGCGTGACTCAATTAGATATACTTCTTTTGTAAATACTTATATATTGTTATATATTTATAACAATAAACAAAAAAAAGTTGGAAATTATTAAGAACAAGAGGGCACCCAAATGAGAAAAGACTGCGACTGCTGTCATGTATTTGGCGCCAGGATATGAATATATCCATTAATATTCGAATTACATAGATCGCGACTAGGTCGTATCTAAACCGTTCAGTTAATACCTGTCTAGTTTCGAAGAGGTAAGGCTCCACCAAATCAATCGCTAAAAATGTAGCATCGACATGAACTATCTTAATATGTCAACGATCTACAGTAGGTAACTCTACACACAGAGAGACAACAATATGATCTCTCCTTATTCACAACTTGCTCAATATTATTATATTTTTAGACAGAAGTATCCTTTCAAGAATGTACGTGTACAAAGATACAATAATTCTTTCAATCCATTTGTTACTTTGTTTTGAAATGATTTGTAACCGAGACTCGACACAATACTTTTCCTTTGTTTTAATGAAATCCTCAGTAGGGAATTTCCATTCAAACTGATTCCGTACCAAGCTGGTACCAAGTGCATACTTGCTGAGTAATTGGTAATAGAGCGTACAATACTCAAGAGATTAGAAAATCTTGCAGCACGGTCCCTATTCACCAAACAAAATATTTATCATACTTTCAAGTTAAGCTTGCTTTCTACTAATATTTTCAATTGTTTATGATTAATAATCTTGTCCCATTCTACAAAAGCAAGCAAATGATTATGTGTATTTACGAAGTATGTTTAGTAGGGACGGAAAGTTATGAAAAAGAAATCTAACGTAGGAAAGTGGCTGGTAGCAGGGTGGGCGGTGCACTAAGACCTATTATGAGAAACATCGACATCTCACTACAAGCTAAAAAAACTAGTGCATAACGCAATTCTGTTACCATCAATGATGTATGTATGTGAAACATATGGACATGAACGAAAAAAGAAGAATGAAGTATAAATGACCTGTCAAAAGAGATACCAGCAGTAGGTGGCATACGACAGGGTGACAGTCTTAGTCCTTTCCTGTTTAATCTGGTTATGGACAGCATTATAGTGGATGTCACATCGCTCAACATTGGGTACAGGATGGGGAATGAGACTGTCAATTTGATATGTTATGCGGACGACGCTACTATTATAGCAGAAAAAGAGGCCGACCTACAACAGCTACTCTGCAAATTCCATCAGAGTGCAAGCCTACACAACATGACAATCTCTGTGGGTAAAACCAAGTGTATGGTAGTCTCAAAAGAGCCTAGAGTATGCAGATTAAAAATTGCCAACGAGGAAATAGCGCAGGTGACCAGTTTCAGGTACTTGGGGGTGGAGATTTCAAGCCAAAGTGACCTGTATAATGAAGTCCGAGAACAGACAAATAAAGCAGCCGCAGTATCCGGCTGCCTCAGAAATTTCGTGTGGGGAAACAAGCATATGAAGGTGGAGAGCAAAGTAAGGATTTACAAAACATGTGTGAGGCCAATTATGACTTATGGTATTGAATCCAGGGCCGACACAAATAGAACCAAAGCTTTGCTCAGAACATCCGAAATGAAGACTCTTCGTGCTATTCTGGGGAAAACATTAAGGGATAGAATTCGCAACACTACCATCAGAGAGACCTGCAACACAGAAGACATTGTGAGATGGGGCAGGTCACGGAGACGCTTCTGGCGCGACCACGTGGCCAGGATGGACAATACCAGAATCCCTAATGTGGTGGCAAACAACATCCCTTCGGGCAGCCGCCAACCCGGGAGACCTCCAAAAAGATGGAAGGATAGTTGGAGTTCGGCGTCCCAGGAAACTTCATTGTGAAAAAAACAGATCCTCGGATCTATATCAAGAGTAAGAAGAAGAAGAAGTATAAATGCAGTAGAGTTGAGAGCTGTACGAAGACTCTGTGGGATATGGAAGGATTGAGAATATTAGAAAAAAATGCAGTATGGATGTAAGTTTTGTGACAAAGATGAAAGACAATAAGTTGAGGTGGTTTGAGTATGTGGACAGAATGGATGCAAACAGAATGATGAAAAAATTAAAAGGCTGAAAGGAAAGAAAGGTGTAAGAAAGCGTGTAAGACCCAGAATGACGTGGATCGAACACATCGATTCCGAGCAAAGCCAGGTTAGAAGTAAGAGAAATACGCTACCTTGTGTGAGAAATGTTATGTCGGTGGAAGAAGCGTAAGAAGTATGCTCGGAAAAAAGAGAGTGGAGGTCCGTTCTCCCTCATAACTTGAAAGTCATCTCGCGATCATGCGATGCTCGCGAGATGACTTTCAATAGCGCGATAGATGACTGTGAACGTATTAACATGTTCCATTTGTTTCAATTTCAAACTAACGACACGATGCGATTGGACGAATATCGCACAATCGTGCGATTACAACCAATCAGTGGGGCTAATACGAGTTTGATCGAAAGCTATTTGCACGCTAATAAGCGCTTATTAACGTGCAAATAGTGTTCGAAAATTAAACATTCGAATCGTTCGATCATTTTTGTATGGAAATTTTTCGAAACTCTTTCGATGATCGTTTCGATATTCGATCATCGAAAACTTATACTAGTGGTACAGGATGCGGCTTTAACGGCGCTCCAGATTCGAGGTTGGGTTTCTTCCGTGAATTTATTGTAGTTTACGAGCAGAATGAAATTTGACAAGTTATTCAGGTGTATCGGCAACAAACTAGCCATTATATTTTTTATTTTGAGGGTAGATATTATTGTAGGTAGTATATAAATAAAATATTTTGTATAATATTCGTCCTTGTAAATTACAAGAGTAATCCTTCACACAATTCATTCAGATTTTCTGATTTATTTCCCATTCACAAGTAATTCCGAAGAATACGAACTCTTCATAGTTGAGTGGTGCTTCAACAAATTCTAATATTTTTCTTTTTTTCTTTCTTTCTTTCAGGAACAACTTATTCAATCCCATATTCTTCTCAAGAAATCCAATTCCGCGGTAAGTACCCAACAAAAATATTATATTTTTACTAAATTGATTAGGTATATACCTTTATCATTTCAAATCTACATACATTCATGATATTATTAATGTCGAGGTCAAAGGTATGTTTTTATTTTATAAGTAGGTTTAAAAAGCAAAACTATTTTTTTCTTTCGTTAAGAATCAACCAAATAGTATTTCAAATTGATGCTATTAAAGAAAAACCTTTTTTTTTGTATATGAGTGTGATCAAAAAGTTCTTGAATGTCCTTTTTCCCATATTTTCTGTTGCTATATTCTTTATGAATGCAATAATTAATTATTGTGATAATTGTTGATTCATTTTCATGTTCATCAATTTTATACGATTTCATTTTGAAATTGTGGTTTGACGAACTTGCGTTCTAACACGAGAGTGTTTCACTACGATAATACACAAATGTTGCTATAATTAAATTACCTGGTGGAAGAATTATGATAAAATGAGACAAATTTTATATCAAGTTTTTAATACTGACAATCCTGGATCAATAGACTTGGACCACGCCCACTCGAGTTTCACCATAGACGAGCCGTTTGGAGTGATGGCTAGACACAATTGAATTTTGGACTGATGGATATTCGACTCAACCTATCTTTTATTTATTTATTTATTGCTCATCCCTAGGCCTTTACAGGCACTTGGAGTCGTAAGAGATACATATCATTATTACAAACAAAAAGAAACAAAATCAATTATTATAACAAAAACAATTTTCAAATTTCATGCAATAAGCGAGGCAATATTATAATGTAGAATATATCATTTCAGATATTCCATTTGGTTTTCTTCTTTCATTGTCAATTTTGGAACAGCGTTTGGACGGATGGAGTGATAGATGAATTACTCAATTTAATTGAAGTGGTTGGTATACCAGCAATATCACAACCTAGTATTATTATCCTGTGAAAAAAAGGGAACACCCAATTATTGTGCCCAATCTTTACCTTCCTTTTCAAGATAATATGCTTTTTTTTCTAAACCCTTTATTGATGTGATCATCTCGATAACATGCGAACTTTCCCACTGTATTGTCTCTTATCCAACTGTCGATTTGTTGAAGAGAAATTATTTCTCGAGGCAGATCGGCAGTATCAAGCCAAGATACGTGAGATTTGGCCAGGTCTAGATCTTAAACGGTTCTCCAAACTTCGACGACGAAAAATACCAACTTTGAGACTTCGCAGCATATATGTTCCATATATGGATTTACTCAGAATTCAGAAGAGAACATTTAGTGTGTCTGTGTGCGTGTGTGTGTGAGGGTGTGTGTTTGTGTGAGAGAGAGAGAGAGAGTATGTGTGTGGTGTGTCGATGGGTGTGTCTGTGTGTGTCACAAAGATAGGCATTGAAAGTCGTAAATTTGACATAAAAAAAATATTTTTCTTTATAAAAAAAGTTTGAGAAATCCTGGAACATTTTCATTCAATGTAATTTGAGATATTGTATTTTTCTATATACATACACATTTTTAGGGTTCCAGCCTTTATAGTTTTTGAATATATGAAAAAATTAAGTAAAAATTCAAAGGTTGATTACCCCTGATTGAAATAAAATTTCGAATTTCTGAGTATACAAGTTTTGTAGACTTATATTATTCAATATTTTCTGAAATTTTAGAATCTGTGCATCAAGCGAATCAAAAGTTATAAGGGACGGACGGACGGACAATTTTCCGAAAATCCGATGCCCTGGGCAGGATTCAAACCTGCGTCCATCGTCGTACCGCTGGGCCAAAAATACTTGATTTTTTGCTTAAAATGCATAGAAATAAAAAAAACTATGCTGTTAGTATAATATAACATCCTCCAAAATCGTATTTTGGCGCATGGGATTTTCGGAAACTCTCCGCTGAAGATGGTTGCATAGATGACCGAAAATATTAAATTTGTTGTAAAATTATAAAGTTTTATTTTATTTATTTATATTTGTACAATGGCTAAGTTTATTAAAAGTAATGAGTTTGAAGAATTCAGCTGGTTACTTTATAATATAATATATGAAAATTTAACGATCGCGCACATCTTTATGCAAGCAATTTAAAGGAAGCAAATATTTCTTATCCACTGGGGAGTTTTGTTATAAAAAAAAAAAACATTTTTTTATTGTTCAATTTGAGTGATGGTCCCGATTCTTGTGACCGCAGAATATTTTTCAAAGATAAACTCAAACAATGAGGGGTGGAAGAAAACTTTTGTTTTTGTTACAACTTTCATCATTAATTTTTTTACTCGGTGAAAAACTTATGTAAAAATCTCCATCTTGGTTATTTACTGGCCACTATATTAGACGCTTCTTTTTCTTCTGTCTTGATTATACGTCTGTTTTTAAAGAAAGTTACTTCTGGGAGTTTGAGGTCCAGATGTCTCTCCACCGTTTCGATGGTCTTCCAGAAAGCTGATGCTCTGCCGGTCTAGACAAATTCAAATTGGCGTTAGACTACAGACGAAGATTTCGCCAATGTATAGTGCGAAAAAATGAACTGTCCACTGGAACAATTATTTAAACCAAACATATAAAAATATAAAAAGTGGACAGATAATTTGTTTCCTACTCTACATTATTGTCGTAGAATTAGTTTGTAGTTGATCGCCAAATGCAATTTGTCTAGGCCTACAGATGTGGTTTTATTTTCCACATTGAGTGGATTCTGGATTTATCCGTTCCATTGACGTGGTTTCTCAAGAACCTTATTCTAAATCTTTCTCTTCATACTAAGTCTATTCCTTCAAGTCAGGCATTCATATTGACATTGCGTGGTCTCTCTCTCTCTTAGAATCTTCCTAATGATTGTCCCACAGATTGTCCGATTTTCTAAAAGATTTTTAGTTCTAGAACTGTCGAATTTTTTCTACTGCGTTTGATTGGTCCAACGTACGTTTAGTGAAATTTGCATTCAGTTCTCATGTGTCACAAAATGATGGGTATATCCAAAGAAAATTTTGTCAGATGTATTTCTTCTTTTTCTATATAGGTATTGGTATGGGTTTCCTGGCAGTTGAATGGCGGGACAATTTGATTGAAAATACAACTTCATTTTTTAAACGAATAAAAAAACTAGGTACCTATTTTTCATGATTTTGACGATGGTTATTGGAGCTCTGAATATTCTATGTTTTTGTGACACAATTTGTTTTGTTTGTGCTGTTCAGAGTTTTGTTGTTTCTCTGATTGATAAAATAATTAATTCCAAAATTTTGCGATGACACAATCAAGATTTTTTGTTAGTGATGAAACGATTGTGAAAATGGAAGCGGCAATGTTGGGAGATCAAATACTGGCGATTCGAATTCTTTGGCGGGCAAAGTGATCGGGAGCTTCGTTTTTTACGGCTGCTAAACCACCACCGAGCGTCGCAGCAAGTTCGGCCGGGCACGGATGTGAAGAGGAAAGACCAATGTAGGTATGGTCGATTGCTGGATCGCACTTAACTTGTTGTTAAACATGATTTTTTTTTTTTTTAAATACGTAATGTTTTATTTACATTAAAAAATCCCATTTTTACGCGACGAAGAAAAAATTGGATTTTTGTTCGTAGTAAAAATCCCAGCGATACAGTAAATAATATGATAAGTCTTTATTGGATTAGCGTAAGGAAATCTAATGACGAAGATATCAACATTTTAAATTTCAGACAGTAAATTAGATTTTTTTAGCTCCGAGGGGATTTTAAATTGCTTTTTGAAAAAAGTAATTATTTTTTTCCGAAAAGTTATCTTCAACCATTTTGTTTTTGAGAGGAGTGGTCGAAAAGTTTGCTAAAAAACTAAAATACATTTTCGAACATTTTGATACATTCTTTATCTTCTTATTGTCTTTCACATTTTTAAATTGTTTTGTAGACTACCACTCTATGGTACATAGATATGCTACATAGATATTGTAATATGACAAGAGAATATTATAAGGCTTATTTTCCGCGAGGATAAGGGGTGTCACATTACACCTCTGCTGGAGAAACTACACTGGCTGAAAGTACGCGAGAGAATTCAATATAAATTGTGCCTCACGGTATACAAGGCCATAAATGACATGGCACCACGTACACTCACTGAACTCTGCAGCACGAAGGAACCAGCAACAAGACCTCTACGTTCAGCTATGATATTTACCAATATGCTAAATGAGATCAACAGGAGCAACAAGTCGAACTTCCACGACAGGGCCTTCAGCGTAGCAGGACCCGTCACCTGGAACCGACTTCCCGAAGAACTAAGAAAGGACCAGCCCATCAGCACATTCAGGAGCAAATTGAAGACATTGCTCTTCCCACCGAGTTTCCCGTACGCCGTTGAGATGGATATCCATTAAACGGCGCAGAACAAATCATCCATCATCATCATCATCTATGACTGTCAGCGCAACATAACCTAGTCACACGCTATGATGATGGAAAATTGACAAATTTAATATATGGCGATATGGCCATTAGGTGAAACCCCTCCCTTGGCTAGGACCTTTCTAACAAAATTTGTTCCTATATATATATTTTTGGTAAATATCATAAATAAATAAAATGATTTTTTATTCATAACTAGCTTTCCCGATGACGTTGTCCTGCAGTCAAATTTGTAATTTATACAAATTCACGGTTAAAATATGTTCGAATATTAAAAACATATTTGTGAAAGCTTGAAAGAAATTATTTTTCATCACAAATCTGCGTACCCATGTTTTATGAAACTCAATGGTAAGTAAATAAAAATTGTGCTGTTATGGAATATTTCACACATGCCGTTGTTGTCAGTAAATCCGTTCCATACTAACTTTAATATTATATTTTATATTACTTGCTATCCATTTTTCTTACTTTTAATAGTTATTCTGATATGAGGAGCGGAGAAGATTCCAATAAACCAAGCATAAAAATCTGTTTAGCTGATCTCGAGTAATGTGTGTTCGCACTAACCCGAATTTCTTTTATATTACAGATTATTGCATGGAAGAAATAAGTATAAAAAAAACTTTTCAATCTTACAAGCAACTTTTGCCAATAATATATCTTCAACAATTTCTACTAGATAAGAATTGTAGGTATAAAAAAAACTTAAGTAATTTGTAATTATATCTCTAATAATTTTTGTAAATAGATGTAACTTTTATTTTTGGGATTATTAATCCTCTTATCCTTCGATCTTGGTTCATATAAAAAGTTTCATTGTTTCCCAAGGGATTAAGGAAGGGTATAACGGAAGAATCATATGTGTGGTAGACTTTTCGTGGTCTAAGGATGTTCTAGTTCAAAAGAAAGAAAGAGTGAGAAATAATCATATTATATCAGCATTATAATAAAGCAATACCTGTAGATTTATTTTGTCAAATTTCACCCCCGAAGTCTTACAAATGGGTTAATAAAAATAGCTATGTGGGTGATATCATTATGAATGATATTAATTTCTCAAAATAATGAAATTAATTTATTAAAGTTTAATTAAAATACCTGATTTCAATAAATACATATTTGAAAGACGGATTTCAATAATAATGATTCTAAAATGTGTTCAGCTATCTAAAATTCATTATAAGTTTTAAACAAAATAATTTAGAAGGGAAATCAAGCGTAGGTAGGTACACGTATCGAATGTCAGCCGTATTAAATGGGATGTTTCTGTATTTATTGTAAAACTTTCTTATTTCATTCCTAGGCAACCAGATTCCATAGCAAATTTATACCGTTCCATTTTGTGATCCTTCTATTCGTTTTTGACAGTTGTTTTGAGGCAATTTACTATTTCAAAGGAGCGAATCACAAAATATTTTGAATTATCATTTTTTTTGGATTTTTTTTTAAATGAATCTGTGCTCACTCAAAGTGAACACAAATACACTCTGACTCTTTCACAGTAAGCTACTTAACGCTTGTGTCATGAAAGAGGAAGATGGTCGGCTTATTACTTAATTACTCTTAGGAACAAGCTACCAAGCTATCAATGCTTACAATAAACAATAATTTTTAAAAAATTTTAATTTTAATAAAGACCACTATGGGCGAACGTCCATCTTCTTTTGTTGTTATGAAGACTGGTTTAGTGTGACCTGTGTGACCTTTACAACTTTCGCATTTTTTTTATCAAATTTCAAATTCCAAAATATTCACTAAGTATAGGTAATACTAAGTATTTATAATTTTAAAAACGAAAAACACAATCATTTTGAATTTGTTTAATGATAAATTAATTACCTTTTAACCACATTAATATTTTATTTTTCATCCTTATTCTGTCAATGTCACCAACAACCTGTCAAACGCCAGTTTAATTTCAAAATTGGAAAAAAGAATATTATTAAAGTACCTACTAAAAGGTTACTTACTTAGAGATTTCTTTAATTTTCTAATTTTCCACGCAGTTTTCTTAAATTTTTCTTTCATAAGAACCTTCTCCCGATAGAAGCCAACTCGACAAAAAAATAATTAGCAAAATCGGTCCAGCCGTTTAGGCGCATGATGCGATGACAGAAACAGCTCTCTATTTTTATATAATAGATTAACTGGTTTTCGAAATCTTTCACTTTCAAATGTAGGTATCTTTTACAAAACTAGACGATGAATACGAACACTCTACTAAAAATCTTCGTTGCAAACAAAACATGCTTTGTTTTCACTTATAAAACTTTATGATTGTGAAATAAACACCTGGCGTTAAAATGTTGTGAAATAAAGTTATTATCGATTTGTGAATACTTTTCGACCTTTCTTCTAAAGGTTATATTTCGAAAAATGTGCGTTTTGTGCGTCTGAAGTAGAAAATATTATATAGATATTTTATCAGTTGGCGTAATGGTTTTTTTTTTCTTAACATTTCTACCCCTTTAAAACACATTTTCTCGAATTCGAATGTCTCCACATATCCCAACGAGATACTTTAGATATTGTTACGCAGAAATTTGGTTGTAGGAGTGCTGGAGAAAGTTCTCCATATTTCCTACTATATTTCTTCCACCCTTCCTCTCTCTTCCTGACGTATTCCTCCTACTCAATCCATTTGCTTTAAGACTGCGGAGAAATTATAAATCGAGACGCCCACAGAAAGTGATCAGTCCAGAGTAAAACAAAAATATTTGTTTCGATGTAGCTTTATAAAAAAATATCTTTTCATATAATCATTTATTTTGATAAACACAGAAATGTTTATATGAATAAAAAGAGCGTTAATTTTGATGTTAAAATTTCTTTTAATCATGATTTTTGAGGTTTCGATAATTTGTCACCCTTCAATAATCGTCTGTACAAAATTTCATGAAAAAATCATGCGGACTATTTGAGTTAATTTTTATGGAGTGCCTCTTTAATTTTAGTCTAATCAGTCTTGTCAACGGTAACAAAATTGACAATGTTCTATGTTGACTTTCCCTCTACCGCTATAGCGGTACCGATGTCCTAGGAAAAAAGACCATTAGCCAACATTTTCAAATCGTCTGATTCTTGTGCCGTCTGTTTTCACGTTCATCCTACAAGTCTCATTTTTTCATTCCTTTTGTGGCACATTTATATGACATTCCAATCCAATTCAAACTCCCTTCACGCCCCACTCGGGGGCATAGGGAGGCAACAAGAGCTCTCCATTGCGCTCAATCTTGCGCAATTTGGCAACAAGAGCTCTTATATTACATAACTTCATTATAAAAAAATAATGAGCTCATGAAACAAAAATAAAACTGTTTCTTGATTTTTTGAATGACGTCAAAGTGTAAAAATCAAATCAAACCAACTTTTCAGAAAGTTATCGCCACGCTTAATGTACACAAATAGCAATAAAGTAGGGAACATTTTTATATTTTAAACGTTTTCTTAAGACGCATGTTAATTTTAACAAGAGTTATTTCTCTGTTTACAGAACAAATTAGATTTCCAAATTAGGCAACGGTATATTTCCTCAAGGACTCTTAACAAGTGTATGTAAGCACTTCTTTAATATACGTAGCCTTAATAAACTCACAAGTAATACAATTAGCGCACATGAAAAGCACTCTTTTGAGTTTTAAAACAGCGGAAAATATTTTAACTAAGTTGAAAGCTAAGTGCCAGATATTTTCGTTCATTAGTCGTAAAGTTTGTTTTTCATTTAATTGGACTAAATAAAAATGTTAATTCAACTACTTATAATTTTGTTTGAAAATTAAAAATTAGGCTGAGAGAGACGTCGTGGACAGACATAAAAGAAATGCAAGAACTTGTGATGCATGTTTATCAAAATTGTGAAATGGATGGTCTTAAGATTATTGTCAATGAGACAAAGGTGCTTGTTTTTGAAAGAGAAGATTTCAGAACGCAATGTTGTGTGAAAGTGAATGATGTGAACTTGGAACAAGTGGATGAGTATGATGCCTATTTAGGTAGTCTATTTAGCAGAGATGGAAGGTGTGAAAATGAGATTGAAAAAAGGAAACTTGCTGGTAGAAGGGTTGGCGGTGTACTTAGATCTCTAATGAGAAATAAGAACGTATCTCTTAAATCCAAACAGTTAATGCACAACGCAATCCTGATACCATGATGCATGGGAGTGAAACTTGGACATGGATGAAAAATCTGGAAGTTGGAATAAATGCTGTATATTAGGATATGTGGAAAGAGACTGATTGATAAGGTGAGGAATGATAATATCAGAAAGGAAAAAAAATGATACAAAAGAAACATATGGAGTTAATGGTATGTTCGTTGAAAGTAGTAAAGAAATTGAAACTTGATAGAAGTGGAAGTTCTTTCTTGCTGAGTCGCTGCCTAACCCGTCAGGATATCGCTTGGATACGCCATAGCCGTCTCTTTGGCCAAGTCCGCACAGACAGTTGGCTTGCTTAGCGCCTAGAGTCTATTGACACACCTCTCAGTTACCAAAGTTTAGATACAAAAATGGATATAGTCTTATCCTGGCGCCAAACACATGACAGCAGTCGAAGTCTTTAAATTCTCAATGTTGAACATGTTGAGAATTCTCATGATTAGAGTTTCGGAGACTTAAAAATTACCACCTAAAGGCGAACGTAAAGTGATCACACCAAGCCAGCCTTCGAAATTACAGTAGAAGACCGTCGTAAGCCCGTAGTGGTTTGTCGAACATTAGTAATGAATTTTTTATGTAATGATGTAATGAGTCATTACATAAAAATAATAGTAATGAGTCATTAGTTGTTACGTATTCTACCAAATGTTTGTTTACTTGGATGCCTACACTAGTGATGTCACCAAGTGCTTATGCGGCCAGTTGCGAACATTTTACTAAACGCTTTACTAAACTACTCACCAGGGATCTGGATCTGGCTAGATTCCAGGCGCTAAGCAAACCACCCGTATGTGCCTTTTTTTAAATCTGCCAGTCTATTGTAGCTCTTGAATCAAGAGTTCTTGTACTGTTTCTTTGGCACGGACCAGTGTTTCTGCTTGGGACTTTCTGATTTCTGAAAATTTTTTCTAGTCACCGGGAACTGCACTAGAGATTTTTCTATAGTAAGTATTGCGCCATAGACGCCTAGACTACCGTGGTCTATAGGTACCTATATTTGTTTTAATTAGGTGGTTTTCACTTGAAAGATTAAAACCCCGTCTTAGTCTGTCTGGGATTGCACGGGGCTGGATAAGTAGAAAAATTACAGCAGGCAACAAATTTAGCAACTTTATATACAAAATATACTGGGTCCATTTTGTTTTTGAAAATTCTAGTAAATAATCTGTCCAATTTGACTTGAAAAATGACTAATTTGAAGTTAAAACCTGTTTATGTAATTATCTAATGAATTATAATGAACGGCTTTTCTGAAAGACATCAGTTTTTAAAGAATATCTTAGAAACATGTTTAATATTCAGAATGCAAATGAAAACATAATACGTATACACATTGTAAGAGATCTTCCCACGTATGAAACCGTTTCAAAAAAAACCTTTTAACGTGGGACCAACTTATAAAAAACACACTTAATTATTTATTTAGATGAAACTTTAAAAAAATCTCTGAATAAATAAGGTAATAAGGTAGATGTTTACATCAAAATATGGTATTATAGTATGGTATTTTAAAATATAAGTAAATATTTTTTTCCATCACATAATGTCTTAGTTTTTTGGTGTGTTCTACTAATGTCCGGGAAGGGTTAATCGGAGTATGAGTTCAATACCACTCCTTGGAGGGTAGTTACAAGTAGAAAATATTAAAATGTAACAAACATTGCATAAACAAGGAGTATTTTTTTTTTTATTATCCTGGGTTTGTTCTAAGTTCGACGGGCGGGTCAGCTAGTTATGAATACCGAAACGAATGTGCCCGATAATTTTGTAGACTTTGCGGAGAAGTTAGTGGGATGGGCTACTGTACGAGCGGCGATCACGTATGTGGGAATGAGAGGAAACTACCCGCGATGGAGTTGGCGCGTCGCAGGTGATCCGTCCCATACTAACTTAAATATTATATTTTATATCATTTCTTACCCATTTTTTTTTCAACTTTTTATTAGTTATTCTGTTATCCGGAGAGGAGAAGAATCCAATGAATCAAACATCGAAAGAATCTGTTCAGCCGATCTCGAGTTATAAGTGTTCGCACTAACCCGACTTTAATTTATATTAGAGATATTGGACACCATAGAAACAAGAACAAAATAAGAACTAATTCCCCTAGTACAGGCTTAGCCTATTTGGGCAACATTGTTGTACTTTATTTCAAATGTTTTGTAAAAAATAAATTGAACAAAAAAATAGTGGGCGATAACGGTTCTTTCTCGTTGTTATTTTTAGTGAAAATATCTTCTATTTTTCAGCTTGGCTTTATTTTCATTTTGTATAAACGCAGCTTTAAATGTTACTTCGGATAAAATTTGAATATTATTTTCCAGCTTTGGCTCTATGTTTGTTTGGTATAATAGCAGCCTTAAAGCAACAAGAAAAAAACTGGTATTCCCATTTAATGTTTTAAAGGATCTTTGTACCAGCGAATACTTTTTGTACCAAAGATATCTTTCTTTTTGACATAAGATAAACTAATTTGCGATTCGGTTCATTTGCCAAGAATGGTCAAATTACGATTATTAAGCAGTTTGTAGGTGTAGTGCTGGGGAGGGCAAACTTTTTGGATGGCGGGCCAATTTCAAGAATCAAAAAGAAAGGCGGGCCGCAAATAAAATATCTTTTTCTTCTTTTTAGAAAAAAACGAAAAAAAAAAACGCAATTTTACGTACCTAACATAATATTCAGAATACATAATCAAAAAATTTGTAATTACCCAGCGCTTTTTTTTCATTAAACGCGGTGCCATGGAGGAACGGCTCGAGGCGCGCGTTCCGGTATTTTTCCGTGTTTTTTTTATTTCATGATCAATGAAGCAATGAATTCTGTAAAAAGCTTGACACGAAATTAATTCCGGCACCTTTTTACTTAAAAAAACGCCCTGGTATTACCTATACAAAATGAGAAGAATTGAACTGTTATTTTTATACCGATTTCTTTTTAAATTAGGTGTCGTTAATATTCTGCGTGTGTGTTGCCCATTCTCCTGTATGGGTGTGAGTCCTGGCACCTGACCAAAGCCCGGGCACAAAAAGTCTAAGTGCCTCAGGAGAATTTTGGGTATAAAATGGTACCACCGCATCACGAACGACGCTATACGCCGGCACACCCAGCGTGAGCCCATCACTTCTAGCATTATGGGGAGGAGATGGACTTGGCTGAAACATGTGTTAAGGATACCGAATGACAGTTGGCTGAGGAGAGCGCTGCTCTTCCTCCCATCAGGGTCCCGAAGACGAGGAAGACCCTCTCACACTGGGTTCTGCTCCTTCGAAGCAGAGCTGAGGGATTTGGACATGGTGTGGGAGGAGGTCATACACATGGCGCAAGATAGAGCGCAATTGAGAGCTCTTGTTGCCTCCCTATGCTCCTGAGTGGGGTGTAAAAGGGAGAATTGATTGTCGTTAATATTCTCAAAACTGCTAGTGGCAATGAGCATTGGAAAAAAGTCATTATAGGTACCTGCAGCCCGATTCACGGAAAAGTTTAAGTCTAAGTTTAGTTCGAAGTTCGAACGAAGCTCGATTCAAACTTTTCCGTGAATAGATACATAGACTGTAGATAGTCGCCGCCTACAATTATTATTACCAGCAGCCCTATTCACGGAAAAGTTTGAATCGAACTTCGTTCGAACTTCGAACTAAACTTAGACTTAAACTTTTCCGTGAATCGGGCTGCTGAACTGACGTTCAATATTGACAAATGTATGATATGACTTATATACTGAGAAATCTATTTACGACACAATTAATTTCTTCACAAAATCTTGATTTCTTTAATTTTTGTGAAAATTATAAAAATCAGAAATAGAGATATTGATGGCGGGACCCATAAAAAATTCCGGCGGGCCTTAGTTTGCCCAGGCCTGGTGAAGTGGAAAAATGTCCGGATTGGTAGTAAAAATCAGCGTAAAAACGGGACCCACCGCCAGTTTCAAAATCCAATTAAAATATCAAACGATATCACCGATACGCCGAACGTGCAATAACTCCAAAGCGCTGATTACCTCTCCTGAATCGATATCACTTGGAAGAGAGGCATGAGGGCGAAGGGAAGGTATTTAATAGCTCTCTATAAACTTTAAGGACCTAGGAGTAACCGCTGGTGACAGGATTTTCAAGAATGTCTATCGGCCTGTTGAGAAGGAAAACCTAATATATTCCTTTTCATAGTTCCTCCACCCGTCTACCACTGTATAAAGCCTCTTTCAACGTTACTTTCACACTAATATTATTTTACCATCTGTAATATCAAACGTAAAAAATAAAATTAAACCAATTTTGATGTATTTATTTAAATTTGACCACTAGACCTTACAACATATCTGAGACGTATGATCATTTTTATTACAAACTAGCTTTCCCGACAGACGTTGTCCTGTGTTCCTAAAACTATGAATATTGAATTCGAATTTGTATGATGATGAATTAATTATCATTTGACCTATGTAATTACGACCGATGCGTCTGTTTTAAACCATATTCCATCCGCATTATGTCAATCGCACCAATTGACGATTTCTCTCAAAATTTCAAAATTGGAATAAAAATTATAAGGTAAAAAAATTAATAAGGTTGCCTACTTAGAGTTTTCTTTATTTCTAATTTTCCATGCATTTTTCTTAATTTTTTTCTTCTAAAAGGACATTCTCCTGATACAAAATTTACACGACAAAAAAGGATTTGCGAAATTGGTCCAGCCGTTTAGGCGTGATGCGATGACATCGGGAAATTGTTCTCCATTTTTATATATAAGACTAGCTTATACCCGTCTTGCTTTACGTTTTTGATTCCGATTGTCAGGCTTGATCGGTAGGTAATTAAACAGGTTCTAGTCTAGCTTCCCATTTTAAACAGACCTCTATAACTGACATAAGCACAGGAAAAGAAGAATGACACTTTTAAAATTTTTGTTTCACCGACCTCATCATAATATTATACGAACCTACCGACATAATTTGCAAGTTTTCATAGAGAGAGAGAGATAGCTCTGTGGTTTGAATCTTAGCTACATTCCCTAATGTGTGATAATTAATTAGGCTTTCCACCCATAGAGGGTGATTTGTGCTATCTGTCAAACTTCAAAATGGAGGAATCATTTTGCAAATTTTTTCATTAAATCTTTATTTATTGAGAATAATAAGATTTGAATAACATTTATATGTATAACAAATCAATCTATAATTATTTTATTACATTTTCATACCGTAATACCAAGATTCCATTCAACTTTTACATGAGTAATTTTTTTCCAAAATATGGCTTACTGTCTTTTTGAGAAATTTGTATGAAGATCCTAAAAAAATAGTTTTTTAAATAGCTCCAAATATATTAAAGTTAATGCAGCAAATTGTATTTAAGAACCTTCTCAAGCAAATTGCACCGCTCTGCGCAGATTCATATCTGACGTAGCATTTGTATTTTGAGCGTGATGTTCACATATACGATAGAAAGCACACAAACATTTCTCAATTATTATGTAGATTAAGTGCCTCTTTTATTTCAATACTAGTTTTCCCGACAGACGTCCTGTAGTCCTTACTATGATTATTGATTTCGAATTTGTAATTTATACAAAAAAAACGTTTAAAATAATTTGTTTGAATGTTAAAAAAATATGTCTGAAAGGTTGAAAGAAATTATATAAAAAATCTGCGCACCAATGTTTTGAAACTCAAGTGTAAATAAAAATTGTGTTATTATAGAAATTTTCATAGATTGCGTTGTTGTCAGTAAATCTGTTCCATACTAACTTTATTTTTATATATCACAAGAGGCGGCCCATTCATTGTGCATGTGCACTGTGCCTCCAGAAACAAAAATAAACTAACTAAATAATAACATTAAAATAATAATTCTAAAACGTCCATATTTCATTCGTATTCAAATCTCAGACGGGTTCAACGCGAGAATATAATTATATGCGCGCAATGTGGTTGACTTTGTATGAAAAATTTCTAAAACGCCCGAAACGAAAGTGAAATGGGCTGCTGTAAGAGTGGCAATAACCTATGCGAGAATGAGAGGGCACGGGTGCAGAAGACAATAATTTTGTTGTTAGATTGTTTCAAAGATGGCGTCGAATGAATTTCGTTCCATACTAACTTTAATATCATACATGCATACATTCTCCCTTTAAGGCACCCCGCACACCGCAAGCCAGCCCGGCGGAGACCAATCCGCAGCAAACCCGACCCGCACGAAACCGACCTCCTAGCTCGATCGAAGCAATCAAACCAAAAAGCCGGCCCCACACAAATCAAGCCCGCCGCGAACTACCCCCAAACCTACCAGCAATGCGGGGGCCTAAGCCCCACTCGGAAGCATAGGGAGGCATCAAGAGCTATCCATTGCGCTTGAAGGCATCCGAGGCTCATTGTGCCTTTTCTGACCAGTTGAGATTTAAGGACGTGAAGTGGTCAATATCATACTTTATATTATTTCTTATCCATTTTTCAACTTTTTATTAGTTATTCTGTTATCCGGAGTGGAGAAGAATCCAATAAATCACACATCAGAAGAATCTGTTGAGCCAATCTCGAGTTATTAGTTTTCGCACTAACCCGACATTAATTTATATTAGAGATATTATTTCTTATCCATTTTTCGATGTTTTATAAGTTATTCTGTTATGCGGAGCGGAGAAGAATCCAATTAAGAAAAAAATATAAAAATCTGTTCAGCCGATCTCGAGTTATAAGTGTTCTTACTAACCCGACATTCTTTAATATTACAGACGAAGTGTCTTTCTTATTTCATTATTATCTGTTACTAGCTTTCCCGACAGACGTTGTCCTGTGTTCCTAAATATGAATATTGAATTCCAATTTGTATGGTGATGAATTAATTAGAATTTGACCTATGTGATTCCGAACGATGCGTCTGTTTGGCTTAAAAGCCATGTGTATTCCATCTGCATTCTGTCAATCGCACCAATTGATAATTTCTGTCAAAATTTCAAAATTGGAATAAAAATTATAAGGTAAAAAGTACTAAAAAGGTTGTCTACGTAGAAAATAGCTACGTAGGAAATAGCTCTCCATTTTATATATAAGATTAGAGCATCCAGGTAGGTGAATTCGTTAACTTTTTCTAATCAGCTTTTATTTCCCATAAAATCAATATGCAATGGGAAGAATATGGAATCCAATATGAGATAAATAAATAAGTAGGTACTTAGTTAATCTCATTTTTCTCTACCAGTTGTACAAAATCGTAACGAAAAATAATAAAAACTCGTGATATTAATTATTATTAGCATCCCCCGCCACTTTTCTGAAATATTTCGTGATTCTTTGACAACAAAATAGGTTTGGACCTCGTGTTAAAAAATGGATGACTTTTCATCAGTGACGTCGATCCCGTTGAACATTCACTAGAATCCGCATATTAGTTTTGGGAAGTTCTCAAACAAACACTCTTTCTTCGGAGTTTCATACGAAAATCATTATTTTTTTAGAAGAACTTAATAATAATTTTAACTTGAGAATAAAACAGAAATGTTGCGCGGCAGTGTTGATTATTGTTGTCCCAAGCTAGAGATCCGAAACATTAATTAATTATATAAATTACGATTGTGCTCCTAAATATTATGCCGATATGAATAAGTTACTTACCTCAAATTAATCGGTTTATAAATTGTCTTGAAATCAGCGACTTTGCCTTCAACCACCAAACGTCATTTCAGATTTATGAAGTTTCTCACTCGAACAACTGTGCTATCTACCAAATTTAATAGATACCTAAACAAAGTTTTCACTAAGAGTTTGGGAGACTCCGGTGTGTATATTAATTCAGAAGGCATTTAGGAATATACAACATGCCCTTCTCTTCTTTGCATTATTCCAGTGAATAAACTAGGTATCAAAATAAAGATCTCCAATTCATTAAGAACCCCGCAACACTTTAAAAAATTGGCAAAATTTTTCATATGCATACTATTCTGTTATTTATGGATAGGAAACGTTAAATGAATGTCTTGAGCAAGTGAATGAGTATGTGTATTTAGGAAGCATGTTTAGTCGTGATGGAAAGTGTGAAAAAGAAATCGAACGTAGGAAAGTTGCTGGTTGCAGGGTGGGCGGTGCATTAAGACCTATAATGAGAAACAACAACGTCTCACTACAAGCAAAGAAACTAGTGCATAACGCAATCCTGCTACCATCGATGATGTATGGTTGTGAAACGTGGACATGGACGAAAAAAGAAGAATGTAGTATAAATGCAGTAGAGATGAAATCTCTACGAAGAATATGTGGAAAAACTTTATGGGATATGGAAAGGAATGAAAATATTAGGAAAGAATGTGGTATGGAAGTAAGTGTTGTGACAAAGATGAAAGTTAATAAGTTGAGATGGTTTGGGCATGTGGAAAGAATGGATGCAAACAGAATGACAAAGATAATTCATAAGGCTGAAAGGAAAGGTGTAAGAAAGCGTGGGCGACCGAGAATGACGTGGATCGAACACATCGATTCCGTCCTCAAGGAAGGCCAGGTAAGAAGTAAGAGAAATAGGAGAAGCTGTATGAGAAATAGTATGTCGGTGGAAGAAGCGAAAGAAGTATGCTTGGATAGAAAAGAGTGGAGGTCCGTTCTCTCTGCCTACCCCTTACGGGACACGGCGTGACGGGTAAAAAAAAAAAAAAACGTTAAATTCACATTGTTCATCATGTTGTACATAAATTAGCAATGAAGAAGAGAGCTCTACGAAGGTAATAATATGTGGAAAGACTCTGTGGGTCGTAGAAAGGAATGAGATTATTAGGGAGGAATATGGTATGGAAGTTAGTGTTGTGACAAAGATGAAAGTTGAAGAGTTGAGTTGGTTTAGGAATGAGAATATAACTATCGCTAATAGGTTATCATAAAATATTTGAAAGGTTGAAATTAAAGCGTGGTCGACTGACGGGTATCGAACACATCAATTATGAAGCAAAAGAAATACACGGGATATGTTGTATGAGAAATGTATTGCAAGAAGCGAAAGAAATGTGTATGGATAGAAAAGAAGTACGCTCTGCGTGTTGGATGAAAAAAGGTTTAATCACACAATGGTACTTACTTTAACTAATTATATGATAAAAACATATACTTCCGTAAAATATTAAAAATGAGCGTCACAAACCGCTACTGACAAACGTTACATTTTGTATGAGTTTCACAGCAGTCACGTGGTAGGTACTTGTTGGAACCATGCGCAGTAGTACATTATTTCTCTAGTATTATTTCTTAAAGGGCATACCATGGGTTTTAAGAAATGACAACATGAAAAATAATTCGTCGAAAAATCTCAAAGTAGGTACCTACATTTTGTGTTCAAATTAATTGCTGCGACCATACTCCATAGACTATAAAAATAAGGTGTTTTGAGGTTATTCAAGGGTGCTATATTTATGCACCAACGAAGCCAATAGGCAATAAATATGAGACAGTAACAAAAATTGATATAGCCTGGCGCCAAATATATGACAGCAGTCGCAGTCTTTAAATTTGGTTGCTCTCTTGTGCTCAATAATTTCCAACTTTTTTCTCTATGTTTCATTAATTATTAAATTTCTACTTGTTTCATACGTGAGATTTTTCGACATGTTGAACACGTTGAGAATTCTCATGATTAAGAGTTTCGGAGACAAACATTACCACCTAATGGCGAACGTTGTTAACGTAAAGTGATCACACTAAGCCAGCCTTCGAAATAACAGTAGAAGACGGTCGTAAGCCCGTAGTGGTTTGTTCCATTTAAAAATCGAACATTAGTCATGAATTATTAGAGTCATTAGTTGTTATTTTTTCTGCTATATTTATTTATTTATTTATTTATTTATTTATTATAACACATACGGCCTCTAGGCCAATTACAGTCAATCGACAATATTACAAAATGTAAGTACCTACCCACATTACAAAAATCTCAGATAGACAAAATATATAATAATTTATAAAAAATTGATAAAAGCTCGCAATAAGCATGCGTAACGAGCAAACATGAAAAATAAAAGCAAATGAATATAAAATATTCTAATAAGCAATAACAATAATAATACAAACATAAATAAATTATGGAAGCTCGCAATAAACATGCGTAGCGAGAAGACATGAAAAATAAAAGAAAATGGATATAATACATTCTAATAAGTAAAAACTATAATAAAATTAATAATAATAATAATGAAAAATAAAAGCAAACGAATGTAATATATTCTAATAAATAATAATAATAAAAATATATAAAATTTGGATAGAAGCTCGCAATAAACATTCATAGCGAGTAGGCATGAAAAATAAAAGAATATGAGTATAATACATTCTAATAAGTAATAATAATAATAAATTAACAATAATCTGTAATAATAATTATTTATGTTAATAATTTATGTTAATAATTGTGCCCATACAATTTATTTTTACGCCTACACGAGCGTCAAGGTGTAACAACCGACGACATTTTGTTCCAAGCGATAAGCAAGAAAAATGAACGCTTATTTCAATAACCATCATCAATAGCTTCTTTCTATAAATACTTTTTCAGCATAAAAGAAAAATTGAGCTTAAAGTTTTTTTAAAGAAAATCATTTGACACTTTCTCAATATTGGCAGGTGAGGCGAATATTATCAAAGAATACTTTCCCCCCCTTTTGTGCGCCGTTGTGAATCAATCATTATAGAGGGGCAATTAACGCCGTCCTGCAGGATCTCACTCCCCCCCCCATCCCCCCCTTTAAAGTACCAATTACTTTCAATTTTATCGCCCGAATTTCTATTCTGACGGATATGAAACAAGATAATGAAATTATTTCCAGTAGTAATTATTGATACGCATTCTCTTTGGATGAGTTGAAAAGACTTATTGAAAATTAATAACATTAAAAAGGGAGAAGAGATTAAAGGCTATTAATTTGTTTACTACAGTCTTTTTAGTATTTATTGATGACTAGCTTTCCCGACAGACGTTGCCCTGTTGTTTTAACACTAATTATTGATTTTGACTTTGTATAATGAACTAATGTGATTTCGACTGACGCATCTTTTTTAAATCATATTTTCCATCTGCATTCTGTCAATGGCACCAACTTTATAACAATCGACAGTCTCCGTCAAAATATTTCAAAATTGGAATATAAATTATATTTTAAAAAGTACTAAAAAGATTACCTTCTTTCCACACTCTTAATTTTTTCTTTCATAAGAACCCTCTCCCGATAAAAACCTAAACGACAATAAAAGAATTATTGAAATCGATCCAGTAGTTTAGGCGTGATGCGATGACATCGGGAAATAGCTCTCCATTTTTATATAATAGGTAGAAGATTAAATTTTATATAAAAGATTTTTTGACAGTCTTAGGTTATGTTGAAGGCCAAATGCCAAAAGGAGAAAATATATGGATAACTAAGTGGCAGATTATGTTGGTCGCATAGGGGTTAAATCGCCGAATTTCAAGGTTTGATCCCCGCTGCTAACTATCTTCCTCTTTCACAACACAAGCCGTCCTCAAGGCCGATGCGTGCTATGTTACAAACCGTCCTCAAGGCCGATTTGTGCTATTGTAGCTCATTTTGCTATCTCGGAGTTCAGTAGTGACCCTCCGAGGGCTATGAAGGGATGTTTCGTTGTCCTCACAGGTCAGTCGAATGTGTCGATGATAGTCTACTTTTTTTTTAATTTTTCCACATTCACCATAGTCCGGTCAAGGATCTTTTTTTGGAAATCTTTAAGACTTTGAGTGTTCAATATCCTAAAAAAGCGGAGTTCATTAAGCTAAGTGGTGGTTAGATATTAAAATCTTGATTTTCTATTTAATGTGACTTTTAATTATAACCATTATGAGTAGATGAAGTGTATGTGTGCAGGACGTTCTAAAATTGCAAAACCTCTACTATATACGAAAATTGACATAAAGTCACTATATTATAATAACTTACGATACATATCGTGATATCTTTAACAGCATGACCAAAATATGGAAAGCGTCGGCGTTTAGTGTCGAGACGAAATGTAAGCTATTTGATCCGCGTGTGTTGCCCATTCTCCTCTATGGGTGTGAGTCCTGGCACCTGACCAAAGCCCAGGCACAAAAAGTCTCAGCTTTTGAAATGAAATGACTTAGAAGAATCTTGTATATAAGATGGTTCCACCGCTATACGGCGGCGCATCCTGCACAGGCCACCATTATAGATAGGACATGTGTTAAGGATGCCGAATGACTGTTGGCCGATGAGAGCGCTGTTCTTCCTCCCATCTGGGTGTCGAAAACGTGGAAGACCCTCTCATAGCATTTTCCGTTCCTTCGAGGCGGAACTGAGTTGGAGATGGTGTGACAGGAGGTCATAAACAATCTGCAAGATCGTGCGCAATGGAGAGCTTTGTTGCCTCTCTATGCCCGTTAGTGAGGTTAAACGGGAGATTGAATGATTTATATTATTATACCCGTAATTTGGTTGTTATTTCACCACCGTCACTAATAAACACCTACACAAACGTCTGAGCAAGAAGTCAAAGATCTCCTCACATTGTTATTCCTCCGCAAAAGATTCTTTGTGGTCACAACAATATTATATTTAATTAAAAGACCCTCGTCAAGTTTAACTAGAGGTTAGATGACGGACAGACAGATATTAGCAATATTTTTCTCATACTAAAACTATTATTTTGCTGAATTATGACAGTTAAATACTAATACTCAAGTTTTTTCTTCTTTCTAGGGGCAGGGTTGCCAGGTGTTCGATATTTGAGCACCGTGTTCGGTGCTCGGTATGACAAAAATACCTGTTTTTAGTGAATTCTGGATATCAAATTTTGAAAATGATCTGTTTTTTTTTAGTGAATTTTCTTCAACTTTCCGGATACCAAATTTTGAGAATGACCTTTTTTCTGGTGAACTTTCACCTTTTCGGATACCAAGTGGAAACTCTGGTTCGGTATTTTTTTGGAAAAAACCTGGCAACCCTGGTTCGGGCTGAATCTTGTTGCTAGAATGCGAACATCTAACTGGATTAGTCTGCCTGCTGCTTTTTCAATCAATTTTTCAGGATCTAGGTTTCAGGTCCAGCACCACCCAGCCAGAAATGATGGGTGTCCATGAAGATTCCCCCCCCCCTCAAAAAAAAAGAAAAGAATCTGCTCTTTCTTCATGAGCGTCAACTTTGATTTAAAAACTATATAATAAAAGTGACGAAAATATAATAATACTAGCTTTCCCGACAGACGTTGTCCTGTGTTCCAAATATGTATATTGAATTCGAATTTGTATGGTGATGAATTAATTATCATTTGACCAATGTGATTCCGAACAATGCGTCTGTTTTAAACTATGTATATTTCATCCGCATCCTGTCAATCGCTCCAATTGACAATATCTGTCAACATTTCAAAATTGGAATGAAAATTGGTAAAAAGTACTAATAAGGTTGTCTACGTAGAGTTTTCTTTAATTTTCTAATTTTCCATGCATTTTTCCTAATTATTTTCTTCTAAAAATACATTCTCCTGATAAAATCCTACACGACAAAAAAAAGAATTAGCGAAATCGGTCCATCCGTTTAGGCGTGATGCGATGACATCGGGAAATAGCTCTCCATTTTTATTTATATACAAAATTATTAAATAGGTACCTACTGATTATCAGTAGTTCGGAGAAGTGCTCAAAGCGAAATTGACGTATGGTTCTATTTCTTAATTGTCTTTTTGTATAGAATTTCTTTCTTTACAATTAACATGTATGTTTATTCTTCCGTTTTTTTATATTACATAATATGTTACTTACTACATTACTTTACTTAGATTACCCATTTTTTATGATAGTTAAATCGTTTTACAACATATTATGTTATTTTTTTGCTAATTTTGAGGTTGAGTAATTTTAATTAAACAATTGATTTGTTATTCCAAAAATTAAATAACCTGACTAGTTTCTTAGTCACCTGTGACCATGCAGGACCCGCGCCTGCGAAACTGGTCAGGTTATTAAATTTGTGGAATAACAAATCAATTGTTTGATTTGAATTACTCTATTTAAATAATTCCACCAAGAATGCTCGTTTAACTCGTTCAACTATTATGAGGTTGATTTTTTAACAGTTCCGCTAAAGCTAAGAATAATCTAATATATCTATATACCCCAATTCCCTATCAGATCCACTAAAATTTAGCATCAACTAAAATTTTTAATTTCGCGGGCAATTCCATGTTATTTCAACCAATCCAAGCGATATTCCTTAAGAAATCGATCGAAGTGAATATAGCTGCAAGTGATTTCAAACGAATAATTTCTCCATGTCAAAATCATCATCATGGCAGCTAAATTTCCTTTTTATCAAACAAATTCATCTTGATCAAGATAACACTATTAACGTATCTTTTGTGATGAAAACTAGAGCAAAATGATATATTTACTGAAAATAATAACTTATTTTGTTTAGATTGTTGTTTTTAAGAGAGGTGACTGACAAAATAGACTCGATTTTGACATAATATAAGCGGTTCCCCTAAAATTTTGGCGGGTCTTTCTAAGGTGCCGCTTAAATTGATCGAATAGCGGGTCATTTTAGAGGAATACAGTCAGTTAAAATTACTTTTTTCATGCACTCTTTTGGCGGATTCTTAATTTTAGCGGATCTGATAGCGAATAGGGGTATTAATATGATAAAGTGCCTCCTCCGCCAAACAAAATCCACAATTTCACATAAAGAAATAATATTTAAAGACAAAATTTCATCCTTTCTTTTAATATAAACATTTTTAAATTAAACTGAACGAAATTCACTGGAATATGATATTGTGAAATTAAGTAAAGCTCTTTGGTATGTAGACTGAAGATATATCTTTACGAGTACCTACTCCTTTCCCTTAAGGAGTAGGTACTCGTTCCAGCCTAATATTCCTGTAGCTGATTTTCCAGAGCCGACATGCTCTTGTCTTCCTGTTCCAGGGTTACTAATACCCAAACTTTATACGTAATCACTTCTACAATTTATTCAGGTTCTTAATCTATGGGGTGTAGCGTTTTGAAGGAATATTTTCTCCTTTGGTTCGTATCTCAACTCAACCTCAAAGGATTAAAAATTTGAAAATAAAAGGGTAAAACAAATATTATTTAACAAATTTCATTTCCTGAATAATTCGAGTAACTGGCTTTGAGTCTGAGTATGAATGTGCCTATGACAATTTGAAATGTTGATATGTACAACGTTTTTCTATTATAATTAAAGACAAATAATATTAATCTATTCTCGATTAGACCAGATATAAAAAAATATATGCGTCTGTGTCAATGCCAAATACATTGGAAAATTTTATCAAGTTTGCCTTAAAATTTTATCAAGTCTTTGTATAAAAAGTCGTGCATTGTTCTGGGGTTCTGGGATGTTTTGTGAGTTTTAAATTTCTAACTAGTCAGAAACTTGGTTATACTCCTGTACGATTTTTATCTACCGAATTCATAGAAAATAAAATTTCCGCATATGACCTTGAAGATTTTCGAGCATCCTGTATTTATATAAAGCCGTTTATTTCTTATGTCCTAGTCGACACATTAATTCAAGAGACGTTGGTATATCTCTTTTAAACATAGTTCGAGGGGGTACTTTGTTTTGGTATTAGAGCAGAGTAGAGTAGAGTGTCTCTATTCAGAATGGTAGACATAAAAGTGTCAGATTGGTACCTACCTGCTTACAATATATTATCGCAAGCTCCTGAAATTCCAATTTTGGAGAAAACGGAGTTTTTATTTTATTTCTAAAATTGTTTGTTTTCAAATAACTTTATATTGAGCTCGTTCGTTACCGGGTATTTTTCTTCAAATACGTTATTTGTAACTTTGTAATTCGTAGTCAATTAGCCAATTTAAATGAATAAAGCAATTTTTGAGCCGGAATATATTTTCTATCGCCTATTGAACTATTTTCCATCGTCAGACTTTGAAAATATTTTTGTCGCTAGATAGCAATATACTCAATTTTCTACACTGACACAATCACCGCTGTTTGTAGCAGTAATATTCCAAGGAAAACAGACCACACTAAGCGACCATCTTTAGCGAAGAATTTTTGTAAACAGTGGAGTTGTTTATAAATATTGAGGAAATTTTTGATAACTAGTACTTGTCTTGATGAGAGGTTGTTTCATACAACTTTTGCTACGGAAAGAAATTTCATATTTTCCGCGGTCCCTACGTGGTAAAGTGAAAATGGTACCTAACCTTAAATGGGTGATATAATTGATTTATAGGACAAAAAAACAATCAAAGTCCTTTTTTTTGTCGTCTGACAGGTTTTTCTGCTAGTGATTTATATTACAAAGAGAATTGTATCGATTTCTGAAGGTAGCATTATCTCATTTTTGTAATAAAATGCATTCAAAATAAATAATAAATTAAGGACTGGACAGCGAACGTTAGAAAGGTGCTAATAAGTTAATAAAATAAAGTAGTAATAAATAACACTCTTCTATACATAGATGTCAGTATTGTCGGCGGAACTTAATGCTTGATGCATTCTCTACCAGTCAAGCGGTCCCGTCCAATCTGAGACAGGACTCCAACCCCGAGTAGAAATTTCAAGTAAAAAAACACATTGAAAATTGCTGACCCGACCGGGAATTGAACCCGGAACCTCTTGATCTGAAATCAGAGCCTTTTGCCACTAGACTACCGAGGTCGGTGACAAAACGGTGTCAAAACTTTTGGGTGCGTGGGTAACATCTTCAATATAAAATTTGATCAACTTAATAGCTGGGTACACACGTAGCGATTTATCTTTACGATTTGACTCGATCATTTTTCAATTGTTTTCCGCTAAGATTTGAAAAAAATGAGCGATTATCGGTCAAATCTTAAAGATAAATCGTTACGTGTGTATCCAGCTATAGAAATTCAATCACTTCCAATTTTTCTATGGTTATAGACCTTCATATTTTTCATCTTTTGCAAACATGTTTTTTTTAATGTAATGTACAGTCCTCAATAATTACTATTATCTTTGAATGAGAAACGCTCAAGAAACCAATGAGATATTCAAGAAACTGTTTTGTTTAGAATAACACTTGTAAGAACTTGGCACCGAGAATATAAGGAGCCATTGAACCTTTTTGTATGGTTTGTTATCGCTGAACTCTGCCCGTGATGATGTAGTATTTGTTAAGCAAACACTGAATTAACTTAAAAGTTTCGTATTTATTTAGAGATAACAAAGTTCTGTGCGAAATAATACAATAAAGCAAAAATACACTACATGAACGTTTTACGAAAAACACCCCTCTAAGAAAGTCACGAAAGAGATTGATGGCAGGATGAGTAGGCCATCTCGAGACCATCGTAATTGTTATATCTTTCACATAAACAGGTCTTTATGCAAAACGCCAATTGAACGGCGGTTGGGTATACAAAGAAAAATCTAATTTTCAATATTACTAATAATAATAATAAATCTTTATTTTATAAAGACATGTTACATAATATGTTCAGTTAATTTGTTAAGGCCGCTTTCTATTTATTGAAAAACAAATCATTATGCAGTGAGTTCCTAGGGAAAGGCCCGTCATCTCACAAGACGGCGTCTTTCAAAATTATATGAAAATGTTTTTTGTTACTACGGAAACAATATTGGCAATGTTTTCGACTGAAATATTCCCCGCTGTTTATAGTAGCGGCGTATCCGTAAGAACCCAGACCATTAGGCCGTGTAGCGGGAGAGCTCGTGATTGCTGTATAGCTTTGCTTTCACATCAATCTTTCGTATACCTATGCGAAAGAGAGACAACAATTTTATTTTTATTTTATTTTATTTGTTGCCACCGTAGACCCAATCTGGGCACTTAGGGACGTCAGATAAGTTTTACATTACATTTTGAGCAATCACGAAGGAATCACAAGTGCATACAAAATTTACTGTCTTTCTTTCGCATTTGCTCCGTTTATGTCCCTGCATTCCGGCCTGTCAATACGAATGAGAGAGACAGCAATTACGATGGTCTCGGACATATTCCGTAATAGCAGATGGTATCATTCCCTTATCAAGGATGTCAGAAAATTGATCAATAGGGAGCACGGCACCGTCTACTTTCAGATGCGCAGTGCCTCAGTGTTTTTGGAGAATATCTCTACAAAATCCAAGTCTCTTGACATGGGGATGTGTGTAGGTACTGCTCTTCTGAGAGGGACGATGCCGAGCATACCTTGTTTGAAAGCACATAATGGGAACGACAAACAAACAGGTGACAAAAATGGCTATTTGATCCTAGATTCTGGTAAAATCATACCATAGGTGGTTGCGATTTTCAGTCCTACCATTGTTCAATTTCTATATCAGTGAAATATGTAGTTCTATAATAATTCATTCTAGTTCGATTCAATGTTGTATTATATTTTATAGTTTATTCTATAGACGGACGGTGGGGTGAATGGGTCCTATTGACAAGCCGTTTAAATGGCTTAATGGGGCCCATTTCACTTGCTGCAATTGTTGTTCTCTATGTATAGTTGTATATTTCTTTATTTTGTGTGTATTATGTATCTTATTGTGTATTATGTATTATTATTTTTTAAATAAAAAAAAAAGTTCGATTCAATGTTGTATTTGTTGGCTATAATAACAACTAAACCTTATGCGATTGTACGTGCGTATTTATTTTCATCAGAAGTTATTTTACGTGCATGTCTCTGTATAATGATGTATGAAAATGAATATTGAGTATGTAGGAACTAGTACAAAAGGTTAGCATTGATAAATATAAACATTCAACAGTTGAGAAAGTTGGGCATATTGAAAAAATGGATGTTTACAGAATAACAAAGATCTTTTCCTCTTCTTCCATTCCTCTCTGTTCATCACCAGTTGCAGCCACGTCTTTCCGCCCATAGCAGCAATCGGCTCGACTAGGTACTAGGTACTAGGTCTCGAATAGAATCAGAATTCTGAGGTAAATGTAGGTAGGTACCAGAACTTTAGAAGGTATCATTGTATTAACATTAATTATTTTACTTGGATAGGTGTGATAACTACATATAAATATTTGAGATGAATGTTAGTGTGCTAATGATATTGTACCTACTCATTACTTCGTGTCTCTTGAGGGTTAGGCAGAGAAAACGGACCGCACTCTCTTCTACTTCCAAACATATTTCTTTCGCTGTGGGTCGTTTTGCAGATGATTGCTGATACACAGTTTGTGTCATCTCACAAGCGCATGCTGTAAGACTATTTATCTCTCTTAATATATTTAGTACTTATCTGACTTATTCGGTGAAATATTCACTATATGGGGTGACAGGTAATTCGATACATTCTTTGAAAGGAGTTATACTAGAGCAAATTTGCAACAATTTTGTTCCCATTAACCGGGGGTCAAATGCCAGTGGTTTTCGAATTATTTAACTTTTAGAGTTTTTTTTTCCAATTTTCAACCTTTTGACCTAAAATTGAAAATTGTGAACAAAGTACTCCATTTAGGAAAGTAAAAATACCCTTTTCTAATAGCTGAAGAATAAAGGAAAGGTTGAAGTAAAAAATCAAGAAGAAAATTTCAAAAACCTTAGAAATATAATGTTTTAAAATCACAAGTCGTTTTTTTATCATTTTTAATTTCGTTTTTTCTAAGGGAGGTACTCCAAAAAAGTATAATATACTTGGCGTACAAACAACAGGAAAAACTTACCCAATTAATAAGCTTTCCGAAAAGGTATGAATGTTTTCCACTTTACTACAGTTTTGGAAAACAATCCTGTGGTCCTATCTATAAAAATATTGTAATTTAAATGACATGTTTCGATTCACGGTATGTTTATTCTAGGTTATAAATATCGCACCATCTCAATGTTAAAAAATCTAATGTAATATTATTCAAACGTTTCCACATAATAATATAAAAAATAATTATAAGCACAAACCCTAATCACTCAACACGCCCAGTCGCCCACCCTTAAAAAATGTGCCGACATTTAAATTAAAACAGGGTTCATTTTATTCGGGCATTCCTCAAAAATACATTTTTCGATGAAGAAATTTTTTTAGCACCCCAACCCTTTCGGTATGTCTCGTCTACATACTTGAAAGTCTGGACTTAAACCTTACCTAATCTACGGGTAATCAGTTTTAAATTACGAAATATGAATTGTACGTACAAAAAGATTTACCTATGTAGTTTATTTTTTTTTTATCAATTCATTATACCTATTTTTTTTTGGAGGGTTGATAAGCATGATCGAGGTCTATGGGAGGAATTAGCCACCGAAAGAGGGCCTTCCATGTCAAACGAACCTTCTTGCCAAAATTCAGGCAAAAAAAAAACTCCGAAGGTCCGAGACTGGCCCAATTCGATGCGACCTCACGCCTCGAACCGGTACCAAAAAGGGGCCGAAATTCGGCTATCAGATATAGTGTATATATACAACTGAAAAAGGTTCCTGATGGTGTACAGACTACAGGGGATGAAAGCTATCTTTTGACTATGTAACTCTTGACTCTAAATATCTAAACGTACTTCCGGCAGAGACTCAAAATAGGACAGGATTTAACTACGCGAAAAATTATGCCACGACTAGCTACAGTCAAACAACGCGATCCTGCCTATTAACAAATGTACTGACTATCTCGCATACATATATTTACTGATTATCGATCTCTCTATCAGAATAACCGTTCGATCACTTTACCGGCGCACTAATTAACCTTCTAGTCGAATTACCGCGGGCTGTACATCAGACCGCAAGTTTTCCTCATTAGGTTTCCGAGTGGCTCACCATCTTGGGCTTGTGCACTGCTTTTTCGAAGAGAACTTCCTGAGCTGAGCTGAAGAGCGTCCAATTCAGTCAACCCATTCTCCCGGAGAGTCATGTGAGGTATCTCTTCAGTCCACAGCCCTCCTACACATACCGGTTTTATAACTTTACATTTATCACGGCGGCGAAAACTAAAATATAAACTCTATCTGTGCGCGGACAGACGCGAACTTTAGTAAACTCATTCATAGCTCGACTGAATAAAATTACTCTCACGGGGAACACACACACCAATGTACCTACTTTTACAAATGAAAATTCTACACTAAGCTTACTAGAAGGTTCTAAATATGAAATTCCTAACCGGATTCAAAAATAAACATTAAAGATAGGTCACATCACTGGTATCGGAAAATGGGGTAACCCGCGAATGACAGATAACAATTCGCGACGTGTGTTTGACAGGTGACGTGTGAAAACAATACAGGTAGGTACATGCTGCAATACAATAAATCCATTGGCACACAGAGATCACAAATATTCAAAAATATGCCGTATCGCGTCGGCCATATATCTCTCATCTAAAACCACATCGAGCAACTTGCTCATAAGCATGCTTGGCGGGGGCAACCAAGCAATAAACAAAATACAGCATAAAAATATATCTCTGTGCCCTATCATCGTCCTGGGGGTAGCTGCCAGCGACGAAACACAAACACTCTAATAAAAATATGGTCACTCACCCGAAATTCAGCATACCTACCTTCAAATATTTAGCACAATGCACAAAAAGAAAATAAACACGTCACATTCACACATATGAGGTATGGTGTGTCACTTGTCCCTTTCTACCTCGAACCTCGCCACCCGCTCAGATCGGGAATCTTCAATTTATAATAAACCATAATTAAACGGAAGGTTTAATCAACAAACGCGAGACTCTAAACAAAACAACTCTAAATATGTGACACACCATAACTCAATCGTCAGACACTTCCAAATTACTACAGAAACTATAAAACGCGACGGAAATAATTATAAATTGATTAACAAGGAAACAAAATTGCGATAAACTATAGGCGGAGAGATGTTTTCTGAACGAGAACTGATATTGAACTGAAGTCCCAAAAAAAATCAAAGCATTCATCTCAAAACTGGAGAATTTGCCTTCTATACTAATCGTTGTAAACAATAAAAATTTTAATGGTTTCCTGGACATACATACAGTGCGTAAAAATACCCAACTATCTAATCCGCCATAAACAAATAAGCAACTGTTTTTTCAAACTCTTTACCATCGCGTTTCCAAACTTTCAAATAATGACTTAACAATATTTTGAATAATAGCATACTATAAATAAATCCCTCACATCAGGGTTTGTGTATTTACGTAGTGAAAGATCATTATTATGAATTAAATAACACACAGTTGCACTTTCACAAAATTTATATTGAATCTCGAGGGCTCTCTTCCAACTCACGCAGACATTGTCAAGAGACTAAAATAAAATAACAAAAATCAAAGAAAAGACAACCATGGTACCACGGTTGTGGGAGAGGATACTAACATATGACAAACACTATAATAATAATTCTTTTGGAATTATTTAGTGGAGCCAAACGGGATAGATTTAAGGGTGGAATTATTAAGTGGAACCAAACGGGATAGATTTAAGGGTGGAATTATTAAGTGGAACCAAACGGGATAGATTTAAGGGTGGAATTATTAAGTGGAACCAAACGGGATAGATTTAAGGGTGGAATTATTAAGTGGAACCAAACGGGATAGATTTAAGGTGGACAGGATAGATTTAAGGGTGCGCTCTTTGTTCACACAATACAGGATGCACCACCCAACATGTTCCTTGATGAGGCTAGATTTACCGAGAAAAGTAGATGATACATGAATGTTAAATATTAGAAACATGAGTAATAAAGAAATAAATCTCCTCCAGTCCTACTTTAGATGAAGTCCGTTGAAGATGAAGTTTCTGGAAATTTTTTCATTTATTTTACACATTATAATTATTGTTAAAATTGAATATAATGTAATTTACAAGAAAAACAAGGTATAGACCTGTGTTGGGGCTAGCTTATCTATCGTGCTAACACAAAAGAAAAAAGAGGGTAAATTACAATGAATTCTTCTTCTTCTTTCTTTCAACGCGGCAATCCACTCTCGAGAGAGTGATCTATGCCAATAACATAATTTCTACGTATCTTCCCAATTAAAATTAATTGCCGTGCATGTTACCAAATAAACAATCACAAGAATAAAGAAATAAAAAATATATCAATAATATCCAAAAAGTAAAACTCGAAAATTATGCAACATGAATCAGATATCATAATACTCGTAGTTCCGAATACAGTATTTAGAAGTTGGTGACAATTATTAACCTTTATAGATGCAGCGGGTAGGTACTCAGTACTCACCCAACAAACAATATTATTATTTAACAAGCGCGCGCATCCGACTTCATTCAATACACTTACAGATTACCCAAACTCTCTGCATGGGGAACTTTACAAGATTTTTGTTATTATTTCTATTTCAAATATCAAACACAATAATTTATAAGATGATGAAACGGGTATCTATGAAAATTACAATTTAATTGTATTATATTATATGTGGTCAATCAACATGTAGGTATTTTTACTGATGGATAATTATTTAACATTTAATAGAAGATGGGGTCAGAATTTTCTACCATTTTGCGCCACTGCACCTAGAATTGCGGAATTTACGTCGTTTCGGTGGAGGGCTAGTAGAGCCTGGATACTAGTTGGGAATTGGACGCCAAGTCTTTTCAGACTAGTCACAAAATTTTTGTTATCAAATCTGCTACAGCTGAAAAACAGATGATTGAGGGTCTCTGGTTCCTCACCACATTCACATACTGGGGATGGAATTACACCTATTTTATGGAGGTGGGAGGCTACAGAACAATGGCCCAATCTAAGGCGACAAAGAGTAGACAGGGCTGGCTTTGACAATTTAGACTTACAAAACCAAGGCTTGGATGGGATGGTACATTGGATAGATTTATAATGTAAGCCCTTTGGATCTGTCATCCAAGAATCCCTCCATTCACTTTGAAGACTCTCAAGAATGTTCTGAACCAAGTCCGATGGGGGGAAAGGGAACTCATTTAGAGACCTTCCTGTTTTTGTGGCGCCGTTGGCCAGGATATCCGCCATCTCGTTTCCGGAAATACCACTGTGAGATGGAATCCAGATAGTGATAATTTCGAAATTCCTGCAATAAGCTGAGCGGTTAAGGACAGCTGAGTCTAGTGAAAGATGCTTATTCAGACCAATCGATTCAACTATAGTGGGTCTAAAAGATAAAGTGTTAAATGGAAGGTCAAAAATGGGAAGTGAAGGTTCTGGAGAAAACCTGAAACCATTTCTAAGGGATGAGAGGGCATTCAGAAAAATGGGTAGATGGCGGCTTTGTCGCAGACCACCCGCACTCCGAATATCAGCTAGGTTATCAGCTTTTGAGATTACTAGGCTAGAAGAATCATTGATATTTTTTAGTAAAAATTTGTATGCTAGTAGTTTTTTTCTAAGGGGTAGGGGTATAACAGCCGATTCGACATGTAGGCAGACTATTGGGGTAGATTTCATTGCACCTAAAATGAGTCTAAGACCTTTGGCCTGGATTCTCTCCAGCTTAAGGGAAAGAGTCTTAGGCAGTGGGTCCATCAAAAAACAGCCATAATCAAGATGACTACGGATTAATGCGAAATATAGCATTCTCATGGTGGTAGGGTGGCTACCCCACCAAACCCGGGAAATAGCTCTCAGTACGTTGAGTCCCATTTCACATCTTGATATAATATTGTCTATGTGTAATGACCAAGAAAGTTTACGCTGTAAAATCATTCCTAAAAACCGTATTGAATCTACAACTGGAAGAGGAGATGAATCCATGCAAACATGAATATTTGGGTTTTTATGTTTGTTGGAGAAGATAATGACCTTACTTTTAGAGTGAGAAACTGAGAAAGAGTTCAGCGACATCCATTGATTTATAGAACTTAGTGAAGTTTCAATGATTTTGCCTGCTTTGATAGGGCATTTTGCAGTACTATATATCACAAAGTCATCAGCATATTGTAAAATATTGCAGTCTAACGGAAAATAATCTTTAAGGTCTGCCGTGTATAAATTAAAAAGTATTGGGCTTAGAACGGATCCCTGAGGGAGACCGGTATATACAGTTCTTTGAATTGGAGGAGCTATACAGTCAATTATTATTTTTCTTTCACAAAACAAGTTGAATATGGTGGAGGCCAATACTGACGGTACTCCGAGCTTTATTAATTTAGAGTGAAGTAATGTGAGGGATACATTATCGTATGCAGACGATAAATCAAGAAAGGAAGCTACGAGCACCTCTTGTCTAGAATAAGCAAGACGAATATCAGAGATTAAGCAGCTTAAATTGTTTATGCAAGATTTATTTTTTCTAAAGCCCATTTGCCATGGAGGGAGTAAATTTGATCCTTCAAGGTAATATTCCAAGCGATTTTTAATCATGTGCTCCAGTATTTTAATGTAGCATACCGATAACGCGATTGGACGATACGAGACGCCCGCTGTGGGGTCTTTTCCTGGTTTTAAAATAGGGACTATTCTCTGTGTCTTCCATTCAGGTGGAACTGAGTTGGTAGATAGAATCAAGTTATAGATCTCAAGTAGCTTAGATAGAAAGGAATCTGGATAGTGTTTGAAGAAGGAGTATGGGATTTGGTCGACACCCGGAGAAGAGTCTCCAGAGTTGTTAATCGCGGATATCATTTCGTTCATAGAAAAAGGGCTACTTAGTGAACTCAGAAGGGAAGCCTCTGTCTAAAGAGTAGGAGGAATCGAAAGATCATCATAGTTAGGTACGTATGATGGGGCCAGTTTGTCGGCAAATTGGTAAGACCATTCACCAGGTAACAAACGGGGTTGTTTAGGCGTGATAGAACTGCGAAATCTACGAATCATTGTCCACACCTCTGAAATAGGTGTTTCAGGAGACAGTGAATTGCAAAAGTTTCTCCAACCTTGACGTTTCTTCCTTTGGAAGGTTCTCTTGGCTAGGGCTTGAGCATTTTTTAACTTGAGGAAGTTTTGTTGGTTAGGATCTTTTTTGTACAGTTTGACAGCTATTTTTCTTTTGAGAGCAAGTTCTGTACACTCCGAATCCCACCACGGCGGGGAGGGTTTGTGATTTTTTCCTGGTGCTTTCAGTGGAATGCTTATATTTGCTGCATTTATAGTCGTATTTGTAATGTTATCAATGTTTTCCGACAGTTTATCCGGGTTTATTTCACCCAAGCTTTGGCCTTCCAGAGTTGTTTTGAATTTGTTCCAATCCGCTTTCCTAGTATTATAGTTTCTAACCGATGAAGGGTACGATCTTAGGTCGGGTTTTGTTCCAATTTGGATAATTATAGGAAAATGGTCGCTAGCGTGAGGGTCTTCGAGCACGGACCAATTAGATATTGTAGATAAATTAGGAGAGCAGATAGATATATCAACTGCACCTGGTCTTTGGTGGGGTGGGTATAATTTTGTTGGAGATCCATCATTTAATATACATAAGTTTTGGTCGTCTAGTAATTCCACGATTTTTTTGCCCGACGAGTCGGAATAAGCGCAACCCCACATTTGGGCATGAGCATTTAGGTCTCCTAGGATCATTAGTGATGAAGAGAGCTTATCCAAGATAGTAGACCAGTTTGAAGAATCAAATGACGATTTCGGGGAGATGTAGGAAGAGACAAAGTCTATTCCCAGAACATTTGCAGCCACGACTTGGAATGATTGAAACGTTGGCAATTGTATTTGAGTGAAAGGTAAGTTAGATTTGATAAAGAGGGCCGCACCGCCATAGCCATCCGCACGGTCATCTCTAAGACAGGTATAGTTAGGGATTGTGTACGTTGTCCCAGGACACAACCATGTTTCAGAAATGGCAGCTAAGTCTACTGAATGTGTTATCAATAAGTTGGTTAGGTCCGATTTGCTGGGGATCGCACTTCGACAATTCCATTGTAAGATAGTGAGACTAGCATTCCCTTTGTTCGCTTGTGTCCCTATTATGATTACCGATGTTGTTTAAAAATGATAAAGAGGAACTAATGAGATTGGGTGGTAAATTGATATTCTGATTAGAGAAAAGTTGCATAAGAAGTTGGGCAATGGTTTCTAATAAAAACAAGGCGTTAGGAGGAAGAGCAGCGGAGTTATCCGAAGAATTAGGGTAGGAATCATTAATTGAGCTTGGTTGGTACGTTGGGGGGTTCAATGCGCAGCCATTAGAAGGATTGAAATTTTGACCATTAGGGAACATCAATAAATTTTCATAATCTTTGGGATTTGAGTGAACCGGTGTTCTATATTGAAATTTACCTTTCTTCTTAATATTGCTGTTGGACGACGACGGTTCCAAATTATGAGGTTTGATTGAGTTGATCGGTTCATGAGAAGAGGTATGAGGTCTTATTGCTGGTTCAGGGATAGTTGGGGTTGATACTTTTTCCGCATAACTTATTTTTGATGATGGAAACCTTACACTAGCTTCTTTAAATGAGATATTGTCGGCTGCCATTGATTTCCTAATGTTTTTTTGCCTGATAAATTCAGGACAATCTAGGTTAGCTGCTGAGTGTTTCCCGTGACAATTAATACATTTGAGAAAATTATTAGGGCATTCGTTGGCGACGTGTGACTCTGAACATTTGAAGCATCTTGGTAATGAGTTGCACTTGTTCTTGGAATGTCCGTAGCGGCAGCAGTTGAAGCAGAGAACTGTAGGTGAGACATACTGTTCTACTGTTATTGAGTTGTAGTAGAGAAAAATTTTTGAAGGTATGGACGTACCCTCAAATGTCAATATCAGGGTATTACTAGGTTTCCAAATGGTGTCACCACTCGATGTATCTTTATAGTTTAGACGTCTAGCACTTAGGATCTTGAATCCTGGAGGCATATCAACACCCTTCAATACTTCTTCAATAGACACATTGTTAGGAATTCCTCTAACCAGCCCTTGACGGCTGATTTTAAACTTGGGAATGAAAGTCTCAATATCATTATCAAAATTCGTCGATAAGAACATATTTGCATCTATTCTATTTTTAAATGAGACAGATAAGGTAAGCCTATTTTCCCTTGAGATACCCTCGCAGGAAAACATTCTTTGAACTTTGAAATTTTTTATTAACATGCCTATTGTAATCGGGCATATGGGTTTATTAGGAGTCTTGTATTTCAAAAATACAGTAAATGGGCCAGTTGATTTTATAGAGTATAATTCTTTTGGAGGAGGGGTTGTAGATAGAGGAAGAGAACTGGAAGAAATCGAGGTAGAAGTATTATTAGAAAGAGAAGAATCACTAGAGGGGAGCGAGGAACAAAGCGTTTTGGTCGGTTGTATGTTAGGACAGGAATCCGAGGTGCGCCGTTTTCGGCCCTCCGGCGGATCCCCCATATCAGGGGGATCCATCCTGGGATCGTGGATGTTATGACACCACTAGTTTGAGTGGTAGTATAATCAAAATAAAAAAAAAAGTTACAAAAGAAAAATAAATAAAAAAGGGAACTTTTGTTTGGTATAACTAAAAAAAAAATAATAATCGGAACGAACTCACCAAATTATTGTGACAACAAATATAAACAATAACAATTCGCAACAAAACACACGACCACCCAACACAACTGCGCTCTGTCGAAAAAAAATTACAATGAATTAAGAATAGCTTACCGAAAAATATATTACATAATAGGTATATAGAATAATCATTATAAAAAACCCAACGCAATTTTTTATTCTTAAGTAGTAATATTCTATAAGTAAGTGTGGTTGGATGTTAGAGATTGCTTCGGCTATAATCCCGCCATTGCCACTATTTTTAATTTGTGCATAAAGAATTAAAATAAACAATAGTTAAATCATCCCTCTAGCACAACTCTCTTCATATAGTTTTTTTTTAATTTGTGCATAAAGAATTAAATAAATAATAGTTGAATCATCCCTCTAGCGTCTACCACAACTCTCTTCGAATAGTTAAATGTATACCTAAGTGAAAAAATTATCAAACATTAATAGCAAAAACAAACGGACACAGAAATCAAGACAATACAATATATACCAATAGCCTTTAACAATTAATTCGTTTAAAATACATATTAGGTACTAACGTCACAAATATAATTAATAATAGTCTATATCATATAGTCCATAGTCCTATAGCTAGAAAGGTTTTAGATTTCAATAAAAAAATTAATGAAAATAAACGAACATCTGCTTAAAAACGTTTGTTATTGTAAAATATTCGTTATAATTAAAATCTGTCAAAATTAACAAATCACGAAAAATGTGCAGCTTCGTTTTGTTGAAAAATCTAATTTTATGTCTCACACGAGATTAAAATTGGTTCGTAATGCCAGAGTTGTTGATTTATGAATAAGCGTTAATGCAGATGAATAAACTTTACTCGATACGAAAAATTACAGACAGCGTGAGACACTTAGGCTACATAAATAAATTAATTGATTCTTTTCTCAGTTGTTGTCGCAGCGACAGATTATTCATTACTCGACGGATTTTATGAAGATACCGTTAAAACAAAATGGCAATTAATTTTGTATTTTAATGGATTTGTCTGTCTTTAGAATATCTGTGTCTGTACAAAATGTAAAATACAGTCGTACCTCGTGTAACGATCAACATGCGTTTCAGAGTTTTACTCGTTATGTGAAGAAATTGTTCCAGCAAATGATCAGCCCCGTTTTAATGCTAACAAGTCTTCATTATTTATCATGTTCTTCTCACTGATAAACAAAATAATTTCATTACATATTTCTGGTTTCATACACGTCACGTCACACATATTTTTTTTTTCGTTTTAAAATATTTGACATTTAAGCTATAGGTCGATAACTGAAATTGGGACTCGGCAAGTTTTGAACGGTGATATGTAGAGTGGGTAGAGGGGGCGTGATTCTGAAAAAAAAACAACAACCAATAGCGTATTTTTATTTATTTTGAAACCGGTTCTCTGCCCCGCACCCCGAGATTGTTGCGATTACTTAAATATTTAAGGCCACGTTTCACTAAGCTGCAGATAATTATTTATTGAATAAATAAACGCAAAACAGTCAAACGAGGAATATTTTATGGAATCACCCAATTTGTTTTTTTTTTGGAGGGGGATCATTCTGTACTCACTGTTGCATGTTTTCTACCTCATCCAGCTCCTATTCTAACTCACTGAATCCCAACCCTATTTGTCGAACTATAGGTATTACACAGGTTTTATACTTCAAATTGGTTATATTTCAAATCAAAATAGGCATTTTACAAATCAAATAATAAGAACGCTTGAAATTATCCGCTTGAGTTGAAAACTGAGGCCCGCCGCATGTTGGATCCTTTGAGAAGAAAATAATACTAGAGAAATAATGTGCTACTGTGCATGGTTCCAAGTACCACGTGACTGCGGTTAAACTCATACAATCTCTGACGTTTTTCGGTAGCGGTGTGTGACATTCCACTTTTTATTTTTAATATTTTAGCGTTAACACAGAAGAATTTTATGTTTTAATAAGGAAGTGCCTATGGGCTTTGTTGTGTTATCTTATGCTTGTGGGTGAATGTAAAATGAATTATTATTGATAATTATTTATCTTCAGTTACATGAAAAAACAAAAGTTACGTGACTGTTGAATGAAGGAACCAATTTTCGTTTCTGCGCATCCAAAAAAATCTCTTATAATATTGTACTCAGTGGTTGGACCCATTTTATTTTTCTATAGAAATATTGGATCCTAGAGATGGCTTCAATATATTGTAAAATTCTACAGAATCCACCCTTATACTTATCCAAAGACGTGATGTGGACTGGGTTAAATATGCGGCGGGCCATAAAAGCGCATATTATTATCGTTCTGTGCTGTAAATGTATTGTGCCTTAGTGCACCGGTAAGTAAATATTTGTTTTCATACCAATGAGGGGGCGCCTAGTGGCGACCCGCTATGCGCGTCGCGAGACGGATGATGCGTGTTCTGTGTTTGCAAACTTGGTGGTGACTGATATAATATGGTTGTGCTGCATCATACAGTGTGGCAGGCTGCTACCGGATGACGGCATCATGGAGAAACGCTATTGGTGGAATATGTCGTCATGCGAAACATGACCGCTACAAGCGAGTAACGATACATTTCCAAATTTTTCATTTAGCCATGAAAGTGAGTTCGTACTAAAGTTCGGTAAGCGAATGTCTCGTTATTAGGAGTATTACTGTTTTTTTTTTTAAAGTATTTCGGTTTTCGAATCCACGCTACTTGAGAGACGCGGTATTATAGGATTGAAACCGAAATAATAATTTTGGCGCAGTAATTTATAGTCAGCGAGAGATCTGTTTTAAAAATGAATAAAACAAAATTGAAACAATCTAATCTGAATTTTATATTCTAAGTAAATTAAATACGACTGTTATATGAGACACAGACAATCAATCAATGATCTCCCATTGAACCCCACTCCGGGTCATAAGGAGGCAAAAATCGCCCTCCATTGCGCCCGATCTTGCGCAATGCTTATGACCTCAATGTGATACAATGGCTTTATGAAGAAAATTGCCCTGTCGTTTCTGATTTCTGAGGGCCGTGACTTAATACTTTTTATCCAATCATATTGTGAGATCAAGATTGGAATATTGTGCACCCATATGGAATCCATTAACCAGAGCGAGTCCGGGCGATTAGCAGCCTTCGAAATGTGGTGCTACAGGCGCATGCTGGGGCCAGTGACAGGGAGTAGTGGAGAAGAAGAGTCTTGGTGCAGACCAATCCTAGGATTGTGACTCAAAGTAAAGAGATATGGAATCCATACTACGAAAAGTACAAGATGCAACTCGAAAAGATCCAGAACACCTTTATACGTAGGACACGCAAAATGTTTTGGTGGTGCGCCATGTTGTGGTTCTCTGCCCGCACTTGAGCTCAGATGTGAGCTGCAGGAGATTTGTACTCTGGGTAAAATATGCAGGTTGGAATTCGATACTCCAGAACTTCTATCTATTCTCAGCTTCCGTGTTCCGACCTTAACCAGAGCAACTAATATTTTTCGGTTGTCCACACAAAGGACAAACGTGGGTTTGAGGAGGCCTCTGTATCGAATGGCCGGAGGTTATGATTCCCTGCAGTGCTCTCTTGATATACTTGGCACTCCACATCATGTCTTTAAGAAACAGATCTCCAGAGCAATATTAAGCAATTCTACTACTTCGCGATAGCTTGTTGATTCTTCTTTTCCCACACCCCATCCTCTCTTTTTTCCTTCCCTTCTTCTTGCACTCTCCATTTGTGTTTGCGTTTATCTTTAGCTATTTTCATATTTCACTAATACTAAGAGTTTTCCTATTGATATCTTTTTTCTCTTTGGAACATGTTGTACCTGTTTCTCTCAACAATATATAATATATAATGGAACATGTGAAACATCTCGATGGAGGTCAACTTAGTTTAAGGCCATAAATTAACTCTGTTTCTACTTTTAATGTATAGTTGTCCCCTGTACTGTGTTTTGTTAAAATAAATAAATAAAAAAAAATAAAAAGACGATTTGATCCCTTTCGCGATCCAAGGAACTCAGAGCAAACGTCTTTATTACTGTACCTACCTCAAATACATCTTTGCGCTTTCTTGTCTTGCTCATTATATACCATTCTTCACAAGATATCCTGGCTCTATCTATTTATTAATACGTGAAACAAAAACTTTGTGACCATTTTTACGAAAATTGCGCGGATGGAGGAGGAGTATGAAATTTCGCACACTTATAGTTTATATAGAGGAGTGGCGAAAGCTAATATTTTTTTAAATTATGCATAAAAATAGATTTAATCAATTAAAAAAAAACATTAGGAACATGCACTACTGTAATGTTATGTATTAGATACTCACAAACACCCAGATCTTTAACTTTATAGAAACAAATGTAAAATGAAAAGCGCCTCATAATGGGCGAGAAAGCTTTTTGAAGGCGGTGTATTCAAATGAAAGGTGGTGCGGGAAATGGCGGGATATTCAAACCCATTGTAGGTATGACCCAAATTTAGCTAGATTAAAGCTAGAGCTAAAAAAAAACATTACACACAATACTGTCCAAATACAATGGTTTGTATTTGATAATCACACAGACTCCGATGTATTTGACATTGACACAGACACATAATATATTATTTTGTATATCTGTGGTCAAATTGAGGATAGATTAATATTGCTTGTTTGAATAGACAAAACTTTGTACATAGAAACATTTCAAGTTTGACGTATCCATGTCATTGTTTTGGAAAGAAGTTTATGAAATAGCGCTCGCCAAGTCTTTGTTAATGGAACCTAAATAGTGTTCAAACTAATTTAAATAAGTTATGGTCGAACTTCGAGCACGTCGACCACTAGTTTATATAAAAACAGCTCCGCAGAGCATGAACATTAGAAGAGCAGTCCAGGAAGATGGCACCTTCTCTCTCTAGCTAGCAAGGTAGCCTCAAAAAATGTATCGGCAACAAAAGACTAGTGAATATACCTATAGCTGCAAGTGACTACAACCGAATGATCTCCAAACGTCAAAATTCTCGCAATGGCTGCTAAATTTGTTTTTCGCAAACGAATTCATTCATCTTGTTCAAGAAAAATATAACAATATTAAGGTATAGTTTATGATTAAAATATTACGACAATAAAGCAACTATTACTGAATAGATTATTTTGTTTTGATTGTTGATTTTAGGTTAGGTATCAGTTTTAACAAAAATAGCGGTTACTCTACTAAAGTATTGTTGGATTTATCTCAGGTGTCGCTTAAATTTTTAATTAAACAAACAGTTGGTAATCTATGGGAATTTTAATTAAAAAAACTTCCTTTTTTAATAGTTTTTACCTGATCAACGCTTTGGCGGTATGTAAAAAAAGTTGTTAATACTAAACTACGAGAATAATAATTAAAATCGAACGGCCTTGAATTTTACTTAATGAATGTCGTAAAAAACTGGCGTGTTTACACATTTTAACGTATCTATTTGTAATATTTACATTGGGAGAATTCTCATTACACACAGGTAGGTACTTAAACCCAATTCGCCCCCGCATTGAGGGTTGTTTTTATTCTATTATGGAAAATTCTAAACTGAATATTATGAGTTCGAGTACATCTTTGGGTTTAAAATCGTTTTAAATATTTGAGGGTAGGATTCATTTGTAAATTTGTTTTATAAGTTTCTTTATTAGTTTCTAAAAAAAATCATGTGTAATAATTATTGAACATAAATATTTTGTCCTTTTCAGAACTTATTGTTAGTCATTTTCTTCATGAAGGTCGTTACCTAATGCCAGTCTGGACTCCGCGTTCCTTCCGATGTCTATCCAACTATCCCGGAACTGCGTAGATTTGTATCATTTCGGCTATCGTTGATCCCAATTCAGTCCTGATCAGGTCCAGTCATCGCTTAGGAACTTTCCCTCGTCCACTTCATCCCTCGAATTTTTCAACGCTGCTGAAATCTCACCCAGCAATGTGCTCGAAAAATCGTAAAACCCGTCCGCCACGGATCCGAGAGTCTTTTTACGACCCTTGTTTGGGCATTTCTTTTCCTTACCTACCCGTTTCCCGCACAGATAATGTTCCCGGCAAATGATTGTCACCACCGCACTACTGGAAGAAAAACATACATTCATTCAGAAAGAGTTCAACTACAGTGGCCGGCCATAGTGCGTGTTCATGTTCTTGCTTGTGTTAAATGACTTCTAAGTGACTTCAAGAGCAAAAGGCGGTGAGTACACAATTATCATACATTTATTTGTGCATCCCTTCATGTATATTGTAGGTACCCATAATTTCCTAGTTTTTCACCCTCTCCATACAGTTCACTTGTTCTAACAACCCTAATTTCACTCTATCTACATATATATTAATTCGTGGAGGAAAAACTTTGTGACTATTTTTACGAAAATTGCGCGGACGGAGGAGTATGAAATTTCGTACACTTATCTACTATATAAATTAAAGTCGGGTTAGTGCGAACACTTATAACTCGAGATTGGCTCAACAGATTCATCTTATAATATAAATGAAAATCGGCTTAGTGCGAAAACTTATAACTCTGTACAGATTTTTCCGATGTTTGTTTTATTGGATTCTTCTCCGCTCCGGATAACAGAATAACTAATAAAAAGAATGGATAACAAATGATGTAAAATGCAATATTTAAGTTTGTATGGAAAGGTTACTGGGACGCGCCCACGACATCGCGGGTAGTTCCCTCTCATTCTCGCATACGCTCTTACAGTAGCCCATCCCACTTGCTCCACCGCACCGTTTTGATAGTTTTAGAAAATTCTCATACAAAGTCAACTATATTATCGGGCACATTCGTGTTGGTAATAGGCGAGGTAGGGTGTGTGCGCGAGCGCATTTTTCTCAAGTTGTTCCCGCCAGAGCTTTGAATACGAATGAAATAGGGATGTTTTAAGAAATAGTTTAATGTTATTATTTTATTAGCTTATCTCAATCGAATTAATTTTGTATTGCTTAACGGGGGCGCAGTGCACATCATGTACATATTAACGGGCCACTTCTGGCTAGAACCACAGGACAACGTCTGTCGGGAAAGCTAGTAGTTCATATAGAGAAGGCGTGGCGAAAGCCAATACTTTTTTTTAATTATGCATAAAAATAGATCAAATCAATAAAAAAAAACATTACGACAAGTACTGTATTTGATATTCTGAAACACACAGACTACTTATAAAGATCATCAACCTGATTGAAACAAGTAAAATGAAAATTAAAACTTATAATTGAAATAAGTTATGGTCGAATTTCGAGCACTGGTCGACCACTAGTATAGATAAATTGGTCTACTCGCAGTCCAAAATATTCGGAGCACAGGCCTCTATATAAAAAATAATTGATGTGATCAAGGGACCAAGCGCTGAATTAAAATAAATAATTTTGATATCACACGTTTTACGCCATTACTTAACTGAGCAAATTATCATTAGGGGAAATATTTTGTTATATATCAATTTATTTGCCAAAACGTTTAATAAATAAATTTAGTTTTTTTTATATTTCTATAAATTACCTTTTTTGCTAATGGCATTTTTTTAACTCGCCGAAAACTTCCCTTAAGGCCATACATCCACGTCCGATGAAGGATAGCTTCAATAAATCAGAGGGGCTGATCAAAAGGGTTGGTCAACACCCGAAATAGAGTAATGTCGATGTCTCGTAAATCAAACAAATTAGGTACCTACCTATATGAGGAAAAAATACTTCAACACAAGTATATATAATAATATATTATCACGTGAAGCAAAAACTTTGTGACCATTTTTACGTAAATTGCGCGGACGGAAGAGTATGAAACTTCACACACTCAAAGTTTATAAAGAGAAGGAGTGGCGAAAGCTATTTTTTTTTAAATTTTACATTACTCAGTAACTTACGCCCACAACTTTTATGTTATGTTTTTTGATACTCACACAGACGCATTTTTTATTTGTTTATGTGTGGTCAAATTTAGAATTGATTAATATTGTTTGCCTTTAATAATAATAATAATAGAAAAAACTTTGTACACGTTAACATTTCAAATTTGACGTAGGTATCCATGTCATGTTTTGGAAAGATAATTGTGAAATAGCGCTCGCTCAGTCTTTACAATGGAACCTCAAAAATGTTCATAATTTAAATTAGTTATGGTCGAATTTCGAACACTTGTCGAACACTAGTATTATTTGAAACAACGAAATGTTTAGGAAAATATAGATAGATGCTAACAAAATCACTCAAGAGATGTCGCTGGTGTCGGAAATTCAATGGTTCGTACAAAAATTGACATAAAACGAAATCTCTCATGTGAGGTATTCCAAGAATAAGAATACTCAAAGTTTGATGTTTCTCATAGGAACGCTTTTAAATACTTTTTTTTAGCTTATACCTTCTCAGTTTTTAATGAGGTGCTGTAAAATACTATTAAGGGCAGAATATGAATTGGTTATAACGACAGTAGTTGCTTTAAATTTTGATTATTAATGATATATATTTTATAATAAAATCAAATTTATAAAGAACGTTGACCAAAACACTGTAAATAATCAAGCAAATCTTTTAGTGAAAAAACAATTTTGTATTGCAGAATATTTCACATGTGAGTTTTCGTTTTGTACAAATTTTTGTATGAACCATTGAATTTCCGATACCAGCGACATCTCTTGAAAGGTTTTGTTAACATCTATTGTTTAGGTGTTGATCGAGTAAATTCTCTCCAGCAGCTCATATTATCTCATTGATTATTAATAATTAATTTGTTTCCTATTATTGAATTGCCTAGTAAGGTCGTTAATCCCTTCCAATGAAATACATTATTTCGGTGCGGAATGCTAAAATATTCATTAAATAATTTAAACAATAGTAATCCTTAGTATTAAGATCTCTTGTTGTTGAGTAGATTTGATGATTATACATTTTGTATAGATATCTACCCAGGCGGGAATTTCTCTGCAATCTACTAGGTACTATTCGGTAAACGGGCATTTTGTAGTGGTTAATCTAATATATAAAAAATCAATGACTTTTCGTGCGTCCTGTCAATTCGTTACTACCAATAATTCGATCGTTAGGTTCATTATTGTTATACGTGCGGGCGATTTCCTACTATGATGTATTTGGCCATTTTTCGTAATAGGACAAAATTGTATGGAGTAGCTGTAGATTCTACTTCAGAGTTTATGATTCGATTAATATTTCCAATACATCTAACCATTGATCATCAAGTCAAAATTTGTATTGTTTTGTTTTTTATATTTGATGTATTTTTCTCTCTTCTCTGTGTTTTCTATGAATGATTGATGTTACACCTTGACTGCTTAAATTCATTGCCGTGCTGGCTGACTGTTTGGCTGATGCTTTGTGGTATCGATTTTTTGATTTATTATGTTGTGACCATTATTCAGTTTATTGTATATTATTATTTGTTTCATTATAATTTTTCATCTTGAATATTTCTTTTCTTATGGTTTCAATCTATTTGATATTCTTGAATATTTCTATTTTTATTGTTTTGTTATTTGTCTTGCTATATTTCTAATTTACTTGTTTTATTGTTGTCGTTTACATCTTGAATACATCTTTTCTTATAGTTTCAATCTATTTGATATTCTTGAATATTTCTATTTTTATTGTTTTGTTATTTGTCTTGCTATATTTCTAATTTACTTGTTTTATTGTTGTCGTTTACATCTTGAATACATCTTTTCTTATGGTTTCAATCTATTTAATATTCTTGACTATTTCTTTTTTTATGACTTAACTTGTTACATTTCTAATTTACTTATTGTATTATTGTTATTGATTATTTTTTCTATTGTATATTGTATTGCATTAGCTATCCTCGATACAGGTTTACACCTAGTGAGGTAGCGTTTTCCTGTTATTTTATTTTTTGTAATGTTAATTAGTATAACTTATGTAAGCACAGATGATTGTAATGTGATTTCTAGTAAATAAAAAGCAGAAGAGATTTCAGGTATGATTCATAGTCGGATTAAAATGGGCCAGGATAGATGACCCGGGATTAAAATCAGATTGGATGAAAAATCGGTTCACTCGAAGAAAATGTTCAGTAATCAGATGCAGATCAGCGCATGACCAGATATACGACTTGCAGGAAATCTTGACATATTCGTTTCCAGGAATTTGTTTTTTGGTTGTGCGGCCCGACGAAAAAAAAGGTTGAGCACCATTGCCAGATCTTCATTTCGTATCATATTGTGTCCTACCTATCTTGCACGCCTTTCGGAGAAGGTTTTGAGCAGGTAACTTCCTTATTGATACTAGTCTTTGTTGTTCCGTCCAGGATATTTCTACTATTCTTCGGTAGGACCACATCTAAAAATTTGCTAAACTCCTTTTCTATTTCAGATAGGCACCATAGGATGTACAGAACATCAAGATGCTCAAATTACATAATTCAGTTACGTTATTAATATTATTATTATTATTATACAGTTATAATATTTTCGTGTGTCATCGTATCACGCACATAAGGTTCAGCCTTTACTTTTGATTTTAATCATCGCTGATCCCCGCAATTTTAATTGTAGTAATGTTAGATGCCAGCTATTAATTTTATTGCTCGAATAAATTTCTAAAATCAAAGGATCTTTTATAGTCAAATATCGGTAAAAGTGATTCATCAGAGATATGGTAAAGTAAGACGGGAATCAGCTAGTTTATACGCAATGGGTTCGAACCCGGATGCTTACTATTTCAAAAGTCAAAATTGTTTTTGTGCTCACTTTGGGAGAGATTCATAATATGTAGCGGCCATGTTTCGTATGACGACATCATCCACCAATTGCATTTCTCCATGATTTCGTCACCCGGTAGCAGCCTGCCACATCGTACAAAGCCGCACAATTATTGCACTACCAATATCAGGCATACCGGGTATTTTGCTAGTAGTTACGATATAAAATATTTTCATGCGTATCCTTACAACTGAATATCCCTTTAAAGAGATGAATAAAATTTAAATCCCACAAACAGAAAAGAAGGATGAGGGATGTTTCAGAATAAAATTTATTAACATATTTAGTAAATAAAATTCAAACGCGGGTCGGTAAAGGTTTAAAGGCCCGCAATGATATATTTCACAAACAATACAAATGGTTTCCCATTCAGGTTTTTAACGTAAATAAACATTTAATGTACCTATTCAAATGATATCAATATATATATTTTATAGGGACAAATAATTTACAAAAAAGGGTTGCCAACCTGAAGAATTTCGTACTTACAATGCATTTATTTTTCAACTAGCAGCAAAACCAGTCGGACAACAAGAATAGAAACTGACATTTTCCTGTTTTACTGTCCCATTAATCAGTCATTTATTGAATTTAGTAAATTGAATAAAAGCTGTTAGTATCCGATAAAAAAGATAGTCCCTCAAAGGGTTTCAATTAAACCTACAGGGACTACCACCTAATGGCGAACGTTGTTAACGTAAAGTGATCACACTATGCAGTGGGTTCCTAGGGAACGGTCTGTCGTCTGACAAGACGGCGTCTTTCAAAATTATATGACAATGTTTTTCGTTACTAGGGAAACAATATTGACAATGTTCTCAACTGACATATTCACCGCTATTAAAAGTAGCGGCGTATCCGTAGGAAAACAAACCATAAGCCAGCCTTCGAAATAACAGTAGAAGGCGGTCGTTAGCCCGTAGTGATTTGTTCAATTTAAAATCATACATCAGTAATAAATTGTTTAAGTAATTAGTTAGTTGTAACATATTCGAAAAAAATGTTAGTTATAAGTTAATTTTAAGATTAAATTGTAACTTAATAAAAAAAAATAAAAAAAGTCTAGGAAAGATTATTACGCTAAAATGCCTAGGTAAATCAAAAAAATTACAATTAGTATTTAGATTAATTTTCACATTTTTCGGCAACTTACATTTCTATAAGTATTGTATTTTTTAGTTATGGATCGAGAAAAACTTTATTAACGTTCTTAAAAAAAAGAAAATAACTCATAAACTATAAATATAAAACTCATATAATAAAACGTAAATTCCTGTTTGATAATAATGTTAAAGACTCGCAGAAACAACAAGTAAAATCGATTATGTAAAAGTGACAAAAACAGGTACCTATTTTAGTGCAATTTTTCGTGAATTAACATGCTTGTTGGGCTAGATTTTTTTTTCAGATAAAAAGGAAAACTTTGACTTGTAAAAAAATCCCTCAAGCAATAAGTTTTACCGTCAATATAAATACCATTATAAAGAAAAATGTTAATTTAATTATTCATTTAACTACCCGTCTTGCTTTACGTTTTTGATTCCGATTGTCAGGCTTGATCGGTAGGTAATTAAACAGGTTCTAGTCTAGCTTCTCATTGCTTTGCAGACCTCTATAACTGACATAAGACACTTTTACTTTAATAATAATACTTTACGAACCTATCTACATAATATGCAAGTTTTACTCTCGCTATGGTTTGAGTCTTAACTACATTCCCTATACCCTCCGTGTGGAATTGTACAAACTTTATGTGAACTAACGGCAGCTGTTTTACCGACCTCAAATGTCAATCGAAACGTAATCCGAAAACGTACTTTCATTTCAATGTTTATAAAATGTGTTTTATATGGTGTGAATTATATTAATTTTTTATTTCAAATCAATCCTGAATCTTTTAAATACGTTTCTATTCAGTTAAACTTTGGTTCCATGCAATATTTACAACAAAAGATGGCCATCTGTGTTTACGTAGATTTTACAATATTAGAAATTTATTAATAACATTAAATATATTTGAGAATTATACATCGGTGCACCCAGCGTGAGCCAATCACTTCTACCATTATGTGGAGGAGATGGACTTGGCTCGGACAAGTGTCAAGGATGCCGAATGACAGTTGGCCGAGGAGAGCGCTGTTCTTCCTCCCACCAGGGTCCCGAAGACGAGGAAACCCTCTCACAGTGTGTTCCGCTCCTTCGAAGCAGAGCTGAGGAATCTGGACATGGTGTGGGAGGAGGTCATAAACATTGCGCAATTGAGAGCTCTTGTTGCCTCCCTATGCCCCTAAGTGGGGCCTTAATGGAGTTTGGATTGAATTGGATATTTGAGAAATTATAAAAATGTGTATATATGATTACCATAAATATACCTGCAAGGATCCACGACGATTAAAATCCAATGCAACCTATGGTTTTAGCGTGATGCTCCAATATACAAAAAAAAACAAATAAATAAATATACATACATTACTGAATTATTATGTAGATTATTATTTAGCATGTACTCTGTTATGTAGTCTACTATCTACTATAAAAAAATTTACGTTAGCTCTAAATTTAAATAAATTAACAATAGAATACGAAAATAAAAATAATAATTTTGCCTTTTTACAGTATAAAATCATAACCATAACCAAAAATAATGCGAAAAATCCTAACCAAAAAAAATCTTCAACAGGTAGTTTCCGTAGCTTCCGTACTAAATTTCTCGCATAATTTCAGGTAATAAAATATAAATTACAAATCTTTGTGAACTGAATTAAGTAAAATAATAAATTGCGGTTTTAATGGAATTTAAAAAAATAAAAGATACCTATTCTGTATGATTTACTTCTGTGAATTCTTTAAATAAGTTATCGTAGAAATTTTATTTTTTTTTGAACACGGTCCCTAGACGATTGGAATTTTGCGAACGAATTTTTCGTCAATGTAGAGTAGGAAGAAAATTGTCTGTCATTTTTTATATTTTTACTTGCTTTCCCGACAGACGTTGTCCTGTGGACCCTTTGGTCCTAACCAGAGGCGGCCCGTTCATTGTGCACTGCGCCTTCAGAAACTAAAATAAACTAATTAAATAATAACAATGGCATTAAAATCTTAATTCTAAAACGTCCATATTTCATTCATATTCAAAGCTCAGACGGAATGAACGCGAGAATATAATTATATGCGCGCAATTTGGTTGGCTTTGTATGAAAAATGTCTAAAACGCTCGAAACGGTGGAGTAAGTGAAATGGGCTGCTGTAAGAGTGTCAATTACGTATGCGAGAATGAGAGGGTGCAGAAGACAATAATTTTGTTGTTAGAGTTTTTCAAAGATGGCGTCGAATGAAATTCGTTCCATACTATCTTTAATATTATATTTTATATTATTTTTTATCAATTTTTCAACTTTTAATAAGACCTTCAATATAATAAATTTTACACTTAAGACCTTGACTATATTCGTAATAGCTAGTATACATAAGACCTTGACTGGGATAGCTGATATTCTTAAGACCTTTACAGAATGAGAAATTTTCCTTTTGCTACACGCAGCCACAACTGATCGGTTTTTGTAGCCTTGATTTAGTGTTCATCCGACCGAACGCGCTTTCTTATGAAAAATATCTTACAGTTGGGCAGTGAGGTGTTAAATTTATATGCGCACACTTATCAACGTTTAAGGCTTTCGCGCAAAAGAGATTTATGTTCGTCTGTGATGTTGTTAGGCTATTTTTATACCTTTACCTCAACCCTCTCCCCCCCCCAAGACACCGCATTTATATTTTTTACACCAGCCCGCTGAACAATCAGCAACAGGACTTTTAATTTAAGTGGAAATTTGAATTAAAATACCAACTTTGCAAACTCTCAAGTAACATAATGGGATCTAGATGTAGATCTGAGAGACAGGAAATGAAATCATAGCTGACGTCGTCTGACGATAGAATCAAAACTCCCTTTGAAGCCCACTCAGGGGCACAGAGAGGCAACAAGAGCTCTGCATTGCGCTCGATCTTGTGCAATGCTTATGACCTCCTCCCACACCATGTCCAACTTCCGTAGCTCTGCCTCGAGGAACGAAACACGGTATGAGAGGGTCTTCCTCGTCTTCGAGACCCTGATGGGAGGAAAAAACAGCGCTCGATAGAATATAATAGAATTTTTTTTTCTCACAAATAACAAGTAGGGGACTGGCGAAGTTGTCTGATTGGCGAGTGATCTCAGATCTTGTGGTTCTGTAGTAATATCACATTACGTCTTAGCGGGGCTAATAGAATTTCATGTACCGACTAGGCCCACCCCTCAGAGACCCCTGTTTAATTTAAGCAATATGAAAACTAATTATGAGAGGATATCTTTAATGAATCGGTTGCATGCTGAGGGTAACGTATTTGGCCGGACGGTTGATGTGTTTCATGGCACAGAGAGAATGATCAGGTCTTAAAAATGTTGAACCACTTTTTTTTAGCATATATTATGCAATCTCTCTCTTGATAAATGTATAATCGACAGTTTGGGTGAGTTGTATATTGTTAATTTTTTCTCTTGTTTGGCTTGTTATATTTGTTTATTTTTTGTTCCAAATCATATTTTTCAATTCATATTTCGAACAATTAACTACCTTAATTTATTCTTATTTCTAGAATTCAGCTTGCAATGATTATTATATTACTTTTTCCCTTTTTTCCTTCGTCTTTCGCTCTTTTGCTTCTGCAAAAGTCAGATATATTTGGTGGATTTTTTCTACATGGTTTTTTTGTTCTTGTATTTGTAACGATGTTATTGTTTTTTTTTATTGATGAACATTGCAATTATTATTTTTACTTTTGTAATTCAACCTTACATGTAAAAGGAATAAACGCCGTAGGTATATTGTGTGAATATATGAATTAACAACCGATACATTGTTAACAAAAAAAAAAAAAAACAGCGGTTGAAGTGGTTGGTAGACTAGCGGTTACAACGCCGGCTTTCGTACTGTTTGGTGCGGACGTCGTGGTTCGATCCCAGGTGCCGACCATCTTCCTCTTTCACGACACAAGCTTTAAGTAGCTTACTGTGAAAGGGTCAAGGAGTGTATTTGTGTTCACTTTGAATGAGCACAGATTCATTAAAAAAAAAAAAAAACAGGTAATATGAAAAAAAGAAAAAATAGAGGAATACCCTCTAATACCGTTTCCCGCTCTTTCGAAGCAGAGCTGAGGAATTCCGATGTGTGGTGAAAGAAGGTCAATAAACATTGCGAAAGATCGAGCGCAGTGGATCGCTCTTGTTGCATCACTAATTTGATTGATACTTCTTATTAATTTAATGCATTGACATTCGTTTAAAACTGGTGTGAAATTATTAGCAACTGCTAACCAGTAGACGACACAAGAAGATTAACTATGTGCATTTAAAGCGGTCACCATTAAATTATTTTAGGGTTCACTTAAAAAACAAAGATGTTATAAAAAATGAAAAAAAAAATGATATTGGTGTTGCGCAGTGTAGGAAGGTGTAGGAAAAACTACTTTTTACGGGTCTATTTTTGTGTTCATTAGATGAGTTAGGGTGGGTCATGTTGTGTAACACCGATGTGTATTACCGGTGTAAAATGTTTTATGCCACACACACCTATACCTACCTTCTTACCCACCTCACACGATGAACCTCTAAAAAACGGCCGAGATTACATACTTAATATCATCTTTTAGCCACCTCATTTTATCAGAGTAATTTGTTCTTAAAAATAATCATAAACTATGATACACCAGACATAAATGGAACTTGGAGGGTGGGTTAAACTTGATACCCATTTTTTTTTTTTTTTTTATTACGGCAACTCACCCTATAAGAGTGATATGTGCCTAAATACAGATTTATAATAGATTACAATAGTATAATATTATATATCAATACATTTTACACAACTAAAGATACCTTATTATATACTAGCTTATACCCGTCTTGCTTTACGTTTTTGATTCCGATTGTCAGGCTTGATCGGTAGGTAATTAAACAGATTCTAGTCTAGCATCCCATTGCTTAACATACCACTTTAACTGACATAAGCACAGAAAAAGAAGAATGACACTTTTACAATTTTTGTTTTACCGACCTCATAATATTATACGAACCTATTCAAACCACAGAGCTCTCTCTATGAAAACTTGCAAATTATGTCCACAGATAATATAAATATACTGATTATGTCGGTAGGTTCGTATAATATTTTATTTTTTTTGGAGGTCTATAATAATAAAAAAAATATTATACGAACCTACCGACATAATTTGCAAGTTTTCATACAGAGAGAGATAGCTCTGTGGTTTGAATCTTAGCTACATACATTGCCTGCTTTGATATTAATTGGGCAACCCACCCATAGAGGGTGATTTGTATCTGTCAAACTGCAATTTTTTTCATTAAATCTTTATTTATTGAGAATAATAAGCTTTTAATAACATTTATATGTATAACAAATCAATCTACAATTATTTTATTACATTTTCATACCGTAATACCAAGATCCCATTCAACGTTTACATGAGTAATTTTGTTTCCAAAAGTCTTTTTGAGAAATTTGTATGAAGATCCTAAAAAGTACAGTTTTTTTAAATAGCTCTAAATATATTAAAGTTAATGCAGCAAATTGTATTTAAGAACCTTCTCCAGCATTTTATACTGCTCTGGGCATATTAATATCTATCTTAGCATTTGTATTTTGAGCGTGATGTTCACATATACGGTTAAAGTATTGTCAAAGGCAAATAAAAAAACATTTCTAAATTATTATATAGAGATAATCTACGTAACGTTTGTCATGAATCACAATTTTAATTGGTGAGTTACTCATAAAACCGGCTTGTATCTATGAAAAATAGAATAACTGTGAAAGACATGTGAGTCAAATTCGTAGTGTGGTGATATATTCTCTACAGTCTACACCTACCCCACAATTGACATTTAATAGAATGCTTGAAATACTTGTAGTGAACTATAAGCTCATAATACAATGCTGCGTCTGGCACAAATCGTCCCTCTAGGGATGGGATGCCATAAACATAATAATAACAATGCTGCCCTTATGCTTTGCAACGACAAAAGTAAAAACTGTAACGCAACGTCTTTTCTCTGGTCATAATCCTAGGAATAGTTGGCAGCAATGTTTACCACTCTTTCTCTCCAGCTATATCTATAGATTCCTTATATTTAAAAAAAACTATTCAAGTAGGTGCATAATTGAAATAATAAAATATCCTGTATATGAAATATTGACTACAGGTACTTATTTCATTTCCATATCTGGATATATCAAACTCAAAATAATCGCCGCAAATTGTTGAAGAGTTCTGCATCTAACTTGACATCAATGGTTGGTGTGTTATAACGTCAAGTTGCAAGTAACAACATCTAGTAGATTATTACAGAGCGGATAAAAATCAACTTGATTATGCAAATAAACTCACCTTCATAGTTTAACAATACTCTCTATTTTGGTGGTTCAACTTAGCCCATAGTAGGATTCGAAACCTACTGAGATACTCACTTGACGTCAATAGACGTTGTATTATTATTATGTTATTTATAGGTGAAAAATTATGTGGCAATTAGGCAAAACTATTTAGTGTCATTTTGAGAAAGGCATTGGAATCAAAACAAAACTACACCAATACAATATAATTTAAAAAAATATATGAAGTTACATATAAGGAAATTTTCAATGGATCAATGCAGGTATATCAATACCAAATCTAGGTATTTCTTCTTATCCTTATTGATAAATGCCATTATCTATTAAAAATATAAAAAAATTGAACCAAAATGTACATAGGAAACAAATTCAAATGTAAGTTATTGCCTTCTGAAAAATGTCAAGTTGTTCAACGTAGAACCATTTAAATAGTAGTATTATTTATGGGTATGAATAAATGAATGAAAGAATTTTTGTTTATTTTTTGTCCAATCATTATTTAATTCATAAAACATAAAATCAACAATTGAAACATAATATGTATAATCTCAAAGTTTTTTGTTAGATCTAGCAGAGTAAAAAAATATTCTCTTAAACAAATGGAAACCAGAAAAGATATTCCGACCCACCGTTATAAAAAAAACTATTAGTTATTCACTTCTTAACCCAAAAGTATTATATCATTTTTATTCCATAACCGAAATAAAAAATTTAAAGTTTAAATCTGATGCTAGAACACAGAAATCCATACAATAACCTAGAATCCCGACTCGCGTTCAAAAGTGAAGCCTAAATATTGCAACTTTTGACAGTTTGGTTCCCAAAAGAATGTGGTACAGCGTATATTTATTCAGTAGTTTTCTCGTGTTTTTTTACAATAAAACATATTTTTACGTTGAAATAAGTGAAATTAGATCATTTTTAAGTTTCTTTATAAATGTACTGTCAAAATTGCCGGCCAAATCGGCTTCACTTTTTACTACGAAGAATATATGAAAATCTATGTGCTAGAAACACACTATTGTGTCAGCTTGTGTTGTGTCGAGCCAGAAGCATTATCGTTTTTATATTTATTTATTTATTTTCTGTCAAAATTAAGCATTGCTCACCATTACAGAGTAATCCTTTGCGGTAATAGTGGTTAATAATATGGTTTAAGATACATTTAGGCTCTATATGAAGCTGATATGCTTCTAACGGGTTGAGAACTTATTTATAGTGATATGTGGTAAAATTGATAAAATCGCTGGCATCCGCAAGACACTGTTATTGATTATGGTCAATCTTCTTTACATCCCATAAGCAGCCATTGAATATTTTTTCAATATAATTGTTTCCCTTCTCAACTAAATGGGAAATTTGAATGAGTTCTCTAACATGGATCTGCAATATAAAGTTTCTGATTTAAAATACACATAAAGAAATCCAAGAAACATAATTAATGAAATTCTTACATAGGTAGCTTACCATATTGTCTTGCAAAAATTAAACCAATGAGTTTCTTTGTTAGAAATGCACTTTTATCAATCAATTTGATCCTTAGAAGTATGTACTGCTATGTCAAAAAGGTGGGATGAAAGCAATTAGTCTCGTTGAAAACACGTTTGCCTCAGGAACCTGAAAAAAATATCAACAAAATAAATTAATTTTGTGATTTCGGTAAGACACTAATTCCCGCCTTATAACATAACTTTACTATTCTGCAATTGTTTTAGCAACTCATAAATGTTTTAAGTTACGGCATAGGCTTACAGATATTTTAATCAATTGATGACTTACCAGTTTTATTTTCATTAAACTCAATTGAAAATAAGGTAATTATATTTTTCATAATCGACGATATCGATCCGAACCTTTTGTTTGACAACAAAATATGACGTATTGGTATAGTGAAGTATCAACCATCCATGGATAACCAAAGATAATAATATAATTCAACACAGTTAGGTACTATTAAATTATTTTATGATGTATATTTTTGATTTACTTATATAATGGTCTCTTAAAATATTTCGACTTATTAAAAAAAATTTAACACACAAAAAACCACTTTAAATGTGAAGAAGAATTATTAAAAAAATCATTCTTATTTTGTTTTCATATTATGAAGCTAAGACAAAAAATTACATATTAAAAAGTTCGTCTATGGTAACCTACTGTCAATTATTGTTATTCTGACAGCCAAACAAAAACAACAGGAATTCTATTTTCAAAAATTTTGTAAGTTTTTTAATATATTGAAATATTTTTGTAAGTAGGTACCTAAGCTATATTTAATTATTAAGATTTTTACCTATCATGAAGTTTTTAGTTGTGAATTGTAAAAATATGGGTATATAAAATATGATACTTTGAAATTGTTGTCCCTCCTGTAACTAAACTTTAGACAGATTTTGATGTTTGTTTTGTAATATTGTTTTCTAGGCATGGAGTTGCAGTCTATCTGAAATAATAATACCTGATACGTTATGCAGTCTAAATGGATTTAATGAAGATCTTAAAAAGGTATAAAAGCTACACTTTTAAACAAATAATACTATGAAAGATTCCAAATGAAGGTTTTATGCAGAGCATATCATATCAAATATGTATCTAGCAGTTGATTGTTTTATTCTAATTTGAAGTTCATAAGTAGTTTGATATACTTTCTAAATCCTTAATATTGATTCTAATCAAATTCTCATAACATGTATTTTTAAAACAAATCCCTGAAAAAGCAAAATTTTCTAATGTCGTCTTATATATTTGCAACCATGGCCATGTAATCACTGTATTTTGCTTTCATATATTAATAGAATCGTTTTTTTTTCTAGGTCAGAACACTCAGAACCTTGCAGGGATTTTTGATAATCAAGAAATGCTGCCAAACTTTTACTGAATGCTTCAACATACAACAACATGCTGTGTTTATTTAAAATATTACCCACCTTGTTTTGTGATGAATATAACATTAAATAAAATAAATTAAAGGTAAGAGAACATAAGTTTGCATTTATCTACATAAGAATTTTGAGCTCGATATAGTTTCGTGATAAATATTATCTAATATATGTTATCTTTGAAGAAGTTTTACGCGTACCTGCATTATATTGCTTAATTTTTATGTGGATAAATCAAGTGAATTTTATTACCAAAATACCTACATATCTGATTCTTTTCCAAAATAAACAGGAAGTTTTGTTTGCTGTCAAATTCATTCTGGTAATGTATTGAGATTAGATGTGTATTTTACACAGTATTACTTAATTATTATGATGTGTGTAAAACCAAATATATTTTTTGACTATAAACATACACACATACCTGACAAATCCATTATCTTGTAAAATAGGAATGTCATCACTTCCTGTCAGATTGGCTCTCTTTCAGCGTTCTGTTTTACCGATCAAATCTACTAAAGAATAATCATACTCATTTCAATTTTCAAATATCATTTTTTCTCTAAAATCTTTATGAAAGAACAATTTTTAGATTGAAATGTATTATGAATTTAATTTAATGTATCTTTATTATTTTTTACCAACATTTAATATGATTTTATCAGGTAGCTACATAATTACTCATCTATCTGGCTACGACAGTTTGACACAAAATGTGGCCATAAATTTTTTTAAATGTGTCAAATAACAAAATGGAGGAAATATTTTTCCAAAATCTTTCTTTAAATCTTTATTTATTGAGAATAATAAGATTTGAATAACATTTATATGTATAACAAATCAATCTCCAATTATTTTATTACATTTTCATACAGTAATACCAATATTCCATTCTACGTTTACATGAGTAATTTTGTTTCCAAAAGATGGCTTACTGTCTTTTGTGAAAAATTTGTATGAAGATCTTAAAAAAATAAAGTTTTTTAAATAGCTCTAAATATATTAAAGTTAATTTATCAAAGAGTATTTAAGAACGCTCTCTGGAATTTTGCACGGCTTTTCGCATATTAATATCTGACCTTTACGTTTGTTTTCTATGATTGATGCTGTTACAAAAATATATATATATAAATAAACGGACTAAAATATTATGTAGATAGGTGGTGTTTTTAACATATAGAATTCTTTTTTTTTAAACCTAATGTGTGACGATATACTATAATAATTACAATAATAAATAAAATAAAATATAAATATAACAAAGTAAGATTCATCCAATCAAAAGTTTCTCTCGTTCAACTGGATGCACCTCATTATTGCGGCGTTAATTCTGTCACAACCCTGGGCGAGTAAGAAACTTATGGACAGTGGGTAGGTAAGTGTTATTTGTTTAATGTTGAGTAGGAAAATTTCGGAGTCAAAAAGTGGGCATGAGAAAAACACATGGTCTAATGTCTCTTCCTCTGCTCCACATTTACATTCAGGAGAATCAAGGACGTTAATTTTGTTGATACCCATTTAAACAGACAATTTTTTCATGATCTTTTTTTCATATTTTTGCCCTTTTAAAAACACCTTTACTACATTATTTGTCATTAAAAAAGTACTTTTTTACCCATCACGCCGTGTCTCGTAAGGGGTAGGCAGGGAGAACGGACATTTACTATTTTCTATCCATGCACACTACTTCTTTCGCTTCTTCCACCGACGTACCATTTCTCATACAACCTCTCCTATTTATCTTACCTCTGACCTGGGCTTCCTTGAGGACGAAATCGATGTGTTCGATCCACGTCATTCCCGGTCGGCCACGCTTTCCTACACCTTTCCTTTCAGCCTTGTAAATCTTCTTTGTCATTCTGTTTACATCCATTCTTTCCATATGACCAAACCATAACTATGGAAATTCATGTTTGTCACAACACTAACTTCCATACCACATTCCTTCCAAATATTTTCATTCCTTTCCATATCCCACGGAAAAATAGTACAAAATTATTAAAATAATCAGTAAGCCAACACATACAAAAAAAACAAATCATTCTATGTTATTTCGTCTAAATTTGATGCATTGCTTTTGGATTAGCTAGAAGTGATTATAAAAACATATTTTGTTAAAATTACAAGATGCCTAAATAGGGCTAGGTTTAGAATAAAATGGCAATTAGATCGAATTAAGTCCGTTTCGTGGATAAACTCACTGAAAAACAATTGAAAAGCATATAAACTAGCTTTTCCGACAGACGCTGTCCTTTTGTCCTTTCGTTCTCGAATTACGTCTAGAATACTTTCTAGAGAAACACTTTATGAAGTGGTTGTAAGTCTAGCGGCTACGACCCCGGTTTCGTACAGTTTCGTATCGGAAGTCGTGGGCTCGATCCCAGCAGGTTTACTCTCGACACTCGATTCGAACCCAATTCCAATTTCAATCACAATCTCGATTCCAATTTCAAAACGGTACTCTTGAACCAAATTCCGTGCGATTGGAATCGGATTTGAGATTGGCGTTCCAAGCCGTGAAAACGTTTTCGTTTCAAGTTTGTTATTGCAATATTAAAATATTTTCGCTGTAAATTGGGAATTGATAATTGTTGTTATGTCGCGTTATTCTCAAAGAAACTGTAAGGAAGTAAATCTGACATCCGCGATTGGTATACTTTTTTTTAAACATAAAATAAGTCGAATTTGATTTAATAATAACTGTCCTACTTAACAAATATAATAATTTGACGTTGCTATAATATTTAAGGATTTTTTTTCTTTAAATGGAAACACTCGTTTATATTTCAAATAAACATTTTGACGTTTCTGTAAGAGTATTGTGTTGTTTGTTTACTTATATTTTATTATAATTATTAAAGTGCTAGTATTATTTTATTTGCTGATTTATCAAAATAAATCGTGAATATTTTTTGAATTTGTTGAAAGAACGAGAGTGTCTCACATGAATGGAAGAAAAACGGGTGGAAGCAGAACGCTTAAAAGCAATAATTAGCGTTTAAAGAAGCTGCAGAAAAATTGGGGCAGCGTGCCGAATTTTAATCGAAACTATTGCTGCCATTCGTTCAGGATCTGCTGAAGCGGCAGCAGCCTCGAGAGAGATTGCAAAGGCAATATAGACACAGAAAATAGTTTTTTTATTTTGTATATTGTATTTTTTATAATTTAATTATCTAGTATAAAATAATAGTTAATAAAATTATTATGTATCACATTATATTACAATTTTGTTATTTTTACAAACCTTGACAATTTACATACATATACCTACTATTATATACATGAAACGTGTAATAGAATTTACAATACAGAAGCTTTTTATAATAAAATGGTTATTTCTTAAGCTCTCTTAAATTATTCATATTCGCCTATGATGTGAATTCCAAAGCTGATGAACTAACTCATGTCTGGCTTCAGTCATGAGCTGCAGAAAGAATTGTTGGTGCTGTGGGTATGGTTATACGAGATTATCATTTTCATATCTTCCAATGGTAATGATGTCGAGTTGCATGTTTTGCACTGAGATATCACTTCGTCTTCAAGGTTTTGTCATATGAAGTTCCAAAATCCCGCACAACTCTTTAAACATCTCTTTTGATATTCGCTATAATTTGCTATACATAAATTCCCCACTACTCATGCTAAACGCATTTTGTGAATATCTTGCTATTCTACGCAAATTATTTCGTTGACGCATATCAACTTGATGCGCGTTTTCCAAAATGTTTAAAAATAATGCAAGACGAGCCATTTTTTAAGTAATATAATCAAAATACGTCTTCTCGATTTCAAAAAAGTTACTTTCTTGCGATCTTGTAAATAATGACAGTTAGACGATTCCAACACAATTCCGTGGAATCGAGTAGTTGTCAAAACGACGTCAAGAGTACCAATTTTCAAATTTTACACGATTTCACATGTTCTTCAAATCACCACTCGATTTGAATCCAATCGTGCGCTAGCGTCGCATTTCAAGAGTACCATTTTGGGATTTTACGATTTTAGGATTGGAATCGAGTTTCAAGAGTAACCATGCAGGTGCAGACCATCTTCCTCTTACATGATACAAGCTGTTATTAGCTTACTTTGAAAGAGTCAAAGATTGTGTTTGTATTAATTTTGAGTGAGCACAAATTTATTTTATTAAAATAATAATAATAATATATCACAAATTTTGGTGAAAATTATTCGCAAACAGTAGTTCAAGCGAGTCGCTGTTCGCTGACCTTAACGCGCGAAGCTTTAAAATGTTTTCGATAGAGGCACAAATTTATAAATCGATAAAATCATTAGTAAAAATAGATATAGGGCGTTTAGAAATCTGAGTTTGCTTCAAACTCACCCTCGAATAACTAATGAGACACCCAAATATTCTTTAAGTTCTGTTCAGTTTTGAAGGAGGAGTTCGACGACAAAAATAATCCGCACACCAGAAATACAATTTTTAAGAAGAGTGCTTAAGAATTTGTACCTTCAGGTCGTCAAAGAATGCCGTGAATCGGTGAAATCGATTCCGTTTTCTCAGAAACCATTAACCATAGAAGAAAATGAAAAGAAAGAGTTCTATAACGAATGATACATACTTGTACAGCTTGAAAAAGAGAAGAATGTACTTCTCTAATACTTATTCCAAAATACTTAAAAACTGAACCGTATACCTTGCTGAGCTGAGCAAAATGAACTGTTCAAATGATTATACACTCAAAGTGAACACAAATACACTTTTGGACTCTTTCACAGTAAGCTAATTAAAGCTTGTGTCGTGAAAGAGGAAGATGGCCGGCACCTGGGATCGAACACACAACCACTTCTTACTATAGGTAACAAAACCAAATTAAAGTGTCCAACCCCATAAAAAACAATTTTAATAAAATATTTCCTCTGTGAATGTACCTTCTACTAAATAAAAAGCTGGGAATTGAAAGTATGTACATATGTATATTGACTTTTATCCGAGCTAATTAATTTACAACATTGAAAAAAAAAACGGTCGAGAGCTCAGGGGTTTGTCAAGGACACTTTATTGTTTTTTTTATTTTTAAACACGAAAATAAGGACATCCGTCGCATCATTTTGACCTTCCGTGAAATATTATTTCATTACTTTTTCCAAAGAGGAATTTTAATTTTGTTTTTGTTTTTTAATGTTTGATTTAAGCCATATTGTGATGAAGTATATTGATCGTATTCTTATTCTTGTAAATAAGTGTTGTAGATTAACCACGTGAGGTTAAAATGGGGGGGGGGGGGGGGGGACATTTTATACATTATCAAAACAAAAGAACACGTGATTTTAAAGTCCCTACGGACTTTTACAAATAAATAAACTAACTATCTGACTACAATTTTGTAAAATGTTGAAAACATAACACATGTCGTGTCAAAAATTCATATTCCGTGAAAAGGACCGAGTGCATGTTGCTCTAACTGTTTCGCATCGAGACGTATAAAGATTACGAAAATTATTAAATAAAACAAATAACATGTGAGAATAATTGGTAGGTAGTCCAGTGGTATCAATCGGCAGCTTTCATGCATACGGCGTATTGGAGGTCATAGGTTCGAATCCCGGCCGTGCCGACCATTTCCGCTTTCACGACACAAGCATTATTGTGAAAGATGTCAAGAAGTAAATATGTTTTCACTTTTTTCAATGTTGTAAATTAATTAGCTCGGATAAAAGTCAATAAACATACATACTTTCAATTCCCAGCTTTTTATTTAGTAGAGGAAATATTTTATTAAAATTGTTTTTTATGGGGTTAGACACTTTTTTTGTTGGTTTCGTTACCTATAGTAAGAAGTGGTTGTGTGTTCGATCCCAGGTGCCGGCCATCTTCCTCTTTCACGACACAAGCTTTAATTAGCTTACTGTGAAAGAGTCCAAAAGTGTATTTGTGTTCACTTTGAGTGAGCACAGATTCATTTTTAAAAAAAATCAAGCGACGCCTTTGGATAAAATATGTGAACAGTTTTGCAATAAAATGTATGAATTACCTAGCTTTTTCATTACGTGTTCGTATGCCAGTTATTTAATTTTTAAATATTATTAAGGAAATATTATTAAATCCCGAAAAGTAAAGACTTCCAAGGATGCATGAGTAATTGGGTGACAGTTGACTGAATATTGTTTTCGTTCATATATTGTACTTTATCATAACTGTTGTCTGTTCGTGCGTTGCAAATCTACATAATATTTCAGAAATGTTTGTTTTTTTTTATTTGCCTTTGACAATACTTTTACCTTATATGTGAACATCACGCTCAAAATATAAATGCTACGTCAGATATTAATATGCCCAGAGCCGTACAAAATGCTGGAGAAGGTTCTTAAATACAATTTGCTGCATTAACTTTAATATATTTAGAGCTATTTAAAAAAATCTATTTTTTAGGATCTTCATACAAATTTCTCAAAAAGACAGTAAGTCATCTTTTGGAAACAAAATTACTCATGTAAACGTTGAATGAAATCTTGGTATTACGGTATGAAAATGTAATAAAATAATTGTAGATTGATTTGTTATACATATAAATGTTATTCAAATCTTATTATTCTCAATAAATAAAGATTTAATGAAAAAATTTGCAGTTTGATTTTGAAGTTTGACAGGTACAAATCACCCTCTATGGGTGGAATGCCCAATTAATTATCAAAGTAGGGAATGTAGCTAAGATTCAAACCACAGAGCTCTCTATGAAAACTTGCAAATTATGTCGGTAGGTTCGTATAATGTTATGAGGTCGGTAAAAAAGTCATTCTTCTTTTTCTGTGCTTATGTCAGTTATAGAGGTCTGTTAAGCAATGGGAAGCTAGACTAGAACCTGTTTAATTACCTACCGATCAAGCCTGACAATCGGAATCAAAAACGTAAAGCAAAACGGGTATAAGCTAGTAAATAAATAAATAATACCTTGTATAATACACACACTGGCAGTAACAGAAAGAGCCATGGAGAGGAAGATGTTGGGTATTTCTTTAAGAGACAGGATAAAAAACACATGGATACGAGAGAAGACCAGGGTTGTTGATGTGGTGGAGAGAGTTGCCACCCTGAAGTGGGGATGGGCGGGCCATGTGGCCCAACGCGCGGACGACAGATGGACCAAAAGAGTAGTGGAGTGGCAGCCTAGACAAGGCGCACATGGATGAGAGGCTCAGGACAGGAATGATTGGAAGGAGAGGGGGGAGGTATATGTTCAGCAATGGAAGGAGAAGAAGATAATACTAAAATTTATAAGTTGTTGAACATGCATTTTTCTTGGTGGAAGTAATTTAAATAAAAAACTTTTTAACTATTCCACAGTTTCAAATAACCTGTGACCATGAAGGGCGTGCCCCTTCGAAACATGTCAGGTACAATCAATTTGTGGAATAGTTAAAAAGTTTTTTATTTAAATTTGATTAAGAAGATAATACCTTGTCGGGATGTATTTAACACACTTTTTAAATCAAACTCCCAGTAAAAGTCCCCTTTATAAAGTCAACATCAGTTATTATTAATTATTACCGGTAATCCAATAAAGTTTTTAAATTGATTACAAGCTACATACATACGGTGTTCACTGTTAATTTTCGTATTTTAGCGAAAATAATTATGAAATTAAAGTACCAAAACATCCAGAGAAATATGAAAAAATGTGTTGAACATAACAATAATTGTAATATTTGGAGATCGGAGCTACACAAGTGCATCACAAATGTTTTCAGACGGTAAAATAAACGACTTTAGGGCGGCTATGGCTGTAAAAATGAGCGGTTTTAGAACAAGACAATAAAAAACACACTCTTACGAAATGCTTCCGAGAGACAAACACGTCAACTGACACAAAGATGGATAACATACTTAATTAATTAAGATAGCTACTAATGCACTGAACATCTATCGACTGACCTGACTAGTCAGTCTTCACTTATGATCTATTCTTTTTTTTATTATGTATTATTTTGATATATTATGATGTCATTATATTATCTAGTTAAAAATAAACGAACCCCGAAGAGATGCGAAACGAAACGTGAAAAAGAAAATCCCATCAGTTGCGTTCGTATTCGCGTGACGCACTCAAGACTGTTTCGCATCGGCCCAGCCGAGGGGTGGGACGGGCGGTTCGCCCGGCGGCCGGTGACTCGTTATTTTATATGTATTATGATATGGACTTGAGAGGTTTGCGCACCCTACCTCTGGTGTAAAGAAATAAATAGGTATGTAAAATAAATAAAATAACGAAATGCGAAAGCGTTGAAAGTTGTTGTTTTTTTTATAGGATGGTATTGTTGTTTTTCGAGCATCCTGTAAGAGGCAAGAAATCGAAAAATCAGATCGGGACCGTGAGGTTGACCACCTCACGTCCTTAAACCTCAACTGGTCAGAAAAGGCACAATGAGCCTCGGACGCCTTCAAGCGCAGTGGAGAGCTCTTGATGCCTCCCTATGCTCCTGAGTGGGGCTTAGGCCTCCCGAATTGTGAGTTGGTTTGGGGGGAATCCGCGGCGGGCTTGATTTGTGTGGGGCTGGCTTTTCGGTTTGATTGCTTTGATCGAGCTGGGGGGTCAGTTTCGTGCGGGTCTGGTTTGCCGGGGATTGGTCTCCTCCGGGCAGGCTTGCGTAGAGTTGGGGACCTTAACGGAAGTATGTATGTATGTATTGTTGATACAATATTATATTGAATAGTGGTACATTATTAAACTTTTATTAAATAAACAAATATACACAAGCAAACAGAAAGATACAATAAGAAACTTATTTACACAATATACATATATTACACAGAAACAGTGCAACAAATGAGCGGAACTCGTTAAGTCATTTAAATGACTTGTCAATAGGATATTAAACGATAAATAAAGGTATATTTTGCCCATGGCAAGTTTTTAAAGTAAATGGGTCCAACCCAACATGAGAAAGAGAAAAAATCTGACCCGATCGAAAATTGAACCTAGGATGTGTGTAAAATCTGGCGAAATTCAGGAAAATAATTTTACTTTGAAGATTTTTTTTTTCATTTTCAGCTTTGAAGAAATTCTTGAATATCAATAATCAAACATGTTGATTTAGGGATAAAACATAATTAAGTAGGTACATTTGGTATTTATTTTATGATATTTTTGTTAAAACGTGTGTCAAAACTTAATTAAGGTGTCCCGGCATCTTAAAGTTGAAAGCAAATCTTTGGAAATATTTTGAAAACAGATTTTTTAAATAGTCTCATAATTAATTAAAAACTATTAGGATAGAAAATATTGACCCGTGTGTTTGAATGAAAAGCTATTTGTGAATATTTTTTTGCTTAAAGTTAACAAAAATCCACAGATCGTAATAGGTATTGCAAAACCCAGAAACAAATACCTTACCATAATAAACAAATACTGTCCTTTAAACAAATACTTCACCCCAAAAACAAATACTTTACCACAAAACTGCCGACAATTTAACAGTTCTTCCCGTGGCAACAGTTACATTTTCATTCTCCCGCTTACACCCACATAGGAGCATAGGGGGAAACAAGAGCTCTCCATTTCACTTGATATTGTGCAACGATTATAATCACAGGTGGGACACCAGATTCCTGACCCCCCCCCCCCCCCCCAAAGGGTCCTTAAGTCCGAGGCATGTTTCTTGCGCCTTTTTTGAACTGTGGGGTTTAAGCCCACTTCCCTGATTTGATTTTTAAATTTCCTGCCCTTTATTGGATGCTGGAAAAACCAGCAAAAAGAGCAGTGTTCTTTTTTGCCGGCTACCTCACGTCCAGTTAGAACATTTATATTTAAACACTTTTTGTTCAAGTAGGTACTTATCACATATTTCTTCGATTTAATATTATTTTCCGCGGCAACCTTTTATTGTTAATTGTCATAGTAACGAATATCGACTTTCACACTAATAATCTAAGCACCTATGAAAAATATTCCCCGCAGTTAGGATTGGTGATTGAAATTGAAAAAAAAAATGATAATCTTTCAACGAAAATACCGGACTACAGGCGAACTTGAACAATTATTATAATATTTGATTTCATGTGAAAGACGCGGTGTGATAGTTCAGTTTCTAAAAGTTAATTAGGGGGTCTTATTAAAATTTCAGCGTGTTTCGAAACAGAGGTTTCTTGATTAGTGTTTCATCCGAAGGAAACTGAAGAACAAGTTTAGATCAATGTAGTTACTCGGTTTATCAGATTGTTTAACTAGATAACTTTCCTCCAGTCAGATACACGACGTGTCGATTTCCACGTTCAGGCTTCGTGGGTTCCAAGGCCTGGAGGCTATATGTGGAAGGGTTCCCAAATTAAGAGTGAAAATGTTCCTTGTTTCTGACGTAGACCTGAGAAATTTATCGCCGGAATAATAATACAAGTGACGTGGAGTCACTGTTATGGTAAAAGGATACAGAAATAGAAGCTTTTTTTTTATCTAACCATGTACCTACCTTCTGACGGCAAATTTATGTTAATATAACTCTTTGTAGCCTGAAGGACTTGCGTACTTTAGTGAAGGTGACCATATAGTTTTGAAGAATGAAGAATATTTTACAAAATCGAAGACAAATTATATAAAACTAGCTTTCCCGACGGACCTTGTCCTGTGGTTATAACCCGAGGCTGCCCATTCATACGTGCACTGCGCCCCCGAAACAAAAATACTAAATTAATTCGATTGATTTATACCTACTAATAAAATAATAACATTAAAATATTTCTAAAACATCCATATTTCATTCGTATTCAAACTCAGACGGGGAAAACGCGAGAATATAATATGCGCACGCAGACATTCTACCTCGCCTATGAAGTGCCGATGCCGCGTGTGCACATGAAAGTACCCGATAATATTGTTGACTTTGTATGAAAATTGAAGTAAGTGGGATGGGCTATTGTAAGAGCGGCAATTACGTTTGCAACAATGAGAGGGAACTACCATTATGTGCAGTAAACAATAATTTTGTTGTTATGGCGTCGCAGGAAATCCGTTCCATACTAACTTTAATATTATTTCTTATCCATTTTTTTCAACTTTTTATTAGCTGTTCTGTTATCCGGAGCGGAGAAGAATCCAATTAATCAAACATTGAAAGAATCTGATCAGCCGATCTCGGTTTTCTAAAATAAAGAACGTTTGGTCACCGGAATTAGATATAATACTATACTTAAAGACTTATTTCGTAAAATGTTATAATACTTAAAATGTAAAATAATTCAACAATGTCGTTGGGACAAAAAAAACTCTACCCGTTTCGATTTACGGTTTTTTTTTTCAAAATGAAATACCTATATCGGAATCTCTCTTTAAAAATGTAAATAAATGAAAATGTAACTAGCTTATTTAATGAAGAAAAAAAAGTATTTCAATATTATTGTATGTTTCGAATTCCATTTTTTTTCTGTCGATTCAATTTTATTGTAATACAGATTTTTTATATTCGTTTATTTTTTTTCTGCGTGGTTCTGGCAGTGAATGCTGAATAGCGATTTGTACTCGGTGCTCATTATAAAAATCTTTCGTTTGGAAAAAAAATCTTTTTTTTTATCAAGATTTTCAACAGAACGTTTCAAATATTCATAGAATTTAGTGCCGATTTTCAGGACTGGATCTTATAAATATAGAAACGAATATTTGATGCAATCATTAAGAATTCCTGCGAATTTTGTGAACGTAGAGTGATCACATTAAGCCATTATCACAGCCTTCAAAAGTGGAAAAAAATGTATCTCGTCAGACAAACAAACGCAGGGATAAGCATTAAGCAACTAAAGCTCGCTTTAATGGAGACGGTCCGTGGGATATAGAGGTTAACCGGCCCCAAAAGAGATCTAATGATATTAACTCAGTTGCAGTTATAGAGAGGATAAGAAAACCAAGGATAGAGGAGAGCTGTAGAAAATGGAAGAGGAAGAAAATACAAGAACATTACATTACATCCAGTTATGGGGATGAAGGAAGCTGAAGAAAAGGACAAGAAGAGACCATAGTCGTAGTCCAGCTAGACAACACTACAACGAAGCAATGCTTATATGCGGTTCCGCTGTAGTGTGGAGATCCAGAGGAGGGATCTATAGTGGGTAAGTATTGCCTTGGGCACGAGTCCGATTCAATGGTATATCGGTGGAAGAAACGAAAGAACTGTACGCGGAGAAAGGGGTGAAGGTCCGTTCTCTCTAGGGGTAGGCCTCTTACGGCGGATTGGATAAAAAAGTATTGGAGAGATGCCTGAGAAAGAAGAGGAAATAGTGTTGTGTTGATTCATCCCTTAATTCGATTTTTCTCATTCGTTATGCACTTTTTGGAAAAAAAATCCAGTTAAATCGAATGAGATTTCGGGCGTGTTATTGAGGGTGTTGCTAGTATCATAAAAAATGCTATTAGCATCCTCTGCGGAGATACCATCGACAATTTCACAATCTGGACACATGTATCTGCGGAATCAGTGAGTTTTATCACCATTCACGCTCCTAAAAGATAATACACGCGCGGTCACATATTATTATTATTTGGTTTAATGGCGTGGTATTTAAAGGCATTTTTATGTTCATGGTTTTTTCCAGAGAACTCCCCGAGCCAATATTATGGCGTTGGAAATGGCCTATTTACTTTCTCGCATTTTATGGGTTAGTAAATAGTAATACAGCGAGTATTTTTTACCCTTATCGTTAAAATGTTAACCAGAAAGAACTAAGAAAAGTGTTACCTTTTTGAAGTTGACTTCTTTTAGACGCACTTTGCATTTTTGTTGAGCTGTGAATTAATATGAATGGTCAGAAATCAAAAGGCCCTGTCCTAACTGAAAAGTGATCGCGCGATCGTGCGATGAGCAATCATACAATGTTCTCAACTTTAACGATCCATCCGCGTTTAAATGTATGAAATTCGACGAATGCTTTCCAGTTTTTATACTATTTTCTTGTGTTTATTAAATATGGGTAAAATGAATCTTTCTTTCTCTTTATTATTTCCTTGGGTTATTTAAAAAAAAAATCAAAATAAATCAAAATCATAATTAATAATGAAAGTCATAAAAAATAGGTAAATGTTCAATTTAGTTCAAAACATCACCAGTGGTACTAATTGAAACTGCATTATAACACCGTTATGACGGGAATAGTTATTTCGGCATAAATAGGTTTAACACGCGATACTAATAATCAACCCTATACCGTGTCATAACTACACCGCAGTAAACTTTGGCAACCTCGCAGTTATCAATGTTGTTTGTGGTTCTTCCATACTACGGGGTCGGTTTTTAAAGATTCGTTCGAAATTTCTTGCACGGAATATACGAGAATGTACGAATCGGTACGAATTTTCCGAAGGTCGATTCGATTCATTGACAGCTCGGACTTGATGCAATTTCGAGTTCGTTTTCGTAAGTTAAATGTCAAAATATGAAGAGTGCAGTGGTAATCTGTCTCATTAAATGACGCCATTCTTTCCTTGTACCTGGGGGTAGCCAGGAATAAAGTTGGTATGGAAATTATACCCAGCTTACTCCTTGTTTTTTAGTAGCACTTTTGCTTATTCTGCGCGTTTTCGAAGAATAACATTCTATTAGTACAGCTGCACATTTTTATGAGGACGATAATAATGTTATTTCTGTGCCATTAGAGCTTACGACCTTCACCATCAACGGCTGATTTTTTAGTTGTGATCACTTTTACGTACAAAAAACGCTCAACACTACGTTGATTAAAAGATTTTTTTAAGCTGTATCGATGAGGATACGAACCTCGGTTTCTCCAACGCCGAACGTCGACTCTGTTAGACTCAGCTAAAATTTCTCATGTAGACAACTATGCATTTTGAAAAGATAATGCGCCTACTATTGTGTGATAAAACTAATGTGTGATCCACGCTTTTCCTAATACCCTGTATAAATATAATAAATTTCTTTAAGGGATGAGTGATGTTAACAAATAGCTATTTGACATTTTTGTAAAAGTGTGTGTATGTGTGTGTGGTATACAGGTATCCCGGCCTGGCCCTGACTAGGATAACGACGTTTACCGGTCAAAAGCATTTTCAATTATAGCGTGGTAGCCCTTTAATGAATTTGAAGCAACTAATATTTCAAATTGTTGCCACAACTCCCCACTAAACACACACGGACAGGGTTGCCACAAATTAAATTTAATTACTTTTTGAACAATTTAAATTATGAAAATCGAATCCATTGATATCGCAAGGAATTTGTTGTGTGAAAGGACAGCTTTTACCTACATCACAACAGTTGCTGTCTTTAAATTTGGTTGCTCTCTTATTCTCAATAATTTCCAACTTTTATCTCTATATTTTATTTATTATTAAGTTTTTACTTGTTGTATAAATGGAGTTTTCGACATGTTGAACATGTCGAGAATTCTCATGATTGGGAGTTTTGGAGAGTTAAACATTACCACTGAATGGCGAACGTTGTTTACGTAAAGTGATCACACTAAGCCAGCCTTCGAAATAACAGTTGAAGACGGTCGTTAGCCCGTAGTGGTTTATTACAATTCCAGTAATGAATTGTTAAAGTTGTTACATATTCGTTAAGCTTTTACGTTGTCACTATGGGAACATCTACCGCATGACTTCGACTACAGGTATACTGAAGTGCTTCAGCAGACAACAGAAAATGTCTTCTATTCAATCATTGAGCTTGCCCCCGTATACAATGCTGAGTTCGAAAAAAAGGAACTGTCCACTAGAACACATAAACTATTTAAACCAAACTAATACACTAACGGCCTGTTTCTAAAAAAACGATTACAGAATTCTTTAGCGTTGGTAGTGTTACCATGGAAATGTATGGAAAACATAGATTGTTTACTAATATTTTCGCGGAATTTTTTTGTAAATTCGTCAATTTCATTTCTCAATAGATCATCAATGTGCCGTTATTGTTGATAATTTATTATTATGGTTTATGAATTAGTAAATGAAATATGTAAACAGTAATATCCTTTCCGTTTTGCCGTGTTTTCCACCCTATTTTAGTTATTTTTGTCCACAGTGTCACTGTATACAAATGTACATCCTTTGTGGCAGAGAAATTTTCTATGAACTCCGGTGGTAAAAGATTGAACTACACTAAAGTCGACTTTAAGTGCGAATAACGGGACATTAACCTAAATTCGACTTTATGTATAACATTTTGTTGTTATTTTTTAAAGGAAACATAAAGTCTCCTTTATTTTTTATGAAACGGCCCGTTTGCCCCCATATGTGAAAGGAAAGGCAGGCACATTTCCATGTCTGGTTCTGATTCAATCAAGAAATGAAGTAAAACATGAAAGAAACAAATTAAGCTGAGCAATTACATATAAAGCTAGAATAACGTACATATATTTACGACCGCAGATGAATAAAAATAGTTGTATAATATTCCCCAACCGAAGAAGTGTCTATCTTTACAGTTCTAAAGGCAAGGTGGTCTAATAGAGCAGACTTTTCTCTTCGTGGTTAGATTCAATCCAGTGCCCTTATTCTCGTAGCGGTCTTAATACGCTCTTATCTTGATTGACAATTATGAAATGGCGGATTGGTATTCACAAAACAAGATATCTAGTAGATATCTTAAAAATTCGTTATGTTTGAAATATCAGTATGAAAATGATCCAGTTCAAGATAGGATTTAAAATTAGATTCCGATAGTTTTGTGAATACGACTGCTTGCGATCGTGTCTTAATCTTATCGTTAATTGATTTTTAAAAGCGATTGATTACGAGAATAGCCCTACAGATTAATTTCTAGTTCAAAAAATGTGCTCGAAGCATTGATAAGTCCATAACAGAAGAATACTATAAGACAATCATTTAACCCAAATGTGCAATGTCCAACAAACGGTTTATTTGAACGAAGAAATCTGTGGAAGATGCAAGGATTATTTTTCCAGCGAAGAGGATTATGGGGAGAAACGAGTTGCGATATGATATCCAGAGAAAAGGATTCACTTGCTTTTTAGATCGCAATGGATATCTATATATAAATACGTGATGGAAAAACTTTGTGACTATTTTTACGATGATTGCGCGGACGGAGGAGTATAAAATTTCGCTCACTTATAGTTTATATAGAGGAGTGACGAATGCTAATATTTAAAAAAAATTATGCATAAAAAGTAGATTAAATTCCTAAAAAAAACATTACAAACACTATCGTATTTTTGATACTCACATACACACTTCCACAGACTACTTATAAAGATCATCAACTTTATAGAACTCACTCACTCCCTTTAAGCCCCCCTCCACATACCGCAAGCCAGCCCGGAGGAGACCAATCCGCAGCAAACCCGACCTGACGAAACCGACCCCCTAGCTCGATCGAAGAAATCAAACCAAAAAGCTGGCCCCATACAAATAAAGCTCGACGCGGATTCCTCCAAGCCCCACTCAGGAGCATAGGGAGGGATCAAGAGCAACTTCATAGAAACGAATGTAAAATAAAAAGCGCCTCAGAATGATCGCAGAAAGCTTTTTGAAGGCGGTACATTCAAATGGCAGGTGCAGCGGGAAAAGGCGGGATATTCTATTGTACAGGCCATTGTGGTACTACTCATTGTAGATATGACCCAAATTGAGTGTGAGAATTTAAAAAAGTTTGGTCAAATTTCGACCACTAGTAGATATTGTTTAATCCTTTCGAAAGAGCTTACATTATATTTCTGTCACTCTTATAACTGGAAGTGAGAATGATATAATATTATCGTACAAATCCACAAAAATCCCCAGCGATCAGACATCTTTTCTCTGGCTCTTAATATGATTTTTATGTTCGGAATCTAATCCGAAATATGTCATTGTACAAATTCATATAATATCATACTTTTGACCCAACGTAATATCGACATTTATACAATTTCCCAGAGGGTTTTTTGCGAAAAGAGTTTTGTGTGAGGATATCTCGTACTTTTTGATCTACCCACTCACATAGGTTGTTGTAGGCTGTGTTGCCTCACGAACCGTCCCCTAAGGACGTAAAGAAAAGGCCGTCAGAAGCCTTTACCTGCGGGATCATGTTTAGCAAATACAACATTTTCCTTTCATATCATTTTTATAGGTTAATACATAATGAAAAAAAAAATAAAGCTAACTTAGAGTTGGGTTTAGTTGGAAAAATTCACCCTTTAATATGACATTTTGATTGAAACAATTTTGTTGGAAAATTAATTATTCTCTCGGATTAAAGACGGGATTTTTTCTAATAACTAAATACTTACATAGGTTTGCAATCCAAAGTATGGGAAGTAAATCTCGATAAACATTGGTTTAATTACTGATCAAACACTTGGTTATTAGATATTAAAATAAATCATCTAACTAAGTACTTGATAGTTTCCTACACTCAGTTTATAAATAATAATGGTTAAAAAACGGAATGTACCTTAAAGGAGAATTGGGAGGCTTTAGCCGGTAGGACTACCTTTTAGGTGTCCATAACGGATATCCCCTCATATAAAAAAGCTAAAAAATTTAAGCGAAATTGACAAAAGTGCTCGAACTTGCATAGATTTTCATGAAAGTGCAACTACGTCATTCAAAGTGGTTACCATTTGATTTTATTCTATGGAGTCTTTCAAGAATAGGCCTCTAAAATCACACAAGATGGCATAAAAGACAGACGTAATCCTTTTTGTGCGCCTTATGGTCGACTCGCGGGCAATGGGCTATGGAAATGGGAGTTTAATATCATGATTGCATCTAATTTAAACCTTTAAAATAGCACAACCCTGTTAGAAATATCTGGAAGCTATTAAACAACATGGAATATCTCCTACGTGGGTTCGGAGTTAGCGGTTTTCAAATAATTCTATAAATTAGTGTAATTATAATAATATGCTATGTGTGTGTGTATTATTGACTTTATCGAATATCAAACATTCTTGCGACGAAATCAATGAGAAGCTGTTTATTTGAACATGCTTGTAATGAGACATTCTCCAAATACTTGTAATCAATTAAGTACATGAACATAATATAGTGAACTGAATTCTCCCGGAACCCACTCAGGGTTTGAGTAATGCAGAAGATACCATTCAATTAACGTTTCCGATTATATTATGTTATGACTTTAATTATTTTATCAAGAAGCAGTCCTTTTTAATAGTTAACAGGTTCTATCTCTTTGTTATTTATTTTTTTGTCACTTGATAGCAGCATATTATACCAGTTCACTCTCTATGTAATAATAAAGTGTCCATGGTACCTATACTTATTTTTCTAAATTTCGCTGTTTGTAATATTTATTCTTCCCATGATTTCTGAATTTCGAGGATTGCTCCAAATGGTCATGTTAAATTTTTAAAATAGATTCGATTTAATTTTTTTCTGTTCTCTGTTCTTTTTCTTCCAAAATCTTTTTTTAATGCTACAGGTTCATACCTTTTTTTTACTTTACTTACTTTTTTTAAAGGGGTTTTCTGCGATTTTTTATTCTTTTCCTCTTTATTTAGATCTGAAATCTGTAATACCTGTATCAGGAATTAGCTGGTTTTTGGGACGCTGATTTCCCTCCATATTATTTTGTTTTTTTCTTGTGATTACTTCTCTCTGGTAGTCCTTTAAATACAATATTTTCGCTTCTGCCAACATGACCTCTCCAAATACCTCTCCTTTTTCTATAAGCTCCAAGCTCCGCAAACCCAATGCGTTTCCTCATTGGGGATTATATTACTGGGCGTTTTGTTTAGGTTAGGTCATAGTTTCATTTTCTCTTTCATATAATGTCATAGTTTCATTTTCTCTATCATATAATGTCATAGTTTCATTTTCTCTTTCACATAGTCATAGTTTCATTTTCAATTCATTAATTTTCATTTGAAATTCTATTTCTTGGCGTTTTATTTATTTATTTATTTCTGTCAAAATTAACCATTTCTCACCATTCCAGAGTAATCCTTTGCGGTGAAAAGGATTTGTTTTGATTTTTTATTTAAATTTCTTTTGTTTAGGAAAGGTCATAGTTTCATTTTCGCTTCCACATAGCACTTAGTGTCTTCCGTGTTGGTTTAAGTGTCACCTATTATTTAAGCCCGCTATTCACGATTGCTCCAAATGGATGTCATCTATTGTGACAGATGTGAAACGTGAGTTTTTTTTTCCAATGATTATAACGAAATTTCTCAAGGTTAATACACATTTTTGCTGATGATGACAAAATTAAACAAATTTGAACCAAGTGACCTGACGTACAACATCCATCGAGTTTCGCCATTGACGATCCATTTAGAGTGATGGACGAAAGACTTGACGTGATTGAATTTTGGACTGATGGATATCCGACTCATTCTATCAATTCACATCATCCTTTTGGTTTTTCCCGACCAACGGTCATTTTTTAGAGTAACATCACTCCATTTGGACGGATGGGGTAATGTGCCTTGGTGCAATAGTATTTATTTTTCAGAATTCTATAAAAGCGTGTTAAACGCAACAATAATAGACTATGAGCTAGTTATCTACATAAGTGCTATGAGGGAGTTGGTAACTGCCACGTAATGGAAGTTGTCGGTTTCAAATTTCAATTTAGTCTCAATAATTAATATCTAGTGTGCGTGTTTGAACACCACTAAACAAACAGTCAGGTAGCAGTTACAGCTACTCTGTGCCAGCACCTGCTCGCCCTGTCGCTTCAGATATGAATTTAATTAACTCTCAAGTGGATATTGAGGTGGGTCCTATAGGTTCTATCTGTATTAAATCTTCATCTGGGGCTCAGCGTTGCTTCCACGCTGGATGAATAGATGATCTGCTTTAAATTGCTTAAAATTTGAACTGTTAATTATTGATCTTTTTAACCCATTTTATGCTGCGTCTCTTGAGTGATAAGTCCAATTTGGAATGTAAAGCCACACTTAGTAGGAATAGAAGGCAACCATCGTGATTATTTCTTTTTTGCAAATGAAGTCCGTATTTACCCGAAGTGGGCTTATTAAAATGGTATGGCAGGGAGAACGGACCTCCTCTATTTTCTATCCATATGATTTTATACACCATTCTTTTGCTTCTTTCATCGTCACATTTCTCATAAAATTCCACCCATTTCTTCGCCATCTGACCTGAAGGGATACTCGTGACATTCAATCCCGATTCTATACTACTTGTAATATTAAAATTTCTTGTATAAATCCTCGAGTCAGTCAATGCCAGTTAGACGGAGCTCATGGCGAGTAATGCTTGCCCCGATAAACAGCTACCGATAACTATCGACGGTCACCAGGTCTCCCGGGTGGATAAATTTAAATACCTGTGTCGAGACGAAATGTAAACTGTTTGATGCGTGTGTGTTGCCCATTCTCTTATATGGGTGTGAGTCCTGGCACCTGACCAAAGCCCAGGCACAAAAAGTTTCAGCTTTTGAAATGAAGTGCCTAAGGAGAATTCTGGGCATAAGATGGTACCACCGCATCACGAACAACGCTATACGCCGGCGCACCCAGCGTGAGCCTATCACCTCTACCATTGTGGGGAGGAGATAGACTTGGCTGGGACATGTGTAACATGAAATTATTTTATGCTTTTCAAAATGACTGGAAATCGATTGGAATCGCGATGTAAATGCAGATTAAAGCCCCTGGCCTCTATTTTGGGTGATGTTGGTGTTTTAGATCTTCATCATTCTCGGTTAATCACGCCTTTTTTACTTTTTCTGTCTTTCTTTTTTTTCTATCATATGAGAAACTATTCTTTCTAAGAATATCTACAAATGATCTCAACTTTTTAACTTTCTTATTTTTACAACACTCACTTCTATACTTCCTTTCTAAATAATAATTTATCTGCTCTATTCATAAAACAGATATTTTGTTCATAACTAAAACATAATTCTAAAAAGTTAGTTAGTACAATGATTCAACTTAAAGCATTTTGAGATGTGGAATGCACTGAAAAATATGCATATTTGGAAAGTGAACATTCTTTGCAAGGTCTTTGTTTATTGACCACTTTTGTTTAGGTACTTTAAGTGGACAACTTGACAATTCTAATAAATTTTTTTGGATTTTTCGTGGTAGATTCTTGAGGGTCTGTTCTGTTTATATGTCGTATAAAATGAAATGCACGTCCCGTCTATACTAAAGTGTTTATTTTTTTCCATAAAAAACCTCAAGGAAAATAAATAAAAAAAACCCTAATAATCCTTCTTGTGTCTGTTGAGTAACAGACAACAGCTGTGGAATAAAAAAACGAGAAAATTCTGTCAAACAGATCTCATCAATTGTTTTCATTGTTCTTTTGTTTTGTTATTTTTTTTATCGAATGTCGGGTGTTATTTGTTTTTCGCTTGTATTTTCCTATTGAATGTTTTCATTTTCGTACGAGCTGTGGATGTGACAGAACCGTCCTCAGGGACTGCGCCTCTTACACATGTGCCCCGATATTTATTATTTCAACACTGACAACACAAAGAAATGAATATTCGATTTGAATTTGTTCGGTGACTAAATAATTTTCCTGAATTCTGTGACTAGCTTTATTACGATTTACTTAGTTCAAACTGTTTCTCTATGTTTTAAAAATGTTGTGAAGGTTACTTTTGTATGCTGTTCCAGTCCAGAAATATCCTGGGATGTTTTCCTTCTGCAAGACTTCGACATGCCTTCGTTTTGTTCATTTATCACCGCGGGTGGCACTTTTTGGCTGTAGGTATATAAGTTTTTCCATAATATTATAAAGGAATGTGGAGTGGATGTTAGCGTAGTGACTATAATGAAAGTGAATAAATTAAGTCTAGATTCTTGTGACCCTTTCTCAGGACTAGATCTTAAAGAATTATCTAACAACTAATGACTGAGTGGTGGTTTGTTCAATGAATGAGCGGTGGTTTGTTCCATTCAAAAATCGAACATCAGTAATGAATTTTTAGAGTCATTAGTTGTTAGATATTTCTTGAATAAATTAAGGTTGTTTAGGCATGCAGAGAGAATGAAAGAATGGGTGCACGCAGACGAGGCCGGCCTCGAATGACATGGTCCGACCATATCGGTGCCGTCTTAGAGGAGGGCCAATGCAGGAGCAAAAGGAATAGAAGAGCATGTATGTGGAATGTTAGGATTTTGGAAAAAGCGAAAGAGGTTTGTTTGGATAGGAAAAAATGGAAGTCCGTACTCTTTGCCTACTTCCTTCGTAGCATTTCAGGAGTCTCTACGTGACATTCAGATTTAGGGTTAAGTTGCAGAATAGCTCTTTCGGTGCTTCCATATTGCTTTAACTTGCAAATTATTCCGTTTTATATTCCTGCCAAAGTATGTATCAAGACGTTAGAAAAATAATAATTTAGTTACTTTCGTAAAAAAAAGCTTTCATTGAAGAATTATTCTAGTTCAGTTGTAACAAAATATAGACTGAGAACATACAATGAGTGGTATGGTAGTGAAACATGTTATAGTCAGTCATTCTGACTTTTTTTACAATAATTATTCTCATTTAATAATAATTATGATAGCCGGTTAGAGGCATTTGAGATGTGGCTACACAGAAGGATGTTTCAAATACCGTGGACCGAGATGATTAGTAACACAGAATTCTTAGAGAGAGAGAGCCAACACCAGGAGAGAATTGCTGTCGCATATCAAAGTGAAGAAGTTATCACATTTGAGGCATGTGCTGCGAGGGGAGAAATACCGCCTTCTCCAACTGATATTAGAGGCAAGAGGCCAAAACTGACGGAAGAGAGATAATAGTGGACAGGAAGCAGATGTGCTAGCTACGACGAATTCGGGAATGGACCGGAATATCTCTTGATGAACTTGTAAGGTACGTACTCACTTGCGCCTCGAACGTCTGACATTGCATCAATTTAATCGAAAGGTTAAGTGTATACGTGATTCGAAAAGCGAACGCGAGCAAAACACATGCATCCTTTTGATAAAATTGATGTAACGATACACGTTCGCAGCGCATGAGTACCGAGCCTTAAGAGCAGCGCATATTCGAGTGGCTTTTGCAGAGGTGGTGGCCAATGTCAGGGTTATCTGACAGGTTACCCAAAAAAAAAGAACACCTAGACAAAGAAAATATAAAACAAAATTTTCTTACAGTTTTTAAATTATAAATTTAAGTTTTCTTTTTCTAAAGCTGTCCCTGCTTTTTTTACTTTTGGCAACCGTGCATTTGCTCTGTTTGTTTCTCTTTATTAATTTACTGAAAAGAAAGCGACAAAATATATTGAAGGGTATTGCTTAGAAAATTTGATAATTTTACTACCCACAAATACGGAATACAAAATATGAATACCATTTTCATACTAATTTAACATACAGAAGCAACAGTCCTTTGAAAATCAGCTTTGGATAATATATTTACTTATGCGTTTTGAAATGCAGAAAACGTACCTATTAAGATAAGTGATGGATTCAAGGTCACATTATTTGAGGGCAAATCGTGTACGAACATTTTTTTTACTCAGGACGAACGTCAGATTCATTGAGAGTAAAAAAAAATCAACATACTTTTATTTTATTGATCAAATAAACCAGGTAGGTGACAGGCAAAACAATATGTATTATTACAGATTAAAATATAGTTAAAATTGTAGCCGAAAACAATCGGCAAGTATTGAGCTAATTCTATGACATGCACATTCAAGATGTGTGTTTTTTTTATAATCAAACTAGCTGACCCGTCAAACTTCGTTCAACATCTTCGTACTATAATAAAATTCTGTCCAAAAATTTCTGCTTACTTTCTGAAAAAAACCTGGTAAATAAAAATTCGCTTATCAAATGAAGAGTGACTAAAATGAGCCACTAAAATTTTAGTTTCACAATTCGCAAGTGTGTATTTAATTTTGCGCGAAGAAAGACTAGACGAAGCGTGTGAGTAGTGTTTGTGCGTCAGTACGGGCTAATGGTTTTAAGATTAATGTTAGAAAAGTCTAACCCATTATCATTAAATAATGTTGTCGCCCTCTGGTGGAAATAATAAAAAGCTTTTTGTGACCGCATTACAGAAATACTCTCTCTACAGGAATATAATTAATTGCCCAAATTTATAGGTATCTCCTTTTTCCAGAGTTGAGTCCATAAATATGTCAAGACGAGATATTAACACGAACGCGAAAATCCGAATCTCGAATCCAATCAAAAATCTTCTATCTAAATAAAACAATATTGTGGTTAAGTAAAAATACCTTTAATTCAAAAAAATATTCATATTTTTGACCGAGATACTTTGATGATGTTTTCAAAATATTTTAATGACGAATTTCAAATATTTATTTTATCTACCCTATATACCTACTTCTTAATTACCTTCTCTTGTATAGATTATTTTTTGTAATAATGAATCTGTGCTCACTCAAAGTGTACAGAATGACACTCTTTGACTATTTCACAGTCAGCTACTTAAAGCTTGTGTTGCGAAAGAGGAAGATGGTCGGCACCTGGGATCGAACCCACGACCTCGTGTACAAAACAGTAGAAAGCTGGCGTTGTAACCGCCAGGCAACCAACCATTTCATTTTATTGTCATAATGTGTGGATTTTGTAAAAGTTTTGAGCATAATTTGCATGGTAGGCAAACTCCTGTTGGATACGGGACTTTGTCAGGGATATATTTTCGATCCCTTTTCTTTTAATAATTACTTATAAATTAATAGCTTTTTGCAAAACCTTAGAATTTCAATAACTTTGATGAGAGGCGCCAGTTCAGAGATCAAAATACAGCATGTATGACGGCTGATGAGGCGCCATCGTTATGTACCTACGATTTCAAATATTATATTGTTTTTTTCGTGTTTTGTTTATACTTTATTTGTTGAGTTAAATGTTAGCGATCTTTATAGAAGACCTTAGGTACTTTTTAAGTGATTTGTTTTTGTTATATTTGAATCAGTATCTGATTTTGAACAGTGTATTATATTGTGTTGACATCTGCCGGCGCATAGGTGCGAATACTGTAATGCCGGCTGATGAAAAAAAAATCGAAAATAAATATAAATTTAATCATATGAGTAGCCAATTTTTCACTGAAATACATACATAGTTACTTTCTTACAAAGCTTAGCATAAATTATAAAAATTAATGATCATAAAAAAAATCCGTACGGTGCTACTTCTGACCATTAAAATATTGACAAATTCATTTTCATCGAACACACATCCCAAAGAAAGGAACCAGTGATAAAGAAAAGTTTTTGAAGATTGATGGTTTAAAATATGTCATACTAGCTTATACCCGTCTGCTTTACGTTTTTGATTCCGATTGTCAGGCTTGATCGGTAGGTAATTAAACAGGTTCTAGTCTAGCTTCCCATTGCTTAACAGACCTCTATAACTGACATAAGCACAGAACAAGAAGAATGACACTTTTACAATTTTTGTTTTACCGACCTCATAATATTTTACGAACCTACCGACATAATTTGCAAGTTTTCATAGAGAGAGAAATAGCTCTGTGGTTTGAATCTTAGCTACATTCCCTAATGTGTGATAATTAATTAGGCAGTCAAACTTCAAAATGGAGGAATCATTTTCCAATTTTTTTCATTAAATCTTTATTTATTGAGAATAATAAGATTTGAATAACATTTATATGTATAACAAATCAATCTACAATTATTTTATTACATTTTCATACCGTAATACCAAGATTCCATTCAACGTTTACATTAGTAATTTTGTTTCCAAAAGATGGCTTACTGTCTTTTTGAGAAATTTGTATGAAGATCCTAAAAAATAGAGTTTTTTATAGCTCTAAATATATTAAAGTTAACGTTGCCAATTGTATCTAACAACGTTCTCAAGCAAATTGCACCGCTCTGCGCAGATTCATATCTGACGTAGCATATTTTGTATTTTGGGCGTGATGTTCACATATACGATAGAAAGCAGACAAACATTTCTGAATTATTATGTAGATATCGCACTATACACGGAGAAATGTATGTGCCCGTTAGAATTTCGCCCTTTGATTTTGATCAATTTTTATAAGCCGAGATAAAACAAAACACTTTTTAGATGGAGCGCTTTTAATATAGACAAAAGAACAATAGAATTAAAACAAGGGGCTACCCGTCAACAGAAAACGGAATGACATAAAAATAGAAAACGTTTTTGCATCAAAAATCCTTCACCCTTTTTCCACAATAAAGGTTATGGGAGATACATTATAATAATATGTCAAACAAAGAGACGTTTCATTAGAAACAAAATAAACGAACAAGAAAAGATACAGTTAGGTTTAAGCCTTTGTGAAAACAGTATGAATTAGCTGCAGTGGTGGTAGTTTTTTTTTTCTTTTATTCTCCTGATGTTTGCTGTAAAGAAAATATTACAATGCCTTGTTTGTAAAAAGTGGGTGGGAAAGTAGCATTGCGTAAAAGTGTGTGAAAAATAAACTCGGTAGTATACTTCTCTTGGCGCTGGCGCTGCTGGGTTTTTCACGAAAAAAGTTTAGAATCAGTCAAATTTGTAAACTTAAGTGTACTTTGCACCAAAATTAAGAAAACCCGTTTTTGTCACTTTTACAGAATCGATAAAATTTAATGATTTCGGAAGTTTTTAACGAACGAAATTGAAATTAACGTTTATTGTAGAATGAACTTTAATCAAATAATTTAGAATGATTTTCGAGTACCTACCTAATTTTCCTTTGTCTTGAACAGTATCAATTTTTTCTCCGCCGATAATTCAAAAAATGCAATACTTTAGATGCGGAAAAAAGTGAAGAATAATCTTAATACTTATTGGGATTTGTCTCATTCATCTAAACATGATTTCTTTTTACCTTAGTCCTTTTTACCTCCCTTAAGATAGTAATTAAGTTTGGTTCGAACTTAACTTTTTCGTAAATTGCTCTGCTGACCTATGAATAAATGGATTTCACTAATTAATAAATTCCTACATATTAATGAAGGAATTTTTTTTCTTGAATCACTTGCAGCTATATTCAATTCAATCGATTTCTAATGCAATATCGCTCGAGTTGGTTGAAATCACATGACATTATCCGCGAAATTCAAAATTTATTAGATGGTAAATTTTAACGGAATCAATGCAGAATTGATCGAATAGCAGATTACTTTAGAGAAATTATTATAATTTTAGTGGAACTGTCAGTTAAAATATACTTTTTCATATCTAATTCTAAGCCTTCGCTGAACTCTTATAGAATTGGGGTGTAGGTTAGTTACATAATAAATTAAGGCGCTATGGTTTGCGTAAGATCGAGCACAATGGAGAGCTCTTGTTGCCTCCCTATGCCCCTAAGTGGGGTCTTAAGGGAGTTTGGTTTGGTTGGTTGGATGTTTTTAACGAGGCTAGACATTTCGCAACTCAGCTTTCATAAGAATAGGTTCTTAAAGAATTTTGTATACATATTATATTTAGGGATAGCTACATCTTTTATACAAAAATGGAGAGCTATTTTCCGTGGTCATCGCATAGTGTCTAAACGGCTGGACAGATTTCGCCAATTCTTTTTTTGTCGTGTTTAGTTTTGCTAGGAAATGGTTCTTATGAAAAAAAAATTAAGAAAGTTGCGTGGAAAATTAAAGAAAACTCTACGTAGGAAACCATTATTAGTACCTTTTTACAATATACCTATTTTTATTCCAATTTTGAAAGTTTAACAGAAATTGTGAGTTGTTAGATAGTTGGTGCGATTGAATATACATGGTTTAAAACAGACGCATAGATCGTAATTACATTTGTCAAATGATAATTGATTCATCACCATACAAAGCCGAGTTCAAAATTCATAGTAAAGACTTCAGGACAATGTCTGTCGGGAAAGCTAGTACAAAATATATCCCAAAAGAAATAATCGATAGAGAACAACGAAATTGCTGTTTATGAAGCGATTAGGTACTCGTGGATACTTTCTCAGCTTATTGTTTCTATTTTTTTCTTTCTTAGTTTTGTATCACAAACAATGAACAGATCGTTGTTTACTAAATGGAAAAACTCTTCATAAAAGAATTACGTTACATTCAGTTTTTTTTTTCATCAGTTTTTATTCAGTTTCTTTGTTAGAGTCGGCGACGAACCATCCGATTCGACAGAATCGTTGAGCGTTTTTCAAACCTTAGTAGTTATTTTGTTGATACAACTGAAATAAAATACTTTTTAGTATTTTCGGCAGTATATTTTTTTCCTTACATAACATCGTATTTTTACCATGTCGCTGGTGAAAAAGAATCTTTTAAAATATCATGTACATCTATTCTAAGTTTCCGCGACTTTTACGCTGGCGTAAAGTGATTTTTGTTGTTGTATGGAAATGTGTAAAGCGCGTCAACCGAATACATCGGATATCTCCGCACCCCATATAAGATTCACGTGAGTTTCTCACTAACCTTACTGAGTAATATTCAGAATAGAGGTACTGTACCCGTATTATAAGTTTTATCGGAAGAAAGTCACGGAAGTAAAGTGAGTAACACGATACATTTTGTATGGAAAACGTGTATAAGTATCAAATGCGAGAATCTCTTTTGTTTCTAGAAATATCCTTGTGGCGGTGCTATACCTACACGTTTTCCATACAAAATGTATCGTGTAATACTCACTTTAGTTCCGTGACTACCTACCTTCCGATAAAACTTAGAAGACGGGTATTGTACTCCTATTTCGAATATTACTCACGAACACAAGTGAGAAACTTACGGGAATATTGTATGGGCTGTGGAGCTTTCCGAAGTATTCTGTAGGGGCGCTATGCACATTTTCCATACAAAACTTTGTTACCCACTTCACGCTAGCTCGGTAAATGTCACGGAAACTTAGATAAAGGGTTCTTTAATCAAGTAGATTTTGTACCTACACAAGAAATGTTGCCTTTGAAGTTTTGATGCCTTTTGAATAATAATTATTGAGAGTCCATTTGCGAAGACGTCTTAAAATAAATCAAAGAAGTCACAGGATATGTTCAATTGTTCATTGTTTTAATAAACCCCTTTTTCCGGGTTGATCGCTTCCTTCCTCAAATGGACAACGACAAAATTACACATAAACCTCTTAGAAAATAATAAAAATCCACGCATTTTACATTTTATAAGACCAATTTGACATTATACTTCAAGTGACTGAATCGTGTCGTCTGAATACGCCAGCAATGTAATGTTCTCATCTCCCACACAACTTTTGCAAAGCGTTGCAATATTCCTCAAGTCTTCAGGCTATTGTTGTTTGTCTGGTATTTTTCAAGGTTTTCTTATACACTTTTGTGATCATGAAATTTGTGAGCAAATACCTACCAACAGCCAGTGCAAAAATAATACGATATTGAAGGAAGAATTCTATAAAATATAATAATCTAGAATCCCGACTCGCGTACAAATAAGTGAAGCCGAAATATTGCAACTTTTGACAGTTCGGTTCCCAAAATAACGCGGTATGGCAAATATTTATTCAATTTTTTGCTTGTGTTTTTTACAACAAAACATATTTTTACTTTGAAATAAGTTAAATTTGATCATTTTTAAGTTTCTTCATAAATGTAACCATCATTTTTTACATTCCGTTTCGACTACCGAACTGACAAAATTGCCGGCTAAAACGGTTTCACTTTTTTACTATGAATATATACCTATACATAGGAGTACTTCATCTAGGTAGTTAGATATAAAAATCTATGGCATGGCTAACAGCCATGTTAGTTTTTTTTTTACTCTCAGTGCATTTCTAGCTTAAAATTGAGTACATATTTTCACTAAATGTGGACACAAATACACTCTTTGACTTTTTTACAGTAAGCTATATAAAGCTTGTGTCGTGAAAGAGGAAGATGTTCGACACCTGCGATCAAACCTCTAAGGTTTCTTGACATTTACGCTGATGTAAAGTAACAAAATATTGTGTGGAAACTTGTATAGCGCCCCCTATAGAATACTGCAGAAAGCTACGCGCCCCATACGAAATTCCCGTGAGTTTCTCACTTACTTTAGTGAGTAATATTCGGAAAAGGGGTACAGTACGTGAGCCGGCGTTGCAACCGCTAGGCTACCAACCACTTCAATAAACCAGGAGTCATCCGTCACCATGTAACGCAATCATAACATCCATTTGACGGGTAAATTATGGCTGTAGGTAGGTACCTGAAATTCTTGACTACATCATACTGACATCGAACTGATGCTGTTAATGTGTGGGGTAAGTATGCATATTTTCAACAGAACTCACGCACCACTACGTAGATGCGTGCCCGTGGGGAACTCTTCGGGTAGGCGTCGTGCATTATTTTATCCGCCAATCATTCAGTGTTCTGTACTTTTCTAAGATATACAGATAACTAGAGATGGGCATTATAATGATAGCTGATTAGCTGATAAAAATATTAGATAAATAAAAATAACGCCTCTAACGTTTTTCATATTAAAAGATATTTTTGTAAATATTGGTTGAACAAAAATAATAGTCACGCTAATATTAAGATATTAAAAAATAATAGGCTACATTCATTTACACGACAGTTAATATTAGTTGCATCAAAATATTAGGCTCGCGATCACTCACCCAATGACCTTTTTTTTGGGGAAATTGTTAACTTTCCAGACAGGAAATTTTTGGATGATGAAATTCTGATATTTTTCCAGATACAAAATTGTAATATTTTTCGGAATAATGTGAAATAAAAAAAAATAAAAGCTTTTTAAAATAACGTTATTTATGTACAATTATTGTCGAAACTGCTATATCTAACGTTTTAGCTTTTATTCCCACCTCTACAGATAGCACATATGTTTTCATAAACGTTTTCTCTATGAAAGAAATTGTGCAAAAACGAATGAAACATTTCTTAATCCCATAAGTGAATTATTATTGAAGATGAATTTACACCAAATTTAAACAAAAGAAAATAGAATTTCCTTTGTTTCGAATTATTCATATCCCGCCGTGAATTGAAAACGGTGCGAGGAACAATAATTAGATTCAGGTTTAAAAATTAGGTTAGCGAAATAAATGAGTAAGTAAAGGAAAAGAATGAACAACGGGAGGACACTGGGGAACAAACTGTTATTATCTTCTACTATATAAATTAAAGTCGGGTTAGTGCGAACACTTATAACTCGAGATTGGCTCAACAGATTCTTCTGATGTTTGATTTATTGGATTCTTCTCCGCTCCGGATAACAGAATAACTAAAAAGTTAAAAAAATGGAAAAAATATGTGAAATACAATATTTAAGTTTGTATGGAAAGGTTACTGGGACGCGACCACGACATCGCGGGTAGTTCCCTCTCATTCTCGCATACGCTCTTACAGTAGCCCATCCTACTTACTCCACCGCACCGTTTCGATAGATTTAGAAAATTTTCATACAAAGTCAACAATATTTTCGGGCACATTCGTGTTGGTAATAGGCGAGGTAGGATGTGTGCGCGAGCGCATATTTCTCAAGTTGTTCCCGCCAGAGCTTTGAATACGAATGAAATAGGGATGTTTCAGAAATAGTTTAATGTTATTATTTTATTAGCTTATCTCAATCGAATTAATTTTGTATTGTTTAACGGGGGCGCAGTGCACATCATGTAAATATTAACGGGCCACTTCGAGCTAGAACCACAGGACAACGTCTGTCGGGAAAGCTAGTTATTTTATAAACCTTAGATGTAAATATATATAAATAAATTCCTTCTATTAAAAATGTTCGATTAAATCATAACTATTTGGGTGTGTATATCTCTCTGACCGCAAATTTAAAAAATAAACATAATATGGCCATTGAAAATAAAAAGCATACGTAAGACCTGTTATAACCTTTGGTATCGAAAGTAGAGCAGACACGGCCAGGGGTAAGCAGATGCTGAGGATTTCCGAAATGAAGACATTATGGATGATTGCCGGCAAAACATTGAGAGACCGAGCGAGGAACACCAGAGTCCGTGAAATATCTGGGACTGATGATATAGTTAGATGGACCAGACAAGAAAGAAAGGACTGGTTTAGCCATGTCCAGAGAATGGACGCTACCAGACTCCTTTTATCGCTCTGCACAACCAGCTCCACGGTACTCGCCCTAGAGGAAGACCAATTTGGTTTCTAGCTGTCCATTTGATGTCATAAATCCGTCTTATTTATAAAAAGTTCGTTAATCGTAAGATTACGTAAGTATAGCTCACTGATCAGTTTTTAGTTTATTTATAAAAAAATATTTAATCCGCGTTTGTTATGTATGAAGATGACATTTCATACAAAATTTGTAAACAAACAAAATAGTGGTTTACAAACGCGAGTGTTTACAACCAAGATGCACTATGTCAGTCGAGTTATTGATGCAGAATAGGTACCTTATTTTTTAATTATTTATTTTATATATATATTTTTTTTTATTTTATTTATTTTGAGATCATTTACATAGTTAAAATAGTTACAATATATTTGAACAATAACAATATAAAATACAACGTTTACTCTCTCTTAAAGCTTGTACAAGCTTGTGCAAAGAGAGGGTATCTGCATGAGTTGACATAAAATTAAAAAATTAAAAAAAAAATGAATTGCTGTTTCAATACTTCACTGCCAATTAAAAAACTATAAAAAATGATTTTTTGTTTCAATACTTCACTGCCAATTAAAAATAGAATGACAATCAAAATATAGTTAAAACCTTATTAAATCATACGAAACCTTTATGTTTCAACCAAAATGAACTAATTTATGTTTGATCACTTCAATTTTAATATTTGTAAACGATAAACCAAAATACGATGGAATAATAAATACAGTGTATTTATTACAAAAAGCGTACTTGTATACTCGAAACAACTGTCAGTTGACGTTAAATCCAATATGGCGGGTCAAAATCTACAGAAATCAGCTCACAATCAAGCGATATGCGTTAAAGTATCTCGATGACAGCTTGATCGTAAAATTTTCTATCGCTGAGCTATTTTTTCCATTGATCGTAGTTTTTAAATAAAGCAGATAGCGTTTCTCATAATGATCTGCCCATTGGAACTTAAGCTTTGCAATTCAGTCTATAGTCTGTTTAATATTTACGTTTTTTTTTAATTTGGTCACAAATAATGAAGGCATTTTATTTTATGAACTCTATTTTGTCATGGCTAAGAATGGATGCATATTTGTCTCTTCTTCTTTCAAACGTCAAAATTTAGGACAAATCCTCAGATTTATTATGGTAAATCACAGCAGATAATGTAGAAATTGTCCCCCGAATCGGGTATCCTTTTATAGATTCATCCATGAGGGCGTTTCAAGAACCTGGTAAATTTGTTGGCTTCTAATTCTACTTCATTCTAATGAAAATTCTGCTTCAAATTGTAAAAAAAAGATATTCAAATTTCTTCCCGCTACGTCTCAATCCATACTCTTCGAACTCTTTCCTCCTAGGCTAAATTTATGATTTTTAAATAAGTTATTATGTCAAGGAGTGTCGGCTAGCCATTGAGAAGGGTTACAAAAGGAAATTCCATTTGCTTTCAAGCATCCTTGAATTTAAATAGAATGCTAATAGTGCTGATATTATAATCTTCTGAGGGGCGGATCCTTTGTGTCATCAAATATCAAGACATGATAAAAGGGGCAGTATTTCATAACCTGAAGATATCCTTAAAGGTTATCTTATAAGCAAAACAAAACATCGAATTGATATTATTTTGTTTGCCAGCAATAATAATTACTGGTAGCGACGTGACGTCTTGAACATTTGCGAAGATTCTTTGACTAACGCCTTAAATAACGCTTGAGGGTTTATTAATTAATTATGACATCCTCGAAATACATTGTTAATCTGACCTTTTAAACCTTAGCATTGTCTTAATTCTAAAAATATAGCCTTCTTATTAATTTTCTATATTTTTTAGCGAATATATCAACAACTGACTAATACTGTTCGATATTTTATGTTTTACATCACATCACATCGCAGAGAAGACAAGGAAGATATTAAACATTGGTACAAGAAACTGCAAGCCATTACAACATAACTGACGTATAATTATCTGTATTGTTTCTACCTGTGAACATGTACATCATCATCATATCAGCCCACGTTTGCCCACTGCAGGACATAGGCCTCCCCTCTCCTTTTCCACTCCTCCCGCTCCTGTGCGATCGCCATCCACTGGGGTCCAGCGAATCTCTTTATGTCATCCATCCATTTGGTTGGTGGCCGCCCTTATAATACTGTTCGATTTTTAAATGGTACCTATGATCAAACCAGTACGAGCTTACGACTGTCTTCTACTGTTATTTCGAAGGCTTGCTAAGTGTGATCACGTTACGTTAACAACGTTCGCTGTTAGGTTCAAATTCCCGAATATTATAAGAAATTTAAACATGGCGAACGTTGTTAACGTAAAGTTATCACACTTAGCGAGCCTTCGAAAAAACAATAGAAGACGGACGGTCGACGGTTTGTTCATACCATTTATAAAGCGAACAGTATTAGTCAGTCATCAGTTCTTGATGTATTCGTTAAGATCAGGGAGGTTATTCTCGTAGCGAACTTTTCTTAAACTAGTACTTAAACTGGAGGCTCGTTCAAAACGGACCAATCATGACGCTCCCCTCTTTCTCTCTGATTGGTCCGTTTTGAACGAACCTCCAGTTTAAGTACTAGTTTAAGAAAAGTTCGCTACGAGAATAACCTCCTAGGGAGGTTATTCTCCCAAAAAATGTACACAAGAATCTAGACAAACTTAGAACGTTGTGTACCTTACTTCGCGTAATGTTGAACATTTTTTCGAACTAGTTATCAAATAGGTAATCCAAAAATTTCCATGAAAAGCATCACACCAAACAGAACGTTAACCAACAGACAATTAATAGTTCCCTCCGGATTAGAAATGTCATCGCCATAGTGCCAAAGTTCTTCAAGCACATCTGTGCATCCAAATCCAATCCAAACTCCCTTTACGCCCCACTTAGGGGCATAGGGAGACAAGAAGAGCTCTTCATTACGCTCGATCTTGCGCAATGTTTATGACCTCTTCCCACACCATGTCCAGATTCCACATCTCTGCTTCAAAGGAGCGGAACACAGTATGAGAAGGGTCGTCCTCAACTTCGAGACCTTGATGGGAGGAAGAACAGCGCTCTCCTCGGCCAACTGTCATTCGGCATGCTCAACACATCTCCCAGACAAGTATATCTACACTCCATAATAGTAGAAGTGATGGGCTAACACTGGGCGTGCCGGCGTACAGTATTGTTCGTAATACGGTGGTACCGTCTTACACCCAAAATTCTCCTGAGGCACTTCATTTCGAAAGCTGAGTCTTTTTGTGCCTGCGTGGACTTTGGTCAGGTGCCAGGACTCACACCCACACAGGAGAATGGGCAACATAATATCTGTGCAGAGTAATTTAATTAACAGTGGTCAAAACGATGGTCGCCTCATGAATCTTCAAAATCACTGGCTACTCCAGAACATGAACATTAATGAGATGGCCTGTTGGTGTGGAAGAGAGTTTTGAATAACAAATTAATTCATAATAATGTTATTTTGGGAGTAAAGACCAAGTTCAGATTGGGAGAAGCACGTCGTCAAAAAGTAAAATAAGAATGGCTTATTTATAAAGATTCCAAACACGTCGTGTCTTTTTTTCGAGAACTTTTTAGTAGTCTTTGTCTCCAAGGAGCTGTGCCCAAACTTTCCTGAAAATATTACATTTTGTTTTTCAACTATAAAAGACATAGAATATGTTTTTACCTAAGTATTTTCAAAGATGAGATGAAACATAAAAATTAAGAAGGTACCGTTTCTCTGATCTTTTTCATATCTTAATTTAGTATAAGTACATCTGAGGTTTAACTTAAGTAGTGTGCAATTACATGGTTACAGGAAAATTATTGCTCGACGTAAACGTAAAAGAAAGTAACAAAAATATGTGGTGTGGAAACAATGTAAAAATTCGAACTAATGTTATTTCTGATAAAAGTGTCCTCGTAAAACTGTTTTTCGCTTTTACGATTATTGTCATTCGAAAACATGATTTTCGAAAGATTGCGCTTTAAAGATTCATTTTCACAATAAATTTTACAAAGTATTTAGTTTATTTTCTATCTATTAAAATTAATTTAAGGATTTCAAAAGATTTTGAATGAGAATAATAACACACAGATAAAACAATTTCTTGATGAGTGGGTAAAGTAACGAGAGAAACACGATGAAACGGTTGAGGGGAATCATTTGAATGCCAGCGTTGATAAACATCCGAATGACAGATGTAACTTTTGATGTCAATTGGTTCCTACCCTGCGGTTATATTCAGAATTAATCTATTCATATCAACTAAAATAAATTATCATTATTTGCGTATTGTGGGTTCATTTTCTGAAACATAATATTTTGGTGTACCTACACAGTATTGGAGTTTATAATGGGTAGTAGGTACGATAGAATATAAATTGTAGGTAACTATAATAGGTCTCAAAAATACAAATGATGAGGTAGTAAGGAATTGAAATAGGTACTGAGTGCTTGAAGGACTGAGGGAGAACACGAATAATATATTGAAAAAAGGCGATTCGAAAATACGATTTCGAGAAATTCATTATTTTTTAATTGGTTTGAATTACCTAATCATAACTCTTTTTCTACCCATCACACCATGAGGTAGGCAGAGAGAACGGACCTCCACTCTTTTCTATCTATGCACACTTCTTTCGCTTCTTCCACCGACATAATATTTTTCATACAAAATCTCCTATTTCTCTTACTTCTGACTTAGCCATCTCTATTGCATCTCTCAACTCTACTTCATTCTGATTTTTTCGTCCATGTCCACGTTTCACATCCATACATTATTGATGGTAACAGGATGGCTTTAATGACAAGTTTTTTAGCTTGTAGTGAGACCATGTTGTTTCTTATCATAGGTCTTAGTGCACCGCCCACCATGCTACCAGCAATTTTTCTACGTTAGATTTTTTTTTCACTACTAAAAATACTTCCCAAATACACATACTCATTCATTTTCTACTGTTATTTTAAAATTCGTTCATGCTTCATCCCTTTCAAAGACCAAAATTTTTATTTTTCTGACATTCATTTTAAAACCGTTTTTTTTTCAAAATTTTCAAACATACTTGACACATAGTTCCTGGAAATCATTTCAAATTCATAACAATCGGTAAAATAATTCTTAAGCAAATAAAATTGTCGTTGACAATATTATAAGTCAACATTCTGGCATAGGTATATCCCAAGTTTGCTGCCTTTGACTCATCTCCTATTCATAAATAAAAACATCCGGTGAATTATTATAATTTAATTACATGACAGCAGTCGCAGTCTTTAAATTTGGTTGCTCTCTTGTTCTCAATAATTTCCAACTTTTATCTCTGTATTTCATTAATTATTACAAAATAATATATACTTGTTGTACACAAGAGATTTTTCTCATGATTAGGAGTTACGGAGACTTAAATGTTACCACCTAATGTCGAACGTTGTTAACGTAAAGTGATTACACTAAGCCAGCATTCGAAATAACAGTAGAAGACGGTAGTAAGCCCGTGGTGGGTTGAATTGTTAGAGTCATTAGTTGTTACATATTAATTATAATTTAATCTCAAAAAAACGTATTTTCATCATATATGCAAACATACTAACTTACTAGTAGTTTACGTAACATTTTTCATGGCCTCATCAACTATCTTAACAATTATTAATTAAACAACCATGTATTAAGCTTTCGTATTAGTTTGATTTGAAATATTATATGAGTTTGAATTTACATTTACACTAATTTCAAAGTTGGATATAAATTAATTATTACTTTTGATATCATATAGAGTTTTGTTACTAGGTACAACATACATATTTGTAACATTGTATCTGTAGCAAAGTTTCAAACAATTTAGTTTCATGTTAAGCTTAATTACCTTGAACAAAATAATTAATTAACAAAATTGTTTATTTATATCGCTAGATTAGTTAAAAAAATTAATCTAATTTGGTTTTCACTACGTGTAGTGTTGGTTAGATAAAACTTTTTAATTGTTTTGGCATATCTATTAGGAACTATTTAAAATTTAATAGTATAAATTATTCCCAAATTTCATGTCAGAACAAATCAATCAAATCAAATCTCCCTTTGAACTCCACTTAGGAGCATAGGGAGGCAACAAGAGCTCTTCATTGCGCTCGATCCTGCGCACTGCTTATTATGACCTCCTCCCACACCAAGTCCATTTCTCTCAGCTCTGCTTCGAAGGAACGGAACACGGTATGAGAGGGTCTTCCACGTCTTCGAGACCCTGATGGGAGGAAAAACAGCGCTCTCCTCGGCTAACTATCATTCGGCATCCTCAACACATGTCCCAGCCAAGTCCATTTCCTCCCCACAATGGTAGAGGTATCATGTCAGAACACATTCTTATCAAAACTTTTTATACAGAAACAATGAATAATAGGTATTTTTTGTCAGGACACCAGAGCCCCGATTCTCTGTTTTATTGGAAGGTAGTCACGGTAGTAAAGTGAGTATAACACGATACATTTTGTATGGGAAACGTGTATAGCGCCGCCACAGAAATATTTCTAGAAACAGATGCGTTTCTCGCATTCGATACGTATAGACGTTTTATCATACAAAATGTATCGTGTAATACTCACTTAACACCGTGACTACCTTCCGATAAAACAGAGAATAGGGGTACTGATAAATTTTGCATTGGCATTTTTGAAATCGATACAAATTGACGCTTTTGGTTTGCTGTTTCATAATTTGAAACAGTACCTAGGTATTTACAATAATTATTAATATTTTATTTTCATTTTTTTTGCAGGTCTCTTATTGGATTTAAGAGCAGCCCTCATCAGAAAGGAAGAACACGTTACGTGAAAATTATTATCAAAACTTGAAGTTATTCTTTTTTAAGTAAACATAATATCCGGATGCGTTTAAGCCACAAATTTCTCAGACTTTTATGGAAGGTGAAGTTGGCAAAACATCAAATCCGCAATATTTTTTTGTATAATTATACAAAATTCGCGTAAATGTAGATTTAAAAAAATGGCAAAATAATTAATGTTCTAAATACCAATCTGTTTAAATTATTATTTCTGATTGAATATTATAATAGTGTAGTGTTTAAAAAATAAAGTTGAAGAAATAATCTTAGTGAAAACAGAATTCAGCGGATGTCTCCTGCCCATACGTCCATCAAAGGCATGAAGGGACGTCATCAATTCAGGAGGAGGTTCAGTCTCCAGCCTTCCTTCCTGAAAGAGGAACCGGAAGATGAAAGTCGGACCAGTCATAAGTAAGTCGCCACTTTCATTTATATATCTCTGCGTTTATGCATAGTTTTTTTTATCTTTCCTTTCTATAAGTTGTCGCATAATAGTTGTAATTGTATACTGTTGACCATTGATTGATATAACTATGCACCCTGCTGATATATACTTTGATGTACCTACCATTTTTATAGCATTGTGGCTGCATCACCCAAGATTGGGTGCAAGCCAATAATTAATAGAAGAAGAAGAAAGCTGAAACCATTTTATGTTTGAAAGTCGTGACAATCTACAGCCGGTTTCATAAAAAATAAAGGAGACTTAAAGTTTCCTTTAAAAAAAATAACGCGTTTCATAACAACAAAATGACCATTATTTTTGTCCCGTTCGTGAGACTTAAAGTCGATTTTAGTGTAGTTCAATCTTTTGCCGTCGGAGTTCATAAGAAAATTTCGTGGTGCTTTCTACCAGCTTTCTCTGTCACAAAGATGAACATTTGTATGCGGTAACACTGTGGATAAAAATGACTAAAATAGGGTGGAAAACATGGCAAAACGGGAAGAATATTATTGGTTACAGATTTCTGTTACTAATTTATAAACCACAATAATAAATTAACACAAAAACGGCACTCTGATGCTCTATTTAGGTATGAAATTGACAGATAACAGAAATTCCGCGTAATTATTAGATTATAACAACCTATATTTTCCAAAGATTTCCATGGTAACTATACCAACTGCTACCAACTTTCAAATATTTTTTTGACATTTCAAACTTTAGCTAAAGTACGCGGGAATATTTTTTATGAAACCCGTCCTCTTAAAGGAATCTTTAAATTTTAAAGGTTTCTTTAGCTAAAGTGTTCTTTTGCGCTTTTTATGAAACCGGCCGTTAGAAATAGTTATCATTCATATTTATTTTTTTGGCATTTTGATATAATAATTATTTTTCTTCAATAAAAGGCTATAGGCTATTCAAAATCACATTATTACTCTTAGATATGATATTTGTAAATTCATTACGAAGAAAAACCTCAAGCCGCGCTACCCCAAATTTTATACTGAAGTTTATGGCCATAAAAGTATCGAGACATGCGCATCCGAAATGTTATATTGTTGTTATTTTTGTTTTATTTGTAATATTTAATATGTTTTTTTTCTTACTTTGTATTTTATTTTTTACTTAATTTTTGAGCTGTAAGTATTTGTTTTGTATATGTTGGATTATTATTGCTTCTCAAGTTACGATTAATTAAAAAAAGAAGTGATATAATGAAAGAATATGTAACAACTAATGACTCTAACAATTCACTACTAATGTTCGATTTTTAAATTGAACAAACCACTACGGGCTTAAGACCGTCTTATTATTATCTACTGTTATTTCGAAGGCTGGCTTAATGTGATCACTTTACGTTAACAACGTTCACCGTTAGGTGGTAATGTTTGAGTCTCCGAAACTCCTAATCATGAGAATTCTCAACATGTTCAACATGTCGAAAAATCTCATGTATGCAACAAGTAGATCTTGAATAATCAATGAAATATAGAGATAAAAGTTGGAAATTATTGAGAACAAGAGAGCAACCAAATTTAAAGACTGCGACTGCTGTCATGTATATGGCGCCAGGATTATGTCCATTTTTGTTAATTTTTTTGTTAACAAGTGAGATAATAATACCTAGTACTCGACGAATGGTATTGACTATGCCAGAACAACATTGGCATAGTCAATACCATTCGTCGAGTACTTTTTTAACTCAAGGTTATATGTACTTATTTTAAGTTTTAATGACTTAAAATAAGTTCGAAGACAGAGTACTGTCATACAAACTATCAGTACACAAATGGCTAACTGACATTCAGACGGTCGCTTAGCTTCGTCAGTAAAATGTAACTAAAAGTTGTCCAAAGGATGTTTATAAAATCGGGCCTTGTTACAACATTTGGCTTCAAAGGAGTTAAACCACATTTTAACGAAAACTTTAAACGAAATTCACCCTTTTTAAATAAGGTAGGGGCAAGTAGTGTACCTTCGAACAAATTGCATAAAAATGACTTTGAAATTTTTTATCTCAATAAATATCCAACGTACAAAAAAATTAAATATGCTGTTAGACAGGTGAAAGAATTCACTAAACAATGGTATTTTTATTTACATTTTTATCTTTAATAAGTCCCCTCCAAATGATTTTTTATAAAACACTACAATTTTGTTCGAAGGTACACTAGCGAGTATACCTTCGAACACCTTGATGTGTACCTTCGAACATAAGGTAGCTTAAGGCAAAAATTGAAACAAAATAATTTGTTATCAAAAAATGCGCTGTTCATTTATTCAGGAAAATACAAAAACGTTACATAAAATAAAAATTAATGTACAAAAATTGATTCATTCTCCATTTGAACCCCATTTAGGGGCATAGGGAGGCAACAAGAGCTCTCCGTTGCACTCGAATATGCAGAATCTTTCACCAGCTGCCTGCACACTCCTCCTCCTCCTCCTCTGATGGGATCCAGGTGTCCCGAGGCTTATTTATTGTGCTTTTTTCTGACCTGTAGTGGTTTAGGACATAAGGTGGTCAACCTCGCGATCCCGATTTGCTTTCTCGAGAAAGTCAAAATATTGAGTATTTTTTTTAATATATAAAGAATCTGTACTCACTCAGCACCAGAATTCGGACCCAGCACTTCAAGGATGCTGAACGTACGAAAGCAGCTGTCTGATACCACTGGACTACCAAAAACCTCAAATGAAAATTGTATTGCATTTTTTCAGGTGATTGCAAAATGATGCAACATTACTTTTAAATAATTTTAAACTTGTGGCTCGGCCTACTTAGGTCAGGAAACCTTTTACAGTAGCTCAACTCAACCAATCTTTCTCGGCCTTTTGTCCCGTATCCACAGTTGTTGTATATTGGAAATAAAATACGCACTAAACGCCAAAAATGAAAAAATGAGTTGAGTATGAGGAAATGTTCTATAAACCATTGTTAATAGCCAAAATATTGCGCACAAAGTCCATATCGATGATCAGGCGTAAAAAAAACAGATCCAAAAATCATCATAGTACTATGTCTGTATGGGGGAAAAATCGGTTTTATTAGATTATCTCAAAATGAAGTTTTTGGAGTTTAGTCCGTATTTTATTTCCACTATACTATTTTTAATGCATCAAGACTCTGTTATTGTTAGGCTGTAGTGTAAATATGGAGATTTTTTAATATATTCGTGGAGCATATTTCTCTTCCTCATAATTAACAGCATAATTAGGGGGCATCATATGACATTCCTATTCATTTTTAAATAATTTTAAATATTTAACAACGTTTTAGACCTTAAGTTGAATTTTCTGTGGCTTTCCCAACTGGAATGCCCTTTCGACATTCTCTAACAGCCTGCTTAATATTTTCGATACAAGTTTGAGGTCTTTTTCACTAGTTTTCTTTCTTGGCATTGGAAAAATCAAAAAAATAGTCAAGGAAGATTTATATTTATATGCTCTCAGTGTACCTTCGAACAGTTCGAAGGTACACTTAAAATAATGTTCGAAGGTACACTCAGAGCATAAAAATGATAAAATATCAAAAATACATAATTTTGAGGTCATATTAACCAAAATTAATATCAAGTAACAAGCAAGATAAATTAGTCTACCAAATAAAATAATATTATTGATTGAAATAGTAAGATATTTCTAAAAAAATCTTATAAACATCAGTAAAATATTTACTTTTGGTATAAAAAAACTTTGAAAATAGATGTGATTCGCGCGCAATCAGTTGAACATACCAAACTACACTGAGTGTTACCATTATCGAAAAACGTACGTAAATTCAATAGTTTTGTATTTTTTTAACATCTCTAAATAAGATTTTTTGAAACTGTTCGAAGGTACACGCGTTCGATGGTACACCACTTGCCCCTACTTATAGAAAATTCGAGTTTCGCAAAAAAATAAGCAATTCTCGAATTATTTTTTTTAAAGAATTGTTATTCAGTACAAGGTACAAGGTTATACGACTTATTCAGCGGCAGACGGTTATTAGAATTGATTTGGAAATGTTTTTTTTTCAATGTGTAATTTTTTACCATCATCTCATACAATTTAAATTATATGAGTTCTTCACCTGAATACAAATAGGCGTGTTAATAAATGATAAGTACTTTTTGGTTGCTAAAATTTCCTCAATCGTGTTCGATTTTAAGAGGTCCCTGGCAGGGGCAAGGCTCAAATTTATTTTAACACGATCTTAAGAGCGCCCTTTAGACGATCAAAAGTCGATATACAACATCCTCCACGGCCTTGAAACACCGGCTATATTTAACTGTTTGTTAATATATTAAAATAAACATGATTTATTACATACCTACTATTTATTTTTTATTCATCGCATCGATTATACATCTAAAGACTATGGATTTTAGCAGTCTTTTTAATGAGCAAAAATTCCAGTTAATAATGTGTATTTTGGTCCCATAGAAGAGAAATTAATCAAAACTAATTTCAGTTCTAAACAGTTAATGGACATGGAAAGAATAAAAATTTTCTTAACTTTATTTTAAAGATACAATAAGAAACTTATTTACACAATATTACACAGAAACAGTGCTACAAATGAGCGGAACCCGTTAAGTCATTTAAATGACTTGTCAACAAGTACCGCTCACTTCCACCTTCAGTTTACCGCATCATAATATCCACTTACATATCTATTTAATACTAATTATACTATAGTTATATAATATACATATTTTTATTTTTACAGAAACAATCCTTTAGTAATAATTTTAATTTTCCAATTTTATTACATTTTCATTGGCAGTGAGTTAAACATTTTCGGAACTAAGCACTCTAGAGTGCGATCACCATACTTGTTGTTAGTTTTTGGTACTTTTAATCCTTCATTTTTAGTAAACCTAGTAAACCTTTAGTAACCTTGTGTTATGTGCATGTATTAATCTTTTTTTTTTAATTTATTGTCTGAAAAATTCTCCATACCCAATTCGTAATAAAAAATAGCCCTAACAGTCAGCAACTTCAATTCGCCAAAATATTTGTACGTGTCAAAATGTCTATGCGGTCCTGGTACATAGTCAGAAATCAATCTGATTATTGAATTTTGCTTGTGCTGAACTTTCTTTAGGTTTGTTTGCAACCTAAACCTTTTAAAAAACTATCTAATTTATATACAATTCAAGGGTTTTCGTATTTAGATTACCAAACAGTACACCCCTAATTACTATTTTATGGAATGTTATGAACCAATAATATTTTTTTTATTTAATTAAATAAAAAACAATATCTGTATTTGGTTTCAATTTATTTTTCAATCAGAAGATTCATAGCGTCAACTAGTTTTGAGATACCTCTACCTCTACCAAAAATCTTGAACCTTGAACATATTACTATTTTCACTAAAGAGCGCCCTTACCTCCTATAAAATGCAGACTTCAGAACTTTACAATTTGTTTACCCAAATACCGTAGTTCTAAAACTAATCATCGGAGAAGGTACCACACTAATAATTACTCAAAATTAAGGGTTGTTTAATAAATAACTATTATGCTTTAAAAATACGGTATTCAGACAAAATCTACATGAGATAAAAACAAGTAATTTTTTATACACGAGTTTTAACTCTTTAGAAAGCGTGTGTTTTGAACAATCCACAATCATATTATTATACGGTAGTATTTATAAACACTTTGAAAGAAATTATGTAAGAATGTACTTAAGTAATTACTCGAAACTTTTGTCAAATAAAACCTCTTGTTGACACAAAATTGATCATTCTGATTGCTTCGTTTATCGAAAACACGTGTTTTGCGGCAATCGAGACTTGTAAAACATACGGGACATCAGCTGAGAATTCTGGGTAATAAAGCTAAAAAACTTTTTCTTTGGATTGTTTGAAGGGAGTTTTGAAAATAATATTCCCGTGGCACAGAGGGAGTTATTGTATAAGTAGTAAACTTTAGAACATAATAATAATATGGTTCGTAGGAGTTTTTGAAATTTCAATAAACGTCTTTGTTGATTTTAAATGTCCAATGTTAGGCTTGTTCATCGATAAACAAGAATTTTAAATAGTGAATGAATGCTTAGAGACAGAGTTTAACACCCACCGTTTTTCTAGTATGCAAGATATTATTGATACCAAGTTGGGCTCTGTTTTGAAAATCGTGATATTTATTTACTTATTAAAAAAATCAATCCACATAACAAATAATGTGAAAATAATGTATATTTATATTATACTAACTTTCCCGACAGACGTTGTCCTGTGGACCTTTTTGTCCTAACTATAGGCGCCCCGTTCATTGTGCACTGCGCCTCCAGAAACAAAAATTAATTAATTAAATAATAACATTAAAATATTAATTCTAAAACGTCCATATTTCATTTGTATACTCAGTTATATAGTATAATTCGTAAGCTCAGACGGGATCAACGCGAGAATTTTTTTTTTACTATCATTGACATTCTATCCACAATTGGATGATCTCATGCCACTAACAAATAAAAAAAATACCTATGTCCAATATCACATTAAAAAACAACAAACCTGCGCGAAATTCGGTTGACTTTGTATGAAAAATTTCTAAAACGCCCGAAACGGTGGAGTACATAAGTGATATGGGCTGTTGGAAGAGTGGTAATAAATTACGTATGCGAGAATGAGAGGGTGCAGGTGCAGAAGACAATCATTTTGTTGTTAGATTTTTTCAACGATGGCTTCGCCTGAAATTCGTTCAATACTAAATTTAATATTATATTTTATATGATTTCTTATCCATTTTTAAACTTTTTATTTTAACAACAACGCCATCTGTGAAAAATTCCATAACAACACAATTTTTATTTATCTGACAATCATTGAGTTTAAAAAAAATGATAAGCACATTACATATTGAAAGACTTTTTTCAAAACTTCATTAGTGTTATGTTAATATTCAAAATTGTTTTAAGCGTATTTGTGTATTATTATTAAACCATTGAATAAATCCTTTTATGGTGTTTTTATTGTTCATAAAATTTGTTATTTCTATCCTATCATCTGTTTTGGTGATTTTTAAACAACTGATTCATATTATTATAATCACATAACTTTTGATTTTTACACGATGAGTAGTCATCTATGTCAGCTACGTTATATTACCCAGCAATATTTTATTGACATTAAGGCGGGACGAAACTCGACGAGTCAGCTAGTAATATTATAATATAAAAATTAGCGTGTAAAAAGAAACAGTACCACTAGTATAAGTTTTCGATGATCGAATATCGAACCGATCATCGAAAGAGTTTCGAAAAAAATCCATACAAAAATGATCGGATGATTCGATCGTTTGATTTTCGAACACTATTTGCACGCTAATAAGCGCTTATTAGCGTACAAATAGCCTTCGATTAAACTCATACTAGCCCCACAGGTAAGCGAAAATATGAGTTTCGAGAAATGTAATTCTTGACATAAGATGTAAAATTCAATATTCAATCATTGTATTACAAAAAATATAACAAAATTGACTTGACCTTAACTAAAAAAATCATAGCATGCGAATAAATGAGACAAAAATGTTTCCAACTAAAAGTACCAGAACGGATGCGTCAAGTAGCGAAAGTATAAAAGGCCTTTTAAAAAACATTCGTGATGAATGAAGAAATCTACATAATTTATTTAGATTTTTTTTAGCCAGGCGGTGAGATATTTCTTGTTGTAAAAATATTATAATAACAGCAGGGGTGGGATTTTTGTTGACACATTCATACAATCCCTTAGGCTCAACTGTACAATTTGTTGTGATTGGAACCATTTCCTCGTAAATTCAAGGATTTCGTCAATGACGCAATCTGCACTGCATTACGATTACATACTATATATTACTTTTTACATATTATTTTTTGCTCAACTTATAATATAAATAAAAGTCGGGTTAGTGCGAACATTTATAACTCGAGATCGGCTGAACAGATAACAGAATAACTAATAAAAAGTTGAAAAAAAAAACGGATAAGAAATAATATAAAATATAATATTAAAGTTAGTATGGAACGGATTTCCTGCGACGCCATTAACAAAATTATTGTTCACTACACATTATGATGGTTTCCTCTCATTCTCGCAAACGTAACTGCCGCTCATAGTAGCCCATCCCACTTACTCAAATTTTCATAAAAAATCAACAAAATGATCGGTCACTTTCATATTATGTGCATACGAAGCATCGGCACTTTATAGTCGATGTAGAATGTCTGCGCGCGCATGTATTCTCGCGTTGTTCCCGCCTGAGCTTTGAATATGGATGTTTTGAAAATATATTAATGTTATTATTTATTTTTTCAAATCATTTATTCATTAAATCACAATATATCATATGAAGTATACATCATTGTAAAAAAAAATTAATAAAAATAAATTAAAATTAAATACAATGCTATATATACTAAATATAAAAATATCGGTATTATCTCTCATGATACATCACGATGTAATGTAATCATGAGAGATCTTCGAACTATAGAGAAAGGAACCTTCTTAACATCCTACATGAGGACAACAGAACTGCCTTTTGGATGGCATATCTGAGACCACAACAGATGCCAAGTTTCCCTAGATTGTCTTTAAGAGACTTAGGAATAACTCCATTCATCGATATCACTATAGGTATTATGTGGGTGGTTGGTGTATGCCACATATCCTTGATTTCGTGAGCAAGATCAAGATATTTAATTATCTTATCCTGCTCGGCTTTTTTCAAATTTTCGTCATACGGTATAGTGATATCCACGAGATACGTTATCCCGTTCCTACGATCAACCAATACAATGTCCGGACGATTTGCGTTGATCGTTCGGTCAGTTTGTATTGGTATATCCCAATACAACTTTGTGTTACTGTTTTGCATTACCGAAATTGGGGTGTACCTATAATAAGGTACTTCAAGATCGAGCAAACCATATTTCAAGGCAAGTTTTTGATGAACTATTTTAGCCACATCGTTATGTCTGTGCAGATACTCAGAACCACACAGGAGAGAACACCCAGACAAAATATGTCTGAGTGTTTCTCCTGTTTGGCCACATGCACGACATTTATCAATTATATCAGGTGTTTTAATAATATATTTTTTATAATTATTAGTGACGATGATCTGGTCTTGTATTGCACAGACAAAACCTTCTGTTTCGCTAAATAGTTCACCAAACCTCAACCATCCAGTCGAATCTTCAAGACTTACATGTGATATTTTTATTTTTATTTTATTATAATTTACTCAATCGAATTAATTATGTATTTTTTTCTGGGGGCGCAGTGCACATTATGCACATATTATGAACGGGGCGCCTCGGCTTAGCACCACAGGACAACGTCTGTCGGGAAAGCTCGTCTTTATATATTTCTTCTGTGCAGATTGTATGTAACCATACACCTAAAAGGCTGAATGAATTAAGGAGTTAAGGGTGATTAATTAAGGAGTTAAGAGTGGTTCGAGGATGGTTTAGAATCGCAACTAGATGTTCTGTCTGTAAAAAGTATTGTCAAGTAAAGCAATCCACCCAATATATCAAACAAAATTATTTAAATAATACAAAAGCTAGTTTTTATACTGTTATTTAAACTACACTTTTTTCAAATTAACAACGGCTGCTGTGAGTTTAAAATAAAAATGGCGAAACTCTATTCAAAATAATAATTGCACCGTGGTACAACATGAGCAAAATGTTGAAACAAAGCGGTAAACACTGATTTTTTTCTAAAAAAAAAACCCATGTCTTTTTTTAACAATAAGACAAAATGGTGCAGATAATTAATGGAAAAATTCCCCAGAGAGCTCTTTATTTATGTAAAATAAGAATTTCTTTATTCTTTATTTTGTTTTTTTTATTCGTCGGCGTACCCAGAAATGTGTGTGTAGATATGTGCTATATTTGCTGATGTCAAATAATAATAAATTTTCGAAAATACAACAATATTATATTTCAATATATGTAGGACTTATGTGTTTTTATTTTTGTCCTTTGTTCTCTTTTGAACCTTTTCAAGAGACTTTTAATGACCGCAAAAGGAAGCAAAATAGTAGGCTGAAAAACACCTGAAATAATTATAATTAGATTCTCAAAGTCTTAAATCTAAGTAAAATAAGGCTTACTGGTGATTTTAGACATCTGGTAAAACAGGTAAATTTCTTTGAAATGGCTAAACCATCCCCCTTGTGAATAAGATGTCAAAAATGAGGAAAAACATCTTTGAATAATGACATCTTAATATTTGAAAAAATCCAAGAATTTTCAAAAGATGTCTAAAAGGCTATGTCTTAACTGAAAAGTGATCGCGCGACCATGCAATGAGCGATCATACAATGTTCTAATCTGAACGATCCGTCAGCGTTTGAGTACATTATTAAACTCGTCCGAGTATTAAACGTTTCCAGTTAGGACGCACGGTCATACTATAGTTGTTCTAGTTAATAAAATAATAATAACTAAGATAATTTTTATAGCGCCGTTTTGTGACATTAAAGCCACATCAAGGGCTCTAGCTAAAAAATAAAATCAAGTTTCAGTTTACAAGAAATGGTACTAAGGCTAAATAAAAACTAACAGCTATTGATTTCTGTGGAAATGAGATCACTGCGTAGGATATGCGGAAAGAGACTGATTGATAAGGTGAGGAATGACAATATTAGAAAGAAATGTGGAGTGGATGTTAGCGTAGTGACTAGAATGAAAGTGAATAAATTAAGGTGGTTTGGGCATGTAGAGAGAATGAACGAGGAGAGAATGACAAAAAGGATATATAAATCTGAAAGAATGGGTGCACGCAGACGAGGCCGACCTCGAACGACATGGTCCGATCATTCATCGATTGAGTCTTAGAGGAGGGCCAAGTCAGGAGCAAAAGGAATAGAAGAGCATGTATGCGGAATGTTATGCGTTTGGAAGAAGCGAAAGAGGTGTGTTTGGATAGAATGGAAATCCGTACTCTCTGCCTACCCCCTTCGGTAATTTCTAGTTAGCGGAATCATAATTTAACGTCTGTAATACATAAAAAGAATAAATTAATTTTCAATATGACTAACTAATACATACATAAAAAGTTTTTAATTTTACCTTTTTACTAAGTTTATACACTTTATTTTAATGGGCTTCTTGTTAACTGCGGCATCCAAGATACACTTATTTACACAAAATGTCAAGAATACCTATATTACTTCTGGCCGTGAAAGAGATAAACATAGAATGTTTTGTACCTATTTCAAAGAATACTGGGTTTTTTTTTTTTTTTTGTTTTTGTTGAGGCCTTCCACCCGATATCGAGTGATTTTGGCCATTCATCCATATACAAGTGACACAAGTTAAAAGAAAAATAGTAGAATTATTGAGGAACAAAAATGTAAAAAGTAAATATTGTTACGCGCCTATCCACACACAGTGCAGGAGCAGTCGCGGGTACATCGACAACGAATCGCCACCACCACCACCCTACACTCTGCGACGCGATTAGACTGACCACTGCACATTTAAATCTTTAAATTATTTAATTTAATAAAACCCGCCAGTTGTTTAAATATTTTTTGAGAGTTTAATGAAAGAAGATATGAGATGTTGATTGGACGTTCACATCCAACCAGACTATTGTAAAAATCCGTATTAGAAGCGATAGGGCAACCAAAAAAAACATGATCCAACGTTTCGACGTCCAGACCGCATTCGCAGTATGGATCATCGACTATTCCGATTCTGTAAAGATGGGAGGCCACCAGGCAGTGTCCCAGACGCATCCGGCAAATAACCGATATGGTGTTTTTATGGTATCTATGCTTATAAAACCACGGTTTCCCAGGTATTTTTGGTTGAATAGCCTTATATTGTTTACCTTTCTCTGGATTTTCCCAAAGCAGATCCCAAGCCCTGGCTCCTCGAGCCCTTAACACAAGAGAAGTGTCACCAACCGAGGAACCAAAAGACCCTGGGACACCACCCTCTGAAACCGCAGTTTTTGCCAGATCGTCAGCTTTTTCGTTTCCATGTATACCGTGATGCGATGGAATCCACGCCAACCAAACTTCACACCCTGCAGAGCGGATGGCGAGGATCTCAGTTAGTATTTCAGCTAAAAGTCGGTTCATTGGTTGCCCCCATATGTTTCCAGTAATTGATTTAATCGAACTCAATGAGTCCGATAAAATTAGGGCTTTTTTAATTTTGTTTGAGTGAACTAGTATTAAAGCTTCTTTGATTGCAAACAGTTCCGCGGTAAAAATTGAGGTAGAAGGTGGCAGTTTATACATTAAATTAATATTGAGAGATGGAACATAAATTCCTACACCCACATCCAAGTCTGGTGAAAACTTTGAACCGTCCGTATAAATTTCTGTGAATTCGCGATATTCTGACTGGAAATTTTGAAACTGTATTCGTGTTATTTTGGTGTTGGCCACAGATTTATTTAATCCTATATTTTCTATTACATATGCCTCCAGAGAGAACGCTTCCAATGGGATTTCATATATTGGAACAGAGACAGATTTTTTTGGAAAATGTGGCAAACTCGAGAGATAAGTAAAACTATTCAATAGATTTGGACAGTCTCCGTCGACCCCCCCGGATGAAGCAGGCCCCGACGCTCTCGCTGACGACAACGACGTAATCGACTCCACCAGAGCGTGGCCGCTCAAGACTAATCGCTTAAGTAAAAAATTATCTGATAGAAATTGTCTCCGAAACTGGAGAGGCATCTCACCCGTCTCCACCTGCAGTGCAGATGTAGGAGTGGATGACATGGCTCCCAATATCAGTCGGAGACATTTGAATTGAATTCTGTCCAATTTTAATTTTAAATATTTAGGAAGAGGTTCTAGCAGGAAACTCCCGTAGTCAAGATGGCTTCGGACCAAGGCATTATACATAAGTTTCATGGTAGAAGGGTGGCATCCCCACCACACTCTTGTGATTGCTCTCAGGGTGTTGATACTTTTTTCACATTTCGAAACAATATAGTCTATGTGGTGTCTCCAAGATAGTTTTTTATCTAGGATCATCCCCAAAAATTTGACCTCATTTTTTAAAGGAATTGGCGTTCCCTTGATTTGCAATTGGAGGGGAGGAAGTTTACGCTTTTTACTGAAAACGACCGTTTGAGACTTAGTAGGAGAAAGACCTAGACCTACAGATCCTAACCAATCATAAACCGAAGCGAGATTTTGTTCAACAATACGTTTTGCCGTTTCCGGGTTTTTATCACAGCAGTATATAACAATATCATCCGCGTATTGTAAAAATTTACATCCTCCAGAGATAACTGTTGCAAGACCGCAGCAGTAGATATTGAAAAGAATTGGACTCAATACTGACCCTTGTGGGAGGCCTCTAAACAGGTTCCTAGTATGTATCGTATCGCCTTGAGATATCTGTATGCGTCGTTCAGCAAGAATATTGTGAATAAGGGAAATCAATCTAGAAGGCACCCCAATGTTCATTAAAGCTTCTTTAAGATGCTCCAATCTAACATTATCGTATGCTGAATTTATATCCAAAAACGCCGCTATAAGAGAATTTTTCTTTACGAATGCCGTTCTTATGTCCGTAGTCAATATGCTCAAGTTGTCGAGGCAGGATCGAGCCTTACGAAAACCAAATTGGAATGGGGAGGCCAGACCATTTCTCTCAATATACCAGTCCAAACGATTCTTTATCATATGTTCCAACAATTTTAAGGCACATGATGATAAAGCTATGGGACGGTATGATGATCCTAGGGAAGGATCCTTTCCGTTTTTTAAGATTGGAACAATCTTCTGGATGTGCCATTCTTCAGGCGTTGTACCCGAGGAGAGGCAATAATTATAAAACGAAAGCAGTTGGGACAGTGCGTTTGGTGGGAGCTGTTTTAGAACCTTGTATGACAGGTTATCTAAGCCGGGAGAAGTATTTTTAACATATTTTAATGGTGTCAAAAGTTCTTGCAAAACGAATGGGGAATCCAACTCAGACAGACTGGGTGATGAGGCAGAAAGAGAAGGAATTATACGTAATTCGGAAAAATTGGGGGGGTAAGGGGGGGCTAGATTGTCGCAAAACTGTTCCAAACATGAGTCCGTTAAACTGTTGAATTTTGGAGGAATGGAGGAAGAACGAAATTTTCGGATAGAAGACCAAACAGTGGACAAAGGGGAATCAGGTGATAACGAATTACAAAAATCCACCCAACCCTTTCTCTTTTTCTTCTTTAGTACTCTTTTAGTTTGTGCCTGTAAGTGCTTAAAACTTAAATAGTTTTCCTCGGTAACGTTCCTTCTATAGTTCCGCATAGCACTCTTTCTTTTCCTTATCATGGCGGAACACTCTGCGTCCCACCAAGGGGGAGACGGTGGATACTGGGACTGACTACTATTAGATTTGGGAAGAGATGCTTCCGAAATTGAGTTTTTTATTTTAGATACTAAAGAATTGTATGAAGCGGCACTGTCTGAATGGGATTCTGTCGATAAGTTTTTGAATTTTTCCTTTAATAGTTCAGCACATACATTCCAATCAACGCCCCCGGCGAGACGTTTCCGCCCCGACCCAATATGTGATGAAATAGATTCTGAAGTTGTTAAAATTATTGGGAAATGGTCACTGGACAGAGGATCATCAGTGATCATCCAATTGATAGTGGATGCCAGTGGAGCTGAGGCAATTGATATATCCACCGCACTGGGATTCTGTGATGGAAATGAAAATCTGGTGGGACTACCGTCGTTTAGAACACAGAGATTGTTCGAGTCTATGAATGAGAGGATAGAATTTCCTGCTCGATCTGAGAAGGAGCTACCCCATACCGGTGAGTGAGCATTGAAGTCACCCAATAATAAATATGGCTTCGGAATATCTTTGACTAAGGAGTTCCAGTAGTTTTCCACAAAAGGTTTTTGGGGAGGAATATATAAAGATAGGATCGTAATGTCCGCTACATTTGCTGCAACTGCTTGAAATACTTCATTTTTGGGTAAATGGATTGGTTTGAAGACAAGGGAGTAGTGGATAAGAAGGGCCGCCCCACCACCTCTAGCTTCAAGGCGATCATCGCGGAGGCAATGAAAAGAGGGAATGTTGAAAGGACATTCCGGAAAAAAGCCAAGTCTCATTAAGCGCAATTAAGTTTATGTGATATTTGTTTATAAGATCTATCAGGTCACTCTTACTTGAGTGAACACTACGGCAATTCCATTGTAAAATTCTCAAAGGCTGTTTATTTTTTGGTCTAGAGAACATTATAATTATTAAGGTATTTTAACAAGATGGTTCTCACAATGTACGAGCTAATTACTCGTAGACTGTAAGCACTCATCAAAACTTGTAGAGGAACTTGACATCATATTAAGAAGAGCCGATATTACAGATACCACAGAAGGAGGAAGGTTATTGTTACGATCAGTTATGACCAGAGCAAGAAGATGTAGAGCATAGCCAATAGTTAGTTCATTGTCTTGAGAGGAGACTGGGGATTCACTTGAAGTTGTCGTGGAAATGACCGGATTGGGAGTCTGTGAATCGCGGGCTTGAAGACCGCTAGAGGGACTATTAATTAGATGGTCATTATTGTATGATAAAAGTGATTGCAGTTCATTATGGTAATACGGACGTTGAGGGAATTTATGTGCTGTTGATTTACTTAAATTTTTGGGGCTAAATTTTGTTATTTTGGAATTTTGTTGGGATTTGTTGGGTTTTGCTGGATTGGAATCAATTAAATTTGGGCTGGAATACTCTGGAACTGAACTTATTTTCGAGGACTGAGAACTATTTTTCGGGGCAAGAGAAACTTTATCTGCATAACTGCTGTTTGGAGGATGTAGTTCGGAAGCTTCTTTATATGACATATTTTGGTAAGCCATATCTTGTTTTATCAATCTCTGTCTTCCATACTCTGGACAACTAAAGCTTTTAGACATATGATTGCCTTTACAATTAACGCATTTATATTCCGTTAAAGTGCACTCTGCTCCTGGATGGTTGTCGGAACAGCGGTAACAGCGCGGTGAAGACCGACACTGTTTCTTTGAGTGCCCAAAACGTGAGCAATTGAAACAAAGGATTGTTGAAGAGATAAATTGTTCCACGGGAATAGAAATATGGAACAGGTTGATTTTCTGCGGCAGAATTTGGCCTTCAAACGTTAAGAGGACTGATCGACTAGGCTTCCATACGATATCGCCATTGGTGGTGTCTTTGTAACTGAGACGTTTCGCTCCAATTACCTTGCACATGTTCATCGGAACCTGTACGTACTCCATGATTTCAGTGATTGGGATGTCTACGTCAATACCTCTCACTATTCCAATCTTAGACAGTTTGAAACTGGGAATAAAAGCTTTGAGGTCATTGTTTTTTATAAAATCAGAGGAGATGAAATCGTTAGCCGAAGAAGCTGAGTGGAAAGAAATTGACACTTTGAATCTACCTTCAGATTTAATACTGCCCGACACGACGTTGGGAATCCTACTTTTAAAAACAAGAGTACCGAAAGCCATGGGGCGAATAGGGGAATCGTTTTTCCCGGTAACGAAAACAACAAAAGGCCCAGGGGAAGTCTCTTTATAAAAAAGAGAAGGTGCTATGCTTGTAAATACTTGAGAAGGTTGGTTTTCAGGAATAATTGGCAGAGGAGTGACAGGTTGACAAGAATCAGATAGGATAGGGGATAACGGTTGGGATTGTAGAAGTTGGGAAGGTGGTTGTGAAAGGGTCGATGGTTGAGGAGAAAGAGAAGAAAGGTTTGGAGGGAGGAAAGATGGATGTGGTTGGAGTGTTATTTTGGAAGGAGGTAACGGTGGAAAATCCACGCTACCTGATCTCTTCCGATCCCCGGGCACGAGCCCGGGATCGGGAGGTTCCATGATAAAACGTAAAGTTACTGTTTAAAACAATATATAGAAAATGCAGTATAAGCTAAATAAGAAGAAAAAAGGATTAGTAAATAAAAAAAAAGAAGAAAAAAAAAATATACAGTGGGCAAATCTTCAGCTCGCACCCTGTAGAAGAAATGTTATGACATAGCGGCCGCGTTCACCGCGGCAGCCTTTTATTTGTAACAATAATAAAACAATACGAAATACTATTACGAAAATTAAACCTAAAAACTAACTACGATCACATCCCCTAAGGGGAAGTGACTCAAAAACTAAAATAAATATAAATCAAATAATGTATAAACAAATAATGCTACTAAACAAGTAATAAAAATGGTTTTGATAGACTTATCGACAGAGCGTTGCTCCAGACACGACTACACTCTCCGGGCGTCCACAAGAGAAACAGAATACTGGGTTCGTAATGTTAATCAGCATACGAAACGGGCGGCGGTAGGAAACGATCAAAATCCCTAAATCGGTTTTTAACCTATATATTTGTATGGGTTTGGATTTCAATATACGTTTTTTTTTCAAAAAAATATTTACATCGTTCATATTCACTGTTTTCTGCATATTCCTTTTAGTATTTTTTTTACAAAGTTTAGTATCTCGAAAACGGATTGCCGAATTCGAGAAAAGAATCGAGAAAAGAAAAAAAGAACCAGTACCTACCACTAGTATAAGTTTTTGATGATCGAATATCGAAACGATCATCGAAAAAGTTTCGAAATATTTCCATACAAAAATGATCAAATGATTCGATCGTTTGACTATTTGCACGCTAATAAGCGCTTAATAGTGTGCAATTAGCTTTCGATTAAACTCGTACTAGCCCCACAGTTTTCTTTTTCTAATACTATATTATATTGGTTTTGACTTTTCCCGCTGTAGTGTTTGTATTAACAATAACTGTTTTTATCTGAATGATTGAATTAAAAAACGGTTGCATAAAAATGTTCAGAGTATAAAATAAACAAATCCCTTAATTTTTTTACTTTGGTTTGTTCCAGAAATGAAAAATTGGAAGACACAAATTCCAGTAGCGGAAACTTATCAAACAACAGCGTCAGGCACAAGATTGTGGTGATGGGTTCGGCAAAAGTTGGCAAATCTTCAATAATCGCTAGGTTTCTTTACAACACCTATTCCCCCAAGTACAAAAGGACAGTTGAGGAGATGCACCACGGAGACTTCTCCGTTCAAGGAGTGCAGCTGACTCTTGATATTCTGGACACTTCAGGGTCTTTCGAATTCCCCGCTATGAGAGCGCTGTCCATATCATCAGCAGACGCCTTCATACTGGTTTACGACATATCAGACGCTGCGACGTTCGAAGAGGTCCGGACAATTAGGGACCAAATACACGAAACTAAAGGTAGCACAGCTGTTCCTATTGTGGTGGTCGGAAACAAATTGGATTTAGCAGACTCAACACGAGAGGTAAGTTTTAACAAAACCCTTTTTTTTTTTACAAATCCCATCGCATCCGAGCGCCACTCTTTTTTATTCAGACATACCCCTTTTTATACTGTGCTAACTTTCCTGACAAACGTTGTCCCGTAGTCTTCACTATGAATTTGAATTTTATACAAAAATACGTTTAAAATATTTTTGAATATTAAAAAATATTCCTGATAGCTTGAAAGAAATTCTATCAAAAATCTTCGTACCAATATTTTGAAACTTTATGGTAAAAAAAAAATGCGTTGTAAAAATGGTAAATAAAAAAATTTCACAGATGGCGTTGTTGTCAAAAAATCCGGTCCATAGGTACTAGCTTTAATATTATATTTTATACTACTTTATATTATTTCTTATCCATTTTTTCAATTTTTAATAAATATTATTCTGTTATCCGGAGCGGAGAAGAATCCAATAAACCAAGCATCATAAAAATCTGTTCAGCCGATCTCGAGTTTTAAATGTTCGCACTAACCCGACTTTTATTTGTATTATAGATTTAACCAATACGATTCTGACCGATGCATCTGTTTTAAACTATATTTACACGGCATATCTGACGATCGCACCAAACACCAATCAACTGCCAGAAAAGTTTATTTTATCAAAAACGTTAATAATCTTACCAAGGAGATTTTTTTTAAATACTTTAATGTTTCGCGCAACCATCTTATTTTTTTTTTCATTCATAAAGACACTCTCCTGACATTAGGAAACAAAAAAAAAATACGAAATTGGTCCAGTCGATAACGCATAATGCGCTGATCAAGAGATAAGTATTTCTCTTGGGGCTTCATTTAGGGACATTTTTTTTTATAAATAAGAAGTAGAAATTAATTCGCCGATCTTTAATTTTTTTTTTTTTTTTTATTACGGCAACTCACCCTATAAGAGTGATATGTGCCTAAATACAGATTTATAATATATTACAATAGTATAATATTATATTATATCAATACATTTTACTTAACTAAAGATACCTTATTATACATCGGTGGTGTTTAACATATAGAATTCTTTTTTTTTAAACCTAATGTGTGACGATATACTATAATAATTACAATAACAAATAAAATAAAATATAAATATAACAAAGTAAGATTCATCCAATCAAAAGTTTCTCTCGTTCAACTGGATGCACCCTATTATTGCGGCGTTAATTCTGTCACAACCCTGGGCGAGTAAGAAACTTATGGACAGTGGGTAGGTAAGTGTTATTTGTTTAATGTTGAGTAGGAAAATTTCGGAGTCAAAAAGTGGGCATGAGAAAAACACATGGTCTAATGTCTCTTCCTCTGCTCCACATTTACATTCAGGAGAATCAAGTACGTTAATTTTGTTAAGGTGAGAATTTACTATACAGTGCCCGGATCTTATTCTAAAAATTGAGGAAACAGTGAATTTAGAAAAAGGTTTCTTATTGTACCATGGATTTTTTGGAATGTTTGGCTGAATGTTCTTGTAGTGAAGTCCCTTAGTGGACTTCGACCACAATTCATTCCATTCATTTCTAATACTTTCGCCGATCTTTAATGTTATTTATCTTGAATATCTTTAAGATCAGGCACTCATAGACAAAATAAATCCTTATACATTTTCTCACAAACCTTTCCATTCTAGATTATAGACTTTGAAAAATATTACGAATGAAACATAATTACTTCTCCTCTCAATTTAAAATTCCATCCGCAACTCCAGCATTCTGCCACAGAAAGAGAGATACACATTTAACGAGAAAAAATAAATCATTGGGGCTTGTTTACATTTAATTTTATTTCAGAGTTACCTACCTACTTACCTACCCCCAGACGTGGAACAACCCTCTAGTTATTAGATTTGTTTGCGGGTGGAATCATTCAAGCTACGACCAGCTGTAATAGTATTTCCAAGAAAACTTCCCTGATATTACTGTTTTATTATAAATAAATAAATTTATGATTCATTCGTCTATTTGGCTTCATTCAATATAGATGAAAATAGTCTTTCTCTGAAGTCGATTCTATATCATTTCCGCTAAGATTTGAATATTGCCGGTAATGTCGAGTGTTTTCAACCAAAATAACACTCTTTATAACCAAGCGATATTCCATGTGAGGCTGCGGCGTGTGATATTAACAGTGATTTATTTTAAAACGTCCAAATTCTTGCAATAGCAGAAATTTGTTTGCAGTAATTTGTTTAGATCAAGAACAATATTAGCATTTGAAGGAAATAAAATGTCAATATGCCGACCATCGTCGTCTTTCACGACACAAGCTTAAACTAGCTTTACTGTGAAAGATTCAAAGAGTATATTTATTTTATGTTAACTAGAGTGAGCACAGATTTATTTTTAAAAAAGAAAGGGAAGAAGCTCAATAATATTTTTATTGAAAAAAAAATGAATATTTATTGTTATTTTTTTAAGATGTCTTTGAAAAAAAAATACTATAAGTAGTATTGTGCAATTTTAGCATCAAAACAGTGGGCTCTAAAATTTTGCGGGACATTTTATTTCTTATGAAACATTAACAAAAATGGATAAAGTCATATCCTGGCGCCAAATACATTACAGTTACATAATAGACCTGTATTTCTACGAATTCTATAGTTTCTGTAGAACTACGTCAATAATAATTGTAATTACATAGTAGTATGTAAGGGGATTTCTGAAAAATCCAACAGATTGAAATGATTTCAACTTTGTATATCTACGATTACCTGTTTTAGAACAATAATTATTTTTGTTGGTAAGGTCATAATCAAATAGGTATAATTAATCGCAGTTTTGAATTTATTTCCTTCCTGATTCTCGAAATATAATATGATATTACTAAAATTTATAATTTGTTATGTATTTTTATTATTATTTTAATTTTAAGGTACGTTTTATAAAAACCTCATTAGCGTCAACTTTGCAAAAAGTTATCAAACAAAATGGGGCGAGGGGCTGAAATTATGTTTTTCTTTTATACTTTCATTATCTACCCTCTGTCTATATTTATACTTTTTTTCATCTTTAACTTGGGGAAAATCACAGAAGAATAATATAGGGATTCTTTGATTTCTTTATTTCATTTTTTTTTCTTTTATTCTTGTTAATTTCGCTATGTACTCACTGAAAGAACATTCAACCCGAAAGGCGGTTGGAACAATCTTATATATAAAAATGGAGAGCACTTTCCCGATGTCATCGCATCACGCCTAAACGGCTGGACCGATTTCGTTAATTCTTTTTTTTTATCGTGTAGGCTTTTATCAGAAAAATGTCCTTTTAGATGAAAAAAATTAAGAAAAATGTATAGAAAATTAGAAAATTAAAGAAAACTCTACGTAGACAACCTTATTAGTACTTTTTACCTTATAATTTTTATTCCATTTTTGAAATTTTGACAGAAATTGTCAATTGGTGCGATTGACAGAATGCGGATGGAATATACATGGTTTAAAACAGACGCATCGTTCGGAATCACATTGGTCAAAAATGATAATTAATTCATCACCAAATTCGAATTCAATATTCATATTTAGGAACACAGGACAACGTCTGTCGGGAAAGCTAGTATTAATATAATAATACATACCTAAATAATAATACATTACACTTTTCTGTACAAAGGTGTCATTATAGCCGGCAGAACTTATTTTCTGAGGAAATTTTTTACTACACCGCCATCTCTTGGATTTTTAAAAAAAGTAAAGCATTTATTAAGGAATTATTTCGATTTCAAACTTATAACCCATCGAACGTCATCCCGCATCCGAATCAACGATATCTATTACATAATGCAATAAATTATTAGCTAAATTTAATTAATTTGTTTATGTCGTAAATTGCATTTTATTTATGTAATATGTCAAAATAATTTTTTTATTCTGAGTTAGGTCGAAGGTCGACGGGCGGGTCAGCTAGTATTTAATATTTCTAATACATATCTCATTTTGTCATATCTCAAACATGCATGTATTGTGTCTTAACTTCTTCTTGTTGGTGTGACATGTCAGGTCCTTCCAACATCCACATTCTTCTGCCAACACCTCGTGGATCTTCATTTTTTCTTACAATGAATTAAGGATCAAAAAACTTTATTAGAACATGCACAGTTACACATATTATTAAAAACGATAAAATAGTAATTTCAACATCTGAGAAAAAAAAACAAAACATTCTGAGAAGATGGGTCGATAAGCAAGAATGAATATTCCGTAGAAACCTACTTGTTTAGTATTTTTTTTTTACTCAAACATTATGAGATTTAAATTTTCTCAAATTGGGTTTATTTTGGAGAAATGTTTGAAGGGAATAAAAAATACATAAATCCAGATGATTTTCTCCCGTGAAGTACTAGTATATAGTACTCTTTCTTAATTGTCTCTGTTTTACTTTTTCTTCCTCATCGTCCTGTTCAAGGTTGTATATTGTTTGTGAAATTTAAAATCAGGTCTGATTTCAACTTTTTTTCTCTTTCCTCGAAACGAAAACAAACCGTTGATTTTATTATGTTTAATTAAAACTTCAGACATTTCGAATGAATTTTTAATGGTAAAGTTCCCAAAATCCTGTTCTTTTATTCTATTTGTACAGCCCTGTAAGTAGGAATTAGTATAGGTTTCATTTTATTTTGCGTTATTATATTGTACTAGCTGACCTGCCCGTCGAACTTCGACCTAATCCACAATAAAAAAATAATTTTGACTTATTACATTAATTAAATACAGTTTATGACATAACAACTGAATTAAATTTAGCTAATAAATTATTTATTTCATTATGTATGTAATAATTATTGTGAATCCCGATGAGGGAAGAAGTTCGATGGGTCATAAGTTTGTAACAAAAAGAATAAATTCCTCTATAGATAGGTTACTTTTAAAAAAAAATCTAATAGATGGCGGTGTAGTAGGAAGTAAATCACATGTGATACACGTTACGATATTCTATATGTTGTTGAAAGAATTGAAGTCCATCAAAACCAAATTTTACCGAATTATTATGGTAAGATACTCGTACTAGCTTTCCCGACAGACGTTGTCCTGTGTTACTAGCTATGAATATTGAATTAGAATTTGTATGGCGATGAATTAATTATCATTTGACCAATATAATTCCGACCGATGCGTCTGTTTTGATCCGCATTCTGCCAATCGCACCAATTGACAATTTCTGTCAAAATTGGAATAAAAATTATATGTAAGGTAAAAGTACTAATAAGGTTGTCTATGTAGAGTTTTCTTTAATTTTCTATGCATTTTTCTTATTTTTTTTTCCTTCTTTAAAGACATTCTCCTGATAAAAGCCTACACGACAAAAAAAAAATCAGTCCAGCCGCTTAGGCGTGATGCGATGACACCGAGAAATGCTCTCCATTTTTATTTATAAAACTAGTTGACCCATCGAACTTCGTCCCGCCTTGAAATAAAAATATATTCAAGGTTTTATGTACAACATTAGCTTAATTTCGGTTTAACCACGACTGCCAATTTACTGACATTACCAGAAGATAGCTTACTCGACAGACCTTACAGAATTTTGAATTAGTATTTGTATACCGATAAATTAATAACATACCTTTTAACCACTGTGATTCCGATCGATGCACCTGTTTTAAAGCATATTATTATATTTTGTATCCGCATTCTGTCAGTCGCACCAACTATCAAAGAACTGACTTTTCCTGTAAACGCAATTTTATTTCAAAATCAAAATCATCTCGCAGACAATGGACAACCCTGAATTGGATTCGGACTGGTCAGGATTGATGTGGACACCTTTTACACAAGTGGGCTAAAAGGGATCATCTCTTTTGTGAATGTGGCCAAATCGAGACTGTTGGACACGTTGTGCTGAGTTTTCCCATAAAAAAACTGCCGGATCACTAGAAGGAATTGTAGGATGACGCCTAGGGCAGGAGAGTATCTTAAAAATATTGACGCGGAGCTGTAACTCCAAGAATGAATGTTACTTAAACTCTTCTACTTTAAGCTTACTTAATTTTTTTTTATAATCCGTGCAACTTTCTTACTTTTTTCCTTTCAAAGGGACCTTCTCCTGATAAAAGCAAAAACGACAAAAAAGAGTAAGCGAAATCGGTTCAGCCGTTTCTGCGTGATGCAATATAGGGCTCATTTTTTATATAAGAGCTTATAATTTTTACCCTATCGATGAGATAATGGATTCTTCCATTTTGCTTGGTAATCTAATAGTAGTTGTATAAACAAACAATCTCAACAGATAATCTAGGTATTTAAGTTATTAAGTTGCTTTAGACGAGATGGAATACACAATATTGTAAAATAGCTGCAAGAGATTTTGTGTAACAAATAATTATTGTATAAAATATAATATATTAAGAATAATAATAATCTGGTTATTTTTTTAGCACTGCTACGGCTTTGGATTCGGCTACTCTGGTTATTATTTATTTATTTATTTTCTGTCAAAAATTAAGCATTGTTCACCATTACAGAGTAATCCTTTGCGGTGAACAATGCACATATGATCGAATGTATTTTACTACATCAATAATAACTTAACATAATTCATATTATGTGACTTATACAACACCTTCGGCGGTCTCTTAGAAGTTTAAAGTTACAAATAAAAGTAAAAGCTATTTTTTTATTATTTAAACTAGCTTGCCCATCGAACTTCGTTCCGTTCAAAAATATTCTGTTAATTTTTTTAGCTGAAGTTGATTTCGTCTTTTATTAAGTTAACATAAATCATTCTCTAGTGAGAAAAACGCAACCAACATAAATAATGGCCGTATTCATATTTTGCATTTATGTAAGAAATAAGTTTACTGTTGTATATGTTTATGTTGATTTCTTAATTTCCTTACTTTTTGGATGATTTCTCGAGGCCATGACGAACAAAACGCGAATTCAAGAATCTAGACATAATAATTAGAACGTTGTGCACCAACGAAGCCAATAGGCAATAAAGATGAGACATTAACAAAAATGGATTTAGTCATATTCTGGTGACATATACATGACAGCAGTCGCAGTCTTTAAATTTGGTTGCTCTCTTGTTCTCAATAATTTCCAACTTTTATCTATATTTCATTAATTATTAATTATCTACTTGTTGTATACATGGGATTTTTTGACATGTTGAACATGTCGAGAATTCTCATGATTAGGAATTTCGGAGACTTAAACATTACCACCTAATGGCGAACGTTGTTAACGTAAAGTGATCACACTAAGCCAGCCTTCGAAATAACAGTAGAAGACGGTCGTAAGCCCGTAGTGGTTTGTTCCATTTAAAAAAAGAACATCAGTAATGAATTGTTAGAGTCATTAGTTGTTAATTCGTGATCAAATTTATTAACATTATAGCGACTGAATCGTGTCGTCACAACAATTCAGGGGTTCGTCACCAACCATAAAAAAACTTAACATAATTTCACCCTGACGAGGCTACGATAAAGCACAGATACATAACCAAAATCATAAACAAGAAATTTAAACAACGTTCTTTTATACTTAGATGTCATTATAACCGGTGGAACTTAATGCTTGAGCCTTTCTCTACCAGTCAACCGGTCTTGTGCAATCTGAGATAGGATTCCAACCCCGTGTAGGAATTTGAAAGTGAAAAGACACATGGAAAATTTCAAACCCGATCGGGAATCTGGGACCTCTTGATTTACATATTTAAATTAACGTTGGTTTTATTGAGTCATTATTTGCTGTGTTTTTTTTTATGTGATTTGTTTGTATTGCTTGTGACACATTCAATCTTGTATTTTATTATTCTCAGTAATATTGTCAATGTTTAGTTTTGTTTATACCTAATATGTTTTGTAAAAGCAACATTGTTGTTGCGTAGAATCAATAAAATAAAATAAATAAATAAACTCAAACGATGGAAGTTTTATAGACATTTTTTTTAAAGGAATTATCGGGTTTTAGTCGTCGAAGAACGAATTTTTGACACCACGTATAGTTTGAGAATCACCCGATGATCGAACATTTTATACTAAGGGTATACTGAACAATGTTAATGATTTTTTTATACTTTTTTTTTTTTTAAATAATTAGAACGGATGACGAGATAAATAATGTAAAATTTATTTATAGTGTACGTGGATTGTATGGGACAATTCCAGGATTTCATTAATACATTTTCTTGTACGTCACTTGCTAGATGTCACCTTGGGAAAGCTTTCCAGCATTACATACATAATATATTATGCGCCACTTCCACGAACTAAGAATTAGTTCAAAGCTGATTCTTGAGATACAAATAACCTTCACTCAAATCAAAGACATTCTTTTCATTTGTAAGTCATTTATATTTGACCTCGCTTGATACAAATAGAAAATGAGAATCAACCAATCAAATGAAAGAAACTCACACAATAACACCTTGGGTACGTATTTTAGTGCGCCCAATCAATAAGAATGAAAGAGATAGATAATCACCAACCAATACAAATTTATTCCCATAAATAATACCTTTGCAATTTACAGTTGACATTTTCAAAAATACAATACTTAAATCTGTAATAAATCTACAATATAAATGAAAATCGGGTTAGTGCGAACACTTATAACTCGAGATCGTCTGAACAGATTTTTTATGATGTTTGGTTTATTGGATTCTTCTCCGCTCCGGATAACAGAATAATTATTAAAAATTCGAAAAATGGATAGCAAATAATATAAAATATAATATTAAAGTAAGTATTGAACGGATTTAGTGACAACAACGCCATCTGAGAAATATTCCACAACAATACAATTTTTATTTACTTGACAGACATTGAGTTTCAAAACATTGGTAGGTACGCAGATTTTGATAGAATTTCTTTCAAACTTGCAGAAATATTTTTTTAACGTTCATAACGAACATAATGAAAACATTTGAAGTCCAGTGGTATCAATCGCCGGCTTTCATGCGCACAGCGTATTGGAGGTCGTAGGTTCGAATCCCGGCCGTGCCGACCATTTCCGCTTTCACGACACAACGGTTAGTGTGAAAGATGTCAAAAGTGTATTTGTGTTCACTTCGAGTGAGCACAGATTCATTTTTTACAAAAATAAATAAATAAACTCCACCAAGAAATGTATGTTCATCAGTAAATTTGACTTCTCGTTTTCTTATTTAAATAAAAAGTCCAAAAACAATAGCAATATAAATATACTATTTGATAGTAATTTCTTTGAAATAAATTTTATATACAAAGTTGATAGTATTATACCCGTTGGAGCATATTGCCTGAGGCAATTGTTTTAGTCAACTGGTTCCATCCAATCTGAAACAGGCCAGTAACTTGTGAAAAACGATTCTAGCTGGGTTTTTCATGTATAAAACGATTCAATAACACAAAAGGTTTATGACCCAACTAGAAAGGGTCAGAAGGTTGGTTAGAAGTCAGCGCATATAGCTCTAGTTTTTGTCACCTAGTTAATTAACTAAAATATTAATTCTAATCTTTATTGAAGGTAGGTGGCTATAACCTGTGGGGCTAGTACGAGTTTCATCGAAAGCTTATTGCACGCTAATATCGCATATACTTAAACGTGCAAATAGTGTTCTAAAATCAAACGATCGAATCGTTCGATCATTTTTGTATGGAAAATTTTCGAAACTCTTTCGATGATCGAATATCGAAACGATACTTATACTAGGGGTTCAGTATTCTTTATCATATTACCTACTTTACAAATAGTCTTTTAATTTTTCTTACCAATTAAGAAATCAAATATTACGTAACAAATTTTAAAATAATAAATATAAAGCCGCTTCTCCTTTTGAAAATATAATCTTTTAAAACTAATTGCATTAATGGTGTTATCTCCTGACACCTAACATATGGACGGTCTTGTCCATCTGAGGAAGGGAGCAGTCGCTCCCGAAAACATGTTTGTGGTAATAAAATAATTTGTTTGTTTTACTTTTACATCAGCACAAGTTGTACATTTTGAGAGTCTTCTTTAATAACCAATGTAAAATATTTTTCAATTCTTGTTCTTCTTAATTTAGGCCTAGTGGCCTCTAATTCAAGAGGTGGGGTAAGCCTCCTGCGGGGTCGCTTCCAGCTGTCCCTCCACCTCTTTGGTGTTCTGCCTGGGAGCCGTCTTCCATGGGGTTGGTCGAATGAATTTACGCAATTTGATGCTTGCGGATCCGCATTTGCGGGATCCCGCAGGCCCTAAAATTACGCGGATCACGCATCAAACATACTATTTTAAACGTATTTTTGTATAAAATTAAAAATTCAAAATTAATATTTTTATAGTAAGGACTACAGGACAACGTCTGTCAGGAAAGCTAGTATTATCATATATTTTTAAATTAATAAAATATGTGTAAAAATATGTACATTTTGAGAGTATTTTTTCTTTTATTGAGACTCTAATGGAGAGTTATTTCATGATTGAAGAACTTTGGAGGAGTGTTGTGATTATTTAAATTCTCAATCAAACTCCTAATAGTCACCGCAAATTCTTGAATAAATAATATTTCCCTTAATCGGTCAAATGTACAATAGAGGTGCCCGACCAGAAGCTCAATGAACTTTTGAAATTTTAACCATCCTCCGTGTTTTGGGGCCCATTAATATTTATCTTCCTCTTATGATCCGTTAAAGAAATGTAATTTCCCCGGAGTCCATTGGATAATTACAAAATACAAATTTAATTTTGTGAGATGCTACCGAAAACCTTATTATTTGGTTCTTTCAAGCAAACTCTTGGCCGTTAATTTATTATTTCTAACATTTTTTTCAGTCATATTTCTCTTAGGCAGGTACATCTATATAATATTAATACGTGAAGCAAAAACTTTATACACCTTGTTTACGAAATATGCGCGGACGGAGGCGTATGAAATTTAGCACCTGAAATTTAGTTCCAAAAAATATTTCCAACGAATTTTTTTGGAAAAAAATTCTGGAAATATTTTTATTTGTACAAAAGCTATCGGGTGCTGACACATAGCAATAATAAGGGTCAATATCGGACTATTTCCAGAAAAAAAATCATGATCGTAATCTAAATAGTTTAGCCACAGTTACGTAGTTTAGTCAGAAATCCGGTTTTTATTCAAATTTCGCAAAAAGGTTAATAACTTTTGAACCACCCAATATCGCTGAACATACATGCGGATCAAATCGATAGGCATTGAGGTCCTCTACCTCCCTGCTTCGGATTATCCACTACCAACTTAACACCGTGTATATGAAGATATAGTGGCGAAGGCTAATATTTTTTTGAATTATGAATAGATTAAATCAATAATAAAAAAAAATTATACAAACACTACTGTAATATTGTTATGTATTTGATACTCACACACACTTCGATGTATTTGAAAGTGACACAGACGCATATAATATTTGGTTTATTTGTGGTCAAATTGAGAATAGACAATAATTGTTCGTCTTTAATAATATTAGAAATTTTTTTGTACATATCAACATTTTTTCAAATTTGACCTATCGTTATTTTTTTTTAAATAAAATTGTGAAACAGATCACGTCCAGTGATGTGAATAATTTTTGACTAAATTTAGTCTAATTCACTTAAAAAATATAGGTAGGTACTTACTCAAAATTTCAATTAAACTCTTTGAAATTCAAATAACGACAATTAATAGGGTATGCCTAGTCTTTATAACTTTCTGTTGAAATTTCGGAATGGAAATTCATAAAATGGGAATTCATCGTAAAACATTTTGATGTATCTTTATTTATAAAAAAGGCCCCTAAATGTAGCCCAAAGGGAAATATTTCTTGGTCGGCGCATTATACGTTATCGGCTGGACCAATTTCGTGTTTTTTTTTTTTTATATTTTCTAATGTCAGGAGAGTGTCTTTATGAAAGAAAAAATTAGCATGGTTGCGCGAAACATTAAAAAAAATACAAAAAACTTCTCCTTGGTTATTATTATTATTTATTATTATTGGTATTAACGCTTTTGATAAAAAAAAAACTATTTTTTTTTTTATTTTAGACAAAGTGGCAGTTGATTGGCGTTTGGTGCGATGTCAGATAAATGCCGTGTTATTATAGTTTAAAACAGATGCATCTGTCAGAATCGTATTGGTTAAATCTGTACCTAATATAAATGAAAATCGGGTTAGTGCGAACACTCGAGATCGGCTTAACAGATTTTTATGATGGTTGGTTTATTGGATTCTTCTCCGCTCTGGATAACAGGGTAATTGTTAAAAAATCGAAAAATGGATAGCAAATAGAATAAAATATAATATTAAATTTAGTATGGAACGGATTTACTGACAACAACTCCATCTGTGAAAAAAATCCGTTACAACACAATTTTTATTTACCATTGAGCTTCAAAACATTGGTACGAAGATTTTTGATAGAATTTCTTTCAAGCTTTCAGGAATATTTTTTTAACATTCAAACATATAAACGACATTAATATTCGTAGTAATGACTACAGGACAACTTCTGTCGGAAAAGCTTGTTAAAAAAATAGCAAGAAGGATTTTAAGGCGAAATTCCCATTGAAATGTTTCAATTGAAGGCAAATTACTGGTTGATTCGCCTTTCTAACCATATTAATTAGTCTCTGGAGACACATTGGAAATGGAAAGGTCGTCTCCAAATTGGTTCCAGACCCCTTAGACTCCCTCCACTGGGGAATAGACGTTTAAAAGTCGGAGACGTAAGAGTCGAACAGAGACAGGGCGATAATTAAATCTAACACAACCAACACAATAAAGAATCTATTTTATATTGCTTTAATTTTATTTAATGAACTACAGTTTTTGTGAAATTTCAGCTTGGTTTTTATAATTTATACAAAAATATGTATTTTTATAGCTGGAATGATTTCTACCTATAATACATTCCTACTTTTAATACTTTATTTAAGCGCATTTGGAACTATTAATATACTGATGAAACATGAGTTTGTTGTGCATTTTACACAATTTTTTAAGCACTTACGTGATCCTAAACATATGAAACATGAGTTTGTTGTGCATTTTACATAATTTTTAAAGCACTTACGGGATCCTGAACAAAGATATGAAACATTAGTTTGTTGTGCATGTTTCGCCAATAAGCTTTATTCATCCAGGGATTTCTGTAGGATTTTTCCCTTTTGTTTAGCTGATGCATTTCGGTTTTCTGGCAACAAAGACCCTCCATTGCCTTCTCGCTACCTATTATGCCTAGTTCATACACTTCAGTGTTTAAGTCAAGAAGTAGCCACTAATTTCGTTAATAACCATGTTTCAACCCCCAAAATTTAGTTTCAAAGTTTTAGTTTATTCGAGTCGATCCATTTTGTTCTATATTTTTGGAAAAGAAGAACCCCAATACGCGTCACTGGCGACTGACTCAATAGCTAAACGTGCGTGAACCTATTGTAGTCTAGTTCAATAGCTATAATAAAATTAAAATGGCATTTCGCTAGTACGAAACTAATATAAATTACTTTACTTGGACATCGATAGAAAGCGATGTCTTCTAACCATGAAATCGCTCAATTGTATCGAGGTGTGTGGGGCTAGTACGAGTTTTATCGAAAGCTAATTGCACGCAAATAAGCGCTTATTAGCGTGCAATTAGTGTTCTTAAATCAAACGATCGAATCATTCGATCATTTTTGTATGGAATTTTCCGAAACTCTTTCGATGATCGTTTCGATATTCGATCATCGAAATCTTATACTAGGGCTACTGCTGCTGTTCATCTTACCATAATAATTCAGTAAAATTTGGTTTATATGGGTATATTTTTTAAACAAAATATACAATAAGGTAACAGGTATCATATGTGATTTATTTCCTACAACACCGCCATCTCTTGGATTTTTTAAAAAGTAAAGCAATTATAGAGGATTTTTTTTTTATTTCAAACTTGTGACCCATCGAACTTCATCCCGCATCCGAATCAACAATATCTAACTATTATATTACAGTGCAAAATAGACTATTAGCAAAATAATTTAATTCCGTTTTAATGTCGTAAATCACATTTTATTCGTGTAATAAGTCAAAATTATTTTTTTATTCTGGGTTAGGTCGAAGGTCGACGGGCGGGTCAGCTAGTTTTAAAATAATTTTTCTTCATATGAATTTACACGAAAATAATATTGTGTAGGGTTTTTGGTCAGTAGCGGGTAATTTCGCTAATACATACATATTTGTTTATTTAGCTTTTGCCAGTCACATTTATTACAATTTTACAGGAAAGGATTAATACAAATAAGACAGAGAGTAGCACAAGGTCGATTTTCCTGCTTGTCAGATGTTTATGTCTAAGTTATCAGTAAATGCCTTCGCTCCGTCTAACGTAAGGAAATCCGAGAAACTGTCTTGGTTCTCTTCTATCACACTCGGTCACTATGTGATTTATGGTCTGTCTCTCGGTTCCACAGTCGCACCCAGGGAGATCTGTCCAACATGAAGTACTCGCTACTCAATCTAGCGTGAACTAGGCTTATGTTATGCAACATTGCATTTCTTGGCACTTTTTTTAACCCGTTTTATACCGTGGGCCCCATTTGGGGATAGTTTCTTTAAATCCTGCCAGCAACACCATCTAGGAGTTTTAAGTATATTTTAAAGTTAGCTATCATCGAGAAAGAGTGTTTCTTTACATAGGAATACATTTTATAACTTTTTGTTAGTATTTTTAGTAAAAAAGTAATCATCGAAGCTTAATTTTACCGATATTTTTTTCAATATATCATTGAGCCAACTCACCTCTGATTTTGAAAGGTTAAATAAATTAAATTTTTACTTTTTTCGTTTAAAAGTGATAGAAACATGTATTTTAAGTAGAATATTCATATTTTTAATTTAAAATAATATGTGAGAGTTTTTATGTACAAAAAATAGAATGATCCCCAAATGGGGCTCACGGTAAATAGCGTGTACTTATATTAGTATGGGTATTGGTAACAAAATTTTCATTTTGATTTTATTGCTATTTTGGGCAGCATTGCACTTCTTATTGAAGAATCTTGAGAATTATATGGATAAAGGTTATTTTTATGATATTGAAGAGTTAAGAGAAGGTGTGCACTTGCTTTTGTTGCCGCCTGGTGATGTGGATGGTTTGTCCATTGAAAAAGTTTTGACGAAGCAATAAAGGAAAATATTTTCCCAATGGTGCAAGGGCTTTTGAAAAATATAGGTACCTAAATGAGCCTACATAAGGAGAGGGGTATCTGGGGTCCACCCCCTCCCCCCCTCTAAGTATCCGATGCAATTCAAACTCGCAAATATTTTAGAGCGATTGATTTTTCAAGTGAGCATGGCAAAATCTTTTGGAACAATTGTTATGTTGTGGAGTGGATCCGTCACCCCCCCCTATGTGATAGCTTTTGCTACGGCCGTGTGCAGGTACATGTCACTCAATCGAACGAAGTTCCAAAAAATAAACAGTATCAATTATTTATTATCTTCAAGAAGTCCTGAAAAAGATTTTGTATTGTTTTGCAGATAGTATACCATTCTCTGCCACTTTTAAATGTACCTACCGGTCATAAAAAAAAGATCTGTGTGTAGAATTGTCAAGAACTGTATACCGATGATAAAGATATGGCAACAAAACGAAATTTACACTTCCCAGATAATGCTAATAGGAATACCTATCCATTAGATAAGAAATCAAAGAGATAAACTTTTCAAAGTTCGGCTTGCAAAATTGATGCTCTAAATACCGATTTTATGCAGTTTGGTGTCTACTTTATAGCACCAGTGCAGAAAAGCATATTGTTTCTGATGCTCTGAGAAAATATCAAACAGGGAAATACGTATTTAGAAAGGACAAAAGCAATGAAAATGTGCATGTGATTCGTTAAAAAAATCTCAGATATTTTTTTATAAAATGTGATGAAAGGTTACATGTTGAATGTGTAAAACGATGACATACCTAGTATGCAAATTGCATTTATTTAACAAAGAATTGTTAGTTGTTTGAATATGAACACAAGAAATATTGCAATAATAATTGTATGGAGTAAATTATAACACGCCATTAGCCGTCGGCCCCAAATGGGGATCATGAAAATTTTCAATAAAATGCTGGTTTCTATTTTTGGATTCGAAAAAAATTTTCGTTTACTTTTTATTTTTGTCCTAAAACCTAACAGAATATGGAAGAAAAAATGAAAATTAAAATTTGGTAAAAAACGGGTGAGCAGAACAAACCTCCAACGATGATATATTATACATCTAACCATAAAATTTCTTTCTGTTTTCAGATGGATTTCGACACAACGGAATCTGTCGTGACCGTGGATTGGGAAAATGGCTTCGTCGAAGCTTCCGCCAAAGAGGGCACTAACGTCACTCAGGTTTTCAAAGAACTCTTGAATCAAGCTAAAGTAAAATACAACTTGAGTCCAGCTCTTCGTAGACGTAGGAGACAATCGCTGCCACCGAATCAAGCCAACGAGCCCAAGCAATCCTCAGCTCCTGTACCCACCCCAGCGCAGTTGGCTCATCTTCAGCAGATCCGAGAAAGGCACTCTGGAGGGAAGCGTAATTCTTGTATACTGTCTTAAGTTATGTCTTTCTATCTATCCAAGAAAGCCTTTTTTTTGGCCAATAAAAATCCTTCAATGTTTTTTTTTAAAACTGAATCATAAAAAAATTCTCCAGCTAAAACTAAATAAAAAAGGATAATAGCAATGAAAATAAATTAAACAGAAAAATGACAAAAAAATTGTATTTATTAGATTCATTTCACCAAATGGTTTTGAGGTTATTTTATATGATTCACTTCATGTTTTTTATTTTATTTAAAATGATTCTGCAATATCTTTTATAATTGATTTTGATCTATTGGCTCATTCCCCAAATTATAACAAATTAAAAATATTTTATTAAATTTAAAAAGTTTTTATTTAACAAATGTTACACTACGCCATTTCAATTCAGATGATTAACGTCAATGGATTACCGAATTTTTAAAGAATCTGGATTCATAAATATAACAGTGCATCTTTCAAATTGTATTCTTTAAAGAAAAACTGTAATTTGCAAGGACCTTTCATCAAAATAATATTTTAACCGTTGCATACTTACTTAATTCAAGGGTAGGTACCTAAAATGGTTTTTTTCTCATAGTCACATCTGTGGATGAGATACCAGCTCTTCTACAGTGTAGTCAATGTTGAAAACCTAAATTAATGGTGTAATTATTATTTACGCTATATAAATGACACATTTTGTTTTTATCAATTTTAAATTACTCAAATAACTGCCAATAACTAACGCACAAATAAATCGACTACGTACTTATAAAATATATTGTTAATTACGTAAATACCTATATTGTTTTTTTTACGATCATAATGAAATTAATTATTTTCAAAATATTTGTAAACAAAACAGTGATACCTAATTAGCTTCAAAAATATTTTATCTTGAATAATCCCTTTCTGTTTGTCAAAATGTCTTTTTAAGAGGAATAGGATTTTATTTTATTTTTACAATTTTTGAGAGGTCAGACAGTCATGACAATACATAAAAATCAATAAATAAAGAAACAGATTATGGTCCAGTGAAGACCCCAACATTGCCCATAATATATAAAATACATCAAAATAAATACATAACATCAAAATAGTAAAACAATAGGATAATGATAATTCTTTTTGTCTATTTAATTGACATTCTCAATAAATGATGTTTAAATTTGAAAACTGAGAAGAGATTCTATCTCCCTTTGCTAAAAGGTACCTAAGTATCTACTTTTTTTATACAGAAACAGGTTATTTATTTGCCAATAACGGCCACATGGATTTTGACATTAACTTGATGGTCAAACGAGAAAATATATGGGTATGATACTTAAATAAAATTAGAAAAAAAAAAATAGAATACAAAATAAATAATTCAAAATATTATTGAGAAGAATTTTTGATAAAATATCGGATGTGTAATAACTAATAAGTAACACGAACATTCTAAATTTCTGTTTACTTTTACAAGAAAAATGTCATATTATTATAGAAATACTGTTCTAAAATTTCTTTTTTCAATTTTCTTCTTCTTTTTCTAACAATTACTTGAATCAACACTAATAAATTATTATTCAACATATTGTAATGTGAAAAAAAAACTATATCAAAACCAATATTTATATAATATGTTAGGATTTAAAGACGTATAACAGAAATATATACACTTGAAATTATTATGTATGCATATAATTATTTATTTTAATTATAAAAAAAATATATAATATTTATATCTATGTGTATTGATCAACTGTGGTAAATTGTGTTATAATATAGGGATTATAACTAAAAAATAATAATTCTTTAAGAAATAATAAACACCATATATGTAATAAATCAATAAGTTTTAAGAATAATCGTAGGATAAAAATATCTTAAATATTACTTATAGTTTCTATTGTTTTTGGGAATAATTTTCTTACATTTCTAAGAAATAAACAATCCATGCTATTTTAAGAAATTAATTTAATAATGTTTCGTACTTATCTTCTCATAAATATACCTACATAAAAATAATTATTTCAGTTTATCTAATATTAAAGTTAAAATTATCTTTTGTGTGAGGCTAACAATCACATCGAACCATCGAAAAAATACACAGTTTTTAAATCAAAGCATATAAGTTTGTAATATTATTTCGATGCAACGGTGTGATTAAGCGCAAGATGCAATGCTAATGGAACTGTGTTAGTTAGTAAAGAAAAAATATCTATTTATTTAAGTTACCGATATAAGAAAATAAAATAAAGGGTTTTATGACAAAATAAAATTACCGCAAAAGGTGAAATACATTTAATTAAATAAAAATAAAAGTAACCGAAAATTAATTGAAATATTTTTCAGTACTTCAATGACATGTATATTTTAATGCTTTAAATCTCATTTATGTCAATCAACAAATTGATAAAGGTTTCATTAATTATTCTAAAATCACCTTTTTCTACTATTTAAAGCGTTCCTATATAACAGATTGTCTGGCTTATTGACAAATTGGTGGTTTATAAAAAAATACTAACATTGGCTAACTTTTTTTTCTACAACCCTCATAAAACAGTATGCAAAAAGCATAATCCCGTTAATAATATTTATCATTGTACTTTCATATATTTTCATATATCAATATGCTCGTTTGAAAAGAAAGGCCCAACGCATCAATCAGTGGATCAAAATAATATATAGAGTCTTAATTAAACATAACGAGAAAATATACACATTATTATTATTATTATTATGTTTATGGCATCCCATCCCTTGAGGGACGATTTAATGAACCATCATTTTGAAGCTTCGAACAAATCATAATATTTTTCTTCAATTTCGATAGACAAAAGATACCAATTTGCTGGTTTTCAAACAAATGATCTGGAATTTAAAATCTAAATTTTGATCCAAATTTTGTTATATTCTTAAATGTTCTGTTAAATCATTGTAAAATTACAAGTTTTAGAATTATTAATAATATTACAAAATTATAATAATATGAGAAACAAACAAACAACATTAAAACCTAACCTCAATATTTGATTCAATACGCAGTAATTATTGTCAAAACAATACTTTATCAGACATCAAAAAGCAAATCCATAGAAATCATTCAATAGATTTTAGTATGGCAACACTGTTACTTCTTGATATCCATCTATTGGATGGTTTTCAATTGGTGCGACCGTCGAAACTCTTTCCATCACTTTATCCACTACATAACTTTATCTTATAGATGGCTAACAAGAACTTTTATCTACATATTGATGCGTTGGGCCTTAGAAAGTTATCCGAACCAACAGGGCAGGTAGCTACCCCTACAGCCTACCTATAAAGTGGTGTGTATGTATAATATCTAATCTCACCAATACAAAAGCGATACTCGTTGAGATTCCGAATAGAGTTTACAACAACAAAGCGGCATTTTTTCTTTTGATTTTATATAGAAATAAATAAATAAAATAATATTATAATATATTGATCAAAATCTCTGTACATTAGATCACGTGTGTCGTAGCAATAAATAAAAATATATTATTGTATACAAAAAAAATAATAAAAATTAGTTATTAAGAATATAATATTTAAAATGGGTGGTGCATAAAATTGAAAATGATCGATCGACGAAAATATGCGTTTGTTTCAATTCCTATAAGGACGACTTTTTCACTTAAGATGATAAAATCAAATATGTTTATTCTATCGTCTGGGAACTTTAAAAGTTTTTTTTTTTAATAAATTACATTGTTTTGATTTGTATTTTGTGATACAAATTATAAAAATATAAAATTTGAATATTAAATTATATTGGAAATTTATTTAAATAGGAATGCTAATAGTATGAAGATTTTTCATATTTATTTATACTTATTTATTTCAATTCTTTACGTATGTGAGTGAAAATGTGTGGTATCTTTGAAAATAACGGTATATAAAATATCAGTGTAAAGTAAGTATTTATGTATGTATGTATTTGAAAATAAAATATATCAAAAAACTAATACATATGATAATAAAATAATATATAAACCAAAATTTTGTAAGAGTTTTATTATCATTTACATATAAAATACATTTGAAAAAGAATCGACACCCATTTTGGCACCATAGTCATTTTTCAGCACAAAAAAGGAAATGACATAAAATTTATGACATTCTCTGATCAAAAGTTTTCGCCCCTGTGACAGTTGGTTTGGAAGTGATTTATCTCTTTGGATTTACACTGCCTGGTCACAATATTATTCCCACTATATGACCTCATAATATTAAACCTAAATAAAGACAAGGGTTCGTTTGGAATAACTTAAGAAACTAAGGATGTTAGTTTGGGATAACTTACGAAACTAAGGATGTTAGTTTGGGATAACTTACGAAACTAAGGATGTTAGTTTGGGATAACTTACGAAACTAAGGATGTTAGTTTGGGATAACTTACGAAACTAAGGATGTTAGTTTGGGATAACTTACGAAACTAAGGATGTTAGTTGGAGTCATTAGTTGTTACTTTGTTACATATCCATCTGGATGTGATAGAACTACACAAGACTCTTTCATATTATTTCCAACAAGAGAAAAACGTAGGTGTAGTATATCAAGGCTCAGTTTGGGTAAAGGGATGTAGGCCAAAGGTGAAGGAAAGAGGAAATTATTGATCTGACTTGAGGTAATGTTTTTAAAATAGGAAGGAATTTGGACAAGAGGAGCAGTGTCAGAGCACATTGTGGATGCCGCAAGACTAAAATGAGCAAACGAAGAATCAAATTACTTTTTGAAGTGACTCTCATAATTCATTCACCTACTGTGAAATTTCATTTTGCCAATTTTTTCTAGTATAATAATTATATTCTGACCAGTTCATACGTCTGGAAAGTTTTGAAACTAAAAATTTATCCACATTTTTTTAATTACCTACTTAATGACTTTCCTAAAAAATATTCCGACTGAAAGAATTTCACAGTCACAGAAAAAAAAATCACAAAATGATGTATTTTTTAGAGGGACAACACTCGCTTTTTAAATTACGAAAACGAAACGAATGAGAACAACTTCAACTTGTTTATTTTTTTTTCTAAGAAAAAAAAAGGTGTCAGGGCAAGATGGCGGGTCTTTTGGAAAGTTGGTGTCGAAGTTAGTTGATTACACTTTTATAATATTAATACAACGATTATAAGTTTGTGAATGCGAAACAAAATTTACAATTATTACAAAGTGTGTATAGGAGGAATATTAGTATTTAAAGTTGGAGAAACAAGTTTATCTCTGGTTAAAGAAAACAATGAAAAGTTTAAATTGAAAATGTTCTTCTTTGGAAAATGTATTGGGTGTTGAAAATGGACGCCGGCATTTCAAACTAAACATTATTACTATTTACAAAATAAATAATGTATTCGGTAGATAATTATTTTTTGGTTTTATTTTAGAAATTTGCTTTTCTTTGAAATATGTTTAAATTTTCACTCCTGATCCTTTAAGGGATAGGCAGAGATCCATGCACACTTTCTTCGTTTTTTTTCCGCAAACATACCATTTATGATACAACCTCTCCTATTTTTTTAGCTTCTGATAGAGTCTTTCTTTACTATTAGCTACCGTAAATGTTTGGTCGGGTTGTATCCAAATTTATACAAAAATGACACATAATCACTTCAAGATGTATATTTTATGCCATATACAATTCATAGCAAATACCTAAACTGCCTTGCGGTTGTGCAAATGATTTAGTGTGTATGCAAAATTTGACACCTATTATTAGAAAAAACTCAGGCCACCAGTTTTTTAGACCAGTAGCCCTAGCATAAGTTTTCGATGATCGAATATCAAAACGATCATCGAAAGGGTTTCGAAAAATTTTCATACTAAAATGATCGAATGATTCGACCGTTTGATTTAAGAACTCGATTAAACTCGTACTAGCCCCACAGTTCATACTAGAAAGGTTGAATTGAATTGAATTTATTTAATACAAATATAATAATTTTACACAGATATTGTACATTACATTAAAATACAAATAACACACGTCATGTCCCAATCAGATTTTTTTTTCTGGTTTAAAGGACATAAAGGTCAAGCCGTAGTGAGAAAGGAATTGATTTATTCGATGCACATCATTTGCATACACATACATGATGCATACACTTTTTCAGCCTTATAAATAATAATTATCCTTGTTATTATGCTCTTGCATCCACAATCAACATGCTCAAGCCATCTCAACTTATAAACTTTCACATATATAAAAACATTGACTAACATCATACCACATTTATTTCCATTTCCCATAGTGTTTTTTGTAAGTGGCACTAAAAACACAGAGACTATCTTGATAATGTCTACTTGAGTTAGTCAAAAGCACTCGAGATTCAATTAAAAAATCGTGAATGTGCAACTTTTTTATTCTAAACTCATAATATCTATAAAGTTTTTCCACATATTTTACGTAGAGCTTTCGTCTCTAGTCTATTAAAAAATATGAAAATAGAATTTCAGTATCAAATCGCGGTGCCTATATAAGAGCTTTAAAATCACCTAGACTAATAATATTCCCAAATTTTGAAGACATCCAGGACGACCTCGCAAAAGATGGAAGAATAGTTGGAAGTCCACGTCACAGGAAATTGATACAGCAGGAACATAACAGGCTAACTAGTAAAATAAGAAAAAATATATAAATAAGGGCTGAGCTCCCGATACGTATCGGTATCGCACGTGGCGCATTTAACAACATGACCAAAATATGGAGAGCGTCGGCGTTTAGTGTCGAGACGAGGTGTAAACTATTTGATGCGTGTGTGTTGCCCATTCTCCTCTATGGGTGTGAGTCCTGGCTAGAGGTGGTTAATTTAGCGCATAGCATGTTATTATAACACGTTAATTTTAAATAGCGCACGTAGCGTGCTATGCTAAATAGTTTGTAGACGCTATGTCGTTATGAAATAGCATTAATTTGGAAATCCACACTAGACTATTAGTCATCGCGTGAATGCTGTGAGATGCGGACGCGTTATGTTTCTGTTGCAGCCCGCTAAGACTATTTTATATCATCGTGTGCGACCATGGACTTATAATACGTCCATGTGTGTGATGTTATTTATTTTAATTATTCTGTTAAAATTGCGTTTTCGCTAATAGGATACTACATGGCAGAGTAGATATAATGTGTAGACTTGGTTAATTTATGTAGGTTAAAAACTCTTTGTGTAGGTACTCACGTTAAAATTATTATTTAAAAACAATTCCGTGTTTTTATGTTAAATTTTATATATAGGTATACATAGACAATTTTTCTTTAAATACACCTATAATAATTAATTTAAAATTTACAATAATCTTAAATACCTGCCTACCTAAATATTCAATTCAACTGCCTATAGACAGTAATAAGCCTGAAAAGTATGTAGAAAAGTTCATTGGTTTCCTTAAAAAAAAAATTATCAGTTATGCGACGTATTAATAAAAAAATATTCTTGTATACGAGTAGAAAATAGCACGCGAATAATACAACGAACGAGGTGTGACGTAGCGTGCTACGAAATCTAGCGTGCCGCTAATTTTAACACACCATCCGCGATCTGATAAAAAATAGCGCGTTATAAAATAGCATATGAAATAGCATGCTAAATATTTTTAACATATAGTCTGTAGCGTGTTATTCGTTTATAGCCGTTTTGAACAACACTAGTCCTGGCACCTGACCAAAGCCCAGGCACAAAAAGTCTCACCTTTTGAAACGAAGTGCCTCAGAATAATCTTGGGTATATAAGATGGTAACAACGCATCACGAACGACGCTTTTCGCCAGCGCACCCAGCGTCCATCACTTCTACCATTATGGAGAGGAGATGGACTTAGATGGACTGGATGGCCGAATGGCAGTTGGCCGAGGAGGGCGCTGTTCTTCCTCCCATCAGGGTCCCGAGAACGAGGAAGACCATCTCCTACCGTGTTCCGCTCCTTTGAAGCAGAGCTGTGGGATCTGGGCATGGTGTGGGAGGAGGTCATAAACATTGCGCAAGATCGAGCGCAATGGAGAGCTATTGTTGCCTCTCTATGCCCCTAAGTGGATTGGATATAAATAAGAGATCTCTTCTTGTCTTGGCCCCCAATTTCCTTTCTCCCTCTCTCCCTCATTTATATGGTAAACCGATTATGAATAATTCTAATCTGCATAAAGGAAAACAATTTACGCCGAGTTTGTATAAGAATTAGTTGTATAATATTTTCCGCGAAATTGCTCAATATCATTTTCGGATAAATTTTATAAAGCCTTTGAAAAAATACAGCGTAAAAAAAATATTTTCACTTTTCGGAGAGTTTGTGAAAAACAATAGGCTTTTCAAAAATATTTTTGTTTAGCACTGCATCACAATCGACGGTATATTGTTTTTGCCGGCGCATATATTATGATAGAAGTCACATGGGAAAGGGCACGTGGTGAGGATGCCGAAAAGCGCGTTGTTCTTCCACCCATCAGGATCCCGAAGACGAAATTAAGCAGGTTTTGAAACGACGTGGGAGAATGTCATTGACATTACACAGGGTTGGCCGCAGTGTGAGCTTTGTTGCTTCCCAGTGATTCTAAGTGGGTCCAGAAACGAAGATAAATATGTTTTTACCGTCGGTATGATTTAGTAAGTATAAGCTATCCCCAGTTTGATTAAACGACGTAGGCAAGGAATACATAGAAAACGATAACTTGCTATAAAAAGCCAGTGATTACCAATGTAATTTAGATCGATGCATATGTTTCAAACCATATATTTTCCATCGCACCAACTATCAAACAACTGACAGGTCCTGTCAAACCTTAACTTTATTTCAATTTTTAAAATTTGGAATAAAAATTATTGTAAAAAGGTTACCTACTTAGAGTTTTCTTTAATTTTCTAATTTTCCACGAAACTTTCTTAATTTTTTCTTTCATAAGGCCTTCTACTGATAAACGCCTACACGTCAAAAAAAAATTAGCGAAATCGATCCAGCCGTTTAGACGTGATGCGATGACATCGGGAAATAGCTCTCCATTTTTATATAAAAGACTAGATGACCCGTCGAACCTCATCCCGCATCAGAATAATAATTACATAATCCGATAACTAAATTGATTTCAGTTTTTTATTACAGGATTTTTTAAGACATTTATCATAGTATGTAACTAATATAGATTCGTTATTTTGTATTGTCCTTACTTTTTGAATACCTAAGTAAATTTAACGAATCCGAGAGGAACAAAGCAAATATTAATCGATATTAAATGTCGCTCCTTTGGAGCAGAGCTGAGGGACATGGACATGGTGTGGGAGGAGGTCATAAACATTGCGCAAGATCGAGCGCAATGGAGAGCTCTTGTTGCCTCCCTATGCACCTGAGTGGGGTGAAAAAAGGGAGAATTGATTGATTGATTGATTAAATTTCGTTAACGGTTTTAAATTCATGTATGTTGAAACGATTGCCGGGTCAACTAGTTGAGTATAGAATAGAATGCAATTCAATATCGCAAAATGATTCCCATTCTTGGCCATAAACTCTTGGTTTCTGTAATTTATTTCCAATGCACTCTTCGAAACACGAATAAGTTTATGACTCTGCAATGCTTCCTGGATCTGGCATTTATTAGAATACAGCAAAGATTTTATGCTGGTCATAAAAGTTTAGAAACAACCGCCTGACACAAATCGAAATGGTTCTCAAATGTTTCATTCAGATAAAAATAAAAACAATTTTATGTTTCATCCACATCACATAACATAATATTTTAAAAATGATTTTCAGCACGAATAATTTCAAATTAAAACTCAGCACGAATAATTTCAAAATAAATTCAAAGCTCAGGCGGGAACACCGGAGAATATTTGCGCGCGCACACATTCTACCTCACCTATGAAGTAGGTACCTAGACGAATGTGCCCGATAATTTTGTTGACTTTGTATGAATATTTTCTAAATCGCTCGAGTCAGTGGGATGGGCAACTGTAAGAGCGGCAATCACGTTTGCGAGAATGAGAGGGAACTACCCGCGATGGCGTTGGCGCGTCGCAGGTGATCCGTTCCATACTAACATTATAACTTTTTATTAGTTATTCCGTTATTTGGATTGGAGAAGAATCCAATGAATCAAACTTCGGAAGAATCTGTTCAGCCGAACTCAAGTTTTCGCACTAACCTGACATTCTTTTATATGGATTTACGATGGATATATATACGGCTTGTGTGTCATTCTTGAAAAAACACATATAACACAAACCATGAAACATAAAACATAAAATCTCCGGTGATCCAATAACAGGTGTCTTCCGCATAGCTAATATACTTAGTAATTAGATACAATCAACCTTTTAAAAGTTATCAACAACAATCATTCCTACAACTGACAGTTTATGGAATAAGAAGTTGAAATAAACCTTTTTTTAAATGAATCTGTGCTCACTCAATTAAAGTTTCGCATAAAAACAAATACAGTCTTGTCACTCTTTCACAGTACCTAAGCTAAATAAAGCTTGTGTCGTGAAAGAGGAAGATGGTCGGCACCTGGGATCTATCCCACGACCTCCGAACGAAACAGTACGAAAGCCGGCGTCATAACCGCTAGTATACCAACCACTTCACACTTTAGAACAAAACTTACTTTCTTATTTTAAATGGAGGATGGTATAATATAATATTTGTAAGTTGTTGAGCTTGCGCAACGTTTATTACCTCCTCCCACAACATGTCCAAATCCCTCAGCTCTGTTTTGAAGGAGCGGAACACAGTGTGAGAGGACCTTCCTCGTCTTCAGGAGCCTGATGGAAGGAAGAGCAGCGCTTTCTTTGGTCAACTGTCATTCGGCATCCCTAACACATTCCCCAGCCAAGTCCATCTCATCTCACCAACCATTTCGCCTACCAATTTGATTATTCTGTTACCCGGAGTAAAGCTTACCTACTTTTTATATTTGTTAATTTAATATTTCATCAACTTAATTTTTCACTACGCTATTAACCAACATAGGTACCAAGAGAATTAAAAACGAATTAAACAGTATATGTAGGTACTGTTATTGTGGTATTCAGAGTTAGTGAATGTTTGGTAAGTTTTCACTAAATACATTTCACATTAAGACCACCTTTTGAAAGGTTCGTACAAATCAAGCAAGGGTTAATGGAAGGTGAACCCCTAAAACGGGTGATGAGTTTGTTCAACCCTTGCCGATTTCAAGTGATGAACAAGGATTTGCGGAAAAAAAATAATCTTTCTCCACTCCAGATTTTCAATTCAGAAGTGGTGAAAACGAGTAAGGATTTTGAATTTTTTATGAAAGAATCGCGAAAACCAAAATGATTTTCGTCTTGTAGGTGCTACCTTTTAGTACCTACCCAACATTTTTTAAATCTTTTCCACACTTCTTCAAATCTTTTCCACAACACAGAATATTCCGAGAACAAATTTATTTAGATATTTATTTGAAATCTACGCAACCAATGATTGCTTTTACATGCAATTAACAAATCATAAGAAAAGAAAACAATAGTTATGTATCACAGTAAAGAAAAATAAGTAGCTATCCTTCAGATTTTTTTTGAATTTATAAGGGTGTAGAAAATATATCAAATTCGCCAAGATCATTACCCCCCTAAGTAACCTTTGCATGGTCGTGTTGAAAGAATACTTTGTGACACTGTTTGCCAATCTAAAGGTCTGTGAACTACACGTGCTCCTGGAAGGGACATTAAGCTTCATCATAGATAACAACCGAGAGAAATCAATCTGGCCGCTAATCAATCTATGCAAGAAAGTCATATCCGCTATTATACGCCTTTCGGATAGCAGTGTGAGATCACATTCCTGGCGAAGATGATCATAGTTGACATCCGCAGCTGGAATACCCAGTTTGAAGTTAATAAATTTCAGAAGTTTATTTTGAACCAATTGATTTGTAATTGTGTACCTGGTTTGTGCTGGTAATTATTGATGGTTTGTGCAAATTAACCTTTGAAATATGAACACTATTTGTGTAACCTTAACATCAAAAAGTTGGCTTCTTCTGATTTGAAAGTATCTAGTAGCGACCTCAGTAGACTATTGGAACAAGCCCTGACTTCTAATCCAGCTGTCTTGGGATTGATCAAGGTTCCTCGATAGAGTTTTTTTCACTTGAAATTTCTACCTGAAATCGGCCTGTCTCAGATTGGACGAAACTGATTGACAAGAAAAAATTGTCTCATGCAAAAAGTTATCTATAAAGGCTATCCTTGCACCTTTGAATGGAAAACTATAAATTCATTTATTTTCTTTCTTCAAAATGCATACATTAATGGATAGGAGTTTAAAATTGAGAAAGTTTTGCGTCTTATGGAGTTTGACATAACTGTCAGTCGTTTACTAGTCGGCATGATGGACAACATTTTCGCTGCAACTATCGTTTAAAACAGATGCATGGTTCGTAATTACCCATCTTTTTTAAATGATCAATTTTTCGCTAGGTTTGTAAATTCGAATTCAATATTTTTTTAAATAAAATATATCTCTATATATAAATATTGGCCCGTATATACCATGGTCATCGAATCGTGTCTGGACCAATTTCGGTAATTATTTTTTTTGCTATTGTTTAGAAGGTTCTTGCTAAGAAAATAAAACAACAACAAGGTTGTTCGGAACGTAAGGAATTTTAGAAACACTAAAGTGGGTAACCTTGGAGCTTTTTACAATATTTTTTTTATAATTTAATTTTATCAAATCAATTGAGACCCAGTTTCTAAGAAGAAACTGAAACGGTGAAATATAATTATTTATGTACTTATTGGATGCGCCTTTATGTGGCTTGTTGTGAACCTTCCTTAAGTTACATCAAGTCATTACAACCCACCTGTTTATTGTTCCAATCCTTAATTACCCTTGTGACAATATTGGAGTAATACCCAGTTCGTGTGAATAACTCGCCGCATCATCATCTATTAAGTAAAATTTCAATTCGATTATCAACCTCACCGCATTAAAATAAAATAAAATAATAATTACATACAAACACTAGCTCGTCCATTAAATAAATAAACATTTTAAACTACTATTACAAGTGAAATTCAAACTAGTGTGTGGAGAAACAAGGGTGAGTCCTTTCTATTTTTCTTCCATATATCTTCCCACACATAAAGTCTTGCAAGTAGTGTCTTGCTGGTCAAGTTGAGAGGGAGCAAATACCCACACAAAATACTCATCAATCTGTCTCAGTCTAACAGAGATTCCTCAAACCAATCTACAGTCCACGAAAATACAACGAACCATCGCCAACACTTATCATTGTAAAATTAAGTTGGTGCGATTCACAAAATGCAGATGTAAGAAAAATGGATGCAACTGTCGGAATTACATTGATTAAAAGGTAATTAATGAATCTTAACTAAAACAAACTTTAATGCAAAATTCATAGTGTGAACCACAAAACAACGTCAGTCGGAAAAGCTCGTCTACATATATATTATATATAAATTAAAGTCGGGTTAGTGCGAACACTTATAACTCGAGATTGGCTCAACAGATTCTACTGATGTTTGATTTATTGGATTCTTCTCCGCTCCGGATAACAGAATAACTAATAAAAAGTAAAAAAAAAATGGATAACAAATTATGTAAAATACAATATTTAAGTTTGTATGGAAAGGTTACTGGGACGCGCCCACGACATCGCGGGTAGTTCGCTCTCATTCTCGCATACGCTCTTACAGTAGCCCATCCCACTTACTCCACCGCAATGTTTCGATAGTTTTAGAAAATTTTCATACAAAGTCAACAATATTTCGGGCACATTCGTGTTGGTAATAGGCGAGGTAGGGTGTGTGCGCGAGCGCATTTTTCTCAAGTTGTTCCCGCCAGAACTTTGAATACGAATGAAATAGGGATGTTTCAGAAATAGTTTGATGTTATTATTTTATTAGTTTAATTCAATCGAATTAATTTTGTATTGTTTAACGGGGGCGCAGTGCACATCATGTACCATGTACATATTAACGGGCCACTTCGGGCTAGAACCACAGGACAACGTCTGTCGGGAAGCTAGTATTATATATAAAACTGAATGTTTGTGACCAGTATGCCTAGACAAACTGCATTTGGCAATCGACAACAAAAGAATTCTTTGACAATGTAGAGTAGGAAGAAAATTATCTCTCCACTTTTTATATACGTGTCTTTGTTTGTATGTTCCAGTGGACATTTAATTTTTTCGTACTAAACATTGGCGAAATCTTCGTTTATAGTCGAACGCTAATTTGAATTTGCCTACACCGGCAGTGAACGTATTTCAATGAAACTTTGGCGATCTGTTCTACTAATGTTCGAGAAGGTTTATGCGGAGTTTGAGTTCGATACCACTCCTTGGAAGGTAGTAACATATAAAACAGGTTAAAATGTTACAAACATTGCAAAAACCAGGAGTAGTTTTTTTTTTATTCTGGGATAGACTGAAGTTCGAGAGGCGAGTCAGCTAGTATCGTATAAGTCATTAGGAGTGACAAAACTTGTGAAAATTAACAAAAAAGAAACCAACAACATATAAATAAAATTCACGTAATACGACACATCCGACAAAATACCCGCAGAAGGGTGGAAATATACGAGAATTATTATTCAAAATACACAACGACAGTGATAGATTCACCCTGCCACACGTCAGAAATATTACCGGACTAATTCTTTACAATTTGTTTCCACCACAACAACAACAAAATACAATTTTCTCCAAGACTGAGGGTGAAAAAGTCGAAGACATTAATAAATTAGACCCATCTTCGGATAGAGTAAAAAGAAATTGTAATTTCCTTTTTTGTCAAATTGCGCCGACGAAGGGCATGGAAATTATTATGGGGGCGAAATGTAAAACGGTTTTTCTTTATATATCTATTATCATCTTCCTGAAGCAGGAGGCGGCATCTGACGTCTTATCGAATCAACAACCTGTTTGAATGTGAAAGAAAATCCTGCGATGGAGCAGTTTTTTTAAAGGTAAATAAATATTGTTTGCATAATATAAACACTACTGCTAAAAGATAAACAATTAAATAGAGCGGAGCCGTCTACGAGGGTGGATTGATTATTAGGGCTAAAATAATTAAAATTTATTACCAAATTATGTAAAATATGATGATAAACATTCGAAAAATGGAAAGGGCGAACTTATCCCAAAATATCTCTGCCAGTCAACCCTGTAAAAACAAACATTAAATTATTATTATTATCGTATGGCATCAGCCACCCAGAGGTGGCTTCGTCAGAAGACAAGAGATAAAAGAAAAGGTTTCACTGCTGCATCCAGGAAACACACTAAAGAGCAACATCCAAGTTATTAAGCCATTGCAAGGTATTAGGAGTGGCATTGTGTATTTCATTGTATGTTCCAGGGAACGCTCTCAGAGGGCAAGTCTCCACGATATGTTGGATGCTCTGTATAGGTTCTCCACAATCACAGGCAGGGGATTCACGCATCTGCCATCTGTGGAGCATCTGACCACATCGGCCATGTCCCGTGCGGATACGATTCAACGCCACCCATTGACGTCTAGGGAGACTGAAGCCAGGCATTGGCAGCCCCACCTCCTGCATCAGGCCCCGAGTATCTCTATTTGAGGCTCGCCATTCCTCCCCCCATTGAAATTGCCCATTGAAGTCTCCCTCCATTAATTGAAAGGCAGTAGCATGGGCTGGCCTCCTGGAGCGGAGTCGGGGGTTAAATGGTATAGGGACGTCCTGATGCAAAGGCAGTGACTGATTCCGGCTATACTTCGTCCACTCTCTGTTGGTTGCTTCGAGGCGGCGGATGGGTGGTGGTGGTATGTTGCTGAGCACAGGAAGTTACATTAGAACATTAAATAACATTAAATAGAACATTAAATTACTATTAATGAAGAACATAATTTGAGTAAGTGATATGTAAAAATTGGCAACATCTTATAATATAAAAGAAAATCGGGTTTGTGCGAACATTATTTTATAACTCGAGATCGCCTGAACAGATTCTCATGATGTTTAATAACTAATAAAACGTTGAAAAATACATAACAATTAATATAAAATTTAATATGAAAGTTAGTATGGAACAGATTTCCTGCGAGGCCAACGCCATCTATGAAAAAATCTAAAGAAAGAAAATTATTGTTAAGCTGACAACCATTGACATTAAAAATATTGTTACGCAGATTTTTGATGAAAATGAAAATATACAATATTAAAAAAAATGAATAGCATCAGTGAAACAAACATATTTAAATATATCTTAAAATAAGGTACATAATAATATGCATAAAGCATTATATAAATATATGAAGAGGTAGGGATGGGATTGACTAGATGTTTATAGGAATAGGGAAGATGTAGGGGACACTTCTAATCTTGCGTTTATATTGAATAATTGCAGATTTAGGCCTAGTAAAATAATATGTTGGGAAACTATTAAAAGAATTAAAAGACTAATGTACAGCAAAATAGCAAACAGGAAATAAAATAAATAGCGAAATTGTCCAGAAGTTCCGTGTGATACGATGAGTGCGGAAAACAAGGCTCCATCTTATAATATAAACGAAAATCGGCTTAGTGCGAAAACTTATAACTCGAGATCGGCCGTACAGATTTTTACGACGTTTGGTTTATTGGATTCTTCTCCGCTCCGGATAACAGAATAACTAATAAAAAATTGAATAAATGGATATAAAATATAATATTAAAGTTAGTAAGGAACGGATTTTACTGCGACGCCATCGCCATCTATGAAAGAATCTGTAACAACAATTTTTTTCAATATTTGAGACCAATATTGAATATTAACTTGTTGGATTTGGAACCATTGGGGCTCATGACCCTCGCATTATCGGCTGGTTTAGAATGATCATTTTACACTATAGAAACTATTCACCATTATGTTCCATTGATCCAGGTTTTTACCTCTCCAGCTATGTCGGTGGCAGGCTTTGAATCAACGCTCCTACGATGTGTGTGTAGAAGCCTGCCGCCAGTAGCCATTAGGTCACTGGCGGGAACAGCTTGTTCAATAGGTAATTATTTTAAATAAAACTTTGTTTATTTCACTTTTTATATATTTATTTGGCAAAGGCCTTTCGGTCACACGACAAAGTTTCCAATTTCACAAAGTTTCCGCCAAAAACGTCAATAATTTGTTACAGATTTTTCGTCAATTTTTACATATCTAAACGTCTTATACAAGTATCTTTCTATAGCGACATAATATGTGTGCACGCGCATATATTCTCGCGCTGTTCCCGCCTCAGCTTTGAATACGAATGAAATATGGATGTTATAGAAATATTTTAAAGTTATTATTTTATTAGTTTTACTCAATCGAAATTATTATGTAGTTTTGATTCTGGAGGCGCAGTGCACATTATGCACATATGAACGAGCCGCCCCTAGTTAAGACAACGTCTGTCGAGAAAGCTAGTTTTTATATAATATATGAAGACAATTTCGTCGATTTTGCCATGTAAACTTTTATAAATAGTTCCTTTTTAATATGAATATTTATCACAAATTTCTAAGAAAATTCACGGCATGAATCCCACATTAAAAATACATAATATCAGAGGTTGAAAACCTTTGACCTTGCGGCATGATTACCTCGCAAAATAAACGATTTCTAAATCTTGTTAGAAGTTTTTTTTTTTGATTAAGGTAAGAATTTTCTAGGAAACTTATCAGACGTAATAAGAAAAAATATTCTACACTAGCTGATACCGCAATAATTCGGTACATTCTCTCTGGTATAATACAAGAGAACCCTGTTTTACCCACCTGTACCTAGGTAATCTTAATATATATAAATCTCGTGTCACGATGTTTGTCCTCAATGGACTCCTAAACCACTTAACCGATTATAATAAAATTCGCACACCATGTGCAGTTCGATCCAACTTGAGAGATAGGATAGTTTAAATCTCAAATTATAGTCGCAATTTTAATTTATTGCTAATTATTTGTCTGTTATTATTTGACAGTCACAATTATCTGTTAACTCCAAATGATTCTAACAGATGTCGATACCTTTCGACTGGGTTGAGTAAGTAATCAATAGATGGCGCTGCTGTCACGGTGGTAAAGTGACGTGACACGACACATTGCAATGCAATTATTCCAGATTAACATAATATGCTATAAAATATTTTGAAAAAGTTAGGGATCTGTACGAAAACTAAATTATTTTTAAGTATCTATCTACCCGTGCGAAGCTGGGGCGGACCTCTAGTATATTATAAAAATGGAGAGCTATTTTCCGTTGTCATCGCATCACGCCTGAACGGCTGGACCAATTTTGCTGATTCTTTTTTTGTCATGTTTGCTTTTGTCAGGAGATGGTTCTTATGAAAGAAAAAATTAAGAAAGTTGCGTGGAAAAATAGAAAATTATTAAAAACTCTAAGTAGGCAACCTTATTAGTATTTTTATCATATAATTTTTATTCCTTTTTTGAAATTTTTACAGGAACTGTCAGTAGTTAGTTCGTTGGTGCGATTGACAGAATGCCGATAGAATATAAATGGTTTAAAACAGACGCATCGGTCGGAGTTACATTGGTAAAAAGATAATTAATTAATTCATCCTACATAAAAACAGGTCAACGTCTGTCGGGAAAGCTAGTATTTTATATTTTTCTGTGAAAATCTTTATAAAATATGAATGTATTTTGTACCTATTTCAAATCAAACTTCGTTCTTTCATACCGTTATGCTACAGTTCTAAACAAAATTTACACGTATAATTTTACTTATGTTTTTCTCATTTACATATTTAAATTTATGTATGAAGATTTTAAAATTTTAGAAATTTGTAATTAGCATTAAATATATTATTTGAGAAATTGGGAAAAAATGTATCTATCATTACCATAAATATACCTGCAAGGATCAGCGACGATTAAAATCAAATCTAGAGTCAATTATTTATGCGTGATGTGGCAACATAAGAAAATAAATACATAGGTACATAACTGAATTAATATGTAGATAAATCTTGTATCCTCTGATGATACAATAACTCCTAACCTGGATGGCTTCCTTCATTTTCATTTTCAATCGAATTTTTCTCCCGCGCCAAAATATTATAAAAATACACCCAATATGATGATCCGATAAAAATATGAGATTGAACTTCTTGATTGAAATACCTACCTACCTTCTGTAATATACTTAGTCTGAGAAAGCTTGCGCCTTATTTTTTATTCTGAATTTTGTTTGTATTTGAAAGGATTGAAATTCAAGAATAATATTTGGAAAGCATTATATTATGGTGAGAAAGCGAGAGTTTTGACGAGAGTGAATATGACAAGTTTGAGGTGGTTTGAGCATGTTGAAAGAATTAATTGTCTTATCTTGTTTATATCCTCGCGGATTGAAGACTGGATTTTTCCTAGTAACATAGGTAATCAAATCAATGTATTGGGAAACAATCTCAACAGACAATATGAGTCTATCAGATCTTGGACAACACAGCTGTGTGCTTACAATCACCTAGGCCAGGTTAAAAGCGCTTTCTACTCCTAGGAAACATTCGCTGTTCTCTGTTGTTAATTGTCATTTCGTTGAAACTTGTATATATACTCGTACAGCGAGTGGGGAAATATTTCAAATTTTAACGATTTTCGAGGCTAGTGACATCTACTGGTGGATTGATACAATACTTGGACTGATTCTATAAGGATTTTTACTAACTGGAGTTCTATGTTAATGTCATCTCAACTATAAACCCTTCGGACTGAATGTCGGTGATTGCACCACTAGGCTACCAAGACCAACCACTTCAAATGTATGTTTGGATAGAGAAGAGGGATGGTTTGTTTCTTTATTCACCCACTATCTTTCCCGGAAGACGTTGTCCTGTGGTTCTAACCCGAGGCGGCCCGTTCATATGTACATAGGTACATAATTCGATCGAGTTAATCTTATAAAATATTAACATTGAAATATTTCCAAAACATCCATATTTCATTCGTATTCAAAGCTCAGGCGGGAACAACGCGAGAATATAATATGCGCGCGCAGACATTCTACCTCTAAGTGCCGATGCCGCATGTGCACTGTGCACGTATTATGAAAGTGCCCGATGTTGATTTTGTATGAAAATTGGAGTAAGTGGGATGGGCTACTGTAAGAGCGGGAAATACGTTTGCAAGAATGAGAGGGAACTACCATCATAATTTTGCTGTTATGGCGTCGCAGGCAATACGTTCCATACTAACTTTAATATTATATTTTATGTTATTTCTTATCCATTTTTCTTATCCCACGATCAATAGTACCTGCGATGAATTGTTCGCGATTAATTTACCGACTACCAGGTCATTCTTTCAAAGAGCTTTATATTAAACTATAACTTTATATTTCACAACCTATATTTATATTTCACAACCTATATTTCAACGTTCTATCAGAGCATTTCAGACAAAAAATCTTAGAGCCCCGCGTGGTTCATGATGGTGAATGTCTGTGGGCACTGGATGTGACGGCTCGCTCTCTCTTTATCTTTTTTCTTCTATCACCCCTTTTCCTATTTCTTCGTCTCTCACCCTCTACCCTGGAACTTTGTGTGCTACTTTTTTTACTTCCACAAGCCATATGGCAGCTTTCATTTTCTTTTTTGATGTTTGTTTATTTTGTTACTTTGTACACGTGTCTTTAGTGATCCATTTAGTGGCTTACATTTATCCTGCGTGCCAACTATTTATATACCCGCAAACTGAAAGCTGATAATAGTTCATAGACTTTTCTAAAGAGCAAAGCTTGTGTTGTGAAAGTGGAAATGTTCGACACCGAGATTCGAATCTACGAAGCTCAGTACGCTGCACATACAAAAACATACCCTGTAAATATGGGGTACATATGTGAGGAGACCATATTTTTATAAGGTACCTACAAATGCTCACTCAGACATGCATCCCTTATCTGAAAATGTGAGATCGAGTATGTTCAACCTCGCTAGCCTATAGTGACAAAGGCTCCGACTTCATATCAATAGGTCCCAGGTTCGAGTCCCGGCCAGGTCAGAAATTTTCAGTTTGTTTTTCACTAGAAATTTCTACTCGGGGTTGGAATCCTGTCACAGATTGGACGGGACCGGTTGACTAGTAGAGAATGCTTCAAGCATTAAGTTCCGCCGGCTATACTGACACCTATGTATAGAAGAGTGATATTTATTTATTACGTCATAAAATATAAAAAAATAATAATATATTCAAAATAAATCAATAATAATTCATACAATTTCACAATATGTTTAAATGTCAAACATCAAAAAGAAATCGTTCGCCGTATAAATTAGATGACATTAATCACGGTGGTATTTGGATCTAAGCAGTTGGGAACTTTCAGCCGGGTGAGCATTTCCCAGAAATATTACGAAACTTCCAAAGGCTTAGACTGAATGTCAAAGGAGGGATGGATGCCTATCTCTTTCTATGAAAAGGATCAATCATTATTTGGACAAGTAAATTGATTGGAATAAATCGTTCCTAAAGTTCCCAAACAACAGGTAGGCTGTGGAGCCTATTAGCCTGAAGGCTCCCGTAATGAAATAGAAAAACAATTCCCTGCGCTCTGGTAGTAAATACGAGTTTGTTTGTGAGCTCATTTTAAACATTACTATTTTTTGTGCCTTTTAACTACGCTTTTAATACAAACATCAAATAGATCCCTGTTTCACACAAGCAATTTTGGCTTCAGAAATGTATATACATATTATATAACACTCGAATCTATTTAATAATTAAAAAAAAATGAATCTGTGCTTACTCAAAGTGAGCACAAATACACTCTTTGACTCTTTCACAGTAAGGAACTTAAAGCTTGTGTCGTGAAAGAGGAAGATGATCAGCACCTGGGATCGAACTCATGACCACCCAACGAAACAGTACGAAAGCCGGCGTCGTAACCACTAGTCTACCAACCACTTCAAATGTGCACTAGTGTGCTAGTGCACACATAAGTGAAGAACGTTCCAATTTTAGATAGTGCACATTGGTATTCTATAAAAATTAAGAACGTTACAAATTAGACAAATTCCAATTAGTTCATTTTAATTAAGAACGTTCCTAGTTAGACAAATTCAAATTAGTTCATTTTAATTCATGTGAACTTAATTCTTAAATTTTGGAACGTTCTTATTTTAGTTCGAACCAAAACCAAAATAGGGGGTATAGTCTACATAATTTTTTTTTAATGAGTTTTATGAGAGAGGAAGAAAATAGTAATATTAGTACGAATATGTATTGTGATAATATAATAATAATACCTATGTAAATTATAACTATTGTGAGAAATTGTTAAATAAAGAAATGTTGTTTTCAATAAATGAAAAAAAAAAATAGCTCGTTATAAACTTTTAATGAAGTTTAAAATATAAACTTTTGCGCGTTAACCCATGATGTTAAAGTACCTCAATTAACGGCTTTCTTAACAGGAAAAAAGAACGAAAAAAGTGTTCATAAAATAATATTAAAAAATACAATATTGTTCATTAATTATTCTTGGCCATTAATAATTTGTTTGAAGGCTAAAATAAAGATTTGTTGATGGACAATCGGAAGGCAATTTCCTAAGTGGCAACATTATAATTATATCGGATCGAAATCACAACCTTAAAAGACTTGATTTGGAAAGAGAAAGACACAGAGAGTTTCACACATATGAAACAATAACTTAACAGCTATGTTGTCCATTATGATAACAGGAACGTTAACTCTGTAACACAAACCTTCGTCAAATCGACGACGCCGCTTATTAAAAACTGTGCGATTTGTTTATGCGTGAACGCACATGCTCCTGTTTCAGGCTAATCTCAGCCATCCGTTAGGGCTTGCGATGGCCGGTTGTGCTTTGTGTGCAAGTGCTCTCTATGTACCATTTCTGAAACAGTGACTCATCAAAATGACGAAGGTTTGTGATAACGACACTTTTTACTCTCATACATAAAGTATTTTTGAATTGTATCTTTCATTTTTTTTACTTTTTCTTTTGACTGATACAAAATGTCAAGTTTTAATAAAAAGAAGATATAACTAAGAGGTAAATTCTTCTGGAAATGCGCTGGAAGATCATCTTGAAGTTGATCCCGCTTGCATAGGACAGTATTGAAGAAGTGTAACGAGTGTAACTTTGACCTCACATACGTAATCCAGGGAAGATGTTCATTACGAAAAAACGTATATTTCATATTTACAACCATTTTAGGTATAGTTTCTGATTCAAAAAAAGGAAAATATATGCCTCACGCCCCCTGCTATTAGGAAAAAATGGCTAATAGGAGGTGCTATTTTGGTTGTGTGACGATCATAAACTTGATGTGTGTCACAGATGTATTAATTGTTAATATATTCCTAAACCGTTTTTATTTTTCTATTGCTTGTTTTATTATCTTTTAATATAAAGAGTTTTTTTTTAAATATTACATGATAATTTAAGACTTATTTAAAGAGAACAAAAACATAAATTTTTATTTGTGGTTTCTCGTTTGAAAGGCAAATTTAAAATAAAAAAAAAAACTAAATTTAGGTATGTAATAAAACATAAAAATATTTAAAAAACATTTGTAAAGATAGATTAATAAAAAAATAATATATATTTTATGCAATTAAACCCTTTGAATACTCTTTCGAAAGAAGCGTAGTCAAAATGACGAAGGTTTGTGTTAACGGGTGTAAAATAAGGTTTGTGATCTAGGGTTAAGCTATATACGGGAACCTTTGGGAAACGGGAACTTTATGGCTCATAGCAGTGTATCTAGTCGCTAAATACGGGAACCTTTGGGAAACGGGAACTTTATGGCTCATAGCAATGTATCTAGTCGCTAAATGGAATCTCACAACTTGTTACGCGTACCTACATCACTATGTACCAACCTAATATTATTTGGCTTTTTGGAAAATATGTTAGCTAAGATATATACCTACATATGTAAGTGAAAGTACATATTTCTTTAGAAGACTTTTTTTTATAAAGCTATTTTGTCCCCCATAATGTACGACCCGTATTGTCAACCAAGCGTACATATTCAAGTCAAAGGTTTCATATTGAGAAGTTTTAAAAGTAAAAGATTTATTCTTTGTCATTTGATTATACATATTCTTAATGTCCTTTTTTCTATCTTTAACTCCCTTTGTGGCCCCACTCAGGGGTACCTATATAGATTGATCTTCTGCAGAATCTATGTTTCAATCCCTCAGTTATGGAATAATTCTTAATTAATTAATAATTCTAAGAATACTCTCATACTAACTTAATGGAATTATCTGGATCTTAATGGAGGAAAACAATGCTCTTCTACGGCAACTGGCTTTTGGCTCCATAGCTCCTGAAGAATTTTTGATAATGTCCATTCCTAGGCTAAGAAAATTGTACACAGTAAGTACCACATCAACTAGTGAAATAGCGCGGCAATTAAGTGTTACAATATTAAGATCATGAGAAAGCAGGATATATCACACCCAACACCACCTATATAAGAAGGCCTTAGCGCTGGGACTGTGACGTCACATTGTAAGGGCCAGTATGTAGGTACTTGCCTATATCTGTATGTACTTACCTGTACTCTATCATATCTGTCACACAGCGCCGACGGCCTGGGCCTCGGGTGTGACGTCAGAGGCAAAATGGCCGCCAGCGCTTAGGCCTTCTTATATGGGTGGTGTTGTATCACACCTGTGGCAAATAAAAAAGGCATTTTAAGCTTGGGTTGGAATCCTGTCATTGAAAGGAACCCGCTTGACTGGTAGAGATATTAAATTCCACCGGCTATGTAGAGAAAATTGTTATTTTATTTATGTTTTCCGTCTGATAAAATACAAGTTTTGCTACGTTTAGTATTGACCAGCTCCAGATATTCCATGCAGTGCAAATTACCCACTGCCCGGCAAACGCAGTCTGTTAATCTTAACCACCCTGACCACGCTGATATCCTGGCCATTGAGCCGGTTATTGTATCTACTACGTCATGTTAAACCCCCATTGTAGCATAACTTTCATTGCGACCAGTCTGTTTATAATAATTATTGTCAAACAATGTCTGTGAACAGATCTTTGAGGTGAACCTTAAGGGTTATCCAATAAATGTCTTCCACAGTTTCGCAGCTGTTGAATTTAGGTGACCGGCATTGCAGAGTATAAATAAAGTCTTTCAAATAACTTATTATTATTTTATTATGCTATCCACCCATAGAAGCATAACTTATAAAAAAGTTAAGTAAATAATAAATTAAAGCAAACTAAATATCGAACTTTTAAAAAACCGCGCGTTCAAAGAGAAAATAATGAATGCTGAGTAAATAATATAAAAAAAAAATGGTAAAACGAATAAGTATTTCTAAATTTTTTTTCCATCTCATTTCTTACAGATGGCAACTCCACGGTGGAAAATGAGATTATATCTCATTTTATTTATAGCAATACATTACCTTAGCATTGCTATAGGCAGGGAATTATTCTTATTCTTATTTGAAAAATCTCAAATAAGATATTTTCTTATTAGTAGATAGATTCTGTAGGAATCCAATGTTGGAGCCAGGGTTTAATTTTTTTTTTACTTTCCGAAATTTTATTAGTTCTATGAACAAGAATTGTTTAAAATATTGTGTAGGATCTATGTTAAAAATCATGCATGTTAGGCTCTGCACTCACTTGCGCCGCGAACGTGTGACATTGCGTCAATTTAATCGAAAGATTAAGTCTATACGTGATTCGAAAAGCGAACGCAAGCGGAACACGTGCATCCTTTTGATAAAATTGATGTAATGATACACGTTCGCGGTGCAAGTGAGTACCGAGCCATACGGTGTATCATCACCATGGAGATCAAGGCAATGACTGAGGTTTAAAACATCGTATTTGTTTTTTTTTTAACTTCTTAGAACGAGAATGAGCAGGAGATTCTGTAGAGCTATGATTAAAATCGCACATTTCACAGTGATAGTCACTTTTCAATTAGGACAGGGCCTTATTGAACATTAAATGAAAGTACTGACCGAAACCTGGTTCAAGATGATGGATCAGAAAGAGAAAACGCTGTGGTATAAATTATTCAGACTGATGTATGTAAATATTCCAAGGGGGGAAACCTCCAATCCAAATCACTACTAAAAAGGTGGTTGAAAAGGGTAAGTAGTATTATAGTTGAAGCTCGCTGTGCTGAAAAACCTTATAAAATAAAAACAGATCAAAATGTGTAGATAAAGAGGAAAGAGAGAAGACGCAACAGGTCCCCGAAGTTTTATTAAAAACCAATGTGAGGCCGTTTACTCCCGTTTGCGTCTATATAGGTATAAGTACGTACCATATTAGATACGTTGTAAGGAGTAGTTCGGATTCGGGATTACTTTAGGGTTTTTGTATGGCCTCTTTAAAGTTCTGTTTCTTAAATTGACTTAAAAAGGTGGATGATTGAAACCTTTCATGGTAATATGTATTCCTAGAAATAATTTGTTCTTATATTAATTTTGAGAAGTATGATTTCTATTGCTTTTATGGCAAAGTCGGAAGATGACCCGTAAAGAATGTTAAACAAGATCCAGCTTGCAAAAAATCTGTATTTGTCATTTAAACGGAAGGATTCAAAAATATCCAAGAAATAATAGTTATGACTTTCGGGAATTTTCGTGTTCCTATTGATGATCCGTAAGAGAATAATAAATAAAAAATGAATGCTTTATTGGACGGAAAATAACAATTTGAAATAAACACAAAAAGATTCAAAGGGCGGACTTGTCCCAAAGGAACTCTTCCAGCCAACCCACAAATAAAACAAAAAAAAATATTACTTATCACAATAATACCAGAACGCCAAATCATTCGATAACGAGTGCATTGCTTATAAAAAAATCCAGAACATACCAATAAAGCAGCTGTCATATCTGGTTGTCTCTGAAAAATTGTCGGGAAAAAGGAACACAGGAGAACTGAAAGCAAGGTCAGAAATTTCAAGACGAGTGATAGACCAATAAAAACTTAATCAGAAATTAGGTTCTTATAGCAATCACAGGAAGGATACTCAGAGAAAAAATACGCCAAGTCATCAAAGGTATCAGGCAAACCCATGGGACCACAGACAAAGGCGAGATCACATCAACGGAATGAATATCCGGAATACCGCCAAAAAGGTGGAGGTACAGCTAGATCTTAACCACCCAGAAGTAGCTTTTCTGAAAAACAGATCTAAACAATATGATCAAAAACAAGAATGATAAGGTTTCTATTTAATGCTTCACAATAAAAGATTTTTCAAGAATCCCGCCCCCAGTAGTTTCCCATTCATTCAGAACTAATCAATGACAAGGTTTGAACAATAGAACATTCCAAGACGACACGTAGGTGGGTTTGCTATTTTTCTCAATTGTTCGGTTAATTAATAAACAAGATGGGTTCCAACTGAGAAAGCAGACGATTCAAAGGAACAATGAGGTGTTGTCAATCAGGGAAAGTACATCTGAACATTTTCTTATGCGAATCATTCATTTCTCCACACTCAGAAACAGGAATTTTGCTAGTGTACTCGAGTTCATTGACCTGTGAAATTTTTTTATTTATTCAATTTTATTCAATTATGGATTTTTATGCCTTAGGAGTTTCTCCCATTTAACCAAATTCCTTAATCTCAGACAGAATCCCAATACCGGTTAAAAAATATCAAATAAAACTCAATCCATTGGCGTTGCTTAAAAATCTGTTTACAGACAGACAGACTTTTTCCCACACAAATCAGTTTTAGTGGATCTTCGAGTGAGAATTATTTTGGCCAGTATCAATAACCGGTAGCATTCCCAAATTTGATTCCCGCAAACCAGTTTATCGGAAGAAACATCTATAGAAAAAAACCTTATCATATTTTATGACGTTTAAATGACAGAAATTTTGGTAATACAACATATTCTGCCAAATTTATAAAACATAAATGAATTGTGTAAAAATTGAGTAATTGCATCCAAATCAGACATCTTTTGAAGCAAAAACCTCATTTAAACTATACTCTGGAGACATTGACCAAAAATGTATACGAATTTGATATTTTGAGCAATTAAGGACGGGTAGAGTTACCTTGGACAGAGAAAACAAATCACGGCAATTTCAGGAACAGATCTATGCTAAATGTGGAGTTCCACAAGGATCTATATTAGGACCACACTTATATTTTCAATATATATGTAAATAAACTCCCATTACAGAAAAGGACGATAAGAGCAAGACCATTGCAGATAACATATGCCTCCTCGAACAGAAAGTAGAATATGAAGATTTTATACATGTAGTCAATAACATTAATATGAAAATATTCGAAATCAGGAACAAGATTGCGTTGCCAAAGAATCCATTAGCACAAGAAAATTTATTGACTTAACCCTACTCTTCAAGATCTGACAGACTCGATGTCTCTTAAGAATATTGAAATAGTTAAGAATGAAATTTGTGACGCGGTGTCAGTTGGAAGACAAATGATATTGATTTAATTTTCATTATTGAGTTTGTCTTTTGTTTAGAAACAATCCAACAATATTATTGTTCGGTACAAAACACGTGATTAGTCCTTCTTAAAGGTTTCGACATTCATTTGTCTTCATTGTGAATGCAAGACTTAAAAGGATTGGTTAGAACACTTTGTATGATGGTCTAACCCAAAGAGTTATGTTACAGATTTTTATATGTATCTATAGAGAACTTATGAGTATCTTCTTAAAACATTATAATATACCTACTACACGACACACTGATCACTTACCGTATGATTTATAAAAAAATCGTTAATCGTTAGATTACATATCATTCACTGATCAGTTTTTACTTTATTGTAAAAAAAATATTTAATCCTCGTTTGTTATATTGTTTTTTTTTTTACCCATCACTCCTCGTTTGTTATATTGTTTTTTTTTTTTACCCATCACGCCGTTTCCCGAAGGGGGTAGGCAGAGAGTACGGACTTCCATTCCTTCCTATCCATACAAACCTCTTTCGCTTCCTCCAAACGCATTACATTCCGCATACATGCTCTTCTATTCCTTTTGCTCCTGACTTGGCCCTCCTCTAAGACGGCACCGATTTGATCGGACCATGTCATTCGAGGTCGGCCTCGTCTATATTGTATGAAGATGATATTTCACACGAAATTTTGTAAACAAACAAAATAGTAGCAGGCAACGGGAGTGCTTACAGCCGAGATGCGCTATGTCAGATTTAAATGATTTCGAGTAGGTGCAGAATAGGTACCAGCCCTTATTTTTTAATTTTTTATTTTATATTATCAAAATATTGTTAAATCCTTATAAAATCACACGAAACCTTTATGATGTGGCCAAAATGAACTAATTTATGTTTGATCACTTCAATTTTAATATTTGTTCCTACTTTAAAAGTACTCTTTGAATATTTTCTTCAAAACGTCATTATATTTTATCATAAATTTAGTTGGTGCATCATGGTTGTAAGACCTCTATGCTCTATGATTACGGGAATACAATATTTGCTTTATTTGTTTAAAATTTCTATTATCAAAATGATAAACCAAAACAAAATGGACCAAAATATGAAGGGAGCACCTAATTGGACGGGAAAAAAACTTAAAAACAGTATATTGATTACAGAAAGCGTTGTTGTACACTCGAAACCATTGTCAGTTGGCATAAAATCCATCATGGCGGGCTAAAATCTAAAGAGATAAGCTCGCAATCAATCGATATGGGTTAAACTACCTCGACGACGCGACGCCGACGGCTTGATCGCAAATTTTCTACCGCTGAACTCTTTTTTTCCACTGATCAGTTTTTAAATAAGGCAGTAGTTAGATCCTAAGCCTATCTTCTCAATTCCGTAGTAACGCATCAGGCAGGAACACTTTGTATGAAAAAACTAAATTGTTGTTTTTTTCCCTACTTTCCACGCATTTTTTCCGTTTATTTCCCGTTCCGTTTGTCTATGAAATAGATCAACTGATATCCACGAGAAAAAAATTTCCTACTTAATAACTATTTCCCACTAAGCCAGCCTTCGAAATAACAGTAGAAGAGGGTCGTAAGCCCGTAGTGGTTTGTTCCATTTAAAAATCGAACATCAGTAATGAATTTTTAGTCATTAGTTGTTACATATTCGTTAAGAAGATCTAGTTGTGCACCAACAAAGCCAACAGGCAATAAAGATGAGACATTAACAAAAATGGATATTATTCATATTTTGGCGCTAAATACATGACAGCAGTCGCAGTCTTGAAATGTGGTTGCTCTTTTGTTCTCAGTAATTTCCAACTTTTATTTCTATATCTCATTAATTATAATTATTAAAATATCTACTTGTTGTGTACATGGGATTTTTTGACATGTTGAACATGTTGATAATTCTCATGATTAGGAGATTCGGACATTACCACCTAGTGGCGACCGTTGTTAACGTAAAGTGATCACACTAAGCCAGCCTTCGAAATAACAGTAGAAGACGGTCGTAAGCCCGTAGTGGTTTGTTCCATTTAAAAATCGAACATCAGTGATGAATTGTTAGAGTCATTAGTTTTTACATATTCGTTAACAACTATTGTTATGGGAAGAAATGCCAAATTGTCCGCTGTTCTCAACGGGGTTATGTGAATTGGGAGAAAAGGAACCGTATAATACCTACTTACTTACTTACCGAGTCCGATCACCCATCCACTAGACCACTCCACTCCAATACTCGGCAGCCGCAGCAGCATTGTCATTACCAATGATAAGGTCTTGAGTATCACACCTCACAGGCATATCTCGGCAAGCGAGGAGGTGTTCGTCATTTTGAGTCTCATCGCAGCTACAGGAGACATCCTCTTCCACACTAAAACCCCACCTGTGCATGTTTTCCTTGCATCTGGTGACACCCACTCGCAATTGATTTATAGGACAATCAAATAAATAATTACCATTTCACTGCATGTCGTCCGACAGGTTTTGCTATTACTTCTTAAAACATTCAATAACATCAGAGAGAACTTCACGCCAATTTTTTTTTATAGTCAACAGAGCTTACAAAAAAAAAACGATTCTGTACTCCAACGTTATGTCACCGAAATTCTGAATAGGGATTCGTTTGACTGACAATAAATTAATGTTAGTTCTCGGTTCATAATAATTAATACATGTAAACTCCAAACTTCCTAATTATCCTCGATGAAACATGAGCGTACAGCTACGTCTGTTGTTGATGGCAGAAATTCGAAGCAGTGATCCGGCAAAGGACGATGCGCCCGCTTTATCCTTTCATTTTCATTCAAACTCCAGAAATTCGATACCAGTGCTGTGGAAATTTTACGAGTAGTATTATGATGAACAATATTATGTCAAAACAAAAGCACGTTGTTTTAGTGTCGTTGAAATGGACCCAGTTGGTTTTTTTCCTATTATTCTTGGTAGCCTCTAATTGTTTTAGGTGCCATATTATTTATCAATAGCTTTGGGTAGGATTTGGTCTGGATCAGTGTTTTTCACATGAAATTTCTACTCAATGGTTAGGCTGTGACAAGATAGACGTACGTATCTGGTTGAGGTGATACATATTGGCGCAATAACAGATTCAAAAATCTCTTTCATGCGGCGACTGTGGAGAGCTGTGCAGGGCATCAAACATATCGTAGACACTCTTCTTTTGAGAGCGTTTCCTGGTAAAACCTTCGAGAAGAAATAATAATGGAAAAGTAATGTGCTACTGCGCATGGTTCCAACATGTACCACGTGACTGCTGTTAAATTCATACAAACTGTGACGTTTGTCGGTAGCAGTGTGTGACATTCGATATTTTGTTTTTAATATTTTAACGTTAACGCAGAGGAATTTTATGTCTTAATCATATAATTAGTTAAAGGAAGTACCTATGGGTTTTGTTGTGTTATCTTGTGCTTGTGGATAAAAGTAAAATGATTAATAATTATTATTGATAATTTATCTTCAGTCACGTGACTGTTGGATAAAGGAACCAATATTCGGTTCTGCGCATCGATAAAAGTTCTCTAATAATATTTGTATTCAGTGGGTAAAACACACGATGCGACTCCTAATGTTAAACATTTTAAAAATTTCTGCCAAAGTTTTCTTGCTAACTACACGGAGATATAACTACAATTCTTTCAAAATAATTGATAAAAAAAAATAGAAAGATTTCATAGGTAGCAGGTATAAAATAAATTGTTAGTTATGTAGATTTTTCTCATGGCACGAGATAGAGCGCCCGCTTGGTGTATTCCTCATGAATGGTTACACAAAGGACTTCCAGCCCCATAGGTGCCGAAGGGAAGTGTTTACTCATGTGCAAAAGTAGCAGTAACATTAAACAATATTACTCAAGTCAAAACAGTTCTTCAAAGGTGTGAATGTACTCATGTGTAAGTTTTACTTTAGTTTACTTATCTACACTGACTCACTACATGGAGTTCCTGTAAGTAGCTCTTACTCTTTCTAGTCTTTTTGAATTGCAGAATAATTGATTTGTTTAATAACTATAAGGTTATTCGCACTTGGGTCGAAACGTAAGCGTTATTATACTCAAAGTTGTGAACATTATAAACTCGTCCTGAGGCCCTACGTTAACAGTATTCATCTCAAGAATATCAATTAAAAACTTTTATTGACCAGAAACATTTAGAGATCGGCTCTTCACGGAGTCGTATTAACGTAAAACTAAGGTAATACGTGTATGTTTAAATATGCGTTTGAATAATATAGGTAACCGAGTGCGGCGTGTTTGAACATTTAAGGACTTGTGGGGCTAGTACGAGTGTTATCGAAAGCTATTTGCACGCAAATAAGCGCTTATTAGCGTGCAAATAATGTTCTTAAATCAAACGATCGAATCATTCGATCATTTTAGTATGGAAATTTTTTGTAACTCTTTCGATGATTGTTTCGATATTCGATCATCGAAAACTTATACTAGGGCTAGTGTTATACACAAGTGATCTTATTGCTCACGTTCTACCCGTATTACGATACGCTTACGTGATGAAGACGTGTAAGTGTACGAAATTTCATACTCGTCAAGATTTTACAAAAAAAGAGTGGAGAATGCTAATATTTTTTTTCAATTTTGCATTAAAATGCATTAAAGCAACAAAAAGAGAGTACAAACACTATTGTAATGTTATCTACTCACACTCACTTCGATGTTTTTGAGATTGACACAGACGCATATATTATTTTGTTTGAAATTTCTATATATTTAATTATATTTATATTTCTTGGGTTGCGTTTTCACTGTGTACTGGCACCAAAAGTGTATAACCAATTGGATCCGCAATGGAAAGCCATGAGGCAACCAGAGGGATTCAAGAACAGGGTAAAGACTCATCTCCTTGGTCTTGGAGTTGTAGGAGTGGAGTCGTTGCTCCACTTCATGACTTAGGAGTGATGAATGGAGATGAACATTGAGCAGGTGAACAACCCTTTGAGGAACCAAAACTAAATAATGACTTACCCTTCGCGACACAGTCTATGGACTAGTGCGACTGGGAGGAAGTGGGAGAGGGATCAAACTTTAAAGACATTAAGTGTGGATGGAAACGAGGAAAAGGGCCGAGTTGATTGCATGTAGCTTGGGGGGAGTTTTAGCCACGACGAATTGACAATTACTATGTAGTTTTCTTTGCTTTATTTATTTTGCTCAAGAAAGCACTCATTCCCCTACTGTTAATTTTATGTTGTTTTATTTTATTCTCGAACCGTTGATGTGTTCTTTCTGTAAATCTTGATTTTATTTTTTTATTTTTTTCTCTTTTGTAATTGATTAGAATTTGTTACCCGATGTGATTTATCGAAGAGAATTAATAGTGAGGACCTTTCATTGCTGTGCTGACTTCGGTTTTTTCCTATATAAATGTTTGACATTGATTTTTATAGCTATTGATTTTTTACTATAATCTAATATTTGGTACCTGCCTACTTTATATTGTGCAGCAAGTGGATTTAATTGATTATTTGACTAAAGGATTTGTTAGTGTTAATTGAATGATGAAACATATTGTAAATGACATATTTAAGCACAATAAAAATTATTATTATTATTATTATTATTATTGTTTATCTGTGGTCAAACTGAGAATAGATTAATGTTGTTTGTATTTATAATATAGTAAAAACTTTTACATAGGTATTAACATTTCAAATTTGACGTATCCGTTTGATTGTTTTTTTTTTTTTAAGAATATTTTGAAATAGCGCTCGCTCAATCTTTGACAATGGAACCTTTGTATGTTCAAACTTATAATTTAAATAACTTATGGACGAATTTCGAGCACTGGTCGACCACTAGTATAGATAAAAATGTAAACTTCGATCACTAGAAGAAGAAATTGCACAGTAAGTTACAACTTCTACGAAAACAGAGAACTGGTAAACAAACTAATAGTTCACGAATGGCTAACTGATATTGAGGCGCTCAGCAAGTTCTATCAGTAATAGGTATGTAACCAAAATTTTACTAACGCATGTTTATAACATCGGGTCTAGCCACTTTGTTTTGCACAGTAGTTTAACAATGGTACCATCACACAAATTATTTTTTAGCTGCTACTTACCAAACTGCTCCAAATGAATCTAGGCACCGCCACCGTGTGAATTTTCGCTCACCATCTGTTGCCATCGACTAGAAATACTTTTAAAGGCAATGCGTGGGAGGATCCATTTGCTTCATCGGGCAGCATCCTCTCCGAATAACTTAAGCCCCTCCAAAATAATAATAATAATATAAGTAGGTAGCGAAATATTATTTTCATTATTTAAAACCGAATAATATGCATTTGCATATTTTGGATATTTGTGAGCATATTATTGCATATTTCAACTTTAATTCACTAAAAGTCAACTTTTGACTGTCTAATATGAAAAAATCGTATTACTTACTTATTACTAATTAGGCATTCCACCCTCGAAAAGTGATTTTAAGTGTGTGTGGTGTTTATGTGGTGTGTGTGGGTGTGGGTAACATGTATCTGTGAGTATGCGTTGTGTGAGTAGTATTGATTGGAGGTTTCCTTTTCTTTTGTTTTCTTTTTCTTTTGTTTTTTAAGGATAGCTTATAAGTTTGACTTTATCTTTTAAATGTGTAGGATTGCCTTATCAATGATCTTGTTTACATATTTGGATTGTATACATACAGAAACTGTATAATAGGATTAGCTCTCACCTAATTGGGTAATCAGATATACTGTGTAAAAATGATTGAATTTCTTTATATAAATAAAAAAATCTAAAATTTTCGTCGATAAGTCGATGGTTTCTATGACAACAATCAACAAATGTCCGCAGTGAATATTGTTTTTATAGTCGGCGTCACCCTTTAACCTCGCGATGCTCCATTTTGGAACTATATCGATAGCCAATCGATATCAAAAACTCTTGCTTGCATACTTTATGTGCAATTAGCCCTGAAACCGCTTTTATAGTTTCCTAAACTAAATTTATGAATTGATTTCGATAACAGTTGTCAGTAAAGTGTAATTTCATTATGTAGTCTAATGAAAAGTGCTGAAAAATTGGCAGCTACGTATGACCTGGGGCTGGGGCCTAGGGCGGCCAAGATTGCAAATCCGCCACTGTTCGCCACTAGGCGGTAATGTTTAAGTCTCCGAAACTCCTAATCATGAATATGCTCGACATGTTCAACATGTCGAAAAATTACATGTACCTATACAACAAGTAGATATTTAATAATAATTAATGCGATATAGAGAAAAAGTTGGAAATTATTGAGAACAAGAGAGCAACCAAATTTAAAGACTGCGACTGCTGTCATGTATTTGTCGCCAGGATATGACTATATCCATTTTTGTTAATGTCTCATCTTTATTGCCTTTTGGCCACAGCGATAAAACGGCAATCAAGACATTTGGGTTAACCAACCACCTCTACGATGCGTATCTTGATCCTAATATCAACCATCCACGTTTATTTACAAAATATTAAGACTTTTAATTTCAAAAAGCTTTTTATTTAATAATTTACCATTTTTATTATCATATCTTGGTTTTCTTTATGATTTCCAAAGAGGCATTTACATTCTATTTAAAAAAAATCCTGACAGTAATAATTAATACAATCATCCGTTTTTGAATTCAAAATGGTTCCATTCTTAGCGGAAGTGCGTTTTAAAGGGGTAGTAGGTACGCCGGATCACTTTCAACCTTCATTCACACCCCAGAGGTAGGTTCCTTTAACGCGGGCAACCCTACACCGCAGTGGTGAAATGGTGGCTTGGAATAATGAACTAATTAATATGAAAATGTTTAAGGGGCTTAAGTACCATAAATATTTATTATGTTCATGAAATCAACACTGAGAATCTGAGTGCCTCTCTGCGCATCTCCTTGATCTCTAGCCCGTTGCAACCCCGCCTGTGCAATATGTTTTTGTGTTTGCTTTAAACAATTCTGCACACAATAATATAATCAATTCTGGCATACGTAATACAGGTAATAACTATGTTTTTTTATGCAGGTATATATCATTCAAGCGCTCATTCTCCCACCACTTTAATCTGAGCATGTACTGAGATTCCTCTACATTGTAATTTTTATTGAGATGAATAGTTTATTGTTGGGGATTTTTGTTGCTGGTGTGTGTGTGCGTTTGTGGTTGACTATACCTATATATTTTTCTGTAACTTTTATTTTTGTTTTTGCTGACTTTTGCGAACTCTCTAACTTTGAGATTTCTTTTGGCTTTTTTTGCTTTTTCTATTGTTTCTTATTTTATTACTTGACTTTAACCTATCGATCAATTTCTCTATGGAACTGTTTTGTACCTACTGTTTGTATAATTTTTTAATTAGTTGACTTTTTTTGGATTGTTTATTTGTATGTATGTTGATTTAGCCTTTTTTGTGTGTGTGTGTGTGTTTTTTTTTTGGTCTTTACACTGTATGTTTATGTAATATTGTTAATGACCTTTGGTCGTATATGATTGAATAAATAAAAATGTGATGCAGTCAAAGGGCAGGGGGTTTGATCTTCCCCCGAAATGGAAAAAGAGACATTTCTTCAGTAAGTACCAATGAGACTGCAGTTATGTATTTTGTAGTCTGTTCCACTAAGCGACTTAACTAAACCCGTTTCGAAATCATTTTCTGGTTAAGGCTTTGCAACTCGACGATCGCTGATGATACCTCATTTAAAATTTTCATTGAACATACCTAATGTTGTTTGCAGTTTCAACGTTACTAATTCAAAGTCAAACCAACACAAATAAGAACATAATGAAATTATAATATTATTCAAAACGTTCTAAGAAATTGGTAATAATGAGAAAACGCCTAGTTGCCTACTTTGTAGATACTTTTATAATTTTGAACGGGTTCTTACGTACCGCAGAAAGATTACACAGTCTCGAGAATTTAATATGATGCAAAAGTAATATTCAAGTGAAATAATTTTAAATAGCTAAATCAGTCAAGATCTAAGTGATCGGTTTAACAAAATTAAATCACCTTTGATAACAAAAGTGATTTAATTTAAGCATTATTTGCGATACGAAATGACATGGTGATGGCGCAAGATCAGCCGCAACAGAGGTCTTGTTGCCTCCCTATGCTCCTAAATGGGGTTTTAAGTGTATGTGTGTGTGAAGGCGATAAACGCGATGGCCCGATAGTATAATATGAAGAGTACCGGACACCAATACAATATCCTTGACGTGTCCTTTCTCTCTATCAAGACCATACCAGAGATGGATGAGCAGTTGGACATCCGCGTCCCAGGAGTAATACCTATAACCGGGAAAAATCAGAGACACTCCTGCATTTTATCAAGAATAAGTGTTTGAGAAATTATTCCAGTTTTATCCTTGAGTATAAATAGTATATATAGCACACGCCGTGGGGTTGCCGGCTGAGAATAGCACCTCTGCTCTTTTTGCTGGTTTTTCGAGCATCCTCTAAGAGGCAGGAAATCGAAAAATCAGATCGGGACCGTGAGGTTGACCACCTCACGTCCTTAAACTTCAACCGGTCAGAAAAGGCACAATGAACCTCGAACGCCTTTAAGCGCAATGGAGAGCTCTTGATGCCTCCCTATGCTCCTGAGTGGGGCTTAGGCCTCCCGCATTGTTGGTTTGGAGGGGATTCGCTTTGGGCTTGATTTGTGTGGGGCCGGCTTTTTGGTTTGATTTCTTTGATCGAGCTGAGAGGTCGCTTTCGTGCGGGTCGGGTTTGCTGCGGATTGGTCTCCTCCGGGCTGGCTTTCGTTGTGCGGGGGCCATAAAGGGAGTATGTATGTATGTATAACTGCACACACAATATGACAGACTACCGAACGAACCTAATAAAAAGCAGACAATAATCATAATTAATTTGCTTTTAAATATGTTAGTATATAATTTATTTGCTTAATAATTGTTGAATATTCTCATCATTTTTCTAACAGATTAGGGATTGCAATCCGGAAAACCGGATCCGGTATTCTTGATAATATAGGAGTTCTGTCCATGTTGAGTTTGTTGAAAAATTCTTTGATATGATTAACCGGATCCGATCCGGCACAAATTGACGGATCCGACGGAATACCTGATCCGATTTTCCGGATTGCAATCCCTACATACGGGTCACATGGCCAGACCAGCGCAAGAGACAGCAGATAAGAAGTGCGTCTATGCTATGGCAATCCGACATTCTGAATACCTCTGTGTTGGATACTACACTACACTTTGATCTTAGCCCACAGGCCGAGAAGCGGATAGTATCATACTAGCGGATTCCCAGTATCTGTCGAAGCTGGCGCTGCTGCAGCTTTTCGAGTAACTTATTGGTATTGCGGCGGTAACTAACACAACTCTCGCAACTATACATAAGAGTCGGGATGATCTCTACCTAACAACATCTTGTGTGCTGCAAGTCCTGCGGATTTCCTCATTGAGGATCCTATATCTGAGGGCTTTACCTAAGATTGTTCTTAATGTCTTCATCTCTCGCTTTTATGATTATTTGCACATTTACAATACCAACCATTTTAAATATTTTTCTTTTTTTTTGTTGCATGTGGTTCCTAAAGTTTATAAGTTTTGAATACGTCTTTGGGAAAAGGTAAATCCAATTTAGTTCCTATTTCCAATAAGCAGGGAACTATTAGCTGCAGGTGATGTATAACTTTTTTCATTTATTAACACTCGTCTTTATGCTTCTTTCGAGTACTTGTATAGTCTTCAAAATGTGTAAAATTCTACAAAATATAAAAAGAGATAAAAACACAAGAAAGAAATTAAAAACAATAAATTATAAGAAATAAGAAATATTCAAATTTTCAGTCAGAAATAATCAGTTAAGCAAATAAAATAATTAGCCGCATCAGTTTTAAAAAATATTATTAATGTAAATATAATAGTATAATAATAAATAGAACTTGATAATAAGATTTGAGAAAAACGAGGATAGAATAATGAAAATGAAATCATACATTTATTTTATTTTTATTGTTAAAAAATGGCACAAGACGGTAAAAACGATTGCGCCAAAGTGTTCATGTACAAAGAGAGATACCTAATAGTCTTTCTAACTAAGGGTAAGTAGAATAGCAAAATTGGGAGAGGCTCCTGATAATTTCATTAAACCCAACCATTTGTCGCCCTTACAGTCAACTCTTTTGTCACGTTTGCCTTTCTCATCGAAATCAGGAAAATGTTCATTTGTGAATTTTTGTTATCAATCCTGAAAATAAAACGGTTCCATTTCCCCAACAGAAGGGGCGACCATCCCCATGAATGAACAGGGATGGAATTAGATTTTGAAGAGATAGTAACGGTGTGCTGGGAAAATGCTGTAAAAACTCAAAATATACGCAATCTGGGTTCCATTTTCCCCAAAAAAATGTCAAGAAACCAAAATAAACCATAACCCCTCGCATCACCAAACCAAATTAAGTATATTGTGACATCTCCAGTGGCCTCTTGCACAGTGTCAATTTCTCCTGCCGGTTTCTGCATTCAGTAGTGTCGTCTCTCTTTGCTGTCCCCGAAACATTGGTCCAAGCAGAATACCTTACTTGGTAGCGTTAGCCATTATACATTCCTCAGTGCTGGTGCATCCATAAAAGTCAACTGTTTCCTTTCTTCATCAATAATCTAATATTGGGTGAACCCTGTTTTCTGAATTTCAGTCATCATGTTGGGCTGTTCATGTGGAGTTGGGCTGGTCACCGACACCAGATAGACCAAGAAGGTTCTCGAGTGGCTTCCAAAAAATGGGCGGAAAAGTGTGGGAAGGTTTCAGGCGAGCGGGTGGATGCGGCTGGCGCAGAACAGAGAACGGTGGAAGTCTTAAAGAAGAGACCTTAGTCCTTAGTTCAACAATCGAAAAGAAGGTTGACGAATGAAATACTCTTAAATTTCCAGATTATTTCCATAAAAAGCTTGGAAAATAAGAGTCTGCCTCTACAGTGTATTGAAAATTATAAAGAAATAGAATCTAAAAAGATAGTAAGAGAAAGTAGATAAGAAGAAAACTGGGTTGATAATGATTCTAACAGAATCGATATCTTAATTTCAATTTCACCCAAAAATTTAACATCCATTTTCTCAAAACAGGTGATTTTAAAATCCTACAGTATTCATCTAGCACAGCGAATTTTAGGACCTTTGTTAGTTAGCCTTAAATAAATCGGATATTTTGCCTTCTGAGGCATTGTTTCAAATAGTTTAATATTACTTACAATGTTTGCTAAAATTCATGATCTTAAGTTCACATACTATCTGGCCAAAGCCCAGGCACATGGGCTTGTGGGATCGAAACAAAGTACCTCGGGATAATTTTGAGTATAAGATGCGGCCCATCACTTCTACAGTATGGAGAGGACAAGTGTTGAGGATGCCGAATGACCGTTGGCCGAGGAGAACGCCTTTCTTCCCCTCATCAGGGTAGGCACCGAGAAAGACCCTCCTTTGTGTTCCGTTCCTTTTAACCAGAGTTGAGGGATTATGACATGAGGTGCGAGGAGATCATTGAAGCCGCGTAAGATCAAGCGCGGTGGAGAGCTCTTGTTGCCTCCCTATGCCCCTAATTGGGGTCAAAATGGGAGTAGTTAGTTACACATTATATTTTAATGGCAATCTTGTAGAGAAATCATCAAATAAAATCTTGTATTTTGTTTTTTTTTATATAAAATTGATACCTATGTACCTGTTCATATATTCTGACGTTTTTTGTGGCCAGATTGAGGACTTATTTGGTAGACAAATGAACAAAAAATATATGAAGAAAATGTAGAAGTTATTCATTAGATTATAATAATGATTGTTTTCTTTATATGTTCAATTTGTAAATAAATAGGATTAAGACATATTATTGTCAATACATTAAAATAGGAAGTGTAAGTAGAAAAAATAAACTGCCATGAAGAAAAAATAACAAAATGGATATTTAATGGAGCAGAACTGATCCATTTAGTCAGGAAATAATTAATTCTCCAAAACACAAAAGGTCCTTACATTCTACTAATTTCATCATTATTATTATTTGTTAGAATAATTCTATTGTCCTTTTCCTAAATAAGGATTATACCTTAATATCCTTTCTCATATTAAATGCCAAACGAAAATGGCAACATATTATAATGTGCTACTTTAATACATGACTACCTCGTATAACGTGTTAACTTGTCTTAGTTCCAGAGTCTTTCTCGTTGCATAGAACATCCGTTAAGCGAAGCAATCTTAAAAGTGAAATTTAAATGCAATGTATTCCTAGGGAGCAATCCGTCGTCTGACAAAACGGCAGTCTTATCATTGTTTTTTGTTACTACGGTAACAATATTGTCAATTTTCTTTATTTTTGACATTCACCGCTACCGCTATAGTAGTACCCAACACCACCTATATAAGAAGGCCATAGTGCTGCGTCACATCGTGAGGCTCACCGTTCACTTGTCTATATCTGTATGTACTTACCTATACACTATGATATATGTCTACAGCTACACGCCAGCGGCCGTGACGCGAGAGGCCAAAAATGGCCACCAGCACTAAGGCCTTCTTATATACATAGGTGGTGTTGAGTAGTACCGTAGTCCTAGGAAAACAGACGTAAACGGAGTAGCGTAACCGCATGCTCGGGCGCCAGCCGTGTCTAGGAATGGGTTACAGGTTTCATATATTTGACGAAGCAGTAGTGGTGCGGAACGAGCCGTGCGGCTGTAATCTCAACAGTCGCCGCCGCATGGGAATTCCACATTTACCTACTTACTCATAACAAACATTTTTTTTTATTTCAGCTCTGATGGCTTTCTCTCACTTGTGTAGTTTTTGTTTCGTATTCGATACTCAATTGACATTGTACATAAATATATCTTGTATTGTAAATTTGTTAAAGGCAAAATGTTACTGTGTACCCACTAATAAATAAATATATTATGAATGAGTAGGCAAATTGTTTAAGCTTTTAGAATTTACATATTGCAGTCGATTCCGAATTGGGACACATCGGGAATTGGCCATTTTGTCCAATTAAGCGGCTGACCCAACTAGGCGAATTTCATTTTTTTGGTTGCACTAACGATGTGGTATTAGGAGGAAAAAATTCCAGCTGTATGTTTTGTAGATTGTCTAAATGAAGTTGTGCCGCACAAAAGTTAACAAATTGTTAAATTTTGTTCTCAACTAGTTCTAAAGCCAATTTCTAAAAATTTCAGAAGTCATTCATGCATTTTTATTTGCATGGTACTCCACTGGCAAACTCTCCATTCTGAACCCCTTAAAGCATTGAGGTCTAGCATATTTTCCTATGTTCAGTACCTTTCGTTTGTCAGTACCTGACATATTTGTACAGCATAACACAGTGATTCCGGCATCGCATTTTTATAACCAAACAGTGCAATTAGCATAAGGATCCATCTGGCGTAGTACGATAATAGAGGCAGGTTTCATCAGCATTGTAATCAGGTCATCAGTACAGAAATTCTCTAAAAAGTATGAATCTTAAATTTACTGTCCCAATTAAGCGGAATGTTGTCCCAATGAAACATATAAATTTACTATTGGTTTCTTGGTTTGGTTTCTGTTCTTTGAGATTTGTCCCAAATAAACGACTGTCCTAAATGTGTGCTAATTGAGCGGGATTGACTGTATACTAAATTAATACATTATGGTACAAATATTTTTAACTTTTTGCAATAATGACTGGTATCCTCAAATTCACGTTCCAACTCAACGCAAGAAGCTCTTGCTTAGAATTTAATCGGTTGCCAGTAGTTACGTAACTAATGTATTGAATAAAACATTTTCAGAATACAGAAATGTCAAAAATCTCAATAAAAATTGGATACGACGCAACTCAATCGTCTGTTTTTCATTTCAGAATAGCCGTCATTATTATGTTCTATCTTACGAAAGGTGTGAAGCAAGCGTGTGTCATGTCACCCTGGTTGTTCAATTTGTTTTTTTTTTTTAGTCAGTGGATTAAAAGATCCTATAAATATTGGGGTTGAATCGAATGGATTAAAGGTATGTGTGCTTTTGTTTGCAGATGATTTAATACTTATGGCTGAGTGTGATAATGATTTGCAAGAACTTGTGTCAAGTGTGTTTGAAAATTTTGAAAAAAAAAACGGTTTTAAAATGAATTTTAGCAAAACAAAGGTCTTTGAAAGGGAATTCTTTCTAATCTAATTCTTCTGATGCTTGATTTATTGGATTCTTCTCCGCTCCGGATAACAGAATAACTAATAAAAAGTTGAATAAATGTATGAGATATGATATAAAATATAATATTAAAGTTAGTATGGATCGGATTTTCTAACCTTTCTAACCTAACTAAAGATTGATATTTTGGTAGAAATATTCTATAGATCAATGTTTTCCCTTTGTTTGGTAGAAATATTCTATAGATCAATGGTTATAATAATATTGTACATTGTAATTGTACAATATTATTATAACCACATTTGATTTTTTCACAATGAGTAGTCAATAGTCATGTATGTTAGCTATGCCATGTTACCCAGCAAAGTTTTATTGACGGAGAGGCGAGACGAAGTTCGATGGGTCAACTAGTAAATAAAACTTTATTGTTCCAGCGTAAAGTGTGGCGATAGTTAAAAAGACAGTCGAAAGGGCGGACTTATCCCGAAGGATCTCTGCCAGCCAACCCAGATTTTCATTCTAGAATAGAAATTTTAGTTTCGTTTGTTAAGAAATTGCGGAACCATTAAGTAAAATAGATACAGAAAGTATCTAAGACAATGGGCCCTTAATTATTTCAAATATTTGACTAGTTCTAAACGTAAACTATTCCGTGAATTACCCTGCTGACTCATACGGAACACTTACATACAATCTTGACAGAAATAGTGAAGCTGAATTTCTAAGCGGGTATCTCGCAGTCTATAAACTAGCCGCATTAATAAAATCAATCAATAAACATGTCTTAGAAGATTTGTAAATAAGAATATGATTTATTGTATTGTTTTTATATCGGTTTAACATCTTTTAACAAAAACAATATAATTTGTTGAATATATTTTCTCCTTCAAGCGGAAACTATAAAATTGTTTTGTTTATCAGCTGATACCTATTTATACTGTTTATTTCTTTATACGTGGTGCGCACTTAAAGTTTCCGGAATGAATAAGAAAAAGAAAGACTATTAACTATCGAAAGTGAATCTATTGTTTCTCTTTGCATAAATACACTTTTTCATACGAATAAACCAATTTTCAAAACATTCGTGCCACTCCTCCGTGGTGACCTCAGAAACATGTTTTTCATACTCTTCGACAGCCCCTTCTGGTGATGAAAATCGTTGACCGCGTAATTGATTCTTAATTTTTGGGAAAAGAAGAAAGTCACAATGTCGGGACTGTACGGAGGATGGCTCATAAGTTCTACGTTTTTCACCTTCAAACATTTGTTTGTCTGTCTGGCCGTGTGGGAACTGGCATTGTCGTGGTGCAAGATGATACGGTGTTTACGGTTAATTTTACGGAGTTCGCCAATAGTTTCCGGCAAGCAAATGGTCGTGTACCGGTCACTATTCACGGTACGATGATTCTCTAAAGCATCAGTAGTCACGTGTCCAGTTTTATAACACCAGAATAACACCAAGTAACGCGGTCCACTTTTTAGGCGTCAGTCAAATTATGTGGGATAAAACGCGAGCATAGTTTTTTTTATAAAAATAAATGTATAACTACGTTGTTTCTGTCACTAATAATTTTATTCGAGTAGACATGTTTCGGCTATTACCTAGCCATTATCAATACTAACTCAGCTTCCATTCCATGATCCACAGACTATTGACAATACCACTAAGTGAAACAAATTTCAAAGTTGAACTAGACACCATAAAACAAATAGCTCTAAACAATGGCTACCATCATTAACAAATAGATTCCATTTTATACAAAAAACAATACAAAACAGTCATAACTAAATATCTCTATTCAGCACCGCTTGAACGAGGCAAAATTTCGTGGAGAAAGTTCAATTTCATTCCCGGGATCTCCTATCACATTCTTAAACACATACCTAAAGACATTGCAATAGCTTACTATACGAATAATAAACTGTCAAGACTCATAACGAACAATAAATCTAACATAGACGACGATAACAAGAGCGGAGTATACCAACAAAAATGTAACACCTGTGACAGTACATACGTAGGTATGACAACGAGAAGATTCAGTGACAGAATGCTCGAACATAAAAAATGCTTACGAGGGACTGGCTTCTCAGAATTCGCAAACCATATACTTGAGACCGACCATACTACAGACTTCACTAACTTTAAAATACTCAGCTCCAAACACAATATGACGTACAAAAAACTACACCTGACAGAGACTCTTGAAATTCATAAAAACATCAACTCCGACAACAATATCGTAAATAAAATAACCATACCAAACGCACCACCGATACTTAAAATATTCCCGTTAAAAGATAACATCCCACACTCCACTCACCCCCGTATTCCCCATCCCTCCTCAAGACATCTTAGTTAAGCTTGCAATATAATATGTAGATCTGTAGAATTTAAGTTAGTATTGATAATGGCTAGGTAATAGCCGAAACATGTCTATAAAATGTCAAATAAAATTATTAGTGACAGAAACAACGTAGTTATACATTTATTTTTCTAAAAATTGATAACTGTCACAAAGTAAACCCAAAGACAATTGAAAAAATAGTTTTTTTACACCCAAATGTTTGTGTATGATTGATTATATTTGAATCGTGCCTATGTCTAAGGATGCCCGAATCTTCTTATGGTAGGTCACATGCCTGTCTGTTTCGATCATACGGCATACAGCATCGAGGTTCTTGTTTTTCCTAGCGGTGGACGGACGACCATCACGAAATTCGTCATTGAGGTTGACACGATTGCGCTTGAATTCTGCGAACCAACTGTAAATAGTCGTCTTGCATGGTGCTTCATCGCCAAAAGCAGTTTGAAGCCGAACGAGGCTCTGCTGAGCTGTCAAAATACATTTAAATTCGTAGAAAATTATACTACGAAAATTTTCCCACGTTAAATCCATATTAGGTAGTGTGTAGACACAGAATTTTTAAAATGGCGTCACAGTGTAAAAACAATTGACAGTCAGATGGAATAAGCTGCATTCTACAGCCAAAGAGTTCCATTTTCAAATGTTGTAGGTAATTATTTTTTAAATATTGTTTATGTAAGTGGTCAGTTCCAGAAACTTTTAGTGTGACCTATGTACCATCGAGTATATTGGGATCCTATACTGAGTTTATACAGTGTATGATCTGATCAGTTAGTCGAGTAAACTCCATACTTCAGAGAATCGGGACTTTGGAAATGAATGATTATCGAGACTGCATTGTACTACAGAGTTTGACAACTGTCGGTGGATGAAACAGCGCGAATTAAAAACATCAATCTTTTGAAAACGGACTTAGTCTCAAAACAACTATAAGAGTGACATTTTTTATATGGCTGTTATTTTAAAACACACAGGGGCTTAATTAAATTTTTTTCTATGTGGTCTTGATTTGACAGGACAGGCTGCATGGTTTAGTAAAGATAATGCTGTATAATTTATTAATATTCTCCGGCTTATATTCCGATCAAAACCCCATTTGAAGGCAAAGGGAGGCAACAAGAGCTCTCCACTGCGCTCGATCCAGCGCAGTTGCTATAACCTCCTTCCACACACACCATGACGTCCAAATCCCTAAGCTCTATTTCGAAGGCACAGACAATGTGTGGAAGGATCTTCTCGTCTTCGGGACCCTAATGGGAGGAAGAACAGTGCATCAACTCACCATCCATCCATCCATATTCTTTAGCTTGAAGAAGGAAGTTCGCTCCCAAAAATTTCATTTGAATAAATTATTCCAATAAATAGAAAAAACTAACTAAATTTTAATTTCTAATGATTTAATCAACTAAAATTTAACGGTCTAAAAGTTAAACTTTTTTGATTTTCCGTCTGCTGATGGCAAAGGTAAACATTATTTTTTCCATGTTTGTTGTAATATTTGGAGTAAATGTTGTTTTGTAATAAGTAATGAGATGGTTTTTCTTTATAACAAACAAGGGTGGAGTTTTTCTAAAATTAAAAGAAGTTTATTGAAAAAAAAACATACCTAGGTATTTGAAAATAAAAATATATAATATTAAATGTAAATTAAAAAATCACTCACCTAAAATTAAATGAAAAACAACATTTAATGTCCCTTATTTATCAAATGCTCTATGTCTAAATACCTTATAACCAAACCTAACCAAAATCATACTGAATCAACTGTCAATTTTGAAAGTAGAACAAACTTAAGATAAGCACTTGCAGTGCTTTTGTTTTGTTAATTTTGGCTGGGACGTGTGTTGAGGATGCCGAATGCCAGTTGACTGAGAGGAGCGCTGTTCTTTCACCCATCAGGATCCAGGAGACGGCAAGATCCTTTCAAACCTTATCTGTGCTTTCGAAAAAGAACCGTTTTTACTTAAATTCATTTTAGTTTGGGAAAGTTTGTTAAATTAAATACGGCAGGGTATACGAAACTGATATTTAAGTTTTATTGTGGAATGAACTACTCTAAGGTTCCTACAGGCCGTAATTGAAAAACATAATTCTCGAATCAAATTAAACTATCTCAGTTAGAAAAAATGTTTCTTAATTCTGATATACAATAAACTCCCAATTATTTAGCAACTCCATTTACATCGTACCTAATATGTAGAGAACGGATTATATGCAAATGCACATTTGCATATATTGGTTTTTTTTTTCAGAACATTGCATATTTCGACTAAAATTTAATGATCTTCCATATTTGGGTATACTTTCTTCTAAAATTTTAATGAATCTTTGGTATAGGTATCGAGTACACATACGATTTAACGAAGATTCCCGAAGACGGTCGGCTTTTTCGTAAACCAATCGTAAAGGTGCGACGTGTTGCTGAACGAGCACCGTCGCCCGTCATTGCAAGGCTTACAATGACATCACATCTTATCATAGGCTTGGTGTGGTCGGTCAAAAAGCTGGAAACCTAGGGTTTTCCCTTAGATAAATCAACTCCGACTTGCCAGGAACATTTCCAATAAAACTGAGAGAAAAGTTTGAAAGCATTTCAAACAACAACCCTGGTTATGAATCTTTTTTACATATCAACAATTTTATTAACGGATCGAGTTCAACTTTACCAGAGTTACCTAGGTACTAGTATAACACCGAAATTCAAATACCGTCCAGTGACCTCAGTGGATGTAGATAACTAAGTTCTCAAAAATCTTTTTACTGAAAATTTGGAACAGTACTTGGATTCTTAACGTTTTCTAGAACAAAAAGCAGCAAAATGTAAATGTAGTAATTAAAGAAATATGTTTTAATTTAATGAAGGCTGTTTTTTTTTAAATAATACTGATAAACGAGCGAAGACTTTGTGTAACAATAGATTATAAAAACGTTACATATTTTGTGGTATATATTTATATATGATGTTGCATATTATGTTGGCACTTTTTTGGCGATTTTGGTGCATATTTCGAGCATTTATGATGCATATTTCAATCATTTTAAGTTGCATATAATCTGGTCTCTACTAATAAGTATACACGGAGTTTACATAAAACTTATGATGCAGAGTGTTTTGTTGTGAAACAGATGAAGCATGTTGTTTGATTTATGCCCACCTGTATATTGTATATTACTATTGTTTACTTCGTCTTGTTTATTTTGTTTATTGCAGATATTTTGATAAACATGTTAATTTGCAGAGAGTAAAACTTGTTGATACCAAATCACTATGAAATATACAAAGGGTTGTGTAAGAAATAGCGGGGACCATGTAGAATATGAATTATAAAAATATTTCTCTGTTTTTGTTTTGTTTTATTTACCTACGTATTTTAGCTACTTTCACCTCAAACTAAAAATGAACCCTCTACTACCTTAACTGTTATTTGGTCAATGTTTTGCCTATTTTATAGCAAGTGTTGTACCTTTTTGAATAGCCAAAGAGACGTAGAAGTTTTTAAAATTATTTGCAGAACAAGTTCTATATTTTTTTTTAAAGTGCTTCAATATACTTAGTGAAAATTCTTTAATCCTTACCCTTGTTGAGCTTTATTTTTAAGCTGTTAGTAGTAGGTTCAGTTTTTGTTAATCATTTTTATGAATTGACATGTCCTCTCACTGGATACATAAAAAACTGCACCCAAGGACCTCGATCGATTAAAAGACAAAAAAGAAAGGATTTTTTTTTCAAAATCTTTAAAGTTCAATATCTCCATAACGGTTAAGTTTCGAACACCATATTATTATAGAATCAAATCCATCAGAAATGACCTAAATAATAACATCCTTTAATATTCAGTACGAATTTTCCTGTAACCCCGTATATTTCTTTTGTTTACAATAAATCGGACGAGGGACTGAAAAGCATCAAAAATAATTTCAATAGAACATTGTCCTTTTTGGAAAAAAAATAATTTCATAAATTCAGGTAGGTACTATAAAAATAAGGAACAGATTAACATGACGAATATGTCGATAAATTTCATGTTCGTAGCAGAATTCGAACCTGCAGAGACGTGAGCCACTGGGCTAACTGCCTCAATGCTAATTCCTTCAAAATACGTGTATATTAAAAAAAAGTAGTATAGGTAGATGTATTTTTTAATAATTATCAATGAGATATTATAGAGACATCTTTTAGAACTTTTTGAGAACAAATAGAGTTCATTAAGATCTTGTCCTAAAAAATGGACACAAAAATCTACATATTATACTCGTACTTAGAACGTTGTGTACAAATTAGGATGTTTTCATTTTTTCCTATAAAGTAATATTGAAAACATTATTTACTGGATTTTCATATGTAATATTTTTACAACAAAATACTCATGCGGTTTGTTTTATCGAAAGTAGCTATTGGAAGTAATGATTTTATAAAAAAAAACTAGCCATATTCCCAAAGAACCTCAAAATTTAGACTATATTTTCTACAAGAAAAAAATCTAAGTACCTAATCAATATTCAGGTGTAGGAAGACAGCTGATGGGGGTGGAGTTTGTGAAAAAAAAAATAAGATAAAAAGGTTAAGAATGAAATTAGCATATTATTTTCTTTTACCCTTTTCGTAGACTAAGGAGTTTGTTATGTCTGGGTTGTCTTCATGAGATGCTGAATTCCAACCTTCTTTCCATAGTTTTGCAGGTCTTCCTGGTCTTCGACGTTCACATTTTTGAGCAAGGCTTCGACCTCACAAATCTCACAGTTTTCTATTTTTCTTATTCGATCACATTGAGTTTTACCTGAATTGAAATGAATTTATTTTAAAGTTATCCTCAAGCTCTAAATCTTGAGGAACACTGATGAGTTGAGACGACTTAACTGAGATCTTTTGATAAAATATATGTAAGAAAGTACCATGTAGGTACGTTCCTTAGTTTTGTTTTGCTTCACCTAAATTTCAATAGATGGCATTTTAGATATTTGACAGCTAATGCATGGCGACGATATAAAACACGTTGTGTTATAGTAAATAATAAATTAAATAAAATCAATTCAGTTAGAGATAAAAGTATAAACATCAATTGTCGTTTCTTTGTTTTTCAGGTAAGATAAGTGTATACATTATAATGGTTGTGAACCTCATTTTGTTTATTTTTATTTCAAGTTTAATAAAAATATTTTAACTTTGTTTTTCAGAAGAAACTCAATTGTGTTTTGAATAATATACTATCATAATCCCAAATCACATTATAAAACGACAATTACTTTGTACAAAAATGCAGAGAAAGCTGAAATTTTCATTCAAATATGTGGAATCGCCTCATGAAAAAAAAACCAATATAGTTATAATAACCTCACTTTTTACGGAGGACGATACCGAATATATTTTTTCAGATGAAGACAAAATTGTTAGCAAACACATTGCATTAATTAAAACAGACAATTATAAAAGAATAAAAAAAAGTTTAACCAGAAGAGGGCAAGAGAGAGAAATTTGGATAACGTGCACAGAGGAAATGGAGAAAATTTATTTCGATCAAGACGGTAATATAACCTTTAATGATCTATATCTAGAGCGGATTGTGGGAGGAAATATAATAGAATCCACACATAAAGGAGAAAATCAATTTAATTTAAAAAACATAGCAGAGAGATTCATGATTGATAAATTTTTTTTGAAACACCTAAATGCAAAGCAATGGCTTGATACTTTTGAAAAAGAGTGTAGAAGATTTGAGATAGAGGAAGAGTGTGCAAAAATTGAAATTCTGAGACTATTTCTAGATAGACCGTGTACAGAATGGTACGCAGCAACGTTAACAACATTGACGGCGGAGGCTGGATGGTTGAAATGGAAAGAAAACTTTTTAGAATCGTTTGCAGACAAAGGGTGGAGTGGCGGCATGTATGCTATATCATTCAAGTATAAGGAAGGCTCATTGATGGAGTATGCAATGAGAAAGGAGAGGCTGTTACTTGATATGGACAAAAATATTAGCCCGAAAACTCTTGTGATGCTAATAGCAGCAGGATTACCCGAGTTTATTAGAAGTAAAATCGATAGAGAAAAATGTGAAAGTTCAACCGGCCTACTGCATGAAATTAGAAAATGTGAAAATATTGTGATTAAAAATAGTTTTATAAAAAAAAGAGAGGAAAGACAAGATAATAAAAGGAAATTTGAAGAGAAGAGACCATGTAAAACATGTGAAAAATTAAACAAAGGTAATAGGTATCATACAGAGGACTCGTGTTGGTTTAAAAAGAAAAGCGAGAACGAAGCTAGAGTAATTGGACACAATTCATTAATTGAAGTAGAACTGAACACAGAAAAAAAAAACGAGTAAGCACACCATTGATTAAAGTAAAAATGTTATTAGAAGATAAGTTAGAGATAAATGGAACATATGACTCTGGATCACAGGTATCTCTCATAAATTCAAAACTAGTTAAGATAAAGCAAAAGACAGAAGATGTCAATAAAATATTTTTAAAAACGGTCAATGGTGTGACACAAACAAAAGGTTTAGTAACCATAAAAGTAAAAATTTTTAAGAAAGAAAAATATATTGATGTATACATCGTAGAAAGAGATGATTTTGAAGACTTTATTATTGGTCTAGACATAATAAAGAAATTTATGCTAATTCAGGATGAAAATTTACAAATTTTTCAAAAGGAAAATTTACAAATAGAAAACAATTTTAATAAACTGAACAAATATGATGAATTGGAAGAAGTTAAGGTAAATTTTAACGAATATGTGAATGAAGATGAATTTAGAATGATTTTGGATCACTTAGACAGTGAAAAAAAAGTCAAGATTGAAAATTTGGTAGAAAAATATAATACAGTATTTGCTAAAAATAAATATGATGTAGGTACTGTTACAGATTACGAAGCTCGAATAGACCTAATAGTTGATAAATATTGTAGTAAGAGGCCGTATAAATGTAGTATAGAGGATAGAAAAGAAATAGAAGATCAAGTGGAAAAATTACTGGAAAATAAACTAATTGAAGAGTCTTACAGCCCATTTGCAGCACCGGTAACTCTAGCATTAAAAAAAGATGAAAACAAAAGATCAAGATTGTGTATAGATTTTCGCGAATTGAACAAAATAGTTACACCACAAGCACAACCATTCCCATTAATAGAAGATCTAATAATAAAAACAAGAAACTGTAAATACTTCACCACGCTAGATATAAATTCCGCCTTTTGGTCAATTCCACTACGCATTGAAGATAGACAAAAAACAGGATTTGTTACTCAAGAGGGTCATTTCCAATGGACGTGTCTACCGTTCGGATTGAAGACATCACCAGCTATTTTCCAGAGAATTTTATCCAATATCTTAAGAAAGCACAATTTAAAAGAGTTTTCGGAAAATTACATAGACGACATTTTAATTTTTTCAGAATCATTCAACGCACATATAGAACATATAGAAAAAGTAATAAAAGCAATTGTATATGAAGGTTTCAGACTAAAGTTTAAAAAATGTACATTTGCAGCAGAATCAGTGAAATACCTCGGACACATAATAGAACATAATACCGTAAAACCATTGAAAGATAATTTAATTTCAATACAAAATTTTCCAACACCGAAGAATATAAAAAATATTAGGCAATTTCTAGGAAAAATAAACTTCTACCATGATTATATACCAAAAAGCTCAATACTATTAGAACCGTTACATAAACTATTACGAAAAAATGAGAAATTTTTATGGTCTGAAGAATGCGAAATATCTTTTAGAGAAGTAAAAAAATTATTATGTTCTCAGCCAGTGTTGGAAATATTTGATAAGGATCTACCAATAATAATTTACACGGATGCAGCTATAGAAGGCATTGGCGCTGTATTTAAACAATTGCAAAATAATGGTAAAGAAAAGCCAGTAGCGTATTTTTCTAAGAAATTGAATGATTCACAAAAACGAAAAAAAGCAATTTATTTGGAATGCCTGGCAATCAAAGAAGCAGTAAAATACTGGCAACATTGGCTGATTGGAAGAGAATTTACAGTATTTACGGATCATAAACCATTAGAAAACATGAATATAAAAGCTAGAACAGATGAAGAACTTGGTGAGTTAGCATATTATTTGTCACAATATAATTTTAAAATTAAATATATTCCGGGAAAAAATAACACTGAAGCAGATAGTTTAAGCAGAAATCCGGTTTTAGAATCAAACGAAAATACGGACGAAGTGCTACAAATAGTCAATCTAATACAAATAAATGATATAAAACATGATCAAGAACAAAATAAATTATTACAGAACAATAAAAAAAAATTAATAGAAAAAGATGGAGTGTTCTATAAAAAAATTAGAAATAAAGAAAAAATAATTTTATCTGAAGAGTTCAGCTTACAGTTAATTAAAGAAATACACTCTGAGTGGTGTCATATAGGAATAAAACAAATGATGAATAGGATATGCAGTTATTATACAGCCAAAAATATGATTTCAAATATATTTTGTTTTTGTAAAAATTGTGAAATATGTATTAAGAACAAAACTAGAGGGCAAGGAAAATATGGTCTTATGTCACAATTGGGTCCAGCAAAAAAACCATTCGAAATAATGTCAATTGACACCATTGGAGGCTTTGGAGGACAAAGATCAACAAAGAAATACCTCCACCTGCTTGTAGACCATTTTACAAGATATGCATTCATTTCAACTTCAAAAACCCAGAGTGCAACTGATTTCAAAAAGTTGGTTAACAAAGTATTGGAAACGGACAAAATTGGAATAATACTTGCAGATCAATATCCTGGAATAAACTCTAGAGATTTTAAAGAATTCCTAATAGAAAATGACATTAAATTAATCTTTACAGCTGTTGATTCGCCATTCTCGAATGGTCTGAACGAGAGACTGAATCAGACTATAGTTAATAAGACGAGATGTAAGATCAATGAGAAAGAAGAAAAAAGAGCTTGGACAACGATCGCTAGAGAATGTATCGAAAAGTACAATGAAACAGAGCATACGGTGACTGGATTTACGCCCAAATATTTATTAGATGGCACAGATACTAGTATTTTACCAGAAGATATGAAAATAAGAAATAATAAAGAAAATTGGATAAAAGATAAAGAAATAGCTCTTGAAAGAACAAGAAAATCACATAATTATAACAAGAAAATATTTGACAGGAATAGAAAGGACTACCAATTCAAAACGGGAGATCTAGTATATATAGAAAATGGCAACAAGTTAAACAGAAAAAAATTAGATGAATTGAGAATTGGACCTTATGAAATAATAGAAAAAATATCGGATTCGATATATAGAGTAAAAACTGGAAAACGAAAACAAGAAAATGGATTATACCATATAACCAAATTAATACCAATAGCATTTAATAATGAAAATTAAGACTGAAAATTGTAAAAATTTTCACCCTGTGATGGGGAGATGTAAGAAAGTACCATGTAGGTACGTTCCTTAGTTTTGTTTTGCTTCACCTAAATTTCAATAGATGGCATTTTAGATATTTGACAGCTAATGCATGGCGACGATATAAAACACGTTGTGTTATAGTAAATAATAAATTAAATAAAATCAATTCAGTTAGAGATAAAAGTATAAACATCAATTGTCGTTTCTTTGTTTTTCAGGTAAGATAAGTGTATACATTATAATGGTTGTGAACCTCATTTTGTTTATTTTTATTTCAAGTTTAATAAAAATATTTTAACTTTGTTTTTCAGAAGAAACTCAATTGTGTTTTGAATAATATACTATCATAATCCCAAATCACATTATATATATTGTATTTTTCTTACATTGATTGTACCTAGCTGTGCGAGAGATTTCTGTTATTGAAGCACTGGAGATTCTATGATATTGTTTCATAATTTCTTGTTCAGTATCCAATTATTGGCATCTTTAAATATCTTCTAGAACTATAGAATCGTTCTACCTGCCTTGCTCTATTTCGACGTTCTTCAACGCATAGTAATTTAGCGACCTGAGATACTTCTGTAGATATATCACACCCTTATCGTCCTGTTTAATCACTTACAGTACTCCAAATACCTCTCTTCTTTTGTGTCATTTTAAATTGAGATTTCTAATCATCTTTCTGGCAACCGTCGACAGTAATCCATTGTCCCGAAGACGAGGAAGACCCTCTCACACTGTGTTCCGCTTCTTCGAAGCAGAGCTGAGGGACATGGATATGGTGTGGGAGGAGGTCATAAACATTGCGCAAGATCGAGCGCAATAGAGAGCTTTTGTTGCCTCCCTATGCCCCTGAGTGGGGTGTAAAAAGGAGTGTGTGTGTTGTATGTGAAACAACAACGAGCAAGAGCTTACACCGAGAACTAATTATTAATGGGCAATGACAAATACGCGCGCCAGAGTTGTGGTTTTTGTTCGTTGATGTTTTTTGGTGTCAATATCAACGATCAAGATAAAACTATCTATTTCTGGCTCTGGCTCCATGTTCATTTGATGTAAACGCACACTTAGACAAACACACAATTTACTTGATAAATATCATTATGTAGATAGCATATTTATTATAACTAGGTATATACATAATATGGACTGTATAAATCCCATCGTTTTTTGTGGGATTTTGGGATTTCTTTTATTGGGTCCGCTGCGCTGTGGGGACAGGAATATTTTATTATCGGGTTTTTACAAACCACAGCGGATAATTTAAGTTTGCTCTAGAGATTTTCCCAACACGCAATTTATCTATGTACATAGGCACTAAATGTATTTTTATTCTTTCTATCGTTATTTTTTTGCTAAACAAACAGGTATTTTTCAAAAAAATCCCAAATTAATGGTATCGCCTGCAACATTTATTTTACACTAACACAATTATTTACAATAACGAGCAGCAAAACCTGTCTGACCTAAAGAATGAATTGTTTGATAGTCTTATCGGTTATATTGTTTTTTACTTTTTCTGTATGATAAACACTGTTTGGCGCAAAGGTTTATACTGTCCAGTGCCATTTTTTTTAATAAATAAATATCGTCCCTAAAAGGGTGTTAATTTTACTTACCAAGTTAGAGAATGCAAGAATTTGACATTTTTTCCCGTGGCAACAGTTGTATATGTATGAATTTCTAATCAAGTACTTATAGCATACTTTTTCGGCTAACTGACGAATAATCTAGTTTATTTAGCGTATGGCCACCTCACCACAATTTACATATAATTGAATACAACTAATAAGTACATTTTTATTTAATGTTAACTCTCGCGCTGCTCTCTCCACATGTTTCTTTAAATTTTTTTATAGCAAATATTGCTGAATTAAATTTGGGTGCCACCTTGTCAATGTGTGGACTCCACTGCAATTTCCTGTCGACCTTCCAACGCTTCTTCTTCCAATTGAATCATTGAAAACAAACCTCTTTTTGTGAAATCTAGTTCATCCATACGTAACATATGCCTTGAAATATAGTTAGTATGTTGTTTTTTTTCCCATACCGGCTTAATTCAAAGTTTCCGCGAATTATGTTTGCGAACATATATACCAAATTACAAGCATCTTTTTTATCAGATACATTGCATCTGGATTAAAAACATATAAGTTTTTTTTAATCTGTAAGAAGCTCCTTTGAAGTAGGAACGTAAATAAATAAACCGCTTGTTTGTTATATAGAGAGCATAAAATCATCGCTGTGTTCCGTTTTTTCTATTTATTATTGTAACAGCGCTAATACGATACGATGTAATTCATTCTAAATGTTTAAACTAGACGTGGGTAATAAAAATCAAACAGTTTGAGAAACTCGATTAACAGTTTTGTTCCTCCGTTCGCAGTTATAAATGTCAGCAAATCTTAAATTCCGATATATTTACATGTACAATGTGCAATGTGCATTGTCCACGAACTTTTTCATGCAAACATTACCACTTTCGCCGGCAACGTGAACCCATTTTTGTCTCATAGGTACCTACCCTGAAAGTTGGCGTGTGATTTTTTTTTTTGCTATTTAATTTATTTACATTTTTTTACTGCTTTTTTATGTGCAAATTATTAGTTAGGTCATACCAGCGTTGTCATATGTCCTACCAACTTTTCAGTTGATCTGCCGAGAAACTTTCAACTTTCCGGATACCAATCTATTCGAATGATTGATGAATTTCTACCACTTTTTGCAGTTAATCTACTACTTTTTTTTTTAATTTGGGTAGCAACACTTAGGTAATGAGCATACCTACTTTTGTTTATTTGTTTCTCCGGGTTGATTCTTGTAATCGATATTCAATGAACTTCAGAAGTAGCCATGAACCATCCAGTAGTTCTAGTATAAGTTTTCGATGATCGAATATCGAAACGATCACCGAAAGAGTATCGAAGATTTTCCATACAAATATGATCGAACGACTTGATCGTTTGATTTTAGAACACTATTTGCAAGCTTATAAGCGCTTATTAGCGTGCAAATAGCTTTGGATAAAACTCGTACTAGCCCCACAGATTAGCTCATAACACGACAATAATACTTTAATTTAATGCTTTATGCCATTTTCAAGCTAAATTTAGATCATTTTCAGTCAAATTATTAGCTTATGACAGCGGCAAAATACCATATTTAAGCATACAAAACTCTCCGGAAAAAGCCTTTTTTGCATTTGATATCCAAATTTTTGAGGAGGTCTTTAAGCCTATTTCACATTACGCCCCGATCCCTGATATCTTACAATTGCTTCATTCATTCGGAAAAAAGTGTACATGAAAATATTGGCAGGTGAATTAACCTACATATTTTGATCATCAATCTCAACATTCAAGGTTTCCATATACTTAAGCCCCCCCCCCCCCCTCCCCCCCACACGACCACCCATAACTTTAAAGCTCAACCGTATATTGTTTGCAAATCTCGTGATTTCCCAACATAATCATCCTTTTAAATTATCCCAAGTTTCCAAGGAGGCAATTAGGACCAAACTCTAGGCGGCCCAAGCAATTGAGAACGTCGTAAAAAGTTTACAACTATACAATTTATTTAGTCGTTTAATTATGATATTAGCCTGAATCCTAGTGATCAAGATATTTATACATTCGATGTGGTATTTTTATACTTCTTCTTCTTCTTCTTCAGCCATCTCTCCATCGTTCTATCTCGAGATTTTTTTTGCCACCTTCTAACCTTCTCATAGACTCATCTTTTTTTAAGTTGGCCGAAAAGATAGACCCTTTTATACACATAACAGCAACACTTAATTTTCATAGCAATTATCAACTTTCAGACGATTGAAAAAGTATTTCGCGTGGATATAAAATGGAGCGTTTATCATAGTGTTTCTGACCATTAACACTTAACAGCGAAGGTCATTGTAAAAAAAAATGGAGTGTTTCAAAGAAAATATCCAAATTGCACGAACTTACCAATAAGTTGAAAAATGGTGCGATTTACAGAATGTGGATACAAAACATTACGGTTTATAGGTTAAATACCTAGGTAATTAATTTATCATTATATTAGTTTGAATTTAAGTAATATTCATCACAGGACAATGTCTGCCGGAAATGTTTTAATATTTAAATACAAAACAATCTAGAGTCTAGAGAATATTTTATACTTATTTGAAAATCGGATAGTACCTATTGGATGACTTCTTCTAAAGGTCGATGTGGTGAAACGAAAAGATGGCGTTATTGAAAGAACACGGAACTTTATTTAGACAAGAAAAATATGCGTGTGCACAGCTCGGGCAACACGTAGAGAATGAAAACATAGACAACAACATTATCTATCAATGCCTCTATAGAAGCTTTATATTAGGCTACTGCAGGTGGCGGCCACCGCCAAATGCCACGTGACCTTGCACTGACCGTCTGCGGGAGGCTTCTGTCTTCTCATCCTTCAAAGTTTATAAGTATTATTATTGGGGAACTCAAATAAATCTATCCACCTATGATTCTGGAAAGGGAAAGATTTGACAAAATGCATGCACAGTGCATACTTGCACAAAACTCAGAATGGCTTTAGTATACGTCATCGTCATAATCGTCGTTAATCCTCATTACTGAGGATCATGACCTGGTACTCTCTCCGCTGTAACATCGTGTATAATCGTCCTCCATCTCTCCCGACACAGTGCCGTGCGCACTGCTCCAACAACTGTTGTGCCTGTAGCTGCCCTAACTTGGTCTGTCCATCTCGTGGGTGCTCTTCCTCTGCCTCTCGATCCTTCGACACTACCAAGGACCACCAACTTTTTCAGACTCTCAATGTGTCCTAAGATCTTGAGAATCTGCTTCAAACATAAGGAGGAAAGTCTGACTGTTATGCTCAATTCTTTCAAAATTGACATATACAGTTGAGTATACATTTATACCTACCTATCAATAATAATTATTTGTCCGATGTAAAGATACTTTTAACATGGACTCCAACAATATTCGTCGTTTATCTTCTGGATGGACAATAAAAACCATATTTACCAAGGGTAGTACAGTGAATTTATTCTAAAGATAACATCACACATCATATAGGTTGAATCCAGTGACTAGAAACTAGCATGCAACGTGACGTTGGTTACCGCGCGTGTTCGGATGTGTACACTGTACAGGCCATAAGTAGGTACCCACCTTTAAGCAGGTTGTAAGTTACATGTATGTATTACTATTGCATTTATTCCAAAACATAATATGCGGCTATGAATGGACCAGCGGTGTCCTTTGCATAACTTTTTCAAAAGTCACTAGAAACTGCTATCTCGCTTACAACACTCATGTTTAAGGACAGGGACAGGAAATCTTTAGAATTAAAGCCCCGCCTTTAAATATTCGCTACGAAAGGGCACTTGCCTAGCATAGTTTATTATAGCTAATTAAAACTATATGTTATTTTTGACGCAGTCACTGCATACTTCTCCTTCCCATTGATATCCCTTCACTTCCCTACCTCGTAAACATAAAGATTGACTTGAAATTCTGAAAGTTTTGTTCCGAATTTCGCATTCTCTTCTTCTTCTCAGCCTATACCCGTCCACTCCTCTATCTGCTTCCACGCTGCTCCACCTTGGGCTCTCTGGATCCAGTTGACACCGACATGTTTCACGAGATCATCCCTCCACCGTAGTGGTGGTCTCCCGACGCTCCTGGCAGTCCTTGTAGGTCTCCAGGTTTCGACCCTCTGCGACCACATCTCTTCCTTAATACTTACTTTCCGAGTCCGAATCGTCAGACTAAGAATTTCCAGTGGTTGGCCACATGTATGGTCCTGTCGTTGGCATCAGCAAGGTCCTCCTGAGTACACCTCTATCCAACATTCGGACACTCCAGAAGATGATCATGGTCCTGGACTTCCCCACACTCACAGGTGTTGTCCTCTCTGTATTCCCATTTAATAATACAACGTAATAAATATGTATGAATCAATGTTACGAGTAGCCAGAAGTTTAGTGTTATTTTTATCTTCTCTGTGGCATGTATTTTTGACCAAAACATATTAAGGAATTTTCACTTTTTTTATTATGTCAACCATCAATATTTGTATACACCCTTAAGCAACACTTGCTTCACTACTTAAAACATCACCTTCTAAATAGGTACTTATTTTAAATAAAACTTTGTTTATTTCACTTTTTTTTTATTTATTGGCAGAGGCCTTTCGGTCACACGAAAGGTATTAAAGTTTTATTTAAAATAAGTATCTATTAAATATGGGATTTCACAAAGTTTCCGCCAAAAACATCAATAATCCATCTATCTTAATTTACGCTATAGAATAACATCGTCGAAATTCTTTTATTTGATTTGGATCTGCTGGAGTTGTCTTCCTCGCTTTTCTTTCTTTAGATACAGAAGGAGGATGGGCCAGAACTATAGTAGCTGTCTTCTTACTTCCTCGACTTTTATTCTCCTGCTTACAATTGTCTGATGGAACCCTTGAAGATACCAAACAGGACGGTGGACATGGTGCTGTTGGTATATTTGAACATGTCGCTTGAGGAGGCGTTAAAATACTTGTCTTTTTTATTGGATGAGTTTTAGGGTCTTCGACCTTTATTTTTGGTGCTATTGGGGGGTCTACTTGAACGATGTCGGTTTGTGCTATTTGTGGTCGTGGTAGAAGACCGATTACAGTTTCAAGACCGCGTTCGCCGTCGAATTCCTGAAACAAAAAATAATAAAATTAATATTATAGTTCATCATGCCAAATTCATCAAGAAAAATTCTCGTGAAGTGTAGTCGAAAACCAAAATAACAAAACTAAAAAGACATCTATATTATAAAAATGGAGAGCAATTTTCCTATGTCATCGCATCACACATAAACGGCTGAACCAATTTTGTTCACTCTTTTTTGTTAATTGTGTTGCTGAGAGAAGATTTTTGTGATAGAAACTAATGTCGGTGGAACTTATTGCCTGAGGCAATCTCTTCCAGTAAACCGGTGGGTGCTTTTGTCAATATGATAAAAATTTATATTTTTTATAATTTTTAACTGGCATTTGAAATATATCAGTTGTTTGATTGTTGCGTTTGTCAGAATGTAGCCTGTAAACATCTTATAAAACAGATGCGTCGGTCGGAATAATTTAAATAGGTAATTAGTTGTTTATCATTGTACTAATTCAAACGCAAACGCTATTTAATATTAAGAGGTATACAGTAGCGGGTGTTTATATCTCACAAATAATGAAATTTCGGTTAACGACTCATCAGAAAGGGTCGAAAATGTCAAAGGTTATTTAAATAAATAATTAATCCAATCATCTTAACCACCTCCGCAACCACCCTTATACAATGTACAAGGCCCAAACCGACATGGTGTGGAGCAAATAGAGCACATACTAGATCCAATAATTCAATTATAACATGACTAATCCCATCAGCTGGGGATGTTTATCCATACTTGTTAAGACTTAAAAGATCTTAACAATATATTTATTTGTTTTAATTATTTAAATCGTCATTTTGAACAACAAGTTCGGTACTTTTTTTTTAGAGTTTGATTTTTTCGCAATTAAAAAATAAGAGAAACCTGTGGGATAGAACCTGCAAAATTAGTTTATTTCTCATATTTTCATAGCGTGATGTCATATGGTTTAATTTTTTGGGGAAATGCTTCAGAATCACATAGAATATTTGTTTTGCAGAAGAGAGCGGTTTGAGCCTTTCTATGTATGAAGTACAGGGAATCTTGTAGAACTCTATACAGAAAGTATGAAATCGTGACTATGGCATCGCTTTATGTCTATGAATGTTTATGCTATGCACAGAAACATTGGAAAGCACACCATTTAACAAAGACTTTTACAGCTATAATACTAGGATAAAACATAAAATTAGACCTATATATAGAACACAGGCTCTCTAAGCTGGATCGTAGTTTTCTGTGTCTATTGTATAACAAGCTTCCAGACACAATAAAATGAGACATGTATTAGTCTTCCGCAGAACAGTGAAATCTGGTTGATAAATCATTTTATACTATTGAAGAAATGCTAAATGAATAAACAATATATTTTCTTGCTTTTTTAATTGAATAATCATGTATGTATCTGCTTATTTTTATATTTGACGTTGCAGATCCGGACTCTTTACATTCGCGACTGCATAAAAAATGTACCCAATGTTCATAATGCCTCTGTTTTAAATCTTTCTTTTCAACTATTTATTACTTATTGTTTGATATGAATTTGTGTATTTTGTACGATGAGTCCAAGCGCCTGCAAATAAGGGCCCGAGGACGATAAATACATAAATAAAATAAATATCACAGTATAAAAATTCTCCGTTGTCAGCAATCACTTTGTCGTTTTATGCTTCTCTGTTCTGGGCTCGTCGATAGAGTTCTCCCATTCGCTGGTTTCGATCAATTGCCTGATATTTCTAAGACTCATCTGACATCTAGCCACGCCTCGATCTTCATCAATTTTGTACTTCATTATGTAGAATGTAGATGAAGCAATTTTTTGACGACATTTTTCCCCAAAGTAGGAAATTTTCTTTTCTGGATGCTGATCGATATTTTTCTTTCTTGTCCAGCTTTTCGGAATACTCCGAGTTAGTGACAATATCGGTTTACGTTTATCATTAGGAGTTTCGGAGACTTAAACCTAATGGCGAACGTTGTTAACTTAAAGTGATCACACTAAGCCAGCGTTCGAAATAACAGTAGAAAACGGTCGTGAGCCCGTAGTGGTTTGTTCCATTTAAAAATCGAACATCAGTAATGAATTGTTATAGTCATTAGTTGTTACATATTATTTGTCTATCCCACATAATTCAAGGTTGTGTTTTTTTTTTCAAAATAAGGGGCTCACAGGGTAGGACAGCTGGTTGAAGTTAAATCAACGTTAATAAATGAGTCTTTCCTAGTTACAATAAATTAGTTTATCTTCCAACAAATATTTCGAAATATTCTGATATATTTCATTCTTCCTACTACAGATAATAATAATACTAGTTAGACAAGAGACGAAATAATAAATAATTAAATAATCAGATTATAAAATACAAGTTCGAAGTACCCTACATTTATTCACATAAATTACACAATTATTTATAAAATCAAAAAAAAATATCATTAAATTCAAGTTTGTCTTTAATAATAATAGAAAAAATACTTTGTACATAATTTCAACATTTCAAATTTGACATATCCAATATCCATGTCATTGTTTTTGAAGGAAAATTTTAAAATAGCGCTCGTTCAGTCTTTGACAATGGAACCTTAATAATATTGTTCAAACTTATAATAATTGAAATATGTTATGGTCGAATTTCGAGCACTGGTCGACCAGTAGTATTAGTTAAAAAAAATAAAAATGTGATATTCGTACACGTAGATATAAATTGTTTTTTGACCAACAACAATGAAAATTATATTTTGATCAATAATAATGTAAATTAAAATGGAATAGGACAGAGTGTTGGCAGGTTGATTGGAAGGTCGTGTTAATGGAAGAAGGGGTTGAAGGATGAGATGATAACCTCGTTAACAGCTGTAGTATTCAGATGGATTGCCCTGGCCACTCGCTGCCCTTTCTCATACTACAATAATTTTATTGTTCTGTACACAAGGGCGAGGGGGTTGATTTCAGTATTATTCTAGAAGCGGAAATCAAAGTGAAGGAACTACATAAATCTTTTATATAAAAGAAATTCGGGTTAGTGTGAACACTTAAAACTCGATATAGGCTGAACAGATTTTTGGCTTATTGGATTCTACCTACTCTACTCCGGAAAATAGAATAATTGCCTTGGGGTTGTCGGCTAAGAATAGCACCATTGCTCTTTTTGAGCAACCTGTAAGAGGCAGGAAATCGAAAAATCAGATCGGGACCGTGAGGTTGACCACCTCACGTCCTTACACCCCAACAGGTCAGCAAAGTCACAAGAAATAAGCTTCGGACGCCTGGGTCGCATCAGGGGGGGTTCAGTCAGATGGTGTCCCCCCTGTAAAGGTTCGTTATCCAGTGCAGTGGAGAGCTCTTGTGCCTCCTTATGCTCCTTAGAGAGACTTAGGCCCCCGCCCAGACAGCACCGGATATCCCATGGATGTCCCAGGGATATCCCAGGGATATCCCGAATATCCCTGGGATATCCCAGGGACATCCCAGGGATATCCAAATGTCCGCCTATATCCCGGGATATTCGGGATATCCCTGGGATGTCCAAGGGATGTCCTAAATATCCAAAAGATATCCCAGGGACATCCTGGGGATATCCCGCATATCTAGAACATCCCAGGGACATCCCAGGGATATCCCGCATATCCCGATGTCTCGAAATATCTGATATATCCCATGTATTTCTCCTACAACGTCCTATATATATCCTTAATATCCAGCATATCCCGAAATATCCCGCATATCCAAAATATCTAGCATATCCCGAATATCATGCATAACCCGAATATCCAGCATATCCCGAATATTCAGCATATCCCGAATATCCCGCATATCCTATGTTCGGTAATATCTTAAATATCGCATAGATATCTCTGCGACGTCCTATGGATATCTCGCATATCTCAGGGACATCCCAGGGATATCCCGCATATCCACATGTCTCATATATCCCGATAATTCCAAGGATAGCCTGCATATCCCGAATACCCCAGGAATGTCGGACTATCCTAAATCTCAAATATCATATTATCAGAGGGTTATTCAATAAAAGAAGGTTTATCCGATAATCTGTATTTATTGTATACATACTATGTTATATTTTTTTAATTATATGGCTGGACTGCCTTACACACATTAACAATAAATCAACATATTGAAGTGGTTGGTGACCCAGCGGTTACAACGCCGGCTTTCGTACTGCGGACGTCGTGGTTCGATCCCAGGTGCCGACCATCTTCCTCTTTCACGACACAAGCTTTCAGTAGCTTACTGTGAAAGAGTCAAGGAGTGTATTTGTGTTCACTTTGAGTGAGCACAGATTCATTTTTTAAAAAAAAAAAAAAAAAAAAAAAAAAAAAATATATTATGTAGTAATGACCAACAAATTCATATTAGAGAAAAGATGAACAAAATGAGAAAAAAAAACAGGAGCAAATCAAAAGTTACAAATTGTCCAGGTATATTTCATGGATGTCGTTATTTTTCAACTGCCCTTTTGAAACTCTAGGAATGCAGTTTCTCTCTCTCTCTACAGAGTTATTGGCCATTTTGTATTTTTTTATATCACATACTTTATATAAATGTATAATTTTTATCAAGATAATTAAAAAGGTGTACAAAACAGTATACACATAATATGTGTAATTTTTTATATCTTTATAATCCTTTTGATTAAAATAACTGTTTGTTTGCGAAGAAATTTAAAATAAGATTTCTTGCAAGATTAACAATAATTACTTATAAAAAAAAATAGAAAACATTATTCAAATGCAATGAAGCAAAAAATGAAAAAAGATTTTGTGAAAACATAAAATAGACTATTTTTGCTTTTACAAATAATTATCACAAATAATTATCACTGTATCTTTTGATAATGTGTATAACACGAAGATAATAAACATTATAACAATAAAGTGTAGAAAATAATAAAAGTATGAAAACAAAAACAAATTTCTTCTATATTTTGCGTTTTAGTAAAACAGTTTCTACACATTGGTAAGTAAGGAAAAATACAATTTTTTTATTGTTTTATTTAGTAAATTTTATTATTAGAGACCGGTTTCGGCTCGGCTGGCTATCTGAGGGTGTCTAGATGAGCCGAAACCGCTCGCCAATAATGAGGTGTTTAAAACGGTAAAAATTGAGGATTTTTACTAACATTAAAGCTACAAAATAAAGTATTATTCAGAATATTAACAAAAAAAAATATAACAAAAGCGTTGTCCTAAACTCAAACTCTTTTATTTATTTACCCATAGGCCTATTCAGACACTTGAGAGTTTTAAGGCAGTAATAAAATCTAAGTATGAACATATGCATGTCGGTGCAGATAAAAACAAATAAACATGAAAGAAAACAATACAATATACAGGGTTGTCAAATACATTGTGTTTTGTTCTTGCATGGCGTAAGGCCAATTTTGCAGTCATCAGATATTAAAACACGTTACTAACAGTAACAAAAGAATAGCAAACAAAAGAAAAACATACTATTACTATCAGCACAATTTTATTTCTCAATGCAGGATGGTGTAAAGGGCCACCCCGCATATCATCATAAAAGAAATTTAAACTACCTCAGGAAGGCGGCCATATTGTTTTTGGGACGTTGTATGTAATGTGGACTTAGTTGGTTATTTATTGAGAATAAAAAAAATACGTTTTGTATACTTTGGTCATGTTGTTAAAGGCGTTACTTTCCGTACCAATACATATCGGAAGCTCAGTTTCGAAGTCACCAATGGTTGCTCGCAGTTGTAGTCTGTTTTTGCGTTCTTTTTTCTAACTTCAAAAAATTTGATTTTAATTAAAAAAAATCTCTTCTGTTTCAGCTTCAATAGTTCTGTAACAACACCAAGCAATTATTATAATATTATAATCTATAATGTATCTATAATTATTTTACTGTAGTGTTAGTATTCTTTCATTTAAAACTTTATTATGTAAATAAATTATAATTTCTTACGTCTTTTTTGATTTTGCCCGTTGAGGTGCATGACGTAGCCAGTTTTTTATTACAGTAATAATCTCGACATTTGTCGAGTCTTTGGTGGGTTTATTCTGACGAACAGCTCCTAAAACATATTTTATTTTGTTTTAATATTTTTTTATGAAATTGGATCTCCTATTATTTATCCAATGTCATATCCACTAATAAACAACTTTTCAGATAATTAATTTATCAAAAAATAAGTCAATTCTATTACCAAATATTACTTCAGCCAAAGGAGAGGAGGACAGCGCATTTTTGCCTTTTCCTCCTACCCAACTGTAATAAACCGCAACATTGTCATGAATTAAATATTTTAAAATATTGCACGTGATTTCTTTTAAAGTATTTCCCCCATTTCTCGCTAAGTGGTAAATCTGTAAAAGTAAAGAACATCAATAATTATAAGTCTCTAAAATTAAGTATTCTTGAAGTATGTTGTTAAAAATAATAATATGTAGATAATATGTACCAGTTTCTTTTTATACTGTTCATCTAGCAGCCTTCTCTCGAGGTTTCTTAAGCTGATCATTTGAGCTAGTGGCAAAACTGTTGCCACATCAGTGGTGTCATAATCAATATCGTTGTTATTTGATGTACTTTTACATCGTTTGAGTTCTTCCACCGACTGCATAAGTGCATCCAACTTCAACTGCATATTCATTATACAGCTTATCAATTTCATTTTAAATTCTGCAAAAGTTTTAAACAAAGAAAACAGTGAAAGACTTTATCTCTTCATATTAAGATGTTTAAATATGTATACCTAAATGTAATTAGGTAATGGCATACGACATATTATGTGGTGTATGTAGGATCGTAAAATATGTATATATAATATATATAAAAAAATTACCGGAATCATTGGAAAAAGGACCTGCACATGAGCACTGCGATTCTGGAACCACATTTTCGGAATTTTTCTGGAATGCAGGAGGTTCCTCGATTCGGCTAGTACTAATGCTAGCAGGAGGTTCCTCGATTCGGCTAGTATTAATGCTAGCAGGAGGTTCCTCGATTCGGCTAGTATTAATGCTAGCAGGAGGTTCCTCGATTCGGCTAGTATTAATGCTAGCAGGAGGTTCCTCGATTCGGCTAGTATTAATGCTAGCAGGAGGTTCCTCGATTCGGCTAGTATTAATGCTAGCAGGAGGTTCCTCGATTCGGCTAGTATTAATGCTAGCAGGAGGTTCCTCGATTCGGCTAGTATTAATGCTAGCAGGAGGTTCCTCGATTCGGCTAGTATTAATGCTAGCAGGAGGTTCCTCGATTCGGCTAGTATTAATGCTAGGCCTACTTCTTTTTAATAGGCTTATGGATTCATTCCCATCACTGTCACTGGTTGAATATTTCCTTTTTCGGTTTTTCCTCGATGTCCTGTCTTCGACGTCGGTAGTGTTCACGTCCGATTTTTCCTCCGCCGTCTTCAATTTTTTGCGGGCTTCATCCCATGATGCTGCAATGATTTTTAGACAAATTGAAATATTTTTAAATAATATAAGTACTCAACTATTTGTTATAATTATTGATAATCACCATATTCTCCCAAAACATTCATTTTAAAAATTCCCCAAGAATCTTGGGGCTCTTCTCCTTCTCTCACAGCTCTATCGTATCTTGCTGTGCTTCTAAAAGCTGGCCAGTAACAAAAATAATTTGATTTTAGCCAACGTTTATGTATCACTTGTACTCCATCATCAAATTCAACCAGAATGAATTTTTTTTCTACCATGATCCTAAAACACATAAACACGTTTGGTGAAAATAGAATTAGTAAAAACGAACGAAAACAACAAAATGACCTATGTTACCCTGTTAAATTCAAAATGAATGCTGTATTGGAAGAACAGCACACACATCTCCTTCAAATGGTGCCTTGAAACACTTGGTTTTAATTTCTTGGACCTTCCATTTTTTCAAACGTGTAGAATTATTTGCTTTGACAGTATGGCAATTTATTTTTGATGAGTCACATGGATTTGCGTAAATGGGACCAACAATATCCAGTTTTTTTCCAATAACCCATTTTGTACAACCATCATCAACAAAATTGGCAATAGAAATAATAGATCCGTCGTCCATCATGGCACAATTGTCAGGAACAGTTGTCCTAAGAATCGATAATAATGTTCCATATTGTTTGTACTGTACAGAGCATTGTAAATCTAAAATAGGGCCGTCATAGTGTATTTTACTGAATGACTCATTTCTTAAATTAGCGTTTTTTTCATTATTAAATACAATCATTTTTTGATTCTCCATATATCTTCTATGGAGTTGCTGGAGTGGTTTATCGCTTTTCTTAATTTTTCTTTTAATTAGACGCATATAATTTTCAAACTGAAAGGCGCTGAACGAGTCTAGAGGACCAAACTCCTTAGCATCGTTCACTATATGGAGAAGGCCATGTATATTATGAGAGATATATTCTTCGCCATATAAAATTTTGAAATTCTTAACAAAATATACTAATAAAGAATCGCAATAATCCGAATATTCATTTATAAACTTTTTATAAATTCTCATACTAGTGTGAAGAGCCATGAAATTATTGTATACCGAGGATCTTCTCTCTATTAACGGCCTAAGTATAATTGGTGAAGTATATAATAAAAACTGTCGCAGTTCGGTAGCTTTCCATTTGCTTACAGTCCTGATATCCCGAGGTTTGCGAGCAAACTCACAGGGTATATAAGGCACCATGGATAATAGTCTTTCGGATATCATGTCCAAGTCCCTGCTGGACAATTTTACGTTGTAATTCTTGGTGCCAGACCAAAGAGAAATTACTTTTTTTACAACCCCTATACACACGAGGTGCATGTAGTCCAGAGGAATATCAGTAACTGGTCTGAAATTAGGGATAGTGGTTATAATAGATACCCCATTGTGATAATTGTCGTGTTCTTGTTTAACAAAACTTGAATCGGTGCGAAGAATATTACGTAGTTCTGGGAAACAAACCCTAGAATTTATATATTCGCCTTCTTGCGTGCATTTTGTGCAACTGTTAAAACCTGTGTGTCCTTTAACTTTCATTATAAATGATTTTGCAGGAGCGTCACATATTATGCATAAAAGTTTCAATTGAAAATTTCTCCCACTAATAACAATACCATTGTTCAACAATGTTTTCAATTCGTTAACAAACTCTTCCATAAAATCATTACTGTTTGATGGCTTCTCAAATCCGTGATAAATTCCGATCACAAAAACATGCTTACTATATTGCAAAGATCCTAATATAGGCCATAGCTGACTTGTATTTGACTCAGATATGCTGAGCCCATCAATTCCTACTTTCAAATTTATTGTCGAATCGATTGAATTTGGCTGAAACTTGAATGCTTGTCTAATTCCATTTTCTAATCCAAAATGACAATATTTTCCACTATCCATTGACTTTATCATAGTCTTACGAGGAGTTTTCTTGAGGGTCCTAGCATCTTTGGGCAAGTTTTTTCCTACAGACTGCTGCCTCAAAATATATAGCAATTCATCAATAGCGCAATGAGTGATTTCATGCTTAAGTGCCCATGATGCTAATTCGTCACGTAGAGTAGAACTACCATTTTCATCTTCTTGTGAAGGAAAACTGGACGATGTTGACGGTACATATGAATAAGTGAGCACCTCGTTCGTATTTAAGGTGTTATTGTTTGGAATAATACTTCTTGTAAAAGAACTATTCTTTTCATTTTGTAGTGAAGGAATACTTGACGATGTTGACGGTTCATGTGAATCAGTGAGCAATACGCTCGTATTACAGGTGTTACTAGTTTGAAGTTTTACATTCTCTAATGAACTATCAGTTACGTATTCTCGCTTCGAAATCAAATCAGGTTTTATTGTCCGATTTAAATCATTGGAGAAGAAATTTTCTACATTATTTTTTACTAAACGATTGAAATGACGTTTAGAAATTTCTGTCAAGGATTTGGTTTTATTTTTTGGATACTTCGGCATGATTTACTGGAAAGCGAAAAAAATTGTAAGAATAATTTATATCTGAACGAGCATTTGCTTTGTTAATATATTATCAATATTAAACACTTTTCCTTGGTATGAATTGAATAGGTCCTATATCAAAAGAAAAAAAACATTTCTATCTCACGTGTTATATTCACGATGAGTAGGTACATATTAATTGGAAAACTCCTTTTTCACGACAGCAGCTTACTGTGTAAGAGTCAAAGAATGAATTTGTTAAGTAAGAATAATTCTTTAAAGTATCGGTCAATATACAATGTGTCCCAGAAAGTACGACTACGAAATGTTGTAAAAATTTAAATTGTACCCTACTTTGATTCATTTTTTTTTGTTTTCACGATGGTATCAGATAGACCTATAATTGTTTTCTATCTGCTAGGTATACTATTCAGCAATTCTAGAAAAAAATTTAAACATGTTGCTCAAAAATTGGTGACTATGTAACCATTTATATCCTGCCACTCAGGGTTTGACAAAAAATACTAAAATAACTGTACTATAGCTTGAAAATAATAAAATCGCTGAAATTATATTGAGTTATTTGGGTAGTCCTTAAGGTAGCCCTGTAGACTTTCAACAAAGCTTAGTCGTACTTTCTGGGACACCCTGTATATTGTTAGATTCAAACCTTAATAATACTTGCAAAATATCATAATTTATAACTTACCAACTGATTATAAAATGGTAAATTTGAGAAAATCAAACAATGATTCAGAATGTGATGATGAAAGATTCAGCTTAATTAGATGTTATGTGATCAAAAAGGAGTCCAAAATAGAAAGCCAAGTCAATCCTATATCTGAAACATTAAATAATATTATGATAACGAGCCGGTATTTACATTTCAGTTAAGATGAAGATATTATTTTAAATATTTTCAGCCTGTTTCAGTAGTATTTAAGAATATGATAACAAACCTCGTAAAAAGTTATATTCTAATTAAACCAAATCAATAGACATTGGCCAAATTCGTATCTAAGCCCTTATATTAAAGTCCAGTGAATGCAAGACCTACAAACATAATATTCCTTAATTATATTTTTAGGGAAATATTTGTGTTTATTTACAGTTAAGCTTACATCATGCCATATTGTAAAAATGCCACTCTCCATTATATCACTGTGAAAATACTTGTGAATTACATTACATTTTATATTAAGAAGCAAAGTAATTTTGTAAACCATTGAAGTTATTTTTATGTATAATAATATTTAAAACCTTACCAAAAGTTATGTGAACGAAATTTGGGGAATCCTAAAACCTTTTCAAAAATGAGATAATATAAATTATCAATAAAAAATCCTTCAACCAATTCGAGTCAATCCAAGATCTAAAAACAGCAATTCATGTCTAAATAACTTGTCAAAAAGAATTCTCGCCGCATTGTTTTTGATAGTTTTTAACAAGAACTAAAATAAAATTTTGATTGAAGGAAGGTTGCCTCCAAATCCAAGAAAGATGCAACTATGTGTTTGCCACAAAAGGGAGCCACAAGATAATATACATATTAGTGTTTTAATTACCATGATAAAAATATACAACTTACCCTTTAAATAAACACCGTAAACACAATACAATATTATTTTAAATAATAAGACGAGCACCTGCGAGATAAATTTACCCAAGAAGTATTGCGTAATAATGAGCAACGAAATACGAAACAATAATGATATTGAGACTAGTGAAAAGACGCCAGCGCGATACTTCGAACGAAACGAAGCATAGCTACTAACCTATATTGAAGAAAGAGAAGAAAGTATTAAACGTTCATAGAAATATTTTTTTTTAAAACGTCCGCCAAATTAAGCCGCATATTGAAAAGGAACAATACAACTAGATGAACATGAATTTGTCTGTATCAATAAGTGACAACTTTTTTCGAGTGTGCTTCATACAACTTGCACAGTTCATTGAACATCTTCATTGACGGGATATCCCTGCGATGTCCCGATGAGATATCCCTGCGACGTCCTGCATATCTCTGGATATGCAGGATATCCATGGGATATCCCTGGGACGTCCCGCATATCCCGGGATATGCGGGATATCCATGGGATATCCCTCGGATATCCCGCATATCCCGGGATAAGCGGGATATCCCATGGATATCCCTGGGATATCCCGGGATATCCCGAGACATTTGGATATCCCAGGGATATCCCAGGGATATCCCGAATGTCCCGGGATATTTGGGATATCCCTGGGACATCCATGGGATATCCGGTGCTGTCTGGGCGTATTGTGGGTCGGTTTGGGGGTGAGGGGGGGTTGCTTCAACCGGACCTAAGGGTTGGTTTCGTGCGGGTAGGGTTTGCTGCGGATTGGTCTCCTCCGGGCTGGTTTGCGGTATGCGGGGAGCCTCGAGGGAGAATGTATGTATGTATATATTAATCTGAAAGCAAAAAGTTTATACCTACACATTTTATCGACGGGTATGCAATTTTACACACTGACTGCTTTATAAAAAACTGTGATCAGTGGAAAATAAGAGTTCAGCGGTAGAAAATTTGCGATCAAGCCGTCGTCGAGGTAGTTTAACCCATATCGATTGATTGCGAGCTGATCTCTGTAGATTTTAGCCCGCCATGTTCGATTTTATGTCAACTGGCAATGGTTTCAAGTGTACAACAACGCTTTCTGTAATAAATATACTGTTTTTAAGTTTTTCACCGTCTAATTTGGTGCTCCCTTCATATTTTGGTCCATTTTGATTTGGTATATCATTTTGATAATAGAAATTTTAAACAAATAAAGCAAATATTGCATTCCCGTAATCATCGAGGTCTTACAACCATGATGCACCAACTAAATTTATAAAATAATGACGTTTTGAAGAAAATACTCAAAGAATACTGTTTAAGTAGGTAAGTACAGATATTAAAATTGAAGTGATCAAACATGAATTGGTTTATTTTGGCTGAAACATAAAGGTTTCGTATGATTTAATAAGGACTTAAGAATATTTTGATATAAAATAAATAATCAAAAATAAATATAAGGTACCTATTCTGCATCAATAACTCGTTCAAATCTGACATAGCGAATATTGGTAGTTACCACTCGCGTTGCCCAGCTACAATTTGTTTAGTTTACAATTTTTTGTATGAAATGTCATCTTCATACATAACAAACGCAGATTAAATATTATATTTTTTTATAATTTAAGTAAAAACTGATCAGTGATTTATATGTAGGTAATCTTACGATTAACGATTTTTTTATAAGTTAGACGGTTATAGTTTATATACTTAGTGAAGCAGTGGCGAATGCTAATATATTTTTTAAATAATTATTAAAAAGTTGGTAGGTACATAAAATTTATAAAAAAAAACATTACATACACTTCTGTAATGTTATGTATTTGATACTCACACACAGACGCATATATTCTTTGTCTATCAAATTGGGAATAGATTAATTTGCTGCCTTTAATACCTAATAATAGAAAAAACTTTGTACATATCAACATTTCAAATTATGTAGACGTATCCACGTCATTGGTTTTGAAAAGAAAATTGTGAAATAGCGCTCGCTCAGTCTTTGATAATGGAACCATAATAATGTTCAAACTTATAATTTAAATTAGTTATGCTCGAATTAAGAGACCTGGTTGACCACTACTTGTAGGTATAAATTGATGTAAAAAATACTTAATCTAAAGTTGATTAGTGGTCGTGGTATAATAATTAATTGTGGTAAACGTGGTAAATAAATAATTATTGTAATTGCTAATCAATTATGAAGGTTGTGATTAAGATTATGGTAGAGAAATTATCCTGCGAGGGTGGTCCGCCTAGGGGGATGCTCGTGCGAATAACACCCTCCTAACAACCCGGAGGGTTATTGACAAACGTAACTATTCATATTTTTATCAAAGAAACTAATTTTATATTTCTGTCCATTGCAAACCTTTGGTACAAATAAATTATTGGTGTTCATCACAAAGTAGGTACTGAGATGCTTTAAAAAATTAATAAAAAAAATATTTAGATATAATAATTAATTATTATATCTAAATATTTAAAAAATATTAAATATTAAATCTAAATATTAACTTACAAATAATTAAATTTGCAGAGGTGCAAGGGCTGATTTTATCAACAACAGACCAATTATTTGTAAGTTAAGTGCTTTTTTTTATTAGCCTTCCACTTATTATTGAGTGATTTAAAGTTAAGTACTTATTTTATACAATAAGTGATACTGCAAAGATGTTTTTTTATTCAAACTCATTAAAAAGTGATAACTTATAGAAAATTGCAAAAGTGTTTTTTATTCATCATTAAAAAGTGTTAGCTTATTGAAAAACAAGTCTTGCTACTAAACAAACAAGATCATTAATTCATTCATTCTCTCTTTAAGGCCCTCCTCACACCGCAAGCCAGTGCGGAGGAGACAAACCGAAGCAAACCCAATCAGGTCCGCCGCGGATCCCCCCCCCCCTAAACCAACCCGCAATGCGAGGGGCCTAAACCTCACTTAGGAGCATATTTATTTATTTATCGTATGGCTATCACATCTTAAAGTTAAAATTTACAATCACTATCCATTTAATATCCATGTTTTGATAAAATTAGCACGACCAAGCTCGATTGTCAGATGAGGAAGCACAGGGAGGCATCAAGAGCTCTCCATTGCGCTCGAAGGCGACCGAGGCTAATGATGTCTTTTTAGACCGGTTGAGGTTTAAGGACGTGAGGTGGTCAACCTCACGGCCCCGATCTGATTTTTCGAATTCCTGCCTCTTACAGGATGCTCGAAAAACCATAAAAAAAGAGCAGAGGTGCTATTCTTAGCCGGCAACCCCACAACAGGCAAACAAGATAGCTTATTTATTTTGTATTAGTAATTGTTGAAAAAAAATTTAAAAAAATTAATAAAATCTCTAAAATTACTTCTAACGATATGCGTGATAGACTAGAAAAGAAGAAAGAAGAAAAGGGTAGAAATTTCAAATCAGATATTTTACCAGCGACATGACTCATCGTTTCGCCGTACGAGGGGTTGTAATTTTGTAAAATTGTTTAATCAAAATATTAAGTACCAAGAGCAAAGTAATCCACAATAAGCCTTTAGTATCGAGATCTTAATCCGGCCTGTGTAATTGATCCATTTATCCAGACATTAAACTCAAAATCATATACTTATTCATATCAAAAACAAGGAAAGGGAAAATTCATGAAATTTTCACTCGTCAAATCATATTGTAACGAAATACGAAGTAACGAGTTCTCAGTGTATAACGAATCTCTCGTCTTTCTTAAGAATAGTTCATACAAAATGTACTGAAACATATTATTTCGTTGAAAGAAAGCATGTTTTAGTACATACATATAGAGGTACAATTAAATATGTACTGAAACACATTGCGTTGAAATGAACCCTGTTTTAGTAGTTATAACGAAATTTCATTTATTTATTTTATTTCCCAAACCAAATATTTCTACAATAAGTACTTTCTATAATAATATTTACAATCTAGGTAAATATACAATATACCTATATCTACACATTTAAATTAGCATACACACATAATTTTTTTTTATTTTGGGATTTATTATCTCACTAGGCAGACGCCTGTGCCGAGATAATACTTTTTTTAGACATACTGGAATAGTACATGAAATTTATATATGAAACTAATAAAATGTGAACTTAGAAAATAAAAAAAAAACACGAACAAACTATATTTTTGAGACTAGTTGCATATATGTAGGATTTCAGCGACATTCGCTCCGATCTCCTTTAATTCAAAATATATAACAAATTCAAGTATATTCAAATATATTCAAATATATTCAAATTCAAAGGTCCAGAACAAATTGCTGAGAAATCTTAATTATAGATGTAGGGTCAGTTTCGTTAATATCTTGCAGACTGCACACCACCACAAAATTATGACTCTGAAGAACAGACGGACTGTTACTGACATGTGTTACTTAGTTAAACTTGTTAACGGGATGGTTGACTCCAGCGATCTTCTCGGGGATATATGTTTTCGATGTCCTATGAGATCCTTACGATCCCAGGCCACATTTGGGATGCCAAGACGTGGAACCAATTACGCACAGAACTCATACTTAAACCGTTCTACGGGCATTTATAATTCATTTTTTAATAACATAGACTTAACTCTTCTCTTGCGGTTTTCAGGCAAAACGTAAGAGCACACCTGACGTCAGAGCAATAGCTTATTTTATCTTCTTGCTTATTCCTTGTCCCTTATTCCTATCCCTCACCCTTACCCTTCTTCCCATTATCCCCAGCTGAGCCTGCACATATTGTAGATACTTAAGTACTTTTTTCTTCTTTTTTTCTGTTGTTTGTCTTACTTCTTACCTACTCGCTGTTAATGTCTACGAATATACTTTACTGATGTTTTTGTTGTCCATACTATTTGTGTAATTGTTTGTAATATTATCACTGTTTGTATATTTGTTAAATAAAAATAAATAAAAATAAAATATAAAAACCCACGAGTGCAACTCAGCATCGGAAATGCAGGGAAAAGGGTAAAGGTCGACAAGAATCCAACACAACAGGCATTATATCGCAGGCACAACAAAGGAAAGGCGGTCGATCATCATAGACAAGAAAAATTCATAAACATCCAATTTTACATCAGTGAATCATTCGTCTACCTCAATATATACACCAGAATTTTCTCTGTTACGAAATTCTCGGCAATTCTCTTGAACATAATATGTTATATTATTCTCTTCAACTTCAATATATTCTCTTGAAACAAAATCTGTTTCATTATCCGTAACGAAATATTAATCTAAGAATTCATTACTGATGTTCGATTTTTAAATGGAACAAACCACTGCGGGCTTACGACCGTCATCTACTGTTATTTCGAAGGCTGGCTTAGTGTGATCACTTTACGCTAACAACGTTCGCCATTAGGTGGTAAAGTCTCCGAAACTCTTAATCATGAGAATTCTCAACATGTCGAAAAATCTCTTGTAGATTTTAATTTTTTTGAAATTTTAAAATAACATTAAGTATATTTGAGAAATTGGAAAAATTTGTATTTACGTTTACCATAAATATATCTACCTCCAAGGATCCTCGACGATTCATATCAAACCTAGAGTCTGCGATTTTTGCGTCATGTGCCAACAACGAAAATATAAATAAATATACATACATAACTGAATTATTGTGTATAATATAGTTAATTACTTTCTTTTTAAATATTTTTAATAAAAATAAACTTGTTTTAAAATTATTTGGTTAAAAAAAACTTTTATCATAAAAATATCATCAGATATCTTTTTAGTCGCATACAATTAGGTGTGAACTAAAATTAGGAACGTTTTGACAGATAAACGCACTAAAATTGACTGAAATACGAAATCCGAATACCAAAATGAACGAATTTCAAACTAAAGTCCAAATAGGAACGTTCTAAGATTTCTCGAATACCAATCCGGCTAACTAAAAATGAAACGTTCTTATTTTAGTTTAGTGCGCACTTAATAATTTGAATTGGAATAGGGCAGGGGTTCCCAAAGTGTGCGCCGCGGCGCCCTGGTTTGCCGTTGAATGTTAAGAGGGGCGCCGTGAGTCAATCCTCTATCATGATACGAAACCACCGATCACGATTCACAAATATTCTCGTGTAGCTACCTACCTATAAAGCAACAACTCCTATTTTTAACGCTCGCATCTTCAAAGAACATATACGAGAATATACCTACTCGTCGCACCGAATGCTATGTGGAACCATTGCATCATTCATAGGGAAGTTCTTACATCAAAGTAAATGAGGTCTAAACTGAACTTAGTACTTGAATGTGTCACTGGTGCAGTAAACTGCATAAAAACTAGGCCTCTAAAGGAGAAAATAGGTGCAAAGACATGGGAGCTGAACAAGCAGTCCCTGCTGTATTACTGCAATTCACGATGGCTTTCACATAGAAATTTTTACACCAAGAAATTCGCACTCACGAATTTGAATCTTTCTTTTCAAGGCAACAACTCGCACATTCTGAAACTATTGGAGACAATTGTAGCGTTTAGGAAGAAACTGCATTTGTGGATAAAAAAAACTGCGTGAAGGCAGCGGTCAAGATTGCTTCTCGCAATTGTATAAATGTGCGGCTTCTAATGAATTGAATCAAAGCTCACAGAATGGTTTTCGAAGTACTTTGCAGAAGATCTATGATGCTTTCCATGCACTAGCTATTTCAAATAGGCTACCCATTTGAAATAGCTTATACTCGGGCGCCGTGACAAAATACTAAACTTGTAAGTGCGCCGCGGGCTGAAAAAGATTGGGAACCCCTGGAATAGGGGGTAATACGTCATTAGAAGGTTCGAGAAGTTTTCTTACATAGTTATTTCAACTATAAAATCTTTAAAAACCTTCTATACTTTCAGTATAACAAATTATCAATGTAACAAAATGTTTTACTTGATGCCGTGGATTATGTTATACACGGATTTAACCTGTACAGTGTACACTGCGGCGTTGATTCCGCTATTCATGGGGGAGATTCTTCATCCCTTCGCACCCCCACGAGTTAATTATTATTTTTGCGTCGTTTGCTTCATTAAGAATCTATAAGCAAGCTCTGTAACGCAATAAGGCTGGGTGAATATCAAAAATGATAATTTCTTACAATTAGTTTTAAGAAAGTAAGTAAAATAAGTCTTTTAGATTCAGTTTTATAAACATGACATTGGTTAAATTTTACTAAAGGAACTTACCGACCGCTTCAAAGTCAGTTAGCCATTCGTAAGCTGATAGTTTGATAGTTTTCGTATTTTTATTTTTGTGCATTTTTTTCTTCTTGCGATTTAGAGTATTGATTTTTATTTTATTTACTGTCAATCTTCATTCAGACACCCAAAATGGATACGTGTAGCAATAAAAGAGCAGCATTAATCGAAAAATATCGAGCCCAAAATGCCTAATTACCCAAAAAAAAACGATAAAAAGTTGCGAGAATTTCGAAAGCATGCATAAAATAGCTTTAATATTTTTTTTTAGAGATTTTACTTCATCCATAGTTCATTTTGAACCAAAGTAAACAACCTACGGATATTAAAATTTGGTATTCAAGTCTTAAGTTTGGTCTTGAGAATTCAAAGAAGAAAGAAATACTAATGTGTGTAAATAAGAAATAAATAAATAACACTCTTCTATACGTAGGTATCAGTATAGCGTATAATGTGCGATCTAGGGTTGCCAGATCGTATAATGTGCGATCTAGGGTTGCCGGATCACACGTAACAGCGATCCTAGCGCCCGTGGCAAAAATATGGAAGCTTATTTTACGGACAACCTTCGTAGGTATGTCTAAAGTAGTTTTGTCTCATTTTAGGGTGAAAACAAACAAACATAGCGCCAGATAGAGCATATTTTCTTGATCGTTGATATGGAAACTAATCTGTCATCGCCCATTAATTATTAGTTATTGTTTCCATGGTGTCCAATATCAACCATAAAAGAGAGTATGCTCCTTCTAGATGCGGCTCTATGTTGGTGTAAACACACACTTAATTCTATCTTACTTGATTCTTTCACACATTCTGTGTTTGGTACTTAAAACATCAAATACTTTAATTTAAATAAAACACGAATAATTTTGATGGTGAGGAAATTTTGTATGGAAAAACTTTGTTAATATTTTTCTCTTGAATCAGGGTGGGTTATGGGCGAGGTGCTAGACTATTAATCATTCGTAGACTTTCACGTCGGGTATTGGATAGGGTGGGCCGTTGGACTATGGAAGTAAAAAAAAGTGCTTCTAATCTTAATGTAATAGTGATAATTGCTTATGATATATTATAACTGTCTACAAAATTTCATGACAAAAATACAACATCTTCTGTCTCCGAATCGACCTTGAAGTTTTGTATGGAACGAAATTATCCCATACTAACTGATATTTTTATAATAATCATGTAAAATTATTAAGGCCTTGTTTTTTTATTATACTACAGACTTTTTTACTAGTTACTTTCTAAGCTTTTACATAATCTTCTCTTGATGAATTTCCGCTTAAAATTGGTGAGGCTTCTTTGAAAATTTGACAGATCGTCCAACTGCTTGGATATGATAGGGAAAATTCAGGAAACTGTATTTATTCATCTTCGCCATTGTATGTAATGAGTGCCGTAAGATCCTCGTCGGATACTTGTCGATTGGTGTTTCTGTTACATTTTGCTGCAGTCTATAAGGTAGTTCTAGTAAAAGGATGCTTCAAAATTTTCTTTCGGTACTTCAATGATCATAATACATAGGCTCGTGTTTTCGGGTGATAGGAGCTTTCACAATCGAGCGAGCGGCTTATTCTCTTACTAGTGTAGTTTGAGCGAAATAGCTTTTTCTTTTAGTAATTACAGTTTATATTACAGATTTGTTCATCTGATAAATATTTGGATAAGAATTTAAACTTCCATAGGTAACGGGATCCATCTTGATTGCGAACTAAGTCGGCCACAAACATTAACAATAAAGATAAGTTAAGGTCATCAGATTTTCTGAAAGAAACGCAGTCGCAGAATCCTATTAGCTTATGTTAGCAATCAATAATTGATACTTGTCGTTTTTTTTTTCTAGATTAACGGCGACTCATTAAATTGGGATTACTTGTCGTTTGCAATAAGCAAATAATTCATTCTAATGGTTTTGTTAGTCTTTTCTCCTGCAAATGAATTATTCAATCATTTACCTTTTTTTCATCACATCAGACGACAAGTAAATGATCAAATGAAATATTGCTTTTTGAAAAGATTCTGTAATCGATCTCTCTATCGGTTTCGGTGTTCTAAATTTTCAATAAATGTAGAATCGGTTTCCTTTAACACTCTCTTTTATTATTGTTCATCTGTATTTTTGTCCATTTTTTTCTAATCACTAGCTAAAACTTTGGCTTTACGGCCATCAAAATAAAATACTCGTATTTGTAACCCTTTTCTCATATCATGAGATTTTCTCTTGTTTTTTGCGGCGCTCTTTGTAATTTGTTGATGTCTAAAATTGCATTATATGACATACCTACCTATAATCTGAAAAAAAAATATTATGTGAAAGATATTTTTAATTTCTTTATACCTGCTTCAAAATATGTAGGTACGATAAATTTAATGATTTTTTGAAACTTTGAGCTGAATTCGGAGACAGAATATCTTTCAAATTGAAAAATATATGGCATACGTATATTTTAGACAACTTTTGCACTAAAATATAACAATTATGTTATCAATACCGGGAGAAAAAGAAATCGACCCGCCCTAGTATTGGATCCACATGCCACCAAGTCTCTCTGCTGCCGAAACTCATTAGAATCGTGTCGACTTTAGCGAAACTCCACTCCTTGATGGCTTCTAGAATAAAAAGAAAACGCGCAAAATATTCATATCTTTTGACACCTTCCTTCATACAATATTTCCGCGTAATTCAGATTTATGATTTTTTGTGTAAGATATACCTACTTATTATTTATTACCTACTAGCTTGCCCGTCGAACTTCGTCCAGCCTTAAAGTCAATAAAATATTGCTGGCAATATAACATAGCTGACATACATGACTACTCATCGTGTAAAAATCAAAAGCACTTTAAAACTTACACATCTTATAATATAAATGAAAGTCGGGTTATTGCGAACACTTATAACTCGAGATCGGCTGAACAGATTTTTATGATGTTTGGTTTATTAGATTCTTCTCCGCTCCGGATAACAGAATAACTATTAAAAAGTTGAATATGCCTAAGAAATAATATAAAATATAGTATTAAAATTAGCATGGAACGGATTTCCTGCGACGCCAACGCCATGTATTCTACAGCAACAAAATTATTGTTTACCTGACAACCATTGACATTAAACAAATTGGTACGCAGATTTTTGATGGAATTTTTTTCGAGCATTCAGAAATAATTGTTAACCATTCACGCATATTTTAAACGTATCTTCCTATTTTTTATCAATTACAAATTTGAAAGCAATACCTATTCATAGTAAGGAGTACAGGACAACTTCTGTTGGGAAAGCTAGTTTTATATATAAGACATTTATATTGATTTTTTTATAATTTAGATAATACAGACTTTTTAATAATGTCATAAAATTATTTTTGAAAGCTTGAAGGAAATTCTATCGAAAATCCGAATGGATCATTATTACCGGACAAATCTGCGATCTATGTAGTTAGTTGCCAAATCACACGATTCAGCAGCCACGATCCACGCGTCCGTCTCAATCAGGGAAATTTATTTTACAGATAACCCTCGCGAATTCTCAAAAAAAAAACGAAAATAAACCTAAAAATACAAGTTTATATTGATGTAAATTTTCTATGAAATCAATATACGTAGTTAGGAACCAATGTACATAATAAAATTTACGTAGTGACTATCAACTAAGAAACCAATACAGATCCATATTTGTATAGTGGAAATAAAATACGCACTAAGCGCCAAAAACGAAAAAAAACGAGTTGAGTATGAGGAAATGTTCTATAAACCATTTATTTATTTATTTATTTCAATAATATACGGCCGAGGCCTTTTTACAATTACAATATAGTCACAAACAAAATACATAGTTGGCAAAACACAATCGATATACATTATAAAGTTAACCAATAGTAAGTAGTGTACCAAAAAGATTACAATATAGGACACTGAGACTTTAATTACTCTTAAGATGGATAAAGCTTAATAGTTAAATTGAATATTTATGTATGGGAACTATACCTAACTTTTCTTAATTTAATACAAATTGCAAAAATGTAAATACTATCTTGTTATTTGAATGCCAAAATGAAACTAAGATTTTTAGTAAAAAAAAGAAAAAATAATAATATTATGTTATTAAATAAGTAGATGTATAATATGAAAATGCGTAGATAAGATTATACTTGTAAAATGTCATTGTTATTACTAGCGTACTATGTGGTTTATAAGATTACTAGCATATTATGTAGTTTATAAGATTTATGTAGATTTAGCATATCATGTAGTTTATAAGAAGTTTGAAATTTAATGAATGGAAACCTGTTGACAAGACCGATTATTGGTCTTAAAGGGATCTGTTATTGTTAATATCTTTGAATGGAAAAACAAATAAATAAAAAACAAACAACAATCAATCCATCCACAAACAAGACACACAGAGAATTCCCAAGCCCATAGAGCAAGACAGGCAGGCAGGAAGGGCCGAAGATGCAGACTCCGGTGAGTGCATGCATGCAAAGGATGGACTATCAGAAGGATTCTTCGGTGATCTTCCTAAGGCGGCCGATGCTGGTGTCAAAGAAGTCAATACGTCCAGCATATTCGTTACCCAATCGGTGAAGACGCGGGACAACTGTACTTTTCAAATAGTTTGTAGTGAGAGAATTATCACTATGAAACAAGAATCTTCCTCTAGTTTCGCGGGCAGGTATATGGAGCTTAATGAGACCAATCAGTGCAGGGTCGTTAAAACAATTATTCAAAATTTTGTAAAGCAAAATTAGGTCAGTCAGTACACGTCTCTCAGATAGGCTGTTTATATGTAACAATTCCCGTACGTTGTCGTAATTTATATCCTTGCTGGGTATACCCAACTTGTAGTTAATACATCTGAGGAATTTGTTCTGTACGCGTTCGATGGTGTATACATGATTTTTGTATTCTGGGGACCAAATAGGCGATGCGTACTCTAATTTACTGCGGACGAGAGATATGTAGAGCAAGAGGATGGCGTGGATGCTCTGGAAATCGCGAACCGTACGTAAGACGAAACCCAAGGTTCTCATCGCTTCACCTGCGATACCATTAATGTGGGAGACAAATGAAAGTCGACAGTCGAAGACAACTCCCAGGTCGCGCATTTCATCTACCCTCTCCAGCCCTATCCCATTCAAGCTATAGCTGAAAGACACTCTGTTCCTCCTCCTAGTGAACTGAATGAATTTGCATTTTTGGACACTAAGGTTCAGACTGTTCGAGGCGCACCATTCGTCCAGGCTTATAAGGCTTCTTTGAATTGTCTCACAATCGGTTATGTCTGACACCCTCAAGAAAATTTTTAAGTCATCGGCAAAGAGAAGATAGTTTATATCACCGAACCCTGCCCCTATATCGTTGATGAAGATCAAGAAGAGGACTGGTCCAAGGTGGCTACCCTGAGGCAGGCCACTCGGGGCCGAAAATGTGGCTGATGAAGATCCATCAATCTTGACCTGCAGACTCCGACCACGCAGATAGGTGTCAAACCACCGAAGCAGTGGATCGACGACTCCTATCGCTCTCAACTTTGCCAGCAATATATCATGGGATACCTTGTCAAACGCTTTTACGAAGTCAGTATATATTGCATCGACCTGGAATCCTTTGTTGAGATTTTGAACGATATAGTCTTCGTAGAGAAGCAGGTTGGTCGTCGTAGATTTGCCAGGAAGGAAGCCGTGCTGTTGTGGGATTATAATACGGGATAAGAAAGGCATCAATTTATCTATACAAGAGATTCGAACAATTTTGGTATTGACGACAAAAGGCATATAGGCGTGTAATTTGAAATATCAGTCTTGTTACCATTTTTGAATATTGGGGTCACATTGCCTGTCTTCCAGAGTGTGGGGAAGACGCCTTGAGTCAGAGACTTGTTAAATATCACCGTCAACGGCACAACCAGAGCGTTCACACAGTTTTTCAATAGTATGGGAGGGATATTATCTGGACCGCATGATTTATTTTCGTCCAAGCGCATAACTGCCCTTGAGACATCGGCGTAGTCTACCTTGCAAGAAGATATATTTTCCAGCAGTACATGGTCCAAAATTGGGATAGGCGTGTCAGCATGGTTACTATGATCAAATACGGAGCCGAAGAATTTAGCAAAGAGGTTCACGACTTCATTCGGCCCTTCGGCGCTTGCTCGTCCCAGGAACATACGGGGTGGGAAATCACTGTCATCATTACTCAAAGATTTTTTGAGGCGCCACAGCGATTTCGAGTCCGTAGTTGTGGATTCTGCCCTCCTAATGAATTCCCTGTAGCACTCAGCCCACCTCCCACTGCACGCAGCCCTCAGGTCAACAAAACTATTATAGAAGTTCATGTCACCTGTTTCCTTAAAGTGCTTGTGCATTGCCAATAGTCCATATCGATGATCTAAAGGCGTAAAAAAAACAAATCCAAAAATCATCGTAGTACTATGTCTGTATGGGGGGAAAAAATCAGTTTTATTAGATTATCTCAAAATGAATTATTTGGCGTTTAGTGCGTATTTTATTTCCACTATACATTTGTACAAAACCAACCGTCCTTTATATAGAGGACACTTAAAACCAATATTTGTGTCGGAACTATGTAGGTACGAATAACAGATGAATCTGGTTAAACGGATTGTAAATAAAGGGTCTGTAGTAAAACTGTTGGAGATTTAAATTTTTACGCAATAAACAGCCTTTACATCAAATGGTCGTTAACGCCAATAATATCGATAGACACTAAGGAACAAAAATTTGGATATTCGAACTCTATTTTTTTTTTAATTTTCTAAATGTACGTAATGTATCTACATGAAAGCTATTTTACCATCTTGTGCAGGCACAATCACGTGCTAAGAAAAAAATTCACCAAGGGCTTAAATTGAGAAAAAGTTAACTTGTTTTTTCGTCTGTATTAATTTGTGTGAAAAATACACTCTTGGTAAGCCTTTTTAATATAATAATCCATGGACCTCACTGTTGCGACTACTACAAGTGGATTCTTCAAGAACATCACAATATGTTTAATTAGTGGTTTAATAATTGTTAAATATTAGTTTTTTTAATAACCTTTTTATATTGTTACTGTTATTGGAATAAGGTGATTCCATTCCATTCCAGCGGTGCCACAGATCTGTGCACGTCATAGGTGAGAATGCCATACATAGGGGATGTTTATGGATGACGAAAGACAGTTGAAGACGCTTTTCTTCAAAGCACCGGCACCCGTGTTACGTTCCATTTGATTTGCGCGTTTCATTTCGTAATTTCTCACCTCCTCGTCATCTAGATCTTTATTTATTACAAAATCTCCCCAACATTTCATAAAAAAATGCATAACTTTAATACCAAAACAACAACTTGTATAACGCAAAGTTGAAGGATCAATATTGGATAAACTTCCATCCGGATGCATAAACTGCCATCAGATGCACGATGGTTAAAAGTTTATCATTAGATAAATGAAATAAAGCGCCATCTATAAGATAACCTAGAAAGCTTCAAGTAAATTATCAGTAGCTTTACCAAGCAATAACGCCATCTGTGGAATAGTTTCTGTCACATATCAGATATTGTCTATGACACTTAATTATCTATGAACATAGTGAATAATCAATTGGTTAAAACACTATTTTTTTGTTGTGTATCATTGTACTATATAAGAGACGATGTAAGATCCTTTTTCTCTGCTAGCAGCCGACATTAAACAACTGTGCCATTACGAAGCCATTTCATTTTCTACCCACCCGGAAGGAGGACCAAATATATTATTTCCAACTCATGCGCAAATGGGTGGAAAAACCCCCAGGCCAGATGGATGGGAGACATCGCGGAGGTTGCAGGGATGAAGAAGGCTCAGGACAGGAATGATTGGAAGGAGAGAAGGGAGGCCTTTGTTCAGCAATAGACGGAGACAGTCTGATGAAGAAAAATAATGCGCAAAATTCGCAAAGCTTTTTAAAAAGTAAAACTCAAAAAGTGCTAAGTTTGACGGTCCTAGATTTTTGAGAAAGATACAGACCCTCTCGTATTCTGTTCCATTGAACATTTTAGACAATGTGCGAAACGCCATTGGTCACGCGTAAAACCGAATACAGCGCTTTTGTTACACCTCTGTCTCTTGTTTGAGTTTTAAAAATAAAATTGATATATTTTAAAGTTTATTCCATTAATACAACAAAATTTAGTTGAACTGGCCCTGTAGCTAGAGTATCTTACTAGATGACCAATAAAAGTTCTCTACGGCCAAGTAATGACCAAAAAAGCACACTCATACCTCATGCAAACGGTCTGATTTCGAAAGAAGGATGCTGAGTGCGGATGGATACAGCTAACAGGGGATATTATAATACAGCTTTGGAAATAAAATAGGGAGGGTTTTTTTAAGGAGAATATAAGAGAGCCGAAAAATATACGTAACCTTTTTATTTTTAAAATGAATATAAATAATTAAAATCCTGTTCACCAATGTGAAACAATCATCACATATTTTTTACGTCTCATCATTACGCCATTGTGCGCCTTCAAAGACTTTTCTCTCTCTTCCTTTTTCTTCCAATCTTATTTTTATTACATATTTTTTCTATATCCTCCTCTCCTTAACGAGAAACCTTCTCAGGCATTAACGCAGGAAATGAAGGAAGATTCGAATAATGAAAAAATAATTACATGTCTTGAGTTTTTGAGTCCTGCGTCAGACCGCTAAAATATTATTATTATTATCTTCTAGATCACATTGATTCAAATAATGACACAAGTCAGAGTTACCCATTATTATTTTATCATTGGTTTTTTAGCCCTAAACAAAGTGTCGCTTCTTTAATGCGTGCTATGCATTCTGCCAGTTTGATTATATGGATGTGAATCCTGGAAACTAACGAAGGCTCGACAGAAGAAAACTCTTAGTGTTGAGAAAAAAATTTGGCGACAGATTTTGGGGCACCATTATGTCTCAAATGCTGGATGGCGTTGTCGCGGACTGTCGAGCTCTGCAGCAGCATAACTGTAAGGTGGCAGCCAGTGACAGATCATTATGAAGAAGCTTATTAAAGACAGCTAAGACTCACCACAGCGTCGTATCGCTGAAGATTATGTCTCAAATAAGACCATACGCACCAGAACAGCACAGCAGCTAATCATCTCAGTCATCCAAAACCACAGATTGAGCTGGCTTGGCCATGTTCTCAGTTTGTCTCCCGAGAGCCTTAAATATGCAAACCTTTTCTACAATCCGGATGGGACAAAAAGGCGAGGCAGGTCAAAATTAACGGTCAAGCGAGAATTCATTGCTTGGAGTTGTATAGGCTTGGGTTTCAAATCAAGAGGTCCCGGATTGGATTCTCGGTCGGATCAAAGTGAGTGTTTGTTCACTTGAAATTTCTATCCGGGGTTGGCCTGACTCAGACTGGACGGGACCGGTTGAATGAAAAAAATTGCCGCAGGCAATAAGTTTTGACGGCTATGCCTTTGTATAGTAAGTGTAAATTTATATTATGTTATTTAATAGGAGTTGTTGGGAGTTATAGATATTAGTTGGGAGAAGGCAAAAAACTGGAAGAAAATACAAACTTTTCTTTTATCTCTGGATGCTGTGTAGAGGACCCAGGCTATGTAGAGGAGCATTATGAGAGCTGGTACCAGCAAACTGGCCAAGACTGGTATCCTCCTGATCCACGCATGGTATATGGCCAGGCAAACCAGGGCAATGCCAACAAGGATGGCCACATATTTGCCAGTTTGTCTTCTTTCTTCCTGAAATCAGAAAAAAGAGCTGTCTTAGAATTTCATTTTTTTTTAAAAAAAAATGAATCTGTGCTCACTCGAAGTGAACACAAATACACTTTTGACATATTTCACACTAAGCAAAGGTTTGTGTCGTGAAAGCGGAAATAGTCGGCATGGCCGGGATTCGAACCTACGACCGCGAATACGCTGTACGTACGAAAGTCGCCGATTGATACCTCTGGTTGGTAACCACCTCTGGTCACCTATATCAATTTCTATTAATTATATTCTAGTCAATCGGTATTATTATTTTTTTTTTTTATTTAATTGAAATTCATAAAAAAAGACCTAGACTACTCTCTATCCAGGATATGGATATTTTCCCTGTCTGTTTAAAAAAATTGAGCTTCCTGCGTAATTTCTACCCGTGGATGAAATCCCGTAGAGATAAATGTATTTGTGTTCGTTGTCAGTTTATTTCATACGTAACACAATAGTTTTATGTAATTAATTATTTGTTATATTAATTAAAACATTGTACACTAAAGTATAAATAAAAAAAATGAGATTTAAATTTGACTTTCAAAAACCTAAAATAACTACGAATCTACAACTATTTTGGAATTTAAAACGAAATTCAGACGTGAATGAGCCTTGCTAGTGTTACATTTGCAAAGAGACGTTGCAAATGCATAAGAGTAGAAGCCATCTGGATGTAAAATTTGCAATAAAACCCCCTGAAAAGACGACGATGGCTGTTAGATATACATATCTAGTGAATCGTGATCCGTAAGTAGGCACCTAAATAGTGCCTATAACGATTCACACTAGAACCTTCTCCGAATATTCTTTCACCCTCGCGATATGGCGTGTCGGCTTTATAGGGTGTCTAGGTGGCCGACATGAACCCAATTTATTAATTAATCATTTCCCAGTGAATACACTGATTTATGAAGTCAATTCTCCGCTAAATGTTCATCTACCTACATATTTCACTTCCATGTTTATTTTTAGCTGCCTGCCTTATCATCACGTCGTGTACCCACCCCAGCGCTCCTCAACATTTCCTTTTTATTAATATTTCAAAACATTTATTCATTAAATCTCAGCTTTTGAAATGAAGTGCCTAAGGAGAATTCTGGGTGTAATATGGTACGACCGCATCACGAACGACGCTATACGCCGGCGCACCCAGCGTGAGCCCATCACCTCTACCATTGTGAGGAGGAGATGGACTTGGCTGGGACATGTGTTAAGGATGCCGAATGACAGTTGGCCGAGGAGAGCGCTGTTCTTCCTCCCATCAGGGTCCCGAAGACGAGGAAGACCCTCTCACACTGTGTTCCGCTCCTTCGAAGCAGAGCTGAGGGACATGGACATGGTGTGGGAGGAGGTCATAAACATTGCGCAAGATCGAGCGCAATGGAGAGCTCTTGTTGCCTCCCTATGCCCCTGAGTGGGGTGTAAAAGGGAGAATTGTATTGTATTGTATCCAGAAATTGTAAAATATCTTAATTTTTCCGTTCAAAGGGCTTAAAATGCCCCATAAATCATCAAGAATCAATCAAGATTCACAAATGAACTAAGTCTGTGACCTTTCAAAATAAAAATAAAAGAGTCTTGTATAGTTTGATTGATACAATGATTGTCCCTAGAGCAAAGAGAGAGAAGGAAAGCTATTACACCCCTTTGACTTTACTGGATGTTAGAAGAGTACAAATACAGAGATGACTCAATTTGGCTTAAATTTCACAATTTTTTTCGCAGTTCAACTTCATAGAAGATCATCAAAATTAAAGCACGTTTTTTTCGTTATGATTGTACTGTATTGCTCATCTATATTGTAACATATCACAGATGTGAATTTTACATGTTTTGTTAATATATTTTAATAGCCTGTGGCCGTGTATGATTATAAATAAATCACAAAATTTATTTTGAAATGTCCTATCAACAAGCACCTTCTGCCTCAAACATCGAAGTCCTTTCATTCCAGAGGAAGAATGATCACGGTATAACTGGAAATTAGTTAAACAATTACCTAAATTGGATGTCTAATGTGAGATGGAAGTACTGTGTATACAATGTGAAAATTTAGAAACACCTTTCGATCAAAAATCCGACCTGAAAATCTGAAAGCAATGACATCTTATGTACATTAGCGAAGATTTTTAGAATGTATTCTTTTTCTAACAATCTTTGGTCCTAAAAACAACCTATGTTTTTTCCCTTTTAAACCCCACTTCAGAGGCATAGAGAAGAAACAAGAGCTCTAATTGCGCTCGATCTTGCGGGGAATTGGGGTCCGTGGACCTTTTCTGATTTGTGAGGGTTTAACCCGTTGACTGTCGAAAACCCCTGTAGGGGGTGTGCGGCTACTCAATCGCATCGCCACAAATCATACATTTTCAGATTGGAGTTTTGTGTGTATAGTGGCGTGGTGCATGAGCTCAACTTTCTATATATTGAAGTGGTTTTTCAAAAGGTTTTTTTTTCACTACTAAAATAATAAACGAATTTTATATGCTGGCCATGTTAGTTGGATGCAGGTACCTAAAATGTAAAGCACTCAACGAGCAACGGGCAGTCAAGGTAGACAATCTCGCAATCCCGATCTGATATTTAGATTTCCTGCCTCTTACAGGATGCTCGAAAAACCAGCACAAATAGCAGAGGTGCTATTCTTAGTCGACAACCACACGGCCTAAAAAGAGGGTAATTGTATTTAAGGGCGCTGTTCTTCATCCTATCAGGACCAGGAAGACGAGGCAGACTCTTTCATAGTAACTGCGCTTAATAAAAAATATGCTTAAATGTTCAACTATGCTCAAAGAATGCTTTTGCTCAAAGAAGTGGAGAGATTTCAATGCCAGTCTATGCAGCAAAGTATGATCGTAAGGAAATCCGTAAATATTTTTACAACTTTATTATAGTGATTTGAATTATTTCATTTATTTAATCCCAAAAGTATGTTTTAGGGCTATAACCTGCCTTGGTAGACGACGAGTTAAAACATTATTACATGGTCGAATTAATCGCTAAAAGGTTTCAAATTGAATATTCATTTTAAACTGTTTCTTATCAATGGCGTGAATATTAAAGACCAGACCCACATCCGTTGCGTGCACGATTGCAAAAAAAACCTATATAATCGGTAATAATATTAAAGTCACTTTTCAACTCTTTTAACTATATCAACAATAGCATTTTAAATATCAGACAAAAAAGCCTCAAAATCAATTTGTTTTGAACAGAATCTTGTACGTAAATAATTAACGTATCGTTTTTGGTATGTAACTCACAATAATAATATAATTACAGGCCACAAGGCCTTAATTGAGAAGAATAACTTAATTATAATAAAAATTTTCAGAGAATGAATATGAAATATAAGGTAAGTCATGACAGGTGGGTAAAGCAGGTCTCTCTTACACCATACCAGAGATGGTACCAAATTATCGCGAAAGCCAGCTAAGTAGGTCAAACTAACTACTAGGTACGTAGGTACCTAATCTACATTATTAGGAATCGAGGTAAGAAAATCACATTTAGACGATGAACACTATTTTTTTTTTCTTTTTTTTTTGAAAGTTGCATAATTCTTTTTTCACATATTTAGTAGTGACTGTTATTTTTTTTCCTTTTGAAACATTAAGATAATAACATTATAGAGCCCTGAGCAGGTGAAAGCCAGACCAAAACCTGTTACTGCTCAAGTCTCACCACATATTATATGCACATTCCGTTGGATCTAGTGTTGAAAATACACATTGTAGGTACTGAATAAACTTCTATGGGACGCATTCATGGTTTTAAATCCTATCATTTCTCTTCAATAACAATGTGTCATTTGGACATTTGATCAAACGAAATGTGTTAATAATAGACGAAAATCGTCAACTTTGCTGATGAATATCACGAGAACGAAACGAAATTGTACAAGTTATTTTGTAGAATAAATTGTGAAATTTAATAATACCTACAAAAGTTCTACTTCAATGACCTAATTTAAATTTTACAGACCTTAGACTTACAAAAAACTCATCTTTTCCACAAATTTCTAACAAAATATCATTTTTACCAAGTTTTCTTATGCTAGTGTTACTTTTATTTATTTTACACATAAATAAGTGGATTTATGGATTTCAAATCAGGCCGATTTAAATGAAAAATGTCGCAATATTACTTGAAGAGAAATTAAGTAAAAGCACAATATGTGTGAACATTTCGGTGCCCCTACAAAAGAACACAAAGAAGTTTTCTCTCAAAAATGTTCGCACTTTCATCGTCAATTTTTTGTCTATTATTCGCATACTTCGTATGATTAAGTTTGGAAATAACACATGAAATATTCATCACCCTTCAAAGTTTCCCGCAAGAGTCCTAAATTTGCTTAAAAATAAATATCGTAAATCTGCTTAAAAAATCATCTATGCTTTCTTAATCCCATGTCTACCATCTATAAGCCATAAAGTCACACACATTTATCGCAATCAATGCATTGTTTAATGATTGAAAAAAAGCAAAAAGCACAGGAGTTCGGTGGGAAGGGTGGGGGAAATCAGGGGTCAGCAGGGCATGACCAGCGAACTGTAAAGTGTGCACCTAAATTAAATATAAAACGCCGCTAACAATCAATACATTGATATGCTATTTGCCTTTCAACGTAAAAACCGCACAAAGCCCAAAATGGTGTAACTAACTTCATTATTCAGCCCGACCTCAATTATTTGCATTGACATAAAATGCGAGCTTATTTCTGTCATTTCAATGTAATTGGAATTTAAATATTGGGTTTTATTGTGATGACATTTTGATTTACGACGATTTTACATCGAATTGATGCGATATTAGTGAAAACTGGCTGGCCCGATGTTATCCTGCATTTACTATGAATATTGTTTTCGAATTTGTATCTTACCATAATAATTCGGTAAAATTTTCTATAACAATGTATACAATAATGTAATACGCTTCACATGTGACTTATTTCCCACTGCACCGCCATCTCTTGATTTTTTTAAAAGTTACGCAACTATAGAGGAATAATACTTGTTTTTATTACAAACTTATGACCCGTCGAACTTCATCCCGCATCCGAATCAACAATAATAATTATTATGACATAATTATTTTAAGTTAAGTTTAATTCAGTTTTCACTAAATACCTACATTAATTTAATTTTGTCGGTAAGTCCATTTCATGGATTTTTTCAGGAGAGTGTTAAAGCTTAATAATTATTCCTTAGTTAATTATTCCTTTTCAAAATCCATAATATGAGTTTGATTTTAACTAACCAAAAGTTGAATTAGGTACTTGAATATTGATTTGATAAAAAAATATATTATTATTCAATATTTTCTAACATTTTGTAAAAAAATGGAATTACGAATTATCCTACTATAATAATTTGACTAAATTTGGAGTTACGAAGTTACGAGTTTCTAAGTGAGGTTTTTCAAAAAAATAGACTGGAATGGTAATTTATCAATTCTTCCTATTTTCCGCAATTTGGGACGTACCTGACATAGGGAGGCAACAAGAACTCAACAATTTTCCGTACAGATCCTAATGAATCAATTTATACCAATATTAACGCAGGATTCATTGACGCCATCTTGCATATTTTCATACAAATATATAGATTTGTTTTATTTTCTCACAGATTTCTGCCAAAATTAGTCAAATCCAATACTGTACATAACATTAAAAAATATTAAAATTCATTTTTTGCGCAAACAAACTTTTTCCTTTTTGTGCCACCAGAGGCGCCCTTGCTAACCCGCGGTCTAATGTCAAATCAGAATTGCCAACGTGGGCGACTTACCACCATTTGGGCTACTCGGAACGAGAATCGGCGACTATAAAAGGCGATAGGTCGCCAATTGGGCTACTTCCCTTTTAGCGAAATTTCACCTTTCCGGATACTAAATGACCTTTTTTTAGTGAACTCCCACCTCTCTCCGGATACTAAAATTTTCGGAATGACCTTTTTTTAGGACATTTCATCTTTCTGCATACCAAATTTTCGGTTGGGCTACTTTGCGTTTGAAACAACGGCGACATTAGGCAAAGTGCTAAAAGAAGAAGAGTTGATATCCGAAAATGTGTTGTGTTCAGGAACAGACATTTCAAAAACTTTAGCTGCGGTGCTCGATTCATCAATCAAAATTTGACAATTTGCCATTTTAGGTTTTAATAACCAGCTGTCATAATATTTAGACCTGATTAGAAGTGCTGCCACCTAGTGTGTCTTGTCGGAAACTCCCCATAAAACATCCCATTGCTCGATATACAACATGGGTAGGCACTTGGGACTAGAGGTGGGCGTTATAACGAAAGCTGATAAAAATATTCGATAAAAAAAAAAACCTCTCTAACGTTATTCATATTAAACCTTATTCGTCCTGTTAAAATATCACAACATTAGTTTCCGCCTTTAAGTATTCGTCTAACGTGGCTGTTTAAAATATTCCACTATTATTTTGCACCTTTAGATAAACGTCTAACGATCTAACGTGGCTGTTTAAAATATTCCACTATTATTTTGCGCCTTTACGTTATTCGTCTAACGTGGCTGTTAAATATTAGGAATAACGAATATCCCCGCGCTGTGTCGTGGTACTGCACAGTGCACGGGTACAAAAGAAAGTGGTTAGGTAGCTACCTATGTGTGTGTATGGGTGCCTTGATTTATGTATATAGTATTGCCTTGGCCTAACAGTTGTAATCCTCCTAAGTCCATTTTTTACATAACGTTAAAACTGTTTATTTTCAATATCAAGTATATTTATTCAGCGTATGGCCGATATTGTGATAAATATATCTGCCAGGAGATCAATGGTTGTCTGGCGGTCTATAGTTGCATACTCATTTTGCGAGTGTATTGCAGAAGTACTCATCAAGTATAATTTTGATGATTAAACCAACATATAAAAATATTTATTTTTTTATTCATCATATTGAGTTCTTCATTCTTAGTTGTGCAGTACTGAACCAGGATTTATGAACTTAGTCAAATCCAATGGGATGTTTTTTTTCCTTTTTGTGCCACCAGAGGCGCCCTTGCTATGTAACTTTGTCCATACAACAATAATATTAAAAAGTAATAAAAAATCAAAAAGGAAAAATTGTACGTTAGAAAATTTTATGTAAATTGTGCTGTGTAGATCGCGTGATTGTTTATCTTCAGGGGTAAGTTGTTATTTTTTTATAACTAGGTATACCTATTGTATATACGCTACGAAACAAATAAGCTTTTAAGCTTTTAAAAATAACGATATTTGAAATTAACGAAACAGCTATAACGTTTTTGAATTTAAGCCGTTATTCCCACCTCTACTTGGGACCAATGTATTGGAAAACAATCTCAACAGACAATGAGTCTATCAGATCTTGGACAACAGAGCTGAGGGCTTACAACCTCCTAGGCCAGGTTACTCCTATTATTCCTAGGAATAGAAAGCGCTTTTAACCTGGCCTAGGAGGTTGTAAGCCCTCAGCTCTGTTGTCCAAGATCTGATAGACTCATTGTCTGTTGATATTGTATTCCAATACATTGGTTTTGATTACCTATGTTACTAGGAAAAATCCAGTATTCAATCCGTGAGGATATAAACAAAGTATGTCTACTTGGGACGTTTATCGAATTGAGTTTATGAACATTATATCGTTTTCAAAATTATTCTATGCGTACTGAGTGCAACAAAATAAAGCGATCGCCTTTTCACTTCCCTTCTCTCTTTTTCTCTGACTCACTTATTTGTAAAATGTCAAAATCGGAACAATACGCTCGGAAAAGAGCTCATATTAAAATTGCGGCACCCATGTAAATGTGTTGTGCACAGCAGGAATAATACTGGAACAGGAGTAAAGGTGGCAACCAGAAAACAATCGGTAAGTGAGTCCCTTTCCAATACAGTCCACTTCTTCGTTCTTCTGCGTACTCCCTGCTTAAAGCTGGGAGACGTAGTGAACATCAATTACAGGCAAGTTTGATTGATTGATTGAGGTTCTATGGATAGAAAAGAATGACTTTCCGTTTTCTCTGCCTGCTCTTTAAAGAATACGGCATGATAAGTAAAACCAAAATCTAAAGAACACATCAATGCATGTTTTGCTTAGAAACATAGAAATATCATACAAAAAATAGACTTTGTTAAAGGTCGCTGTCCTAGGACTAATAAAGAATAATGAGAGAATCGATGTAATGTGGCGATGCAGAGAATGTGGTCACAAAATGAAAGTAGAAACAATGTATGTCGCTTGAGATGGATCGCAGACAGACATAACACAGCCCCGTGCCAATATCTTGATGGCGGCTCTTCAACTGGAGCATGCACCGGTTAGTCGCGTCTATTTACGCGCGCTATGCGTTTCTCAACAACTCGATAAATGTCAATGAGTCTGGCTGAATCGCATTCCGCCAACTCGTGCAGTCTGGAAAATTTTCGAAGCAACATATAGGAAGTTTTTTTTTTGAATGAAGATTTGTAGGCCTAGACAAAATGCATTTGGCGATCGACTACAAACGAATTCTTCGACAATGTAGAGTACCTAGGAAGAAAATTAACTGTCCACTTTTTATATTTGTATGTGAGTGTCATTGTTTGGTTCAAATAATTGTTTACATGTTCCAGTGGACAGTTAACTTTTTCGCACTATACATTGGCGAAATCTTCGTTTGTAGTCGATCGCCAAATGCAATTTGTCTAGACCACCGGATACCGGTTGCATTCGTCGCAACACTATCGGATGTGTACTCAACGCCCATTTCGCTGTCGCTTGCGATCCAACCAAGTCTTTACTAGTGTTTAACTATCTTATTTTAATAATTTAGGTGTAAGAAATGACACAAAAATTAATAAGAGTTAATTAATTTTTGAAATTAAGAATTTTAATGAAAATTGTTTTGAAAAGTTCTATCTCAGAGTGTAGATAATGTAGAGATTCCTTACAATTCAATTTGAGGTAAATAAGCCTAGGGTAGCCCAGAACTCATATTATATTAAAACAGCCTTTTCGTGTAAAACATATCGCTGCATAAAAATTCATAATTTTGCGATTAAAATGAATTTATCCTTGGAATTATTATAGAAACTTTAAAATGATATCGACTATTCTTATTATCTGCTTTAGAATTACATATTCAATATAAATCGATACTTTAAGGGGGACCCACTGAAATTACGGACCTCAAATTTTACGTGCTGTGTAGGAGCATAAGACCAACCCGTATACCAAATTTTATGAAAATCGAAGAAATTTTTCTTTCTTTTTTAGCCCTTTTTCTAGAACAAGTGAAATTTTCTTTGGATACTTTAAGAGGGTTCCCCTGAAGGTACATTTTACTAACTCATCTACATCGAGGGGCTAACCGTTCTACCAAATTTCTATCACATCGGATAAGAATTACTATGAGCTGCGCACACATTTTTGGCGTACGCGTACGGGTACGGGGAAATTTTAAAAAAATATTTTTTTGCATTTTTGGAATCCTTGAAAACGTTGAGAAAATTAATTTCAGCGAAATCTATTTTTTTTGAAATCCGATCAAATGACTCATGTATATTCCATATACTATGAGTAAAATTACACAAAGTAAGTAGTTATGTTCATATTTAAGTCGGTTTTAAAAATATTCACAAAAATATTGAGTTCTTCAATTTTATAATTCTCCTAAAAATTTCTTTAAAATATCAACTTTCAAACTGTATAAAGGTAGGTTACATCATACCTAAACAAAACCTTATGATATTTGCTATTTTATTTGCATACTAACCATTTCTCATACAACCCGTCCTATTTCTCGTACTTCTTACCTGGCCTTCCTTGAGGACGGAATCGACGTGTTCGATCCACGTCATTCTCGGTCGGCCACGCTTTCTTACACATTTCCTTTTTGTTGGGAATTGTCAAAAAATGAAGTCCGAATATTTCAAAAATTGACAGATTGGTTGGCGTTAGGTATGTATGTGTCTTACGGTCGGTTTCTGAAAGAGACTCAAGGTTACTTTAATTAAAACAACAAAAGCGTTTCATATCATAACAAAATGTCACAAAGTCGACTCGACTCTGTTAAGTCCCGTTCAAAAATTGTTATATTCTTTACAGGTTTGCTTTCAGACTGACCAAGCCTGCATAGTTGTTATTATTAATCATTTAACGATCCTCCTTAACATACGCGTATGTATCAGAAGGATCCCAAAAATTGCGTTTTCAAGCGTTAGAGCTTGGTAAACATAACAATATAAACATGAACCGGCAAGCGCGCTAGTATTTATTTCAGTAACAGATATCACAAGTGACTTATTTTCTACTACACCGCCATCTGTGGGACAAAATAATAAACAGTCTTCTTGTCGTAATGGCAATGAGTAGTGTAGTATAAATTACACAAATCTATCTAATTTCATTGTTTTTATACATTTCCCAATAAAATAATATACTTATTTATATATAGGCTGTTTGGTAGAACACATGACAAACTGGTATGGTATGTATAGTGTATAGGCTAGACATAATTTATATAGTATAGTACCTAGGGTGCTCCCTGATTTTTCAGGAATGAAAACATTTTTTTTTGTGGAAACGCATATGTATACTGCATCTGTGATTAAATTGAAAATTTTGTACATTGACGAGATGCCGATGGGACCATTTACACCCCTTTGGCATTGAATTCCTTTTGAAGGGGGTAGGCAGAGAATACGGACTTCCATTATTTCCTATCCAAACAAACCTCTTTCGCTTCCTCCAAACGCATAACATTCCACATTCATGCTCTTCTATTCCTTTTGCTCCTGACTTGGCCCTCCTCTAAGACGGCACCGATATGGTCGGACCATGTCATTCGAGGTCGGCCTCGTCTGCGTGCACCCATTCTTCGGGAAAACATGCTCTTGTCAATTTTATACCAAGTGATCAGACGATAATTGCTAAGAAAATGTGGTATTTTTAAACACCAAACCAATCTGAGATCGTTTTAAGCATTTTAAGAAATATTCTATTTAAGAAAATAGTATACTTTGAAATTGTTATTAATTTTATTTATGACTCATGTATATTCCATATACTATGAGTAATAATCATTGACAGAAATAACAAATTATTTAATTATTCTTTTTTATGAACTGTTAAGATATTTGCCCTAGTACAGGCTTGGCCTATTTGGGCAGCATTTCCATTTGTTGGATAAGAAATGGAATTAAAATAGGCGTGTTTTTTTATGTAAAAAATATAGTGGAATATTTTAAATTAGTATTACAAAATTATCATTTTGTCCGTCATCCCATTGTATCGTATCCGATGCAACTAGATCGGGTCGGATGTTCAGAGTAGCCCAAATTTGGTAAATTATTGTTGTTTGTTTGCTATACTTATAGGTTTTATTAACCTCAAATTGAACATTTTTCAAATCAAAATGGACTTCTTGCAATTCAAATACCCCGTTTGAATTTAACACTTTCTATTTGATCTGTAATAAGTCCGTTAAGATTTGAAAAATGTCCAATTTGAAGTGAAAAAAAAACGTCAATAATAACAATTAGATAAGATGATAGATTAAAAATGGATATATGTATCTAATATCCTAGCGCCATCTACCGATTGGAGTTGATAATAATATTATTTGGTAGTTAAAATGTTTTCATCTCTTCCCAACAGATGTCTCTGCAATAAATTCATACGAATATAAGTAGGTACTACCTACAGTGCTTTTATTCACGTGTATTATGAAGGTAAGATTCGGGTGGCTCAGTGGCTAGCGTATCTGATCAAGACGACTAAGGATGCTGGTTCGAGTGCAGCAGGGACGCATGTTGAACATTTCGAAGATTGGACGAATTTGACCACCTAAATACAAAATAAGGCATAAAAATATGGCCAATATTTATTATAAAAAGTTCACAATTACCCATTAATTATCTGCTAGAGTCATCTATTGTATTCCTCAATAAACACGAATGAATGATAAGAGAATGACTAATTCTATATTTAAATTCAAATTTGTTATTCGCAGCGCCCACCACTTCCTTGTTATTGGTGCGTTTATTGACTGAATGCAGTTTGTTCCACTTTTTGTATTGACTCTGGAACATGTGTGCGGTTTAATGTTGTTTACGATGTTACTCACTGTATATTTTCAAAATCGACCATCGAAGCGAAGCTCTACATTCATAAATACCATCACTTTCAATTCCCTGTATATACAGGATGAATGTCGTTGTACTGCACTGATATCTTATTAATATAAATGAAAGTCGGGTTAGTGCGAACACTTATTCGAAATCGGCTGAAAAGATTCTTACGTTGTTTGATTTATTGGATTCATCTCCGCTCCGGATAACATTGAATAAGACCCTCCACCACCAGAGTATTACAGGAATTTGGAGATTCCTTTTTACTCGCATTATATAAAGCCATGACGGGACTCCGACATCGCCGTAAGGGTCCCACATCGGAGTGAATCCCGTCCGATATTTTAGACCGCCAAAACTTATTCATGGCCCACAACTACGATCTTTCTTTTGTTTTTTCAAGTGTGTTAGTGTATCACCTGCTCCGGATAACAGAATGGCTATAAAAATTAGAAAAATGCATTAGAAATCATATAAATTATGATATAAGACTTAGTATGGAACGGATTTCCGGCGACGCCAACCTCATCTATGGAAAATTCTATAACAACAAAATTATTGTTCACCTGACAACCATTAACATTAAATATATTGGTATGCAGATGTTTGATGGAATTTTTTCGATCTTTCAGTAATATTTTTTTTAACATTCAAGCACATTTTAACGGTATTTTTTAATCAATTTTCATAGTTAGGGCTACAGGACGACGTCTGTCGGGAAAGCTAGTTGTTATTAAAACACCGACCTAGAATCGTCTGTCCTCTTTTTCAGCTAAAGTTGATGTATACAAGTACAAGTAGTGTCCCATGTCCCTTACCGAGATCAACAATCTAAAGACAAGAGATAAACATTGGTTGAAGTAGCTGATGGCCTAGTGGCGGGAGTCTTGACTTCGCATTGGCCTTCAAAAGGTTACCCAGGCCATATAATTATTTCATTCGTGAAACAACTTTTGCCTAGAGTGATTTTTTTTTATTCATTCAAGTGAACGAAATTTATTGAAATAAAAAAAAAGCTGCTAACCTAGGGTAGCCCAGAACTCATAGTATATTATAACAGCCTTTTCGTGTAAAACATATCTTTGCATAAAAACTCATAATTTTACGATTAAAATGAATTTATCCTTGGAATTATTATAGAAACTTTAAAATGATATCGACTATTTTTATTATCTGCTTTGAATTACATATTCAATATTAATCGATACTTTAAGGGGGACCCACTGAAATTACGGACCTCAAATTTTACGTGCTTGTGCAGGAGCATAAGACCAACCCGTATACCAAATTTTATGAAAATCGAAGAAATTTTTTTTTTGTTTTTAGCCCTTTTTCTACAACAAGTGAAATTTTCTTTGGATACTTTAAGAGGGTTCCCCTGAAGGTACAGATCTCAACATTTTACTGACTCATCTACATCGAGGGGCTAACCGTTCTACCAAATTTCAATCAAATCGGATAAGAATTACTATGAGTGCGCACACATTTTTGGCGTACGCGTACGGGGAAATTAAAAAAAATATATATATTTTTGAATTTTTGGAATCTCACCCTATTTTTTTTTTAAATCCGATCACAAAACTCGTATATTCCATATACTATGAGTAATACAGCTTGATCTAGATCTTCTTGATATTCTCTTCGAAGTGAATTGTGGTCTATAATAACAATTGATTATTATAATCAATTTATTAATTATTATATATTTTATAATTAATACACATCGTTCTACACATGTTTGGATTCTTGTGGCCATTTTCAGGAGTAGATCATCATAACTAGGTAATATATCAAGAGCCAATGATTTAAACAATTCACTAATGATGTTCGATTTTAAATGGTATGAACAAATCACTACGGGCTTACGACCGTCTTTTTCTGACATATAACTTCTATTATAACAATAGAAGACGGTCGTAAACCCGTAGTGGTTTGTTCATATCATTTAACATCGAAAATCATTATTGAATCGCTAGAGTCATTATATTTGATAATATAATATTCGCATTGTTGATTTACTTATTTCATTCTAAACGAATTTTCATTTTTATAACGACATTTTCTGATGCTGCTACCCTTAGCGTGATGGAGAGAAGCAAGTCATAGCGTATGTTAAGAATATCAAATGAAAGTTTGTCGAAGAAAAGTGTCCCATGAGAATCCTTGTAAGTGGTAAGAGATCAATTTACACTAAGCAGCGCTTTTTTGTCTATTTAACGCGGTGGAACAGCGCCTTTTTCAAGTTTTTTTTTTCATTTCAAAATCAATGAATCGCTTAAATGAAATTTGAATATAATTGTATTCAGTAAAAGGCTTGACACGAAGTGAGTTCCGACACCTTTTTTTCTCTTAAAAAAAGCCCTCGGTAAAAAGTAGAAAAAAAAATTTATTGATTATGAAAATGAAAATGACTTATGAAAATGTAAATATCTGAAATAAACGAAATTCAAAGTAGATATTGTACATCTGAGATGATAATATCCAGTGTCACTGAAAATTGCGAATTTTAGAACTAAATGTCAACAAACATAATTGAAACATTAAAAAGTAGGTAATTAAACCATGAAACAGAAATAGTTTCTATGAATTACTTTGAAATTGTTTCATTATTTGTAGCAAAAAGTAAAGTAACAAAACATTCCGAGCCGCCTTTTATCAGCGCAGAACAAACAATGAAGTCTTGTTTTGATTTGTTTTGTTTTTGGCGCATGTACTAATTGAGTCGATTAATAATACCACTGATGATTGACTTAAAAAATAAGTCTCAAAGCATACATTTGTTTACAATTTTTCATTATTCTTAATGAACATACAAATTTGTTACAGTTCTTATAATTAGCAATGTGTTCTCGACACTTGATCAAACTAATTTTGCAATTAATGGGCGAAAATTTTCCTTCTTTTAGGAAAAAAATCTGAAATATTTATAACTAGCTTTCCCGACAGACGTTGTCCTGTTGTAGTCCTTAGTGTGAATATTTATTTCGAATTTTTAATAAATACAAAAAAAAGTTTAAAATATTATATTTGAATGTCAAAACATGATTTCTGAAAGCCCGAAAGAAATTCTATAAAAAAATCTGCGTACCAATGTTTTCAAACTTAATGGTTGTCAGGTAAACAATAATTTCTTTGTTATATATTTTTTATAGACGGCGTTGGCGTCGCAGGAAATCTGTTCCATACTAACTTAATCATATTTTATATTATTTCTTACGCATTTTTTGTCCTGCTATACTTACTATGAATATTGATTTCAAATTTTATAATTTATACAAAAATATGCTTGAATGTTAAAAAAGGAATTCTGAAAGCTTGAAAGAAATACTCTCAAAAATCTGCGTTTTCATACTCAATGGTTGTCAAATGAAAATTTTGTTGTTATAGAATTTTTCACAGATGGCATTGTTTTTAGTAAATTTATTCCGTCCTAGCTTTAAAATTATATTTTATAATATTTTCATATCCATTTTTCGAATTTTTAATAATTATTCTGGTATCCGGAGCGGAAAAAAATCCAATAAATCAAAAATATCGGAAGCATCTGTTTAGCCGATTTCGAGTTATAAGTGTTCGCACTAACCCGTCTTTCTTTCATATTAAAAGATTATGTCATAAGTAAATTTCTCTTCAAGTAAGCTGAATATTTTCTCCAAGTTGGTCTTATTTGAAATCCAAAAACTTAATCTATCTAAAATAATTTTAAGCGAAAATTATAATATATATTTTTACTTCCTTAATTTGTGAACAAATTTACAATTAATCACTCTTGGTTGGAATGTCTAATTAATTATTAAATTTGTGAAAAAAAAAATTGTTTTGGTCTGTAATTAAACTATGCCATTGGGGTAGACTTTTTTGTGTTTGCTATTTTGTAAAAACCATAATTTATTTTAAAAAAATAAGGGAAATAATTGTGAGTCAAAATCTTTTCGTTCTTGTAATAATATATTCACAGCTAAATGAGATGAGAACAAGAAATTTTCTCAAAAATTTTTGCTATTTGATTAATAAAATTTCGTCTAATATTTGCATATTTTGTTTGATTAATTGTCCAGATAATGAATATCTTTAATTTTCCTTTCCTTCTGTTGGTTTCTTCACCTCAATCAACGAGTTCATTGTGAATAGATTGATTGTTTAAGGTCTTCCGGCAGTCTGATCTCGTGAATGAATTTTAGATGTGGTAGAAAACGAAGGTGTGTATGGAGAAATCGTGTGAATAGAATACAAGCGATAGAATCTTCAAAATAATTTACTATCTCAAAAGAGATGTCTAAGAATAATAGAACGAGAAAAAGTCCACCTGAATGAAAGCTGCTGGTTGAGGTCCCAAGATCTAGAGGCGAAAAAGATCTCATATAATCCAAACCAAGGCCCATAACACAAATGTTTTGTACCTACTGTTGTATAATTTCTGTTTGCATCAACTGTTTTATGTGTGATTCTTACTAGTTGACATTCCTTTTCTTTAGATTTTTTTATTGTGTCTTTGTTGATTGTATGTGTTTTCTTTATTGTATTCTTATACTGTATTATTTAATATAAAGTTAATGACCTATGGTCGTAAATGATTAAATAAATAACAAGAGAAAGCCGAAAACTGTCTTACTTGAAATGTTTAGAGTTTTATTTTCTTTTTACCCATCTCGCCGTTTGCCGAAGGGGGTAGGCAGAGAGTACGGACTTCCATTATTTCCTATCCAAACAAACCTCTTTCGCTTCCTCCAAACGCATAACATTCCGCATACACGCTCTTCTATTCCTTTTGCTCCTGACTTGGCCCTCCTCTAAGACGGCACCGATATAGTTGAACCATGTCATTTGATGTCGGCCTCGTCTGCGTGCACCCATTCTTTCAGATTTATCTATCCTTTTAGTCATTATCTCCTCGTTCATTCTCTCTACATGCCCAAACCACCTTAATTTATTCACTTTCATCACTACGCTACGCTACTTAGTCACTACGCTAACATCCACTCCACATTATCATTCCTCACCTTATCGATCAGTCTCTATCCGCATATCTAATTACCGCATATTTATATCATTATTTAGTTTTTTTATTTAGTTTATTTAGTTTTTTTTTTTGCGAAATCGCTTAAAATGGATAAACTTTATTTAATTGTATAATAATTATCTACATTTACCATATTCCCTCTGACTCATCATTATAGATTTAACTCTGACTGACTGTTCTCATTTTATTTCTCACTTGATCTGACCAAAATTTCACCACGTTGACTTACATAATATTAACTTTCTATTTATTTCATTTATTTAACTGTAATAATTAAAACTGGAGACTATATATATTTATTATTTGTTATATCGTTATTGTTTTTATGTGTAACAACACATTTTATCTTAATCGACGATGGATATAGAATCGCATTAGACCAAAATGACTGGCGATGCGATTTTATACTCCTGATTATCATCATAATGTATATCACCCCCTTTGATCTGTTCAAATTTTGTTGTTGTTAAATTTATATGTACCAAATCAATACTGTATTAACACGTAAATGACTTTACGCCGTGTGTTGAAAATAAATAAATAAATAAAAATATCCTACGCAGTGATCTCATTTCCACAGCATTTATTCCAACTTCCAGATTGTTCGTCCATGTCCATGTTTCACTTCCATACATCATGGATGGTATCAGGATTGCTTTGTGCATCAGCTGTTTGGATTTAAGAGATACGTTATTATTTCTCATTAGAGGTCTTAGTGCAGCGCCAACCCGGCCTTCGAATAAGAAGAAGAATTTTCAAAAATAAAACAACGGTTGTCTTTAGTGTTTGGGGATTAATATGCACGCCTGTGCTTTGGGGTTCACTCTGTTTCGCAGGAAACTGTGTTTGCTGGTAAAAGAAAAGGAACTCAATTTATTAATGATTAAACACGTTTATAGATATTTTGTCGAGTCATCTCAACAGCAAGCTCTGTGATTGTTGCTTCTTCTTAAAGATGTAAGAATAGTGTATGATCAGAAGATATCGGCAAGAAACTTCTGAGTATTTACTAACTGAATTTTATTATTAAATTTCATTCAATCTTTTTATTATTATTTTTTGGATTATTTTAATCAAGTTTCGAAAACCTGCCGTCAGAAAACATGTTTTAAGTTAAACTTAAAAAATCTTACTGTTTCATTCCATAAAATGTCATACCAGCTGGAAAAAATATACATATATATTAACTTTGGTAATACAGACAAAAAATATGCATATACATTTACAAAATAACTAAATTTAAATATTATAATATTTTATATCTCCAGATTTTAGTAAATAAACCCCCTCTACACGATCACAGGATATTTAGATTTTTTTTTATCCATCACGCCGTCCCATAATATGTGGTAGGCAGAGAGAACGGACCTCCACTCTTTTCTATCCAAGCACACTTTTTTCGCTTCTACCATCAGCATTTCTCAAACAACCTCTCCTAGTTCTTTTACTTCTGACCTGACCTGGCCTTCCTTGAGAACGAAATCGGTGTGTTCGATAAAATCATTTTTCTTTCGAATACTTTTCGCCCCAGCTTCTTATTAAGCAAACTCATACTATTCTTGATATTAGGTAGAAGTTTCTTAGTACAGTGCTGTAACTATAACTGTTTTTATGACCATAAAATTAATAAATACTTGTATGAAATAATATGTTCTTTTACAAAGCATCTAGCTGTCCATTCACATATATGACCAAAGCCCATCATATATGTGAATGGTGCCCATATATGTGGACACAAAAAATCTCTGCATTTGAAATGAAGTGCCTCAGGAAAATTTTGGGTATAAGATGGTACCACTGCATCACCCAGAGTGGGCCATTGTGGAGAGGAGATGGACATGGCTAGGGCATGTGTTAAGGATGCCGAATGACAGTTGGCCGAGGAGAGCACTGTTCTTCCTCCCATCAGGGTCCCGAAGACGATGGAGACCATCTCACACTGTGTACCGCTCCTTTGAAGCAGAGCTGAGGGATTTGAGCATGGAGTAGGAGGTCATAAACATTGTGCAAAATCGAGCGCAATGAAAAGCTTTGGTTGCCTCCCTATGCTCCTAAGTGGGGTGTAAAAGTGAAGGTTAATTAGTTTACAAAGCATGTAAAATCTATGCATCATAGCATTGAAGATTTCCCAAATAAATCGGTAATAAGATTCTATGCACTTGAAAATACGTAGCCGGATCTTACTACCACATCAATGCTTCATCTACACTCTCTTACTGCATGTTCTGACAATCGACTTTCTGAAAATTTATCACCGGCAGTTTTTGGAACCACTAGGCTCCGTTGTCTTACCATCCAGGTAGGTACACGAACATTTGGCAAAACGCCAACTCATTGTAATGGACGAGGCTTATTGTCCATTGTAAAGGTTTTCTGAAATAAAATTCCACTCAGGGTTTTTAGAAATTTATATTTGTAAAAAAAATCGTAAAAGTGTGAATTTTTCAATATTTCATCAAACTTTGGGCACGCCGGAAAAAAATCTTACTTTTTTTCTTTTAATATCTTCATTTTCTCATGCATTGTACTGAAAAACTGTTTATATATTATAAATTAGCTTTCCGGACAAACGTTGTCCTTCGTATGAAAATTGATTTTGAATTTGTAATTAATACAAAAATATGTTTGAATTTTATAAAAATATTTCTGAAAAAATCTGTGTTTTCCTACTCAATGGTTGTCAATTATATAAAAATTGTGTTGTTATAGAATTTTTCACAGATGGCATTGTTTTCAGTAAATTTATTCCGTACTAACTTTAATATTATATTTTATAATATTCACTCTTTCGAATTTTTAATAATTATTCTAGTATCCGGAGCGGAAAATATCCAATAAACCAAACATCGGAAGAATCTGTTCAGCCAATCTCGTGTTCGCGCTAACCCAACTTTATCTATACTACTATTATAAAGAGGAAAGTTTTGATTGATTGATTGATTGTTTGTTTGACGGGAATAGGCTCCGAAAATACTGAACCAATTTGAAATTTTTTTTCACTGTTGGGAAGCTACACTCTCCCCGCTGAACAAAGGCTATATTTTATTTTCATATAGCCTTTGATCCTTACTAAAACTCCAATAATGTAACCCAAGGTGCAAAAAATTTACCTAAAATATTCTTTACATCGCGTACGCTGCGAAAATTATTGAAGATAGAGTAAAATAATATACTACAACTTTGTAGAAGACATAATTATCTACAAAAAGTGTCGCGACAGCATACGTCTAACTATTATAATAATGCCACAATAAGTGTTGATTTATTAAAAAAAAAAAAAATGAAATGCGGCAGAGATATAGGCGTCACTGGGGTACGAGCCGGACGGGAGGGGACCATTAGAATGCTACATTATTCCAGATTAACATAGCCTATAGAATATTTTGATAAAGTTAGGGATCTATAAAGGTCATAAGAAAACTGTTTTTTTTTTAAATACCTATGTACCTACCCGTGCGAAGCAGGAACAGACTGCTAGTTTTATAATAATATTATCTCATCTTCTTATATTATAAGAAGATTCGCAACTGTTTTTTACAACTTCGAAATAACCATAGTGCATATACCGCACTTTTACCGCACTAGCGACAGCACTGGTGGTTGAAAGTAAAATAAATACCAAGCTCGAGAACAGGATTCAACGCATCAAGTGAGTAGATCCTTTAATACGTTCCATCTTTCAGACAGGATCCAGGGCCATTAATCATTGTCGGCTGGAGGCTGCCGCGGTGGTTAGCGGAGATGATTGAAAACGTTCAGGATCGCTGGACACCCAGAACAACCAAGTCTACGGAAAACGATACATTATTATTTGGTGTGGAGAACTAAACTAATCCATTATATTTTTGATACATTTTATTTATTATCTTCTTTGGACATTATTTATTGTCATATGTAAGACAAATGGGTATTTCCTATCATCGAAATATGAAAAAGACGAAACTACCTCTCTCATCCCATTCTCTACATGTGTTTTTTTAACCATTTTCGTCTCTCTCAAACAACAGAAGAAAACATTTTTATAATATACTAGCTTTCCCGACAGACGTTGTCCTGTGGTTCTGACCCGAGGCGGCCCGTTCATATAGGTATGCATGATGTGCACTGCACCCCCAGAAACAAAAACACTAAATTAATTCGATTGATTTATACTAATAAAATAATAACAAGGCGATTGCCGCTGCTACATATTGGATGGGAAATGCTTAGCTTTTACACGGACTCGGAAATTAAGTAAGTATCATTAAAATATTTCTAAAACATCCATTGTTTTCAATTGGTATTCAAAGCTCAGGCGGGAACAATGTGAGAATATGTACGCGCGCTCACATCTTACCTCGCCTATGAAGTACCGATACTGCGTGTGCACATTTGGAAATGCACGAGAATACGTTGACTTTGTAAGAAAATTGGAGTAAGTGGGATGGGCTACTGTAAGAGCGGCAATTACGTTTGCGAGAATGAGAGGGAACTATCATCATGAGCAGTTAACAATAATTTTGTTGTTATGGCGTCGGAGGAAATCCGTTCCATACTAACTTTAATATTATATTTGATGTTAATTTTTTTTTTTCAATTTTTTATTCGTTATTATGTTATCCGGAGCGGAGAAAAATCCAACAAATCAAACATCGAAAGAATCTGTTCAGCCGATCTCGAGTTATAAGTGTTCTCACTAACCCTACTTTCATTTATATCATAAATAGATATATAAATATGTCTGCATTGTATGAGACAAATATTACGGTTGCTGAATATTGTAAGAAAAATTTCACATTTCAACATGAAGGTAGGTACATTTTAAAATTCCAAATAAAACAGTTGTCATTTGGTTGCGTCTTTGGCGGACACAAACTAGGTTAAAATTCAGTATTGATTTTAAGGTTTCTATGGAGCTGATCGGAAGATGAATGACTTTTTCGAAAAGCCTTTTGAAAATTCTCCCGAACCGCTACATTATTCCTGGCAACTATCTATTGCCGACGTCCCGACGCCGTTTACTACGGTTATTTTTCAAAAAATGACCGCCCTCTGCCAAAAACGAAAACTCAAAAAGCATTTTGGCAAGGTTCTCAATTTTGTAAATAATAAAATATCCTTTGTTCAGGATATGAGTAAAAGATGCTAAGGAACTCCGCTTTTGGCTTCAAAACAAAGAAACGTCAAAATATTATCATGTTCCATTTTTGAAATTTATTTAAATTATAGCAGCGTTCGAAATGAATTCAAATTTTCCGTATGCAAAAATTGCCATGGTAAAAAAAGTATTTCTTTTTTTTTGCTGAAATGATTTCGTAATACAAATATTTTTCTTCAAGCTCTAGGTACTCATTTTCAGTTATCTTTTTCGTTCCCAACTTTCTTAAATTCTAAACTATAGCGAATGAATCTTTTAAATTATATCTTTGGTAGTTTAGCGGTTCCTTCTGCGACATTTGTACTGGAGGCCAAGAGTTCGATCCCGGGTGCCGACTATCTTCCTCTTTCAAGACACGGGCGTATTGTCTTACTATGAAAGATGTCAAGGAATGCATTTGTGTACACTTTGAGTGAGCATGAACGAAACAAACAAACAAAAAAGTTTCCAACTCACCGCAGATGAATATGGATCGGGTTCCAAAAAATCTTGAGACCTATCTTCATTATTGAGCTTAAGATTCATCTTTCCTTTCACTTAAAAATACTTAAATCATAAATTTAATTTCTAATACTTAATACCTTTTAGGTATATAAAAAAGTAAAACTGTTCAGTTTTTTAACGTTAAATTTTATCCTTATTTAAATAGGTTTATATAATTTAATTTTTTGACGAACTTTGCTATTTTTGTATATAAAAAAAGGTATTCACTTTTAAAACAGCATTGTCACAATTTCTTTTATACACATTTTTAGGGTACAGAAAATTCAACAGAGAATTTCAAATTAAATTTGCATCCGAATTACCGGCGAATGTAATAATTTGTTCGTCACCAAAATACACTAGGTTTAAAAATATTTAAACGAAAAATTTGAATAAATTTTTACTCTATAATTTGAGATCAAAACGAATTTCAATTGAAAAATAACTTCTAAATTAATACGTATTTCTTCATTGCTTAGGTAATAATTAATTTCACTAACACATATTTTACGACACAATTTTCGAATAATTATTGTTTTCTCAAATTATTTCTTTGATTTTATTAAAATTAGTGATATTTTATTAAACTTTTTATTGAATTTAGTGAGTTTTAAGTTTCTTCTTAATAAAAATCATTCGCGGCATAATCGTACAGCATCGAGCCGCTATCGAAACAATGGAAATAGACACACGATGTTAGGATGCACATTTTATACTGACTGACGATGATTTTGCAGACTCCGTATACTCTCAACTCTTGACTAAATGATCATTAAACGCGACGTTCTACCGTTCAAATAATCTTCTGAGATATAATAATATGCAAATTAATTAGAGTCAAGACAAAATGCAAATGTATTTTTTTAAATAGGCACCTACGTTCTTATTCTCTTGGTACTTAATTAATTACTAGTTTTCACGTCTTTCTGATGTAGGACAATAATTCTCTTTGAAAATGTTCTCAGTGGTTTGAAATTTAAAATATAGACCATTAAAGGATGACTTCATCTGACATTAGGCTGGATGCACAATGGCGGCCACGGCGACACACACACACATGCATAAACCATAGTGATGGGTAACAAATTATTTTGCATAGCGACCCGAACTGCCCGAATCAATAGTGATCGGAATCGGTTGTCTGGTTCACTTTAGTCAGTTTTGTGATACTTTCCAGGAATAAAACATTATTATATATTATTTTTCTTGTAAAATACAGAAATTTTGTATAGTTCGTATTAATTATAAATATCTTATAATTAAGTACCTACACATTTAAATATTTTATTCAATTATAATATTATCAACGATTCTTCTCGGTCATAATAATTGTTTTTTTATAATTTTATTTATCAAACCCGTATTTTTTGTCATCTGAAAATTGATTTTTGTGTCTAATTGTTCCATTTGATCTATATCTATATAAATCTATATCGATCTATATCGATGGGGTACTAATATGGCGGGCGACGCATGAGGGTTTTCAACATTCACTTTTCAGAGAGAAGGCCAAATTAAAAAAAAACTTCTTCACTTCAAAAAAATAATAATTAGAAACTCATTGAATAGACGATTAACGGCCACGTGGATTTTGACACTAGACGGGAGGCATAACAAAAATTTAGAGTTGGTATGAGTGTGTTTATCGGGTCACGGATAGAGTGAATTTACAGATATTACGAGTCAATTAGAGTATGAAATAAATAAATAAATGTCAATATTTGAGAAAAAAACAATGATATACATACTAATTACCATATTTACTTTTTATTTTGGCTAACATTTCACAAAATATCATTGCTGAACATAATAAGAAAGCAAAAATTCACATAAATTTTAATTATGATAGATAGCTTATTAATAAATTCTACGCAACAGCAATACAAAAGACATAAGTATCCTAAGTAAATAACTAGTAGATATAAATCTACTAGATATAAATCTACTAGTTATTTACTTAGGATACTTATGTCTTTTGTATTGCTGTTGCGTAGAATTTATTAATAAGCTATCTATCATAATTAAAATTTATGTGAATTTTTGCTTTCTTATTATGTTCAGCAATGATATTTTGTGAAATGTTAGCCAAAATAAAAAGTAAATATGGTAATTAGTATGTATATCATTGTTTTTTTCTCAAATATTGACATTTATTTATTTATTTCATACTCTAATTGACTCGTAATATCTGTAAATTCACTCTATCCGTGACCCGATAAACACACTCATACCAACTCTAAATTTTTGTTATGCCTCCCGTCTAGTGTCAAAATCCACGTGGCCGTTAATCGTCTATTCAATGAGTTTCTAATTATTATTTTTTTGAAGTGAAGAAGTTTTTTTTTAATTTGGCCTTCTCTCTGAAAAGTGAATGTTGAAAACCCTCATGCGTCGCCCGCCATATTAGTACCCCATCGAATATAGAGACAATCATAGAAAGAGTTTCGAAAAAAAAATTACTTATCACGCCGTGTCCCGTAAGGGGTAGGCAGAGAGAACGGACCTCCATCCACTTTTTTCGCTTCTTCCAACTACATACCATTTCTCAACTTCTTTGTCATTCTGTTTTCATACATTCTATCCACATGCCCAAACCATCTCAACTTATTGACTTTCATCTTTGTCACAACACTAACTTCCGTACCACATTCTTTCCTAATACTTACTTACTTTCCGAATCCGGACATCATCATATGCGTGAACTCCAATACTTGACCACCCGTATACCACTGTTACTCGCTGTCACCGTGTCTTGGTGCGTACATGTTGTTCCCATGAGGGGACATGCGAAGAGATGCTGGTTGTTTTGCACCTCGCCACACTCGCACATGTCATCCTCCCTGTAACCCTACCTCCTGAGGTTGCTGTAGCAACATGAGACGCTCGTTCTTAATCGATTTAATGCTCTCCATGTTGGGTAGGGCAAGCTACTCATCGGCATCTCTTTGGCAGGGGGTAAGTGTGAGGATTCGGTAGTGAGACAGCCGTCGGGCCCCAGGTGAGCCGACCATGGGGACAGTTGTCTCCAGGAAGCTCCTTCTCGACTTCAGTCACTGGCGGGGTTGACGGTCATGCATCGGGTGTCTGGGATCATTTTGTTGCTTCTCTCTCTCGGCCTCCGCTGCAACACGACGTCGGATTGCAGGAGGGGCAATTTCCACTATAGGGTAGAGTTCTCGAGTGGGTGTCAGTTTTAAGCAGCCAGATATTATTCTTGCTGTTTCATTAATTGCCACATACACCTTTCCCGCGTGTGGTGAATTATACCATACTGGTGCAGCGTATTTGGCAGCTGAGAAGCAAAGTGCCAAGGCCGAGGTTCGCAGTACGTGCGGTTGGGCTCCCCATTTAGTTCCGGTGAGCTTCCTCATAATATTATTGCGGGCACATGCCTTCCCAACGGTCTCCTCATAATGCCTCCGAAAAGTTAAAGAGCGGTCAAGCCGCACACCCAAGTATTTGGGCGCATCACAGTGCTCCAACATCTGTCCCTGCCATTCCACTCGCAGCCTTCTTCCCGCCTCCCTGTTTCTAAGGTGAAATGCACATACCTGAGTCTTCGAAGGATTCGGTCTTAAGTGATTAACAGTATAATACCCGGTTAAGTCCCGGAGAGCTGTCGATAATAATTGCTTCCTAATATTCTCATTCCTTTCATATCCCACATATTCTTCGTACAGATCTCATCTCTGCTGCGTTTGTTTATATTAAATTCTTCTTTTTCGGTCCATGTCCACGTTTCACATCCATACATCATTGATGGTAACAATGTGCAATTAGCTTTCGATAAAACTCGTACTAGCACCAAATGGCGTCCTAGCGTCACACTATGATCATCCTCATTCGACGCTGAATCTGCCGTTTACTTATCGGTTCCACTGAACATCAAACGCTCGATAAGGTGACAATCCCTTTATAAAATTGGCAAGTTCGTCCGTAACTCAGTATTTTCGTTGCAACACTCCAACCACACCGGAAATATTTTTCATCCTTATATTATTCATCTGTTGAGTGGACTTTAATTAAAACCTGGTCGTATAAGTCTAAACTGGACATTAATTCCCGTAGAAGCAGCTGCATATGTAGGAACCATTTTAATAATATGTCCAATTTTTCAACCTCCTACCTCCACAGAATTTTTTTTTTCGAATTATCGGATGAAACTTTCAGGAAATGTTCCATAGCACCCAAATACCATGACAAAAATAATAAAATTCCTCACTGGAAAATTCACACTTTTCCATATGTACTTTATATATGACATTGGTTGCCAATAAAGTATAAATTATTTTTTTTATGTACTTTTAGAAGGATTTGGGTTGTTAATGCATTGGGTTATAAAAGAAAAGCCTATGGTTATTACAGAAGAAAATAGTAAAAATATATTTATATTACATATTTTGCAGACATATATAAATATTAAAAGATAAAAAAAGTTACGTATTTAAAATTACATTTGGTCAAAATGGATTTTTTAAGCAGAAATGAAAGTCTGAAGAGAATTTAATAACACTGTAGTGTAAAATATTTTTTTCTCCATACTTGTGTGGATGTATATTATTAAAAGCATATTATTACTTTTGAGAAGATAGGACATTCTCGTGAAAATTACAAAAAAATTACGGTTTGGTGTCAAGCACAAATAAATATTACATTTTTTGCAGTACACTGTGGTTTTTTTGTCACAGACATCTCTTCGGCAGCGATATTGTTTCTGGCCATATTCTAGCAGATGTGCTGCCCTTTGTTGGCGCCTTTCTTCTGTAGGAATTTTTATGTTTAGACATTAATTCTTCTACTCATCTCATCAATACTCAAGGCAGTGGAACGATCTTGCTCATGTTCATGGCAACTCTTCAATATCCTGTCAAATAATGGTCTAACCTTCCATATCTTGTCCTCTTTTTGTTCTGGGCCAATATCTTGGTCAAGTACGACTTTTATTAATGTCCGGATGGAATAAAATCTGTTGTGATTCGTTGCTTGCGCAATAACGGGGTCATTTTTCCGACCAATACTTAAGGTAAAATTGGGACCCTGTATGAGGCGGTAAAACTGTTTTATAGAAAATGGCATTAATTTTTAATCAAACAATAATTAATCACCCTTTCCCTGTGTCCTCGTTAAGCCAGCAAACATTTTATTACCATCGAGCGAACCGTTTTTCGAACATGATTTTTCAGACTTGATTTTGAACTCAACTTAGTTTATTTATCTATTTATTTATATTCCAAAATATGTTCCACCAAGTAGTAACAGTCGAGAAGATAGATTGTATAAAATCCGGATAAGAATGAATTCTCCGTGAATTCCGGAAAATGATATATATTTCCGGACTATGGTTACCTACATATAGGTAATATATGGTAACGCATTCAACGACTCTTTAGTTCTTAAGACATAATTATATCAAGAACGCACGTTTTTGGTAAAGTTCATTAATTTATATCATAAACAGTTTCTCGACACTAAAGACATTGTTCTGACCCGAGATCTCACAATGATCAGCTCGTCCTTCCCTAAACTAAAAATAGTTTGACAGTGTTTACATTATTTTTTCTCATACTGCGTTATATTAATTAGTCGTAAATCAATTATCAAAATATAAAGACCGTATGAAGTCGGTCTCGTTTATAAACTGTTGTAAACCTGACCCAGATATATAATGCGACTCAGTCAGACTGTATCTTGGGCAATTACGAGTCTTTTTTTAACAAAACAATTTCATTTTTACGGATTATGAAATTTTGGAATTGATATATCCACATTGTGAAATATGTGGGATTAATTTGAGAAAACATGCTTTGTTCTTTAGATTTAGGTACTTACATAGCTAAGGCATGTATTAAAGGAGGAGAGCGTTATTGATTTTCCCATAAGGTGAAAAGGAATCACCTCTCAATCTTTATTCCGTTTCTTCGAAGCAGTGCTGATGAATTTGGATATGACGTGTGAGGGCGTCATTGAAGGCCCTAATTGTTAATGTCATCATTTTTATTCATTTCCCTTCATATATTTTTTATTTTCTATTTTGAATTCGTAGTTTCTCAAAAGAATTATAGGGTAAAATAATGAATAAAATGTACCTACCCCTAACGCTATGCTTTATTCTATTCTAAATCATACTTAAGAGCATAGGGAGGCAACAAGATCTCTCCATTCCGCCCGATCTTGCACAATGTTCTTGACCTCCTCCCACACCATGTCCAAATCCCTTAGCTTTACCTCGAAGGAGCGGAACACAGTATGAAAGGGTTTTCCTCGTCTTCGAAACCCTGATGGACTTTATAGTCTGGAAAAATGCGTTTATGAATGTACTAGAACACCGAGTGGATTCTAAGAATACAAAATTAATTAGAGATATAAATAGCAATGCACAACATCTAAATGTGCTTTTATACCAAACGAACATAGAGGCAGAGCTTGAAAATAGAGTACAGAGTAGAGAATAGAGTAGAGAACAGCTTTCATATTACAATAATAACCAGAAAGAACTGTCATCGCCTACTAATAATTTGTTGTTTCCTTTAAATTCAACTCTTAGAACCACTGAAAAAAAATTATATTTCTCACATATACCCACGGCGATAAACGCCTTTAAAAATAGAGGGTACAAGTTTAAAGGCATCAAAAAGTAAAACAATAGATAAAAAAAAATCTGAAAGATTTGACAGGGATTATTTTATTTTATTTTTATTTAAATTAAGTACCTTCTTCGCTCTCACCTTTCTCCCATTATTTGGGGTCGGCTCTCCTTTTGCGCCAAGATTGTCTGTCCAACGCCATCTCTGGCTCCACTTCGCATTCTTTGAGGTCCCTATTGATGCTCGACAACCATATGGCGGGTGGTCTGCCTGGTCTCCTGGCTGGAGTTTCAATGTCCACGGCCATTTGGATCATGTTGTCCTGTGGTCGTCCTATAACATGCCCATACCATTTAAGCCTGTTTTCCGTTATCTTTTCGGTTATGGGTGCGACCTTGAATTAAGTAGGTACCTATACAAAACAAATCACAATCAAAATACTATACAAAAAATATATTACCAAAAAGACACAATAATTATTATCGTGCAATGGGCGAACAATCACTCGCCTTTATTTTGACATTTTATCCCAAGTACAAAAATTTCTTGGGTAGTTTTAAAAAAATGAATGTTTTATTATTTGACAGGTCGTAACGACACGACAATTACACCAACATCAAGACGACAAAGTGTCATTACATCAGCGAACTGATAGTACCAACTTAACGACAACGGACAGAAAGCATTATTTCTCGAATTTTAATGTCCCATCGTCCCAACGACGCAAACATTTTCCAAGCAATTAAATATTTAGAGCGGACATTTTGTTTTGATCCGTCAGGGGTACGTATTATCCCCACAATATAAAGGACCGTTTTCTTTACAGATGAACGTCGAATTTTTTCGACAATTCTTCAAAAATTTAGGTCAAGATCCTTCATTTTGTTATTACTTACCATTAATCAACTTTTTCGTACAGTGCACATAAGTAAATTTTAACCAAATAGTATACAAAACCTTCTATATACTTGTTTACTGCAAATTCGACATAATCTATACTTCTATACTAATAGATATATAAAGAGGAAAGATTTGATTTTTTGTTTGTTTGTTTGCATCGAATAGGCTCCAAGACTACTGAACCGATTTGAAAAAAAGACTGAATATTTATTTCACATTATTTCCATTTTTTTACAAAAATAGGTTTAAAATATGTTTGAATGTTAAAAAATTATTTCTGAAAGCTCGAAAGAAATTCTATCAAAATTCTGCGTAACAATGTTTACACACCATTGTAAAGTAAATAAAAATTGTGTTGGTATGGAATTTTTCACAGATTGCGTTGTTGTCACTTGTCCGTTCCATACTCCTTTTTTTTAAATAAAAATGAATCTGTGCTCACTGGAAATGAACACAAATACACTTTTTGACATCTTTCACAGTAAGCAAATGCTTGTGTCGTGAAAGCGGAGAATGATCGACACGGCCGGGATTCGAACCCACGACCTCCGCACGAAACAGTGCGAAAGTCGGCGTCGTAACCGCTGGTCTATCAACTTTAATATCATATTTTATATTATTTCTTATGCATTTTTTTCAACTTTTTAATAGTTATTCTGTTATCCAGAGCGAAGAAGAATCTAATAAACCAAACATTGGAAGAATCTGTTCAGTCGATCTCGAGTTATAAGTGTTCGCACTAACCTGAATTTCTTTTTTTTATTATAAAAATGAATCTGTGCTCACTCAAAGTGAACACAAATACACTCCTTGACTCTTTCACAGTAAGCTACTTAAAGCTTGTGTCGTGAAAGAGGAAGATGGTCGGCACCTGGGATCGAACCACGACGTCCGCAGTACGAAAGCCGACGTTGTAACCGCTGGGTCACCAATCACTTTTATATTAGAGATAAGTAGTCTGTGGAAGTGTGTGAGTATCAAAAATACATAACATTACAGCAGTGTTTTAATGGGTTTTTTTATTCAATATATTTTTTCTGCATAATTTAAAAAAATATCGGCATTCGCCACTCCTCGGCGAATGCCACTCCTCTGTATAACTGCTTAAACTATAAGTGTGCGAAATTCATACTCCCCCGTCCGCGAATATTTCGTAAAAATGGTCACATAGTTTTTCCTTCACGTATTAATTTATAGATTATTTAGGTATTACCTATTAAATATCGGAGCACTTAGACCTCTAACGATAAATAAGCACACGCCTATCTCTAAAATCCAAACAGTTGATGCACAATGCAATCCTGATACTATCCATGATGTATGGGAGTGGACATAGACGAAAATTTTGGAAGTTGGAATAAATACTGTGGAAATGAGAGATCACTATTTAAAATTACACTTTACAATTTTTGGTCAAATTAATATTAAACTCATTTTTTTCACATCTTGCGCACTTTGAATCTTGTTTTGCGTGACCTAAAAAAAAGCTGCTAACCTAGGGTAGCCCAGAACTCATAGTATATTATTACAACAGCCTTTTCGTGTAAAACATATATCTTTGCATAAAAATTCATAATTTAACGATTAAAATGAATTTATCCTTGGAATTATTATAGAAACTTTAAAATGATATCGACTATTGGAGCTTTTTATTATCTGTTTTTAGAACTACATATTCAATATTAATCGATACTTTAAGGCGGACCCACTGAAGTTACGGACCTCAAATTTTACGTGCTTGTGTAGGAGCATAAGACCAACCCGTATACCAAATTTTATGAAAATCGAAGAAATTTTTCTTTTTTTTTTGTCTTTTTTAGCCCTTTTTCTAGAACAAGTGAAATTTTCTTTGGATACTTTAAGAGGGTTCCCCTGAAGGTACAGATCTCAACATTTTACTGACTCATCTACATCGAGGGGCTAACCGTTCTACCAAATTTCAATCAAATCGGATAAGAATTACTATGAGTTATGGGTGCGCACACATTTTTGGCGGAATTTAAAAAAAAAAAATTTTGGAATCTACATCCTCGAAAACGTCGAGAAAATTAATTTCAGCGAAATCTATTTTTTTTTTTTGAAATCCGATCACAAGACTCATATGTATAATCCATATACTATGAGTAATACGAGTCATATTTTTAGCATAAAGATAATTTATCTTTTCGACCGTGGCTACTTGGTGGAACATACTTCGAACTTATTTTAAAGAAACAAGATATTTAGTTTTTTCCACAATTTTATTCAGCTAACCGGTTTTCGAAGACCGTACGTCTTCTTCGTCAGGCTAGTAGATGTTAACTAAATTACAAAAAGTGATCCAACAGAAAATAGAAGCTATATAAATCAAAATTAGAGAGACAAAACAATATTATTCTTACACACTAGAAAGAGACAGAAACAATGCGGATGGTCAAACAAAGGCAAGTAAAAATGTTATTAAGTGCTCCAAAACAAATTTTTAAACGGAGAGAGTTAATAATAACAAAAGACATTGTCGTTAATACATAGTACCTAATCTATACCTCGAAAACTGATTCTATATTATTATTATATTTAAAAGAGAAAGTTTTTGTTTATATTTTTTTTTCCGAACATAGATACATAGCTGTATGACAAAGAATGTAATAAGAAAGAGGAGACAGGGGTGGAGAACTGATACAACGCAATAAAAAAAAAAAAAAAAAAAAAAAATAATAATAATAATGTTGAATAATCTAGCATAGACTTCCAAATAAAAAATATATATTATAACAAAACTATAAAATTATTTTATCTTGTACAGAGACTTAATATGTAATGTATTATACATGACATGGAGCAAAAAAAAAATAATATTTATATTATTAGTATTATATAGGTAGGCATATTATGTAAATTATAGAAATGTTTTTTCGTGTAAAAAACAATAGGCAATTTATTATACAGAGTTTAAAACTACTATCCAAAAGCAACCTATTATACAAGACCATTTATTGTACAAAAAAATGTAATAATAATAAGTATATAGGCCATAGGTATATTATGTAAATTAATGGAGATATTTTATCGTGTACAAAACAAAGGCAATTTAATATACTGGACATAAATTTAATGTACAAGGCTTAAAGTAATAATAATAATAGTAATAAATATATAGGACATAGGTATATTGTGTAAATTAATGGAGATATTTTATCGTGTACAAAACAAAGGCAATTAGATATACAGGACTTAAAACTACTGTCGCGAACACTTGTTTTGAGTATGAATACCTACGTATCCTAAATGAATTATCACAAACGCAAACACTGATTTAGGTAGGTATGAATATCCGTATCCTAAATGAATTTTCACAAACACAAACACTGATTTAGGTAGGTATGAATATCCGTATCCTAAATGAACTAACACAAAAACTTGTCGAAGATAATATTATGTAGGTATATCCCATATCTTGTCGACGCTGCCGACTGGGCTGATGTGGTGTAGTGGAGGCCAAATGTTCACCATCCCTGGAGTGTATCTGAAACAATAATACAGCGGTGCGGTATCAAAGGCCATAAGGAAGAGAACACGAAAAAGTGATAATGTTAGGATCAATTATTATTATCAAAGAATAATCAGAATTTTGGTATTGGCTTTAATAGGGGCGATGAGTTTTGTAAATCTAATTGATCATTGAGTATGATTTTGTTCCTATCCAGTTTTAATTTATTGATTTCTATAGTCTCCAATCTATCTAATACTCTACCTTTATCGCACTTATGTAAGATGTTGACGTCTGTGTCCCAATTGCAAACATGATTATGGTTATTCAAGTGTTCTGAGAAAGAAGATTTATCATTCTTTAATCTATAACTAGCTTCGTGCTCTTTTATTCTGCTTTTAAAATTCCTGCCCGTTTGTCCAATATATGACGCATTACAATTACTGCATGATAACATATATACTCCACTATTCTCAAACTTGTCTACTCTATCTTTATTATTTACTAGATGTGTCCTTAATGAGTTTTTGTTATAAAAAGCTATTCGTTTCTTATTTCCTTTAACAATTTTTGACACCTTCTGTGAAATTCTCGGTATGTAATGTAATTTAGCCCATTTTTCACTGTCTGATTTTTGTATTATATTAAGCCCCGGTGCTATCAATTTTACTGATCTTTTCCTTATTTTACGTTCTAATAATTTAATTATACCATTAACAGGATAACCATTGTTTTTTGCTAATACTTTAATTGTGTTGATTTCTTTGTTATAATTCTCTTTAGATAAAGGTAACTCTAGTAATCTGTGTAATAATGAATGAAATACTGACATTTTATGTGAAATGTGATGGTTTGAACTGGCGTGAATTATATTGTCGCTGTATGTTGGTTTTCTAAAGACCTCAAATTCTATTTTATTGTTATGTATGTTTAATCTTAAATCTAGAAAACTAATGCTGTTTCCTCCCACTTCCATCGTGAATTTAATCGAGTCGTTAATCGTATTGAGGTTCGTCAGGAATAAATCAAGTTGACGTTTTGTGCCAGTCCACAGACCTAGTATATCGTCAACATATCTGTAGTAAAAAACAAGATTCTTAAACATGGGTAGTATCGATATTTTTTCTTCTAAATAGTTCATGAAAAAGTCTGCTAAAAGTGGAGAGATTGGTGAACCCATTCCTAACCCGTCCAATTGTCTATACCACACTTTGTTGAATTGGAAATAATTCTGGTCAATACATAAGTTAAATAAATCTAATATTTCTATTGTATGCTTTGGGTTAAGGTTTTGTTTTTCTAAATGAGTTTGGAGTGATAATTTTAACTCTGTTATAGGAACATTGGTGAAAAGGCTTACTACATCAAATGATACCAGTATTGCGTTATGAGGGACTTCTACGTTTTTTATTCTCTCAACTAATTCTAATGAGTTTTTTATTGTAAATTTAGGATTATAGTTGCAATTATTTAGTAATATCGAATTTGCTTTTTTTGCTATTTTGTAAGTCGGTGCTGTATAAAAAGATACCACTGGTCTCATGGGCATGTTGTCTTTATGGACTTTTGGGTATCCTGATAATCTGGGACACTGGGGATTCATCTGTTTGTATATTAAATTATCGTATTTACCGTGAAAAATTGTTTTGTTATTTTTTATAAAATTTGCTAATATACAAAACAGGTTAAAAAACTAGATAATTTAAGTTTAGCACAGAACGTAGAGAATCAAAGCACATCAAATTCTGAAAACATCACTTTTTACGATAAATTGATAAATAAAACCTATGTTATGTTTGATAAAACAGAAACGGAACTTTTAGAAAAGGGATTGAAACACTGTCCAAATTTAAAGCTTAAACAGCAAGATTTAGAAAGTTTAGCCATAGATTGTGACATAGCCTTAGGAATTAACATAGACGACAAATGCATAGTTAAAAATATAATTCTAGATAACGTAAACAACAAACCCACACAGACTTTTGATGATAAGACTCTTAGCAATATAAAGAAAAAGATAACTATCAATAACTTAATAATTTCTAAAGCAGATAAGGGAAACAGCACTGTAATTTTATATAAAGACGACTATATATCTAAAGTAGAAGAAATTCTTTCGGACAATAAATTTATAGCTCTAAACAATGACCCCACGCAAAAATATAATGAGGAAGTAGAAAATTTTATAAAAAATAACAAAACAATTTTTCACGGTAAATACGATAATTTAATATACAAACAGATGAATCCCCAGTGTCCCAGATTATCAGGATACCCAAAAGTCCATAAAGACAACATGCCCATGAGACCAGTGGTATCTTTTTATACAGCACCGACTTACAAAATAGCAAAAAAAGCAAATTCGATATTACTAAATAATTGCAACTATAATCCTAAATTTACAATAAAAAACTCATTAGAATTAGTTGAGAGAATAAAAAACGTAGAAGTCCCTCATAACGCAATACTGGTATCATTTGATGTAGTAAGCCTTTTCACCAATGTTCCTATAACAGAGTTAAAATTATCACTCCAAACTCATTTAGAAAAACAAAACCTTAACCCAAAGCATACAATAGAAATATTAGATTTATTTAACTTATGTATTGACCAGAATTATTTCCAATTCAACAAAGTGTGGTATAGACAATTGGACGGGTTAGGAATGGGTTCACCAATCTCTCCACTTTTAGCAGACTTTTTCATGAACTATTTAGAAGAAAAAATATCGATACTACCCATGTTTAAGAATCTTGTTTTTTACTACAGATATGTTGACGATATACTAGGTCTGTGGACTGGCACAAAACGTCAACTTGATTTATTCCTGACGAACCTCAATACGATTAACGACTCGATTAAATTCACGATGGAAGTGGGAGGAAACAGCATTAGTTTTCTAGATTTAAGATTAAACATACATAACAATAAAATAGAATTTGAGGTCTTTAGAAAACCAACATACAGCGACAATATAATTCACGCCAGTTCAAACCATCACATTTCACATAAAATGTCAGTATTTCATTCATTATTACACAGATTACTAGAGTTACCTTTATCTAAAGAGAATTATAACAAAGAAATCAACACAATTAAAGTATTAGCAAAAAACAATGGTTATCCTGTTAATGGTATAATTAAATTATTAGAACGTAAAATAAGGAAAAGATCAGTAAAATTGATAGCACCGGGGCTTAATATAATACAAAAATCAGACAGTGAAAAATGGGCTAAATTACATTACATACCGAGAATTTCACAGAAGGTGTCAAAAATTGTTAAAGGAAATAAGAAACGAATAGCTTTTTATAACAAAAACTCATTAAGGACACATCTAGTAAATAATAAAGATAGAGTAGACAAGTTTGAGAATAGTGGAGTATATATGTTATCATGCAGTAATTGTAATGCGTCATATATTGGACAAACGGGCAGGAATTTTAAAAGCAGAATAAAAGAGCACGAAGCTAGTTATAGATTAAAGAATGATAAATCTTCTTTCTCAGAACACTTGAATAACCATAATCATGTTTGCAATTGGGACACAGACGTCAACATCTTACATAAGTGCGATAAAGGTAGAGTATTAGATAGATTGGAGACTATAGAAATCAATAAATTAAAACTGGATAGGAACAAAATCATACTCAATGATCAATTAGATTTACAAAACTCATCGCCCCTATTAAAGCCAATACCAAAATTCTGATTATTCTTTGATAATAATAATTGATCCTAACATTATCACTTTTTCGTGTTCTCTTCCTTATGGCCTTTGATACCGCACCGCTGTATTATTGTTTCAGATACACTCCAGGGATGGTGAACATTTGGCCTCCACTACACCACATCAGCCCAGTCGGCAGCGTCGACAAGATATGGGATATACCTACATAATATTATCTTCGACAAGTTTTTGTGTTAGTTCATTTAGGATACGGATATTCATACCTACCTAAATCAGTGTTTGTGTTTGTGAAAATTCATTTAGGATACGGATATTCATACCTACCTAAATCAGTGTTTGCGTTTGTGATAATTCATTTAGGATACGTAGGTATTCATACTCAAAACAAGTGTTCGCGACAGTAGTTTTAAGTCCTGTATATCTAATTGCCTTTGTTTTGTACACGATAAAATATCTCCATTAATTTACACAATATACCTATGTCCTATATATTTATTACTATTATTATTATTACTTTAAGCCTTGTACATTAAATTTATGTCCAGTATATTAAATTGCCTTTGTTTTGTACACGATAAAATATCTCCATTAATTTACATAATATACCTATGGCCTATATACTTATTATTATTACATTTTTTTGTACAATAAATGGTCTTGTATAATAGGTTGCTTTTGGATAGTAGTTTTAAACTCTGTATAATAAATTGCCTATTGTTTTTTACACGAAAAAACATTTCTATAATTTACATAATATGCCTACCTATATAATACTAATAATATAAATATTATTTTTTTTTGCTCCATGTCATGTATAATACATTACATATTAAGTCTCTGTACAAGATAAAATAATTTTATAGTTTTGTTATAATATATATTTTTTATTTGGAAGTCTATGCTAGATTATTCAACATTATTATTATTATTATTTTTTTTTTTTTTTTTTTTTTTTTTTTTATTGCGTTGTATCAGTTCTCCACCCCTGTCTCCTCTTTCTTATTACATTCTTTGTCATACAGCTATGTATCTATGTTCGGAAAAAAAAATATAAACAAAAACTTTCTCTTTTAAATATAATAATAATATAGAATCAGTTTTCGAGGTATAGATTAGGTACTATGTATTAACGACAATGTCTTTTGTTATTATTAACTCTCTCCGTTTAAAAATTTGTTTTGGAGCACTTAATAACATTTTTACTTGCCTTTGTTTGACCATCCGCATTGTTTCTGTCTCTTTCTAGTGTGTAAGAATAATATTGTTTTGTCTCTCTAATTTTGATTTATATAGCTTCTATTTTCTGTTGGATCACTTTTTGTAATTTAGTTAACATCTACTAGCCTGACGAAGAAGACGTACGGTCTTCGAAAACCGGTTAGCTGAATAAAATTGTGGAAAAAACTAAATATCTTGTTTCTTTAAAATAAGTTTTTAGCATAAAGTTTATCATATTGTGGAGTTAATAAAATTATTGCTATTTTTTATACCCTATCGCGCATATAATAGTTTGAGGGTATCCAATGATAATAAAATAGTCCAGTTTTACGACAGTGGACAATGTTGCATTTTAGGATGTGTTAGATATTTCCAATAGTTTCAAATGCAAAAGTATGTGAGGTTGTGTGTGTGTGTATGATAGATGTTTCCAGATGCCAAGGATTTTGAATGCAGTGCTGAGTGTGAGTGCAAGGGAGCATCCAGGTAAGAGAATGTGTGAAAGAGATGGCTGTAGGGGGGGGTATAGTTGAGTTAAGGGTGTGTGTGTGAGTAGTATGGCGCCTGAAAGACGGAATGCAAGGATGGCCGAGAAATGCGGAGGAATGAAAGGCAGTCGTGAAAGGTAATCCTAGCGTGCAAGTCGAGCAAGTTAGCGATAGGCGTCCTGGGCTATTTATTTTACCTTGTATTTTTGTAACTGTGTATTTTGTCTTGGATTGCAATAAATCTGTAAAGTGTGAAAAGTCTTTTACATATATCAAGCCCATCAAGTTTTAAAGAACTATTTAGACAACAATTGGAGAAATCAGCAGGAGATAACATCTCAGAAGTGGGATATAACCCGAAAATCCGCACCTTTGTATGCAACCACGTGTGTCGAGCGTGCGTCGTATTTTACTGTTCTTTGTGTATGTTTTTGTATATTGTGAGATCCGGACTCTGTGCTTTGTGTTATTACCAAATTGTGAGATAAAAGACTCGTATATTTGTGATTTTTTTTTTTATTGTGAGACAAAAGACTCTTTATTTGTGAGATATAGACTCGTTTATGTGTTTTGTTTAATTTTTGTGTGAGACAAAAGACTCTTTAATTGTGAGATATAGACTCGTATATTTGTGTATTTCCTTTTTATTGTGAGACAAGAGACTCTTTATTTGTGAGATATAGACTCGTTTATGTGTTTTGTTTAATTTTTGTGAGACAAAAGACTCGTTTTTTTTTCTGTTTGTGGCGTAACTTTTACGTATTCGTATATAGACGATTTGCTGGTAATTTTGTGAGAGACCACGTGTTAGTTTCTCAAGACGAGTCTTGACTGTGTTTGCGTCGTTCATATTGTTACCGAACTTTAGTTACAATGGAGCCTGAATATTCAGCGCATGAAATCGAGGAGATTATTGGCGTCAACCCGGCGCAACCGCGCGTTACCGACGAGCATCACGGAGGCGACGTTTTTAATGGCGGACAGGCGGCCATGTTGGCGGCGTTGCTAGAACAACAGAAAATACTAATGGCAATGGCGAGCGAAAGGACCCCGAGGTCTTATGGCGTAATGCCAAATTTTGATGCTCAAATAAGAAATTTTACGGGAAAAGAAGGCGAAATGGAAGCCGAGAATTGGCTTAATGCCCTTAATGGGTTGGCGGAGGTACACGAGTGGCCAGATAGGTTCAAGCTGGAAGCCGCCAAAATGCGATTAGTAGGGGCAGCGAAGTTTTGGCTGGGAGGGCGGAACTTCCGAAACTGGAAGGAGTTTGAGGCGGAATTTACCGCCACATTCACCAGGCGACAAAGCCTTGTTGAAAAATGGAAGGCGGCGAATGGCAGAGTCCAACAGAAAGGCGAAGACACGGCTGAATATTTCCACGAAAAATCGTACTTGTGTCGCGCCGTCAAGATGACACTTACGGACTTCAAAACATTACTGGTGGAGGGCCTGTGGTCAAAAGACTTGGCCTACCATCTTCTCGCGCGCCCTCACACGAACGAGAATGAGATATTCGCGGACCTAATGGCCTTCGAAAGGACTAACCAGAACAGATTAGACCGAATTCAACCGAGTAGCCGGAGCAGCTACGATCATCCCGAGAAGAAGCAGGCCAGATATCCAGCGGAACGCCGAGCGCCCACCCCCAAGAGTCTAGGAAGTTGGAGGTCCCCAGCTAAGTCCTCCTTCAGATGTTTTAATTGCGGCAATGAGGGTCATCTCTCCAGGGACTGTCCAAAACCAAGGGACAGAAACACCTGTTATAAGTGCAAAGAAGTAGGACACTTACAAGCCAACTGTCCGACCAACGGAGGCAAGGAAGTATCCCTAGTGACTGGGACAGGGGGAGAAACATCTACAGCAGCAAAATATAAAAAGACTGCATCAATTGGGGGATACATTGTAGACTGCTTCATCGACACAGGAAGCAGTGACTGCTTGGTGAGGGCATCAACAGCCCTGAGAGCCGGGTGCAATATTATAGCCTGCGAAACCCCCATATTCGGCATTGGAGAAGGGGCTAGGTGCACGTCCTTGGGAAGGACTGTAGTCGACATAGAGATAGACGACATTGTCGTCCGCAAGATCCAAATGGTGGTCGTTCCTGATGATTGTCAGCCCTACGACCTTATCATCGGCAGAACTTGGACAGAGTCCCCGAATATAACCTTCGAGAAGAAAGGGGACAAGCTTACCTTCGGCTATGTGGAGACGTGTGTGGCCGAATTGGCCAAAATTTCCTTGGAGGAAAAGACAAGTAAGAGGATAACAGCCCAGAAATCAACATATGTTGGGCCGCAGCAGGTGACCTTTGTAGACGCCGAAATAAACTGCCTGACTGTGAAGGTGCCCGTCTACAACCAGTGTACAGTGGGGAAGAATATTGATGTCGGAGAGTGTCTGGGACGTGTAAAGAATGTTATCACCGATAATAAGGAATACGTGAAGAAAGAAAATATCGCAGAAGAAGACGTCATAATTTCCACAGAACTGACGACCAGAGAGAAGGAATCCCTCCTCAAGCTTCTTAATAGATACCGAAGCTGTTTCGCATTCGACTTATCTGAGATAGGTTGCACAGACAAGTCCGAGATGAACATTCGCCTCAAGCCCGAGGCCAGACCACTGAGTTTGAAGCCCTACCGAACTAGCTGGAGTGAACGCCAAAAGATGAAATCCATTATAAAAGAATGGCGAGAGCAGGGGATAGTGGAAGACACCAAGTCACCGTATGGAAGCCCAGTGCTTTTGGTTACAAAGAAATCTGGGGAAGCCAGACTAGTTGTGGACTACAGACGTCTGAACCAGGATACCCAACAACAGGCCTTCCCTTTGCCTAATATGGATGAACTGTTTGAACGCATGAGTGGGTGTAAACTCTTCACTGTCTTGGACCTGGCGCATGGGTTCTTACAGTTACCTCTGGCCGAAGACTCCAAGGAAAAGACAGCTTTCGTTACTCAAGATGAAACGGGACAGTTCACGAGAATGGTCTTTGGTTTGATGAACGCACCTTATGAATTCAGTCGTCTGATGCATGTCGTACTAGGACCGCTGAGAAATTCCATAGCCATGTGCTATATGGACGATGTGCTAATCCCTGCGAGGGATTTCGACGAAATGATGGACAGGTTAGAAGAAGTCCTAAAGGCACTGAAAGCAGCAAACCTCACCTTAAAACCATCCAAGTGTGTATTTTCCATGTCTCGGGTGACCTACCTGGGTTATGAGTTGTCGGAGCAAGGTATTCAACCAGGATCAGATAAATTAGATGCAGTCGCCAGATTTCCTGTTCCGGAAAATGTGCATGGAGTGAGAAGGTTCATTGGACTGACCGGCTTCTTCCGAAGATTTATAAAAGATTATGCGAGGATAGCTGAGCCACTCACTAATCTCACAAAGAAAAATGTTACATACAGATGGGGAGAAAAGGAAGTTGAGGCCTTCGAAGAATTAAAAAGGCGCCTTCTGGAGAGACCTGTTCTTCAAATATTTGACCCAAAACTATACACAGAACTGCATACAGATGCTTCAGCTAACGGATTAGGTGGAATGCTGCTCCAAAGAGGTGCCGATGACAAAATGCACCTAATATACTGCATTAGCAAAAAGACTAGCGACACAGAGAGGATGTACCACTCTAGCAAACTGGAACTGATGGCCATTGTCTGGTGTTTGGATCGTTTAAGATCAATGCTGATTGGTGTCCATGTTGTGGTCATAACCGACTGCCAAGCGTTAGTATATATGAACGCTAAGAAAACCAAGAATCCCCAAATAACAAGATGGTTTGACTTGTTACAGGAATATGATATTGAAGTCAAACATAGGCCAGGTGAGAGAATGGCACATGTCGATGCTCTGAGCAGATCACCTACAATGGAGGCTAGCGACACATTGGACACAATTGTGGAGTCAAGACTTGAGGTCCTGTCTGCCCTCACAGAAGAGCAGTACTTGTTGGCGATGCAAAATTCAGATAACCAGGTCAAAGAGATCATCGATAGTTTGAGAAGCAATGCGCAACAAAATGAACTAAAGAACTACAGACTACTCAATAACATCTTGTATGTGGCCAAGACAACACCAATAGGATCTGAAAAGCTATTATGGTTCGTACCAAAAGTTATGAGGAAGAGTTTAGTGGTGAAATATCACGACTTAAAGGGCCACTTCTCTGTAGATAGAACATTAAAAAGTCTACAAGAAAACTACTACTTCCCACGCATGAAGCGCTATGTAAGGCATCATATAAAGCACTGTCCTGAATGCGCACTTTACAAGACACCAAGAGGGAAGCAACCAGGAGAGTTACATCCTATAGCTCCAGGTAACCGACCATTTGAGATAGCAAATATGGATCACCTTGGGCCCTTTGTGAAAAGTTCGAGAGGCAACAGCTATCTGCTGGTTATAATAGACAATCTAACTAAATATGTCAAGTTATACCCGACCAAGGATACGTCGTCAAGCCAAGTAATAAAAAACCTGAAAAGATTCGTACTAGCCCATGGGTTGCCTGATCGCTTAATAACAGACCGGGGCACATGTTACACCTCCCACGGGTTTGCAGAATATTGTACAGAGAATGGGATCCGGCATAGCTTGATCTCGGTGAGACATCCTCAAGCCAATGGGCAGGTTGAGAGAGTAAATGCGACTATAACCCCGGTTATTCAATCCTACATGAAGACGGAGAAGTCCTGGGATCAAGCCATAGAGGAGGTTGAATGCCACTTGAATAATGCCTTCAACAAAACTATAGGAAGAACTCCTTTCCAAATGCTGTATGGCTATATTCCCAAGCTAGCAGATGGAGCGATACGAAGCTTGGTCGGTTTGACAACTGATTACGAAAATGTGGCTGAGTTACGGCAAGCTGCCAGAACTAGAATACTCAATGAGCATATCAAGTGGAAAGCTAAACATGATAACAAACATCACCAAGGTACGAAGTACGAAGTTGGAGAAGTGGTATTCATTAAGAGGCCACCCGATGCTGGAGAGTCCTCCAAACTCCAGGCTAAATACAGAGGACCCCTTGTTGTAACAGAGGTCCTACCAAATGACGCCTATAGAGTGGCAGCCCTAGAAGAGGATGGGAGAGGGAGACTCTACGCCACCACAGCACATGTGTCAATTATGAAGAGTTTTGGTGCCAGAGAGCAAACAAGCGAAGACGAAGAAGACATATCAGATTCTGAAAAGGAGCCAAATAAGGAAGCTGAAGTGTCCTCTAAGAGACTTCGAAGAAGACCAAAATATTTGGATGATTATGTTGTTTAGAAGACCCAGGATGGCCGGATGTTAGATATTTCCAATAGTTTCAAATGCAAAAGTATGTGAGGTTGTGTGTGTGTGTATGATAGATGTTTCCAGATGCCAAGGATTTTGAATGCAGTGCTGAGTGTGAGTGCAAGGGAGCATCCAGGTAAGAGAATGTGTGAAAGAGATGGCTGTAGGGGGGGGTATAGTTGAGTTAAGGGTGTGTGTGTGAGTAGTATGGCGCCTGAAAGACGGAATGCAAGGATGGCCGAGAAATGCGGAGGAATGAAAGGCAGTCGTGAAAGGTAATCCTAGCGTGCAAGTCGAGCAAGTTAGCGATAGGCGTCCTGGGCTATTTATTTTACCTTGTATTTTTGTAACTGTGTATTTTGTCTTGGATTGCAATAAATCTGTAAAGTGTGAAAAGTCTTTTACATATATCAAGCCCATCAAGTTTTAAAGAACTATTTAGACAACAATTGGAGAAATCAGCAGGAGATAACAGATGATTCATACGTTACTCCACAAGTTTCCAAAATACATAAAATTGTATCTCCACGTGACTTGCCATAAAATTTATCAAAATAAATTATTTAAAATATTTATGCGTTTGTTTTTTTTTTAATTTTAATTCGTTTCTTAAAACCTCACTTTACTACTTGAATACATAACCGAAGACCTGCATTTGTATATTGTCATATGCATAGTTGGGCTCTTTTTCAGTAAAGAGCATATTTCGACTAGAATAAACTGATCGTCCATATTTAGGTAAGTAACACATATTTTTCAAAATTTGAACGATCAGAATGTACCAGGTAGGCAAGTGTACCTACACAGTACAAAAATAATTTATCATTAATATTTTCATGTTGTTACATTATTTTTATACTAGCTAATAATACCCGTCTTTCGTTACGTTGTTGATTCGAATTGTCATGCTTTATTGGTAGGTAATTAAACAGGTCTAGTTCAGCTTCCCATTACTTATGAGGCCTCTATGTAACTGTCATACACACAGAAAAAGAAGAATCACAATTATTCATAAAAAAAGAGAGAAGAAAAATAAGAATGTAGCTTTTAATGTTTATAAAAAAGAAAGAAGAAAAATTATAGTCTGCCACTCACATGGAAAAAACTATCTGTAAAAAAGTCGAGAAAATTGCTTTGGAAGATGCTCGGATAAAAATTAATTCGTAGGGATCACCAAGCTATCCGCGGACATCAAACACTCAACACTTCTTGACTTTTTGAAGCTCGTAAAAGTCTGGTGCAAGATGGGATGGGAAGGTACCATACCATGAATCGTCATTCTACCGCAGAGCTTTCCCGACAGACGTTGTCTTGTGTTCCTATAAATATTGAAATCGAATTTGTATTTAGATCGATGCATCCTTGATGCATCTGTTTCAAACTATATATTTTCCATAGAAATTCTGTCAATCGCACCAGCACCAACTATCAAACATCTGAAAGTTCCTGTGTTCCTGTCAAACTTTAATTATTTAATTTCAATTTTTCAAATTTGGAACAAAATCTATATTGTTAAAAGTAGAGATGAAACGGATATCCGGCAACTATCCGGCAGCGTAAATGCTATCCGGCCGAATACCGGATACAAGCACCTATCCGGCCGGATACCGGATAGTAAAAAAAATGATTTTGTTTAACTAATTGATTTATTTAGCAAGTATCACTTAAGAAATACACCTTGTAATCACGAGAAAAAAAAATTCCTCATGTTTTGCTCCTTCGAAGCAGAGCTGAGGAATCTGGGCATTAGTGTGTGAGGAGGTCATAAACATTGCGCAAGATCGAGCGCAATGGATATTGGATAGGTCTTGTTGCCTCCCTATGCCACTAAGCGGATCGTAAAGGGAGTTTGGATTGGATTGGGAACCTCTGCACTAATGCTATCCTGGCTACCACCTTGGTTCCGAGGGTAAAAGTAAAAAATCTAAACGCTCTAATCACAGGAAAAAAATATTATCACACCAGACTAACTAATGCGGTTGATGGTTTTTCGACAATGATCCCATATGGATGCACCAACCAACCCGAAACATACGCCGGATATCCGGCGGCCTTTTATCCGGTATTCGGCTGCATGGTTGGCCAAATATTCGGTATCCGGCTAAACTGCTATCCGTTTCATATCTAGTTAAAAGTACTAAGAAGATTAGCGCTACTTAGAGTTTTCTTTGATTTTCTAACTATCCGCACAACTTTATTATTTTTTTTCTTTCTTAAGAACCTTCTCCTGACAAAAGCAGACACGTCAAAAAAGAATAAGCAAAATCCGTCCAGCCGTTTAGGCGTGATGCGATGACTACGGAAAATAACTATCCATTTTTACATATATGATTGTTTTTTTTTCAGGTTTTCCTGCCTTTTCATTCGAAGATTAGGTACTTTAAACTCCCCTCGTATCATAAAATGTGATAAATAACCTATAGTGGGCAATTATGAAAGTAAAAGCTAGTTATTGTTCATACGATAACACGCACAACACAGTCTGTCAGTTAAAATTGATAAATTTCAGACGTTTTATTTGGTAATTAAAACTTGTATTGAAGTTTGGCAGCTGTTCAAACAACACAATAAGATTTATATTTTGTGAGTAATTAACATCACCATGTGTCCATTTATTGAATCATTATCCGTTTTAAACAATAATATCATTATAAATCAGTTATACTATCAGTGTGGGCATTGATCTAGCCTTCGACCTATATCCTAGACACAAACTATCCCCCGATTGTATTTCATTACTAGCTTTCCCAACAGACATTGTCCTGTAATCTAACTTTCTTCTTCTTTGTCAGCCTCCACTGCTGGATGTAGGCCTCTTCTAAAGTTTTCCACCTCTTTCTGTCCTGTGCAGTTTTTAACCAGTTTTCCCCGCGACCGGAACCACATCATCGACACATCTCTTTTGAGGTTTCCCAATTGGTCTCTTATTTTCATAGGGGCGCCATTTTGCAATTCTGGGTGCCCATCTTTCGTTCCCCTGTCTCGCCACATGTCCAACCCATTGCCATTTCTTCTTCTTCTTCTTGTCGAGTCATACTGTGTGCTCTTGAACATTACATCATTATTACTACTATCACATCATAAATTCATCAAACAAATAAGTTAATATAAGATCAGATTACAAAATGTTAAAAAAATAAAAACAAATAGTCAAATTAATAAAAACAAAATGTTAAAAGAGTAAAAAGATAAAAAACAAAAAGACAAGGTATGTAGGGTAGCCTAGGCCCTAGGCAAGCCTACAGATGCAAATTTTCATTAGCCCACTGGACCGCCCGGTCATTCGCCATGACCAGATCCTGTTGTGTCACCCAATGCTCCAAGCATGGGCATGAAAAACAATATTCCAAATCCTGTGTCTCTCCGCATACGCATTTCGAGTCATCCTCGTAGCCCCACCGGTGGAGGTTTGTCAAGGTTCGCGCGCATCCGGATCGAGCACGCTTTATGGTTCGCCACACAGGCCACTCTTGGCAAGCTCCAGGCGCCAGATGTTCACTGGGTGGTAACAGCTGATCCATGGATGTGTTCCTCCATCTTTCGATACGAGCGTTTTCCACACTCTCATCCAGAGCCACTGTTCTTTTAGCGAACAAGTTTCTGGATTTAAGACGTGCTGGAGAAGGACTGTGCATATGCATTGCCATTTCTGTCTTGCCACATGGTCAACTATGTCTGCGACTTTTGTTTCGTCGTCTTATCTCTTCGTTTCTTATTTTGTCTCTAAGACTTACTCCTAACATTTGTCGATCCACAGCTCTTTGTCTAACTATGAATATTGAATTCAAATTTTGAAGAATGATGAATATGACTTTTAATCAATGTCATTCCGACCGATTCATATTTTCAGTTCAAACACATAAAAGGTTTCAAAGAACGAACGACGAATATGATATAGCGGTACAAAAAACTTTACTAATACTATAAAGTTGAATACAGTCAAATCTCTTTATAGCGAATACCGAAGTAGCAAAATTTCCAGTGTAACAAATCGTCAATTTGTCCCTGAAAAACTTCCATTTAAAATATACTGAACCAAAATTCGTTGTATCGAAGTCAACTCAGTATAGCAAACTTTTTTGTTTTAAAATCATGTTACGATTAGGCAATGAAATTTCTCTGACTTCAGTTTGTCCTTGGCGTTGGCGAGTTCGCAAGTGTTTGACTAAAATATTTCCTTTACGTGATTGATAAATCCTTGAAATTTGTTTTTGTTCTCACTTAATAATAGCAATGATAGTTTATTTGACATCAGTAGGTATAATAAGGCGACACAAAAAATTAAAACGGTATAACGAAGTTTCACTATACCTAACGAAATATTTTTTATGGTCCCGTGAAGTTCGTTATACCGAGATTCGACCTGTAATAATATTGAGAAGATGAAGTTTTCTCGATAGAAGCCTGCTTAGTTGTTTAATCATTAAGATTGAAATAAAACAAGTACTTAATGATGTATTCAATTATATTTGGTTAATGTTTCAGTTTTATTATATAAGAATATAATTATTAGTTTGTACTAATAGATAGAAATAAATGTACTCAAAAAATTATGTATGCCTACCTATTTAATAAGAATAAATTGTGTATTATGTTTTTGTTACTTAATATATTAACATGCATATTTTTAATTTAAATAAAATATTCTATACTAACAAAATATGTTAAAGAGATCCACACAAAATTATTAATTTAAAATTAATCAAAAATATTTTAATAGGTATCAAAATATCTATAATAATGACAAAATAATATCATTTTTTTAGTATATTTGAGTATTTGTATTGTAAAAATCTATTACTTGTAAAACATATAATTGCAGGATAATCAAAATGTGAATAAATTTACGCAATAAACATATCTGGTATTCTCACATGCACCAATGAAATGAAATGAATACTAGAGCTTATTCGCAATAATTTTGTTCCCATTTGTGTTTTAAGACCGTTTTATTTATGAATTTCTGAAATTCGCTTCACGATTTGTTATTTAAAGCATTCCTTCATTCATTAGCTATTAAATGTGTTTTTATTTTTAGTTCCCAAAATGAAGTACTTTTTTCACAATTTTCAGTTTTAGGTCAAATGGTGGAAACAAAAAAAAATTAAATAACTCGAAAACCACTGGTATTAGACCAATGATAAATGGGAACAAAATTATTGCAAATAAGCACTAGTATAACTCGTTTCAAGAATTACTAGTCACCTGTAAATAAAAAGTTATATTTCCCATATAATTTGGATTTTTTTTAAAGATCTAGAATGAATTACATAATGATATTATTATACTTATCTACATATATGGCAAACTGGTATATTCATATATAACTATAATTCTAAAATATATCCCTGTAATAAAATATCAATATAATTGGAACAGTTACATAATCTATGTCATACAATAAAAAAATTAATATACTTAAATCTTTGGTTGATAATAATTGTTTTACAATACTAGTTGAAATTTTGGTATAACAAATACAATACAATTCTCCCTTTTACACACCACTCAGGGGCATAGGGAGGCAACAAGAGCTCTCCATTGCGCTCGGAATAACAAAACACAAAGAAAAAAAATATTTTGAAAATTCTTCGTACTTAGGTGCTTTGTTATTAAATTATCAAATTTTTAGAAAACTAGCTGACCCGCCCGTCGAACTTCGACTTAACCCAGAATAAAAAAAATTATTTCACTTATTACATGAATTAAATACAGTTTGACATAAAAACTAAATTAAATTGAACGTATAATTTATTGCATTTCGCAATAATAAAAAATAAAAACACTTCCACATTATTTCTTGTACCTAATAACAATGATATAATAAGATTCAGGACATTTTTGAGAACAAATTGGAAATTTTGTTATAAATAATGAGATTTAGCTTGCGGTGCTTTGGCATTGGAACTATAAGTGATTAATACTGTATTAGCCCAAATTTAACGCATTATTTTTCGAGGTTTAATTTTAACGACATCTTTGAGAAAAGTAATCAAGCCCTACGTCTATTTTTAAGAGCATAGGCACGACCGCCAGATGCCTGAAGATCTAACATGAACCGATAGTTTCAAAGGTTTCAGAAGGTGCTGCATATTTTTATGAAACAGAAGATGATATTACAGAAAGCGGCAATGGAAATACCAAAAATACTGATGAGGCGTCAATGAGTTCTCATTCTGAAACAGTTTAGATTTCTAAATAATAGCAGCTGATCCGTTTACTTCGTCCCAACTTAGAATTTATTGAATATTGTAGGTATTACTTTGTAAAGCCGAATTTCGATTATTGTTTAGTTGATATGAAAAGCCATTCAGTGGCATTATCAGAACCCACATGCAATGTTGTATTATGTTAAATTGTTTGTGAAAGCTTGACCGAGATTCTGTCGAAAATCGGCATACCAATCTTTTGAAACTCAATGGTTGCCAAATAATAAAACTTAAGTTGGAACTTTTCACAGATGGCATTGTTATCAAGAATAATCAGTTCCAAACTAACTTTAATATTATATTTTACTTTAAATTCATTCTTTCGTTTTTCATTCTGATATTCGGAACAAAGACGAATCCAACAAACCAAACACTATTAAAAATATCGGTTCAGCTGTTCTAGAGTTAAATAGTGTAACCAACCCGACTTTCCTTTATATATTTAGATTGCCATTTTTTTCGTTTTACATTTACGTTTATTGAAATGAATGTAACCTGTGTTATTACTTTAATAAAGGATAAAATCTGACTGAATTTTACATTCTTTGAATTCTTATATGAATATCTTTATTAATTACCCGGTCATTATGCATTAATTTATTTATACATACTGGTATTGTATATTATTCATATCTATTTGATCTACTTAAAATAATTTTACAATGTTAGTTAGTAAGCAACAAACATCAAAAAATATTAATTGCATGTTATTTTTCATAGCAATCTGGATAATTTTTATTAATATCTTCTATTCAAGGAACACATCCCTGCCATATCGCACGGGACGGCTTTGTTCTTCTTGAACAACACGTCCAAGGAGCACAAGTCTTCGTCGGATCCACATTCCGGGAGATGAATGGGTCTTTCTTGATGCATCACGAGAAATTTGTCTTCATCGACACACCTACAACATATTTTTAAAATATCTTTTTTAAAATGTGGCCAATATTGAAAAACCAACCATGAGATAGAAAAGAAATTTGTAAAATTAACGAATTGAACGTGCATTCTTGGTGGAATTATTTAAATAAAATAATTTAAATAAAACTAGTTAGTTTCTAAGTCACCTGTGACCATGCAGGACCTGTTCCTGCGAAACTAGTCAGGTAAATAAATATTCTCTCTCTCTCTCCCTGGCTTGCTCCCAGCTTAACGTCTATGAAGACTGCTAGGGTCAGCTCTCCTCGTCCTCAGGCTGTAGACTCTCCTCTGCTGCACTACTTCCCCCACCCCACATCTTTGCATCTGCTCGCGCCTTTGCATCACCCAGGAATTCTTTGGCCTCCCTCTAGCCACAGAACGTGGAACATTCAGGTTTATTGCCTGTTGTACAATATGCTCCTGTGGTCGTCGTTCTATGTGTCCATACCATCTCAACTGCCTTTCCTCTAGTTTACTATTGATGTCTGTCACTCCTAGGCTTCCACGAATGTGAGCACTTTTGATCCTATCTCTTAGGGACACACCAGTGGACCATCTCAGCATACGCATTTCTGCTGTCTCTAATTGTCTATTATAGGTCTTGTACATTGTCCAACATTCGGAGCCATACAGGAGTGCGGGTCTGACAATTGTCTGATAGACTTTCCCTTTCAATTTGATTGGCATTTTTGGATCACATAGAACTCCCGACACTGATCTAAACTGCATCCATCCTACATTTATTCTGTGTGTTACGTCTGCCGCAGAGCTTCCGTCATTTTGGATGAGTGATCCTAGATACTTAAAGGAGTCACTATTTGGCAGCGTTACCCCATCCATTATCATTGTGGGCATCCTAGGCACGGTCAAACTTTCTGGCTCAAACGGTAAATAAAGGTATTCCGTTTTCTTCCTGCTTAGTCTCAGTCCGTTGTCTTCTAATATTTTCCTCCACCTTTCCAGTTCAATTTGCAGGTCTACGTGTTTATCGCTAATCAAAACTATGTCATCCGCGAATAGAAGGATTTTTAGGAGGCCGTCCATCTCAGTTTTGGTCAAATAGTCCATGATCAATATGAACAGTAGCGGGCTGAGGACGGAACCTTGGTGCACCCCCACTTTTACTGGAAATTCTGGAGAAGTACCTGATGTACACCTTACCTGGGTCAGGTAAATAAATATTGTGGAATAACAAATCAATTGTTTTATTTAAATTATTTTATTTAAAGAAATTTATGTCGAAACATATGAATGAAGAATGAAAGACATTGAAAATAAAAGGAATAAAGGAAAAATGAAATTTGTGTATATTTCTGGGAAGAGAAAATATTATTTTTATATATGTACTTAAAGTTAAATAAATAAATATGGGAAAATATTTAAAACTAAAAATCGTAAAAAAATTACAAAAGAAAGAAAAAAAAATAAGTGTTTCCGCCCGGGATCGAACCGGGGACCTTCCGCGTGTTAGGCGGATGTGATAACCACTACACCACGGAAACCGATGGACGCACCGAGAAAAATCTACTATTTAAACAATCTTAGTCTAAAAAAGCTCGTTCGCTAAAAAAATCTCCTAAGTTAGCAAAAAAATTTACACATTATTCAGTTAATTTACATACATAGAAAGAAATTTAAACATTCTTCAATTACCTGTAAAACACGAATGCTAGATTAGCCGCGAAAGGACTGATACGTGATGTTTGCCAAGGACGGTTTGCATCTCGGTTGTCGTAGTTGAGATCCATCATAGGTTCATACAGTCCCAAGAAGGTTAGCATCTTCAAAAATGGACCGGCATTTGTGAATTTAAATGATGCGGAATCATTAGACCTATATTGGAGTGAAAAATAATAAAATTAAATCAATCTTATTGTAATGTTTATCAGTTCGAGAAACCGACATCTATACGATATGTTTATAAGCAATACAACATGCGTATTGTTTCTAATATTTTTCAAAAGATGGCATTTTGATAAAAATACACGACTTCGTTTCGTAAAAATAAATATTGAGTCAAAGATATGTTTCATTTTTCAACGTCACGCGTTTTTTTTTTAGGGTTTTGAATAGTTACCAGTAAACTGGGCGAAATTTACAATAATTAAAAGAAATTAAAAGTTATAATTAAAATAATTAAAAGAAAAAGCAACGATCCCGACATAACCTAAAAAATGTTTTTTTTTCAGTTTAACCATTCTTTGGTTGAAAAAATACGTAGGTATTTAGGTTGATATAAATTATGTTATCGATGAGTAAATAACTTAAATCAATAATTTATTGACTTTTTACTTTGTAATACTGTTCCTACTCGGTAGTTTTAGTAAAAAAAACTTAAAATCACGAAAAAAATGCAAAAGAAACCTTCCCATACCGGGAATCGAACCCGGGCCTTCTGGGTGAAAGCCAGATATCCTAGCCACTAGACCATATGGGATACGGACACCGTCGCCAGAAAATCCAAACAAAAGAAAACACGATCTTAAAATAATCTGATATAATAAAACACTGTGCAATAAAGATAATACACTGTATTGTATGTATCATTTTATCTTGTTTTTTTTTTATTTATTCATCTCTCACTTCTTCTTGCTCGAAATGTGGAAAGCTTTTGTTGCTTCTTCCCTGTGATTTTAAGCAATTTTTTTTTATTAATGAAAAATATATACAAGTACTAAACATATAGGTACATTAACAAATATATCAAATGACAAAGTGAATTTTATCAATTTAAATTAACTCTTAGGGCAGTTTAACACTTTAACAAATAAATTTATGAAAAATATTATATTGGTGGGACATGGATGCAGAAGGCGCAGGAAAAACATTGGTGGAGGACTACGTTCAGGAGTGGACGGTTCAAGGCTGAGAAGAAGAAGAAGTATATTATACCCTACCACATCTCGGTATTATATTGATAGCTAGTATTTAAATTGGTAAAATTTAGGATTTATGTAGAGACCTGGAAGATTCGTGTACTTAATCTATTTTTTTTAATATGTTCTCTCTCATTCTAAGTGAACACAAATACACTCTTTGACTCTTTCACAGTAAGCTATTTAAAGCTTGTGTCGTGAAAGAGGAAGATGGTCGGCTCGAACCCACCGCGACCTCCAGTACGAAAGCCGTTGACGTAACCGCTAGGCTACTAATGACTTACTTATAAAAGTCAATGAGATTGTTGAATAGTCCACATGACAAATGCCTGTTCAAATTGTTCCCATATCCGTCACGCCAGTAGTGTTCCAAATCATCCGCGTATTCTAAAGTCTGAAAAACAAACATAAAATAAAATTATTATTAATATCTAAGTCAATGATTTAAGTGGCTAAATAAAGAAAAATCGGTTAGTAAACATTCTAAAAAAAAATTCGTCTTTGAAATGAAACGTGTCTTTCGTTATTGTTCGAATATTTTGTTTATTCCATTTCAAGTATGAATAAAGATTGAAATACATAATCGAAGTATTTAATTTAGTGGAGAAAAATTTCGTTTATTCAAGCACTGTTCTGGAAGGCTACCCTTGAAAAGAAATCCCGATTTCAATGTCGACCGATCGTATTTGAAATTTTCTGGCTGACAGAATACGCAATCGACAACTAGTAAACAACTGAGTAGGCACCTACTATGAATTAAACATACACCCGACACTACACTATAATGAGCATGGAAGAATTTTGCTTAAAAATACCAACACCACCTATATAAGAAGGCCTTAGTGCTGGCGGCCATTTTTGGCCTCTCGCGTCACGGCCGCCTATGTGTAGACAGATATTATAGTGTACAGGTAAGTACATACAGATATAGACAAGCGAACGGTGGGCCTCCCGATGTGACGCTGCACTAAGGCCTTCTTATATAGGTGGTGTTGAAAAATACTCACATTGAGGCACGAATTGGTAAAAAGTCCACACCAAGCAGACACTGAGCTCTTCAGATTCCAAGCAGTCTCGTAAGCGCACGTATCGAATATCCATTTCACGAAATCTGAAACGGAAATTTTATAAATAGTTTTATTGGAAACCTTGCATTCAATATTGCTTTTATTGTGAATCACTGCGATACACAGGACCCAGAAGACCAGATAGACCCATGTATCCTTTAGGTGTCCCTAATCACAAGATCGGATGCAAGGTTTCTTGCGGAGATTTCTCACGTAAATAGGACAAAGGCAACTTTTTTTCGATTCCCCGCTACTGTGCCAGACGGACGTGTACGCCGCTTCGCGCTGGGTCCGAGGAATTATTATTTTGTTTACGTGGTTAAGTGTTGTTGCAAGGCTGATCTATTATTTAAGTATAAATTTTATTTTTGTTATTTATTAAGTTCTATGCACCAAGACTCAGGTCCGTATTAAGTTTTATTCTTACTTTCTATTTTTTTTTCTATTATTTTTTTCAATTTACTTTTCTTTTGTTGTTGGTATAAAAACTGCGGTTCGTACTTCTATCTTAAAAAAGATGGAGGTTCCTCCGGTACCTCCCATCCCTCCGGATCCTCCGGACATGAATAAGAGGAAAAGAAGAAATAACGAAACAATAATGAAAGAGTCAGAGTGTCATCTTATTCAATCAGTTAACTCTGCCTCTCCATTGAATCAGTCATCTTCTTCCTCACCCCCTGTCATAACTTCGAACCCAAAAGAGACTCCCTTACGGGAACATTTTTATTCCTCCAAATCGTTAGGACCGTTTGTAGTCTTTGTACAAAGTACCGAGTCTGGCAAGAGGATTCATCCGATGGACTTCGGAAGATTCCTTTTTTCAAAAAGGTTAGGCAACGTTATTAATGGATCTATCAAGTCGGAGGGAAAATTTCGACTATCCATTGAGTTTTTCACTGCGAACTCTGCTAACTCGTTTATTAAAAACATTTATATTCAATCCAATGCTGCGTACAAAGCGTACATTCCCACCCACAATGTGACTCGTATGGGTCTCATAAGGGGGATTTCTACAAATATCACCGACGAAGAAATCAAAGCCGCAATCTCTGAATGTAATCCTGATGTTGGGGAGGTATTAAAAATTCGCCGTCTTAACTACAAAGACAGAACATCCGGTAGTGTTGTTTGGAAGCCTTCTGGCTCAATTGTAGTGACCTTTGAAGGTCAAAGCCTGCCAAGCAACATATATATTTTTTACAACAGTTTCACAGTGGAAACGTACTTTTACCCCACTGTTCAGTGTTTCCGGTGCCTTCGCTTCGGCCACACCAAATCAGTGTGCAGATCGGTGGAGAAGTGTTTCAAATGTGGAGATAACCATCCTGCACAAGATTGCACATTAGAATCAAAATGTTTTCATTGTGGGGGACCCCACAATGCTACTAGTTTAACATGTCCAGAGTTTGAGAGACAAAGAGAAATAAAACAGTCTATGGCCTTTCATAACATTTCATACTTGCAAGCCTCCAAACTCCATCCTCAACGCAAACTATCTTATGCAAATATAGTTAGGAATGAAAAAACGAAATCCCCTCCCATCCCCCAGCGCAATATAACCTTTGATAATTCTCAACAAAATAACCCTCGCAGTACAGATAGAACGATTCCTGCAAGAGGCAAATTTGTATATAAGACACCAAGAAAGTCTACTCCCTTGTCGTATGACCGAGCAGAGCTTAACGCCCTCTTGATTTCCCCAAATGGGGACATTTTATCATCCGCACCAAATGGATGTGCCCTTCAAAACAAAGATCCATCTTTACAAAATATCGAAAGACTAACCAATGATTTTAACTATGACAACAAAAACTTCCTGAAAACATTAATCTCTATAGTTTTGGAAGTACTTTCATCAAAAAATTCAGACATTTCATACGCTGCTCTAATTCAAACTCTTAATAAATTTGTTTCCGAAAATGACTCCAAAGATCCAGAAAATAAACAGCCTGTCTATCCTTCAGTGGAATAGTCGCAGTGCAGTAAGCAACAGAGATGACATAATTTACCTTTTGAAAAAGCATCAAGTAGACGTAGCTGCTATTTCTGAATCGTGGTTTTCCACTGATTCCGTTGTATCTTTTCCTGGCTATGTATGCCTAAGGGACGATCGCTCCGATGGTAGAGGCGGGGCCGCCCTTCTTATCAAAAACAATCTCCAATTTTCACCTTTACAAATTCCCCCCTGCCTGGGATCTCAAATAGTAGCTGCAGAGATCCTTGGTATTGCTATTTTTTCAGCCTACTCTTCCCCAAGAACCCACTTTGATTCTGATTTTTGGAGGAGAGTTGTTTCTAACCTCTCATCCTCATATATCTTACTAGCCGATTTCAACGCACATTCCCCTGCTTGGGGTAGTCACAACACGGATCCCGCAGGAAGGGCACTATTGGAATTTGCTGATGATCAGAACTTGGTAATCCTTAATGATGGTCAACCTACCAGACTCTCCCTACCTAACCAAAATCCGAGTGCGGTAGATGTATCTCTTTGCTCTGCCGATCTAGCCCCTTCGCTGTCTTGGGAAATTTCAAGTGATCCCTACTCAAGTGATCACTTTCCGATTCATTTGGCTATCCAAAATAACAGAACTCAGTGTCAAAAAACCCAACTAAGACAGGGTTATAAAACAAAAAAAGCAGATTGGTCACAGTTTTCTGAGCTTCTCACTGATTGTAACTTCTCCAAACGATGTATAGACGGTGATGAATTTTTGGTGGATACCTACGCGAATGAATTATCTAGGAGTGTAATTGAAGCAGCAGATGCCTCAATTCCAAAACAAAAAACCCATAAAAGGAAAAAGTCATCTCCTCCCTGGTGGGACGAGGAGTGCACAGTCATGGTGAAGTTGAGATCTGATTCCATTAAGAGGTACAAAAGATGTGCCTCGCAGCAAAACTTCTTATCTTTCCGAAACATTCAGGCCCAAACCAAAAAACTCCTAAGGAAAAAGAAACGACGGGGATGGCAGGATTATTGTTCATCTCTCTCTCCTGACACACCGATTTCGGAAGTCTGGTCTTCTATTCAGAAGTTCAGAGGTTCATTGTCTCCCAAGCCCAACCCATACAAATGTTCGGATTGGATCGATAGCTTCGTGGAGAGACTGGCGCCGCCTTATGTGCCAAATGAGTCTGAAACAGTTCAAGTAGACTCGGCTCCCCAACAAGAAAACTGCTTACTCTCGTCTCACTTTTCTCTAGAGGAACTGACACACGCAATCGAATCGTCGGGTGACTCATCTCCTGGCCCAGATATGATACCATACTCTTTCTTCAGACACTTCCCAACTCCCTTCCTTCAGAAACTTTTGAATTTATTCAATCACATTTTAGAATCTGGCGCTGTTCCCACATCATGGAAGCGACAAATTATTATACCCATAATTAAACCTGGTAAGGATCCATCCTTAGGAAAGTCTTACAGACCAATTGCTTTGTCTTGTTGCTTTCTAAAAATATTGGAAAAAATGATAAAGTCAAGACTTGAATGGTATTTGGAGACTAAAAACTTACTTCCCCAGTGGCAGCTCGGTTTCCGAAAGGGTAAATCATGTTTGGATAACCTGAGTATTTTAATTACAGACGCTCATGTAGCCAAATCCAAAAAGGAAGTTATGGTGGCTTGTTTCATGGACGTTTCTAGTGCCTATGACAATGTGCTGTTACCAATTCTTAATAAAAAAATGACTACCCTGGGGATGCCAGACTCCATCTGCCTATTGATCTCTAACATACTGTGCGAACGTCGGCTTATAATCGAGACTCCCGGAGAGACTATTGAAAGAACGGTGTGTAAAGGCTTGCCTCAAGGTTCTTCTCTCAGTCCCATTTTATTTAACATATACACTCAGGATCTTCAACACCGCATTCCAACCTACTGCAGCGTACTGCAATATGCGGACGATTTTGTAGTTTACTGTAGGGATAAACTTATGACACGAGCTGTGAATAGAATGGAGGACGCGCTAGACCTTATACAGCCTTGGTTTTCGGAGGCCGGGCTGTCCCTGTCCCCTTCTAAAAGTCAAATGGTAATTTTCTCCAACAAACACAAGATTCCAGATATTTCCATCAAATGTAACAGCGTGCCAATCCCCATCAGGGATTCTATTAAATTCCTCGGCATGACCATTCACCGAAAGTTAAATTGGAATATGCATATAGAACAAACAATAGTTAAGTGTGAAAAAAATATTAACGTCATGAGAGCGGTATCTAGGGTCTGGTGGGGAGCACATCCCGCTTCTATGAGAACAATGTACTGCGCTCTTGTTCGTAGTCACTTGGACTACGGTAGTTTTCTCATGGATCCCCTTCCGAAATATCTATCAACCAAATTGGAAAGAGTTCAGTCCAAGTGCCTCCGACTCATTTTAGGAGCCATGAAGTCATCTCCTTTGATCGCTCTCCAGGCAGAATGCGTGGAAAGACCTCTTTACCTACGCAGAAAATTCCTTGGTTTTGGGTTCCTTCTCAAGAGAGTTCTATCTGATCATCCTATCATACCAAAATTAAGTGGCCTCTTAGATAGTTGTCAGAATGATTCCTTCTGGCACTCAAGAGTTCCACCTTTGCTTTGTTCAATTTTTGAAGAAATCTCAAAAGAATTCCCAGACTTGTTGGCTCCCTCACTTCCTATATTCTGCATTCCATTTGAAGCAACCGTATACCATCCTGACATTGTTGAATCTATTGATATAAATAAGTCATTTTCATCTTTGCCTCCTCACGTAGTCAACTCTTTATTCAGCCAAAAGGTAGAGGAGAAATGGAGCTCCTTTGTCAGAATATTCACTGATGGATCGAAGGCTTCTGATGGAGAGTGTGGTGCAGCCTTCTGCATCCCTTCTCTTGACATAAACTATATGTTTCAACTCCCTCGAATTGCGTCCGTCTTCACAGCTGAATGTGTGGCTTTGAGAGAGGCCCTGTTAAATATTTTGCAGCTTGCTTTGCCTCGTACTGTAATATTCACTGACTCTCTGAGTCTTGTAAAGTGTTTGAACTCCAATTCAAGGTCTGCTTTGAGTTGCCATGTTCTGGGTGACATAAAAAATTCTTTGTACTTGGCGTCCGTGAGAGGTCTTATCGTAACAATCGTTTGGATTCCCTCCCACATCGGAATAAGTGGCAATGAAAGAGTGGACTCGCTTGCCAAAGAAGCTTGCACTTGCGGAGTGTTGCCCCACTCCTTCGTTTTGCCTATTACGGATTGCATGAGCGCTGTGGATCGTTTTATTAGGAAGGAATGGAATGAAGTTTTTAGGAATGCCTCGGCTGGTGGCCATTACAGGACAGTGCAGGGTGATATTCCGCATAGTCCATGGTTTCAAAATTGTAAAATGCCTAAGCTTAACGTTTCTCTTATATGCCGTCTCCGATTAGGACATGTCGTTTTAGCTTCTCATTTGGCCAGAATTGGCATAGTGAACGATGCTATTTGTGAATGTGGGAAGGAGGAAGAAACTATCGACCATGTATTCTTTAACTGTCCGCTTTTACCAAACCAGGATTTTATAAAGGACATCTCAAAGTTCTGTTTCACTTTCCCCATTAAAATAATATCCCTTTTAGCCCTAAACGATTTAAAAATTAATGTGATTTTAGTTAACCATCTTAAAAAGTATGATAAAAAACTATGATGCGAGTGGGAGTATGTATATATATATAGATATATACGTTAAATAATAAAATTAAAAAAAAAAAAAACAATAAAATAATTAAAAAGGAAAAAAAAAGCACAAAAACTTAATAAAAAAATAAAAAAATATATATTTATATAAAGGTCGAAGTATTTTATAGTAGATAAATTGCGGCCCTGCTCCTTTTCCCGTGTAACTGTATTAGTAATTTGTTTATACTTGCAACTATAATGATGGTGATGGAATGTATTTAGTGGTGACTACAATAGTATTTTGTGATTTCAATATTATAATAATTATGTTTGTAGGTGGGTAGCTTGAATGGCATTTTTAGGCTAGGTATTTTTTCTCTGTCTCCCGCCTGTTTTCGGTTGATTTTTTGTTTGTGTTCTTTTGGTTTGCGTTCCCTTTTTTGTTGAGTTGTACTTGTACGCGGCTTAACAGACACATGTATAAATATGGGCATGATTCACTCGATACCGGGTGCTTTGCCGTCTAAATAAAGAAAAGAAGAAGAAGAAGGACAAAGGCAAGAGCTAATATGAAAGTAATCTTCTCTCCGCATCATCCACTTTTTTTCGTATTTATTTATGTCACCAATACATTTTATACATTTTTATCAAACACTCTAGACTAGAAACATACCAAGTCTCTTTACTAGTAGATTGGCTGGATTGGGTTGGCTGGAAGAGATCCTTCGGGATAAAAGATCCTCCGCCCTTTGACTCTTTAAATGTTTATATAAAAATTGTTTTTCATTTTCAGTTTTATTTATTTATTATTATTTATTTAGCAGAATAAATAAATAAATAAAACTTTATAGCGTGAGGACAGTGTGGTATCAAAAAGAACATTTGGTCAGTCGAAAGGGCGAGCTTATCACGAAGGATCTCTGCCAAACAACCCAGTAAAAATAAAGACAACGTATAAAAAAAGTAAAAACTAGTAGAATCAATGTAACGGAGAGGCATAAGTAGAGATGAGAGCTGTCCGTAGGATACATGAAAATGCTACGTGGGATATGGAGAGAACAATAATATTAGGAAAGAATGTGGTACGTAAAGTTAGTAGTGTAAAAAAGATAACTGAAAGGATTTATATGAATAAAGTAAAAGAAGAAATTTGTCTGGATGGAAAAGAGCGAATTCCGTTATATCTGCCTAATCCTAAGGAACACGGGCTAGTAAATAATAGAAATGTCCAACAATCGTAAAAACAATCAAATGGGGATGTAAAAACAGTTTTTCACATCGATATAGAAGGTATCTATAGTAATACTACTTAAGTGGATATCTAATCGGGTGACAGCTAGTACGTAAATACTCATCATTCTACGTCATACAAAATCGTATTGATTTTTTGTCCCGACTTATAAGCGACTATTTTCACGTCCTCGTCACACAGCAGAGTGGCGCAGCGGAAGCGTGCTGGGCCCATAACCCAGAGGTCCGTGGATCGAAACCACGCTCTGCTAGTTTCTCTTTTGTATTTTTTTTTTTCAATTTTTTTTTAGTTAAGAAATGTATTAATGATTGAGCACTTTAAAATAGGCAAAGTATATTTTTGTGTTCACTGTGAGTGAGTCCAGATTCATTTTTTATAAAAAAAAAGTAAAATGCTTTAAATCCGCATATAAATGTAGATAAATAATTATAACTAAAAACCAGAGACGTGTTATAATAAAAATAACACAACACTGCTAAAAACGAATGTTCCCTCTCGGAAGCAGAAAAAAGATAAATACTTACATACTTACGAATAAAATAATCGACGCTCAAATGTACTGTGTATTTTTTCAAACATACGGTTTCAAAAGACGATACGCCACTGTTTATGGCTAAATTAACAACTTAAATTTGATCAAATGCTTTTAAAAACTAATATTAATTGTATGCGGAATGTGGTAAAATAAATATTTTAACGTTAGGTACATAGGTACTACTTTCAAGAATAATATTACTCGATATCGCAGAAAATGTGACGCGCCATCTATTGGAAACCTTGAAAAATGAAACACGCGTGTAAAGTTTACAAAATTAAAGTGAAAAAAAGTCATTCGATTCACGCTGAATGTAATGTTGATTGTATAAAATCAGATGAATAATTATTATTTTTCAGCACTTTACACAAAAAGATTCAAAACAAAAGAATACAAAATGTATAAAAAGTAAAATGGCGTCGGCTCTGATTCTTGTTGCGTATTTTGGCAACCCCTCTCGTGGCCTCCGTGGCGCAATTGGTTAGCGCGTTCGGCTGTTAACCGAAAGGTTGGTGGTTCGAGCCCACCCGGGGGCGGTGTTTTTTTTATATTTGAAATGATTCCCTTTTTTTTTATAAATTTGTTATCCTATAAATTGGTAAATTCGTCCGTAGCTGTATATTTTTGTTGAAACACTTAAGATATTTTTCATACATTACATGAAACAAAACCAGGACACAAGTTTGATACTATTGTTATAACAATAATGGGGTCCGCAGGAAAATATTTATTTGTTATATAAAATTCTATTTATATATCTTAAAACAACAGGAAAATATTAAATTGAAGAAATATTATTGATACTCAATCAGAGGTTCCTGTTCCTACATACAACAACTGTTGAAGACCTTCGAACTATAGAGAAAGGAACTTTCTTAACATCCTACATGAGGACAACAGAACTGCCTTTTGAATGGCATATCTGAGACCACTACAGATGCCAAGTTTCCCTAGATGCTCTTTAAGAGACTTAGGAATAACTCCATTCGTCGATATCACTCTAGGTATTATGTGGGTGGTTGGTGTATGTCACATATATTTTGATATCATGAGTAAGATCAAGATATTTTATAATCTAATCTTGCTCCGTCTTTTTCAAATTTTCATCATACGGTATAGTAATATCTACGAGATATGATATTCCCTTCTTACGAGCAACAAAACAATGTCCGGACAATAATTAACGTTTATTATTATGAAAAATTATTTATAGTGAAAAAAGAGCCTAAATTTGCACTAATACCTACCTACATTACCAAATATATCAGGTCTCTAATTTGTGGAATTCGGATATACCTAATAACCAAAAAATACAGTCAAATTTGAAATTCTTAATTGAAAAAACATAATTTTTTTAAATTCCGGTGTTCAAGTGTAAACAATTTTAATAGCTCTATAGTAGTCACCTCATGAGTAAAACACTATCTATTATACAGAAGAATGTCGGATTAGTGTGAACACTTATAGTTCGAGATTGGCTGAACAGATTCGTCCGATGTTTGATTTATTGGATTCTTCTCCGCTCTGAATAACGGCATAACTAATAGAAAGTTGAAGAACGCAAAAGAAATAATATGAAATATAATATTAAAGTTAGTATGGAAGGGATTTGCCATCTATGAAAAATTCTATTAAAACAAAATCAATGTTTACCTGACATCCATTGACATTGAAATTATTGGTACGTAGATTTTTGATAGACATTTTTTCGAGCTTTCAGTAATAGTTTTTCATTCAAATGATTAAACGTTCTTTTGTATAAATTATAAATGAATATTCATAGTAAGGACTACAGGACAACATCTGTCGGGAAAGCTATAGTAATTATTATAAGGTATTCCTTTTTTTTTATTTTAAACCTACAAAATATTTTCTACTAACTAGTCTGTTATATAGAGTTTTAACAGTATTGCATAATAATATGCAAAAATGCAAGTGCATCAATATATGCACTTGCGGCATCTATTTATCACTAATGTCTAACACTTTAAACAAATTGAATTAACATCCAGGGCCCTTACGTGGTCCCCCATATCAGAACTGATTGAAAAATTATCAAAGTACACGTCATTAACTTGGGTACCTACTTGATGGAGTCGGAAAATAGCTCTGTCGATTGATGATGCCGAGATCTGAATGTCAGCTGCTTTTGCACTATCAAAGTACATTTTTATTAACTCTGGCATGTAATCTCTGAGAGATTACATAATATGGAACACCCAAATAAGAGATATTATGTGAGACAGAAGATTTTGTAAGAAAGTGAAGAAGCTAGTGGTAAAGACTCTAGAGATTTAAAGGAATGCAAGACCTCGACTTAAGTGGGAGAACAGAATATGAAAGGATGTCGTGCAGTTTCTTCAGGTGAAGAGAACGAAATACGTTTCAGAGGGCTAGATTTTTCTTTTAATAGGAAAATTAATCTGTGCTCACTTAAAGTGAACACAAATACACTCTTTGACAGTGAGCTACTTAAAGCTTGTGTTGCGAAAAGGGAGATGGTCAGTACCTGAGATCGAACCCACAACCTCTAGTATGAAAGTCTGCATCGTAACCGCCATTCTATCAACCACTTCTGTTGTTATAGCTTTTTGTTACTGGAAGCCAAATTCAAAGCAGGGATGAGCATGCTGTAACCCGCTGCTCATTGTTAAGTGGGCTGAGCCACCATCATTAACTGTTCATGTGATTTTTATAATATTTCAACTAAAATTTGAAGAATTTGTTGGGCCCATTTTTATTTTTTTATAATTATATTATTGTGGCCTATTTTCTCATTACTTCATCACGGATATCAAATTACCGTTTAAAACCACTATCCATATATATAAATTACAAAAAAGGTTTCTACCTAGGTTAGTCCATTTTTGACACCATCGAATCGACGCACCGGTTAACCGGTCTCATTTGAAAAATAATAATGCAAACATTGTTTTAATGTTTTAAACCAATATAACTTACTTTGACCGCATTTTTCATAGACTTTGATCGTAACTACATTGATCTGTCATTCTCATAAAATAAGTTATACCATTTGTTGTCATTGTGTCTTGAACATGTCAAACGATCATAGTAGCAGAGCCGGGTATCTGCTTGTATATTTAATTTAGTACATTTTGTAAATACTATATTTTGAGCTAACTTTAAGATTTGTTAACTAAATTTTTTTTTACATCAAATTTTAAAGACAACTGGATTAATAATAATAGTCCCGTATAAATTTTTTTGTATATTCTATTGATAGCAGATATCCCACATTACCTATGGCATTGTATTTATCCTTGACAAACATTCACACTGAACATACCCATAAACTTATTAAATTATAATCTATTAACGGTACATAATGTCCCCTGCTCTTTGCACTGTGCTAGGGTAAACATACCTTTAAACACTAGTGCATCTACACATAATACATAATATGTAGACACCTGTAATTGGAACACAGGAGATTATGCATATCAGTAATACGAGAGTGTGAATCATTTAAGCGGTTTAAGTGCCGTCCATTATTCAGTTAGTGTCATTTGTATTATATAACTAAATAGGTGTTGAATCGATTCTCTTGTTTTATAATATTCACATAAGTACTTAAGTATCTCTAATATAAATGAAAGTCGGGTTAGTGCGAACGCTTATAACTCGAGATCGGCTGAACAGATTCTTCTGATGTTAGGTTTATCGGTTTCTTCTCCGTTCCAGATAACAAAATAACTAATAAAAAGTTGAATAAATGGAAAATAAATTATATAAAATATAATATTAAAGTTAGTATGGATCGGATTTTCTAACCTGTACTGCCACCGCCATCTGTTGGGGAAATAGGGAGATGTCTGGTAAATTGATATTTTGATAGAAAAATTGTGTAGATCAATGTTTTTCCTATGTTTCCACAGATGGCGGTAATGTTACAGATATTGTAATTGTATAATTGTATAAATAATTTTAGCTCTGTACGGTATACCTCCGAAGATAGTTAAAATGGTGCAGTCCCTGTATGAAGACTCCGAGTGTAGCGTGAAAACGCCAGGTGGTCCTACTGAAGCTTTTAGGATCACCACGGGAGTCAGACAGGGCTGCGTACTAGCTCCTTTTATATTCATAATTGTCATGGACTTCCTGTTGAGAAAGTCCATGCAAGGAGCAAGAGGTATACCGATAACACAGAGAGATGGTCTAATGGGCGAACTGTGCGATCTGGAGTACGCGGACGACCTAGCGTTGTTCAGTACGACAGTGGAGGAATTACAGCGCAGTGTTTCAAGACTCTGCGATGAAACAGCACGCCTCGGCCTTCGAGTCAATGCCAGTAAGACGGAGCTCATGGCGAATAATGCCTGCCCCGATAAACAGCTACCGATAACCATCGATGGTCACCAGGTCTCCCGGGTGGATAAATTTAAGTACCTGGGAGCAACCATTACCACCACTGGTGACCTCGGGGCTGAGCTCCCGATACGTATCGGTATGGCAAGTGGCGCCTTCAACAACATGACCAAGATATGGAAGGCGTCGGCGTTTAGTGTCGAGACGAAATGTAAACTGTTTGATGCGTGTGTGTTGCCCATTCTCCTGTATGGGTGTGAGTCCTGGCACCTGACTCTGGCCCAGGCACAAAAAGTATCTGCATTCGAAACGAAGTGCCTCAGGAGAATTTTGGGTATAAGATGGTACCACCGCATCACGAACGACGCTATACGCCGGCGCACCCGGCGTGAGCCCATCACCTCTACTATTATGTGGAGGAGATGGACTTGGCTGGGACATGTGTTAAGGATGCCGAATGACAGTTGGCCGAGGAGAGCGCTGTTCTTCCTCCCATCAGGGTCCCGGAGACGAGGAAGACCCTCTCATACTGTGTTCCGCTCCTTCGAGGCAGAGCTGAGGAATCTGGACATGGTGTGGGAGGAGGTCATTAACGTTGCGCAAGATCGAGCGCAATGGAGAGCTCTTGTTGCCTCCCTATGCCCCTAAGTGGGGTCTAAAGGGAGTTTGGATTTGGATATTATAACCACATAACTTTTGATTTTTTTTTCACAATGAGTAATCATGAAGGTATGTTAGCTATGTTATGTTACCCAGCAATATTTTATCGACTTTATGGCGGGACGAAGTTCGATGGGTCAGCTAGTTATATAATATAATATTATGTAGGTCTATTGGGGGCTTTCCCTTGTGCCACGGTTTAATGCGTTGTACAAGGTCTAGACCAGTTGTTCCTAAAGTGATTAATACGGACTTCAAAGGGGTCTACAAGGATCTGTGAGGGGTCCAAGAGATAGGAAAAATTATTAATTGCAGGTTCTTGAAATGAAATTGGTCCAGTTTTAAGCCCGCCATTGAGGATCACTCCGAATGGTGTGGGAGGAGGTCATTAACGTTGCGCAAGATCGAGCGCAATGGAGAGCTCTTGTTGCCTCCCTATGCCCCTAAGTGGGGTCTTAAGGGAGTTTGGATTTGGATACATATATTAATACGTGAAGGAAAAACTTTGTGACTATTTTTACGGAAATTGCGTGGACGGAGGAGTATGAAATTTCGCAGACTTATAGTTTATATAGAAGAGGGGTGGTGAATGCTAATATTTTCTTAAAATATATCAAAAAAATATAAAATGTTTTACATACATGCAATATAGCATTTGAAAGAGGAGACTTCAGAGAAATTTTGATGTTATTTATTTATTTATTTTGTTCCCAAAGAATACAAAAACACATAAGCATTTTACAATGTGTGTATATATATAATTTGTATAAAGGGTTTATTACCTCACTAGACGAGAGTCTGTGCTGAGGCAATACTACTTAATGTAAAAAGAAACCATGCACCCATCAACCATATATGTTATATTAAGAACTCAACCATTTTTCTAAATATTTTTGAAATTGACTTAAAAATTACCCTAGAACAGGTCTCACCTAGTTGGGTAATCAGATATGCTGTATAAAAAATTATTGTATTTCTTTATATGAATGAATAAAATAAATTAACTTAATTTTTTTCTCAGAACGTTTTTCGGATTTTGTCGGATCACATATTTTTTAGCGTTGATTTTTAAACAGGTATCATGTTTTTCTGAATAAGCGTGAATCTGATTGGTTGATAAATAAAAAAGTTATAGACACTGTTAGGTAAAATTTTGGGTTTATTCCAAAAAAATTTTAAAAAATCCTAGAAAAAAAATTAACACCCTGTATACATTTTGATGTATGGAAACGATGTTGGAAATGGTCCCCTTTATATTATACCCTACCAGTTTGGCTAACATTCTACGTAACATCCTGTATAAGGGTATTTACCAATTCCCATAGGTAGTCATCTTGTTGATACACTTTTTATACTAGATTTTGACTTACAGTAAGCTATTGAATCCGACACTCCCATCTTATAGGAAATACTTGAAAGAACTTTTTTCACATCCACCCATTTCTTGTACTTGTTCAATTCGTGGTACGTCCTAGACTCGTCTTTTATATTTTTGGTCCAACCCTCGCACAATTGGTCAAACTTAAAACAAACAAAAAAACATTATTATGTTACATTATACAGGGTGACTGGCAATTCGATACATTCCTTGAAAGGGGTTATACTAGAGCAAATTTGCAACAATTTTGTTCCTATTAACGAGGAGTCAAATGACAGTGGTCTTCGAGTTATTAAACTTTTTTTTTTTTTCATTTTCCACCTCTTGAGCTAAAACTGAAAATTGTGAACAAAGCACTCCATTTAGGAAAGTAAAAATACACTTTTCCAATAGCCGATGAATGAAAGAATTGTTGAAGTAAAAAATCTAGAAGAAAATTTCAGAAATCTCAGAAATAAAATGTTTTAAAATCACAAATTAGTTATTTTCATTTTTAATTTAGACTTTTCTAAGGGAATTACTCCAAAAAAGTATAAAACACTTGGCATACAAACTACAGATCAGATGGTGCTATGAAGGCGTAGGCGTTTTCATACAGACGGCTCTACTTCAACAAGAATTAAATTCAAAGCTGCGCTTCATTATACACTGGGTCTTCCAGCATTAGTATGGCGACGTTGAACTGATTCCGCGCCTTCTGATCGTTTAATAAGGTTTATTTTCCAAACCTATATTAACGTTGACAACATTCGCACATTATAAATTGGGGAAGTTTTCTCTGTGGTTTTTACGCCAAGTGTATTATACATTTTTTGAGTAAATTGCTTCGAAAAATCTCCATTAAAAAAAAATTGACTTGGAATTTCGGAACGCTTTAGATCTAAGGCTTTTGATTTTTTTGCAATTTTTTTAATTTAAATCATTCTTTAACTCATCTACTATTAGGAAAATGCATTTTTAGTTCCCATAGTGAAGTACTTTTTTTCACAATTTTCAATTTTAGGACAACAGGTGAAAACCTAAAAATTTAAATAAGTTGAAAACCACTGGCATTTGACCACCGGTTAATGGGAACAAAATTATTCTAAAATTGCAAATTTGCTCCAGTAGAACCTCTTTCAAGGAATGTATCGAATTACCAGTCACCCTGATTATTATAAAGATTTATAAAAAAATAAGCTAAAACAATTCTGTAATATTTACATTGAGCAATTTGTCATCCGCATCTATTTTCACAGCCGAACTTTTTCTTATTTCATTTTCTCCAAATATTCCTTCGACGAAACTTTCGGCACTTTCAATTGTACGTTCGGAAGACGTAGTTGTAAACTAAAATAAACAACAGGCACATCACTTTTTGAACTTTTGTGTAAGATTATCAGAATTAATGGTAATTTTTTCCCCCTTGGCTAATCATCCGTGAGATAGATAAAACATGAACTCAAGGTAATATTACAGTGGGCTTGGACTTCAGATCAAGAGGTCCCGAATACCATTCCCAGTTAGGTCAGAGTTTTTTAAAGTGACTCATACATATTCTGAATGAATGGGTATCTCGTTGCTGAACTTAAAAGATGTTATGAATTGCATATTCCTCTACCAGGATAGAACCAGACTTTCAAGGAAAGATAGACAGATGAGATCAAAGTAAATGAATTCATATTGAAAAAAATGCACTCAATTTGTCTAAAGTTATCTAACAATACTCTCAAACATCAATTTAAAACAATTAAAACAAAAAATTACAGACCTTTAATCCATCTCCGTTTATATCTAAGATCTTCCCAAATCGTTGATTTGTCCTACGTGCAAGTTCATACATTTCTTTTTTTCCTTCAAGTGTCAACGAATACTCTTCATCGTCTATCGTTACATTTGGAGACCACTGGTTTAACTCAAACAGCTCTGCCGTCGACAAATTTCCTGAAAAACAATTAAAAGGCTCATATCGTTGATATCAACAAAAAATCAAAGTCATGTGTTAACTTTAATATTTATGAAAATTCTGAGTAGCTGTGAGCTTAAATTCTTACCTTTTGAACTCGAGCGATTGTCTAAAATAATGTCTCTTAAAAAAGGCAATTTGTTAACCATAAAATCGATCATGACTTCTTTAGGCAAGCTTGTACCATGGCGAATCAGCATCCAGATTTTTTGTTGTTCACATCCTAAAAATAAATGTGATAATTATGTAAAAAAATCTTTTTAAATATCCTTGAGTAGATAATATTCTCATATAAATTTAAAGGTTATATTATTAAAAAAAAAATTTGATGCTATTTCTACAAATAATACAGAATATGACAAAATATACCTGGATATTTTACGTCGTAAACTTTGTTATTTTCGATGAATCTATATGGAGTCTTGGTAGAAAATTTCAAAAATGATTTTCTTTGGCAATAAACATTATTAATGACTAAACTAAAAATAAAATAAATAAGATATTTATTTGGCACCATTATTACTCAACCAGCAAACGTTACTGCTGTGAAATACTGTTAAAATATAACTAATGTGTATCGGCCTAAATCAAGAATTCAAATAATATCAATAAATAAACAATCTGTCAAAATACTATAAAGTGAAGTAACAAGTATTTAAAAGAATTGTTGCCAGTAGTAAAAAATATATTTCTACGATGGTTTTGATGTTGTGTTTTATTTTATTTATCAATTTTTAGCTTTTTACTTGTATACAAATGGAGATAATTTAAAAAAAAAATTCTATTTATGACATCATTTAGATCCAATATGTATTTATATTTCTTATTATTTTTTTTATGTTCAAAGTGTTATCACAGAACTGGCTAGTGAAGTTAATAGCTATAAAATAATTATGTTGCATTTTTTCAAAATGGAGGGAGCAGCAACAAGTTACCTTGATAATGATATTATGCAAGTTTTGTCAAAAATTTCATTCACAAAAGAGGTGACCGTAGATATTTTACTGCTCCTAATCATTTCTTCAAAAATGTCAGTTGATTGTTTAATTCGGTATTGTGTATTTCTAGAAATTGCTTCTTTTAAAATCGGAAAATGCTAGACTTGAAAAACTTCTTGAATATCAAAATGTTGAAATGTTCAAATTGCAAGACTCTTTAAAATCCCACACAGATTCTTTAGAAAGCAACAAAAATCTTCTAGCCGAACAACAAATTACAATATCTAAATTGATGGGTGTGAAAGACGAAATAAAAAAATCTAAAGATACGATAAATTTAAGGGAACAGAAAATTTTAGAAAAGGAAAAGGTTTGTTAAATAGATTAATTTATCTTTATTATTTCATCTCTTTTAATTAAATAAGTTTGAAAAGCTATTTCTTTACTTCAGGAAAAGTTTAATTTAATAAAAGAACATGAGTTAAAAGTAGAAGAATTGAAAAAGGAATTTAATCAACAAATACACAAAATGAAAAATGAAGGTAAGAATTTGAATGCACTTTATTTTAAAAGTTTACTTTTATGTAAATCTAAAAAAACTCAACGACCAAGTGTGCATTTTACTTAAAAAAGGTACTCTTTGATATGCCTTGACGATCTTTATTGCTAAATTCACAAAAAAAAATCATATTTTTACCCATAATAATAATTATACTGCATAAATACGAAATAATATATACTACCAATAATTAATTTTAAGAAAAAGTAAACTTTTGCGTTTGTAATATCATTATTTTTTTATAGTACCTAGGTACTACTTAATTGTGTTGTTTTTCTATATGAATATGTCTTACGAAAATACAAAACAGCTGACAAAAAGCTTATCAGATTCTCCAATAGATGTCATTTAAAACCAGTTTTAAACCACATAAACGTTTGTTTAGCTTTTACTTAATACCTATTTTGGGTGCATACCTACTGATACTTCCTAATTAAAATTATTTTTATAATATTATACAAGTCTCTGCCCCTTTACAGCATGACCCTTCACTGAAAAAGCCCTAAAATTGGGTTGGTCTAACTAAATCCTTATTGATTATGATATAAGTACCTAAATGTTAATGTTCTTTATTTTTATTACGGCATTATTTCTTATTCTTTTTCTAGCTATGGAATTGAGAAATGAGTTGAATATAACAAAATCCGAAGGTCTGCGTAAATCTGTGAAAGCTCAGGAAGATTTGAAGCAAGCACTCTTCGAAAAAGATCAAATGGTAATTAATCTCTTTACGTTCCTGCAATAATGTTATTATAGTTTTTTTTAGATTTCGGGCGACTTGTTTCATTGCAAGAATCTATTTTCACTAATTACCTCTTTCATTTATAGTAGGAAAACTTCTTCCTCCTCTCGCCAACGATCATACCACGTTGAATGCACCGGTTCTCGTCCGATCACCGAAGTTAAGCAACATTGGGCGCGGTCAGTACTTGGATGGGTGACCGCTTGGGAACACCGCGTATCGTTGGCCTCCTCTTTTTGTCATTTTTTGCCTTCACTGGTTACCTCATTGTTTATAATAGGAATACTTCTTCCTCCTTTCGCCAACGATCATACCACGTTGAATGCACCGGTTCTCGTCCGATCACCGAAGTTAAGCAACATTGGGCGCGGTCAGTACTTGGATGGGTGACCGCTTGGGAACACCGCGTATCGTTGGCCTCCTCTTTTTGCCATTTTTTTTCATCTTTTCGTTTACTCATTTATTTATAATAGAATTGGAGTACATCTTCCTCCTCTTCATTTCAACTTTATTGGTTATCTCATATTACATATACCTAGTACTTACCTAATGTATAGTAGAGCTAGAAAAGCCTTTTTCCGTGTCATTACCATTAGTTGGTCAAAAAATATTTAATAACAACATAGATAGGTACATTCTATTTTTATAAAATTTAGGAAATATTTTATATTATGTAGGTACTTTGTTTATTTTATGTAATAATTTCAGGCTAATAAATTGGTTTTAAACTACGAAGAACAAATCCAAAGATTGTTTGCCCAGATCCACGCAATGAAGGATGAAATAACGGCAAATAAAGCGGTAATGCCAAAACTTTCTTTAAATAGTGTCATAATCTGAAAATCAGTACATATCTTAGTATGACCAAAAATGATGCTTTGTTACAGACCATTTACAAATTGGAGCAGAAATTAAACCAACGCGTTAATGTGGTGAGACCTAATAACATGACAAGAACCAATGACCCTGGACCAACACGTTCACTGAAAGAAGAAGCATTCTCAAAATCCAAGAATGTTGCTCAAAATCAAGGTGAAAGACCAAGAAGTACTTCTGTTAGTTCTGTTGTCTTTTCTTCCCCGAAAACCATGAAAACATTTCAACTCACAGTCAACCAAAAATATTCATCTCTAATTCGGAACCCATCGACTTCTTCGTCTTATAATACGGGTGAACCTAAAGTGTATTCCGAAGAGGAGAACAAAGGTGTTAAGAAAAAGGCAGTGAAGAGGAAACTGTTTAATAAATTCAGCGAAGAATTCGCCGAGATCGGTGAGCAAAGTGATTAGAAGGCACATTCAAATAAGGCGTTCCACAGGCCACAGGGATGCCTTCCAAAACTTTTATTATTGAAATATCACATTCAATTTAAAATGGTTGAAAAGAATCTGATATTTTGCCGTCTTGAGATCCCTTCATTCCAAAATTGATGATATTGATGATGAATGGTTCAACTCAATAAAAAAACAAGGTTTATAATTATCATGTAAACAAATAATGGCATGTTTAAAATTATTATATTTTAAATAAAAAAAAAACTATGTAATATTTATAAAACTAAATAACATAAGAAAGTACAAAATAATAAAACCCTTTTTTGTAATAATATTGCAACTCTGTTAAAACATAGTATTATTTTATTTCAAGGAAATAGAATAGTGATATATGCTTCGACTGTTTTATGTATAAAATCATTCCTATGAATTATCATGGCTAATAAGTTGGTCCAAGGAGTGCCAGCTGCAGGAGTAGTCGATCTTCAAATGTCCATACTGGCTTAATCCGAAGTTTTCTGGTGGGGGTTTGGGAGGGGGTGAAATCATTGCGGCCCTGTTCAGATCGTAGTGGCTCACGTAACCGGCTTGCTCAAGCATCATACAATCTGGACAGTTCATATTGCGTATTTTGCTGAAATAAAAACAAAAAAAAGTTAAAAGCAACTTTGAAAATAATTTAAATGTAGGTATTTATAAGAGTGTGACAAAAAAAACTAAAAAAAGCACAAAAGAGACATGTGGAGTGACACACGTTAAAGCAGAACAGAGTCAAGATTTATAGAATGTGCATTCACCCTACAATGTCTCGTAAAATCGAAACATGAGACAAAATACAAACGAAACAAACAATAAATATTACCAAAGACGATCTTGGTTCAAACTTTTATTTTTTTCTGGAGATAGCCCAGAAATGGGATATATAATTAAGGAATTTACGAATACAGCAAAATTGAATAAAAAGCGGAATGAAAGAGACAAAGAAAGCGTTATGGGGAGGATTACGTTCAAAGAATACCAAAAGCGGCCATTCTGAAGATTGCAGAGAGACTTATTGGGTCTGCCACTTAAGAGATGGGGAGTAAGTTCGATTGCAATCAAAATAGAAATAAAGACCTACTACTAAAGGGAAAAAAAGCACTGTCAATAATATCGAAAAGATATCTGCAAGGACAAAGCGTTTTAAGACGTTCCGTCCAATTCGAATGAAAGACATATTCAAAAAGCTGCTAAACTAGGGTATCCCAGAACTCATAGTATATTATAACAGCCAGAAGACAATTATTATCTGCTTTAGAACTACATAATATTCAATATTAATCGGTACTTTAAGGGGGACCCACTAATGTTACGGACCTCAAATTTTACATGCTTGTGTAGGAGCATAAGACCAACCGGTATACCAAATTTTATGAAAATCGAAGAATTTTTTTTTTTCATTTTTAGCCCTTTTTCTAGAACAAGTGAAATTTTCTTTGGATACTTTAAGAGGGTTCCCCTGAAGGTACAGATCTCAACATGTTACTGACTCATCTACATCGAGGGGCTAACCGTTCTACCAAATTTCAATCAAATCGGATAAGAATTACTATGAGTTATGGGTGCGCACACATTTTTGGCGTACGGGTACGCGGAAATTTTCTTCTTCTAAAAATTTTTTTTTTGCATTTTTGGAATCTACACCCTCGAAATCTATTTTTTTTTTGAAATCCGATCACAAAACTCATGTATATTCCATATTATACTATGAGGTGAAAACTTCCTGACGTGTCTTTTTCCACTAAGGTTAAAAATTGGTGATAGGTATTGAGTAGTAATAAGTTTTTGCTTACATTGTTTTCCAATTATTCCCCCAACCTTGTTTTTTTTTTAATAATTTAAGATAGTAAACAAAATATGGTCAAAATTTATACAATCGCGTTGCTTATTGTGCATTATTTCTATAACAATATTAATTGTTCATTACTATCGATGACTGTTTTAGATATTCTTTGAGAATTAGTTTTTTTGTGGGATTATTTGAAACAATGATGTAAACATGATTAAATGTTTCATAGTTTATGATTTTAATGCATACATAGAGAAGTAATAATTTTATTATTAAAACGGTGTTTGTTTTAGAAAGCTTACCGCTCCCAAAGTTCAAAGGTCTGAATACATCTATGAATGAAATTTTCACACCATTAGTGGGAGAATTATATCGAATGATTCAACAAAATAATATGTGTACGGGCAATAATTCTCAATAAAGATATAATCATGTAGCGGTGAAAAGATATTATAATCAAGACTAATATAAGATGCAAAAATGGTAATAGATGAAATTAGCAAATGAAGCAGTTGTGTTAAAAAAAATGTTCAAATTAGTCAAAAAATCAGTCTATGGGTACAGGTTGCTACAATCCCTGCATGCTTTCGAATCTCTATTTGGAGGAATTCTGATATGAGAATTTACAGCAAAATAAAAATGTAGGTACAAGACTTGTGTACTACCCATTATGACGTACCGATCGAGCCAAGGGCTGATAACACTGCGACCAAAAATGCGCTGAAAGTTTCAGAAATAAAAACTCTTTGGAGCAATTGCCGGTAAGACCTTCAGATATAGAGTTAGAAACACGAGGGCAATAGGAATATGCGAGGTCGAAGATATAGTGAGATGGGGAAGGCAACGAAGAAGATTCTAAGATTCTGGTGTGCATATGAGAGGAGAATGGAATGGATATAATATGAAATCGTACCATGGAAGACAATACTCAGGCTGACCACCAAAGAGGGGAAGGGATTGCTGAGATTCGACTCCAAGTTGAATTGCAGGCCAAAAGGCCTACAAGAATAGGTATAGGAAAGCATGGTTTATAACAAAATTTTCTTCGAAGTACCAGATGTCATTTTGAAAGCCATTTATAAACTGAATGGTGAAATATTTAACAGACATTGCCTCTTCTAGAACTTATTTTTTAAGAAAATTATGATGAAAAATATTTGTTTAAGGTTAGTAGAAAGGTATAAAATATGAACGGGAGAATCTTTTTAACAATTCCAAAATCTTCCGAATTCTAGGAAAGGTTATAATAACTTACATCCAGGATGAAGACCAATAAGGAGATATGTGGATAGAGTGACGGCAGATTTGAGCGAGTTAGGAATGATAAACTGTTGAATGCGGGTAATAAACCCCTGATTTACTCTAGGAAATGAGCATGAAATTCTGGAGAAGACCGAAAATTACAATAAGCTTCAAGTAAATCAAAGAAATGATAACCTCGAAATACGTGTTTCATCTATGTTTTGAATCGAAAAATACCAATAAAAACAATTTTCAAGGATTTCGTAAAATGTCACCAGGTTTTCCTAATACAGCATCGCTATTAAAATCGCTTTAAAACAATGGAATCATTATTATTTATTGGTGTTAAACGAACAAACAAAAAATGTTTACATAGTTGCAAGATGTGTAAATTTATCACATCTGGCAATCGTCAAAACAGAAAAGTGTTGATAATAATTGTAAATTACGCTACTTCATTTTATCACTGCATAAAGAGTTGAAACTATGTCTAATAGTATTGGGAAATAAACCCAAAGGCTAAGAACACGTAGAAAGCCGATTCCGACCCGCGCCGACCAGCGCAAAGAATGTTACTATGCATTTGAATGGGGATACCCACAGAAAAAGCAGGAACCCGCTTTCCGGCATGCTCATTTAAATGCATTGAAACCATAGACAACAATCTATGAGCCGGTCGGCGCGGGTCGGAATCCGCTTTCTACGTGTTCCTACCCAATGACACGAAATCTGCCTCATCTCAGATATCAGGGCAAAGGATCGTTGGCAAAACTTTCGAGCCAGAGTACAATATACAGAGATCCGAAGGCTGTGCGAATTGAGGACAATATTTGTTAGGGACGACGTGACAATAGTTCTGAAAGAGTTGTTAAGGCGGCTAGAAGTAGCTTTACCCAAATCAACAGACGTTCTGAACAACCTCCCACAGGGGATTTTAAACTTCAGGAAATGAATACAACAGGTAGATGTCAGAAAAAGGATGAACTTAGTCAACCTACCTCGTTTTTCTTAGTTTCGGTTTGACGTGCTGTGCAGAGGCTCTCCTCTCTCTGAAGGGAAGTGCCACAATACTCCTCTTCCTGCCTTCCTTCTCGTAAACGTATATCAAAGAAGGATCCAGAGAGGCAGGACCTCGAGATTCTGATGAATACATATAGTGATTCTCGTTTCCGCTGGACAGAGAACTACCCGATTCTGAAAGAAAACAGATTTATTTTTTGAAATGACTGTTTTTATGTTTTGATTGATAAAAAAATAATGAAGTTTTTGACAAGATAAAAATAATGTACGTATGGAGCTATTTTCTACAACTTTTGTTTTCTGGCATTAATTAAATTGAATCCATTTTATGGTAACACTAATGTCCAGTACCTAAGAGCAACAACAAAAAAACTTTAAAACAAGTAAAGAGTCGGGGAAAAGACTACCTGAAATAATATAGGCTGATTTATTGGATAATCAAAAGATTAATGACGCTTTTCTATGGCTGTCGTATATCATGTAAGATGTAAGTAATTAACATCCAAGTAATCTTGAAAAAATACACTAGCCTACAATATTTTTACTAAAAGGACTAGAAATGTTAATTGTGTGAAGATATCCTTATATTTAACATCCAATTTGGTCATACATTCCTTATATCGACGTTTTGATTCAAACATTCTAATGCAATCAAAACCATTGAGAGATATAAGTTTTTCTTGAACTAGAAAATCTGTAATGTAAAAATAACCGCATTTTATTATGATTACCTAATACTCCTATGAAAACTGCCAAGTATATGATCTGATCTAGGACAAATACTAGATTCATAAATGGCATGTACAGATTTAAGAGGAGATTGTTGATTTTTTATACCATAAATGTGTTATTTACTAAGATTCAATCGTTTGGTATGCTGAATACAGCTGGTCAGAAAATACATATTTAAGAATTCTCGAAAACTTGGAACTAGGCCAGGTAATCATGTCCTAAACAAATTCCTATTCCCATGATGAATTATTGAAATTTTGAATTTTACATTAATGACTTCAGGCGATCACGTTGTAAGCCAGAATTTAAGCGATAGTTCAATAGTAGAAGACGTTGGTAAACCCATCTTAATATAAATAATAATTATAATGAATGTAATGTAAAAAACCAAATAGTTTTATCACAAAAGTTATTCTTCAAATAAGAGCCGGTTTTCGGAGAATACCGTCTTCATTATCAAATAACCCTAAACTATATATTTTTTATAGAACTATATAAAACTTTAATTTTCATTTGAAATGGACTATCACCATGCACCTTCAGCACAAAACATCGAAGATCCAAATTGTTTACTTAACAGTTAACATAGATGATATATTTATTTTTATGTTAATATGAGTAGGTAAGTATAAATCGTTGTTTTTCTGTTATTATGAAAAACTAAATTATGTCTACAAAACAGTCACAGTCGTACTGTGTTGATCTATGGGTGCGAGGCACTAACACTGACAGTGAGAATTGCAGATATGCAGACATCTTTAAAAGGAAGGTTCTGCGTCGAATATGTGGAACAGTGAGAGAGGGCGATCAGTGGCGCATTAGAACTATGGGACTAACGGCTTAAATTCAAAAACGTTATAGCCATTTCGTTAATTGAAAATAACGTTAATATTAAAAGCTGAAAGCTATTTTAAAATATTTGGTATCTGGGATCTTAACTTCTTCCTAAAAAAAAAAAAAAAAGGTCGTTTCCAAAATTTGGTATCTGGAATCTTTACTTTTCCTAAAAAAAAAAAAAAAGGTCGTTTCCAAAATTTGGTATCTGGAATCTTTACTTTTCCTTAAAAAAAAAAAAAAAGGTCGTTCCATACGCTCAGTTCCATAATATTACCTGACATATACATAATAGGGGTAGGCTATTATTTTCATTCAACTATTATTTATAAATAACGTTTGATATTAATAACGTTAGATACGTTATTTTTATTTAGCTATTATTATTATCAGCTGTCGTTATAATGCCCATCTCTAATTAGAACCAATGCAGAGCTGTACAATACATATCAGGCCCCAAATATCTCGACGCACATAAAGCTCCTTAGGTTGAGATGGGCTGGACATGTACAGCGAATGCCCGATTCACGCGTACCGAAAACGATCCTAAGTGGACATCCAGGAGGAAGGAGACGAGTCGGTAGACCTCGGCTCAGGTGGGAAGGGATGCAGCACAGATCATCCAGGTGGCGAGTTGGAGGACAGCGGCAGGAGACAGGACTTGTTGGAGGCGAATGCTACGGGAGGCCAAGGCTCGATATGGGCTGTAGCCTGTAGCGCCATTGGAGAGAGAAATTATGGCGTGTTAAGATCATTCGAAGCAGAGCTGAGGGATTCGAACATGATGTGAAAGGAAGTTATTGAAAATATAACAGGGTCGAGTGCAGTAGATAACTATATTGTTGAGCCTCCCTGTGCCCTTAAAAGTGGTCTCAACGGGAGTATTGATTGATTGATTGATTATAATAGATTGGTGTTTCTCAATTTCATTAAATAGCTCCGATGCATAATAATATAGAGAAAAGCCTACATACTTAGGTTTGCTTACAAGAATGTATTATTGACTCAGTTAAGTATTGTACCTGCAAGCGTATATTATAATAATTTGATGTTTGATTAGGTAGAAAATTCAACAGGTGGTCGAATTTAGTTCAATTACTATAAGCTACGCAACATCACACACCTGTATTTGTTAAACTAGTACACATCATTATTACATATGGTTGTTTCTTCAATAAAAATCTATAGATAATAATTATATTTTTTATTGAGAACATTATAATTAATACTGTTAACTTTTAAACTAGTACAGTTTAAAATAAAACATTCAGTACCTACGCATGTGTGTAATTTATCGGTTTTATTTTTCAATGTTGCAACACAGAATAAATTGACAGCCATAGATAATAATATTGAGTATTTGGTATTAATAATAATTTGTTTTCATTTCTCGTAATTACATTAGTCTATGGATATGCCACGCGAACCTGTTCATGTTATAAAGAACCATTAAAGATCTCTGTGATTTTGGATTTTTATAACCACGGGTAGATTATGACCGATATGGAAAAACGAGCACTTGAACATCGTGAACATCAACATCAAGGTCCGCATTGACAAAATACGCGTTTGCCCAATGCTGAAATATGGTAAAGAATCTAGAGATGACACTTTCCGGACTAAAACATACTTAGAACCAGTGAGATGAAGATATAGAGAAACATCTTTGCCAAAACCCTCAAAACAGGAAGACTCGAAGGATGTTAGAATTTGAGGGTGAGATGACAGCGAAGAAGTTTCTGGAGAGACCATAGAAAAGATACAAGATCTACCAGAAACTATAAATAATTGCTAATAATAATAGCAGTGACAATCGTTTACTTTACAATATATATTTCAAATATATCTCAATTAATTTGCCAACGATCATACCACGTTGAATGCACCGGTTCTCGTCCGATCACCGAAGTTAAGCAACATTGGGCGCGGTCAGTACTTGGATGGGTGACCGCTTGGGAACACCGCGTATCGTTGGCCTCCTCTTTTTGTCATTTTTTGTATTCACTGGTTACCTCATTCGTTTATAATAGGAATACTTCCTCCTCCTCTCGCCAACGATCATACCACGTTGAATGCACCGGTTCTCGTCCGATCACCGAAGTTAAGCAACATTGGGCGCGGTCAGTACTTGGATGGGTGACCGCTTGGGAACACCGCGTATCGTTGGCCTCCTCTTTTTGCCATTTTTTGTATTCACTGGTTACCTCATTCGTTTATAATAGGAATACTTCCTCCTCCTCTCGCCAACGATCATACCACGTTGAATGCACCGGTTCTCGTCCGATCACCGAAGTTAAGCAACATTGGGCGCGGTCAGTACTTGGATGGGTGACCGCTTGGGAACACCGCGTATCGTTGGCCTCCTCTTTTTGTCATTTTTTGTATTCACTGGTTACCTCATTCGTTTATAATAGGAATACTTCCTCCTCCTCTCGCCAACGATCATACCACGTTGAATGCACCGGTTCTCGTCCGATCACCGAAGTTAAGCAACATTGGGCGCGGTCAGTACTTGGATGGGTGACCGCTTGGGAACACCGCGTATCGTTGGCCTCCTCTTTTTGTCATTTTTTGTATTCACTGGTTACCTCATTCGTTTATAATAGGAATACTTCCTCCTCCTCTCGCCAACGATCATACCACGTTGAATGCACCGGTTCTCGTCCGATCACCGAAGTTAAGCAACATTGGGCGCGGTCAGTACTTGGATGGGTGACCGCTTGGGAACACCGCGTATCGTTGGCCTCCTCTTTTTGTCATTTTTTGTATTCACTGGTTACCTCATTCGTTTATAATAGGAATACTTCCTCCTCCTCTCGCCAACGATCATACCACGTTGAATGCACCGGTTCTCGTCCGATCACCGAAGTTAAGCAACATTGGGCGCGGTCAGTACTTGGATGGGTGACCGCTTGGGAACACCGCGTATCGTTGGCCTCCTCTTTTTGTCATTTTTTGTATTCACTGGTTACCTCATTCGTTTATAATAGGAATACTTCCTCCTCCTCTCGCCAACGATCATACCACGTTGAATGCACCGGTTCTCGTCCGATCACCGAAGTTAAGCAACATTGGGCGCGGTCAGTACTTGGATGGGTGACCGCTTGGGAACACCGCGTATCGTTGGCCTCCTCTTTTTGTCATTTTTTGTATTCACTGGTTACCTCATTCGTTTATAATAGGAATACTTCCTCCTCCTCTCGCCAACGATCATACCACGTTGAATGCACCGGTTCTCGTCCGATCACCGAAGTTAAGCAACATTGGGCGCGGTCAGTACTTGGATGGGTGACCGCTTGGGAACACCGCGTATCGTTGGCCTCCTCTTTTTGCCATTTTCTTTTTCATCTAACTTCACTGGTTACCTAATTATATTATATAGGAATAGGTATGTACCTACTTCTTCTTCCTCTCACCATTCTCATAAAATTCCCATTCCTTCCCCGGTCTCATAGAATCTTTCCACATATTCTTCTTTACTGCATTTTTACGATTACGTTTTCCTCTCTTTTTTTTACTTTTATAACTATTTATTTATTAATACCTTACCTTTAATCGATGTATAAAGCAAGTATATATACCTATTACCTATATATTTATACGAATCATAGAAATTACCATACGTACCTACTTATAGGTATAAAGAAATTAATTCAATAATACGAATGTTTAAATTCATATAAATAGATATTTTACATAATAGCATACACGGAATGTCATATGAATTAAATTATGCGACTAAAAATTTACATAAATAAATAAAACAAACAAAAAAAAAATGCGTAATTTTATAATATTACGGAGAAAGTGTAAGTTATGTATATGAATTAACTTTTTTATCATTTTTAGCGCGTGTTTTTTATGGACATTTTAATGCAATGCGACTTTTAAAATAAGTACCTACCTACTAGCAGACCTCTAGCTTTGGCACTACGAAAAATTTGTTTAATAAAATAAATTATTCAATCAACCGACCTATATGAGGCGTGGACTTCTGATCAAGAGGTTCCGGGTTCGATTACTAAATCGGCTCAGAATTTTTCACCCAAGTTGACCAGTTTAAAATTGGAACGAACTGATTGGCTAGAAAAATTTGCCTCATACAATAAGTTCCGCTCGCTGGACTGACAACATTGTATAAAAAAGTGTTAATTTATTTATTTATTCATCATACTTCTTACATACTTACATCTTAAAAAATTCTGTCACTGAAGTGCCACAAAAGAACCTAGGGCGAATTAATACCACCACATCAACAAACTTTTAAATATGAGTGTACGTGAACGACGTGAAAGAAAAAAAAGGCTGAAATGAAAGGTGTAAAACAACATGGCCGTCCGAGAATGACGTGGATCGAATACATCGACTCCGTTCTCAAGGAAGGCTGGGTAAGAAATAAGAGAAATAGGAGAGGGTGTATGAGAAATGTTATGTCGGTGGTAATAAGATAGAAAAAAGAGTGAAGGTCTGTTCGCTTTGCCTATTACTCTCGGGACACGGCGTAATAGTTAAAAAATAACCAAGTGAGGTATGATTTATGAAAATATGATGAAATGGGGGAAAGAAACATTTTGAATATGCACATGGACGATGAAATCATACTCCCTCACATTACATTGCATGGTTGACCTATGACCGAATGGAAGGCCACTCCCAGGCAATAGAAAAAAATAACATCGAAAGAAGCCAAGAAAATATTGAAAGTAAGTAGTATTTTTTTTTTTCACCAGTTAGTTCCATCAGGAGAATGTCTTTTTAGAAGAAAAAAATAAGAAAAATGCATGGAAAATTAGAAAATTAAAGAAAACTCTGCGTAGACATCCATATTAGTACTTTTTTTTCCAATTTTGACAGAAATTGTCAATTGGTGCGATTGACAGAATGCGGATGGAATATACATGGTTTAAAACAGACGCATTGGTGAAATGATATTTAATTCATCACCATACAAATTCGAGTTCAATATTCATATTTAGGAACACAGGACAACGTCTGTCTGGAAAGCTAGTTTACAATAAAATACTGGAAAAACTTATATGGTAATCAGTGTTAACTTTGCTTCAAACAGTAGGTAGTACAAACTAACATGTTTCTGCTCACTCTTTATCTAGGGAAATGTTTTAACAGAGAAAATTTCAGAGAAACCAGTTTTTTTAGGTTGAATCATACCTCACTCATCTATGTTATAATATCTAAGTAGGTACAAGTTTTTCTTGTAGGTAAAATTATTTCTAAGTAAAATTTTATAACCTCGTGTTTAGATGTACCTATCCCGGAAAAAGCGTTTTAAAATTATATAACAGTGTGCTGTAATATTTTTAATGCAGAGTATTCATCACCATCCTACCAGGCCTTTTTTTCAAAATATTGTTGCGATTACATTATACCCAGTGGCGTAACTAGGGGGGGGCGGGGGGGGCGGTCCGCCCCGGGCGGCACTTTTCAGGGGGCGGCAAAATGAGCCGACAAATAAAAAAATCTTGGTAAAAAACACAAAACTGAAATAGTATAGGTACGAGAATTTGTTAAGGAAAAATAAATGAGAAAAAAAATCGGGTCACCGAGTTTGTGAAGGGAAAATAAATGAGAAAAAAATCGGGGCCCCGAGCTTGTGAAGGGAAAATAAATGAGAAAAAAAATCGGGGCCCCGAGTTTGTGAAGGGAAAATAAATGAGAAAAAAAAAATCACTAAAATTCTTAAAATTGATAAAATATTTTTTTTTTCCTTTTAACCTGTCTCAGCGTAAGCTAGTACAAAAAGTGTACACCGGAGTGAGTTAATTCAAGTTCCTTTTTTCTTCTTTAAGTAATTTCGGGTTAAGGTCTTAAAAAAAACTTTTGCGGTGATTCCGCAGGTAGAAAAATCTGTGTCAGAAGTAAGCTCTATCCCATTATCCAAAAATTGAATTTTTGTACTATATTGTAGTGTTGTAAGTATCTATATATTAATATGTGAAGGGAAAACTTTGTGCCCCTTTTTACGAAAATTGAGCGGACGGAGGAGTATGAAATTTCGCACACTTACAGTTTTTATAGAGAAGGGGTGGCAAATGCTAATATTTTTTTTTAAAATCGTACATAAAAATAGATTAAATCAATAAAAAAAACTCTACGCACACTATTGTAATAGGTATAGGTATTATAGTTTAAATTAATTATGGTCGAATTTCGACCAATGAACTGAACCACTAGTTATAAATATGCGAACTTTTTTATTTTGATTTTTTTTCCATTTATATAGGGGGGTGGGGCGCTTAACTTTATTAGGTAGGTGGGGGGGGGGGGGCGCCAAATGTTAATCCCGCCCCGGGCGGCGAAAACCCACGTTACGCCACTGATTATACCTTTGTATTATTAAAATATATTTGTATACTGGAAATAAAATACGCACTAAGCGATAAAAATGAATAAAAAAATGAGTTGAGTATGAGGAAATGTTATAAAAACCATCGTCAATAGCCTAAATATTGCACATAGTTCATATCGATGATCTAAAGGCGTAAAAAACAGATCCAAAAATCATCATAGTACTATGTTTATATGGTGGAAAAATCAGTTTTATTAGATTATCTCAAAATGAATTTTTTGGCACTTAGTGCGTATTTTATTTCCAGTATACATTTGATATATTTGAAGAATGCAGATTGAGCAGAATACAGAAATCTTCTGCCTTAACGAATCTAGATCTCAATAAATTTCCTTATAAAAATAATAAAACTTCGTTCCATAATTACTACATATTTTTAGCTGCTATCCAATTTTACACAAAAGAGAACTACATTGAGTGCTCTATTTTTATGATCCGGAATACATAATATATGTAAGTATTTGTAATTTCGTCACAAGCGCAAGCGCCAGATTTCCATTTTCAGCAAAGAGTTTTTGTAATAAAAGAGAAACAGCATTAGAAACATCAGTAGAAGATGGTTGTAAGCCCTTAAAGAATCGAGCTAAAAAATTCACGGTATTAAGATAGAGGTCTCTTCCTTCAAATTAGACATTTTTTAAATCAAAATAGACTTTTTACATATCAAATAAAACATTTTTTAACACCTCGTTTGAATTGAAAACGTTCTATTTGATTTGTAAAGTGGAAGGCTACACATTTATTTATGTAGGTACATTAAATGAGTGAAAAGTTTTATTAATGTTTAAGTATTTTAATAAGGTATAGATATCAAAATACACCCTGTATTAAAAATGACAGAAAATTGATTCCACTATGAACGTGACCAAACAATTGTCATAATATCATAATATTTCTTATAGATCAACAAAAAATTATTGTTAGCGGTAATGCTAAGACAAAAGAAAAACAAGTGAAATAGAATGTTAAGCTAATGATCAAAGTATAAAGGGCCGTTCAGATACGAAGAACAAACATTGATATTAAAATAAATGGTTTTTCTACAGGAGAACGTTTCACACAAGCATGTGAGTGCTTTGGAAACGGGATCTAATGTTTTCTAAACAAATAAATTAAAATGGACATGTTTTATTGAGGAGTTTTTTTATTTAAATTTAATTTTATTTTATTATTTCTTTATTTATTATATAATAATTTTATTTAAACAAATAAATTATCGAAGCAGAGCTGAGGAATCTGGAGATGGTGTGGGAGGAGGTCATAAACGTTGCGCAGGATCGAGCGCAATGGAGAGCTCTTGTTGCCTCCCTATGCCCCTAAGTGGGGCCTTCAGGGAGTTTGGATTGGATTGGATGTTTTATTAAGGGTGGTTTCAAATGTTTCAATATCGATTCGCGGATCGCTCCCAACTAGAGCTGTTGATCTTTGCGGATTTCAAACTTTTAGTGTACCTACCTAAGTTTAAAAAGCTAGCAATAGAGTATACATACTTTTTTTATTATTTCTTTTATCTTTGATATTGGACACCATGGAAACACCAACGAGCAAGAACCACTGAATACAAATATTATAAGAGAACCTTTTTGGATGGCAGAACCGAAAATTGGATCCTTTATTCAACAGTCACGTGACTAAAGATAAATTATCAACAATAATAATTATTCATTTTACTTTCATCCACAAGCACAAGACAACACAACAAAACCACTTACTTACTTACCTACTTGGTACATCCTTCAACTAATTATGTGATTAAAATATAAAATCCCTCCGGAATACATAATATATGTAAGTATTTGTAATTTTGTGTAACATAAAATGTTTTAATGTAACATAAAATCTGACCTTTTAATGTAACATAAAACCTGACCTCGGAACAAAATTAATAAAATGTTTTAATGTAACATAAAATCCCTCTGTGTTAACGATAAAATATTAATAATAAAAAATCGTATGTCACTCACCGCTACCGACAAACGTCACAATTTGTACGAGTTTAACAGCAGTCACGTGGTACATGATGGGACCGTGCGCAGTAGCACATTATTTTTCTTCTCAAAGTCAAGAACTAATAATAATAATTATTTATTATTAATGGACGAAGACGCGCGCTTATTTTAAGTTCTTTCACGTTGTTGTTTCCTGCATGGTCTCTATATCGACGACCAAGAAAATATACTCTACTTTCAGCTCTGGCTCTACATAAGTTCGTTTGGTGATAATGCACTCTTGTAAAGCATTCAATGAACGTTCCTAAGCCTTTTTTATCCTCAATCAAATTTTGTTGACACACAATAATTATTATTACGAATTTTTGTTTACGTTTTGGAAATCGCCCTGTCTGAACAGTCCTTTACCAACGGACTAACATTTATGTATTGTTTGTTTAACTTAAAAACCATTACATTTTTTTTTTTAACTTTGTGGATGATATGCCAAAAAGTTAAAAAAAAATGTAATGGTTTTTAAGTTAAACAATAATTATATTTATAGTATTTTTATTCATAGCAGGTACGTGTTAATTTATAATAATTGAATTATTATGTTAGAACATTAATGTATTTAATGCAGAGGTAAAATTATGAATATTCTAAACGTAAAACTCACGGTACGTTGGTCCTATGTTAATATTGAAATAATTAAATACTATAAGGTTATTGTATTAGAATAAGATTTATTTTTGAAAAACCCTTATATTCTTTACAGCCGGTTTCATAAAAAATAAAGGAGACTAAGTTTCCTTTGAAAAATAACGCGTTTCATAACAACAATTTGAATGAAATTTAAAGCCGACCTTATGTTAAAGTCTCGTTATTGGCATTAAAGTCGACTTTAGTGCAGTTCGATTTTTAAACACCGAAGTTCATAGAAAATTTCGTGGCGCTTTAACTGTCACAAATTATGAACATTTGTATACGGTGACACTGTGGACAAAAATTACCAAACTAGAGTGGAAAACATGGCAAAACGGGAAGAATATTATTGTTTACAGGTTTCGTTTACTATAATTCATAAACCATAATACTAAATTAACAACAATAACGGTACATTGATGCTCAATTGAGAAACGAAATTGACAGATTAACAGAAATTCCGCGAAAATATTAGTAAACAACCTATGTTTTCCATAGATTTCCATGGTAACACTATCAACTGTTACCAATTTTCAAATATTTTTTTATGAAACGCGTCAACTTAAAGCAGACTTCTAATTTTAAAGTTCCTTTAGCTAAAGAGTTGTTTAGTCGCTTTTTTTTTAAACCGGCCGCGGCCGTTGGTTTTGTACGTTACTTACAGTTATTTTATTTAGATTATTTTATTTATTTATTTCACAATATACGGCGATAATGCCTTTTACAAAAAAATAACAATTATAGTAGTGACAATAATAAGCAGGTATAAAAATTACACAACATGACAACAACAACAGCAGCAAAAACAGAAGCAACAGAAACAACAACAATACACCTCATGAAACACACCACAACAGAAATAACAACAAAAGTTTTCTGTTTTCAGGTACATACGATTCCTGAAAAACCGAGAAATACCATTATAATAATTAATTAATTGTATATTTATTTTGAAAGGAACAAAAATGTCATTTTAAACTTTCAACGGGGCGAAAAGAGAGAGAGGTCTTTCAAAACGATGGATCCAACACACGAAGATCTATTCTACCCGGGCGAATGCAGATAACACATAAGACTTGAGTGCCTCGTGACTGCAGTCAAATATATCTATGCACTGCAAATATTTATTACCCAGACGATGGATACGCGGCACAACTGTATTTTTCAGGTAGTTAGCGGTAAATTTATTATCGCAGTGGAAAACATCTGCACTTCGCAAATTTCGCGCAGGGACGTGATAATGAATGAGCTGGGTCAGATCAGTGTCGTTGAAACAGTCATTGGTTAGTCTGTATAGCAGTGTTAGGTCATGGAGTATGCGTCTATCGGACAGTTTTTCTATATTGAGAAAAGCGCGCAAGTGATTGTAATTTAAATCGCTCTTGGGTATCTTAAGTTTGTAATTTATAAAGCGGAGGAATTTATTTTGTATGCGTTCTATGGCATTTATGTGGACCTGGTATTCAGGAGACCATATGGCAGAGACATATTCCAGCTTACTGCGAACAAGAGAGACAAAGAGAAGTAAGATAGCGTTAATGTTATTAAAATCTCTTACAGTTCGCAGAACAAAACCGAGAGTCTTCATTGCTGAGCTGGTAATTTCGTTAATGTGTGCTATGAACGCCAATTTGTCATCAAAGATCACGCCTAAGTCACTCACCTCTGTGATTTTCTCCAGTTTCTCCCCATTTATGGTATAGTCGAAGCTTAACTTGTTTTTCCCTCTTCCAAATTGTTTATTCGTTGAATCTTCTACATACTCGTAATAATCCAAATATTTCACCCAGATTCTATAAGAATTCCGCAAAAAAATATACGAAAAAAATATATTTCAACCGACAGTTCCACTAAAATTATTATATAATTCCTCTAAAATCCGCCAAAATTAAAGAGGAAACACTTTTATGTCGAAACTAATCGTGTCTTTTTTATTCCTCAGAACAAAACTAACAATTTATTATTTTCAGCACGAATATAATAATTGTGCTTTCTTATGTGTCGATGGCTTAGAAAGAACAGGGTCCCGATGTAGAACAGCAAGGAACGTAAGTTTTAATTTATGGTCATATTATTACTTAAATCAAATAGTTTAAAATATATTAAATTTAAATTACAGGTTAAAATATAAATTAATCATATTATGCTTTAAAACAATACTAAAAAAGAATAAAACCTCTTAGTTGTTAATATATAATTTTATCTATGAGAAAACACGTCAAATACATTTTTGAAACAATACTATTATACAAATTGGAAATTAACTCATTGTTCTAAACATCACAACTATAAACCTGTTGTTAATTAAATTTTAAATAAGTAAGTGTTCACTAAAAATATAATTTACTTACTTTCAATCAGTTGGAAGATAACGTGCATCTAGCTAATATAGTAATAACTAAACTATTATTTAGGTGGCTTTTTTGGTAAAGTAATCTTTTCAGTTTGGACATTCGAATCAATGTTTATTGGCTACCGAAGAAAATTTCTAATTTTGAGCTCGTTTTTGAAAAAAAAACCAAGTCATTCATTAGAAAGAAGTTTTGTACAATCCACTTAGACAATTATTAAATGTTTTTTTTTGTTTGTTAAAAGTTGATAGAAAATTAAAGAAAACTACAAGTACGTAACCTTTTTAGTGCTTTTAACAATATAATTTGATCCTAACTTTGAAATTAAATCGGCGTTTGACAAAAACTGTCTGTTGTTTGATAGTTCGTGCGATTGACAGAATGCGGATGGAAAATGTATGGTTTTAAACAGATGCATCGTTCGCAATTACATTGGTTTAAAGATATTTTATTTATCATTATATAAATTCGAATTCAATATTTATAAATAGGACTATACAGGACAATGTCTGTCTAGAAAGCTAGTAGGTAGGTACTTAATAAATATTTTTGACAGCTCTAGATAAATGGTGTTTACTTACATTCTTTTTCACACACAATTTCAGGAGTTTGAATTTGACCACCTAATAGAAAATGATAAAAAAATGCACTGGAAACTGGAAGATGGTAGTAAGCCGGAAGTTGTCAAAGTGAATAGTCCAACATAATCAGTGTAATGTTAGCGTCAAAAAGTTGGTTATCACGCCAGAGATATCTTTAAAAGGTTGTTTATTAGTTAGATTAAAACATATTTAATATGCAATTAAAACAAATTTTACAACTTTGTTAAGTCGGATGAGTAGGTACTTACATTGTTTAGATCTAAAAGCCATTAATAATGGTTTCTTGTCTGTTGATGGTATCGTGAGAAATTCTCTAAAACAAATGTGTATTTATTTTCACTGATTTCTTACATTATTTTTCGTCGTTCGGTCATTTAGACATTTTTTGTGTTCAGAATTAGTTGGCTTATTCGATTACACAATTGTTTCGAAGATTGAGAACAAGTGCTACAGATGATTTTTGGGAATAACATAGTGCGGAACCGCATCTAGAATGTACAAAAGCATTACGAACCAACAATTGAATCATTGCGGGCTTACGACCGTCTTCTACTGCTGTTCTAAGGTTGGTTTAGTGTGATCACTTCCTGTAACAACATTTGGATGGTCAAATTCATCGGAATCACGAGAATCAACATGTTTAAAAATGCCGTGCAGGGTTCGAACCCGCATCTCTAGCAGTCTCAAGCAGAGACGCTCGCTATAGCCACCAAGCCAACCAACCAAGAAAACGACGAAAAATTATATTGGTAATTAATTATTTTGAACGTATTTTTAATAAGCAATGTGTTGATGGTAAAGAATTTGAACATAAATTGAGGATGTCTAATGGAAGTTGACCATTATGACCAATGTTCTTCTCGAGCATCGTTTTTGAAATTGGGGTGGCTACCCCTATACTATGTAAATTATTCCGTTCCTTAGTAAAATATTTGAGAGATAAAGCTTTGAGTACAGATATTATAAGAGAGCTTTTGTGGATGCACAGAGACTAAAATTGGTTCCTTTATCTAGTAGTCACGTGACTGAAAATTATTGATAATAATTCGTTTTCATTACATCTCAAAGCACAGCAAGAAACAAAATGTCTCTGTATGAACGCTAAAATATTAAAAATAAAAAACCGAACTATCGACAAACCTCACAGTTTGTATAAAGTAAACAACAGTCACGTGGTACGTCTTGGGACCATTCGTAGTAGCACATTATCTCTCAAGTATTATTTCTTCTCAAAGGGGTCAAGACGTGATTTTGGATATCATCGACTGATCGATCTAGAATTTGACAATACGGATAGAACTAGCAATATTCAGTAAGATCCATCAATTTAAAATACATTTTAAATCGAAAGCATCAGAATATAATAATGTAAAGAAATGCCTGATATTGAAAGCAAGTTCAATTATGTACTTGCTATTATTGAAATTTGTATAGAAATGACATTGTGACACGTTCGACATTAGAATAAAACGAAACCATAGACAAAAACAGTATTGTCCATAGACGATAATAAATTTACGACGCCAACCAGAAGAAAGTGTTCGGAATTCGAACGATCAAAAGCGTTTTCGTTGTCAATGATACGTCGCGTCCATTATAATAAGACATTTGAATGAAACAATTTAATTAAAATCTAGATGAAACAGATGAATGCAAACAACATTAGAAACACAAAAACAAATGAAAGTGACTGTTTTGTTTACATACAGAACAGACATTTGAATGGCAACAATAATGTTATCTTTCTTAATATTATAGGTTATGTGATATCGAATTTTCATTCGTGCTTATTGAGATAAATAGTAATGTATGTAGGTGACATAATATGCTTAATGAAACGATCTGTACTATTTTTTCTATTCTATTCTATTCTGTATTGACGAAATAATAATATGTGATACTTTTTCAGAGATTTCTACATACGGAAAGAATCAAATTGTCCGAAATTCTCAACATGGTAATGTAAAATTGTGACTTTTTTAAATGACACCATACCTGATTAATGCATGAAATACATTAAATGACACCATTCTAATCAAACAATCAATAATTATTACCCTTTTCTGAGCCTTACATCCGACAAATTTTGCTTAAACATTCAGAACTTCAAAAATGATAATATTAAGTGCTAATATATGAATATGTAAAGGTTTAAACGATAGTTTCTTGGTAACCAAACGGTAGTTTCTTGGTCACCATTGAACCCTTTTTATTTGTGGGAATTTAATTATTAAATGTTATAAATAATGATAGATTACGAATGTATTCTCACAAGGTTAAGAGCGTTCTTCTGTTTTCTAAGCCGCTATCAACGCTAAAACGCCAATGATACGTTCGTTAATGTTGAGTATTTTTCACATCATTGTCTTTACAAAATACACAATATTAATATGTTATTTATTTTATATTCGTATGCACTCACCTTTGCTCATCAGACCCGCATCCATATTATATTGGATTTTCATCATATTATTCTATTGGCATAAAACCAATAATATGAGTTTTTAAGTATTTAAAAGTCCGCCCTAGGCAAATGCTCGATTCTCTTGTTCCTAGATAAGGACCTGATCAAGCTACATTTTATTATAACATCAGTTGAACAGTCGAACTTTGTCCCGCCTCAGAACCAACATTTTTTTCCCATCGCGCCGTGTCCCGTAAGGGGTAGACAGAGAGAACGGACTTCCACTCTTTTCTATCTAAGCATATCTACTTCTTTCGCTTCTGCTACCGACATAAAATGGAGTTAGTTGTTAGAGACCGCAACTCTGTATGTCGATTCTGTGATGTCTTTGTTATGTGTTACTCATACAACCAATGTACAGTAAAGTATTAATAAATAAATATATAACATTCCACATACATCCTCTCGCATTTCTCTTACTTCTTATCTGGTCTATTTGAGGACGGAATCGATGTGTTCGATCCATGTCATTATCGGTCGGCCACGCTTTCTTACACCTTTCCTTTCAGCCTTATGAATTCTCTTCGTCATTCTGTTTGCATCCATTCTTTCCACATGCCCAAACCATCTCAACTTATTAACTGTCATATTTGTCACAACACTTACTTCCATACCACATGCCTTTCCATATTTCATAAAGTTTTTCGACATATTCTTCGTAGAGATTTCATCTCTACTGCATTTATGTATACTACATTTTTCTTTTTTCGTCCATGTCTACATTTCACAACCATACATCATCGATGGTAACAGGATTGCGTTATGCACTAGTTTCTTTGCTTGTATTGAGACCTTGTAGTTTGTAGTTTCTCATTATAGGTCTTAGTGCACTGTTCACCCTGCAACCAGCGACTTTACTACGTTTGATTTCTAGGACCCCTACAATGGATTTTCAGGAACTCTAAAATGGATTTTCAATTTCAATGGACCCCTTTAATGATTTTAGAGTCCCCTAATGATTCAAAGGGACCACATTGAGAACCATTACGTGAGAACATTTTTTGACATAATTTACCCATGCCAATGGAGTGGCCATGGGGGTCCAAAAGCTAGCCCCTAAGGCCCCTCGCTTAAACCCGATGGACTTTCGCCTTTGGAAGTTTTAATTAACCGCTTTTTTATAAAAATAAATACCTGATATTATTGAACAACAACAGGAAATATTGGTTTCGGGCTAAACAAAGGAACCATCTGTTTATTCTAAAGTACTACAATTTTAATTATAGTTTTAAGAGTGTATAACAATTTTTTTCATATTTATTTCAACAAATAATTTATTTCATTTAAATATCACATCAAATTATGCATTTAGGTACCACAAATAATTTAAAAACTGGCTTTTACCACCCATATAACAAGGCTGTGTGTTAATGAAAAAATGTTGAATATTGATACTTGCACCAGTTATGAGAGCGTTTTAGCATGATCCCACTTTACCAGCCAAATGAAATTTGCAGGGATGATTCTACATGAATAGTAGAAGTTTTAAAGATAGTTTGTACAAAAAAATGTTCCGTGAAATTATTTGTCTAGAGCCTTTGAAAGATTTTAGAAAATGTTTGATTCGAAAAAATTTCTTGAAAAAAATTTTTTTTGAACAAAAGCTATCGGGTGCTGACTCATAGCAATAATACCTTACGTAGGGATCACTATCGGACTAATTCCAGAAAAAAAATCATGATCGTAATCTAAATAGTTTAGCCGCAGTTACGTAGTTTAGTCAGAAATCCGGTTTTTATTCAAATTTCACAAAAAGGTAAATAACTAATAACTTTTGAACATAATATTTCTCGCTATTCAGCGCAAAAGGTATAAACCTGTTATACTGAATAGTGATTTTTTTAATTAGGAAAAAATAAAATAAATACATGGGGGGTCAAATCGATAGGTATTGAGGCCCTCTACCTCCCTGCTTCGGTTTATTCACTACCAACTTAACACCGTGTATATTATTGTGTATATTACTGCCCATCCTTGTTAAACGCTATAAAATTTCACGTTCCACGTTTGAATACCAGACACCACTCCACATTTCACATTGAGCAGGCGCGAACAAACTACCGCAAGGAAAGTTTCTTTACAAGGACTTGTCAGCAATTTAACGTCGTTCATCGTGACTTAGATATACATAATCTAGATTTGGCTGCCTTCCGCCGTGCGGTTTCTGCCGAACGTACTATTGGTTTGACCTGATGTATATAAGTATGTATGTATGTAAGAGAAATGTATACAAGGGTGTACCTACGTGTGTGTGTGTATGTACATGTGAGCCCAAAAAAGTTATAAAGTTTTGGATTATTATTTTTTTTATCTCATAGTTTACTCCAGTTGTTTCCGATTTTGGTAGATTGCCGATAACATTTTGTTTTGGATAAGTAAAACTGAATATTGACGACGGTTGATTATTGTCACAAGATAGTAATTCCCTATTATGAATTTGTTTCTGCAATGCGAGCTGATCTAGGTGTCTACCTAGTATCTATGTATGTCAATTGTATGCACGTATTGATTATGTACTGTAAACGTATCTAAATACATAATAAATAATAATGGTAGATTTTTATATCTGTGCTTGGGTACGTGTTATAACTGCGTACCATTGTATATTATGATTAAGTACATATTTTGTTACTTTCTTTTGCTTTTTTCGGCATTGTTTATTTTTTGTTTTCTATTGTTTTTAATCTTATTATTTTCACAAACAGGGTTAAAAAATGTAAGATCTTTATGATGTGTTAGTGTTCTTCTATAATTGGGTTATATAGTGATTTATTGTAAATAAAATATGTTCTGTAATTATAATACCTGTTGAAGAACCAAATAAAATAAAAAAAAAAAAAAAAAAAAAAAAATTAAAAATATATTAATCACCCTTTTGTCTTCTATTTAATGGTACAAAAAGAAGATTCGTGTTTTTATTAATAAATCATGGTGAATGCACGCCACTGTAGTTTTATTTTAGTACATTTTCTTAGTTTTCGTAAGTTATACAATCGCATCTCGTGTAGGTATCAGATGGACATTATTTTATAAATCATCAATTAATTTAATGTATTTTTTTTTTATTAATTTATTTATTATTCAAATGTAAACTTTCACTCATAATAATAATACCAGCACGTTTGACAGTCGGTACTGTCATGCTACCAGCGACAACATTCCAAGTGTTGCCATAGTGCATAGTTAAGTTACTGATGGTAACATTGTTGTAACAAGCGGCACTAAACAGCCTATATAAATCACGTATTTTCCACATCATTTTTGGTTTTATTTTATTTATTTATTTGAAATCTACGCAACCAATTGTTGCTTTTACATACAATTTACAAAACAGAAGAAGAAAAAATACAATAGTTATGCAACACAGTAAAGAAAAATAAGTATCTCAAAGAATTTAATGAGCCAAGCGGTAGGTACCTATGCTTTAGCATTCATTTTAAACCATAGGTACAAAGGTGCAGAAAATATATCCATTTCGCCAAGATCATTACCCCCCCCCCCCTAAGTAACCTTTGCATGGGCGTTTTGAAAGAATAGTTTGTGAAACTGTTTGCTAATCTAAAGGTCTGTGTACTTCGCGTGCTCCTGGAAGGGACATGAAGCTCCACCATAGACAACAACCGAGAGGAATCAATCTGGCCGCCGATCAATCTATGCAAGAAAGTCATATCCGCTATCGTGCGAATTTTAAACAAATGAATGTCGATTCGATTGAATTTTTTTTTTCGAAAAGAATCAGCAGGGTTTTCTAGCTCTGCTCCGATAGTAAAGAGACGGCAAACAAAGAAGAAGAAGAAAAAGAAGAAGCCTTAAAAATAACCTAAGCCCTTAGTGGTCATATAATTATTATTGACAACCTTAAAACGACTATTGAACAAAAGATTGAAAAAAGTAAGTGAATACTAAATTATGTATTATTTTGTTATTATTATATTGTCTGAATCTGCATATACAAACAATGATGTAAATTTACTATGCTATTAAAATTTGATAGGTTTTCTAACGTATAATTAATTGTCGGAACAAAAGATTCAACCTTGATTTATATTATTTTAATACCGTTTTTAATTAGATATTAGTTCAAATTCCGCGAAGACCTCGTATTATTTAAAACAGGTAGGTAATGTGTTTATTTGTCATAAACTATAAACCGTTTGTGTTATAATAATAATATTTATAGCCCTGAGCACCTAAAATTTTCGACTTGGCGAAAAAAGTTTAAAAAGTAAGCGAGATTTTGTCGCCTCTCTATGAACTTACCATGGGAACACAAGCTTGTGGCGTGAAAGATGAAATGGTCGATTCTGGGATTCAAACTTACAACCTGCACTATGAAAGCCAGCCACAGAACCGCATTACCAACCACTGTGCCGTATATAAATATACAACTACTGATCCGACAAGTGATTGGTAGACTGTGAGTCCGGTCGCCGACTTTTTTTTCTGAATGCCGTGGGTTTGATCCCCAATGCCGACCATTTTCTACTTTCACGACGCGTTCACAATACAAGCTTTTCCGTAGAGTGTGAAAGAGTATTTTTTAATGTTGTTACCATATAAATTATTTCATTTATTTATTTATACTTTACCTAACATAACAAAACAATCACAGAATCAACATTATACATGTCAATATTTTAGAAACGAATGCTCAACAATCTATGGCCGCATAGCTGATGTCAGTGACAAATTAAATATGATGCTGCGCTAAGTGCGGTTTTTCTTAATAGCCTTAAATCTTATAATAACTTGATAACTATAACTACTTAATAGCCTATCTTCAATAGCCTTAAACCTTCTCCGAGCAAGAGGATATCAAATGCAAATATATTTTTTTAATCCAAGAGATATTCCTGAGATCATTTACAGAGTTCAAATATAAAACGTTCACAGGCTATAAAAAATTATCTTGAGTTAAATTTTAGAATAAATAAATGAATGAATCATAACACACTGGTTATAGAACTCTGATTTATAGATCTAGATTCATTCCTGATTGTGATCGCTGTAAGTATAGAAGAAGAAAGAAGAGAAAAAAAGATGTAACAAAAAGATAAAAGAAATAATATGAGCAGTCCCATCAATATATTCCAATAAGATAAACAATAAAATGGAAAAATCAAAATGCTTTGACACGAAAGTAAAGAAAAGAAATTAGCATTGTAATCATGAGAAACTCAAGATCGCCTCACACGAGCGATCTCTTAGCATTGTCTGAATATTAAAGGTGTTTGTGCATGTGTGATCAAACCTTTAGAATATAAATTTTTTATTGTCTATTATTATTGTTTGATGTCAAAAACCGTAACATGCACGGATGTTTTTGTGCTTATGTTATTTTCTAATAGGTACATATTAAAGAAGGAACTGAAGGCAATTGGTTTAAGTTAAGATTTTTTGCCATCACTAATCTTAACAATTTCTGATATCATATATTATCCTCTAAGTAAAAACTTAGAACATATAGAGTAAAAACATTGTAAAATAAAATATTTGGTTATTTACGAAGTATACAAATGTGAATTAAGGCGTGTATAAAACACACGATTCAAGCTCGTCCTGTGGAGAGGAATTAATGGCGATTGTTGTTATTGAATGCAATCACACTCAACACCAGCCATGCAAACAACGTAAGAAGACTATTTAGAGTTCTTAATGATTAAAATTTAAATAAAAAAATATAAAAATTTGAAATCGTACATAATTTATGTACCTAATGATTATGCGTAATGTCGATTGGGATCAAAATGTGGCAAATATTTAGAATGTCTCTCGCAAAAGCAAGCGCAAGGAAGAAGATTCGATGTTTACTCAGCGATGAGATTTTTTTTGAATATCCAGTGCTAATTCAGAATTCAAAATTAGCCCCAAAGAGTCTGTGTTGTAAACAGTTTTTAAATATACTGTATTCGTGTAGGACGTGTTCCCAGAAAACATTTTTAGGAGAAATAATAAAGTTGTGGAGTTAAAAATCCACAATTTATTTATTTCTCCTAAATAATTATTTAAATTGAAGTGAAATGTTATATTGGTGGAAGAAGCAAAAGAAGTATACTCGGATAGAAAAAAACGCACTGTTTCGTGCGGAGGTCGTGGGTTCGATCCCAGGTGCCGACCATCTTACTCTTTTACGACCCAAGCTTTAAGTAGCTTTACTGTGAATGAGTCAAAGAGTGTATTTGTGGTCACTTTGACTGAACACAGATTCATTAAAAAAGTTAATAGTGCCTACCCACAAAGACCTAGGTACAATTGTTTTGTAAATCTTTAGATTCAATTCAACAACCAGATTGACCAACACTTCATATTAAAGAGTAACCTACAAATATCACGAGATGACAAATATCAACAATGTGAAGAAAAAATGTGTCAGTATGACGGTTGAGCGATATAGTTTCCATCAATTTCCAAATAATGAGATCCGTCAATATTCTAGATCGTCGGGATTCACACGTTGGTCTACCGTCGATAATGGGGCAACCGATAATAATTCGACATTTTCTTGTCATAGATCCCGTATCTTTATAGCAGCTGTGAGAGAATCAGATAGTTTTATTTTTTAACAATTCTTATGCAAAAATACCGTTACAAAAATACGTTTATTTGGCTCATTATTTCATAACTTAAATGGATCAAGACATGATTTACCACTTGGATGCCAAGGGAGTCAAGGTGATTCCCTCCTCAGAGTCAAGTCTTGACCAATTTCAATGACCACCTCCGATAAAATGGTTAACCTTAAGAATGAAGTATAATATATTGTTTTAGTTTTATGAATGGAATTATATTTTATCTTTCCGTCTTTTTTATAGTTATTTTATACACGGTTACAGGGAAAGTCGTGCGGAATATTAAAGGACACAACTGCTGACATTTTTTTTGCGTAGTTATGAATCTCTGACCAAGTATCACATATTTTGTCAATATAATATTTCCCGTGGAGACCTCTTTTATTTCAAACTAGCTTTCCCGACAGACGTTGTCCTGTAGTCCTTCCTAACCAGAGGCGGCCCGATCATACATATGTGCACTGAACCCCGAAATAAAAATACATAATTAATCCGATTAGGTTACTTTTAAAATAATAATGTTAAAATATTTCTAAAACATCCATATTTCATTCGTATTCAAAGCTCAAGCGGGAACAACGTGATAATATAATATGCGCGCGCGCGCACACATTCTACCTCACCTATGAAGTAGGTACCAGATACGAATGTGCCCGATGATTTTGTTGACTTTGCGGTGGAGTAAGTGGGATGGGCTACTGTAAGAGCGGCAATCATGTATGCGAGAATGAGAGGGAACTACCCGCGATGGCGTTGGTGCGTCGCAGGTGATCATTTCCATACTAACTTAAATATTGTATTTTATATTATCATTTCTTACTAATTTTTTCAACTTTTTATCAGTTATTCTATTATCCGGAGCGGAGAAGAATCCAATAAATCAAACATTGAAAGAATCTGTTAAGCCGATCTCGAGTTATAAGTGTTCGCACTAACTCGACTTTAATTTATATTAGATATGGTGTAGCAACATCCGGCTTTCAGACAAATCATTTAATATGTTATTTCAACAAAATACTTGGTTACGGACGAACTTATCAATTATGAAAATAAATAAAGCATTTATCACTCGGGGATAATGTAGCTTCCCAACAGTGAAAAAAATGTCAAATCGGTTTGTTAGTTTCGGAGCCTATTCAGTGCAAACAAACAAACAAATCTTTCCTCTTTATAATATTAAAAGTATCTATAGACAAAATACAGAAAGGGATATCTACAGCAGAGCTGAGGGATCTGGACATGTGGGAGGAGGTCATAAACATTGCGCAAGATCCAGCGGAATGGAGAGCTCTTGTTGCCTCCCCTATGCCACTAAGTGGGGCGTAAAGGGAGTTTGGATTTGGATTAGATAGAAAATAGAGACATTTTTTCAGTAGGGAAACAGGGAACATTATCGCAATGTAAAAGACCTTTAACCTGAGCCAATATTGGTTGTAAGCCCTCAGCCCTTCCGATTCAGTGTCTATTGATATTATTTCTTAAAAATTATTTATTTTAAGTTCAATGTAGGTAGTATGAAATTTAGATACCGACATATTATGTGCAGTATACAATATGCACTTACTGTTTCACATAATTTCTCGGTAATCGTATTGTGAGTTATGCTAATGTTTTATAATTACAAACTGTGTGTAGTGAACCTGGGTGCAAGATAGTTCATTATTCGATTCGTGGAATAGGTATTATATCGTTGCATGGGCACAAAATATGACTTATGTGCAAATTTAATGAACGGCAAATAAGACTATACTAGTGGTCGACGTGCTCGAAATGTTTTTTTTTGGCATTGCTTCCATTTGGATGATTTATGCCACGTGCTCGAAATTCAACTATTACAATATATTTAATTTATAAGTTTGAGAATTATTATGATTCCATTGTCAAAGACTGAGCGAGCTCTATTTCAAAATTCTCTTTAAAAAACAATGACATGGATACGTACGTCAAATTTGAATCGTTGATATGTACAAAGTTTTTTTCTACCTATTATTATGAAAGACAAACAATATTAATCTATTCTCAATTTATATCCCGCTATTTCCAGCTCCACCTTCCATTTGAATATCACATCAAAACTCCCTTTGAACTCCACTCAGGAGCATATTATTTGATTATACTGCCTCCAAAAGGCTTCCTGCGCCCATTATGTTATGAGGCGCTTTTCATTTTACATTTTTTTCTATGAAGTTGATATATACATAGTTTTCTCTATGGCCAAACCACCCCCTTGTGGACGAAATGCCAAAAAAATAAAAAAAAAGGTTTTCTTCTTTAAATTTTCTTCCATCTCAACTAAACTACCCACAGAATGCTAAACAATAACCTTAAATCTGGACTCGCATTCAAAAGTGAAACCCAAATATTGCAATGCTTGTTAGTTTGGATCCAAAAAGTTCGTAGTACGGTCAATATTTCTTTGGTCGTTTCTCGTTTTCTTTACAATAGATCATTAACTATTTTTACTTTGAAATATGTGTAATGGGTTATTTTTAAGTTTCATTATACATTTCGTTGGCCTACCAAACGTCAAAATTTCAAGTCAATGGGCTTCAGTTTTTTTTTTGCTTTGAAAATATGTAGGTGTACTCTATCTAAGTAGGTAGTTATATATGTGAAAAATGGCCAAAATCACTCAATTTTGGATGGAAGACCTCATCGAATATTACTTAAAAAATGAAAGAACCACGAATTTGAAGTTTTATTTTGCGTGGAATTGCGTGCACATAAAATTTACGATAAGTATAAGTACAATATTATGATACACTAAGACAGAATATAAATATCTAATACATCTTAATAGAATCCGACTATAATTATTTACCTTCTAAGAATGATCTTTCTCTATTGTTTAATTCATAACAATAGATTGTTTTTCTTGCAACAAACACACACGATATTGAATTTTCTTGTAGAGAATTCACATCAAGCGATTATTTCTTTTTCTAAGAACTGTAAGATGTGTCTGAACTATCTAATGTTTGTAAATGTGTAGTATAAGATCACAGACTAGTATAAAATAAGAAATATTCATCAATTCATATTTAAGCCACTGGTCTACGAAGCACAGATCTTTAAAACATCTGCAATATATCAACTAAATTGCATTCATAAAGCTCTGTCAAATGCGAACTAAATCTTCACAAGAAGAATTCAAATCAAAATTTTAAAAAAAGAACAAATAGTTACCATAGATAATAAATTGTTATCAATTTCTCTGCATTACTTAAATACGCGGTAATCCAGAGGTACCTATCTAGGTATCATCCTAAGTACAGTTAGTCACACGTGCGTAGGTACTGGCCACACTTCACTGACCACTTTCGCTTCCATCTTACGACCTTGCCTCAGAGCAAGATCAAAATTATTATTATACTGTTAGATCTTTTATAGTGTCATATTATTATATTCTATTAATATACACTAAACATACAATTTATTATGATTTTATATACATAATAAATATAATTACAATAATATTAATTATTTTATTACTACCTACTACAGTATAATAATGGTACGTGATGTACTGAACAACTTACAATAATCCAATTGAATTGTTTTGAAGTTTTAATTATATTATCTTATCTTATAGAATTTGAAATTTTGTTGACTAAAATTTATATTAATTCCGATTTCGGGACAATAATTGTAAAGATTAATTTTGAAGTCAATCTGACAGGACGTAAGGAATAGTAATTGAACGATGAAGAATGTAATGTAACTAATGAAAGAAGTAATGAAACTGGACAAACGTAATCTATAGGTTTACCTACTTTTACTTGGCAGGTTAGAATAGAACTTTGCTTTCCGCCTCCCCTATGACCAGAAGCGAAATGATTAAAGGACGTCCTAAATGATGGGTCAATTAGTTGTTGCATTATTATTTTTGAATAAATTCATTTCATTTCCTTTCATTAATTATCAAAATCGCTCGAATTCGGGTGAAAGGTCTCAATAAAATTAAAAAATAATAATAATGATCAAATGCTTTTCGGTGGTAACTCGAAACATTGACAGCAAAAGTCTCCACCAGAAAGAAATACAATCGGTGTTCAGACTTGACACAGCAAAACTTTATGTTGTGCAATATAAATATGGACTACCACAGGGTTCACATCTATGACCTTAAGTATACCTTATAGTAAATTAAAATAAATAAGACGTACGGGTGAAAGAAAAGATAAGACCAGGTCAAAAATAAATAAAAGAAAACAAGAGAGACTGTATGGAAAACGGCAAATTGTTCAAATACCCAAGCAAATATGTAATATCTGGAAAAATAGCGGAGGTTCATTTCCTCCGCCCACCCCCCCAAGGATCATGGATGATGGGGTTTACATCATCGCGTGATGGGTTTTACCTCTTCCAAACCAGGCAAAACTTGTTTTGTAGAAGAGAAATATGGACATCCCCAGGGCTCACCTATTGGACCTTGGTGCAATATAATGTTATGTACCTATACGAACGGTAATATTATTAAGAGGTATTAGGAAAAAAGAGGCAATATTTTAAATCAGGATAAACCTAAATATAAAACAAATCTAATCACATACGAATTGAAAATACGCTGATTGAATTTGAACTCGGATAGAAATTTCACACTAAGTAAGGTTAAGCTTTAGTATTTACCTCATTCCAACATTTATTTTAGAAAGTAGTTATGGCATATCATGTAATTTTCTACATATGTCTATGTCTAGTGGAGTAATAGATTGAAGTCAAGTAGTGGTCTATGGTTAACGTACCCGCACATGACCATAGCTGGCGTGACGTTGTCTATGAGAATCATCGCATCATTATCAATGATGAATAAATAATTACTACTACGGATGCCTCTCGTCGCAAATAATTCGAATTCATATTCTTATTTTAAAATTTAAACAATTTAAAACATATTATCCTTCACAAAATGGCGGAAACAATGAACACCTCCATTTTGTGTAATTAACATAACCTCTAAAATCTTTTAATTCTTAGTCTAATAATTGAGTTGTGTGTATTGCCTTCTATGTGGATTTCCAGCTGTAATTTTTCAGATACGCTGCTAAGAGTATGGAGAAGAATTTTCTTCACCGGTTGTTTTCGTCCACTGCTAAACAAAAAACTTAACATTATCTCCAAACATTACTGAAATGGACTATAATTAAAAACCATAGGTGGCATTACAATGACAAGGTTTCCACTAGAGTAGGCGAATGCGTCTTTCTATGCAAAATATTTATGCGAGTATTTTAACTCTTTCTATCATATTATAGTCGCATGATTTACAGAAAACAGTTTGCAATCAGACAATCACAGAAAGAAACACTGGTTTTTGAAGTTTTTAAAAAGAAATACAGTATTTCAATAACTGATCTATAAATACCTATAAAATATGATGAAATGTGTCAAATTTCTTGGCAAAAGCGGATCAAGTCCGTGAAAGTATCCTGAAAATCTCGTTTATAATTTTTGGAGTGATGATTATCGACCTTTCAGCAGGTCTAAATCTAAATTTATGTTAAAATAGGGGAGGTTTAATGAAGTCAAAGACACGCGGCAAGTCCTGAAATGGATGAATGAACACAAAAAAACTTTAAATTAGGAAAGTGGCTAACAGCAGGGAGGACGGTGCAGTAAGGTCTATTATGGGAAACAAAAACGTCTTACTACAAACTAAAAAAAATACTGCATTACACAATAATTTACTGTCGATGATGTTAGGCTGTGAAACGTGGATATGGATAAAAATGAAGTATGTAGTATGAATGCAAATTGGATCAGAGCTTTACGAAGAATATCGAAAGGCTCTGTGGAACATAGAAAGGAGTGAGAATATTAGGAACAAATGTGGTATGAAAGTTAGTATTGTTAAAAAGATGAATGATATACTTTAGAAATATTGAAAGAATGCATACAAATTTGTAGGCTGTAAGGAAAGATGTTTGGAGGCGTGACCGACCGAGAATGATGGGGAACACAAACTGATAGATTTCATCTAAAAGGTTACCCAAGAAAAACTTGTATGGACCAGGAAATTTCCTGCAAAATGACTGTATTTGGTATTGTTTTGGGTTTGATCAGGACTTGATGTTGATGTTGTGTGGAGTAGTGTTGATTTGTGGTCCATTCCATGAGATATGTCGCTGGTTACCCCAATCTTTGATGATATGAACGGATGAATTATTGAGGTATGAATAGTGATAGTCGCAACTACTCATTAGTGCATGTAATAAATAATTATGACTGGAATTTTCAAATCAATATTGATTAGATATTGCGCAATGCTTTAACTTCGTACTGTGCCTCCAGCTAATATTTCTCGTTACATAATTAGCTAGTAATAAGTGACTATAAAAATAATCACAAAATATTAACTAATAGGTACATACGGACGGATGTGATGTACGAATTGAGATACTTACTAATATGTCAAGACAATTAATGAGAGACACGTGAAGATAATAATATCGACTATTTTTACAACGCATTAGAATGTTGCGTAAAGTTTTAACGTGTCTCACTAGTGGTTTCGCCTCTCAAACCTCATTGGTCGTTTAAACGAAATCAAATTTCAAAATTAGAATTTGTCGTCCATTGACAATTATTGAAGAAAATCTTTCGTTAAAAAACTGATACACAACAAGGAAGTCATATTTTGTATAATGGGGTGACTTTTATCGTAAAGAATTCTTAATTCAAATTTTACGCTTTAGTTCACTTTTCTAGCACCGGAGCGTTAGTTTAATATTGCGCGCTTTTTTATAACATTCTCTCGTTGGCAGGATGGTTACCAGTCACTAATGGCTGTAAGTATCTAAAGGTTTTGTTATGTATGTGTGTAGTGTAGGTATTTAAAAACAACAGAACTCACGCACCTTATGTGGATGTGTGTATGTGCGGCACGCGGGTTATCTCGCTTCGGGTAGGCGCCGTTAGTCGATCAGTCATATTTAAAAGAAAAATCCTTGGTTCTATTATTACTGTTCTACGAAAAGTCATTATCAATTTGGCAATCCGACTTTCTACGAAGAAAATCTTAGCACTAGTTCGTACCTAGTGAGCGTTAATAAATATTCCAAAAAAGGAATAATTTTCAAATTAAGACTATGGATTTGATTGGTCGTCACTTCGTGCAACTTCGGCGATACGAATATTACCGAGACGGTATTACGCGTACTTTAAAAGTTATGCAAACAACAAAGTTTGCCAATTGCGACGCGGATTTGATGAACCCTTTTACGTTATCTTGTGACGACTGCTAATGCATTTTTAATGTCGCACGTCCAAATAATATGAAATCTTACGGTATATTAGACACGTTATAATATTCTACAAGGTACGTAGCAAAATGACCTGTCAAAAAAAAGTTCTTTTACTTACGGTGTTGCCAACAGCACGACAAGTTTCATAATAATTATTAACATTGCCATTATACAAATTTGACGATAGTAGTTATTATTTGTGTTGCTATCATCAGCCGGTACTTGTCTGAAATATTAATGAGGTTCCTCATAATGTAATCGAATTACTAATTATGTATTATTTATTGATCGCGACATGGTACATCCGTGACAATTGCAACACTATTACTTCATTTGACACCTGTGGAATAAATTCTACTGTTTAAATTTGTTTATTATTGCAAAGATATTATAAATGCAGTAAAGATCTACGTACGGTTACGCCTCATAGAAAATACGTCAACGAGATTTTGGAGAGATTTAATTGATAGTTTGAGTTTTTTTAGAATAATAAGAAAAATATTTTATTTTTTAAGTTATGGAACCAGAAAAATTTGCGAAATATTGCAGTAAAAACTTTATTAAAAAAGAATGCTTTTATTAAAAAATCTACAAGCTTAATGTGTTAAATAAAAGTTCATTCCACAGTAAACCGTAATTTTCAACTTTGTACGTGAAGGTCTCAACGAGTAATCGATGTACAAAAACTGGAAAAAGCGGGTTGAAACGGGCTGAAAGGAAAGGTGTAAGAAAGCGTGACCGACTAAGAATGACGTGGATCGATTCCATTCTCAAGAAAGGTCAGGTCAGAAGTAAGAGAATTACGAGAGGGTGTATGAGTATAGGAGATATATGTATGAGGAGAATCGGAGAAAGCGTCGGCAGGCTTCAGAAGAAATGGGCCGATGACATTACAGCTGTGGGTGGAAAAAGGTGGATGAGACCGGCAAACGACAGGGAGGAATGGAAGAAAATCGAAGAGGCATATGTCTAGTAGTGGACCAGAGAAGGATGCAGAAGAAGAAAGAAGAAGAAGTATGAGTATTGATATGTCGGTGGATGAAGCGAAAAAAGTGTGCGTGGATAGAAAAGAGTGGAGGTCCGTTCTCTCTACCTACCTTTGCCTACCCCGTGAGGGACACGGCGTGATGAGTAATAAAAAAACGGGTGCTTTCGTGCAAAGGCGTCTTACTGCTTTATTTAAAAACTACGATCAGTGGAAAAAATAGCTCAGCGATAGAAAATATTACGATCAAGCTGTCATCGAGATAGTTTAACGCATAGCGCTTGATTGTGAGCTGATCTCTGTAGAACCGCCATATTGGATTTAACGTCAACTGACAGTTGTTTCGAGTATACAAGAACGCTTTTTGTAATAAATGCACTGTATTTAAGTTTTTTCCGCGTCCAAATAATATGTGCTCCATATTTTGGTCCATTGTATTTTGGTTTATCATTTTAATAATAGGAAATTTAAAGAAATAAAGCAAATACGCATTCTCGTAATCATTCGAGGGTTTACAACCATGATGTAGGTACCAACTAAATTTATAAGAAATAAGTATAATGACGTTTTGAAGAAAATATTAATAAAAAATTTCTCTCTACCTATACCTTTGCCTACCCCGTGCGGGACACGGTGTGATGGGTAGGTAATAAAAAAACGGGTGTTTTCTTGCAAAGGCGTCTTAGAGTTCATTGGAGAACCCATAGTTATGTCACCAAACGAATGCAGTGTCGCCTGTCCTTAGTTGGCTAAAGTTTGGTTTCATGGCCAATGGTGCGAAAAGATCCGTATGAGATAATATTGAGGCTTGCTTTTGTGCTGTACCTATTGTACTTTATTATTTTCTGATCAATATCGCTTGTATAAATCCAAGTTGCACAATTACCTAATTATTATTATTATTGTTTGATTTTTATTCCAAAGAAAAATCAAAATGGGTAATGAATGCAATCGAGAGACAATCTAATCAACCGAATCTGTTTTGCATAATGCTATTATGATAATTATGGAATTTTGTATGTAATAGCTCAGGTCACTGGCTTTGGAACGCTGGCGTCATTCATTCGTTTTGGACCTGTATGGGTATTCAACAAAAAAATTAATTCGAACTAAGCTTATCTATATCTATACTAATATATTATAAAGAGGAAAGATTTGATTGTTTGTTTGTTTGCATTGAATAGGCTCCGAAACTACTGAACCGATCTGAAAAATTCTTTCACTTTTGGGAAGCTACACTATCCCCGGTGAACATAGACTATATTGAATTTTCAAAAATATTTGGGATCCTTACGAAAACTCTAATAGTGTAACCCAAGGTGTAAAAAAATTACCTAAAATATTCTTTACATCGCGTGCGCTGTGAAAATTATTGATGATAGACTAAAACAATGTACTACGAATTTGTAGAAGACATAATTATCTACAAAAAGTGTCGAGACAGCATACGTCTAACTATTATAATTATGCCACAATAAGGGTATCAAATCGGTCAAGTTACTCAAAACAGACATCCTGTCGTTTTCAAATTCAAATTCTTAATAAAACTAGGACAAAACTGTCGGGTTAATAAATAGGAATCTGTCTTTATTAATAACTACTTAGTTTTCCCGATAGATTTTGTCCTGTCATTACTCATAACTGTTCTAACCCAGAATAAAAAAAATATTTACTCCTAGTTTATGCAATGTTTGTTACATTTTAAACTTTTCCACTTGTAACTACTCTCAAAGAAATGGTATTGAACTCATACTCGGCTTAAACCTTCCAGGACATTAGTAGAATAGATCGCTGAAGTTTGATTGAAATACGTTCACTGGTCTTTGAACTATCAAAATATGAATTATTTTGCCAATATAATTACGACGATATAAGAAATCACTGGATCTGTTTTATGTTTTCCGGGCACATTCTGTCCCTCATTACAACTGACAGATCTCTAACGCCAGTTTAAATTTAAATTTAGAAAAGTTTAAATTTTCTGATGTACTGCACAACAACTTTCTTAGAATAAGCGATATTGGTTCAGGGCTCAGCCATTCACGTGTGATACCGTATCCAATGAAAATAGGGAACTATTTTTATATAAAAATCTCAAATATTATTGTGATAGTCTTTGGATGTGTAACACTAAAGTCATTCATTCTCGCAGGTTAGAAAATATGCAAAAGATTTCAGATAAAATATGAGAAGAACCCCTACAGAAATTTTAACCTAATTTGTTTCTAAATATGGAGAAATGATGAGCAAAAATTTCCATATTTATTGAACTATTATTCATAAATAACAGGGGTTTAAAAAATCGTAGGTAGATATATAAATTCGCATTTGTAATGTAGATACACCCAATAAATCAGCTGTCAAAACAATGACGTCTATGGAATTCCTTTTTCAAATAATTATAATGCGATAAAGTTTCATTCTTGTCAACAGTGAACACCTTCAAGAATTTAATTCAAAATAATATGGCGTCTGACTCAGCAATACGTACATATAGACGACGTATTGTCAACGATTAAACAATAGATAATTAGAATTTATTGATAATCAAAACAAATTGCGTTTGCTTTAAGGTAAGCAATAACAAAATTTATAGTTAGCGAAAAGAGGAAATCATTAACCCTACCTAAACGGTCGCGCCTTTTCGTCTATAGTCTATAGAATTTCAAAACCAGAGACAATGGCTTATCTCAGGAAAAAAATATTTTATCTATGACAACATCTTCTTAAAGACGGTACACACGAGATGAAGCAATAGAAAACAACGACTTTTAAGTAATATTGATAAGAATATTATGTCGTATTGTTGTTCGGCCACTTCTTAAAAAAATCTATGGACCTACTTTTTATAAATACATATTATTATATTACTTCATGGTAAACATTCTTCTTATAATTAATATAAACATAGAAATTGCACATGGAGAATTAGTTTTGGCTAAAAATCTAACATAAAACGCAATACTATTGGGAAAGTAAAATGTGGACAATCACAAAAAATATATATTTGAATGTTGCATAAATTCGGTGAAAATGAAAATGGGAAATTTAAGAAGAGATTTATTTTCATAAAAAAAGAATTGTTCAAATTTATAAAATTCAAATGAAGAAAATGAACCCAAATTATCAAATTTAACATCGAGTACGTAAATTAAGTATGCAACATTAAATTCTCACTATGTCAGATGTTAAAGGCACGAACTTGCAATAATTGTACGAGATCCCCTACAATCTTCTTCTTCTTTGCAATGTGACAATCCACATTCGAGACGCTGATCGTTTATACCTAAATACGTTTTAACAAAACTATGTAGAAGACATAATCTGTTTCATTTTTTGAATAAAAAAGAAATGTATTCTTATATCTATTGTAGTATGGATGAAATGACAACAGAAAAACCTAGGTATGGGATGGACGTACAAAATGTAGTAGACAGTTTGTTATACTTAATCTCTCGCTGGTTGCCTCATTTAATACGATATTGAGATATACAGAATCAGTATTAAAGATGCATGAAGATGACTAACAGCGATACAATCTTAGAAATGTACCTAATTGAAAATAATGACTGGTATTCTCAAATTCACGTTCCAACTCAACGCAAGAAGCTCTTGCTTTGAACTTAATCGGTTGCGAGTAGTTACGCAACTAATGCATTGGATAAAAGATTTTGAGAATACAGAAATGTCAAAAGTCTCAATAAAAATTGGATAAGACGCAATTCAATCGTCTGTTTTTCATTTCAGGACCCCTATTCTGTAGCAAGTGTAGGGTAGTCACTTGAAAAAAGTGACTATTAGGCGATACATTTTGTATGAAAAACGTCTATATGCGATTATCGCATTCGATACGTATAGACGTTTTTCATACAAAATGTATCGCCTAATAGTCACTTTTTTCAAGTGACTACCCTACACTTGCTACAGAATAGGGGTACAGAATAATAGTCAATATCTATGGATGGATGACAATTATAACTGACAGGTAGTAATACCTACATTATAACAATTTACAATTATATGATTCCTTGAGAAAGTCATTGTAATTTTAATGAACTAATAGGTACAATCAAAGTATGTTGTAACTAACCACTGAAACTACAACACATTTCCGTCAAATAAACACTATGCCGATGTATATAATAATGTAAACACTAAGGAAGAATCTAATGAATAAAATGCTTAATGTACTAAGTATGAATTATTATTTTACAGTAGGCACAATAATAATAATTATTTTACTGTCAAATAATCTAGAGCGTGTTCGCAAAACCACTGTGTGAGATTTTTTTTAAATTTCGAACTTTTTTGACATTTAATTCAAAATTTCTAAATTTGAATTCTTTTTAGATAACGAATAACCGTGTGATTAGACAGCATTCAAAATTCTATTATAGAGAAAAGGGATGATTTTGGTCATATTCAATGGATTTTTTAATTGATTCATCAAAACTATTAAAACACAATTTGCAGATCGGCTTCAAGAAATAGCTAAATGGAAACATTTAGCAAATTAAAATTTACCTAAATTTTTTTTATACATGAAATATTTATTGATACAAAATATTTGAATATTTTATAACAATTTAATCGAATGAGACAAACGGGCAAAATACCTCTTCCGCAAAAAGAGGCGAAATCGATAGATCCAGCATTCTTACATGACATTCTGCACAACTATATTTTGGATGAATAGAAAAACACAGCCTGTATCATACCAACAACAATAATAATAATTAAACAATGTAAAAATTAACTAAAACACTCACCTGTGAACGAAGGTCTCGGAACTTGAAACTTCCTATCTAGATGGTCTTCGTAAAAGTGTTGGTACGTTGGCACACCATGCTCTGAGGGCATCTCGAAGTTGTCGTTATGGAAATCTACTTCGTCAATCCCAGCAAAGGCATTTGGAGAATCCGTGGAGAAATGGGATCTCGATGATCTTCTGTGCATTTCGTTCCTATAGTCATAGCTGGCTGGACTGTAGTAAAGACTCGAAGGTTCAGTCGCAGGACCTGACATAGATTCAGGCTCCACACCCTCTTCCAAATGCCTCCTCATGAAAGCGTAATTTTCCAAATCCCAGGGGTCTACGTAAACTCTTGAAGGGGGTGTTTTTGACGGCAAAGAATCTTCTTCTTCGCTCCCAAAATCGATAGAAGTCCAATAATTTGACAAATTTCCTGGCATTTTAAGAGGGTTTCATCACTTTAAAATTATTCACTTGATATTTAAAAAAAAAATTCACTTGACACTTTTACGAACACCAAAAATTAAATTTCGAACGCCGTGAGCAAATATTTTGAAATGTTATGTTTTGACGTTTATTTAAAAAAAAATCGTTCGATTCGAATTTATATTATAAAAGCTAATTATGGCGCGAGAAAACCCACCTCGCGCGATATAAAACACAACTAACAGGTGATCCATAGATCGCATTACATGTGGTGAATACGGCGTAGAATTCGTTCTCTACTACAGTAAAACCCCGCTTTTCGTCTGAATACTATTCCGATTCACGTTTCAATTATTATACGTAGGTACTTATGAGCTATGACTTGTTTATAATTTATAGAAAATGAAAATATATTAGGATATTATGTCAAGTTACAACAATCAGTAAAATATTCTGTTTAACTCTTTAATTTTTAATAAGTGTAGAATTATATTCTAAGGCGAAACTCGAAACACTTTATTACCCTTTGATAATATGAAACTTAAGACATTTATGTTACTCATTTAATTATGGCTTTCGATTTTCTTGTATGTTTTTGATGTAGAATATTCAAAATAGGTATATGTAGACATTTCGAGTATTAATATTTTTTATTATGTATCTTACGCATCTTTTTGTTTCTTTTTAACGGCAGCTCGCCCTATTAAAGTTATTTGTGCTAAAAACACAATTCTACAATAAAACGAATAATTACAAAACAAAATATCAAAGGTAAAGTGGTTGGTAGTCTAGCGGTTACGACGCACGCAGGCTTTCGCACAGTTTCGTGCGGAAGTCGTGGGTTCGTTCCCAGGTGCCGACAATCTTCATCTTTCACGACACAAGCTCTAAGTAACTTATACTGTGAAAGAGTCAAATAGTGTAGGTATTTGTAAAATGATTCACATTGTAACAAAAAAATACTGAAATACTGTTATGACATTTATGCTGACGTTAAGTAACAAAATTTTGTATAGGAACGAACTCCTACAGAATACTTTGGAAAGTTCCGCTGCCGATACAAAATTCCCGTGAGAAAAACACCGGGAAAATAGCGTAAAATGGCGCATCGTGTGACAAGTTTGAGACGCAAACTGTGGTCTGATTGAAGCTCATTAATTCAAACGTAATGTGTAGGTACTAAGTGTAATCAATTGTTTCTTTTAACAAGGAATAATTCTTAGACGCCTATTAGGTACAGAAAATAAAATACCAATGCCTACATGAAGACGCATTACTTGTATTATTTAATTTAGAAAACTTCTCCGTACTAGTGATGTAAAATGGCGGGAGAAAATTATAACAGTTCTAAGGTTCTACGCTTCATAGACAAGAGTGCAACAGTCGTAGATTCTAGCGTGACTCGATGCACCATAGATAAATTCATAGGAAAAGTGGAACGAAGCACGCACGCACTTCGCGCTCGGTGGTGCCTTCTCGGACTAAGGTACCTACTCAATATGGTATTATTTTCTTTATCGTTTGTATTAAACTAATCCATCTTTATTAGAATAATAGCCCAGAACACTGACTGGTCGACTAACGGCGCCTACACACGATATTATGTCATTGTAGTGGTGCTATCATTTCTGTTAATTCAAAATATAAGCTTACATACCTACCCTGAAATACAGATACCGCGTCTGTTTGTTATTAATTTTGTGTTGATGTGAACTTTGTCTGGCAACCACCCTGACAACGAGAGAATGTTGTAACAATGCATGCTATATAAAACGAACGCCCCTGTGGTAGAAAAGTGAACTATTTTGACTAAATTTGAATCAAGAATTTTATACAATATTTAATGGGAAGTTTTCTGGGGAGCTTCCGACAATACACACTAGGTGGCAGAACTTCTAATCAGGTCTATTGTCAAATTCAGTGCTGCCAACGTAGAGATGTTTTTTTCAGTGATGCCAACGTTGGGAAATTTGTTTTCCATTGTGTTGCTAAGAAGTTGTTGATTAGTTGCTAAGAAGTTGTTGATTTTGTTGCGCATAAATTTGAGAATAAATCTCAGGGTTGCTGTTCTGTATTTTTTAATTTGTATTTAGGTAGGTATATAAAAAAAGATGAACAATTTTATTTGTAATAGTATGTAAAAAATGTACAATGATTACTCTAAACCTTTTGTAAGTTATCGTGTATAATAATATATAAGTTGTTTAATTTGAAATAAACTAGAATGATATTTTGGAGGTTAGATTGTGAGCGACCATAAGAAGAAGAAGAAGTAAATCGCCCCCGTTGGCAACATTGAATTTGACAATAGACCGGATTAGCAAGGGCGCCTCTAGCGGCACAAAAAGGAAAAAAAACATCCCATTCTCAACACATGTTTGTGTGGACAAGACTTTAGGTACATACCCCTAATATACTAATATTAAGGGTCGCAGAGTTTATGAAAGATGGGGGATTTGTTGGGTGTGAAATATCAGAGTATACAGAGGATTGGAGTGTACAAGCGGCTCAAGAGAGAGAAATGACGAGACCTCCGTCATTGTTGTCTCTTTCGCATACTTAACGCAAATGAGAGAGACAGCCATCACGAATGTCTCGCTAGTGGTGTGGGTGAGTGATTGTCAACGTTGGGGGGTGAGTAATTGTCGACATCCTTCCGAGTGGTTTGAACTTTAAAGTCAGATGCCTATATCTGTCTACAGAAACATCAATTGATGTAGCAAAACCCTCTTAACACCACAGCGATTTTTTGTTGCAAATGTTACACTTAGGTACATAAAGTGGCATTTTCTCCTTATGCGTTCTAAAATTACCTACATAATACTTTTTATTATTTTATTACAAACTAGCTTTCCCGGCAGACGTTGTCCTGTGGTCTAACTATGAATATTGAATAAGAATTTAAAAGAATGATAAATGACTCATAAGCAATGTCATTCCGACCGACGCATCTGTTTTCAGCCACATATTTTCCTTCCGAATTCTGTCAATCGTACCAACTATCAAACAACTGAAAGTTTGTGTCAAATAACAATTTGATTTTATAAAAAATGCGCTTCAATGCTAATAAATTAGAAAAAAAGCTTGAAAAAATACATAAAAAATCTGCGTGTCAATATTTTTAATGTCAACGGTTGTCAGGTAATTGAAGAGTAATTGTAACATTAAAAATTATGTTTCTATAGAATTTTCACAAATGGCGTTGTTGTAAGGCAATTCGTTCCATTCTAACTTTAACATTATGTTATATTAATTGATATCCAGTTTTAGTTTTTTTTATTAGTTATTCTGTTATCCGGAGCGGAGAAGAATCCAATTTAAACAAAAATGATTAAAATCTGTTCAGCTGATCTCGAGTTATGAATGTTCGCACTAACCCGACTTTCTTTTATATTATAGATTTAACTATCTACCTGCCTAACTACGCTTATGCTGATATTTTCGTATTGAACGAGCAAAAATAATGTGAGATATTACCTAAGAATCGCGGTGCGTTCTAAAATAACCTACTCAAGGCCTTCTTTAAGGATTTGTATAATATGAATTTATAATAATAATAACATTTCCAGAATGTTTTGTTGGTATCTATATAATATTTGCCTTGAACACTGACTCACTGACTGACTGATGTCATTAACGCCGCTAGATGGCGCGCCACTCGCAACTAAAGACAAATTTTGTTCTACTACGTTCTATACGGCTGACAGCTGACAGTAACATAATATTATTATGCCTGTTGGCTGAGCCCTTTTTTTAAAGGTCTTGATGTAGAGAAAAACAATTTATCGGGTTATTTAAAAACTCACATGCGATGTTAGGCATAAGAAAGCAAAGTGTACCAAATTAGGAAACTTTTACGCACAGCGGGACTTCATACTGAAGAAAAGCCTTACTAATGCAATGAGTGCAATAAAAAGTTTGCGGTCTCAAGTAATTTAAAGAATGACATGCGCGGAGAAAAGCCATACGAATGCAATAAAAAGTTTAACCAATCAAATAATAACTCATGATAAGAGCCATTTGAATGCAAAGTTTGTTATAAAAAGTTCATTTTTTTTTAAATTTTCATAGAGTTCTATTATCAAGTGCTTTAAAGTCCGACATATGAATTCGGCCATAAGAAAGCAAATGTTTGCATGAAAAAGTTTACCAAATCATAAGTTTAACGCACAGACGCGACATGATAAAGGAGAAAAGCCTTACTAATGCTATGTTTGAAATAAAAAGTTTAAACACTAAAGTATTTTTTTAAAGATTTTCATGTGAATTCATAGCGTTGAAAAGCCATACATATGCAACATTTGTTATAAAAAGTTCAAGTTTTTTTTTAATTTTCATAGTCTATTAGGATCAAGTGCTTTAAAGTCTGACATATGAATTCGGCCATAAGAAAGTAACGTTTGCATAAAAAAGTTTAATCAATCAAATAGTTAAATACCCACATGCTAAAAGCTATTTGAATGCAAAGTTTGTAATTAAAAGTTTTTGTTTTTGAGTTAATAAAGAATTGAATCAACCATGAAAAAGTTTACCAAATCATAAGTTTAACGCACAGACGCGACATGATAAAGGAGAAAAGCCTTACTAATGCTATGTTTGAAATAAAAAGTTTACACACTAAAGTATTTTTTTAAAGATTTTCATGTGAATTCATAGCGTTGAAAAGCCATACATATGCAACATTTGTTATAAAAAGTTCAAGTTTTTTTTTTAATTTTCATAGTCTGTTAGGATCAAGTGCTTTAAAGTCTGACATATGAATTCGGCCATAAGAAAGTAATGTTTGCATAAAAAAGTTTAATCAATCAAATAGTTAAATACCCACATGCTAAAAGCTATTTGAATGCAAAGTTTGTAATTAAAAGTTTTTGTTTTTGAGTTAATAAAGAATTGAATCAACCAAGTGTTTTGAAGTCTCACATGTGAATGCTCACAGCTATGAGAAAGTAAGGTTTGCATAAAAAAGGCCAAAGGTGGGCGCCACGGGCGCCTTTAAAAAACTAGTATAATAATAATATTTCAGTTGTCTTCGACTATTATTCTCGTTTCATACAAATACAAATCAGAATCAACTGAAAATAACAATGACATGGTAAAATATTTACTATTTATAAAAAAGCAATCAGAGTAACTACAGACCTACGGACCAATATAAGAGCATTTAATCAAATTTAAATAAAAAACTTTTTAACTATTCCACAAATTTATTGTACCTGACATGTTTCGAAGGGCGTGCCCCTTCGAAACATGTCAGGTACAATAAATTTGTGGAATAGTTAAAAAGTTTTTTTATTTAAATTTGATTATTTAAATTACTTCCACCACGAAAAATGCATGTTCAACAACTTATAAATCTTATAAGAGCATTTATTGCCTCAGCCAGTGATTTTAACAAGGGTTGTCCAAGGGCGGATCCAGATTTTGCGCCAGAGGGGGGTCACATAGTAGTGGTCAAGTCACAAAAAGTTATAATTTAATAATTTGAAGAGTTCCATAATAAAGAAGTTCCATCAACCTTTGTGAAGATTATTCAAAGCTTGAATACAAATTGTAAGACTAGGATCAGGGTAGACAAAGACCTGTCAAAAGAGATACCAGCAGTAGGTGGCATACGACAGGGTGACAGTCTTAGTCCATTCCTGTTTAATCTGGTTATGGACAGCAACGTTGGCATGAGACTATCAATTTAATAGTTATGCAGACGACGCTACTATTGTAGCAGAAAATGAGGCCGACCTACAACAGCTACTTTGCAAATTTCACCATCAGAGTGCAAGCCTACACAACATGATAATCTCTGTGAGTAAAACCAAGTGTATGGTAGTCTCAAAAGAACCTAGATTATGCAGATTAAAAATTGGCAACGAGGAAATTGCGCAGGTGACCAGTTTCAGGTATACCTACTTGGGGGTGGAGATTTCAAGTCAAAGCGACCTGTATAATGAAGTCCGAGAACAGAAAAATAAAGCAGCCGCAATATCCGGCTGCCTCAGAAACTTCGTTTGGGAAAACAAGCATATGAAGGTGGAGAGCAAAGTGAGGATTTACAAAACGTGTGTGAGGCTAATTATGACATATGGTATTGAATCCAGGGCCGACACAAATAGAACCAAAGCTTTGCTCAGTAGGTACATCAGAAATGAAGACTCTTCGTGCTATTCTGGGAAAAACATTAAGGGATAGAATTCGCAACACTACCATCAGAGAGACCTGCAACACAGAAGACATTTTCAGATGGGGCAGGTCACGGAGACGCTTCCGGCGCGACCACGTGGCCAGGATGGACAATACCAGAATTCCCAACGTGGTGGCGAACAACATCTCCTCGGGCAGCCGCCAACCCGGGAGACCTCCAAAAAGATGGAAGGATAGTTGGAGTTCGGCGTCCCAGGAAACTTCTTTGTGAAAAGAACAGATCCTCGGATCTATATCAAGAGTAAGAAGAAGAAAAATGTTAATAGTAATCAATCAATCAATCAAATCTCCCTTTGAACTCCACTTAGGAGCATAGGGAGGCAACGAGAGCTCTCCATTGCGCTCGATCTTGCGCAATGCTTATGACCTCCTCCCACACCAAGTCCATTTCCCTCAGCTCTGCCTCGAAGGAACGGAACACGGTATGAGAGGGTCTTCCACGTAAAAGTAATAGATACAAGTAAAAGTAGGTATTTTATTAATAACAGGTACTGTAGGTACTTAAAAATTGTCAAAAATGTATAAAAACATTATATTTAACAATTTTAATTAGTCATTAACCTAGACAGACTCAGTCCAGGGAGGGGGGTCATGGAGTCATCTGGATCCGTCCTTGGGGTTGTCCAACATGCAGGGAATATCCCATATCCTACACCTGAATCATATATCCTCCTGTCTGTCCTGGCTCATAAGCCCTCCTATCCACGCTCAGCTAATCCTATCATTCCCGAAGGAGTAAATCTTTTTTTTTTTTTTTTTTTTTTTTTTTATTTATTTAAAACAACATAAATCAATACATACACAACAATATTAGAATGGACAAATTTAAATTATAATCAAAATATAATTATATTATTATTCCTCCTTATAGAGACAAGTCTCGTGTAAAGGAGGAGTTTAACTGAGAATTTTAGATTAAGCACTTAACTCACAGGAATAAACACACACGTAAAAAATACAATACACTATACACATTCAATTTTTTTTTTTTGTTTTTTTGTTTTTTTTTTTTTTTTTTTTCTAAAAATATATCACTATTAATTATTGTCATACTATTGGTGACAAAATGTGTTTTATCACCTCTTTTTTAAATTGTTCGTTGCTTCTATTTGCGCGCACTTCACTGGGCAGATCATTGAAATATTTGATACCTAGATATGTATAATGTCTTTGAGCCACATCTCTGTTGCACAGTGGCACTGGTATACAATTGATGGTCCTTAAGATTCTGGAGGTTTCAGTACTCACGGTAGTCTGAGACTCTCGTTCTTTAACTACCTGCAGCAATGCATATTTTTTGAATATCTGTGCCACTGTCATCACCTTTATTTCGGAGAAAAGCTGGCTCGTTGAATAATCTCTGGGCTTCTTCAGAATGATTTTGAGAATAAGTCTCTGAGTTACCTCAAGAGGATACAGATTTGATGGGTAGGCGCCTCCCCATCCCAATATGCCATACTGAGCAATAGATTGAAACAGGGCATAATAAACTGTTTTTAGTTGTGTCACAATCAGTATATTTCTTAATTCTAAGAAAATATATATCAGTTTTCTCAATCTTGTCGTTGTCAATGCTATGTGCTCTTTCCATTTAACGTTTTGATCAATTGTTATACCTAAATATTTCATTGTTTTTACCTGTTTAATTTGATTACATGTGTCTTTGCAATTATTGTCAACTCTGCATAGATCCGAATGTATGATTATTTTAACGTCTTTTGGAGTACTTGCCTGATTTATTGTAAATGGGATGCATGTCGTTTTGTCTGCATTCAATGACAGAATATTATGGTCAAACCACCTTTTAAGTTTGTTAATGTCGTGGTTGGCTCGTTCGTTAACTTCGTCCCATGTTCAGCCCAAAAAACCCAAATCCAATTGGGTAGTTTTTTTTTTGCTAAAAATAATATCTGAACTAGCAACATCTTGGTCCGGGGCCGTCTCGTAGCTACGCCACTGGACCTATACCTATCTATTTTGCCTGTAGGTACTGAGAGAGCTTATTGAAAAAAAAAATGTCGCTGAGCATCTCTGAAACTTTTTTTTACAAAATAGTGGATGTTAGCGTAGTGACTAGAATGAAAGTGAATAAATTAAGGTAGTTTGGGCATGTAGAGAGAATGAACGAGGAAAGAATGACTAAAAGGACGTATAAATCTGAAAGAATGGGTGCGCGCAGCGGCGCACACGAGCCCGACCTCGAATGATATGGTCCGGTGCCATCTTAGAGGAGGGCCAAGTCAAGTCAGGAGCAAGAAGAATAGAAGAGCAGCATGTATGCGGAATGTTATACCTTCTCTGTATGTCATACTCTGCCTGCCTACGCCTACCCCCTTCGGGAAACGGCGTGCTTACAAAAAAGGAAGAACTTTAAAAAAAAATCGCAAATTTTATTATTAAGTAAATACCTATCGATATTTATTTTTTTCGATTAATTGCACCTACATAATCGCTTCAATTATCACTATTATTAAATTTCACAATGATTATTTACCACCTGGCGAACTTTAGTATAAACACCAGCTGGAAGGCATGGTTAAAAAAAAACAGATGTTGTTAACAACTTTCTTCTAGAGATGGCTCTATTTGAAATGTGAATTGATGCGTAATGGCAACACTGACCAATTTGTTGTTTTGTCTATGGATTTTACGATTTTAGTTTATTTGCCTATTTGCCATTTCTGTGAGTTTTGTGTGTTTATTTCGCGCCAGAAATTGTCGGGGTAAACATGTTGTGTCATAAAAGTGTTTCGGGAGTGATATTTTGAATAATTTTAAGTGTTTTTATACTTTTCAACATGGAGGTGTATTTGGAAAATTTAAAGAATAAATCCAACTCCCGGCTTAACGTTTACAAACATTTGAACTTGGCCTTGGAACACCTCGTTGATTCACTTGCAAAAGAAACAATAGAAGAATTAGTGGAGACATTTAATACAGATTTACTTCAAGGAACAAATAATGGACTGAACAGTTTGATATTAAATTCTGTGAAATACGTTTTAGATCATATAAAGGTTAGTAAGTTATTCTTTTAGCGGTGTTTTTAATAGCCCATAATTAAGTCATAATGTGTACTTTCAAAACGGGAAAACCGTATTTTTCAATTGTTTTAACACGTGTTTCGAATATTACGCTGTAATGCTTGTTTTTAACAATTTCGCTACCGTTTTATTGTTTCATAATCATGTAGAGATAATTTCAACACTTGATGTAATTTTAAGTAAGACTTAATTTTAAGTGATATTTTGTTGCCATAATACCTACTATACTTTGAAATGTTGAATTTAACTTCTTTTATTGCAGGATAATGAAGATTTTAAAGATTCCGTAATGAGTATAAGCCAAAGCTTGTTTAAACATTTGATGACGATCGCTCGCTTCCCTCAAGTGCAAGTAAACCAACAAAAGTGCTGGGACATGATTTCAAGTCTCAGTGATGCAACTCTTGTGGATGTTATAGATTCTAATGACAAACAGATTTCATCCTTAATATCACAATCTTTAAGTGCCACAAATATAGAGAACCCATTGAAAGAACTGGTATGTATCTATGAACATCTTGTGTAACCTATCATAGTGTATACTTCTATAAAATGTATTATTTCGATTAACAATCTGGGAACAATCTTCCAATGGATTTTCTTTTTCGTCATGTTTGAAGGTCTTTATCTTTGTCCTGTTCTTCACACAGTCTTCCATAAAATCTGCCCTTCAAATTCACCTCTTTTGAGCTTAACTCATTTACAATTAATTCATGAGAGATTCCACATTAAAAAAATCCAACATCCCTAAGTTCCCCAATGTCTCAATTTCTTGTGGATCTTAGGGTCCAAGAAATGTCTCACAACCTCCCTGTCGCCAACTGCCATCAAGTTTCTTGGCTTCAAATCCCTGCAGTCATCCAACCCTTCCAGATTTGGGTTTCCAACGCTTCTTCATCCAACTGGATCATTAACCAACACTCTTTTTGGGAGCTGCAGGTCATCCATACAAAACAGATATCCTACCATTTTCAAAAGGTCCATATATTTAGCAAAGTATCTTTCTTTCAAAGACATTCAGTCTATTCTTGTCCTGTTTGGTCCAGGTTTCTGAGCCATATGTCGGCACATGTCTAATTGATCAGTCAGTCATATTGGATAGTAGGCGAGATTTTTGTTGTGCTGCAAAAATTCTTCTTACAATCCCTACACTTATTATGTCATAAATATAAATTTACTAGTTGAACCGTCGAACTTAATACTCGCTTGTTATCTTATTAGCTAAATTAAGTTTAATTTTTAATTGAATTGGGAGTAAATGAAACGGCAAACACTTTTGATTCATATTCAAAAGTGGTAGAATGAGGTTGGAAGGATAATTTGGGGTTAAAAATATTTTTGATGCCAATTTAAAACAAAATATTTTGGTTAGGACACCCTTATAACCTAATGGTGTGAAATATGCTTTAAGACCTATTCTCATACCTACCATATATATCTTGATTAAAATATTCATAAAAATCATTTGAGCCATTTCGAAAGAGTATGGTAAAAAAACAATGGTACACGAAATTTTATATAAAAGATGTAATAATTTCAGATATCGGGAGTATTACTAAGATGGTTGAAAATGTTGTCCACGGAGCAGCTCGCTGGCACTGTGGCTGATTGTTTAAACATGTGGTTCGGATACCACACCTCGGCTTTGCTTTTACCTGATGACAATCAGAGACTGATAGCTGTGGAGACCATGGAACTGATTCTGCCTTATTTGAAAAGAGTTGACTACATGAATAATCCCAAATGGATTTTTATTATGGCCGATTTGCAGGAGAAAAGGAGGTATGTTGAATGTTTAGATTTTTTTTACATCAAAACCATCTCTGACAAAATACCATGGGGGTTATTCTGAACGTCCGACCCTATCGAGTTGTGTGCGTCCCGATAGTGTCGCGTAGGATCCAACTTTTTGTACAGGCTCTTACTATTTACAAGTCAGATTCGAATGAAACATCGGATAACCGGTTGCATTCGTCGCAACACTATCGGATGTCTACTCAACGCCCATTTCGCTGTCGCTTGCGATCCAACCAACTCTTTACTAGTCTTTAATCATCTTTTTTAAATTTAAGTGTAAAAAATGGCACAAAAATTAATTTTTTGGTAAAAATTTGGAAGAATTTTAATGATTTTTTTTAGAAAAGTTCTATCTAAGAGTATAGATATCATGTAAAAGATTGCTTACATTTTGCAGTAAAAAAAAAAAATTACTTAAGTATAAGAAAAAATAATCATTGATAGAAATAACAAATTATTAGTATTGCTAATTAAAATAGGCGCGTTTTTTATGTAAAAAATATAGTGGAATATTTAAAATTAGTATTACAAAATTATTATTTTTGTCCGTCAAGCTATTGTATCGTATCCGATGCAACTCGATCGGGTCGGATGTTCAGAATAACCCCCATTATTTGAGTAGGTACCGATATATTATCAGAGTCTGCAACCAGCTAGACGCTTTCTTAAAAGTATAATTAATTGCTTAGGGATTTGTGATTTTCTTTTTCATCTTGCTCACTGACATTTGACATACCTCTAAAGTTCCAAATTAAATAAAAATATTTTACGAATAATAAGAGTGACCGATTTCCTTTTTTGATACATTATACACACACTGTCATAATATTTCTTGCAATCTACTTTTAACAGAAATCTTCTTTTTTTTACCCATCACGCTGAGTCCTGTAAGGGGTAGGCAGAGAGAACGATCCTCCACTCTTCTATCCAAGCATAATTCTTTCGCTTCTTCCACCGACATAACATTTATCATACAACCTCTCCTATTTCTCTTACTTCAAACCTGGCCTTCCTTGAGAATGGAATCGATGTGCTCGGTCGGCCAAGCTTTCTTACTCCTTTCAGCCTTGAAAAAAACTCATGTTTTAAGTTAAAATATCCAAAAGCAAGTGAGTGAGTATTATGATCACGTGTTGAAAGAATGTTTGTCAAAAATGCTAATTTTCATGTGACATCATTGGAGGTACAAGTCCACGCAAGGTGTTTTCATTGTCAATTAATTTGATTGTAATATTTTTCTACCCAGATGACCACAAATTGTAGTTTTTTTTTTCAATGATGTCAAATACCCTATTGTTTATTTTCAGGTATACTCCATTCTTGTTGCAACTCTATCAAAAGAAAAAAATCATTTGGAAACGAATCTGGTGCATCATGCTGAAACTGTTGGAGCACAATTTGAAAGCAAATGGCTTACTAATCAACTCCCTCCTACCGGTATTGGAGCAAGCATTCAGAGACGAGCCTATGCGTAAAGACGCATTCTACTGCTGGAGCATCCTCATCGATGTCAGCGTATCAGATCAAAACATAACTAACAACCCTAAAATCGTCAAACTTCTTTGCACACCTTTGAATTCGAATAACGCTAAAACCTCCGAACTGGCTGTGGTTAAAATTAAAGTTTGGTGGTCTCTGATTACGAAGCTAAGACACGAAGTTCACACCTATCAAGAAATAATGCTGTATTCGTTCTTGAATTTTTGTTTCGGAAGCGATAGTGTCAACCAACAGATTGTTCCAGGCTTAGTATTCCCGTCGTTACAGACATACACGGTTAGCTGTCTCGTCGAAATGTTTGGACACGAGGAGTCCTGTACTGGATGTGTCGGAAATGAAATTGACCACATGAAGAAACCCATTGTTAACAACATGTTATTTGACAGTGCGAATAAGAAATGGTTAAAAGTTGTGAAGTCTGCGATTGTCGTGGCCAGTGAACAGATAAGCGCTGCTAAAGAAGACAGCGCAACCGTTGCTAAACTCAAACAACAATTGAAATGTATTTGGATTTCCTTATTGAAGATTGTGAAAGGTATTGTCAACCCAAATATTTTGGCGTTGACATTTAGGAATCTGGTGGATGTTTTGGCTTCCTTGTGCGAGGTATGTAAAAGTTTTAAGATTTTTTTTTTACCCTTTTTATTCAATTGTGTTATTCCCTTCAGACGCTGGAATTATTGGTCTTAATTTGGTCCATATCATCATTAGTCTATTTCACCTAACACCTTTCCTCTCATTCTAACTTTCCATTAGCATGCATGTTTTGTTTTTGACCAGGGGGCTAACTCTTACTCTCGAAACTCAATCCCGATCTCACTGTGGTCCGTCAATTCCTTTTAATCCTCATTTATACCATTTTTTTTTGTAAAACATTACCGGATTTAAAGTAGACTTACAAAGAACTATTTGTATGCATAGCAGCCAAAATCTAAGCGTCATAATGACATCGTTATTATGATTGAAATCCTCATGGCCTTTCTTATAGGCTGTATTGATGTGTTCCATCCACATCATTCTCAGTCGACTGCACCTTTTTATAGCCTTATACCTAAAATCTATTTGCATCCATTCTTTTAACATAGACAAACCATCTGAACTTAGTAACGTTCATCGTTGTAAAACTATTAACTTCCATACCACATTCATTCCTTTCCTAGCCCCAAAAGTATTTCCACATATTCCATATCTTTTATACATTAGTTATTCCTCTGAAAAAAAAAACTATAATTTGATTTGGACATAATTTTATGCTAAGCTTGATTATATTTTCTGTTACAGACGTCCGTATCTGAATTAGTGATATATTGCTTCATCCCATTGATGGTCAAAAAGGATATTGGATTCAGCGCCGACTTTCTCACGGACACAAGTTACGACATAAAAGAAAGTTTAACTCCTCTCCGTCTTCTCATACTGTTGCTGCTTTCACCGAATTTACACAAATGGTAAGACCTCTACAATTTTAATTTTTCAAACTGTAAAATACATTTACCTAACATCTTTCAGAATCCGCAGAGCTTGTGGCATGAAAGAACAATTATTGGTAGGCTCCGGAAATAGAACCTAGCACCTTAATATTTTCTGTACCAATCTCAGAGTCTATTACGCCCTAGACTTTTTATCAAGAACCCCAATTCTTCATATAACATTAAAAACAGTCTTCAATGATTTTACTATATTTTATTACAAACCGGTATCAACACGGCTTAAAGCCATTTACATGTTAATACGATATTGATTTCATACATATAAATTTAACAACAACAAAATTTGAACAGATCAAAGGGGGTGATATACATGTTTGTGGGAATGTGTATTCTTAAATTAAAGACCAGTCTTCAGCTAAACAAAACTTCTTTATTCGTACAAACAAAAAACGTCTTTACACAATTAACAAATAACACCATCCGTCTTATGGCGTCCTGTCGTCAGCGATGTCCGTCTTCAACTGCCGCTCGCCTGCCAGTTGCGGCCCACAACTCGGCCTTCCTGCAGATCATCCGCCTCGGATGCATAGTGTCGTCTGAACTGCATTCCTCTTCATCTTTGCACCTCTTGTTGAAGTTATCCGTAATCCGTTTTTGCATTTTAACAATATTCTGGGCTGCATCTACCAGCTCCAATCTCTCATTCTGAAAGGCATTGCTCCCTTTGTCGTTCCAATACTTTGGTATCTCAGCAGATGTAAATGCTGATGCTCTCTCATTAATGTTACTGCTGGGGTTCTCAAAAACCTGTTGTTTAAATTGATCTTTTTGCTGAGCTTGCTTCATATTATTTGTTTTGGTTGGATACCAGGCAAAACTCTGAGAATCGGGTGTTGCAACCTCATGCTTCTTGTTTATTGCGACTGGACTACCAGGATGGGACTTGCTGAGTTTGTCTTCATCTTCTTCGGGCATTTCTTCTACCTGTATGTCGAACACATCAATTGCATTGAGTGATAAGTGTCGTGGCGGTTGGTAAGTTCCTTCATCTTGAGTATTCCTTGGTTTGTTAATTTCCCTTAGTACAGAAGTTTCATTGATAATCTCCGACTTGTTGATTCTGCATATCTCTACTCTTCCTGCTCGCACTACCATATCAACATTGTGGAATATTTCTCTTCCCAACAGAACGGGCATTGATATCACTCGATCTCGAACTACATGGAAGGTGACGGGAAACTCGCAGTTGTCAACTTCCATATTGATGTCAAACCTTCCCAATGTGGTCACTGTCTTTTCTCCCAAGCCTCGAAGCTCCAATGTGTCATCTCTGAATTTAATATTGTTCATCTCCAAGAGTTGAGACATGGTCATTAAGCTTATGTCGCTTCCCGTATCTATGAATGCTCTCACATTCTTCCCATTTAATCTAACATCCTTGTACAATGGGGCACCAGAATTTTCGGAGGTCACTTGCATAATCTGCTTCCCAGCTGTATCATCATCTTTACATTTAGATGCAATGTGGCCAAACTCATTGCACTTAAAGCACTTCAATCCTTTGCTTTTATGTTTGCAATCTGAGGAACGATGGCCCCTTCCTCCACAGTTGAAACATCTGACGTTATTTGCCGGAGTACTGTCCAATGATTTTTGCTCCACACTTTGGTTAATTTTCGATTTCATCATGGCGTAAATTTCTAGCTTTTCTTTAAACGTCTTCATGCTGCTTGCCCCATACAATATGGCCTTGTTTGATTCAGCATCGTGAATCCCATCGATCATGTACTCTATCAATGCAGGGTCGTCAATCGCTCCGCCGGAAGCTATGGCTTTCATCCTGTATAAATACTGGTTAAATGACTCATCTCTCGTCTTACGAGTCGACGCCAGCTGTTTGTGTACAGTGGCACTGTTCTTCTTTTGAGCGAATTCGCCCAACAGCAAATTCTTCAGATTGTCCCATCTAGTGACTCTATCCTCTGATCGTAAGAATAGTTCGGCCGTACCCTTGATTACTTTTTTGCTGTAAACAACTCTTTCTACGTCTTTCCATCTTGCCAACGTTGCTACATCTTCGAAATCGGCAATCCACTTCTCAACCGTCACATTATCGTCACCGGTAAATATAGTTAGTGTATCCTCAAGGTCACGAAAGGTAAATCTAACCTCAGCTTCTTCGTCTTCGATAGGTGATCTGGAAGTCGTTTCAGGATCCTTTGCGGCTGCACTCCTGGTAGTCACACTCATTTTTACACGTGTTCAGTGTTCACGCGCGTCTTATTAACGAACTTTTTTTTTCCAAGATGGCGTCTTAATCTATAAACTTCGCGTGTTCCGGTTTTTGTTTTGCCGGCGTCTTTTAACACACACACAACGAGATATTGTCAGTAAAAACACAATACAGTTTGATTTTAAAGCACAAATATGTAGTTCAACGTGAATAACAGCAATACTTAAATACAGTTTTCAGTCTTAAACACGAAACATAACCTATTAAAGTCACAATATACACACTTCCACGACACGTAAATAACACTCTTTGATTAAATCTATCCCGGACGAGCCCCCAGTTTGTGGGAATGTGTATTCTTAAATTAAAGACCAGTCTTCAGCTAAACAAAACTTCTTTATTCGTACAAACAAAAAACGTCTTTACACAATTAACAAATAACACCATCCGTCTTATGGCGTCCTGTCGTCAGCGATGTCCGTCTTCAACTGCCGCTCGCCTGCCAGTTGCGGCCCACATACATTATGATGATGATAATCAGGAGTATAAAATCGCATCGCCAGTCATTTTGGTCTAAGGCGTTTCTATATCCATCGTCGATAAAGATAAATTTGTAACACATAAAAACAATAACGACATAACAAATAATAAATATATAGTCTCCAGCCTTAATTATACACAGTTAAATAAATGAAATAAATAGAAAGTTAATATTTAAGTCAACGTGGTGAAATTTTGGTGATTTCTTCCATACATTTTTTTATTAAGATCCAAATCCAAACTCCCTTAAGACCCCACTTAGGGGCATAGGGAGGCAACAAGAGCTAAAAGAGCTATTAAAACTTCTTCCTAATTGATTAGGCCTGCTGGCCTGTTATACCTGTCGTGTTGTCCTCTTGGGGAACTGACTGTCAATTATCCCTCCAGACATTTGCCTTGGAGGTCTGCTTCCTTCTGGAAATTTGCGGCTCTGGTGTCCTCCATTCTCGAAACATTCCTTCCAAAACCGTCTCCTCTGTCTTCCCTACCTTACAACTTCCTCGATTTCTCAGATCCTTCGGATCTCCATGTTTCTAACTCGTATTACAATTACAAGTTTAATTGTATTGTTTCACACAACTATCTGAATTTTTTCTTTCTTAAGAACCTTCTGCTAAAAGCTAACACACCTAGAAAGAAACAGCGAAATTGGTTCAGTCGGATGGCCACGGAAAATACGGCAATAAGGCGCCATTTTCATACATGGAGATTTATTATAATGATTTTTTTTATTGTTTTAGCACATGGAGTGAGACCAAACTGCTTCCCTTTAAAGATTTAGTGTGTATCGAACTGGACAAGTCCATAACGGATTTCTTAGCGTGGATCTTTCTGCATCTCAACGGCTCGGAGCCTTCAATCAGTATCTGGTGTCATTTGAGCGACGCCTTGACCAGCTCCAAGTACAGTCATATCAATGAAATCCACGAAGTCGTTTTGTATTGGCCCCTGGATAACAATATTGACTTGAGAGAGGTATGACTTTTTATTTTTTGTATCCCTTAAGGTGTACGCAGAAAGAACGGACCTCCACTCTTTTCTATCCAAGCACACTACTTCTTGTGCTTCTTTCATCGACATACCATTTCTCTTACAACTTCTCCTTATTTCTTTTGCTTCTGACCTGGCCTTCCTTCTTTTACAAAAAAAAATGGCCCGCAAGATTTTTTATTCTTACTCGACAAAATTCTAACTGCGTTTTTCTATTTGAAATGGTTGGTAGCCTGGCAGTTACGACACTAACTATCGTACTGTTTCGTTGCAGAGGTCGTGGGTTCGATCCCAGGTGCCAACCATCTTTCACAACACAAGCTGTAAGTAGCTTACTGTGAAAGAGTCAAAGAGTGTATTTGTGTTCACTTTGTGCGAGCACAAATGTATCCATAACAACAATTATTTTACTATGCAATCATACATTATGTCATATTGTTGTTTTTTTTGCAGATTCCAAAAGTGAATAAGTTCTGGAAGGAGTTGTATGACTTTGTAGGACAAAAAGTGATAACTCCGAAAAAGAAAATTCGTACGTTTCTCGAAGACGAGTTAAATTCTAAAATAAGCAAAGCGTTGGAAAGTGATTCTGAATCAAAAATAATGCTGGCCGTACATGCATTGTGCACTATGATTAAATATCGTTCGAAAAATCACCCAGGTATGTAAAAAGGGAATTAAATTATAATATACTCATATCCATCGTTACAGTCTATGATTAAAAATTGAATCTGAAACATTCACGACGAATCAATACTGTTCGACTCGACTTCGTGTACCCAGTCTCCGTAATCTTGTAGTCTATTTCGGAGAATTGGATAGACCTCGTAAGGCCGGAGATACATTAAAACACAAAAGCGTGCAAAGAATGTGGTATTTTGACATTTCAAGCGTCCGTTTTGAGATATTTGATATTTCAGCCTACCTCGTTTTTTGTTCAGCTGATATCGTCGCACGGAATTTGAAAATTTTAGGATTTTAGAATTCTGCGCGTTTAAAAAAAGAATAATAGCGTAAAAAATTGGACAGTTTTGATTTTTTACCCGAACATTCTTTTACATTTTTTTAAAGTAATGGGATTTTAAACACGAAGTTTACAGTGTTGCGTTTCTAGTGAACAAGATGTTTCTTTAGTAATATGAGACTGTTTTATTTCTTTTTGAAAGCGATGATTGATTGATTGATTCGATAAGCATTGACGATACAACATTTTAAAATTCCAGCTAGCCAAGTTACAAATCAACCTCATTTGTTGAAATTACTGCTGCAATTGCTGTGCATCGTGAAAAACTTTGATGCCAAAGACCACGTCATCGGGGCCGTTTTAGAAGCTGCGGATAGTGTTTCGAGTATTCTCGGGACGTTCAACAGTAGAAAAGCCACTCCAGAGTATTTGGTTATGTTGAACAAATCTGCAGAAGCTACTTTAAAAACGGTTGATCACTGCTTGCAGGTATTTGATTTGATTTTACTTTTAATCTCAATACATTTTTTTTAACGAACTTGGGCTTTTCCAAAGTATGCGCAGTATATTTTCCAACTCTTTTACATTGAGCTAACTTTGAGAAATGTTAGTACCTGTGTACAAACCTACGACCCTCAATATGTCTAAAAAAGTAAGCATTCTTAGTGTAAGCTGTAGGGTTATATTTGCAAATTTAAAATGTCCAGTGCTCGCTAATAAATTATAAGTTTGAACATTATTGAGGTTCCATTGTCAAAGACTGAGCGAGCGCTATTTCACAATTTTCTTTCCAAAACAATGACATGGATACGTCAAATTTGATCATCCATTTGAATATACCGCCTTCGAAAAGTTTTCTGCGCCCATTATGAGGCACTTTTCATTTTACATTTGTTTCTATGACGTTGATGATCTTTGTAAGTAGTCTGTGTGTGTGAGTATCAAATACATAACATTACAGTAGTGTTTGTTATGTTTTTTTATTGATTTAATCTATTATTAGCATTTGCCATTCCTTCTCTATATAAATGATTAAGTGTGCGAAATTTCATACTCATCCGTCCGCGTAATTTTCGTAAAAATGGTCACGTATTAATATATGGATTATATTGGAGATTGTGAAAATATATTTTAATTTACTTTCAGAAAACTCTCTTCACATCAAACTGCTCTGAATATTCAACCAAACTGGCAAAGATGTTTCCCGCATGTCTGTCGCCAGCCTTTTCTGCAGTAAGCTGTCCAATTGTGAGCGAAATAATTCTCACCCTCTCAAAGAAAGACGAAGAAAACATGGTTGTGTTCAAAGATGTTCTGCAAATGGTGTACAAGTTGCAAAGTGGTAAAAAGATTTCAATGAACGATTTCAAATCGCCGCAGCAAAAATCTAGTGTCGGCGACGGTAAGGAAAGCAAAGTCTCTAAAACACAAGCCAATCCTGACAGTCAGGATTTTGTTGTTATCAAACCCAATTGGAAATTTGACCCCAAGAAGTTGACTGAACATCAGAAAGAAGTTTTGACAAGGAGAAGAGAAAACATCCCAGCGCTTTACGAAGATCTTTCACAGTCACAAGACGATTATAATATGAAAACCTGGAAACCTGCTGGCTATGCTAACGACGAGACCAGCGATTCTTCCAAAGAGTCCAGAGATAAGAGTATTGGTCTACCTAAAGAAAAACCTTTAGAAAATGGCGCCAAAGATGATAACGAAAATAAATTGGTGAATGGAACTCCAAAGGAAACAAATGGATCTTTTAAAAATGTTTTACGAATCATTCCTGTAAAAGATAATGAGTCCAATAAAGAAGTGAAGGTGCTTGGAGAAAATGATAATATGAAGTTGGCCATTGTTGCTAGTCCCAAGATGAATAACAAAAAGACGTCTTTTCAAGCTAGACTGGAAAGGAGTATTAAAAAACTTCAGGAAGAATCTGTCAAATTAGATGGCAGTGACTCTCCTGTAGCCAAAAATCCTGAGAAAATTTACACTGTTACTTCACCTCTTGTTAAAATTGTTTCCAATAACACGTCAAATGCCACCACACCTGTGGCCAAAAATGTCACGAGCAGTTTGTCCAATGCCACCACGCCTATTGCCAAGAACGGTTCTAATATGGCCAATGCCACAACACCTATTGTCAAAAATGTCACGAGCAGTTTGTCCAATGCCACCACGCCTATTGCCAAGAATGGTTCTAATATGTCCAGTGCCACGACACCTATTGTTAAAAATAGTTCTGATAACAGTTTGTCCAAAGGCACCACACCTATTATCAAAGTTGTTTCAATCAATACATCTAATGTTACTTCTGACAAACCTGGTGAAATTTTTACAAATGTACAATCAAAGACAGACAGTTGTGAAATCATGAATACGGAGAAAGATATTCCAGTGACACCGATTTCTAAAGCAACCGATGAATGTACCTTAAATATTGAGGTAACCCCAGTTCAAAATCAGAACGAAGTGAAGCCTTGTGAGTCTGAAAGACCAATAAGACAGAAAAAGAAACCCAACAAGTTGGATGTATACGATGTGCGTTTTCACGGCAAAAGAAGGGCCTCTACTTCTGTTGTCGATCTCATGAGAGCAACTCAGTATTCATCAGATAGTAATGATTCCGAAAGCATTTCATCCAATTCTCAAGAGAACGATGACACCACTCCAACAAAAATCAAAAGGAGAAAGATGCGTCTTTTGAAAAATTTACAAATCGACACGGTAGACGGACATCCCAACAAGGATATTTTCAAGGATAGTTCAGTTGATGAGAATCACAAACCAGCACCTAAAAGAAGGAGAAATTCTGTTTTACCTGTGAACCCAGATCCTAAGGGAAAAAATTTGAAAGGGATTAAAAAAAGCAGAAAATCTGAAATCAGTGATCAAATCATTTCAGAGTCTTCAGAGAAATTGACCGAGAGTGTAACCGTCGTTGCTGATCTAGTTCAGTGCAATGGTGAAATCACAATCGTAAATGAAACATTGACAGAATCAGATGTTGTAGTTGTTGATAATGGCAAAACAGCTGAAAACTGTACAACTCAGGATGAACCTATACTAATTAGTGATGAACCAGTTAAATCACTTGCGGATGAATCTGTCACCGTTGTTGAACCTGTTTTAGATACTCCAATGGAAGTTACAGAACATTCTGAAGAGCCTGAAAGAAATTCACCAAATATTGCAAGCGCAGAGCCAAAATCTGATCCAGTGGCAGTTATTGAACTGTCTGATGAGGAAGGAAGCGATGATGAGACAATTTCTTCACCTAACAATATGCCTGAATCTCAAGATGTTATCCAGAGTTCGCAAGATTCTTTTACAAATGTTTCCGTTACTCCGAAAAGAATTTCTATGATCATAAATGGAAAAGCAAAAAGTTCACCATCTTGTAACAATGCTTCAACAAAAGTTATTTTCGAGCCTGTTCTAAGTATTGTTGTTATACCTGACACTCAGGTTGATGATTTACCTGACACAGCTGATTTGGATACTTTGCCAGTTACCATCGCAAGCGTTTCAGAAAAAGATCTAGCCGAAAAGTCTACAGAGGCTATGCCCATGTCGTCAATAATTGAATTAGTCAGTCCAGAAAATATGGAGGCGGAAACACAGATTAACGATATTCAATATCCACTCGCAGATGAGATTGAAGAAATCACTGCTACCGAGGGTAAAGTGACGGATAATATTGAAGAAGAGGAAAATATAACAGACAAAATTAATATGGACAAAGATTCTCATTGTGATAATCTGATTGAAGAAACTGAAACATTTATTGAAGAAAATGAACCAGATGCTGAGAATGATGAAATGAATGAATTAGCTGACAGATCCACTATTTTATCATCACCCTTTGAACATGACATGGAAGACAGGAATGCGGAGTTGCTGAACAACACTCTTGACATTTCACCAATTAAAACTGTAGAACAAGACTCTGATAATATTGAAGATAAACTTCTCATGGAGAAGAATGAGTTGGAAAGTTTGGGTTGTAAAGTGTTGAGCGACAATGATTCCTCTTCTGATACAGACATGGCGAGTTCTCCAGCAGATTCTAGAACTCTATCACCTGTCAAACCATCCGAGATATCACCAACGAGTTCTCCCCCAAAACTTAAAACAGATGAAAAAATATCGCCACCTTTGAGAAAACCAGAATCTCAAGATGTGTCTCCTCCTAAAGAGGAAATGTCTAGTCCGAGTAGTTCCAAAAACAAAAAAATAAATCGCCCCTTGATCAGTCGATTAGGAGGCAGAGCGGCTCAAATGTTGGGGATGTGCAAACGTGGAACAGACTCCACCGATCAAAAGTTTTCTAATGTTACTAGCCTTTCACCCGTAAGAATGATTGCAAGAAAAAATTTGCACACATTCTACGGGTCAACAGCCAGTAACGAAACGCCGGATTCGAAACACGAAAATGAAAACATTTTAGAGTTCAGTAAAACTTTGCCATCGCCGTATGCTTCTCCGACTGGACCTATTTTGAAGAAGCCACATGATGATCAAATTTCATCACCTTCATCTGGAAAGGTATGTATTTAATTCTGGTTTTCTGGCAAAATTTCTCTTATATTGGCTAAAATTTATAAATTGAATTATTTCTTTTAGAAAAAGCGTGTCAGTTTTCACGATCCCCCAGTGTCCATGCTGCTGAGTATTGAAAAGTACATTGATCCACCTTCAGTTGTCAGATCGCCCCAGCGAAGCAAACCAATAAAGAGCTACAATAATGAGCAACCTAGCTTCATGAAGCAATCTAAAGTAGCTTTTTGTTTGGTCAAGAAAATTGAGTCGGTGGAGCAATGTATAATAACTGGAGATGTCGATGAAACAAATCAAGACGATGCAAACCTATCGGAGCTGTGTTCACTTGAAACCAACACACAAGAACCCATAGATGTCATCAATAATCACTTATTAGATGACGAACATCCAATTTTCCCCACTCTATACGAGTGTCAGATACCCATAACCGAAATAGCTTCAGAATTGACTTCAGACACTTGTAAAGAAATGTTTTTGAACGAAATCAGGGACGAAATTCAAACTATTGGTGATTTAGCGAAATTAACGGAATTGAAAGTAAACAGACTGCCCATAAGTTTCCCGAAAGTGAATACAGTGAAAAAGGTGCTTTCGGAATTCGAAAGTACGATCAAGAGCGTTGAAGCCGCTATGGAGTTGGAAAAGACTGAGAGTGAGAAAATGGACGTTGTGGAATGTGACTCTGAAATGACGACAAAGATTGATAATTCAATGGACTCTGTGCAGGTAATTGCTTGAGTGATTTCAATCCTATTTAGCCCATTTGAATCTCATTTGTTAGGACCAAAATCTGTATAGAAAATCTATTTAATAGTACTCTTCATTTTTATTTTGACGTGGAGAAGTTGTTTATTGAAGAATCTTTGTGAAATTCGGCAGTGTTTTGGAGATTTTAGAGAGAGAGAGAATTATAAAAAGAAAAAAGTATGTGTGTACTCATATTTTTGAATGATTGAGTAGTCAATTTAGCATAGTAACAAGTAATATTCGCAAAAAGAAACGGATCACTGGATAGAAATGCCCGCGCACAACACTAAAAATCTGTAATGTTGGACCGTTTATAATTGTATGACGCGGTTATAATCCTATTTCTTCTCCATGCTAAACAAACTGAATATAAAAATAAAAAGTTTTGACACTCAGCTTTTCGCCAGTTATACTTTTACAAACGCAGATGCAGTAAAATTAAAAATATCGGTAAGATATGCGCGTTGGTATGTCTTATCGATTGTGATTTTTGACACTTTTTCGATAGTTGGTGTGTGGTACGGATTGTAATTTCAAAGGATTAATAGGAATCTCAAATATTCTTTGTAACATCAAATCATAATGAATTAATTTTGTGTTTCAGATTGCCGAACGTACCACGCAAAGCGTGAATTTATCTACTGAAGAAAGCGACGTAGACTTAAATCAAACTGATAAATCACAGCCCGAAGCAGATACTGACGACGAACACGTCAAAATTGAAATGGATGGCAAAAAACTGGATTATAATAATGACGAAGACATGATCAAATTGTTGGATAAACTATTGGGGAAGAAGGCCGTATCGGATTACTTGTCACAAAATATTCAAAAGTATTTCACTCTGAACTTGCAGCTCTTGCCTCCCGAAACCAAATTTTCCTAATAAACTTTAAAAAGGCAATACTAAAGTTAGTGTAAATATGTTAATATGGATTTCGTATCGAAAATCGTGATTGTTAGACACAGTGCTAGTGTGAAAGTGATAATTAAGTTTTTTTTTATAATGATTTTTTATTTTTTAAAAAGCGTTTACTCTTATGTTTTTTTTTTTATATATAGTCTTAAAAATATGAAAATCGTTAATCATAATTTGTGATAATTTATCCTTTAGCACTCAAGTTTTGCAATACGATTATTTTCTTGTGAATGTGTCGAATTCTTTTTCGAAGTTTTTGAAATTTCATGATTTTAAATATTGACTTAAATTTGTACAGTTATAAACGTAGGTATCTTTCACATAATAATTCAGTTATGTGCTTATTTTTGTATGTCATCACATCATGCATAAACTGCACACTTAACGTTTGATTATAATCATCATTAAACGTTGCAATTGTAATAATGGTCGATAGAAATTATTCCATTTTCTCGAGTATATGTGAAAGAAGATGGTAGAACAAGACGGGAACCGTTTATTCATATAATAATCTATGATTTCGTTACTTTAAGTTGTGAATATATTGTTTCTTTTGTAAAAACTTTACAATACAAAGCCATTTATGACTTAAAAAAATATTAGAATGTATTTTTAGTGACATGAGTTTGTATTTTCTTTGATATTTTTTTATTTTAATATCAACAAAAGTGCTTAATATCACTGAAAAAAACTACCAAAATAAATAACAAAAACATTTTTGGAGATAGCTACGATATGTCCATAATTGTTAGATAAGAATAAAATATTGCTTTTTTTATTTTACTAAGCGAAAAACGTAAAAAAAAAAAACATGCCTACTCCAAAAATTATAATTAATCATTATTTGAGTGCTAAAGGAATAGTTTTTTTTTTTTAATTGTACATAATATTAATTTTTTCTAATGATTTTGTATATTTACTCAATGTTTTTTTGACTGATTAGACATTTTTCATATCAGTGCCTTGAATCTTTTCTCCACACGCGTATACATGGTAAACTTCATCACAATAATTATATTGTGTGAATAAAATAAGTATATAACAATAAATGAATAATTTTCTTTACATAGAACCTTCAATTTGTTAGTAAAATACCGTCGAAAACATATTATATTTCATTGTATCGAAGTTTATCATAGATTCATTATAACGTAATATTTTTTTATAGTCTCATGAATTTGGTTATACCAGCTATTTCCGTAATCAACTTTCACTTTGTTGAAAAACAGTTTTTGTTTACAATAGATTTCTTCCTGACTTTTTACTTGTAATAAATCTGTAAATTTTGCAGGTTGTAGTGTTGCTAAAGTTTTACCTTTCTCAAATGGGGAAAGAATTCCATTCTAATGCAACCTTTAGCATCACACAATTTTTTTGAATCAAAGTCACAAGCAATCATCTCAAAATTTGACACGAAACATTCCAAAATATTTTTTATTGTTATCTAACAGAATTTTCTTTTTTTAGGTATTTGATTTATAAAATAGGATCCGATTTTCGTTAAAATTGTTTTTATCTAAACTTCTTTTTTTTTAATTTCTGTTAATTGTTACTAAGAAAATTTTGTTTTTTTTTGCAATCTGTTGTTTATTCTCCCCAAATTTCCGTTGTATTTTATTTGGCAATTCGTTGTTGATACTCCGTAAATAGTATTTTATTTTGCAATAAGTATGTAGTTATTGCTTTCAAAATTTATGTATCATTTTATCGGACAATTACATAATAGTTTACTAACTTCCATTTTAAATTCAAGTTTCATTTTATTCAGTTATCTGTTGTTGATACTCTTCAAAAATTATTTAATATTTCACTTCGCCATTGATTGTTGTTACCTTCTAAATTTAAAGTATAAATTCTAGTCAGGTTTTTGTAATGATCTTGAATTTTATGTGTCATTCCTAACCAAACTTGAGTATCTTTGGTACCCTACCTACTTGAAATGTGACATTATTCGGCATCGTGAAATGTCAACAAATTGCAATAGACCATTAAATGCCATGTGGATTTGGACATATGCTTGATAGGTAAATAAGAGTTTAGAGTGTGTTTATCGGGTCAAAGATTCAGATAGTTCCGAATTGTCCCGTGGATGTGCAGATCTTTTGGGTCAATATAAGTATGTGATCTGTTTGAGCGGATGACTCTATGCTTTGTACATGAATTGAATAGAATGACCGTTTGGTACTAACATTATATACATGAGTCCGTATTCTAATAATACATTCATTGTCTTTTATTGCCGAAAAGTATATATAAAAGTAAGATTGACCCGGATATCTGATTCAACTCACTGCCTACTCGGGTCGCTACAAAGTGATCACCCATGACTACTGCACTTATGTGTATGCCCAACAGATAAACATCAAATGTTTATGGTCTTTCCTTTAATGGTCTATTAAGAACAATTTGCTTTGAATTGGCGGTAACATAATATGGAATTACTACATTTGACAAGTAGGTACCCAATCGTTTTTTTTTTTTTCGTTATTTCACACAAATATAAGAATAGGTATCTGCAATATATAAAGAATGGAGAAACCCTTGAATATGCCATGACCTCATAAGTGAAATTTTTGAATCATCTAAAAAAAACCCATGTGATTTCAATTTTTTTATATACCTACTTACTTGCTCTGAGGAGAGTTATTCTGTGATCAGATCTGTTGACATAGTGTCTTATGTTATTTTTTATGTGTTTTTAACAATGAATATTTTAAACCTCTGTTTTTCTCAACGATGTAGGTATTTTTATTTTAAGAATTATTATACTATTTTGTATATTATTACAGTATGTTGTATAAATTTGAGATTAAAAGTGATTATTTTCACATTTAAGTCCGTATGCTTTTCAATAATGATCCTATTTCATGAAGTGGTTGGTGTTCTTGCTGTTACAACACTGGCTTTCGTGCGTAAGTGGTCACTTTGATCCCAGGTGCCGACCATCTTCCTCTTTCACGAGACAAGCTTTAGGTAGCTTACTGTGAAAGAGTCAAAGAGTGTATTTGTGTTCACTTTGAGTGAGCACAGATTCATTTAAAAAAAAATACAAACGCTAACATTGAATATGATCAATTATTTCAATTGGCAAAGTTGACAACTACCATGGGATTATGACCGTCTTCTATTGCTATTTTGAAGACTTGATTCGCCTTGACCTTGTCTATTAGCTGGTCAAATTAAAATCCACAAAATCAGGACTCGAAAAATAGGCCAACGACCCAAATCTTTTTTTCTTCGTCAATCTTTAAGGCATTTTATGCAATAATTATAGTGCTTCTTTCATCCTGTCCATTGTGATTGGATTGTCAGTGGTTGCAAACGAAAAATAGAATAATCCCTTAAAGAGACCATCATACCTGACGCACATTTACTCGCTGGAAGCACATATAAGTGCACATTTTTCTAAAAAAAATGTTAGCGTCTGAATGTGTATATTGAGCATAGCGTGGATCGAAGAAAAGCGTGCCTGCCGATAAGACAAAAAATGGTAAAAATACTCTCTTGTTGAATTTTTAATAATAAAAAAAAAAAACATAAATATTGACTACTAGCTTTCTAACTAGGAAGGTTGTATTAAATTGATGCAATACCAACTGATGCATCTGTTTTAAACCATATATTTTTCATCTGCATTCTGTCTATCACGCCAACAATCAAGCAGCTCGTAGTTTCGTTCTAATGCAAATTTAATTACAAAATTGAAAAAAAAAATGTATTGTAAAACCACCAAGACCTACTTTAAGTTTTCTTAAATTTTCTATGTGCAATTTATTCAGCGCAACTTTATCAATTTTTTCCTTCATAACCTTCTGACAAAATATTATGAGATATATTTTAGTACCTTCCTATCTGTTTTGAGTGAAATCTGCAGTTTAACACTGAAAAGTTTACACCACCTAAAATAGGTACTCTTTCCAATACGTCTCCACAGATGGCGTGTCAGAAACGATGTCTAATTCGTAATTTAACTTTTTACTGTAATTATACGATTGTTTTACTATAAAAATATCTTTTAAAACAAAATTTTCGAAAAAAAAAGATAATTTCAATTGAAATTGCTTACATAAAAAACGACGAATTTTATTTTTAAGCTTTTCTAAAATTTCGATAGATGGCGATCAAATCGTTCTAATTTTGGTTACCTGTTAAAAAATGCCACAGGGCCGACCTTGAGCATCATAAACAAAATGCGTTTGCCTTGTGTAAACTAGAAGTATCGTTTTATCTGTCAAAAATATTTAAAATTTGATTGGTTGTTGTGGTATGGGTGTATTAAAGAAAATGTTAAAAATCACTAGTGGAATATTTTTTTGTTAGGTTGATTTTTGTAGATAATTTTGTCGCTACTGAGTTGGAGGTGTGTGTCTTCATTGTGATGGCACAAGCTGAACATTGATCGCTTTTAATTGACTGCCAAGTGGTTAGAGGTCAGATCTGTTTGGTTGACGTACCGTCACATACTCAATAGGATTCTATGCCGCGGGTCGTGGAAACTCTCGGGTATCTGGGGCTTGGACTCCTTCCGGACGGCGGTCCTCGCGGACTGCCAGAAGGAGGTCGAGACCGCTCCAAATCCCCGTTCGGTCCACGGTCCGGTCAGGGCTCGGTCGGGTCAATAAACACACCGCGTCTTCTCTAATTGGGGAAAGTAAGTTAGCTTAGCTTCTCGGGTGTAATTACTCCGTTCAGGGCACCTCCAGCGATGGGCGCCGCGCACTCGCGGATGCCTGTTTTTTTTTTAATCTGTAGTTGAAAGATCCTTCATGGGCTGTAACTTTTTAACAATAAAAGATCTGCACAAACTTTAATCTGTAGCTGAAAGATCCTCCATGGGCTAAAACTTTTTAACAATAAAAGATCTGCACAAACCTACATTTTCTAATAAGTAAGTCTGTCGGTCTGTATGACTTTTAATATTATTATAGTGCTACTAAAATGCCAGTTGGGTTTTCAAGAATTGATTATGAGGAGAGACTGATAGCCCAATTCCCTATCAGATCCGCTAAAATTTAGCATCAACCGAAAATTTTGAATTACATGTGATTTCAGCCAATCCAAGCGATATTCCTTAAGAAATCGGTCGAAGTGAATATAGCTGCAAGTGATTTCAAACGAATAATTTCCCCATATCAAAATTATCATCATGGCTGATCATGGCCGCCAAATTCTCTTTTTCTTAAACAAATTCATCTTGATCAAGAAATATAAACACTACAACGTATCTTTTGTGATGAAAACAAGAGCAAAATGATATATTTACTGAAAATAATAACTTATTTTGTTTTTAAGAGAGTTGACTGAAAATAAAAGACACGATTTTGACATAATATAAGCGGTTCCTCTAAAATTTTGGCGGTCTTTCTAAGGTTAGGCTTAAATTGATCGAATAGCGGGTCTTTTAGAGGAATTATGATAATTTAAGTGGAACAGTCAGTTAAAAGTTAGGTACATACTTTTAACTGACTGTTCCACTTGGCGGATTCTTAATTTTAGCGGATCTTATAGCGAATAGGGGGGTATGAGACTGTTAAAACTGCCCACCCTGGAGGAAAGACGTAAAGTGGGGATCTAATCGAGACATTTACAGTCTTAAAATCTTAAATGAACATTACTCCTATCCAAATATTCCGTCTTTTCTCACCTTCAATGAGAACGCCAACGTACGTGGACACACGATGAAGCTGTTGCCAACACCGTTCTCAACAAACTTCAAGATTTTTTTTGACAGAGTAGTTGAGCAATGGAATTCACTATCGCAGGAGGTTGTGGAATCAACATCTGTGAATGTGTAGTAGAGTAATAATAGACTGAACAGATACCTTGAAATGGACCTTACACAATAGACATATTGGTATTTTTATACTGCCTGCCTAGCATCTAGTAATAATAACTAGTGGTCGACCAGTGCTCGAAATTCGACCATAACTTATTTAGATTATAAGTTTGAACATTAGATTGAACGAGTACTATTTTACAATTTTCTTTCCAAAACAAAGACATGTAGGTATACGTCCAATAATTTTAAATGTTGATATTATTACGTATAAAGTTTTTTCTATTATTATTAAAAAAAACAACATTAATCTATTCCCAATTCGAGGTAATGAGTTTGAATATCCTGATATTTTCAGCTCCACCTTCCATTTAAATATACCGCCTTCAAAAAGCTTTCTGCGCCCATTATGAGGCCCTTTACATTTTACATTTTTTCTATGAAGTTGATCTTCTTAGAAAAAAATGTAAAGCAGTCTATGGAAGTGTGTGTGGGTATCAAATACATAACATTACAGTAGTGTGTTTTTTTTTATTGATTTAACCCCCTACCCAAACCACGGCGCAATACTTTCCCAATAGATTGAGTCGCCACTAATCTAAAGAAAAAAAAAACCTTATCTCTCATATGGATTTTGTTAGTCATCGTACCCTTGGCGCCTCTCAGGTGCATATATGAAAAGTGTCAAAATACACCACTTTTAAGAAACTATCATTTATTATTTTTAAAGTATTTTGAATCTATATCAATAAACGTGCATTTTTTAATATTTTGGACGATAGTTGCATACATTTTTAATCATTTTGAGAACACGAATAACCCTCACAGAGTTTTTGATAGAATCGATTCTTCTTTTTACCGATATTCTGAACATTTTTCTGAATTCTAGTTTCAGTAAATGATAGTATAAATTATATAACCAGCTGATACCCTCGCGCAGGATCGAGTGCGATGGAGGGCTCTGGTTGTCTCCCTTTTCCCCTAAATAGGGTCGCAGAGGGAATTCTATTAATTTATTAAATGCTTATATATCTACAAGGTTCATAAAAAACGACATTAACCATGTGCTATATTTTATTTTGCATTTATAAGAGGCAAGCATTTGATCCATAAGATCAGTTCCCCTTTTTGACTTATTATAATCAATAATTATTACTACTTTTCGTTAATTTCTCGACATAACAGAGTCATAGTGAATAAATGAGAGTAGAATATAGCTGCTTTTCTTTTTTTGGAACTAAAGAAACTAATGAGAATGTTCCCATGAAAACATGAAATCGAAGCTTCTTGTGTCCAATCATCTAGAAAATTATGTGGTAGGTATATATTGCTTATTTTTTCGTATTGTTCCTATCAAAGTGAGTCCAGAACACTTGGAAGTACCATGTCAGTTGTTAAGTTGTAAAAAAATATGACATGTATTCCTCTTTTTCAAAATCTTTTCTCTCGTAAATTTTCCATTTTTTTAAATAACTCTTTTAGCTCTCATATTGGTAAAATTTGTGAAAACAGATAATATAGCTTCTGCAGTAAATATTAATTGAAATGATTGTATTGGAATTTCAAGTACTTAGACGTAATATGATTTTATTTGCCGATCCACTTATTATGTTGCGAGGTGGTGTCCTTCCAGATAGTTGAGAAGCTAGATACCAAATACTTGAGTCTATAGTAACAGGATGAGCTTCTCTGTTACTATCACTATATCACGTTCTTCATTCATGTTTTCATCTTCACTGACATTATCGCTGTAATAGAAAGTGGTTGGTGACCCAGCGGTTACAACGCCGGCTTTCGTACTGCGGACGCCGTGGTTCGATCCCAGGTGCCGACCATCTTCCTCTTTCACGACACAAGCTTTCAGTAGCTTACTGTGAAAGAGTCAAGGAGTGTATTTGTGTTAACTTTGAGTGAGCACAGATACAATAAAAAAAAAAAAAATTACCATTATCACTTAAATGACCACTCCTCGTCTGTGTCTCCATCAGAATTATGATATGTAGGTATATTGTATATCTCACTAATTTCGTCATTTAAAATTTCATTTGCCATATTTTATTTAACCAAAACACACGTGCAAACTCCGACTTAGTATTGAGTTCATACTGGACTGCTGAGGCGCTGAGGAGGGTTTGACTGACAATTGTAATAAAAATGTTAATTGATTTACTACGTTCATGGACTATTATTGTTTGTGGTTTCTGCGAATTCTGAATCAAATCACAGTATTGGAGGAGTACTGAGAAGAAGGCGACATATTTAAAAAAATAAATACCAAAATTGACCGTTAAACTATCCCAAGCGCCTGAGAGGCGCCATAGATACATTAACGGTTTCTATTTTTGTATGCATAATTTTATCCATCCACGCATTTTCCGTAAAAATTATCACAAAGTTTTTCCTTCACGTATTAATAAACCTATAGATTATTATTATCATTTTTTTTTATCTTTCACGCCGTATCCAGGGGGGACCTACTGACATCCAATCATTCCTATCCAGACAAACAAACGTCTTTCACTTCACTCAAGAATATAAAGTTCCGTTTACATAGTTTCCTATTCCTTTTACTCCTGTCTTGATTCTCCTCTAAGATGACACCGATATGATCAGCCCAGGTCAAGCTAGGTCGGCCACGTCTCTCTACATCCAATCTTTCAAAATGATCTATCCCTTTTCTTGTTGTTTAGCTCCTTTTGAAGGTTAATGTTGAGCCATTGAATTTCTGGCATCGAGCTTTATTAGAAATTTGGTTTACCTTCCATCAAATATGAATAATATTATGTTTGCTGCTGTTGGTTAGGTTTTAAGTTACTATTTCTTATTATTGTTTCTATTTCTGTAGAAGAACGCGCCGACAAATCCATTTGTATGGATTTGGCGCGACTTCATTATTGTACCTTAACTTTGTAATAATTAGTTTTTAATCTAATAAATAAAAAAAAATCGAGAGAAGTTCTAATATAATGGTTGGTAAGTAAGTTAAAAAAACAGTATTACAGATTATTTGTTATAAAACAAATAAAAAAATATATCACTATTTTTGAATTTTATTTATTAAAAAAAAAATTACATAATTTACATATTTATTTATTTACAATAAAAATAATTATAAAAAAATATTATAGTCCATAATATTATGAGTGTTGACATCAATCATGAAAAAATATAATTAAAATGATACCCTAATTAATAATATTATAATATTAGATCCTTAATAATTTTATAGTCACTCATTCTGTTGGATAAATAAAATTTAATAATTATAATAATGTATAAAATCCTTTATTTACAACAATTTATTTAAAAATACCTTAATTAAATTTCATACCAATACCCCTATTCGCTATTAGATCCGCTAAAATTAAGAATCCACCAAAAAAATGTATGAAAAAAAGTAAATTTAAACTGACTGTTCCACTCAAATTATCACAATTCCTCTAAAATGACCCGCTATTGGATCAATTGAAGCGGCACCTTAGAAAGACCCGCCAAAATTTTAGAGGAACCGCTTTTCTGCCATTTTTTCTCAAGATATCTCTCTTAAAAACAACAATCAAAATAATTTATTATATTCAGTAAAAATATTATTTTTCTTTTGTTTTAATCATAAAATATACATTAATAGTGGTTATATTTCTTGATCGAGATGAATTTGTTTGAGAAAAAGGAAATTTGGCGGCCATGATGATAATTATGACATGAGGAAATCATTTGTTTCAAATCACTCGCAGCTATATTCACTTCGATCAATTTCTTAAGCAATATCATTCACTTGGATTGGTTGAAGTCGCTTGGCATTGCTCGCGAAATTCAAAATTGTAGTTGATGCTAAATTTTAGCGGATCTGATAGGGAATTGCATATATATGTTATATTTAACTTTTGTCTTTCAAAATCGCATCATTTCCTTGACTACATTACTCCTATCAGCTTTTAAATGACTACCTAATATTCCAAAACTAATATCGATAATCAATTATTATTATTATTGTCTTATCACACAAAAAAAGGTTTTCAATTTTTAATTACTTTGTTAAATGACATAAAAATAGTGCATATTAATATTTGAGTAGTGAAAACATTGGGTATTAGGAATGTTTTCAAAAATTTAATAATTATTTATGTATTAAAGAATGTCTTTTAATGCTGGAAAAGGTTATAGCACAATTAATTCAGATACAAATATTTTTTTAAATTATTTTGTAAATATGTATGAATAATATTGTTTCAACTTTTAATGCGAAAAAGACCAGCTAAAAAATTTTAATCTCTTGAGAATGTATTTTGATCGTTTATAAAATAAAAATTAATATTAATATAAGAATAATAAAAACTTTAATTCTGTCATTTCTTATCAAACATCGTTCTTCACAATCAGCTGGCATTTAATTTCTACAACCAGTATTTTTTTTTAATTATTTTTTATTATTTCGTTAATACAATTTTTGTAAATAATTCAGCCCCGTTGATTATTTTATTTTATAAATTAGTTGGCAAAATTCACGGATATATATTTTTTAATTATTTTGTAAATATATTTTTTAATTATTTTGTAAATACATTTTTTTTAAATAATTCAGCCCCATTGATTATTTTAATCTATAAATTAGTTGGCAAAATTCACTGATAATTTTTTTGTAAATTATTTTGTAAACAAGCATAATTTATTTTTTTATTATTTTGTTACGTGATAATTTTTTTTAAATAGTTCCGCCCCAAGGATTTTTTTATTTTCTATTATCTTAGGAATGTATTTTGACTGTTAACAATATAATTAATTAATATAACTTTAACACACTTAGATTTTACGCTGTACATTAACTATTACTAAATTAATTAAATATCACTGCACCTTATGGAAAAGCAGGAAGGATATCAATAAGGGTGACCACAGTCGTAGTTTACAAAAATTATTACACAATTTTATAATGTCTTGCACTACTATATTACATAAATTAAATTAAAGTTCAAAATATAACCTCTGAACATGTTTTATATAATAAAACTAAAACTAAATACAAAAAAGTATTACAACAGTTGGTCAAATTTATAAAAAAATACACAAATATGGAATTTAAATGTAATCTTTAAGAAAATATAAATCACTCTATCACAAGTGATCCCGTTTTTTTTACCACGTAGAAGAGATGTTAATTAAATTAATTAATTTATACCTATTTTAAATATTTTTTTAAATTTCATTTTTTTATCAAATACAAAATAAACAATCAATTAAGCTTATCTATATACAATTCTATAAAACAAAAAAATAACAACTAGATTCAGTAGGTAGACATTAAAAAAATGAGCAATATTTTATTTTTGGCATATTTACAGTAAAAAATTAATTAAAAATGTTAATCATTATTGAACACAAATGTAATGGCATACAAAATGAAATTTGTTAAATTTCTACCAATATGAGGGACTATTGTTTGTAGTGTCTAGCAATATGAGGGACTATTTTGTAGTGTCTACCAATATGAGGGACTATTGTTTGTAGTGTCTACCAACATGAGGGACTATTGTTTGTAGTGTCTACCAATATGAGGGACTATTGTTTGTAGTGTCTACCAATATGAGGGACTATTGTTTGTAGTGTCTACCAATATGAGGGACTATTGTTTGTAGTGTCTACCAATATGAGGGACTATTGTTTGTAGTGTCTACCAACATGAGGGACTATTGTTTGTAGTGTCTAGCAATATGAGGGACTATTGTTTGTAGTGTCTAGCAATATGAGGGACTATTTTGTAGTGTCTACCAATATGAGGGACTATTGTTTGTAGTGTCTACCAATATGAGGGACTATTGTTTGTAGTGTCTACCAATATGAGGGACTATTGTTTGTAGTGTCTACCAATATGAGGGACTATTGTTTATGTTTATAGTGTATAACAATATGAGGGACTCAGACAGATTGGTACCTACACAATATTGGAATGAACCATGATGAATTAATAGCATGAAAGACCTAATACTCTCTGTGTCTAAAATTCAACACGATGATTGCATCAATAGAAAACTTAAGGATAGTGAGAGAATTTATGGAAATATTCAAACTCGGCCAAGACCGCGACAGTCCTGCTGTCGAACTGAATAAAATTAAGTATGCAATTACATTTACATGTCCATTTTATTAAAATTACAATAACACTAATAAATGAGCAATGATGTATTATAAAACAGTTTATCAAATACATTTCACATTATTGACGATCGTAATATTAATAATAAAGTTTAAGGCACATTGTCTACAACATTGTTTGTAAGTAACTTGACAATAACAATCGATTAATTATTGTATGAATAACATCAGACCCATCATTAAATATGCCTCCGTTTGTCTATTATAAAATACCTCTTCGATGAGCATTATAACTCCTGTATTTTCTGGCATTAATTAATTATTCTAACTACACGTCTGATAAATCTCAATATTATTATAATTTACACAATAAGACATCGAAAACAATAGAAAATCAGTCTCATCAGAAAGTTAAAATCTCATATCGGAAATATACTTGTGTTGCAAGTTGTGATGCGACGAAGATCTTTGTGGAGTTCTCTGCGGTTGTAATGCGTGAGTCGAATGAGAGCGCATCGGTTTTTCACTGGGAGATATCTTACGTCCTATCCTGGATCTATCGTCTACCTTCCTTCCTCTTTCGTCGTAGGGATTTCTGGGTTTGTTATTTTCAAAGCCGTTTCTTCTATTTCCTTCTTGTAACTGACGGTGCCAAGCGAGATCGGCATCGTGTCCATATAAATCTAAAAATTGGGGAACAAATTGGCTTTGTGACGTGAGTTGATGATGGGATTTCCTCCAGCCTTCCTCGTAACGTCTTCTCGTTGTTTCATCTTCAGCGGCGCGTCTTCTTTGCGATTTACTCGAGCTGCTTTCGCTGGAATCTTCTCCCGATGTTCCAATACCCAAATCCTTATCATCATTATAACCTTTGAAAGGAAGAGCTTTGAAATTTTTAACATTGTAAATGCTCTCATTTAAGACCAATTGGGGATGTGGAATGCAGTAAGGATGTGGGAAAGCCTTTTCTACTTTGGACATACTGATTTCCTCATCTTCTTTAATTCCGCTGCAAGATGCTGGTCCGAACAGAGAGAGAAGTACAGGCAACAAAAATACTCCGTGCATTGCACCGAAAAATATAACCATGAACACCATTTTGAAGAATACTGTAAATATGTAGCTATCAGCCAAAAGCAAAGCAACTACACCTAAGATGGTACTAGTTGCACCTTGGACAATAGGAAGACCTAAGGAATAGAGACATTCCCTTACTTTGCCATCAGGGGTCTTGGCTTTTGAAGCCATGTACGCATAACAGATGTGAGCTGTGAAATCCACAGAGAACCCAATACACATAATCAAGTTGATCATAGAGATGCAGTCGAGGTTGACGTTCCAAAGGGCCATGTAGCCTATGACTCCGGTTTCGATAGAAATGATGCTGAAAGCCACCCAAAGGGAGCACATGATGTTGGGAATGAAGATGAAAGATATGGTCATCATAATGATCGCTCCTACTATCATACTTTGCAATGATACCGGCCGAATCAATTCATACTGGAAAAAGAAAAAGAAATTATTAAAGTACCCGTTTATTAAATCAAAATTTAAATTGTTATTTATGAAGATGGGAAGGATAAATCTCACCTGGTCGAAGAAAACGAAATAAGGATGAAAGACGCTCGCATTTAAAGGAGAGTCGTGACAAATTTGTCTCAGTTGTCTCGCCATGTCCTTCTCAAAGTTGGTGTCACTCACGTTGACCGCTTGTATGAGGAATCTGGATGCCACAATTTGGGATTCGTCCTCGTTGAATTTCACGTCTAAAGAGAAGGGATTTGCCGGATACAGCCACAGCTGAAACAGAAAAAGATTTTTGTTATAAAAGCCCATGGGAATCCTTAAATTATAGTCGATTTATTAGCGCTATAGAGCGGTTTGATGCTGTGATATAATGTATTTTTTATATCGTACATGTGGCCGTAGTTAAGAATCTTCATCTCCCCCTGAAATTAAGTTGTTTTCTTTGGTAAGTACCAATGCGTTGATACAATGCCGAGCTCTATGGTATATATCAGGATGTCAGCGTAGTCAAGTTCATCAAGACTAACAGACTATGCTGGCTAGGACATCTGTTTTGTATAGATGACCAGGAGCTCCCAAAAAGAGTACTATGTAATGATCTAGTTGGAAGAAGAAGCGTTGTAAGGCTTTCAAAGCTGAAGTTGCTGCAGACTTCAGGACTGGGGCGTTTGGAGACGTTTCTAGGAGGTATCTAAGATCCACCAAGGGTTGTGACGCTGAGGATGTATATATGTATGTAAGCATCAATGCGTCTGCTCTTATGAACATAATATGCGACTAATTAACCCCTTCCGAAAAGAAATTATTTTCTGTCTACGACCTTGATTTCGTACACAATACACGCAAATGTTGATACAGCCACCAGTCTAACAGCACTTTCTCTCAGTCAGCCGGCTCCATCCAATTTCAAACTTCAATTCTCAATCAAAGGTAGGAATTTCAAGTTTGAAACACAGAAAGTTCTGACCTGACATTGAATTGAATCTGGGAACTCTTCAGAACAATAATTAGACCATATGGTAACCTTTCGCTGGGTCATTACCTTAGTTACTTGTATTACAAAATACAATATTTACCTCTTTTAGAGTCTTCAGAAAAGCTTTCTCATTGTCGATCGTAAAGTTGTAATCCTCTTTATTTCTATCAACGTAACTAACGAAAGATCTAAGCCAGGATTCTGTGTACAGTGGTGATGAGATGTATGACGTATTCTCTAACTTTCTAGTTAGATCTTCCACCTGTGCCTGGATCACCGGATCTGAATAATTGTAAGTTCCACTTATGATAACCTGGAAAGGGAAAAAACCAGTTAAGATCGAGAACCAAGATCTTTAGTCATACGAATATCTGAACATTTTGCATGTTTAAAACTGCGTTATAACACCGTTATGACGGGAATAGTTATTACGACATAAATCGCTCATACCACGCACTACTAATAATCAACCATATACCGTGTTATAACTATACCGTGGAATACTTTGGCAACCTCGCATTTATCAATGAAGCTTGTGATTGTTCCATACTACGGGGTTGATTTCTAAGCATTCCGTACGAACCCGATTGGACCCTCGAGAAAGCTCGTGTGCGGAATATCGCGAGTATGTATCCATACAACATTTTGTTACTTCACGCCAGCGTAAATATTTTTTTTTTGATCAATTGGCCGGGAATCAATTGCCCCCTATAACAACGCGACCCTTGTTGGGTCTATTGTGTTTGCCACTTTGATTACAGAATGCCGTCGAGCCCAATGTCCACCCAGAAGTTGACAATGGTTTTTGCGGCGATGTTTGGGATATCCTCTGGGTATAAACTTCCCCAGGTGATTTCGGCGTTTGCTCATCAATGGTATGCACTCGCACAGAATGTGGAGTGGCGTTTCTAGGGCCTCCTCGCACACCCGGCACATATCTGCATTTTGAATCTTCAGGGTTGTCATGGGCTTATTTAGCCCACAATGTCCCGTTAGAATTCTTACCATGATGCGTAGTTTTGTTCTGCCAAGTGCTAGAAGCTCCTTAGAGAATTTTTCGTCATAGCCTTTGATTAGTGCTTTGGAGTGTTTAAGCCCCGGGATATTATCCCATAGCACTAAGGCTCATGGTGATGCCGCAGTATGGCTCAGGGCCACACATGGTCCCTCCAGCTCCCACTTTCGCAAGTTCGTCAGCTTTTAAATTGCCTTCGATACCCTCGGGTCCGGGCACCCAGCGTAAAATGACCCTGTTCTTAGATGCCAGGGTGTTGAGAAACTCCTTACAGCTGTTTACCAGCCACGAATTGCTGCTCGCTGATGAGAGAGCCAGCAGTGCAGCCATGCTGTCAGAGTTGATGTAAATTGTTTGATTAGTGTGGTGCTTTTGCAGATTAATCTCAGCACATACTAGTATGGCTAGGACCTCTGCCTGGAATATGGATGCATATTTGCCAAGATTCATTCAGCGTAAATGTTACGGAAACATAGAATAGGAGTTCTGGAGAGAATGACCAAAAAATATACCTACTAAATATAAACTTTTTGCACAATTATAGGCTTGGAATTGCACTTTCGTCCAAATAAAAAAGCTTGTCAGTCAGAAGTCAATGATGGGTGTGAGCTACATATATAGGCTCAAAAAGTTTTAAATTCGTATACTTTTTGGGCATTCTCTCCAGAAATTGAGTGGGTATACGAATACACAAACACTTCGATTATCAGGTAGGTACCTACCTACTTATTAAAAAAATATTTAGGGAAATGGAATAATTCTTTTTAAGTATCAAACATTACCACAATTATAACCGCAAGAAACTGGGAGAAATAAAATCGAACATACTCGCAGTCTTCCATATGCTTATTGTGATGGTGTGCAAAAGTAGCTATAGGAAGGTGTATTTACTAAACGAACCAACACCCAGAGCTTGAAAGTAGAGTATATTTTCCCAATAGTTGATACGGTCACCAAGGAATAACCAGAAAGAACTGTCATCGCCTGCTAATAAGTTGTTGTTTCCATGGTGTCCAGTATCAACAATTAGGAAAATATACTCTATTTTCAAGTTCTAGGTCTTTGTTCGTTTGGTAAAAATGCACCTTGAGATGCAGATTTTTCAGTAGGATTACCTGTATTCTGTACGGAAACTCTTTGAAATAATGATCTTCCAAATCGAAGAATTTGACAGAATAAGAATCATCTTTGGATAGTTTCCTACGTTCCAACCCTTCCTTCAAGTTCGTGACTCCGTAGAAGGCACCGGACAAGTAGACGGCGAAGATGACGACCACCACACACTTGACCCAACCCCTGTTCAAGAACGGAGCCACCCTGTCTCTGAAGAAAGCCATGATCATGTGCTCCTTATTGTCGATTGGATTGTCAGGGTCTGCCTGATCGATGCCACCGGTACACAAAGCGCGGTAAAGCCAAGAGCGTTCCTCTGGAATAAAAATCAAATATATAATTGATTAGGTTCCTCCGTGATTCTGTATTTTTGTTGAAACACTACTTAACCCCTATTCTATTCCGTTGTCCCTTTAAACCCCACAACCCCCCAACAAGAGTTCTCCATTGCGCCCGATCTTGTGCAATGTTTAGGACCTCCTCCCAAATTCCAAATCTCTCAGTTCTGCTCCGAAGAAGCAGAATACAGAATGAGAAGGTCTTCCTGGTCTTCAAGACCCCAGAACAGCGCTCTTCTCGGGCAACATATGTCCCTTGACCCCACCAGAAATAATTGCCACATTTTTTTCATACAAATGACAAAACAAAACTAATCCAACTAGGTACTTATATTTTCTTTTTTTTTGCGAACAGTTTGTTTTCTTCTGAGAAGTATTTATCATATTAATAAATTTCTTCGGTAAGTCGATAGTTTCTATGACAATAAATAATAATAATAACAGGTAGGTCTACATGAATTATGTATCATTGAAAGAATCATTGTAAAACTTGATCAGAAGATTCTAAAACAACTGTTGCTACGGGTAAAATGTTAAATTATAGTTCTCAACTTGGTAATGTGAAATTGGAACCCTTTAAGAGACGACAATCAAACAATTGATGACCCTTTTCAATGCCTGTTGTCCGACAGGTTTTGCTGCTAACTGCACACCTATTAAAATTTATCAAATTTAAGACAAAGAAACATGTTTCAGTACGAGATTATTGTCAATAATTGACGTTACACTCGAAGTCTTCATACAGGGACTGCACCATTTTAACTATCATCGGAGCTATAGGTACAATACAGAGCTAGAATTTAGTTAGAATAATGACAAAATATCAACAATAATAACGACAATAGCAATGATAAAACTGATAATATTCTTGCATTCATTGCAATCACTCTATCTATAGGTACCAATTCGTTTGTTTTAAGAATGTGTGTATAAACCATAGACGAAGCTATGTTTTGTATTCTTCGAATGGCTGCAAGTAAGAAGAAAAGAATGGATGTTTGTCGGCTTACCTTTGATAGCTCTAGAAACTGGCAGCACTTTGATGCAGAGGAAAGAATGCAAGTTCTTGTTCTCGCAGTAGCCAGCTACGGCCATGCAAGCAGCGAAGAAGGTGAGATGCCAAATGAATGTGAAACAGACTGCTAAACCTGGAATCCAAGAAAATTGACAGGAATTAAGGATGTTGGGAGACTAAATTGAGGTTGTAAAAGCAATAAAATTAATCTGTATTATATTAGAATAAAATAGGGAGAGAAAAGGGCATCATATTGACTCTTCGTGTGGAACATATTAAGTTGCCATTATTTGGTGGCCATGCTCTGCGCGAAGATTGATTTGATCTCAAGTACCTATCCACACCTCCTCGACATTGGTCTCTCCTGGAAACCATGCAATATAATATTATACGCCGCGTAATCAAGCCCATGATTACCCGGCAACCAATGTTGTGGTACCTATTGCCAACTACCCCTCGCATATACCAACTGCAATTCAGAATGTCTAGATAATATGCGAGGGAGGCCGTCATCCGGCAGTGGATGGTTAAGGCTTGAAAAGAAGATAGAATATAGAACCCCCCGCGGAGTCGATATTTATGTTGTCAGAAACGGGCGATATAGTAGTAACGTTCTTTGCGCCAATCGGCGCCCGAGCCGGTGAGAATCAGCGTTCTTTGTGTTTTCATAAGAGACGAGCGCATTCGAGATTCCGTTGTGTTTTCTCAACAAAACTTGCACTACGTGAATACACAAACACTTAAATTATTATACGTTTTAGTTTAAGTAACTTACTTGAATATATACAGAATATTTTTACAGAAGGGAATGGACTCAAAACTCCGATCCAAAACGAGACCATATCTGTGACTGAAGTTATAGTAATAGACACAGCCGCTTCTGACAAAGTCTTGGCCATTCTCTCCGGGACAGTTTGCTTCAGAGAGGTCCGTCTCCAAGCCGCCAGCATGACAAAAGTGTCATCTATTCCAATGCCTGAAACAAATGAAGACGAACATCAGCCAAATTCATTCAGAAGTACAAGAAACAGCAAAGGAACTGAAAAGATAGAAAGAAGTGATCCGTCATCTCTATGCCCACATTTTTGTTTTTCTTTGAAGACCTTCACCCAAGCTCGAGCGATTTTGGATAATATGCCGATTGCCCATATCTATGAATAACTAATAATTACATAGATAAGTACTATTATAATAATAGTCCAGTCATATCATTGCTCTAAATACAATACGTGAGGGTGCGTGTTTACATACACATACACCAAACGAACACAGAGCATACATTCTTCTGTGCATGGTTGATATTGGACACCATGGAAACAATAACAAGCAAGAACTAATTGATTGGAGATGACAGGTTAGTATCCATTTCAACGATCAAGAAAATATACTCTACTTTCAGCTATGGCTCTGTTCGTTTGGTTTAAATGCACTGTCGTAGCACTTTCTTCTATTCAACAAACAATTAAAAAATATTATTTATTTATTCACGGCTATGTGCCATTAACAATATAAATCATGTACAAAAGAAAAGTAACAAAAAAAAAAACAACAAAAACCTCACAAAAATAATAATCAAAGAAACATAAAATTTCATTTGCTGAGATTGCTTCGGCTATAATCCTGCCATTGCTGCACTTGTTTATACACTATTTTTTGTACACTATTTTTAATATGCATAAAGAATAAAATAAATGACATCATAAAAATAGTGTATAAGTGTAAACGGCTAATATATTATGCTGCCTTTTGCATTTTAATGCACACCCGTCAAATCGCTGAATTATAAGTTTGAGACATCGATGAGAAAATTGAATTTATTCATTGGTGATGAAACTGGAACATTTTGGGTCCATAACTGACACCTTAATTTCTCCAGCTTCCTTTCTGGAACGCTCTGGACGCCACATGGACGAATTATAGGAGTTCAGGAACGATACACATGATCATAATGTATTTACAGTAGGTACTGGACAAAAACGTTGCGAACAGTCTATATAAATTGGCCATTTCATGTATGCCTAATCGGGTGTGGGTCACCGATCAAAAAACAAACTGTTTTAAGAAAAAAATAGTATTACTTATACGATTGTGTAACGAAAAATAAAGTCACAATACTGCTCGTCTTTTGGAAGCAGCAATATCCCCTATTCGGAATTTAGAACGTTCTTATTAAGAATATTATTATTTCTACGTTATTCCTATAGAATATTTTGATAATATTAGAGATCTACAAAGATATCTATTTTTTTAAAATAACTATCTACCCGTGCGAAGCTGGGGCAGACAGCTAGTTAATAAATAAATAAAAAATACGGTGTGCGTACGAAAGTCCTCGACTTATACATGACAGCAGTCGCTGTCTTTAAATTTGGTTGCTCTCTTGTTCTCTATAATTTCCAACTTTTATATCTATATTTCATTTTTTATTAAATTTCTACTTGTTGCATACATGAGATTTTTCGACATGTTGAAAATGTTGAGAATTCTCATGATTAGGAGTTTCGGAGACAAATATTACCACCTAATGGCGAACGTTGTTAACGTAAAGTGATCACACTAAGCCAGCCTTCGAAATAACAGTAGAAGACGGTCGTAAGCCCGTAGTGGTTTGTTCCATTTAAAAATCGAACATTAGTAATGAATTGTTAGAGTCATTAGTTGTTATTTTTTTCCTCGACTTATACCACTAGGCTACCAACCACTTGGTTAAATGCATGCTAACGAGTCTAAGAAAAGTAGTGCAAATAGAAGATGCAAGAATAAGTAGCTAGGCTAGTATCTTACTGCTACGACTGATTGCCTTGTCACCCCGCGGCACATATACAGGATATTAACAGTTACAGTTCCCTCATACTTGGTACAATGATAGATCACTGGTAGGTGGATGCTTGCCATCAAATATACAAGCCGCTAACTGTATTAACTGTTTAAATTATATTTTAAGAATTAGGCATGTGAGTAGGTATCTGTACTCTATAATATATTGTCTACTATTACATAAATCTATCTGTATACAAGATTTGCAATAAGGTTTTATCTGATGTTTATTTCATGAATCTGGGTTCACTCAAAGTGAACACAAATTATAGAATTTGATGAGTAGTGTACTAAGAAAAAACAATGTCCAACAATAAGCTAAAAAGATAATGCAAAGGTTATTAATTATGTAATCATCAATGATGAATGGAAGTGAAACGTCGACATTGACAAAAAAGAGGAATGTAGTATAAATGCTATAAATAAGAGAGCTCTGTGGGATATGGAAAGGCATGAGAATATTAGGAAGGAATATGGTATGGAAAGTATTGTTTTGTGACATAGATGAATGTCAATAAGTTGAGATAGTTGGGGCATGTGGAAAGAATGGATGCGAACTGAGTAACGAAGAAAATTTATAAGGTTGAAAAGAAAGGTGGAAGAAAGCGTGGCCGACCGAGAATGACGTAGATCGAACACATGAATTCCGTTCTCAAGGAAGACAATGTCTCAAGTAAGAGAAATAGGAAAGATTTTTTGATACATTTTATGTCGATGGAAAAAGCAAAGGAATTGTGTGAAAAAAGTTAACATTAAAAGACGTATCAGGTATCAGCGTTCGAAAGCGACCATACGCGATACAAAAGTCGCCAATCCAACAAATTTCTCTATTAACTACTTCTACTCGTACAATAACGGTAATAAGTGGACATCGCTGTAGCACGTGTTAAGGATCTCGAATGAAAGCTGGTCGAGTGTTTCTTTTCCTCCTATCAAGATTCCGAAATTGAGGAAAACCATACCATATTGTCAAATATATAACAACAACTAATGACTCATTCACTAAACAATTCATTATGATGTTCGATTTTTAAAATGAAACACTACCATCTTACTACCTTACTACCATCTTCTCCTGTTATTTCGAAGGCTGGTTTAGTGTGATCACTTTACGTTAACAACTTTCGCCATTAGGTGGTAATGTTTAAATCTCGGAAACGCCTAATCATGAGAATTCTCAACATGTTCAACGTGTAAAAGAATCTCATGTAGGTATACAACAAGTATTAATTGATTGATCATAAAGCACATATACTTACTTATTTTCAAACTCAACACATTACAAATCAGAAAATACTATTTTACATACTATAAGAGATCTACGGTTTTTACCAATTGACAAAATTAACTTCCGAAAGAAAAAACGTATGGTCGAAGGAAAGTGGTATGTCATATAACTTTGTTCGTTGGTTACTACATAGGTACATAGTTTTATTAATTTTAAAATGAAGCATAAAAAATATACTATTTAGAACTAGTGTATCTATACGAATGATTTAGACTCACGTTTGTCAAAGTCTTGCAATCGCACGCAACATTAATACCGTGTCTTCTTCAAACTCCTTTGGAATTAACAATCAATAAATTTCGACATCGCGTCCAAGACATATTGCCAAGTCCTTGAATTGTTGGTCAGACTGAGTGACAGGGATTTCACTTGAGTATCATTATTCTGAATGTAGCGTACTGTGCGAATGTGTTTTGAAGATTTTGTAGCAAAATTGTGGACTGTCTTTTAAAGATGATTTCTTCTTTCTTTGTGGCTACACCTTGAACATTTCTTGTCAACTGTTATTAATCTTTTCCCATGAATTTTCCCTTGAGGGTGGCTTTTATTTATTAATTCTAATAACATGGCTGAAATAACATACATCCTGTCTGTTTAGTTAGTCGGTTTTAGCTTAAATATTCAATTGTTTGGTCCGAAGGTACATGGTGGTATTTATTTAATACTTATATTAGAAACTAGCTATCCCGACAGACGTTGTCCTGTAGTCCTTACTATGAATGCTGTTCTCAAAATTTGTAATTCATACAAAAATAAGTATATTTAAAATATTTTAAAATTTAAAAAAACTTATTTCTTAAAGCTCGAAAAAAAATTCATCAAAAATCTGCGTAGATTCCAATATTTTTTTATGTCAATGGTTGTCAGGTAAAAAATATTTATTTTTTTATATAGACTTTTTCATAGATGGCGTTGGCTTCAATTGCAATATCATATTTTATATTATTTCTTATGCATTTTTCAATTTTTTAATAATTGTTCTGTAATCCGGAGCGGAGAAGAATCCAATAAGTCAAACATCGGAAGAATATGTTCAGATATATGTAAGTGTTCGCACTAACCCGACTTTTTTATATTATAGGATGTAAAAACGAGTCTCAATTTTGTAAAACCACTTCTGTATTAGTGTCTTTTACTATTAACTTTAGTTTCAACTGTTCTGTTCATAGTGCTACTCATATTTGTATACTTTCTTTAAATCAAATTCGTCTTAGTATACTTCCGTTTAAATCAAATTTGTCTATGTATACTTTTGTTAAAATCAAAAAGTCTTACTCCATCCGAGGTAGAAAGCGGTGGCTTGCAAAAACCGGTTAATGGTTATTTAAAATTAAACGTGGTATTACAAAATTTAGACTTGTTTTATCATTTCTAATAATATGTTTGTTTTAGTTTAATTTAGAGCCTTGGTGTTGTTTTCCACACGTAACTAGGAAAACGGATTTCAAATGCGTCTAAGCGATTTATTATGTCAACTTTCAGTACCAGGTTGAGTAGCAAATGTTTTTTTTTTTACCCATAGCGTCGTGTCCTTTAACGGGTCGGCAGAGAGAACGGACCTCCACTCTTCTCTATCCAAGCACATATATTTTCGTTTTCCACCGACGACGTACCGTTTCTATACAGCTTCTCCTATTTCTTTTGCTTCTGATCTGGCTTTTCTAGAGGTTGGAATCGATATGTTCTATTCACGTTATTCTCAGTCGAACACGCCTTATTCTAACTTTCCTTTCAGCTTTATCAGTTCTTTTTGTAACCCTATTCGCATCCATTCTTTCAACATGACCAAACCAACCCAACTTATTACTAACATTCTCATTTCTTTTCATATCCCACAGAGTCTTTTTGCATATTCTTCGTCGAGCTCTAAGAAAACTATTATTTTACTCGTCAGAAATATTGCCGATGAATTTCAACTGTCAGATTCTGATAATAGTGTAATAAATATAATTACCACATCATGACGAATGTGCGTGACGCATAACCTTGGTGGCCAGTGATTGCACGGTAAATACACAATATGCGTTTGCTAATACGACTTAGTGACAATATTAATAATTATTATATTTTTATTACTTAACACTTTTCTTTAACTTAAACACGGTAAATTTTTGTAATTTTATAATTCTAGCTAGATCTTTTACGATATAAGTAGCAGCAAATACCGTCGGACAAGAGGCATAAAAAGGGTCATTAATTGTTTGTTTGTCTATAAAACTTAAAGGGTCCAATTTTACTTTCCCTCGTTGAAGATTGCGGAGAATTTATATCACTGAGCCAGCTTTTATAAAAGCATTTTAACACGATAATAAATTAACCAACATTAGTCATATTATGTTTAGCAAATTGAATCGGTAAAAATTGTAACATTAAACCTTAGTCGCAATCCATAATACAAAACACTTTTATAAACATTTTAATGTATAAATAAATGTTTTGTAGTTATATATTATTTATTTATAGTATCAAACATATCAAATAATTGATCAAAAAATACAGATGTTATCAATTTATTTGTACATTAAATTTTATTTCCGTCCATTTGATTGCAATTATTTATTTGATTATTAAATTTGACAGTGTCCATAGGGTTAAGTTAACCGACCTCGGTAGCCTAGTTGTACTAGCGTGGACTTCAGATCCGGGGTCCCGGGTTCGATTCCCGGTCGGGTCAAAGTTTTTCTAAGTATTTTTTCATTTGAAATTTCTACCCGGGGTTGGCCTGTCTCAGATTGGACGGGACCGGTTGACTGGAAAAAATTGCCTCAGGCAATAAGTTCCGCCGGCTATACTGACTCCTTTGTATAGAAAAGTGTTATATTATTATTATTATTAAGTTATACCTATGATTTTCATATATTTGGGTATATTATTAGATATTATAAGTTATACGGGCAGACTAATACGCGGAGCTGTCAAACTGTTTTCAAACGAATGGCCGACATTTTCATCAGTCATACCCCCTGGTATACCTACTATTCGCGTTATTTTGTATTAATTCAATATCACATTATTCGTATTTAATTGAGAAAACAAAATTCAAATAGGCATAATAATATTTTCAGTACAAACAACAACATACCGCAATGGTCGTTGGATTAAAAATGGCGGAGAGTGATGGTCTGTGGGACTGCCAGTTTATATCTAGGTTCACTATTTATGTTAGTTACGAAATAATTTAAGCATCCACTACCCCGATTACCTATCAGATAGGTACGCTAAAATTTAGCATGAGTTAAAATTTGTATTTTGCGGACAATGTCCGATTCCCTATCAGATACGCTAAAATTTAGCATGAGTTAAAATTTTAATTTTGCGGACAATGTCAAGTGATTTAATCAATCCGAGCGTTATTGCTGAAGAAATCGATCGAAGTGAATAAAACTCCGTGAATGATTTCTCCATGTCAAAACTATCATCATGGCCGCCAAATTTCCTTTTTCTCAAAAACAAATCATCTTGATCAAGATATAAACGTAACTTTTATGATGAAAACAAGAGCAAAATAATATTTTCCCTGAAATGATATCTTATTTTCTTTTGATTGTTGTTTTTATTTGATTGGGCTTTCTCTCAGGTGGTCGTCGACGTACGCGTCGGAGGGGCCCGATAGGACATCGGAAGAAGAAGAAGAAGTTTTTTTTAAAACAGATAAGTAGCTGAGAAAAAAAATGGACACGAGTAGTTTTGACGCGGTTCCTCTTAAATTTTGGCGGGTCTTTCTAAGGTGCAGCTTCAATTGATCGTATGGAAGGTCGTTTTAGAGGAATTATGATAATTTAAGCGGAACGGTCCGTTAAAATTAACTATATAATGTTTGTTAGTTGAAATGTCTAGGTGAAAATTAAGTCTAAATAACTAGCTGAGGAGTTTGACAGTAGCCCAACAACACAGTGACTGAACTGAGCATAGCTTTATTGGCAATCATAGCGTGTAATAGCTTCCCTGACATTGTCTCTAACTCAGGAACTGGCCTAAAGAGACAGTGAATCTGACGCATTATACGTAGTAACAATTGAATATTGTGCTAGTACCTACTACGTAACATACAACGATGATAATAATATCATATCGTTGTGCAAGCGACAGCGAATAAAGACCGCTGTTATAAATATTTCAAAGTATCTTTTATTATAATTGCTAAAGTTCGTTCGTAACTAGGTATTTTCGGGAAACACTAATCAGACGCTAAATATTATCTTACAGATGACAAAACAAATCCAACTAGGTACGGGTGATATTTTTTGTATTTTATTTTTTCGTCTGTATGTCAATATTATGATAATGCTATAGTTTCTACGCCGACAAATCTTCCGATTTGGCGTGATTCAATCATAGTTACTTGTTTTTGTAAATAATTATATTCTATACGAAGACGAGGAAGACCCTCTCACACTGTGTTCCGCTCCTTCGAAGCAGAGCTGAGGGACATGGACATGGTGTGGGAGGAGGTCATAAACATTGCGCAAGATCGAGTGCAATGGAGAGCTCTTGTTGCCTCCCTATGCCCCTGAGTGGGGTGGAAAAGGGAGAATTGATTGAATTGATTGATTGATTGATATTTATATCAATAAAAAATATTATAACAAAGAAATATTGTGTAATATACTTGATCAAAGATTCCTAAATACAACTGTTGTTACGGGAAGAAGTGGTCAACGGACTGTATGTCACATCGACACAAATGAGCTATTGTGACATCCTGCAATTTGTTGATGAGATATTGCCTCTTTTTGAACCTATCTTCAGAGACCTCTTGCAGACTTCCAGTGCCTCTTCCTGGCTCCTACCCTTCACAAGAAATCTTTTTAATCTCTATTTGCCTCCCGAAGGATCCCTAGGTCCTAGCAGGATCCTTTTTCCTGATTATAACAATAAATCTTTTTGATCATGTCACATTGGAATACTAGTGTGAAGGTCCTGGGTGTATCCTTAATATCGAATCGTTTCTGTGGAGGAGCTAGGAGTTCCTTCCACTTCAATATACTCTACAGAGATGCCAGGTGCATCCTCCATATCCAACATCTTCGTTTCTTCAACAAAATGTTCAATCGAAAAACTTTCACGAAGAGCTGTAAAATAAATAGTCCGTCCCTATACGACCCCGCAATGGGAGGTGAAACTTAAAGTCACCCTGAAGTTATCTGGTCAAGATAATAATATTATATGGTTTGATTCTTTGATCATATCGATACCTACCATATTTGATGAAGGCCAGAAGCCCTAGATAAACTGCATTTGGCGATCGACTGAAACGAATTTTTCGACAATGTAGAGTAGGAAGAAAATATCTGTCCACTTTTTATAGTTTTAATATAAGTGTCTTTGTTTGGTTTAAATAATTTTTTATACATACATTCCAGTTGACAGTTCATTTTTTCGCACTCTACATTGACGAATCTTCGTTTGTTGTCGAACACCAATTTCAAATTTTTACGGGGGCAGATCAGGATTAAAAGAATGAGAGAGAGAGAGAGAGAGTATAATTTAATAGAGGATCGTATGATTTCAAAAGCTGCATTAGAAATGGCATTTATGAAAAAGCCAAGCAATTACTGTGTCTAAACGAAGGGTTATAAAAAAAACGATAATTAGATGAACATTCATGAATCAAAGTCTAAGCTTGAAGGGATGTGGCGTTTGTACATGATTATAATTTTCCCAACGATTCTGTCGACATACATAAGCCGGGTCACGAAAATAGTACTGGTGAACTCTAAATTATAACGTGCATAGATTGACGAATTGTGGCTGAATGGTCTGTTAAAGGGGTCAGCCATTGGGACATTGACTTCGGTTGGTAATAATGATGGATCACCATCAAATGACAGACGCTAAAAACTTCCACTGGCTAAATTAATGGCGGTGATAGTTCCTGATATATAATAATAATTCTGGACTGCGTTGGAAGCAACTGGTCAGAGAGAAATGCAGCAAGAGTATCATTAAACACTTGACGTCCTTCCTCTTTCTGGCATTCTGATTTCTTGAATATGCGTTTTACAAGGAATAATTTTTTATCAAATGTGTCAAAGAAAGAAACCTTAAATTGACAGATAATGCTTTCACTTACCTATCATGAGGAAAGGGGCAGCCAAGTTTATGCCGATGAAGACCACACCAAGATACATGGCAAAACCGAAAGCAGCTCCAGTAGCTAATATGGCTGACAGGATACCGAATAAACCAAGCCAAGGTTTGGAACGAACCTGAAAACAAACAGACCAAAAATATAAGAATAAAATTATCCGCCAGATTTGAGTAAAAAAAATAATTTCATAGATTATTTAATTTGAGGTGAAAAACGGTATAAATTCTTGACACCAGCGACTAAATGATCCTAATAGATGTCACGAAGTCCTTGCAAGAGAAGAACAAGATGACATCTCTGATGAAATAGTATGCTTTGACAATTGACTAAGACTTTAATACTGTATGCTCGAAAGCAATAACCTAAAATATAGTACGCTGCTCTAGATAACTATGATTATTTTTAAGGGCAACCATTACGCATTGACGAACTTGAAGATCAACCACCATGACTATGGTAGCTCGGATAAATACAGAGAGTAACGTTTAATATCTACTAAAATCAACTATTTTATACCAAGAACAGTTTCTGGTGGTCGAATGAAAATATACCGACATTTTTATCATGACGATATTAAAGATCCAATGTGAGATTTTCACCCATTCGCCTAGCAGCCATTAGGGATCGTCCAGAGGTATAGTGAGAATATCACGGGTATTTATTTATTCGTTCAATGCTCGATTTTAAAAATAAAAAATGGAGTGGTCTGTTGAATATGTCTAATTTTATTGATCTACACTTGTAATTTATATGTTTTTTTGAAGACTTTTTTTAGCACTGCAGCATTTTTTCTCCAAAATAATAAATACACGTGATTTTAAGTACGTAGTTCAATAGTTAGTATGAAATTAATCCATTTAGGATTAAAGAGTCCAAAAGAGGGCACAAAAATTTTCCTTTTTTGTCCTAATTTGTAAAGTTCAATTTATGAATATTATTTTTTTTTCAATATTTGCTACTATCCTAAAAAATAAAACGCTATTAGATTTCGTGAACGTGTTCTCTATTCTCTGCGCGAGATCGAGCACAGTGGAGAGCTCTTGTTGCCTCCCTATGCCTCTAAGTGGGATCGGAAAGGGAGTTTGTTATTGTTGTTCTCTATTCTTTATTGCCACGCCATTAAGGGCAAGGCGTGGTTGTTTGTTACTTTGATGATCAATTTATTGAGTTGTCATTGTTGTATAAAACGCCTGTATACTAATTACGAATGATGTTTCTCTCATTATCTCAATAATGTCGCATGTAATTGCTGATTTAACATTGAAAATCGAAGTCTTCGGTATTAGAAACCAAAAGATATTGGATGAAATTCTTATGTTTTAAAGAAACAAAATATTTAGTTTTTTCCACAATTTTATTCAGCTAACCGGTTTTCGAAGACCGTACGTCTTCTTCGTCAGGCTAGTAGATGTTAACTAAATTACAAAAAGTGATCCAACAGAAAATAGAAGCTATATAAATCAAAATTAGAGAGACAAACAATATTATTCTTATACACTAGAAAGAGACAGAAACAATGCGAGTGGTCAAACAAAGGCAAGTAAAGATGTTATTAAGTGCTCCAAAACAAATTTTTAAACGGAGAGAGTTAATAATAACAAAAGACATTGTCGTTAATACATAGTACCTAATCCATACCTGGAAAACTGATTCTATATTATTATTATATTTAAAAGAGAAAGTTTTTGTTTATATTTTTTTTTCCGAACATAGATACATAGCTGTATGACAAAGAATGTAATAAGAAAGAGGAGACAGGGGTGGAGAACTGATACAAAAAAAAAAAAAATAATAATGTTGAATAATCTAGCATAGACCTCCAAATAAAAATATATATTATAACAAAACTATAAAATTATTTTATCTGTACAGAGACTTAATATGTAATGTATTATACATGACATGGAGCAAAAAAAAAAAAAATAATAATATTAATATTATTAGTATTATATAGGTAGGCATATTATGTAAATTATAGAAATATTTTATCGTGTACAAAACAATAGGCAATTTATTATACAGGGTTTAAAACTACTATCCAAAAGCAACCTATTATACAAGACCATTTATTGTACAAAAAAAAATAATAATAAGTATATAGGCCATAGGTATATAATGTAAATTAATGGAGATATTTCATCGTGTACAAAACAAAGGCAATTTAATATACTGGACATAAATTTAATGTACAAGGCTTAAAGTAATAATAATAATAGTAATAGATATATAGGGCATAGGTATATTGTGTAAATTAATGGAGATATTTTATCGTGTACAAAACAAAGGCAATTAGATATACAGGACTTAAAACTACTGTCGCGAACACTTGTTTTGAGTATGAATACCTACGTATCCTAAATGAATTATCACAAACACAAACACTGATTTAGGTAGGTATGAATATCCGTATCCTAAATGAATTTTCACAAACACAAACACTGATTTAGGTAGGTTTTATACAGCACCGACTTACAAAATAGCAAAAAAAGCAAATTCGATATTACTAAATAATTGCAACTATAATCCTAAATTTACAATAAAAAACTCATTAGAATTAGTTGAGAGAATAAAAAACGTAGAAGTCCCTCATAACGCAATACTGGTATCATTTGATGTAGTAAGCCTTTTCACCAATGTTCCTATAACAGAGTTAAAATTATCACTCCAAACTCATTTAGAAATACTGTAGCGGGTTTCCCCTCACAAGGGAGATGTTGCTCCATCTTTGGCTTAGCTCAATCGGTATGTTGTGGAGCAGTCTCTCTTTCACTCTCAGTTGGTGTTGTGGTTCGTAATGAAGATAGGTCAATGTGATGGAGATGATTGTAGGATATTTTTATGAAAAAGATCACTTGAAGAAACAGAGTTTATTGTCTTGGTTAAAAAGGGCACACAAATTCACAATTTCTTTTACAACAAAAGTTATAATTATTTAATTATCGGCTCTAGCAGTTCGGTATAACGGTTAGAATTTATCACACGAACACTTGGAAAAATAGAATATAATTGAGATACCTTAACACAGAAGGCACTCTATATATAATTCTACGTTTTAAATATAATTCAAAGCAAAGTCTTTAACCGAAATTAAGTTATTATTTATCCGAGCAAGAAGCTACGTGCTTCTTGTTCAGGGTGTAAGAGCAGAGTGAGGCGTAACTAACAGAAGAGGAGGGAGTTACTTTCTTGATCCTACCAAAAGAAATTAGAAAAAGGGTGGAGTTATTTTTCTACGTAATTCCTTCAAATCACGTCAGACCCACATGACTAATAATGGTCATTGGTGTGAAAAGGATAGAAGATAATGCCCTCTTGCACTCTCACTTAAGAAAATATTAAATTTAGAAATATAGAGTAGGAGGAGTCAAATATGCATTTTTTTCCTATTTCCGGCTCCTCCCGAAAACCGTTGGATAATATGTTTATACATAACTACACAAGAAGTGTGTATAGCAAAATCTATTGCGTATTAAAAATTAATAATATTAAATCTTTATGAGATCTATTTTACATGCTACAAATCGATTCTAAGTTAATTGAAAGAAAAAAAAGAAAAAAAAGAAAACTCTTAAGTTATCTTTGGAGCAGAACACAAGGACAGTGTCATATTTCTTCAAGGTCAAAAAAAATTGATAGATTAAAGGAAACAAACATTCTTATAAACATTAGACAATACATATCTCTAGATTAGAATATTCTAAGCAGGCTGGTATACAAAACTAAAAAAAAAAAAAAAAAACTAAAAATATCTAAGTGTTGAGACATATGATGTGTCCCTCGCATAGAAGTATGGAACCAGTCTCAGGAAATTAAAGGTAGTAAGATATTGACTTTGTTTTCTGTACACATTCTTACCAGTTCGTTCGTCCGCATTTGTGCTTCATTCACGCAACTTTTGCTCCTAAAATTCATTCTTCTACTTAATACAATCATTAGTACAAAAAAAATTACATTGTCAAAGTCAAGATATGTCTAGAGACTGTGAACCAAACCTCGTGCGAGTAAGTCACAAAGAAAATTCACAACAATAAAAAAAAATATTATATAAAATACATCAGTCAATGGGGATAAGACATAGAACATAAAAATAAATAAATACAAGAATACCTTATATAATTTCCTAATAGTGCTTGAAATATTATTATTAAATGATTTTAAAATGCCTCTAACATTTCTTCAAAGTGAAGAGATGTCCACTTTTATTTTCACTGAACACTGTTTTTATAGTTAAAAGCACTCCTGAATCATAGCACATAGCTCAAAGAGTTATGGAGATAACTAAATTAGATGTTGCCGTTTGCTGTACATTTATTTCAAATTTAAATTCATACAGAGAACAAATCACAAACAATATTTGTAAGAAAATGTATAAGCAGGTAACTTAAACAATCCGTTTGCCCTTTGAAATACGGATACGAAGAAAAGAAAAGGTGTTGTTTTTCTGGCTAGCAATCGTACATAAGATGCTTCAATAAAAAGGAAAACCCAGGCGCCACTTAGTTTGAATTATAGAGAGGGCTAAACTAAGAAATACCCTTAGAGAAAAATTAATTATCATATCGTATTTTAATAAAAGAATATACCCCCATGACAATTGTAATAATTAAGTTATAGTACACAATTGAGTAGAGCGTCCTCAGTCTCAATATGTATAGGTTAAATAGTAATAATTAGACATAAAAATTACGGCGAGTTGCAACTCTATAGGAAGAAAATTTAATTAAAGTAAGAGAATAAACCTAATAATCCCTCCTAGTTTCAGAAGATTAACTAAGAACCGGCTGATTGCAGACGAAGAAGAGATATAAACTAAACTAGATAAAAAAAAAATTAAGGTATAAGGTCTCTATACAACAGTAATCATTGATATTTCAAAACCTTATTACCAAAAAAAAAAATGATTACTGGAGCTCATTCTTAGCTAGCTGGCTGTGGCGTATAGTGTTATGTACAACACGCACTGGATTTAAACAGAGTTATTTACAATCTTGGCCTGAACCAGAGATGTACCAAAAGAAACATACGGACTTATTTGACAAGTACGTTTCAACATTTACACTTCTCAAACATTCGAAGGTACCAAAAAAAAAGAAGAAGGCATTTGTAACGTCAAGATATCTCTTATACACCTTCTACTTGATCTAACCAAACCTTCCCTATTCAAGTTTCAAACAATAAAAAAAATTAAACTAAACACAAAAAAAATTGGCCGCCACTGACGAACATTACAATACGGCGAATATTATACTCAGCTGAGACTGCTGACCTACATAATTTCACGGCCACAATGGTGTCCTTAAACTTCACAGCTGATGGTCACTAGGTCAATGGCGTAGAGTATACAACTTTCTATTTCGTTAGTTGTTCCGGTGTAGGAAAAGGGAGGTCCTCTGTGACGTGATATGGGGCGGAACTTAACATGAAAAAAAAGTATACGTCTGCACTCTTCTGGTGCATACCTCAATCATGTCATCTCACTCACCGATGGTAGCGGAGAATTTGCAATGGGTGCGGCCTTGTGCTACACCTGACTATGGGGTAAAATATTATAGGAATTTAATAAAATTTGGGGTAAAAGAGCGATGCGGATTCTGCCCACAGAGAACTCATATGTCTGTACTCCTTTTGCAAACGCAATTTATAAGTCATCTCACTTCCTCCTAGTCTAAGCGGGGCAAAATACTTTTAATAATGAACGGGTTGTTTAAACATTGGGGCCGTGGTGGACTCACACAAGGCGGGTTATTTCGTTGGCGGGACGATATCCACGCACAAATTATTAAATAAAAAAAATTATTCAATAAATTTTTTGTAGGAGATATTTTTAACTTATGAAAAACACTCAACAAAGCTTATTACCATAATATGTAAGGGATAATATAAGAGGGGTTTTTTAAACTTATTTTGGAATATGATCAGGTGTCCACAGATATTACACATCATGAGTTAAGATATCAATTTATTTATATTTTTATTATATCCTTGACATGGTATACTCCGAGGGAGTTGTCAGTACAATTTCTCAATTCAAAAACGGTATTCGATATTTTTCGGACTACTTGGGACTTAATGAAACGAGGAGCTAATTTTTTGGAAAAATAGAGGGCAGCATTTGAGAGTACAAATGATCGTCTCCATACGTACTGACCTACTGACAATGTTATATCTTTGCGCCGTAGATTATAACGATCCTTATTCTTGTTAAACGCTTGTACTAACGTTTGTGCGACTTTATTATAAAGATTTTCTAAAGACGAAATGTCATTCAATCTTTGATCCAATATACTATCTGACTCGGACGGAGAATTCTGATTTACCTGGAGTGGTTTATAAAAGGAAGCGTGTGGAATGTATTCTCTACCGAACATCAAAAAATGCGGAGGATATCCGGTAGCAATGTTTGTCATAGAATTTAAACAAGAACAGATCTTTGGAAGCTGTTTACACCAGTTACGTTGGTCTTGTTCTACCAATATCGCCAACAAGGTTACTAAAGACTGATTATACCTTTCAGAGACGTTATGTTGGGGATGAAAATATGCGTTATATCTAAGATCATTTATTCCGTGGGAGTGTAAAAATTCTTTAAACTGTCGAGAAACAAACTGTTTCCCGTTGTCCATCACCAACTGTCTGGGAATACCAAAGATTTTAAAGATTCTTTCTTCTAAGATTTGAATTATACTACTGGTATTTGCGGCTCGGAGAGGATATGCCCAAGTCATTTTACTAAAATTACAAACTACAGTGAAAATGAAACGGTTACGTTTATGACTCAACGGTAAGGGACCGATAAAATCCATAGATAAGCTTTCCATAGGACGTTCAACCTTTTTAGGGTGTTTCATGAGACCATGAGCACCTTTATTGTTATGCTTATATGCCTTGCATACTTCACATCTGCTTACAATTTGTCTAACAAGGGATTGCAGTCCCTTACTGAAGTAAGTACGGGAGATAAATTCGTAAGTTTTTTCTATTCCTGAGTGACAATTTCCGGTATGGTAATCTACTATGACTTTTTCTATTTTACACGAGGGTACAACTAATTTCCAGTGATGCGAAGGTGAATTAGACAAGGAATCTTTTTTATATTTAGAGTAACGATACAAGTGTCCTTCACTTATCATAAAATTCGTATATGATTGCGGTTTCTGTGCACAAGATTTATACATTCTATTATACCAGGGGTCTTCAACATTTTCAAACGGTTCTGGAACAGATAGACTAGAAACAGGAATACGGCTCAATCCGTCGGCCAAGTTGTTTTCGCAGCCACGCTTAAATACAAAAGTGAAATCAAACTGTGAAAGTCGGCAAGCCCATCTGGCTAACCTACCAGAAGGTGAAGAAATTGAGTTTAGATATTTTAAGCATCCGTGATCACTGACTATTGTAAAATGTACTCCGTCTAAATAGCTTTTAAAGTGTTGTATAGAATCTACTATGGCGAGAAGTTCTCTCTCAGTAGTACTATAATTACGTTCTGGACCTGACAATTTACGCGAATGGTAAGCAATTATATATTCTACCCCATTTGAGTCTTTTTGGGACAGGAAACTGCCCAAGGAAACTCCACTTGCATCGCACGTTAGTGTATATGGAAGAGAATAGTCTGGGGGCTTAAGGATTGGAGCGGAAATCATTGCTTGTTTCAAGGCTTGGAATGCAAGTTCAGCTTCATTAGACCATTCGAATTTCTTACCGTCAAATTTATTACTCGTGAGGCGAGTTAAAGGAGAAGCAATCTTGGAAAAATCCTTAATGAAGCGCCTGTAATAAGACATTAATCCCAGGAATGAGCGGATTTCTTTACTGGTGGATGGTCTTGGGTAATCTTTCATAGCACTAATCTTATCTGGGTCCGTATGAATTCCCTCCCTGTCAATAATATGACCGAGGTACTTAAGCGATGATTTACAAAACACGGATTTACTGAGCCTAATTGTCAAGTTGGCTTCTTTCAAGCGCTGGAGAACAATTCGTAAGGTGGAAATATGGGAATCAAAATCTGAACTACAAATCAGAACATCATCAAGGAAACTGAATACTCTTTGTCCCAAATCGGAGAAAAGCTTATCCATAATTCTCTGCATTTCGGCGGGCACGTTTTTCAGGCCGAACGGGCAGGTAACAAACTGATACATCCCTTTGGATTCTACATAGAAGGCTGTCTTAGGTCTGCTTTCTGGACTCAAAGGAATTTGCCAGAAGCCGTAGCTCAAGTCTAAGGTGGTTAAGAACTTGGTGTCTCTCAGATTATCCAACATATGGTTGATATTAGGGAGTCTATAAGAGTCTGAGACTGTGACCTCATTCAATCTTCTAGGATCGAGAACGAATCTAGCTGTGCCATCGGATTTTGGTACACAGAAGCAGGAATTTAACCAAGGGGAACGTGAAGGTTCTATTATTTTTAAAGCTATCATTTTATCTACCTCTTTACACATCTGAATTCGTCGTACATGGGAAGCTGGATATAATTTCTGTTTAACGGGCAAACTATCACCTGTATTAATGACATGAGAAACTACATTTGTCCTACCCAAACCCATCTTCTCAAAAGAAATATTCTCGAATTCATTCTTCAGGTCATCCAAAATTTTTCTCTGCGACACTGTCAAATCGTTTATGGAGTTAAGACATTTTGGAGCTGATTCTACATTAGACGACTGTTGATCAGATATGGATGCTACAGTAACATGGGTTTTAGTGGGGAACAAACGAGGAATTATTCCTGACTTTTCCAGAAAGGGTGACCCCAAAATGAATTGGTCAGGAATGGAAGGAACAATAACAAATTTAACCTGCTGAATTTTATTGTTGTAACATAATGGCAAAACTATGGTACCTATAGATCTTATGGAATTATTGTCAACCCCACGAATATTTTGCTGACAATATTCAGGACGGAACCCTATTTCGACAAAAGACCGATATAACTGACCCCCTAGAACATTACAAGCTGATCCGGTATCAAGCAAGGCTCGGAGTTGTATTTGAGAGATAGAAAATAGCAAATAAGGGCGTCGATCTCTCTCGTTTATTACGGAAACTTTATTGACCTGCAATGTTGAAAAGAACAATTTAACACTCTGAATCCACGACAATCTTTCGCGAGCTGAGGTCTCTGGGCTCGGGAAAATTGCAGGATTCATTATTCGTTTTTTGAATTACTAAGTGGGGGAGGCGGTTTACTCACGTCAGGTAAGCGTTGGCGTGGCACAGGATTGAAGGGTTTCCTAAACTGAAATGAATGAACATTATTTGCACTGGGCCCTGACTTAGAGTAGCAGTTTCGAGCAATGTGACCTATACGTCCGCAGTGAAAACATTTAATCATAGGAGCAGAAGGCTGTTGAGAAGAAATTGATTGAACAGGGTGTTTCCTTACTATCTTAACTTTAGAGGGAGAGCGGGTTGGAACTGCAACCGAAACACACTCCAACTCCGTGCAAACTTCATCTAGCTCAGCAATTGAGTTCGGTCGCCTGGACACTAATACACTGGCATATCTGCTATCTAATCCCTTTCTGATGGCCTTTAGGATATCTGACATACGCAATGGAGACTGTAAGGACTGATTCAAAAGGGTTATACGTGAAATGTAATCACTAGCACTCTCCAAAGGTTGCTGTGATGCAGTTAAGATTTCCAATCGTCTGTTGCCTTCAGCATCAGGCAAATCGAAGCGCTTGATAAACGATTGTTTAAGCTGTGTCCAAGTTTTAACACTGTTATAAAATGTCCGGTAGAAGGTGAGTGCTTTTCCCTCCAAAAATTCAGGCAAGGCGGGGCCTAGGTTTTCCACTGGAAAATTTCGAGCTCGGGAAATTTCCTCCAATCTCAAAAAGAAATCCCTAACATCCTCGACACCGGAATAATGTTGAACTGGACATGAACTAAAATTGACTGAATGTATGATGTGTGATTGGTTAACTGTAGGATTGGGTCTATCTAAATTTCTACGAACCGGTGTAATAATTAAATCGTTGGAAACATTAGTATTTATCATCGTCACAGCCTGAGTGGCCGGCGAAGATGGCAAAAAACTATCACGAGGTGCATTAATTTCCGAGGGGCTATCCGGGCGTTGTATACCTAACAGACTTGAGGGATGATTGCAATGCTGTCCCACATCAGCCAACAAGTTAGAATTGTAAAGCTTACATTGTCTACGTAGAGACTCGATTCCCACTTCTGGTTGGATGCCTCTATTTAAAAGCGCCTTAGAAAGAGTTTTGCACGTGGCCCTATCGACCCTAGGAATAACTTGATCTATCAAGGCGGACATATTTAAGATTTAAAAATATTGAGGTGACTATCGCAAAATTCGTACGCCGTCGGCAGTCCCTGATAACGAAAAAAATATATTCCACTCAAAAGAAATTATCAATAGTTCAATCTCTCTAGCCTGCAATCTTCCGCAGTTCAAGGGAGGGAAACTCAATCCTAAAGAAATTCTATTGTGGCATATGACCGTGTCCATATGCAACAAACAACAAAAAAAAAAATAATTGCAACCGAATTCAACTTTTCATTGCCGTCGGCACCCTTTCAACAACAAAAAAATAATCCTAAGATAGGTACTTTCACTTCCCGTCGGCAACTTTTGACAACAAAAAAATCAATCTTCAGATAGGTATTTTCGCTTCCCGTCGGCAACTTTCAACACAAAAAAAATTCCCAAAAGGACTGTATGATCTACCACACTTCTCTGTACGCATCCGAATTTCAAGGGACAGAGGTTTCTCCTCATACATATATAAAAATTATTGGTGTAGCAAAAACAATACGGGCAACATAAAAATCATCTTAACTTTTTGAATTTATTTTTAACTGTTAACTATTTTTAAAAATTTTCCTCACCCGGGGATGCAGTCCTGGTTCCTCAAAGTGACTCCTGACCAGTCTTCATTGATGCCAACACGTTGGACGACATTCTGTAGCGGGTTTCCCCTCACAAGGGAGATGTTGCTCCATCTTTGGCTTAGCTCAATCGGTATGTTGTGGAGCAGTCTCTCTTTCACTCTCAGTTGGTGTTGTGGTTCGTAATGAAGATAGGTCAATGTGATGGAGATGATTGTAGGATATTTTTATGAAAAAGATCACTTGAAGAAACAGAGTTTATTGTCTTGGTTAAAAAGGGCACACAAATTCACAATTTCTTTTACAACAAAAGTTATAATTATTTAATTATCGGCTCTAGCAGTTCGGTATAACGGTTAGAATTTATCACACGAACACTTGGAAAAATAGAATATAATTGAGATACCTTAACACAGAAGGCACTCTATATATAATTCTACGTTTTAAATATAATTCAAAGCAAAGTCTTTAACCGAAATTAAGTTATTATTTATCCGAGCAAGAAGCTACGTGCTTCTTGTTCAGGGTGTAAGAGCAGAGTGAGGCGTAACTAACAGAAGAGGAGGGAGTTACTTTCTTGATCCTACCAAAAGAAATTAGAAAAAGGGTGGAGTTATTTTTCTACGTAATTCCTTCAAATCACGTCAGACCCACATGACTAATAATGGTCATTGGTGTGAAAAGGATAGAAGATAATGCCCTCTTGCACTCTCACTTAAGAAAATATTAAATTTAGAAATATAGAGTAGGAGGAGTCAAATATGCATTTTTTTCCTATTTCCGGCTCCTCCCGAAAACCGTTGGATAATATGTTTATACATAACTACACAAGAAGTGTGTATAGCAAAATCTATTGCGTATTAAAAATTAATAATATTAAATCTTTATGAGATCTATTTTACATGCTACAATACAAAACCTTAACCCAAAGCATACAATAGAAATATTAGATTTATTTAACTTATGTATTGACCAGAATTATTTCCAATTCAACAAAGTGTGGTATAGACAATTGGACGGGTTAGGAATGGGTTCACCAATCTCTCCACTTTTAGCAGACTTTTTCATGAACTATTTAGAATAAAAAATATCGATACTACCCATGTTTAAGAATCTTGGTTTTTACTACAGATATGTTGACGATATACTAGGTCTGTGGACTGGCACAAAACGTCAACTTGATTTATTCCTGACGAACCTCAATACGATTAACGACTCGATTAAATTCACGATGGAAGTGGGAGGAAACAGCATTAGTTTTCTAGATTTAAGATTAAACATACATAACAATAAAATAGAATTTGATGTCTTTAGAAAACCAACATACAGCGACAATATAATTCACGCCAGTTCAAACCATCACATTTCACATAAAATGTCAGTATTTCATTCATTATTACACAGATTACTAGAGTTACCTTTATCTAAAGAGAATTATAACAAAGAAATCAACACAATTAAAGTATTAGCAAAAAACAATGGTTACCCTGTTAATGGTATAATTAAATTATTAGAACGTAAAATAAGGAAAAGATCAGTAAAATTGATAGCACCGGGGCTTAATATAATACAAAAATCAGACAGTGAAAAATGGGCTAAATTACATTATATACCGAGAATTTCACAGAAGGTGTCAAAAATTGTTAAAGGAAATAAGAAACGAATAGCTTTTTATAACAAAAACTCATTAAGGACACATCTAGTAAATAATAAAGATAGAGTAGACAAGTTTGACAATAGTGGAGTGTATATGTTATCATGCAGTAATTGTAATGCGTCATATATTGGACAAACGGGCAGGAATTTTAAAAGCAGAATAAAAGAGCACGAAGCTAGTTATAGATTAAAGAATGATAAATCTTCTTTCTCAGAACACTTGAATAACCATAATCATGTTTGCAATTGGGACACAGACGTCAAAATCTTACATAAGTGCGATAAAGGTAGAGTATTAGATAGATTAGAGACTATAGAAATCAATAAATTAAAACTGGATAGGAACAAAATCATACTCAATGATCAATTAGATTTACAAAACTCATCGCCCCTATTAAAGCCAATACCAAAATTCTGATTATTCTTTGATAATAATAATTGATCCTAACATTATCACTTTTTCGTGTTCTCTCCCTTATGGCCTTTGATACCGCACCGCTGTATTATTGTTTCAGATACACTCCAGGGATGGTGAACATTTGGCCTCCACTACACCACATCAGCCCAGTCGGCAGCGTCGACAAGATATGGGATATACCTACAAAATATTATCTTCGACAAGTGTTTGTGTTAGTTCATTTAGGATACGGATATTCATACCTACCTAAATCAGTGTTTGTGTTTGTGAAAATTCATTTAGGATACGGATATTCATACCTACCTAAATCAGTGTTTGTGTTTGTGATAATTCATTTAGGATACGTAGGTATTCATACTCAAAACAAGTGTTCGCGACAGTAGTTTTAAGTCCTGTATATCTAATTGCCTTTGTTTTGTACACGATAAAATATCTCCATTAATTTACACAATATACCTATGCCCTATATATCTATTACTATTATTATTATTACTTTAAGCCTTGTACATTAAATTTATGTCCAGTATATTAAATTGCCTTTGTTTTGTACACGATGAAATATCTCCATTAATTTACATTATATACCTATGGCCTATATACTTATTATTATTATTTTTTTTTGTACAATAAATGGTCTTGTATAATAGGTTGCTTTTGGATAGTAGTTTTAAACCCTGTATAATAAATTGCCTATTGTTTTGTACACGATAAAATATTTCTATAATTTACATAATATGCCTACCTATATAATACTAATAATATTAATATTATTATTTTTTTTTTTGCTCCATGTCATGTATAATACATTACATATTAAGTCTCTGTACAGATAAAATAATTTTATAGTTTTGTTATAATATATATTTTTTATTTGGAGGTCTATGCTAGATTATTCAACATTATTATTATTATTTTTTTTTTTTGTATCAGTTCTCCACCCCTGTCTCATCTTTCTTATTACATTCTTTGTCATACAGCTATGTATCTATGTTCGGAAAAAAAAATATAAACAAAAACTTTCTCTTTTAAATATAATAATAATATAGAATCAGTTTTCGAGGTATGGATTAGGTACTATGTATTAACGACAATGTCTTTTGTTATTATTAACTCTCTCCGTTTAAAAATTTGTTTTGGAGCACTTAATAACATCTTTACTTGCCTTTGTTTGACCACTCGCATTGTTTCTGTCTCTTTCTAGTGTATAAGAATAATATTGTTTTGTCTCTCTAATTTTGATTTATATAGCTTCTATTTTCTGTTGGATCACTTTTTGTAATTTAGTTAACATCTACTAGCCTGACGAAGAAGACGTACGGTCTTCGAAAACCGGTTAGCTGAATAAAATTGTGGAAAAAACTAAATATTTTGTTTCTTTAAAATAAGTTCGAAGTATGTTCCACCAAGTAGCCACGGTCGAAAAGATAAATTATCTTAAATTCTTATGTGATTAATGTCAAGATAGATTGGCTTGCAGGTAGGTAAGTACCATCAAAACTTTTGACAACAATCATGCTACTAAGGAATAAAGATATAACCGAAATCGACCTTCGAAATATGGGAATATGTCAATACCGACCTCGGTAGCTTTATGGTATGGATGCTAATGTCCAATCATCAAATTTCGGGTTCGGTTCCCGGCAGGGTTAAAAAATTTCAATTTCAATTTTATTTCAAAATTCTACTCGAATTTGGCCTGTCTCATATTAGATCGGAGAGATTGGCTAGAAAATATAGCCTCAGGCAATATAATAAGTTACACCGATTATACTGACACCTTTATATAGAAAATAGTTCATTTTATTTCAATATTAAGGAGACTTAAACATTACCACCTAATGACGAATGTTGTTAACGTAAAGTGATCACAGTAATCCAGCCTTCGAAATAACAGTAGAAGACGGTCGTAAGCCCGTAGTGGTTTGATCCATTTAAAAAGCAAACATCAGTAATGAAATATTATAGTTATACATTCCGCTAATATTAAATACTCTAATTTTCGCCCTTACGAATCTTTGCTTGTTTAATATAGCTCTTAATTGATTTCTCTGCGGTGTATCTAAGCAATGAACCCTCCCTTACAGGACATTGATATTTTTTTATACTTTCTACAACAATCAGATAAAAATAATAATATATAGTTGCCTATGGCTAATCCTCAAATAGTTGCGCGTATTGGTCAGTGTTTTAAACGATTAAAATTGTAACTTACGCAATTCGCCATGTATTAACGTTATGCGTTAGTGATATTGGATAAAATTACTTGCAAGTTAATATAGAAACCTACGCAAAGACGCAAATTCCTTATGTAATTGCAAGCAACGCGATAAATAAACACCTCATAAGGATATTCTTGAGGTGTTATATACCGAGTGGAATCAGTCATTAAATGTTGACGACTGCAGCGTGAACATCTACCAACGGATAGATACAATCTTCCACCATCAAATGTTTCAACCACTTTGTTATGAAGGGTTACTTTCGCATTCACAAAGTTCAGAATGTGTGTTCGGTACATTCTGAATTTAGTAATCATAGAAAGGAATGAGAACATTAGGAAAGAAAGTACCCATTTCACACAAGCGACTAGGAACGGGGTCTATATTTTTGAAATAAATAAAATAAATGTGGAATGGATAAAACTACAAACAACTGTTGATACGGGAAGAAATATAAAACCGTCACCAGCTCTCAACGTGGTAATTAAAAATTGGGACCCTTTAAGGAACAAAATAACAGTTAATGACCCTTTTCTTTTCTTTCATGTGTTCCGACAGGTTTTGCTGTTCGTTGTATTATAACTTACTATGCGCACCTCTAGTAAAATAATTTGGAGGAAGAATATCGTATCAATGTATGTGGGTTAGCGCTGTATTCGCTAATATGTTCACTCCGCGGCCGTCAACATTTTTGATAACGTTTGGAATTTTCTCACTTAAAAGAACCATAATATGAATAAACTAAATTGTATTATTTATAGAAAACAACAAATGCACGTTTTATCAGTAGCCCTAGTATAAGTTTTCGATGATCGAAAGAGTTTCGAAAAATTTCCATACAAAAATGATCGAATGATTCGATCGTTTGATTTTCGAACACTATTTGCACCCTAATAAGCGCTTATTAACGTGCAAGTAGCTTTCGATTAAACTCGTACTAGCCCCACAGCACTAAACATAATTGTGATTTTACGCCATTTATTGAGTAAATTGGTGCGCGTCTAATGCCGGATTGTTTCTAACTTCAGTGACATCATAGCGTACAGAGTTATTGCATACCTGTCAAGGTGACATATCGGCAAAACAGGGATCTATATAAAATGGTGTTGTTTTATAGCTCCCAACGATGGCAGCTAATTAGCCTTGTCTAAATAAATAAAAATTCCATTGTTATAGTCACTCTACTTCTGCATGACGTTTGAAAGCTGCGACGAAACGGTGTCGGTAAATTTTTCAAGATGCTGAATCTAATACAACAATAGGTTGCAGCTAATTAAGTTTATACTCAGGGATAACGTTTGATGAAATATTCATACATACTTATAAATTGTCTACATAAACAAAATAGAGCTACTTATTTAAAATGCGTTTTTTTTTCACAACCAAAAAGGATTGTGCTTTAAAAAAATGTAGGTACAATATTCGTCTTCTTCTTTCTTTCAACGCGGCAATCCACTCTCGAGATAGGTACAATATTGTGTCAATAAAATAGGCTATCATAGATTATAGATAAATTTAAAAAAAAATATCATTTGTAGGTATATAGTTATGTATCAAAACATTTATTACTGAATGGTTAGGGGCTTTTTAATTACCACTTGAAAAAAATAGACAAAATAGTTCTCAGGGACATTTTTTTTACCCATCACGTTGTGTCCCGTAACGGGTAGGCAGAGAGAACGGACCTCCACTCTTTTCTATCCAAGCATACTTCTTTCGCTTCTTCCACCGACATAACATTTCTCATACACCATCTCCTATTTCTCTTACTTCTTACTTGGCCTTCTTTGAGGACGGAATCGATGTGTTCGATCCATGTCATTCTCGGTCGGCCACGCTTTCTTACACCTTTCCTTTCAGCCTTATGAATTCTCTTTGTCATTCTGTTTGCATCCATTCTTTCCACATGCCCAAACCATCTCAACTTATTAACTTTCATCTTTGTCACAACACTTACTTCCATACCATACATGTGGTATGTGACATTTTGAGGGTGTATTTTTTGGATACCTTATTTTGTAAATATGCATTATTCAACGATATTTTGTACCAAAAAACAAATGCTACGATGTTGCATTAAAATATTAAAAGTCGATGTACATTTCAGCATCTAAAAACCTTTGTTATAAATAGAAATAAATGTATATCTTTAAATTTAAAAACCTTAGTTTCAGATATTCAAATTATTTTAAACGATCAATGGGGAATCCGATTTCACCAGTCACGCTGCACGCAGACATTTGCTAGGCTAGATTTTAACTACAAAGATTTTTACCCTGGATGATTGCTGGACTTCTTCAAGGCTCTTAAAAAAAAAAAAACATAAGTTTCTTACCCAATCAGACATCATGCAGGTGATGATGGAAAACAGGCACATAATTAAGAAGGTAGATCCAAAGTAGGGTACAACGCCTCGAGTGTTCTTCTCCAACTCGTGATCCAGAGTCCTCGACGCGAAGCGGGATATTGAGATGTGCTCGAACATACCGGAATCCTGGGCAACACCAGCTGTTTCCAAGAATTTTTCTTCCCATAGTGAACCTCTGAAAAGATGAGATAAAACAAAAGTTATGAACGAGTTATCAAACCTTTTGAATCTGTCCACACTGTATTTTTATTTCAATCAATTCAATTCAATTCTCCCTTTTACACCCCACTCAGGGGCATAGGGAGGCAACAAGAGCTCTCCATTGCGCTCGATCTTGCGCAATGTTTATGACCTCCTTCCACACCATGTCCATGTCCCTCAGCTCTGCTTCGAAGGAGCGGAACACAGTGTGAGAGGGTCTTCCTCGTCTTCGGGACCCTGATGGGAGGAAGAAATTTTATTTACTTGTTAAAAATGTCATCAACCAGCAAAACAGACAGGACAGTTCGGGCTTTGCAACGTACGTCCGGGTGTCCGAGCGAAACGTGAAAAATCCGGGTGGTATCTTTAATCAATGACCTTTTTTAGGGAAATTATACCTTTCTGAACACAACATTTTCGGAATGCCTTTTTTAAGTTTTTATTTATTTTATTAAGTTACAATTTAACCTTAAAAGTAACTTATAACAATCATTATATTCTCACTTACTAACTAAATTATAACAATACATTCGGTCATTCATACAGGGTGTCACGATACCCATTCATCAAAATTATTTTTTTCGGCCAAATATTTTAAGCACCCGCCACGAAAGGTCGGTAGATTGGGCGCAGATCTTATACGAGACGGCAAGTCGTTGAAGAGCCTGAAGCCCCTGTAAAAGAGGCTTCTCTCCGTGCTCGCACGTCTCGGCACTTTTATTCTGAAAAGGTCTCGACCTCTCGTGGGGTATTCATGAATTTAAATTATATCTAACACTAACACTTTTTAAGCTTTTGTCCGGGTCAAAGATTTACTTTATAGGTATTTATTTTATCAATTATTGTATAAGTTTGAACATTAGACTGAGCGAGTGTTACAGTTTTATTTCCAAAACAACGACATGGATACGTCAAATTTTAAATATTGATATAATATTATAAAGTTATTTCTATTATTAATCTATTCTTAATTGGACGCAATGAGTTTGAATATCCCGCTATTTTTAGCTCCACCTTCCATTTTAACATACCGCTTTCAAAAAGCTTTCTGCGCCCATTATAGGTGCTTTACATTTTGATTTATTTTCTATGAAGTTGATCTTCTTTATAAGTAGTATGTGGAAGCGTGTGTGAGTTTCAAATACATAACATTACAGTAGTGCGAAATTTCAAACTCCTCCGTCCGCGCAATTTTGGTAAAAAGAGTCACAAAGTTTTTGCTTCACATATAGATATTTAAATAAATGCTCATGCAGAGTGTTAAACAGAATTGAACATAGTCCTATCTAATTCACTGATACGCAAGTTTTTTTCATACTCAAATGATAAAGTCAGGTTAGTGAACCTCGCAAGTATTTTTATAATGACTCCGTGGATTGAGAAATCGACCCGTTATTGAAGTGTTGGTTGTTACTACTTTGACCGACTGATTACCTTCCTTTTACCAACAACCAGGTTACACTTTGGTCAGGTGACACGGTCGCCGGTAACACACTGAACGATTCGGTTGGAAACGAAAGTCGGAAGGCGGCATTTTTAATTGTATGGTAAAATTTATGTTTGTTAAATGAAATATTTTCTTGTTCTTATTAGGGTGCATTTATATCAAACGAACAGAGCCAGAGCTGAAAGCAGAGTCTAGTTTCTGAATCGTTGATGTGGATGACACTAATCTGTCATCGTCCATTAATTGGTTTTTGCTTGAAATAACCATAAAAGAAATTATGCCCTATTTCTAGACTCAGTCCTATGTTCGTTTGGTGTAAATGCACTTCTTCTTCTTCTTCAGCCCTCTCTGGTCCACTGCTGGACATAGGCCTCTTCAATTTTCTTCCACTCTTCCCTGTCATTTGCCAGTCTCTAACACTGTTTCCACCCACAGCTGCAATGTCATCGGCCCATCTCTTCTGAGGCCTGCCGACACTTCTCCGATTCTCCCATGGTCTCCATTTGTGTGCATGGTGGAAATGCATAAGTGTGCATGGTGTAAATGCACACTTATGTGAAATAGTAATAGTGTACTATATTACAATATCAAAGATCATCGAAATGTCCTTCAAGGTTAATTCGATTTCTGCGAAAGAAGTAGCTTTTGCATTGAACATAATAATTTCAATATTGATTTAAACATAAAAACGCCGTTGATAGTTTCGGCCGAGGATTATTGGTAGTAGTCCATTTTCACTGATGTAAAAATAAAATGAGTTCTCACTTTGTATATCTGGAACGTAAAGATGTCATAAAAGTCGGACAGGAAAATCGTTACGACCAAATCTGAGAGTGTGGCTTACTTTTTCAAATAGGACGATTAAAACTAGGCGACCTCCACGCACAGATTATTCGCAACGTTTGACACTCGGCCATTCCGAGATTGCCGCAGTTCTCAGAAGTGACATAACTCAGAATGATTTCAGGTATTCCAGAGACACATAATTAGTTATAACACTATTAATAATAATTATCATAAGTTTTAAATCGACCAAACTTCTATCAGAGATATTTTTAATTACCTACTAAGCTATTTGGTATTGGGTAATACGGTTTGATAATATTTTCTGTTAAATCTGCGTAAATTTTTAATAATTTAATTGAAATCGCCTTGAGGAACGCTATGAAAAGAGACATCTGTAAGGTTTTATTTTTTAGGTTTTAAAGTAATTTTTTTTTTACCATATGTAATTTGCTTTTATATTTTATCCGCTTCACGCCATGTCTCTTAAGGACACTTGTGAAGGAGGACGGAATCGATGTTTTCAATCTACGTCATTCTCGGTCGATCACGCCTTCTTACATTTTCATTTCAGCCTTATCAATTCATTTTGTAATCATATTTGAATCCATTATTCTTTCAACATGGCTAAACAATCTCAACTTATTGACTTCAAATTAAAAAAAAGCGACTAGAGAACTTTTAAATTTTAATGTCTTCTTTAAGGTTACGCGTTTCGTAAAAGAAAAATTCCCGCTTAGTCTGGCTAAAGTTTAAAATGTCAAAAAAATATTTGAAAGTTGGTAGAAACATCGGTTGTTTACTAATATTTTCGCGGAATTTGTGTTAATATGTTAATTTCATTTCTCAATAGAGCTGATACATTGATATGTGCCGTTATTTTTGTTAATTATGGTTTACGAATTAGTAAACGAAATCTGTAAACAATAATATTCTCTCGTTTTGCCATGTTTTCCACCATATTTTAGTCATTTTCGTCCACAGCGTCACCGTATACAAATGTTCATAATTTTTGTGACAGAGAGTGCGCCACGAAATTTTCTATGAACTCCGGTGGCAAAAGGTTGAACTACACTAAAGTCTACAATAATGGGACTTTAACATAAAGTCGACTTTAAGTGTCATTTTTTGTTATGAAACGAGTTATTTTTTAAAGGACGCTTAAGTCTCCTTTATTTTTTTTATGTAACCGTCTGTAACTTACTAATAAAAATATTCCCATTCCTTTACATATCCCACAGAGTCTTTCCACATATTCTTCGCAGAGCTCTCATCTCTACTGCATATTATTATCATACAACCTGTTTATTATCTATTATATAAAATTTATACAATTGGAATAGCGTCATTGGCTTCATCATTCTTTTTGGATGTATGTAATACCATTATAAAAAAATGTATACAAACTAGAAAATGTTATAATAAAACAGCGCAAAAGCCTTCTTTCAAAATATTCTTGTTATAAATATGAGGGTTGTCCGTAAAGTTTCTCCATTATTTTCTTCACAATGTTAACCATTTTAATTTAAAATAAGCAATACATTATTGTAAAACTTAGACCTACAACTATTTTTAAGATAACCTCATGAGGCGAATCAACACTATTTTACTGATTGTCATGTGGCGAATCAACGCTCTTTTACTAATTGTCATATGGCGAATCAACACTCTTTTACTGATTATCATATGGCGAATCAACACTATTAGGTATATTGTTTCAATCGGGCATATCCAAGCAATGAATAACATATGATGTTAGCTGCATCTTTTATGGGATAGGGGTAAAAATTAAGAATTAAGTAAGAAAATTCACTATAAACTTAATCAAAATCTATTTTCATGATTAGTTCGTACTTCAACACAGATAATCGTAGTACAGTATTAAGAATTGAAACAATCTCTTCTATATGAGGCGAGTTCTTCGGTGCTAAAAACAAGTTTATCTAGCCAGGCAGTTATATAAGGTGCATTCATAATATTATATTTTGAACTGTAATTATATATCTCGGTTGTCAGTAGTCCGATAAAGTAGCACACGCAGAACTATACAGCCGAAATGTTTTGGGAAAACCATCCGAAAATTTTGGCAGTATAAATTAATATGAACGATTTTTTTTTACCTAAATATACATTCATTACAACAGAGCTCTGTAACCGGCGTGCCGCGGTCAAATTTAATTTTCCTACCATATTTTGTATAAAATTAAAGTAATTTTCATAATGTCTATAGAATATTTATTATATACAAACGGTTTATCCACGTGTATTTATTTTTCTGTACTTTGTGGCGCATGTCGTATTGCAATTGTTATACACAAACACATGTTGTATAACATTTTATTAATTTATGGAAATTTGGCAAATCAAATTGAATAAACGTCAGCTAATTTTTAATGTGCCGTGGGGTTGCCGGCTAAGAATAGCACCTCTGCTCTTTTTGCTGGTTTTTCGAGCACCCTGTAGGAGGCAGGAAATCGAAAAATCAGATCGGGACTGTGAGGTTGACCACCTCACGTCCTTAAACTTCAACCGGTCAGAAAAGGCACAATGAGCCTCGGACGCCTTTGAGCGCAATGGAGAGCTCTTGATGCCTCCCTATGCTCCTGAGTGGGGCTTAGGCCTCTCGCATTGTTGGTTTGGGGGGATCCGAGTTGGGCTTGATTTGTGTGGAGCTGGCTTTTCAGTTTGATTTCTTCGATCGAGCTGGGGGGTCGGTTTCGTGCGGGTCGGGTTCGCTGCGGATTGGTCTCCTCCGGGCTGGCTTGCTTGTGCAGGGGCCATAAAGGGAGTAGGTGGGTAGGTAATTTTTAATATACCTAATGCTCTTAAAATACGGCCGCTATTAACTGCCAAAGATTAAAAATAACTGTTTAAAAAACCTTAGAAAAAATTCAAAATCGGGCGCAACTCCGTTGAAAAGTAGCTCCCTACTTGTATACCTAAGTTTGGCTACCCCTGGTATTTTTTTTTTATTCATCAATGTAAACACACAGTCATTTACAAAACATAACAAAACTGTTGTTATTATTGCGAATAAATAAAAATTATAAACGGCAAAAAGCCTTTAAAAACAAATACAATAATGTAAAAATACAGAAATGGCATGCAACATGTGTCAAACATCGTTAAAAAAATAAATCAGTTGATGCAACAATAATCAAGTAAGACAAAAAAGGTCAATGCGCCAAATATCGAATATAAAAAAAATATTATAGAATACAAGCAGTAAAATAGATAAGTAATATAAAGTTTTTGTATAAATTTGATAGGCTTATGGTGTGCCGCGAAAGTAAGAGAAGATTTTTGGTGTGACGAAGATGATAAAAGGTTGCGAAGCACTGCAGTAGAATACCGACCTTGTAGAAGATTTATGAAATGTTAGGTTACACCAGCTTAATGATAGGTATCTGTGTTTAGAAAATTTTTCAAAGAATGGATGGATATTATTGGCACTGTGGTCACATAATAATAAATGAACCATAATAGCAGATGACGAACAATGAAAGGTAGGTCCTAGGCACGTGCAACCAACGAAAAAGGTCCAGGAAAAAGGTTAAAGGAAGACAATCTTCATATATAGGAAAATCAACATGGCAAGGAATTCGACTCTGCTGTGGAGATCGGGGTGACCCGATACGACAATCCATGAAATAACTTCGTATCTGAATTAACTTTTGAATATATCTCAGGTATAAATGTCAAGTGTGATTGTGAACATGATTCAAAATATTTCTACTTTATTAAAAAAAAAAACGTCGAAAAGATTATTCAAATTTCATTTAAAAAGACTTTGTCAAGTGTGATAGTATAGTTTGGTAGATATACGCTTGCTTCTTTCAAGATATTGTGTATTAAAATTAAGCAAATCACACAAACTTTTTTTGTGTAATAATTTAAAAAAAATAAAAGTTTTTTTAATTAATAATTATACAAAAAAAGTTTGTGTGAATTATTATTATAGTTATGCACGCGCAGTTACACTCTGTACTTATAACAAATGACATATCGTTATGTATATATTATAATTGTTACAAAACTGCACTATTTCAGTTTAATGCTAATGACACAGTTGGAGGAACCAGCGAAGCATTCAGAATGGTACCCCAATGTGTATTTTTTTAAAATGGTGTATTTTTGTTCAAAGAGATGTCAAAATTGTAATATTTTTCTATTTATTATTTTCTCCATTTTATAGTATGTATTAGTCTGTTGCATATTAGTATTTTATTTGATCATAACATATATTTTCTGTCGTGTCTGTTTATTATTGTATTTTTATATGTTTGTAAATGGCTGAAGAAGCCGAAGAAGTGGAAATAAATAAATAATTTACATAAACAACTTCATTCTTCATTGATGACTTTGTGGAAATAGGTATCATAAAGTTATTCAATTTTATATTTGAAATGTGAGAGTAGGTTTTAGATTATATTTCTACAAAAGGAGAAAAGACCACAGTATTTGAGATATCCGTAGTTATTTAAGGAACAATCATTGGCCCTAGATTTTGAAAAGGCTTTTGATCAGTCGAGCATGATAGGTCTTGATAATTATAGTAGTTATAATTAATAGTAGATCATAGACACTATCAGATGTGGAAAGAATGTATGTAAACAGAATGACAATGAAAATAAACAAGGCTGAAAGGAAAGGTGTAAGAAAGCGTGGCCAACTAAGAATGACGTGGATCGAACACACCGATTCCGACCTCAAGGAAGGCCAGGTAAGAAGTAAGAGAAATAGGAGAGGTTGTATGAGAAATGGTATGTCGGTGGAAGAAGCGAAAGAAGTGTGTTTGGATAGAGTTTGATAAGAGTGGAGGTCCGTTCTCTTTGCCTACCCCTGACGGGACACTACTAAAATTGTCATATGTCTTTATTGAAATATTACTAAAAAGATCCTACAAAAAAAATTTTTTGATTGCTTTAAATATATTCAAGTAAATGCTGTAATCTGTATTTAAGAAGGCTCTGGGATAATTTGCACGGCTCTGCGCAGAATAATTTCTGTATTTTCAGCGTGATGTGTTCACAAGATGTAGATAAAATGTCACATCCATTAAAACGCTCCATGAACCATCCGAAAAGTAGATAAATATACCTAATATTTAATCTTTTCTATACAAAAGTGTCAGTATAGGCGGAGGGAATAAATAAAGCTTCAGACAGATTCAAAGGACACCAATTCAATAAAAAATTAAGAACCGAACCGGAAACCGAACTCTGTATCTTTTTCCGAAGTCGATGATTAGATAACTCTGCAAATGAGGACGTTTAACAGTTTATAAAATACTAGCGATCTGCCCCAGCTTCGCACGGGAAATAGGTAGCCATTTAAAAAAAATAGTTTTCATGAAGATCTCTATTCTTTTTTCAAAATATTCTACAGCCTTTCAATCTGGAATAATGGAGCATTCTAATGGTCCCATCCCGTACGGCTCGTACCCCAGTGACGCCCTATATCGCTGCCTAGCTAGATGAGCAGAGAGAGCCACGGAGAGCGGCGACCACTCTTTTTTTCTAATAGGCACCTACTCACGTTTTTAAATTCGTGGTATCTTTCGAATGGAATGTCCGAATTGAATAATTCAAAATGTTTTATACAACGTTTTGAAACAGTCTTAAATATGAACTAATTTATTTTGATAAGGACTAATACCTAGATACAATTATTGAAGAGCCATTTCTAGAGGCGGCATTTCAATTAAAGTTTTAAAATAAATGAACACTTATTGTGACATAACTATCATCAAAAGTTTTCACAGCGCACGCGATGTAAGGAATATTTTAGGTACTTTTTTACACCTTGGGTTACATCATTGGAGTTTTAGTAAGGATTCCAATTTTTTTTAATATTCAATATAGCCTATGTTCACCGGGGATAGTGTAGCTTCCCAAAAGTGAAAGAATTTTTCAAATCGGTTCAGTAGTTTTGGAGCCTATTCAATGCAAACAAAAAAACAATCAAATCTTTCCTCTTTATATATTAGTATAGATATAGATTAGGTATTCTAAATGTTAGATCCTAGTGAATGTATATTTAGCGAATAAATACATAGATACATTATGAGAATTGTTTTAAAATGTGTATATTCAATTACCACGAACCACGAGTATATACGAGTAAGTATCTATATTAATGAAGAGAATAAAACCATAAAACACAAGTACATGGATGGCAAAGCATTGGGTTATATCAATCAATCAACCAAAAGTAGTTGATGTGACAAGAAAAGATGAAAAAAATCTATACTGGATCAATTTCCAGGATATATACAATCATTAATAAAGATTTTACTCAAGAAACCTTATCCATAGATTAAAAAAATATACTATGAAAACGTAACTAAAGAAAAATTATTTATAATGATGCCTATTATGCAAATCATCTGATACACGATATTAGAATTATAAATAAATAATCAAGTATTGAAAATAAAATAAGTACCTAGGTACAATAGACGTCTTATAATTCATAAAAAAGTCATATCACAATATTCTCATTACTTAAAAATTGCATTTATCTACATAAAGTAATGTTAAGATATCTTTGGAACAGAATATGTAGGTAACAACTATTGACTCTAACAATTCATTACTGATGTTCGATTTTAAATCGAACACACCACTACGGGCTTACGACCGTCTTCTACTGTTATTTCGAATGCTGGCTTAGTGTGATCACTATACGTTCGCTCGCCATTAGGTGGTAATGTTTGTCTCCGAAACTCCTAATCATTAGAATTCTCAACATGTTGAACATGTCGAAAAATCCCATATATGCAACAAGTAGAAATTTAATAATAAAATGAAAAATAGAGATAAAAGTTGGAAATTATTGAGAACAAGATAGTAACCAAATTTAAAGACTGCGACTGTTGTCATGTACTTGGATATGATTCTCATCATCTTTGGAACATTTTATCGCCCAAATTTGATCAGCAATTCATGACGTTTGATGTCACCAGGGTAATTATACGAGTATATATTAATTTTTAAATATTCTCTTTTTGGCACAACTTTCTAAATTGTCAAACTTTCTTATAATTTTTTCCATAACTAGATCTAAACATAATATCAAAACTGAGTGGAACATTAGAAAACTTAACGTAGGTAACTTTCTCAGTGCTTTTGACAGTATTAACTTTTCTATTTTTCAGTTTTGATAGGCGTTTGACACCTGTCAGTTGTTTGATAGTTGGACCGGGTGTGATGTGTAAAACATCGTTTAAAACAGATGCATCGATCGAAATAAAATTTCTTAAGGTCAAATCTTATACTTCTCTTTCCATGTCGATAAGAATTCTTATTGAAAGAAAAAACATTGTTTCATTTATCGAATTGACTACTTAATAGCACAGTGGGGCTAAGTACGAGTTTTATCGAAAGCTATTTGCACGCAAATAAGCGCTAATAAAGCGTGCAAATAGTGTTCTTAAATCAAACGATAGAATCATTCGATCATTTTTGTATGAAATTTTTTCGAAACACTTCCGATGATCGTTTCGATATTCGATCATCGAAAACTTATACCAGGGCTTCTTCTTTCTTCAGCCCTCCCGCGTCCATTGTTGGACATAGGCCTCCCCCTGTGACTTCCACCGCCCTCTGTCTTGCGCCAGCCGCATCCACCCATTCCCGGCAATCCGTCTAATGTCGTCAGACCACCTCGCCTGAGGCCTGCCAACACTTCTCCTCCCGGTTCTCGGACGCCACTCAAGAACCTTCTTGGTCCATCTGGTGTCGGTTACTCTGGCCACATGACCAGCCCAACTCCACTTTTGTTTAGCGACCTTCTGAACCACATCGATGACTCCCGTTTTCTGTCTTATCCATGTGTTGGTCTTGGAGATACCTAGCATTCTTCATTACCAGGGCTACAGATTGTTAACGTAAAGTAATGCATAAGCCTGTGGCGGTTTAGATTCAAAATCTAACCCAATAGATAGATGTTAAGTGTGTGTTAAATGGAGTATTGGCAGACCGAGGTTGAGATGGTTCGATTGCGTGAGCAGAGATCTGGAATCTCCGGGAATAAGAAGCTGACGGAATGGCGACGACTGCTTGGGGAGAACAAGACCCATAATGGGTTGAAGCGCCATGGATGGATGGATGGAAGTGTGTGTTAAAAAGCTGCCAAGCAGTTATGACTTCCGGGTTAAACGGAGTAAATTGCATCGAGACTTCTGTTTACATAATGTGTCTACAATGGGACCTAGTTGCTCATCAACTCGAAAGAAATTATATTCAGCCCTAGTCCATCAGCATATTACGTTCGTTCGGATTGTGTTTCTTGTCTCGAGAATAAATAAATAAATAAATAAATTATTATTAATAATGTAAAATAACCGTTCGGTGTGGTTTGACCTCAATTGGTATCACTTGTCCTACAATGGGACGGGTATCGATGAATATTTTTTTTAACAACCATCGTCAAAACGTTATAGGATTATAAAAACATTTAATTGAATGAATGTATCAATATATTTTAAAGATCTATTCAGATTTGATATTCTTCTACTTCTAAGAATACCAAATCTATTCACCTTTCCTATTTCTTTTATTCTAATACTAGCTTTCCCGACAGACGTTGTCTTGTGGTTCTAGACCGATGTGGCCCGTTAATATGTAGATAATTTGCACTACGCGCCCGTAAAACAATACAAAATTAATTCGATTGAGTTAAGCTAATAAAATAATAACATTAAACTATTTCTCCCAGACACCTCCCAGGCAGACCACCAAAAAGGTGGAAGGACAGCTGGGAGTCGACCTCGCAGGAGGCAAACCCCACCTCTTAAATTACAGGCCACAAGGCCTAAATTAAGAAGAAGAAGAAGAAACTATTTCTGAAACATCCATATTTCATTCATATTCAAAGCTCTGGCGGGAAGAACTTGAGAATAATGCGCTCGCGCACACACCCTACCTCGCCTATTGCCAACACGAATGTGCCCGACTTTGTGTGAAAATTTTCTAACGCTCGAATCGGTGCGTTGGTGGAGTAAGTGGGATGGGCTACTGTAGGAGCGTATGCGAGAATGAGAGGGAACTACCCGCGATGGCGTGGGCGCGTCATAGGTAACCGTTCCATACAAACTAAAATATTGTATTTTACATCATTTCTTATCCAGTTTTTAAACATTTTATTAGTTATTCTGTTATCCGGAGCGGAGAAGAATCCAATAAATCAAACATCAGAAGATTCTGTTGAGCCGATCTCGAGTTATAAGTGTTCGCACTAACCCGTCTTTAATTTATATAGTAGATAGAATACCACTATATTAGTGAAAAAACTTATAATTAGAGATGGGCATAGCTGATAAAAATATTAGATAAATAAAAATAACGCGTCTAATGTTATTTACATTAAATGATATTTGTAAATAGTTGAACAATAATAATAGTCGCGCTAATACTAAGCAATAATAGCCTACACTCATTTAGATGACAGTAAATATTAGTAAAATTAAACTTTAAATTCGTGGAATAATTGATTACTTACTCATTACTCTATGTTCTTTTTTGGAGAAACCGTACCTTTCCGGATACTACAATTTGGAAATTACTTTATTTTAGGAAAATGTTAACTTTCCAGATACCTACCTAGCAAATTTTGGAAATGACCTTTTGGATTTGTAAAATAAAAAAGCTTTTAAAAATAACTTTATTTTTACAATTATTAATGAAACTGCTATAACGTTTTTGAATTCAAGCCGTTATTTCCACCTTTAAGTACATATAACCCTGATTTCCAAACAGATCCGCTAAAATATATATATGAAAAAAGTATATTTATACCGACTGTTCCACTTAAATTCTTATAATTCCTAAAATGACCCGCTATTCGATAAATTTAAGCGAAACCTGCTTAGAAAGACTTGCGAAAATTTTAAAAGAACCGCTTTTATGTCAAAACTACTCGAGTAATTTATTTTTTCTCAAATACCTCTATTAAAAACAACAATCAAAACAAAATATATAATTTTTATTTTCAGTAAAAATATTATTGTGCTCTTGTTTTCATCATAAAAGATTCGTTAAAAAAGTGGTTATATTTCTTGATCAAGATTAATTTGTTCGAAATAAAGCAAATATGGCGACTATTAGGAGAATTTTGACATTTGGAAATAACTAGCAGCTATATTCACGTCGATCGATTTCTCATGAAATATCGCTCGGGTTGGTTTTCTTAGAACATTCTCTTCGAAATTCAAAATTTTAGTTGATTTGATGAAGTTCTCGGCCTTTGAGTTTCATTAAAAGAATTCTATATTTTGTCTCACATTGACGGCCGGTTTAAAAAAATGCGACTATAGAACACTCTGGCAAAGGAACTTTTAAAATTTGAAGTCTTTTTTCAGTTGACGCGTTTCATAAAAAAATATTCTCGCATACTTTAGCAAAAGTTTGAAATGTCATAAAAATATTTGAAAGTTGGTAGCAGTTGGAAGTGTTACCTTGGAAATCTATGGAAAATATAAGTTGTTTACTTATATTTTCGCGGAATTTCTGTCAATTTCTTTTCTCAATAAAGCATCAATGTGTCGTTATTGTTGTCAATTTATTATTATTGTTAATAAATTAGTCAACGAAATCTGTAAACAGTAATATTCTCCCGTTTTGCAATGTTTTCCACCCTATTTTATTCATTTTTGACCACAGTGTCACCGTATACAAATGTTCATCATTTGTGACAAAGAAAGCGCCACGCAGTTTTCTATAAACTCCGGTGGTAAGATATTGAACTACACGAAAGTCGACTTTTAGAGCCATTAGTGGGACTTTAACATAAAGTCGACTTGAAGAGTCATTTACTTGTTATGATTTTTTTTAAAGGAAACTTAAAGTCTCTTTTATCTTTCATGAATCCAGCTGTTAGGTAATTCAACGCAAATAGCAAAAGTGTTACTTAATTGGAAAAAAAACTTACTTAGCATCTTGAATCTTGTTGTCAACTGTGACGAAGTAGCCCAAATGGACAGCCGTGGTGTCTACAATGAGGCCGTCTTCATCTATGTGGGTCCCACCGAAGATACCGGGGAAGACGTGTGTGTTCAACGTCACCGGATTGAACATGATGGGCCATGTGAGTCTTAACTCTCCAGACTCCACCTGCAAAGACCAAAATGTTCACAAAATTAGAGACAATGTCATCTATCAGCTGTTAGTGTGAATGCGCGTGGAGTGTAGTAGCGTGAATGATGAGTGGTGGGTTTGTAGTGTGTGTGTGTTTGTGTGGGCTATTGGTAGGGATGTTTGCTAGTATTGTACATCTTTATTTTATCTATTACCAATTAAAATAATTTTATTGTATGTTATTGTATTGTAAAAGCTACATAGTTTCGTTGAAAGTAATAAAATAAATAAAATAAAATAAAACAAATAAATATTATATTAATACGTGAAGGAAAAACTTTTTGACCATTTTTACGAAAATAGTGCGGACGGAGGAGTATGGAATTTCGCACATTTACAATCTTTATAAAGAAGGAGTGGAAAATGTAAATATTTTTTTTAATTATGCATAAAAAATAACTTAAATTAATAAGAAAAAAACACAACAAACACTAGTTATTGTATAGTTATGTTTTTGACATTGACACAGACGCATTGACACATTCTTATGTTTATACGTAGTCAAATTGAGAATAGATTAAAGCTTTTATCTTTATCACTATGGGTTTTTGCAGTAACTTTGTAACACTTCATTTTAACTGAGTAAAAATTATTTTTATTGTAACTTTGTAAAAGTGTTAACAATTGAGTATAAAATAAAGCACGACCGGTTTCGGGAGGATCAGACCTCTCATCATCAGGTGCAAACTTAATACTAATACAAATTAATACTTAATCAGAATTAATACTTAATCTATAATAATAAAGGAAAGTGCCTGACTGACTGACTGATTGACTGACTGACTCATCAACGCACAGCCCAAACGGCTAATCGTAGAGACGTGAAATTTGGAAATCAGGTAGGTCTCAATACAAAACCTTCCACTAAGAAAGGTTTTTTGGAAATTCCACCCCTAAGGGGGTGAAAAATAGGGTTGAATGTTTTTCAAAGTATGCGAATATCTCGGAAACTAGATATGGTACGAACTTGAGATTTGGCATATAATTCTTCTATAGAAATGAGTGTTAGCGTATTCGGCAATTTTTCCAAAATTTAACTAAAAGGGACGAAAAAGGGCACATATAAAAAGGGATGATTTTTAAGTGCCTCCTAAAAAGTTTAAAACTGGTTTTATCGAAATTTCAAAAAAATGATTTCTTTAGAAAGAGTCAAATTATACTATTTCGTTTTCAAAAGATATCATTAATTAGAGGGGAGGGGGTGAGGGGCACTTTACCAACGTCTATGTGTGTGTATCCGTCCCCTCTTTATAACTTTTGATTCGCTTGATGCACAGATTCTAAAATTTCAGAAAATATTGATTACTTTAAGCATACAAAATTTGTATACTCAGAATTTTGAATTTTTTTTCAGTCAGGGGTTATCAACCTTTGAATTTTTATTTAATTTTTCCATATATCTCGAAAACCATAAAATCTAGAAACCTAAAATTGTGTACGTATATAGAAAAATACAATATCTAAAATATAATTTAATGAAGAAGTTCCAGGATTTCTCAAACTTTTTTTATAAAGAAAAATATTTTTTTATGACAAATTTACGAGTTTCAGTGCCTATATTTCAGAATTTTATAAAAATATCGAAAAACGCTGAAACGCTACAACTAGATAATTTATTTTTCTATAAAAAATACATACATCATAGCAGTACATCTCGAACTTTTCTTACCAACTTTTGTAAAAATTTAATTTATTGACGACATCGTTTCATACAATAAACATACATACACCGCGAGCTGGTCCGGTGCAGCGTGTATGAATATATACGTAGGTAGGTACCTAACCAACCCAACCTACTTTCTCCAATACACGTGTCGAAACTATTGCGTAATCTATAATAATAATATAGTTTTGAACTAGCCGACCCGTCAAACTTCGTCCCGCCTTGGAATATAAATAATATGTTCGAGATTTTATGTATAACTTTAAGTTGATTTCAGTTTAAAGTTATTTAACACAGACGACGACGTGGTCCTTATATTATTGAATTTGAATTAGTATAATGATACATTCATTATTACCTTTTTAACTACTGTAACCGCTGCATCTGTTATAAAACATATCATTATATTATTTACTATCAGCATTCCGTGAATCGTATCATTCATCAAACAACTGATTCCTGTCAAACGCCTGATTTAATTTCAAAATTAGAAAAAATGTAATAATAATATGGAAGTTTTATTTTTATTCCGTGCAACTTTTTTCTTTCATAAGACCCTTCAGACAAAAGCAAACACGACAAAAAAATGGGCGATATAAGTTCAGCTGTTCTCATAGGGTAAGAAACACGTAGAATGCCGATTCTGACTAGCGCCAACCGGCGCAAAGAATGTTACTATGCATTTGAATGGGGAAACCCACAGAAAAAGCAGGAACCCGCTTTCCGACATGCCCATTTAAATGCATGGAAACCATAGACAACAATCTTTGAGCTGGTCGGCGCGGATTGTAATCGGCTTTCAACGTGTTCTTACCCATACGATGACCGCGCAAATTAGCGTTCCATTTTTATATAAGAGATAATACACTTTCCGTGAATTCAGAGAAACACTTTACGTACCTACCTACTTCAATATATTTTTCGTACCATGCATCCTGTACAGAGATTCTGAATTGTTTTTTTTTACGATCGACATTAAAATCATTATGTAGGTACCTACCTATTTTAGTAATTTATTATCTCTACTAAAATAATTTACGGTAACTTCACGAAAAGAATCTGGATTGTATTGCAATTCTTTATGTCTTGATCTGTATATTAAAATATTTGAAGCCATTTCATAAAAACACTAGCAAAAAAAAAAAACTATGTGAGTAATCTTGCTTTGAATTTATTGCGTAAACCATGAATAGCAAGTTGATATAATATTATGTTGAAAAAAGGTAAATAGTATTATGAAGTCAATAGGTAAATTATTTTATATCAAATGTAGTAAAAGTGCAAAATATTAAATTTTAAAATTATCTACAAAATCCTCACATCATTTTAGGATAGATCGTAAATAATTGTTTTGAAAACACTGGCAAGTCAATGACCATATCATTTCGTCACTGTATAGTGCGAAAAAATTAACTGTCCACTGGAACGTATAAAAAATAGAGACGAAAGGGATAGCAGTTAGCCGGATATTATGACCTCCTCACACACCATTTCCAGATCCCTCAGCTCTGCTTCGAAGGAGCAGAACACGAGGAAGACCCTCTCGGTATGAGAAGATCTTCTTTGTCTTCGGAACCCTTGCGGGAGGAAGAAAAGCGCTCCCCTTAAAATATCGGTGTTTTTATTTTCAAAAATTTATAAAATTCGTAGAATGCTAAATAAGTCCTTACTAGATCCCGGCCAGTGCGTAAATTACCATGGGTACAACGCATGAATTACGCTTACGTAGGCGGTATATACCAATTGGACTGACTCCGTTGCCGGAACGTTATTGTTCCAAAAATCGCGGAAACTATCTGCATCTTCAGCCAGGATGATATATGACGAAACGTTGTTTTATTAAACTTTCCTTACTTACGAAGACCAGCAAAGCTGCTGTTTTCCTCTATATAGTCTAATAGTCTATATAACGAAATATTATATAGAATTACTCTCCATAATTTACCTTATGCTTGATAATCAATTTTCTAAGTTGTAGAATTTATTTTGTGATTATAAGGTGTATTTCTTAAGTGATACTTTAATAAACAAATCAATGAGTTATCCAAACATGTCTCTTTTTACTATCCGGTATCCGGCATTTACGCCGCCGGATAGACCGGATATCGGATAGTTGCCGATATCCGTTTCATCTAATAAAAAATATAAACAGTGGACAGTTAATTTTCTTCCTACTCTATATTGTCGAAAATTCGTTTATAGTCGAACGCCAATTACTTATACCATTAGAATACTGAGTTGACCACCTCACTTCCTTAAACCTCAACCGTTTGGAAAAGGCACAATGAGCCTCGGACGACTTCGAGCGCAATGGAGAGTTCTTTATGCCTAACCTATTCTCCTGAGTGGGTCCAAGGTCTCCCGTATTATGGGGTGGTTTTGGGGGGAACCGCCACGGGCTTGATTTGTGTGCGGCTGGCTTTTTGGCAATCGGGCAAATTTAATTTCCTCCGGGCTGGCTTGCGGTGAGCGGGGGGGCTTAAAAGGGAGAATATTACGTTATTATAAAAATGGAGACCTACTTTACGTGGTCATCGCATCACGCCTGGAGGCCAAGTCGAAATATTAACGACAGCTCCAACGTTAACAATTTGTTGTTATTTCCATAGAGATAACGTAAAAACTGTTGTTCAACGTGCGTTAAACAATTCTGTTCCAAATTCCGAGTCAAAAAAATAATTCTGTCAGTTATTCAAAATTAACGTTAAACGTTACTTCAAAATCTTTGGAAGTATTACGACGCTGCTATTATATTGAAGACGAAACGCATTTTTTTTTTGTTTGGAAACCATTTTCAATTTGGTAAACGTTAACGTTCGGAACGTTAACAGTTTTGTGAACGGCTGGACCGATATCGTTTATTCTTTTTATGTCGTGTTTGCTCAGGATAAGATATTTATGAACTAAATTTCGAACCTACGACCAGACAAACAACAACAAATCAACGTGAAAGATATAAATTGAAATGTTAAAAAAACGTCTGTAGCTTGAAAAATGTCCAAAGCAGATAGAAATAAGTGTTTTAAAGATCACTAATTTCATTGCTTTTCGAGACCTGAATATTTTTTTATTCATATCCAGCAATATAAAAATTGATTTCAAATAACGTCATTTGATGGAATAAAAGTTATTCGAGTTATTTTTTGGGATTCTCATAGAACAATGTCAGTCAAGTTAGCGAACTTTTTAAGTTCGCGGGCTGATTCTATTTGTATAAGAAGCACATATTTTTTAAATACAGATTAATAACGACAAATATAAATAAAAATATAGTAATTTAATTAAAATATAGAAATTTTAGAATATATATTTAAAAAAAGAAATGTTGATGATGTTTCTTATTATTATTAATTTTGATGCGAATATAATTAATTCTGCATTGTTTAGGAAGAGAAAGCAAATACAGTAACACGTTCAAATTCGACGTATCCAATATCCACGTCATTGTTTTTGAAAGAAAATTGTGAAATAGAGCTCGCTCAGTCTTTGACAATGAAACTTTTATATTATAATTTAAATAAATTATGGTCGAATTTTGAGAACTGTTCGACCACTAGTTAAGGTACTAAAATAGACATACTAACTCATACTTAATGAAACAAATTGACGTATGTATCATAATTTGATAGCAATTGTCTCTTTGGTATAATGTATGTACAGCATATTGTCAATCATTCATGCAAATGTTCAGGTATTTAGGGTCTATCTATGTCAACAAAATTATTCATTGAATTTTCGCGGTAAATTTCGTTAGGATTAAAATCATCAATCAGAAATTTTTGAAAGTATCGACTCTGGTGCATTCAGAGTCATTCCTAATTAAAATGGAGAAAGAAACCTTATGTAAAAGAAAGCGGTAAACTTTAAAGAAGTGTTTTTGAAATACAATGGTTCGTTTCAAATAAGATTATATTCAGATTAGTAAATATGATAACACAATATCAAAAATCATCATTGATAAATCTGCATTTAAGAAATTTAAATACAAAGATGTTCGAAGGTGATAAGCATTGCTTCTAAGTAAGTGACAGCTACCTAGCGTTGAACAGATTATCTCCGTCACTTATATAGAGAGGAACCGAAGAAAATATGGATGATGCAATGCAATGCATTAAGACTCCGCAGAGGATGAGCATAACAGAATATGATACTCAGAACCTATATAATACAACCTTAGAAGTATAAGTTGGTAATGTTGAGAAGGTGCCAAGATGAAGAAGATCTTAGAAGTAAATATACATAAATTAAGAAACAGGGTTCTGGAATGGAGAATCGAATAGAAGTAGTATTGAAAGTCAGCTAGAGCTATAGAGAAATACATATTATGGTTGAGCAGAGATGTTAAAAAATTGTTCTCCTCGGGAGAGAGAACCCTGTCTGAAAGGCGTGCAAAATAAATAGGATACTTGATAATCCATGAAAATGGCCTACATGCCAACAATAAAGGGATGACCAAGGGGAAAAACTCTGATGGTTGATCCCAGTAAAATGGACGTTAACCCTACGTATCGTATACTGTACTTATATCGAAACGTGCAGATCCTCCAAGGAGGATATCAAAAAGGACAGTTTTAGCTAGGGAAGAGAAGAACGTGGGTAAACAACATTGTTGCAAATCTAGGGTTGCGACCAGATAGGGAGACAATTAGCGAATGCACCATCATATTCTATAGAAATTATATTTTGGGACATTGCTAGCAACAGGGACAGAATTTGAAGTTCATGACTATTCGGGCCATGATGTAAGCGAGTGACGCGGGGGCGAATAGCTGCGATGATCATGAAATGTGGCAAAAATGGTGGGTAGGACGCGAGTCTCAAGGATAGAACGACAGTAAAAAGCATCCATTGTCTTCGTGGCGTTATAACAATAATTATTAGCCACTCCTGCGGTAATCTCGATGACGAATCCCCGAAAATTCTTGACAATTTACATCTTCCTTGAAAATATGGAAAATCCGACATTCAATTTTGAAATTGGTGCAATTAAATGGCAATTTGTATAACTTATTTTAAGTTTAATGGCGAATTAAAGGTCATGGAAGTGATGGAATAGTAGGTTCTACAGAAACAATGCTTCAAATAATAATAAAAAGAAAGAAAGTACTTGAACACTGTGGGTAAAATGTGTTATTTCGAAATTTATCAACGAAAATGCGCAACATTTGCGAAAAAATGTTCATCTTCTTTCGACTTCAGTTGTCATTGTTCAACTGTGGGTAGAAGGGGCGCAAAACTCAGTTGAAGAAGCAGCGCTAGAGCAACCTTACAAAATAATGGGCGAGAATGGCCAAGAATAGGAAAGATGGGAGGGAAGATAAGAAGGCATAAAAATAGGACGCTTAATGAATTGCGAGACCCGCACAGTAAAACCAAGGATGAACTAACACGTTCCGTATGCATAGACGTACAAAAAACTACGCTCTAAATTCTTTTCTTCAAAGAGCAAGCGCAAATTTTGATTCTTTTTTCAGAGACATTAACTTATATGACTCATCACAGCAGAAATTCAAAAGATCTATACTGCAGCATATGCAACAAATCTTACAAACATATTTGGTTCTTTGTAAAATATGTACTATCCTTCTACCTCTCCCTCTAAACCTTTACCCTCTCCTCTTGTTCCCTTTCCCAGTATCGGAGCCGAGTACTTGCATAATATATTAATTGTTGTTAATTTTCATATTACACCTATAAGTAAATCGGAAGAAAAAAAAATTTCTAACCTCACAGTTTTATGTAGGTACCTATATGTTTAGTTTAAATGTAGGTATATACTTCACTGGTGTATGTTTTGTAAATTTTATGTACTGTCTTATTTTTGTATCAATTTCACTGTCTGTATATAAATGTTAAAAAAAAAAACTGAATGATTAAAGAACAGCAGTGAATGAATGATAATGCAATAAACATGTTTAACCAAATATTTATATGTAGGTTATCTGACAAAAAATTGTTAAAATGGTAATTCAACATTTAAATTGCTACATTACTGTATGTAGAATTGTTTGACCCTAGCTGTCTCTGAAAAATGTGTAGATTCTTAATAATTTTTTTTCGTAAACGAATTTACAAACTAGTATTTTTTTTTAAAACGACATGGCAGGTCCAAAGATTGAATGTTATCACAGAATTATAATATTAGAGTTGTAATTGATCATTAATGAAATAAAATTGCGTAAACGTTGAAAAAATAAAGTTTACCATTTCTACAGATTCTGGTATCTAATCTAAAACCGAAAAAACTAGTTTTAGTATTCAATTTAAGTATCACATATAGTTTTGTCACTATGAGAACTTAATGCATAGAATATGAATATTTTTAACTAATCATAAAGTAATTAATAAAAAAGTAGTACTTCAAATTCAAATTTCATAAAAAATGTGGGTCGATTTCATTGGATATATGGTTTTTAATATTTTGGTAACAGAAAAAATATTTATTTTAGCGGCTGTTTAATTTAGGAGATCATAGTGTGTAATAAAATATTTAACATTTTTGGTAATATTATTAAGATTTAATGGGTGCAGCTTTTATTACATGAAATAATCCATACGAGAAGGTTCTAAGTCTTGAATGAGTTTTTACAAATGTGGACGAATGATGACTCCAAAAGTAAATGCGATTAACCAAAAAGCCAAAAGGGAAGTAGAGGTGATGTGGGTCCGAATTTTCTGACTTAATAATATCAGCCAACCACTATAAACAACGAATGAACTCTTCCGGATAACCCAGAACACAGAACCCTACGTCATAGTGGTGGCTGACATCAGTAGGACCTGACATGGCACAAGAAGAAGGTAAAAGAACACATATGAATATAAACATAACAAAGATTTTCAACAAATCGACATCGCAAAAGAACAAGACCCGTCTGCTAAATAAAAATGGCTGTCCTCGTCGCATATTTTAATTCATAATATTCTCTTCTAGGAACGTTTAAGATGAATCATTACCGGAGTATGATTAGTATTTACATACCAATTAGTATTTACATACCGATTAGTATTTACATACCAATCTCATAGACTCTCAATTAAATGAAGCGATGAGAGTCATTAGCGGCACACTAAAACCAACTCCTATGCCGTGGCTATGTGTGCTTTCTAATATAGCACCTCCACACCTTAGACGAGAGGAAGCTTTTCTTCAAGAAGTAAGAAAAGTGGAGTCCAACCATAATCTACCAATCCATCTTGATATAGATAATCCGCCTTGCCGTCTGAAATCCCGAAACCCGTACTGGTTAGCTGCCGCTACAACTACGGATTACTCGATCGAAGACAAATGGAGACAAGTATGGACCGCATCGTCAGTAAGGAACCAAAACCTCGTAGCTGACCCGACAAAAGAACTGCCTGGCTCAACGCAACCCAGAAATATATGGTGTAGAGTTAACCGAATACGATGTGATGTAGGCTGCACCGCTTCCAACTTACATAAATGGGGATGGATGGACTCACCAGCATGTGCAATGTGCATGTGGGATTACACAAACAATCGACCATCTGATTAACGAGTGCCCCATGTACGCATTTGAAAAAGGACTACAGGACTTGCACGCACTGACGGATGACGCGATCCAATGGCTTCGGTCTCTGGAAGTTAGATTGTGAGCGACCATAAGAAGAAGAAGATTAGTATTTGTATGGATTATAAATGAATAAATATGCGCAATTTTTTGATCAGATATCTTACCTCTTCTATGACATAATCCAAGTTGATGATATCGTTAGGGAAGCAGTTGTCTATCCACTTGGCACAAGCATCGAGGTATGTGAAGGAAGTGTCTTCCCAGGTGACCGAGGCATTCCTAATCATGTCATCCAGTATCCGAAGCTCCTTAAATATCACCGATCGGAGCATATTCGGGTTTCCATCCTTACTCACGACGATTAATCTGCCAAACCGGCCTGTGAACAAAAACACAAATTTAATGTCAACAAAGAGTATCTAACTGTTTGCCAAGGTTAGAATGAAAGTCGTTGAACTGTGCGTTGGTGACAAAAGTGATGTAAAAAATTCAATTGTTTGAGTGACTAAGCAGAAAACCAAAAAAATATCAAGGAAAGAAAATAAGGAAGAAATACAAAAACAAGGATATATTGCTTTTTCCGGGATATGACTGTGGATACATTGACGTATGGCAAGTCAGGTGAATCACTATCCCAAGTATAATTGCCAAAACCATTGTTTAAAAGTTGGTTATAATTATTGTATTGATATACAATAGATTGAATTTGTCATAACTTCTAAAAATTCTTTGAGTTATGTGCTAAGACTATGTGCTACATATGTTGAAAAAAATCAACTTAATTATTAATTCTTTTAAGGGATTTTTATTGTTTCTATTTTGGCCTGAAATTCCGTTTCCATATCAAGTTAGGTATAATGGACACATTTTTTTTTTTTAAATGAATCTGTGCTCACTCAAAGTGAACACAAATACACTCCTTGACTCTTTCACAGTAAGCTACCGAAAGCTTGTGTCGTGAAAGAGGAAGACGATTTATAATAGTTATCTTTGGATTTTGTCCAATAACTTCGAACTTCTTACGGTTTTGAACCAGTTTGATAAGAAAAATACTATATTTAGTTATCTTAACTATCGCCACACAAATTTCAACCTTTTTGATTTCGTTTTTTAGAGCACTGAGGGTAAGATGGGAAAATTAAATAATTGTGTTGCTAAGAATGCACTTGCGTCCAGGAATTGTTTTTTAATATTTGCAAAATAAAAACCCTCTCGTTTGAAAATAAAAACAGCGGTCGCCAATAATCAGTACTATGTAGTAATTTGCTAGAGTCGATGCCCTTTGTTATTCCTATAAAATGCGGTAAATAATATATTTGCCGCAAGAAGTTAGTTATCAAACAATACTGTCGTAATCCTAATTAAGCTTGACAATGAAATATTAAACAAGGTTACAAAAAATGCCGAACAACCTTAAATGACATACAGCACAATTTGACGCATTCCATATTATTTTAATGAATTCTCGAGTCTTTTCAGAGACTCGACAGATATTTTGTTCGCTACCGTACCAAAAATATGACAACTCTGTCATGCTAATGTAGAAAATGATCAATAACATTGTTCTTAAGAGTGTAATATGATGAGTTATTATTCAGAGTTATGCAAATTTTTGCCAAAAAGAACAATAAAGCAACATTATGTAACGAATGTGTTATTTCAATTTGCAAATGTTCCGCATATTTGGAAATTATTCTACTACATTAAATTTTACCTTGCATTTTCCTATGTATTTTCAGATAAAGCACATCGCCGAGAATGGATGTAAGATTGCAACGGAAAAATAAATATTTAGATTCAAATCAAGATATTTTTTTTTTTTTTTATATGAGGGGAAATCCTCCAAGGACAACTAAGCGGTAGTGCCGGACTCCTACCGGCTAAAACCCCTCATTCTTCTTTTGCAGCCCGGTACCCACCTTTCGGTCTACCCGGGAAGCAAATTTTGTCACCGATGATCTTCTTCCTTTTTCTTTATAATCATCTCCATAAAACCCTCAATGGCCGTCCATGTTTCTGGCGTTTTCAGCATCTGGTCTATTAGGTTTTCTGCATTGAGATCGCAGTCTACGGACTCATACAGATCCTCTCTCTCTCTTCTCCATCTGTCACACTGAAAGAGGGTATGTTCGGCGTCATCAGTCAAGGACGCGCAGTACATACATCCTCCGTTTGGGGCCTTCTGTATTTTGTGGAGGAAGGTCCCAAAGACCCCGTGTCCAGACATGCACTGCGTCATCCGAAAGCTGACGGCGCCGTGTTCCCTGTTTACCCATTTTCTAATATTTTTTATAAGCCTATGAGTCCATCGTCCATTTTTTGAGGTGTCCCACTGCACCTGCCATCTGCTCATAGTTTCATCTCTCTCACGACGCTTACATTCTTCTGTAATTGGAGGATCTTGTCGGAAGAGTCGTCCTCGCTCCTCTGCTAGCAAGTCCGCGGGAACTACGCCCGCTATTACTAGTGCTGCGTCTGTAGAGATCGTCCTGTATGCACAGCATACTCTGAGGGTCATTGTTCTTTGTCCCCTTCTCAGGGTTTCCCTAAAATATTTTGTATTAAGTGTCCGCTCCCATATAGGCGCTGCGTACATTATTGTCGATTGAGCCGCCATGGCCAGTGTTTTTCTTTTGGCTTGTTTTGGTCCCCTAGTATTTGGCAACAGCCTGATAAGTGCTCCTGCCGACTTTTGAGCCTTCTCTATAGCGGATCCAATGTGCCTTTTGAAGGATAGTTTTTTTTTCCATTATCACTCCCAGGTATCTGACTTCTCTTGAGGGTCTGATCTTGGTGCCGTCAATTTGGAATTCGATGTTGTCTGTACTTTTGTGTCCGTATAGCACGACCGCTTCAGTCTTTTGAGGTGCAATCTCCAGCTCGTTTCTTTTCATCCATAAGCTTATTGAAAATAATACGGCATTTGTTTTTGCAACAAGCTCCCTGTCAGTCATCGCAGTTACGGACACAGCTAAGTCATCTGCATAGCACGTTAAATCTACTCCTTCTGGGGTTTGAATTCTCATAACACTGTCGTAAAGAACATTCCACAATGTCGGCCCCAAGACCGAGCCCTGAGGAACACCTCCTCCTATTTCTTTAGTAGTACTGCGTTCGATGATAATGTGCCTTTTTGTGAGATAGTCGACTATCATATTAAGGATGTAGCTATCTATTCTCAAGCGCTTTAAATTGTCTGTTATTATTTTCCATGAGGCCGAATTAAATGCATTTTTCACATCTATTAGGACCAGGAGATTGCTTGCATGTGCTAGTTTTGCGCTTTCTGCTATTTTAGTAATACGCTCTACCGCGTGTATTGTTGATCGGCCTTTTCTAAACCCGTATTGGTATCTGCTAATTGCTTGTTTCTTTTCGAGTTCTTCTGTAAGACGGTCATTCAGTAGGGTCTCAAACGTTTTTGCCAAGACGTTTATAAGGCATATGGGTCTGTATTTTGTCTCTTCGTTTACGGCCTTTTTTGGTTTCTCTAGAAGTATCAGTTTTGCTGTTTTCCAGTCCAGAGGAAATGTGCCAGATCGTAACACATTTGTGAACATCCGCGCAAAGTAGTCGCAGTTTTGTTGTATTAACTCCTTTATGATTTCTGGGGGAATACCGTCCGGTCCCGGAGATTTTCGCGATTTTATTCTATTTGCAGCTTTTTTAACTTCTTCATTTGTGAAATTGTGATAATCTGAGATCCAATCTTCGTCGGGAACATGATCCAATGCAACATGTTGAGGTTCAATAAACAGGCTCTCGAAGGCTTTGATCTTTTCGTCGAGCGGGATACTAACTCTGGGGTTTGAGGTTCTCATCTGACCTCTAACGATTCTATATGCGTCTCCAAAGGCGTCTTCTTCCAATTTGTTACACAGGTCATCCCAGGCCAGCTTTTTCGATTTTGTTATAGATTTTTTAAGGTATGCTTTCAATTCTTTGTATTTATTTTGTAGTTTGTCCCTTCTATCCTCCCCTTTGGCTCTCTGAAAATTTCTTCTGGCTTTTTTAACTTCCCGAATGCTCTTCTGAATTTCATCTGTCCACCAATATGGCAGCTTACCATCTGTTTCTGACCTTATTTTGGGAGTACTTTTTTTGTAAGCTATTTCTATTGCACGCCTACATTTTTCTGCACTTGGGTAATCTGCATATTCTTTGAAACTCTTGTTTAGCAGGCAGTAGTCTGTTGCTCCACAGATGTAGGTGTATTTTCTGCAGGTATTTTTTCTTAGGCGTGTCATAGTGAAACAGTGGTCGCTCATTGTCTCGTCTTCTAGAACTTCCCATGAGGACTGCGGTAGCGATTTTTCATTTACTAATGTTACATCAATATACGAGGTTCCATTATGTCTAATGCATGTTGGCTTTTTCCCATCGTTAAGAATGGTGAGGCTCAAGGATGTCACCCATTCAAGCAGACATATTCCTTTCTTGTTGGATTTATTTCCTCCCCATGTTGGGTGTTTTGCGTTCAGATCTCCCGTTATGACCAGTTGTTTATTCGTTGGAATGTTTAGCATGTCAATTTGTATGTTGTAGAGCTGTTCCTCAAACTCTTGCAACGTGCAGGTGTTTGGGCTTAAATAGACATTGTAGATGACAGTATCTGTGGTTTCCACCATTATTGCACCTATCCCGATTGATTTATATTTTATTACATCACATTTCTTGCTAAAATTTAAAATCATTACATCTTTGGTTTCGTTTGTGTAGCAGTTTATTCCTTTGCATTTTCTTTTATTTGGTTCGCTTATAGCAATCAGGTCGATGTTGTTTTTTTTCGCAGTTAGTAGAGCCATATCATGGGCTGTAACACTCCTCCCTACATTTATTTGGAGAATGTTGAAATTGTTTTATTTCTCTTTCTATTTCTCCGTGCGTCACTTAGTGCTTTTTTGAAAGCATTACACGATCCTACCCCGGCTTGATGGCCCTCTGCTTGACATATTGGGCAGAAGGAGGGTTCTTTACATTCCTCCGCTCGATGACCGTCTTTAGAACAGTTTCGACATGTTCCACTTCTGTCTTCTCCTTTGCAACTTGATGCTCTATGCCCATAGTCCCAGCATTTGTAGCATTTTAAGACTTCTATTCTTTCGTTCAGTCGACAGATGCTAAGTCCTATTCTTAGTTTTTCCTTGGCAAGGAAAACCTTTGCGTCTTGTTCTTCCATTATTATTGTAGCTACTTGTGTTCCATTTTTTGTAGGTCTTGGTGGTTTTACTAAAAGTTGGTCGGGATATTTTAGTTCTGCTGCATTTAAAACAGACTCTTTGATTTCAGCCTCATTTGTTATGGTGTCTATTCCCATAATATGTATGGTCTTGTTTTTGTTCTTGATTATTTTTAAATTATTATTACTTACTATGTTTTTCAGAATACCAGATATTTCTTCCGCATTTTTCTTCACTCTAAGAAGAATTTGCCCGTCTCTTGTTTTCTTGACATTTGTGATATGGTCTTTTTCCTCTGTTTTTAGCCCTTCTTTTATCTTTGTCAGGGTTTCTGCATACGTTTCTTTACCAGTGTTTATGATAATCTTTTCTCCTCTTTCCTTTCTATCTTGCAGTATTTTTGTCTTAGACTTCGATAGTTTAAGTAATACGTTTATGTTAGTATCACAGAAAACGAACTCTGCCATCCTTCTAAGTATATCATTTTCCAGTATCGGTGGCATGGCTATCGTCAAGTTGTAGATTTCTCGATTGAGTGCTTTTTCCTTCATTTCTTTTAACACATTAAATGTTTTTTCTGATGGCATTTTCTTTCCTTCGGGGTCTTGTGTGATGAAAACCGAGATTTTCCTAATCTTTTCACGCGTCTCTTGACCCATTTTGATAAAGGACCTTTGTTCCATTTCCCCATAGTGTCCCTCATGCAGTGGCGTCACTTCCGCTTCTTGTAGTTCTGGATATTTCCTTAATATGTTTTTTTTAAAGCGTATATTATTCGAATCTTCGTCTTCCCAGTGGTAGTAAATATTTTCTGTCTTGGCATCTAGAATATCGTCTGTATCAATTGTTACTCTTTTAAAACATTTTTCATCCCAATTCATTTTTAAGATTGCGTTGAACTCCTCGAAAGAGTTTTCGGTGCTTTTTGTAGTGAGGTCATATATCTTTTTTTGTTCGCATGTAGGGCATATTTGGGTATAACCAATTTTTTCTTCTAGACATTTTAATCTTATTTCCTGGTCTTGCTTATATTTTTGAAATTCTCGTTTGAGAAGAATGAGTTCTACCTCATTATTTTTCAGTTTTGTGGCTGCCTGGAAAGCGAGCCCTTGAATTTCTGCGGCAAGATGTTTTATTTCTTTATGTACTGTTTTATTTGCCTTTGTAAATGCACATAGCTCCTCTGCTTTTTGTGAAAGCTCCACAAGTCCTATAGTTGAAGTGAAGGATTTATCCTGTTGCGGACTGGATTTTTTGCGTCGTTTCAAGATATTAACATGGAAACTTTTTAACCAAATGGGGTGTTCCTCAGGGCTCTATTATTGTCCCGGATATTTTCGATTATTACCTAATGAATACATAGTTGAAAAGTGTAAGAAACACATTTTAGGAGAACAACAGTGGGCCTGTCCATAAAAATCGGTAGGTATATAATATAGGTTGTGGGTGATGATTTCTCAATATGTTACAAAAAAAATTATATAACACACGCGATATTGGCAAAACAAATAAAAAAACTGTTATATGCTGTATATGGAATGGCCTCTTCCGTTAAAATATCAGATATCAACAATGTAAACGTAATAAAATGGATTGGGGAAGTAGTTTCAGATAATATAAAACACGTGCGTGCCTTAAATGAGCGTGTTCAAAACATGCCTCATCTGGCAATGCACTTTTCATGGGTAAAAAACAATCGGGTTACAGATTAATCTAGATGTATTTGAAGCTTTGGGCTTTGAGAAATCAGCTTTAGAAAGTATCATAACTTAAACTATTTGTTGGCTAGTCAAGTCAATCGTAAAAAAAACTTATTTGACCATCATCAAACACCCCAAATGTTAATAATATAAATTATACCCATAAAAATCAAGTGGGTTCCAGAAATGATAAAACCTTCGATTTTTTGCAAAGATGATAAACAAACTCTCTTTGGGATAAACATTATATGGAGGAAAGGTCAAGAATTTTTCAATTTTGGTTTGACCTTTGTTGACCTACGTGGTGGTAATAAAACAAAAGACCAATTTGCAATACTTAAATTATGTAAATATGCGGCAAATTATTTATTTATGGAAATAGGTATTCATGAAGATGTTAACAACTATAGGTACACTATTCTTTAAAGTTAGAAGGAAGGCATAATTACATTTAACTATTAAATCGTATGAAGCGGTTAATATAACTTAACTGAGAAATGACGAACACCTCCTCACTTGCCGAGATATGCCTGTGAGGTGTGATACTCAAGACCTTATCATTGGTAATGACAATGCTGTTGCAGCTGCCGAGTATTGGAGTGGAGTGGTCTAGTGGATGGGTGATCGGACTCGTTAAGTAAGTAAGTAACTGAGAACTATTTTTTTTAATTTGGATGTTTTAAATATGTAAAATTCTGAAAGAAAAAAAAACGGTTTGAAAGACCAGAGAAAAAACTTTACAGTATTCCATGTGCCTACTCGTTAGAGAATTACTGTCAATACAATGAAAAAAATGAGGGGGTTGGCCCAAAAATCTTGATGGGGTTGAATGAGTTGGGATTATATTAGGAAGAAATTTATTTGCAGAAATGGTTAACAAATAATGAAAATGTAAAAATTAAATTAAGAATGCAAAACTTCATTTTCTAGTAGGTTCATAAAGCGCCAGAACATTAAATAGTCAATTGCATGCTATTATTCAAGACAGGGTCATGGTTGTAAACAGTAACTTTTAAAAGTGATTTAATTCATCTAGAAAAATTCGAGAGCTGTCTTCTAAAACCTCTAGTCAGAATGTACGGCATCAATAACATAAAACTACCCCGATAGAAGTTTATTTTCTACGAGGATGACTTCTGGAAGATTGAAGACTTCAGAATTATTGCTAATTGGTAAAAATAGCAGGAAAAACCCCTGGACGCCCGACAAAAAGTTGACAAAAGACAGTTGTAAATCCGCGTCTCAAGAATATGAAATCCTCAATTTTTAGAATAAACAGAATTGCTCAATGAAGAACTAAGGCAGGCAGTATATCAAAGTGATTCTGATATTTAAAGGGGTAACAATGGTCCCTTATGTAGAGCAACCCTATATTCTTATGTTGATCAAAAACAACTTTCAAGATGAAAGCCAAGAGGAGATTTGTATGCCAGATGCCCTGATTTTAATAAATGCCAATGCAATAAATTTAAGCAAGGCATTTACGGCAAGATTTAGCCACAAAATAGTTAGAAAGATAAAATGTTAGAACTCACCAGCCCTTGTGATTCTTCCAACGTTGAACCTGTGAGTATAGTTGACCTTAAAAAACTCCTCTGCAATAATCCTCTCTGTTTTTCCATTTCCACTGATAGGAGAGAAAAGATATTCTGGATCGATTTCATACTCCATCCGCTGGAAGCCAGTGATGCAGAGTAATGCCAGAAGAACTGGAACAATGAGGAAATATCCAGGGTGTTTCCCCACGAAGTAGCCGAGTTTGTAGAAGGAGCGATTCAGAGTGTTGTCCACAACGGTAATTCCGCACGTCATCTGTAACAACAAAAAAATCTATTATTATCATTATATTTAGATGAGGAAATTTCATAATTATTAAAACCTGAACAAGTTGATCTTATAAACATGTAAGAAAAAAAAAAGAAACTTTGGTGATTTCGACCGCAGTTGCTCGGTCAGTTGTACTTTAAAGCCTTTTTTCCACCTTTTTTCACCTGAAGAAAAGAATTTGACTTCTCCAGTTTCAGTCTCTGGATTTGTTTGTGGCAAAGTTCTTCATCTCATATTCGTCCTCATCTTTATAGTCCTTGTTTAGGAATCTTTATCAGGGAGCCCCTCTGTTGTTAGAAAACTATCGCTTTCAAAAATTGGCTAATGATTGTATAATGTACCATGTTATTTCAATTGATTTAAGACATATAATTTCATCTTTAAATATCCACATTTAGAATTATATGGATTTCTAGATCCTGTAAAGATAACAAACATGATATTGATGCACTGTGTTCATGGATCCGCACGGTAAGTTGTCTTTACATAAATCGGTACTTCTGTTTTTAGGACCTGTAACAGACGTTTTTCTGCGTGGATTATAAATCAAATTACGCGCGCTCTAGCCGCAAAGAGGTTAGTTCATTCTGTCGGCGTTTGGGGGCGTTAGTAGTGACGTGTTAGGCGAAACAATGTGGGTACTCAAAAATTAACGATTCGCGGTCTCGCACGGATTATAAAATGTTCGACAGGGTTAATCAGCCGGACATTTCTGCGTTGAATTTGTGAAGGGAGAGGATTCCCTGCGTGTGTGTTTTCTGATATTAAGCAGAACGATGTAATTATGTGCTAAGTCTGTGTGTCGAAGTTTTGTGAACCTAATCGTTACCCGCCGTAAATAGAAGAAGTGCAGGTTCTATTCCTCCGGTTTAAAAAACTAATACATTCTGTGAGACGCTGCCGTGATTTTGAGGGTCAATCATACGAACTCTACACAAAACGTTGAGGCATCTGTACCGTAATCTTTTGGAACGAGATTTGTTATATTGAGACGCTTATTTTGCCGAGAGGGATCGACTGAGGAGGTATAGGCCTAGCCATTTGAGGGATCTACCCAATCTTGAGGCATTCGACGGTGGGAGTTTTCGTCGAACTATATTTGTGCGAGTTAAGTAATAAACATCCAATTTATCTTGTCGTGTACAATCGTCGTGGATCATCTTCTTTTCATTCGTCCATGGGAAACAAACTAGCTGACTTTGAACCCCGACCTTACTTCACCCACTGACCTGTCTCCGTATTGTTCTCATCTTGTATAAAAATTTGCGTTGCATTCTAAGTATGTTCTCTAATATAAATTATTTGGATTAAATTTTGATTTGATAATGGATTAAGTCAATTCGAAATTCGTATTGTCTGCTATAGAATTTCTGTTCAGAATTATAAACGTATAGATTAATAATTTGTAAAGTTGTATCAATCTTGCTAACTGTGATGTTATGATTTGTTAGATAAAAAATTTAAAGTGAATAGATGATTTATTGAATTAACATTATAAATTTTACGAATACTTTGAAGTGTAGTATTCTTTATCAAATACTTATATTGAAATTTGATTTTTTTTTCTAGTCGCTAAAGTGCGATGAATGGAATTATGAATTTTTCGAAATGATAATTTTTTTGTTTCAATAAAAGATTTTTTTTTGTGTAAATTTTAAACCTTTTTTTATTTTTTAGTATTTCATAGTATCTTTCCCTGCTTGATGAGAGGACCTTGTTGTCAAGGATCCACTACCTGAGGTTACTGAGCTTAACTGGGCTGAAATAATTTTTGTGTTGGATAAGACCAACTGATACACCTTCCAAAGGTCGTGACCACAGAGGAACGTTTGCCTTGCAGTCGAAGACTCCCGGCAGACTTTCTTCGGTGTGTGGGTTCTTCCCGGAGTTTATCCAAACTCAGAAGAATCCGTCACAGACCGTGATAATACGTGATTGAAATGACAAATAAAGAAGACGGAGACAAATTAGGTAAGCCGTGAGATAGCAAAAGAATAGGTGTTTAGGGAAAAATGGGTAAGGAAATTATACAAATATAGATCAATCTAGAAGATGCAAAAGAAAATGATGAATTAAAAAAAAAACACTTAACGGTCATCAGAAAGAACAAAATAGAAAAATAATATAAGGAAATGATTTCGAAGCAAAATTTTAATATTGTTTGAATAAATGACATTTTTGATCCAACAATATTTATCATATCAAGCGAATAAAATAAATATGCGATAACAATATTAAAAACACAATGCTCAATCACGCGGAGAACAACAGAACTCTTATTGTCCCATACTAAAGTCCAACCCGTATCGGAGTCAACTGTTTATAAACATTGCAGTGTGCTCCCAATCACAACACATAATATTTATGAAGTGCATTGTTTTATCTCTACGAATGAACGAATTATGCGTTGATGTCGCACTTTGAATGAATACGTTTTGTTGTTATCCAATGTGCTTTTGGTCATGCTTTATGGCTAATATTCGTGACCTATCTCACACTATATAGTTTGTCAATCAAAATGGCATATTTACCTGTATTGACTAATGCTTTGAAAGTGGTAAAGAAATGATACCGTCTTTGAAATCGAAAGAAACGTAAAGGTACCTCTAAAAGACCTGCATCAGCCGTAAAATAAAAGGCCGATACATAATCTCAATGTATCCGAAAAGTGTTTCACAGGAAAAAAGGAATATTGAGATGGTGCATGGGATCAAATCTGAAACGCTAATTAAAATTGAAGAGAGAGAAAATAGAATATTTAGAAGGAACCATTGGATAGGATGAACGACGACAGGTTCATAAAAGCCAAAAAACTGAAAGGATAATCTTTCAAAAGACAAGACAAAGATCTCTTTCAGTATCTTAGTAAGCCGTCTTTTCATCCACTGTTAGATATAGGTTTCATCCATAGTTTTCCACTCTCTTGTCCTTCTGCATCTATTCTTTTCCCACGGTATTTTTTTTTTTCGGTCAATAATTAGGTGAAGTCATTTTTTATCAATTGTTTGATAATTGGTACGATTGACGGAATGCTAATGTAAAATATTTGGTTTAAAACAGATGCATCGGTCGGAATAAATTTAGCTAAAAGGTAATTAATTTTTTATTCTATCAATCAATCAAAATCTAAACTCCCTTTAATCTCCACTACAGGAGCATAGGGAAGCAACATGAACTCTCCATTGCGCTCAATCTTGCGCAATGCTTATGACCTCCTCCCACACTATGTCCATTTCCCTGTCGGGAATGCTAATATTGTCAGAAAAATCTCTTTCTCTTCTATGATTACTAGCTAACCTTTATATACTTTGACTTTTTTAAATTTTTTATATCTATTGACATTTTCAAATTTTAACATTTATTAACTCATGTACCTTCTATTTATTTTAATACTCTTGGAAGCGCGAAGGGGATCCTCGACTCCGAGGCCCAGCTACAACAACAACAACAACAACTAGCTAACCAATTCACACCTTTCATTCACGCAATTGGTTATCTGTCCATTGACTTATTATTTACCCACAAAGAAAGAGACTATTCATCGCGTCTACTACTGCATTTTCATTACAAATAATAATTGAAAAGTAATGTGGTTTATCACCGCAAATGGTGAATTGCCTGTTCTGGTGAGTCGTCTCCAAATTATTATAATTCTCACGCACTGTTAATTTTTATTTTTTGATCTCTCGCTCTTGTTTTATTATGATTGCATTTAGGTCACTGGGGCCCGTATTCACTTTTATGTTTTTTTTTTGTTTGATTTAATATTATTATTCATTTAGTTAAATTAAAATAGTTAAGATCAATCTTTATCATTCACTTTTTTAACCCTCTGTGTGACACGTGCAATTTTGCATTTTTTTTTTCATTTAAAATGATACGTTTATTATAATCTTATAACATAAAATTATCTATATATTAATATGTAAAGGAAAAATTTTGTGACTATTGCGCGGACGGAGGAGTATGAAATTTCTCACACTTATAGTTTATGTAGAGAAGTGGTGGGGAATTCTATTTTTTTTAAATTATGCATAAAAATAACATTACAAACACTGCTGTAATGTTATATATTTGATAGTCACACATACTTCCACAGATTGCTTATAAATATCATCAACTTCATAGAAACAAATGAAAACGCCTCATAATGGGCGCAGAAAGCTTTTTGAAGGCGGTTTATTCAAATGGAAGGTGGAGATAGTAATGGCGGGATATACATTGAGAATAGATTAATATTGTTTGTCTTTAATAATAATTAATAGAAAAAAAATTGTACATAATATAATCATTTCAATTTAGATGCATCCATGTCATTCTTATTGAAAAAAAAAATTGTAATAGTGCTCGCTCAGTCTTTGGCAATAGAACCTCAATATACACGGTGTTAAGTTGGTAGTGGATAATCCGAAGCAGGGAGGTAGAGGACCTCAATACCTATCGATTTGACCCCCATGTATGTTCAGCGATATTGGGTGGTTCAAAAGTTATTAACGTTTTTGTGAAATTTGAATAAAAACCGGATTTCTGACTAAACTACGTAACTGTGGCTAAACTATTTAGATTACGATCATGATTTTTTTTCTGGAAATAGTCCGATAGTGACCCTCATGCAAGGTATTATTGCTATGAGTCAACACCCGATAGCTTTTGTTCAAAAAAATTTTTTTCAAGAATTTTTTTCCAAGCACAAATTTTATAAAATCTTTCAAAGGCTCTAGACAAAAAAAATCACGGAACATTTTTTTTTAGAAACTACCTTAACATACATGGGGGTCAAATCGATAGGTATTGAGGTCTTCTACCTCCCTGCTTCGGATTATCCACTACCAACTTAACACCGTGTATAATGTTCAAACTTATAATTTAAATAAGTTATGGTCGAATTTCGAGCACTGGTCGACAATTAGTGAGTAATATAGAAATAACTTTTTCAGTTATTTTGCAAAAAAAAAAATCATACAACCCAGTTTAACTATGTTACAATATACGAGTATGTTGACTTACACGTTATAGTTCGCCTTATCAGAAGGAAGTGACACAAAGGTCAACACAGTTCTGTTGTATCTTAAGTTTTAGTGCAATAATACTGATAATATCACAGCTTTGTAGGAAAGTACAGCTGGACAGATAAACGGCGACCAGCGAAAAATAAAGAAAAGTTGATTTTTGACACTTTTAACTCTTCTTGGATTTCGCGAGGAACACTGTAGAACTTCATTTTAATTATTATAAATTAAAACACACTCCGTCTTATAAAAAATTCGTTAATCGTAAGATTACGTATAACTCACTGATCAGTTTTTACTTGATTTATAAAAATATATGATAGATGACATTTCATACAAAATTTTGTAAACAAACAAAATAGTAGCCCGGCAACGCGAGTGCTTACAACCGAGATGCGCTATGTCAGATTTGAACGATTTCGAGTAGGTGCAGAATAGGTGCCAGACCTTATTTTTTATTTTTTTATTTTATATTATCAAAATATTAAGTCCTTATAAAATCACACGAAACCTTTATGTTTTGATGAAAATGTAACAACTAATGACTCTAACAATTCATTACTGATGTTCGATTTTTAAATGGATCTGGAATTTTTAAATCTCTACGAAGAATATGTGGAAAAACTTTATGGGATATGGAAAGGAATGAAAATATTAGGAAGGAATGTGGTATGGAAGTAAGTGTTGTGACAAAGATGAAAGTTAATAAGTTGAGATGGTTTGGGCATGTGGAAAGAATGGATGCAAACAGAATGACAAAGAAAATTCATAAGGCTGAAAGGAATGGTGTAAGAAAGCGTGGGCGACCGAGAATGACGTGGATCGAACACATCGATTCCGTCCTCAAGGAAGGCCAGGTAAGAAGTAAGAGAAATAGGAGAAGCTGTATGAGAAATGGTATGTCGGTGGAAGAAGCGAAAGAAGTATGCTTGGATAGAAAAGAGTGGAGGTCCGTTCTCTCTGCCTACCCCTTACGGGACACGGCGTGATGGGTAAAAAAAAAAAAAAAGATTTTTAAATGGAACAAACCACTACGGGCTTACGACCGTATTACCGTACTTTATGTTTTGGCCAAAATAAATTAATTTATGTTTGATCACTTCAATTTTAATATACCTACTTTAAAAGTACTCTTTGAATATTTTCTTCAAAACGTCATTATATTTATCATAAATTTAGTTGGTGCATCAGGTTGTAAGACCTCGATGATTACGGGAATGCAATATTTGCTTTATTTGTTTAAAATGTCTATTATCAAAATGATAAACCAAAACAGTAGGTATATTGATTACAGAAAGCGTTGTTGTACACTCGAAACCATTGCCAGTTGACATAAAATCCAACATGGCGGGCTAAAACCTACACAGATCAGCTCGCAATCAATCGATATGGGTTAAACTACCTCGACGACGGCTTGATCGCAAATTTTCTACCGCTGAACTCTTATTTTCCACTGATCACAGTTTTTAAATAAAGCAGACTATATGTTTATTCTACTCATAATATTATATTAAAATAATTAATAAAATACAAATATAAAATCGCCCTAAAACGTCTCGGACTTTCGTCCATGTTCAGTAGCGTCTTACAGGTTAGATAGTCAATAATTATTGGCTAATCTTGTACAATAACTAGCGTTGCACTCTCAAATATTTACAGTGGTGAGGCGTCCTTGTTCACTCCTCATAGTTTTCCCAAAAATCATAAAAATTGATAAGAATATATTGTAACTATCTACTAATGACTCTAACAATTCATTACTGATGTTCGATTTTTAAATGGAACAAACCACTACGGGCTTACGACCGTCTTCTACTGTTATTTAATTTTTTCAAAATAGCTTTGCTATAGAAAATCCTCAATCTTCTCCACTAATGTGTACTGTAAACTTTTGATGCATTTGAGTAAAGCTTAAATAAGATTTATCCCTTTACAATGGCGCTTATTTTATATTAATTATGAAATATAATAATTACATACAACAATATAGAACTGTTGTGTTGTAAAGTATGTAAAATTGACCACAGTTCTCAACGTGGTAATGCAAAATCGACAATTACACAACTAATGACTCTTCTTTGTCACGAGTGTCGTTCGACGTTCCGATTTACTCAACTCTCCTTGCATTCGATTCCTAGTTTTTCATTGCAGTCATATTTTTATTAAACGTCCATTTTATATATCTAAGCATAAACATAGGACAGCAACAAAATCACTCAACTGCGAAATGTGCGTGCTTTCTATAATAATTCATTGTTCTTTGGGTTTTCGCGCAGGTATTACACACAGTTGGCTGTCGAACAATGAGGAAAATATGAACGAATTTTCCTACACGAACAAAATCTTCGTAACAAATACATGTTTTTTTTTTGTTTTGTCATGATCAAAATCATGTTTGATCGATTACGGTGCTGTTTCGAAAGCTTCCTCAATGTGATCACATTCTCATCATGGGCATGTCACAAAATCTCCCCAGCAGGATTCGAAGGCACATCCCTAGACGTTCCACGCAGATGTTCTATTCGCTAGTTTCCTTCGTAATCATAGGCTTGTAGGTAAGTCTAAATTATATTTTTACTGTTAATTGTGAAACTTTAAAAACATTAAAGCAACCTAATTTTATCAACAACTATTGACAGTAGATGGCGCCAGGGTATAATCTATTGTTTAAGCATACCAGGGGGGCTTCTCTTGAAATTTAATTCCGATTTAAATGTCGATCGATCGTGTTTGATGATGTCGAGCTGTCAGAATAATCAATCGAGAACGAGTCAATCTTTCCTAATAACTGTCGTAAAAGTTGCCGTTTATATAAAAAAAGATATTCACAAATATTGCTGTAATGTTAAAACACAAAAATAAATATTATTTCCAAATATTTTTAAGTAGGCAATGAAGTATGTTTATCCATTTTGGATGCATAATACTCTTCATGAAAGAATATAAATAAAATACATAGAGAAAGTTGAAAGTAGTTGTTACATATTCTTTAAGATCTAGTGCTGAAAAAAGGTCACAAGAATCTAGACATAATTAGAACGTTGGGCACCAACAAAGCCAATAGGCAATAAAGATGAGACATTAACAAAAATGGATATAGTCATATCCTGGCGCCAAATACATACCAGCAGTCTTTAATTTTGGTTGCTCTCTCATGTTGAGAATTCTCATGATGAGGAGTTTCGGAGACAAACATTACCACCTATTATTGGCGAACGCTGTTAACGTAAAGTTATCACACTAAGCCAGCCTTCGAAATAACAGTAGAAGACGGTCGTAAGCCCGTAGTGGTGTGTTCCATTTAAAAATCGAACATTAGTAATGAATTGTTAGAGTCATTATTTGTTACATATTCATAGAGAAAGTGCGCGTAAAAATCCTTATTTATACCATTTTTTTCGCAAAGCAATACCGAATTCAAAATAGAACAATCGTGGAACGCTTTTCATGCTTGATAACTAAACTAATTGCCATAAATGACATCGTTATTTTTTTTTTAATTTATTGACAAAAAAATTTGTACAAAAAATTTTAAATAGGAAGATGCCTAATCCCTTACGGGATTTTTGGCTGTTCTGCATACAGGTATTATACACTTAAAATAACTCATACACTATACATAAAGAATTTACTCAATAATAAGGAATAAAGTCCGGACCCTCCGGCAAATCAGATCAGCCAGCCAACTTTTCTATGTAATATATAACCTTTAATTTTATTTTTAAAGTTGGCCATGGCTTTGCATTCCTTAATGCATTGGCTTTGCATTCCTGCCATGGCTTTGCATTCCTTAATTTGCATTCCTTATTGAGATTGCAATTGGATCGGAGTCACGATGTGAATGCAGGGTAACCACCCTCTCCTTTCATCGTATTCAACTATGGATATATGAAAAATTTATACTAAAAAGGTTTCAAAAATCGAATGTTTTTCACTCCTGATTTATCACGTTCGTATAAATATAATGGAACTTTTAGGAATAAACAGCGAAGAATATTGTTTTATCACTATACTTAACTATATCATGGCTTGTTGCTTCAATATTACTATTGTATACAATATTGTTGATATCATTTAATCAAGATGTATTATCAACTATGTAATATCCGTATGTGCCTATTATTAGTGGTAACTAGCAGTAAAACCTATCGGACAACAGTACCCCTAGTATGAGTTTTCGATGATTGAATATCGAAAGGAAATATAAATGAGATTCTCATACAATGCGGTTTGTCATAACATCCTAATTTTTGTTTTCTTTTTTATTATCATTTTTATTTTTTTATGTGAACATTGTATTGGTTGTTATTTACAAAAATGATAGAAATATATATCTATTCTATTCGATCGTAGCACATTAGAACAATATTTTGGAAGCTTATAAGCGCGAGCAATGAGCTCTATAAAACTCGTACTAGCCCTACAGGCATAGAAAAGCCTCATAGTGTCCAATATCAAAGATCAAGAAAATATACTCTATTATGCAGCTCCATAATAGAGTACATACAGCCAGAGCTGGAAAATCTCTAATATAAATTAAAGTTGGGTTAGTGCGAACACTTCGTGTTCGTTCTAACTCGAGATTGGCTCAACAGATTCTTCCAATGTGTGATTTATTGGATTCTTCTCCACTCAGGATAACAGAATAACTAATAAAAAGTTGAAAAAAAATGGATAAGAAATAATACAAAATATAATATTAAAGTTAGTAAGTATGGAACGAATTTCAAAAGTCGCCATCTTTGAAAAAATCTAACAACAAAATTATTGTCTTCTGCATCTGCACCCTCTCATTCTCGCATGCGTAATTGCCACTTTTATAGCAATCCATTTCACTTACTCCACCGTTTCGGGCGTTTTAAATTTTTTTCATACAAAGTCAACCAAATTGCGCACATATATTCTCGCGTTGATCCCGTCTGAGCTTTGAATACGAATGAAATATGTACGTTTTAGAATTAATATTTTAATCTTAGTTTATTTCTGTTTCTGAGGGCGTAGTGCACAATGAACGGAGCGCCTCTGGTAAGAACCAAAGGGTCCACAGGACAACGTCTGTCGGGATAGCCAGTAGAGTATATTTTATTAATCATTGATATGCTCACAGGAAATAATTACGAGAAAAAACTGTCGCCCATTAATTAGTTATTGTTTGTTGTTGTTTTCATGGTGTCCAATATCAACCATAAAAGAAAGCATGCTCTATTTCCATCTCTGGATCTATTATGTTCGTTTGGTGTAGGTAAATGCACCCTTATATACAAACATTAAATTTTGGTTTAAATGAAATATCTTTGTGGGTCAATCGTACATGGGTACATATTGAAAATAATTTATATAAACATATTATTATGTACATACGAAGTGCGCATTATGTAACTGTTCAATACAAAATCATAATTTGTTCCGTAGAAATAAAACATGTGATGTAATTTTGCAATTCAAATTATTTCGACAGTAATTAGAAATTTGTATCAAACAACAACCTGATAAAATAATATATGAATCGTGAACTCTGTGAGTCACTGTTCTAAAAAATTACTCTATAATGCAATACGAGTGTCTGTACAAACCGGGTCATTCATGTGTGTTTTGATTTTTTCATACTTTGTGGACTAAATGGTCTCATAAAGTGTCATTTTTTATCGATTTTATTATATTTGGCTGTCGGCCTAGGAGTCGTATTCAATGTGAAGAACATGTAGAACCAACTATTTTATGTAATCAATTAAACTTCTACTTTAAAGTGGAGTTTTTTTACACCATTTAGATGGCCCAACTAAATAAATAAATAACACTCTTATATACAAAGGTGTCAGTATAGCCGGTGGAACTTAAAGCATTATCTACCAGTCAACCGGTCCCGAACATCCCGAGGCAGGATTCCAACCCAGAGTAGATATTTCGGGTGAAAAAAAAAAACACACTGAAAATTTTTGTCAAGACTGGGAGTCAAACCCAGGACCCAGGAGGTCAGTAAATTAATTAAAATCCCCGATAGCGAAAAATCTGCAGGACTTGTAGGAAGGTCGTTAACGAAATGTGATCACAATAAGCCAGTCTTTAAACAGCCGTAGAAGATGGTGGTAAAATATAAATGGGTATAGTTATATCCTAACGCCATCTAATGATAAGTTGTTTCAAATAAAGTCATGTAGATTAATGTATTCTCACCACTTTCCAAACCTCTTAAAATCGAACAGTAATTAATGAATGCATCAAAAAGTTGGATATATAATATGTGAGAACAAGTCCTGGCAAACGGCTAAATATTTCGAAGAGGTCTGGATGAGTATTTTTTCGCATATTCGTAAGTACTTATTCTTGTCAACTTTCATATTGAACGAAGTGCTGCTAAACATCGCTGGCTACCCCACAAGATGAGAGACGCCATGAAGGCATTTACGAACATTGTTAGATTATCTTGGTGACCAGAAGTAAAAGTATAATAGTAATATGGTCCATTGAGGATGTGACTGTCATTCTAACATCTAAACGTGTATATAACAAGACTAACAGCATCTAGGAAACTAAACTTGTTCTGTACTGTTGATTGTCGAGCTCAAAACAACTGAGCAACGTGTACAGAAAACAGATAGAAACAAAAGTACAATGTCTTATTGCTAAACTCCTATGAAAGTAGTAATAATGCTAAAACTACCCAAATCGCTCAAAGAAGTTAAGAATGTGTCCTCACGTAATGACAGGTAGAACGTAAAAGAAATAGGAGAGGTTATGGATAGAAAATAATAGAAGTCCGGTCTCTCTAAAAGTGGTAATGAGAAGATTTCTTGTGAGAAATGTAGGTGGAAGAAACGGAATATACTTGTGACGAATTCAAAATTTGACAGTCGAATATTGGAAGGAATTTGTAAAAAAAAAACTTGATTTTTGAACGGAGTTCGTAAAAATATTTCCGGTAAGCGGAGAAGGCAAGTGTTCGCAGATTTCCCCGTATCTGCATTATTATTATTCAAGATAAGTAGGCCATTCGGTCATACAAAACAGGTCTCGAATAAAATTAATGTTTTGAGAGTTCAAAACGAGTCGTAGGACTAAGATGATAAAATACAAACACACGTTCGTAAACGCAATGCATTATCATAATAAAATGTATAAGGCGCGCGAGAAAATAAGCGCGGCAAACGAGCAGTCGCCGTGCAAAATCAAAAGAATATCGGATATTCTATATTTGAAAATCTATGTTTCATTTTCAAATTTAGAATGAACAAACAAATTATTGTACGAAATTTAAACTAGATGGTGATATAAGGTAACGTTATGTCGCATTGATTTTGACGTTTATCACTCCGATTTTGCCAAGAATTTGTTAAATTGAATTGTATTTTCTTTTTATTTATTGAATCTATTACCAAAAATCAGAGAATAAATAAGAGATCTTTTCTCGTTAAGTGTTTATTTAAGAGACTGTTTTTGAACCCCATTTTGTTTTGTTAATATTTTTAGTAAGGTATAAATAAGCAACACAAAACACAATATTGAATTAGTGTATTATAAGGCTGCAGTATGACAGGAAAGCAGCTTTTGTTCCTCCCATCAGGGTCGAAGACGAGGAAGACCCTCCTACAACGTATTCCGTTCTTTCGAAGCAGAGCTGAGGATTTGAACATTAGTGGAAGGCGATCATTGCAGTTGCGCAGGATCGAACATAATGAAGAGCTCTTGTGCCCTAAGTAGGGTCTCAAAGGAAGTATAGATAGATGTAGAAGATTCAATGTGAATTTATTACCCACATATCACCTACATATAAAAAAAAATGTAAAATTTTAAATGGTCCTGATTTTTTTAGAAGATTTATAAAAGAAACAAAACATGATCGAAAATACAGAAAACAGATCGCATAAATTCTTTAAAAAAAACACTCATATAACACTTGAAAAACGTTTTCTTTTGTTATAATAATAAGCGAAAAATCGCTTGTTGTTCAGGCGACAAACCGCTTTGAAGTGTGTGTATCTTTATAATAAAAAAACGCCCGGTGTGATACGACATTATTATTATTTATAAGTTAAAAACGCAAAGAGGCGGTGAATATGATTGTTGTGTATGAATTGATTAGTGACGACAAGTAGGCCGTCAGGTGTAAGCGGTCAGAGACATCTGTGAGCCGCTCTATAGTTATGGTTATCTAATAACTAACTGTTTAAAATTATTTTAGTACAACATACACATTTATTGGATCCAATATCAAACATTTGTATATTTTTTTGGATGTTTCTAAAACATTCGTTGAAAAAACTAATTTCTGTGTTCTTCTTCTTCAGTCGGTCCCTCGATGCCGAGGGACTTCAGCCATTCTTATGGACCCATGCAGTGTGGTCCCCGTTGCCCGCCTAACAACATCGGACCATTTCGTGGGCAATTTGTTCGTGGCTGATAGGCCAAACGGCGACTTCCACATTCTAGAAGTTCGTGGGTTCGATCCCAGTGTGGACTTTTTTTCGATTTCACCACACAAGCTTTGATTTATGTGAAAAATTCAAAACTGTATTTGTGTCCACTTTCGGTGAAAAAAAAAACCAATTACGGATAACGAATAAAAGCCATATTGAGGCATTCTCATAGTGGACAGAAATAAAAATATATATTCGCACTAGAAGAAGTGAAAGTCAGAACTGGTGGCGTATAGAGGTCGACTTTGGGGCTCGTATCTACGACCCTCAATAGTGTATTAAAAGTCGTCTACCGAGTAGTTAGGCTACCAAACATTTCACCATTTAGTTCGTTATTGGCAATAAGACGACCTTAGTGTAGTTCAATCTTTTAACACCGGAGTTCATAGAAAATTTCGTGGCGCTTAAAGCGCCACGAAAAAGGTGACACTGTGGACAATAATGACCAAAATAGGGTGGATAACATGGCAAAACGGGAAGAATATTATTCTGTACTGATTTGTTTACTAATTCATAAACCATAATAATAAATTAACATCAATAACGGCACATTGATGCTCTATTGAGAAATGAAATTGACAGATTACATAACAGAAATTCCGCGAAAATATTAGTAAACAACCGATGTTTTCCATAGATTTCCATGTTAAGACTACTAACTGCAACCAACTTCAAATATTTTGTTTGACATTTCAAACTTTAGCTAAAGCAAGCGTGAATGTTTTTTTATGAAACGCGTCTACCTAAAGGAGACTTTAAAATTTAAAGGTTCCTTTAGCTAAAGAATTCTTTAGTCGCTTTTTTGAAACTGGCCGTAAGCCTCCCGTTTGGCACGAATCTAACGCTAGTTAGGGCGCATGGAAAGAATAATAGATGAACATATTATTGTATTAGTTAGTGGAGTTATTTCTCTAGCAGTTTCTACTTGGGATTGGAATCCAGTCTCAGCTTGATTGAGTTTCTTTGGCTATACTGGCAATATAAAAAAAATTGTGTTTTAAATAGATAAATTGGTGAATACTTTTTTTTAACGAGGCAACTCTAATGTTTATTTATCACAACTCTAGAGGGCAAAGACATCTGAAGCGAGTGTCTAATATTATCAGCATTTTCGGAGGTCAGCTAATTCATGATGACCTCAACATTGTAAAATCATAGCTGTTAAATTTTTTTCTGACAAATACTTCGCAATTGCGAACCTGTTCTATCCACTGAGTACAAATATTACAAGAGAACTTTTTTGGATGGGCAGAACCGAAAATTGGTTCCTTTATTCAACAGTCACGTGACTGAAGATAAATTATCAAAAATAATTCATTTTACTTTCATCCACAAACACTTTTTATTATAAGTATGATTAAAACATAAAATTCCTCTGTGAACGCTAAAATATTAAAAATCAAATGTTACACCCCGCTACCGACAAACATCACAGTTTGTATGGGTTTAATAGCAGTCACGTGGTACTTTTTGGAACCATGCGCAGTAGCACATTATTTTTCTGGTATTATTTCTTCTCAAAGGTTCTATCATTATCATACAAAGAAAATATTGTCATGTCAACATAAAATAGGTTATCCATAGTATTGTAAATTTGCTTAAGCTATCCATACGTTTGCTGCTTCCCACTCACGATCACTGATGCAAATAGATGTTATCCATTATGGCAGATGTGTAACTTGTTTTTGTTTTCAACCATTATAACGATTTTGCTATCATTTGATTTTTTCGCACTATACATTGGCGAAATCTTCGTTTGTAGTCGAACGCCAATTTGAATTTGTATACGGGGGCAGGCCGACCACTAGTGATAATTATTACGTGACACATATTGCTGTCTATTGACCACATATTATTTCAAGACTAAACGCATACAGAACACTCTAAAAGAGTTAAGGCACCGGCCTATGTAAGTATATTTGGTGCAGAATATGAAAATCTCCATTATTATTATAAAAGCATTACAAGCAGATACGCATGAACAACCACGTAGTAGTTAGGTTGCAAGTCATGTCATGGGCTGGCTATGCAGTGAGTAAAGCTTCTTGCAGACCTTGCAATATATTTAGGCCTCCGTGAAGAAGAAGGGAAAATGCTAAGTAAAGCATTGTGAAAAAAATATAGAGTGAAATTGCCCGTAGGAAAGAGTAAGCAGGTTAAGAAATTTATAAAAATCTAGCTTTCCCGACAGACGTTGTCCTGTGTTCCTAAATATGAATATTGAATTCTAATTTGTATGGGTAATGATAGCTTATTTATTACCTTTTAACCAGTGTAATATAGATCGGTGCCGTGGGGTTGCCGGCTAAGAATAGCACCTCTGCTATTTTTGCTGGTTTTTCGAGCATCCTGTAAGAGGCAGGAAATCGAAAAATCAGATCGGGACCGTGAGGTTGACCACCTCACGTCCTTAAACCTCAATCGGTCGGAAAAGGCACAACGAGCCTCGGACGCCTTCGAGCGCAATGGAGAGCTCTTGATGTCTCCCTATGCCCCTAAGTGGGGTTTAGGCCCCTCGCATTGCAGATTGGTTTGTGGGGGATCCGCTGCGGGCTTGATATGTGTGGGGCCGGCTTTCTGGTTTGATTGCTTCGATCGAACTAGGGGGTTGGTTTCATGCGGGTCGGATTTGATTCGGATTTGTCTGCTCCGGGCTGGCTTGCGGTGTGCGGGGGGCCTCAAAGGGAGAATGTATGTATGTAATATAGATCGATGCATCTGTTTCAAATCATATATTTTCCATCAGCATTCTGTCAATTGCACCAACAACTGACAGTTCCTGTCAAACTTTAATTTAATTTAATTACAATTTTTCAAAATTGGAATAAAAGTTATATTGTTAAAAGTACAAAGAAGGTTATCTATGTACTTGAAATTTTCTTTCATTTTCTAATTATCCACGCAAATTTCTTATTTTTTTCTTTCACAAGAACCTTTTCCTGACAAAAGCAAACACGCCAAAATAGAATTAGCGAAATCGGTCCAGCCGTTCAGGCATGATGCGATGACTACGGAAAATAGCTCTTCATTTTTATATAATAGAAGATATGAAAAACGGTTTTCAAAACACATAGAAAATTTAAAAAAATCACATTATTATTTACGAGGTATGCAGGATCAAAATATTATGGAAAGCGTCGGCGAATAGTGTCGGGATGTAAACTGTTTGATGCGTGTGTGCTGCCCATTCTCTTGTATGGGTGTTAGTCCTGGCATCTGACCAAAGCCCAGGCAGAAAAGTATCTTCATTTGAAACGAAGCGCCGCAGGAGAATTTTGAGTATAAGGTGGTATATTCGCATTGCAGACGACGCTATACGCATCGGAACACCCAGGGGAGGCCCTGGCCCATGCATCACTTCTACCATTATAGAGAGGATATGGAATTCCGTACCTTCGAAGCAGAGCTGAGGGATTTGGACACAGTGTGGGAGGATGTATTAAGGTTATGCAATATAGAGCACGGTAGAGGGCTCTTGCCCATAAGTGGGATGAAAAAGTGAGATATATTGCTGTATGGAGGTGAAGGGACGTTACAGAGAAGAACTACTGACTTCGTAAAAAAAATCATCACACAAACATTTATTTTTTTAATGAATCTGTACTCACTCAAAGTGAACACAAATACTGTCTTTGACTCATTCACAGTAAACTACTAAATGCTTGTGTCGTGAAAGAGGTAGATGTACCAACCACTTGAAATATGTACAAACATATCAATTTCTTCTTCAAGGAAGGCCAGGTTAGAAGCAAAAGAAATAAAAGAAGTTGTACGTGGAAAATAATGTTGGAGGAAGAAGCGAAAGAAGAGGCAAAGAGTGGAGGTTCGTTCTTTCTGCCTACGCCTTCAAAAACACGGCGTAATGGGTAAAACGCCTGTATAAGTTCTTTAGGTATACTCTTATTGAAAAGTAAATAAAATGCTTTAATGAAAATGATTTGATAGGTACCTAGTATTGTAGAAATTAACGATTGTTTGAAGGTTGTATTTATAACAGTACAGACAGAGTGCAGCTACCTTCGCATTACTTGTAAGGCTACTGCGTTTTATCGATTTATACAACAACTACACGATTAATAATTATCTATATAAATTAATTTATAATACTTAATTACTCATAATTTTTACTCGCGTTGATTGAGACTCAAACAAAACGGATTATTGTTATAAACATAACAAAAAAACAAAATGAACATTCGCATATTTTTCTATCTTTCTCTTTCTTGTGAGTGTAAGTTACTAAATAAACAACTAAAGACATTCTCTCAACTAAAAAACAAGAGTAAACTTTCAAATATCTTAGATGTTGTGGAATCAAAGTTTAATAAAAACAATCAATAATAATTATTAGGTATAAGAAATTTGCCGTAAAAATAATGTCATTAAGCAGTATTGCCCATATTTTTATTAGGTAGGTATAGTTAAAATAATATCATTGACAAGAAATTTGTAGAACCTAGTCATTTATGAAATTAAGTCAAACAAGTTTATACGAACTATTTACGAACCAAATGAGAAATTTAATTAAAAAAAACTAGACGCTTATAAAAAATATAGTTCGAAAAATATACCTAATATTGCATTTTTATAATTTTGTTTTCTTGTGAGGAGGGGGAAATCCTCATGGACGTTAAATCGGACTCCTGCCCATGGGCAGAACAACCGACTAAAAACCCCTCCTGTGGATCTAAACTTTTCGTCATTTTCAATATCTATCTGCCAACTTCAGAAGACAGTCAAGTCAGAATTTTAGTCATCAAGGCTGCACACCGCGATTTCGTCAAATACTTACTATCGTAAACATCTATTTTGAATCGTCCAATATTATATGTATAACGTCCAATATTATATTATGCATAACGTCCAATATTATAACATGTATAACGTCCAATTGGATTTGTAAAACGTTCAAATAGAAGTCGAAGTCTGTATATTAGGGGACAATTTTAATTTTGCGAACGAATTTTTCGTCAATGTAGAGCAGGAAGAAAATTAACTGTACCTACACTTTATATATTTATATACGTGCCTTTGTTTGGTTTAAATAATTATTTTTCATATGTTACAATGGACATTGGATTTGTAAAACGTTCAAATAGAAGTCGAAGTCTGTATATTAGGGGACAATTTGAATTTTGCGAACGAATTTTTCGTCAATGTAGAGCAGGAAGAAAATTAACTGTACCTACACTTTATATATTTATATACGTGCCTTTGTTTGGTTTAAATAATTATTTTTCATATGTTACAATGGACATTGGATTTGTAAAACGTTCAAATAGAAGTCGAAGTCTGTATATTAGGGGACAATTTGAATTTTGCGAACGAATTTTTCGTCAATGTAGAGCAGGAAGAAAATTAACTGTACCTACACTTTATATATTTATATACGTGCCTTTGTTTGGTTTAAATAATTATTTTTCATATGTTACAATGGACACTGGACAGTTCAAATTTTTTTTCACACTCTTTATTGACGAAAAATTCTTTCGCAAAACTTCAAATTGTCTACAGGGGCTGTTTTTACAAAATGGAAAAACATAAAACTTAATAAAATCTAAAACTGTATAATGTGTACAAACCGCTACTTAGAAGCGTAAATAATTATTATTTAAGTATACATTTTATGATGTAGTAATGAAATAATGTGTAATATTATAATGTATGTTAAATAAATAAATAAAAATAATTAAGGGTAATGTGGTTGTTCGCAAGACGCGTGTTGTAGATATACTTAAACAATTTGTAAACTCTTTTAGCGAATGGTAATTGAAATTCTCGGTAAGGTTTCATCATAATTTCATATGGGATTCGTCATTTTACAACAATATACTGTCATGATGTAAACCATTTATTTCATTCATTCGACGGAATGTTTACAATTTCGCATAACAAATTCAACATTGACACAACTCAAATTATTGTTTAAGCAAAAAAAATAAGGCAAGTACACACCTTGCGACGTGTCATTTCTGTTCATTTTTCATTGTGTTGTATACAATAACTTAAAATAAAACTAAACAGTATTGTCTCGGAGATGTATTCATGAGAAGTCGAGCCTTACCAAAAGTCGTCTACAGCCTTTTACTATTTCTTGGTATCAAATTATTTTTGTTTCAAGCGTCTCCAATCAAAGATACGAAAAATACATTGAGATTTCGATGAGAAAAAACTATTTGGAAAGCCAACGGTGTTCTTTACCTCTATTGTAAAAGTAAAACTACCTATGCTGTTTTAATAATATATTAATTTCATTGAATAGTAATAGTTTTAAATGATACTTCTAATGTGCGTCATAATAAAAATATTAAATAAAATACGTACATTTTTTATTGTTTATATTATTTTTTTTTTGGCATATTATTATCATCCACAAGGGGGATTACTTCCACTGAAAAAACACATTTAGTTCGTCAACTCAATCAAAATGTGACTTTTTCGTTTAAAATCTTTCCTAAAACATACCCTGATCCCAAACAGAAATTTAATTCGGACATGTTACTTTAAAAGAAAGTTATGTTATGTTATGATAAAAAAAAAAATTCAATAGGTAATTGTAGCATTATGAATTTTTAATATTTATTTTAAATTATCCAAATGTAACCGAATTTACAGTTGTGTATGGGAAAGTATCAAAAACATGAAATTATTTAAAACTAGCGGTCGACCAGTGCTCGAAATTCGGAAACCATAACTAATTTAGATTATAAGTTTGAACATTAGACTGAGCAAGTCCTATTTTACTATTTTCTTTCCAAAACTTTGACGTTTTAAATGTTGATATTATGTGTAAAGTTTTTTCTATTATTATTGAAGAAAAAAACAATATTAATCTATTCTCAAATTGACGCAATAAGTTTGAATATTCCGCTACTTTCAGCTCCACCTTCCATTTAAATATACCGCCTTCAAAAACCTTATTATGAGGCGCTTTACATTTTTTTTTCTACGACGTTGATCTTCTTTATAAGTAGTGGAAGCGTGTGCGAGTATCAATTGTCTTCAACGTCGTAGAATTGTTCAATATTATCGTAGAAATGTTCAATATGTCTTCTATCTTCTCCTCACAAATTTTCTTTCGATGATGTGGCAAAATCTAAAATCACACAAAACACTCGGAGAATTCGTAGAGTTTTTAACCGACTGCGCCAAAATTGTAGTGAAGGAGCTTTGGTTCTTCTTTTAAACAAATAAAAAGTCCTTTTATAACAATTACACTTATATTATTAAAACTTGGAATATAAAAAGGCAACGAGACTCTTAGCTAAATTACGGAGACAATCAAATATAATGTTCACTGTAGATCGGTGTGTCGCGGAGTGTCCCGGCCGCGGGGCGCTCTGTCGAAGTTCGTTGACAACACTCATTACAAATACGTAACATTACAGTAGTGTCCGTAGTGTTTTTATTATTGATTTAATCCATTTTTATGCATAATTTTAAGAAAATATTAGCATTCGCCACCCCTTCTCTATATAGAATACTAGAGGTCCGCCCCAGCTTCGCACGGGTAGATAGATATTTAAAAATAATTTAGTTTTCATACAGATCCCTAACTTTTTCAAAATATTTTATAGCATATGTCTGGAATAATTGCATTGCAATGTATCGTGTCACGTCACTTTACAACCGTGACTACTTTGCGCGGTATTTCTACTAAACTTGACATGACTCCCCTCAGTCCAATCTCCGCACCCGTGCGCACTCTGCATCGGTTGAGATGATAAGAGACTATGCTTTTTTTCCAATACTCACATTTTTAAACTCGTGATAACTTTCGAATGGAATGTCCGAATTGAATAATTCAAAAAGTTATACAAACATATTGAAGCAGACTTGAATATGAACTAATTTATTTTAATAAGGAGTAATACCAAGATACCAATAAAGAGCCTTTTCTAGAGGTGACATTTTATTGATTTTTTTTAAATAAAAAAACACTTATTGTGGCATAACTATAATAGTTAGACATATGCTGTCGCGATACTTTTTGTAAATAATGATGTCTTCTACAAAATTGTGCTACATTGTTTTATTCTATCATCATTAGTTTTCACAGCGTTCGCGATAAAAAGAATATTTTAGGTAAATTTTTTACACCTTGGGTTACATTATTGAAGTTTTCGTAGGTTACCCATTTTTTTTTTGGAAATTAAATATAGCCTATGTTCACCGCCGATATTGTAGCTTCCCAAAAGTGAAAGAATTTTTCAAATCGGTTCAGTAGTTTTGGAGCCTATTCGATGCAAACAAACAAACAAACAAACAAACAAAAAATCAAATCTTTCCTCTTTATATATTAGTATAGATAAGTGTGAAAAATTTCATTCACCTCCGTCCGCGCAATTTTCGTAAAAAGGGATATAAAGTTTTTGCCTCACGTATTAATATATAGATTACATATTTTCAGCTGTGACAATATGTGAACAAACGTGCGAAATCACCGGCATAATAAATTGAAAAGAAATGGTGTGTCCTTGGTTCATACAAATTCAACAAAACAAAATTCACCAATAAGACATCTTGCGAAAAGTAAACACATATAAATTTAAACCAATTGCAAGCAGCGTCTTTATGGATGTAAAAACCAACAAAATAATAATAAATGCAGTACAACGGAGGCTGAAGTAATTCGGAGTTGGGCAACATGCTCTCTGGGTATTTCCCAGTTCTCTCGCTAGCCAACCAATCCATCGATCGGTGAACTGGACTATAATTGCGGCTGTTTACATAACATAGTAAGAATACTTGACGAATTATGAGATTATTTCAATTAGCAAGAACAGATTATAGTTATCTATATAATAATGTACTTATTTTCGTGTGTCATCGCATCAAGCAAAAACCTCATACTTAACATTCGATTTGAATCACCGCTGATACCAGGCAATCTCAGGGTGACTTTAAATCTCACTCCTAAACGTGGGGTTCTTTAGCGGCAGACTCTTATTTCCCTAGCCGTGGCTATGGAGGAAAAACCTGGCACTTCTGTGGAGCGAATGGAAGTGGAGGGTACTCCTAGCACATCAGGGATGACCTGATGTGGAGGGAGCCCCGCTTCAATAGACAAATAGGACGTTAGGTGAACTTAGGGGATGGGAATCCTGTTGGGTTCTATCTTTATCTTTTTGCGCAGGACAGGAGTTGAGAAGAGGCACTGACACCCTGCAAAAGACATCTGGAGGCCCAACAACAGGCAGCTCTCCAATAACTAATTGAAGGATGTCACAATAGAGCTAATTTGGTTGTGGTGACATAAGAAACACATGGTACTTTGACATTCATTGTAAAAAAATGCTTATTACAAATTATTTAACAATTAAATAATTCGTGGTGAAAGTGACATTCTTTTTTTTCAGTTAATGACAGTCTCATGATTTGGAATTTCGAAGACTTCGACGAATTTCAACATTAAAAAGCAAACGTTGTTAACGTAGAGTGATCAACTAAGTCAACCTTCGAAATAGCTGAAGAATACGTTCCTAAGCCCTTAATCGTTCGAATTTGTGATCAGGGATTGATTCAATGTTTGCATTAAACAGTTGGCAACCGACTGCTCAAACCTTAGTATCCGAATCCAATCAGGGATAGACATAGAACTGAGAAATTACAGAAATCTGGTGAAAATAATAAGTTTACCGAGATGCAAATAATTTTGTCAATTATAAGAAAGTAAACACCAATTAAGGAGTAACCACAGAATCTAATTCGATTGTGGGACGTCGAAGAATGCCACTATTTTCTATAAGTTATGTGTGCCACGATGGAGAAAGTCTAATAGCTAATGGTTGTGATGTGCTTCTGTGCGCCAGGGGCATCCGACCGCGTGAAAGGTCATAGCTGCCATTCCATCATCTGACATAATATTAACATGTCTTTAGCCCTTCGTGTGTTTGTGTGTATGTTCAATTTTTTTTTATATTGTTAAACAAATAAGTATTTACAAATATAACTAATTGAGTTACGCCAAATCTTAAAGATTTATCGGTGTGTTCTATTTCTATGTACATATGATTAGAGATGGGCTAGTATAACGATAGCTGATAAAAATATTAGATAAATAAAAATAACGCCTCTAACGTTATTTATATTAAACGATATTTGTAAATATTTGTTGAACAAAAATAATAGTCAGCTAATATTAAGCAATACTTATAGCCTACCCCTATTTTTAAGACAGTTAATATTATATTTTGTAAGGTTTGTGTATTTACGTAGTGAAAGTTCATTATAATGAATTAAAACAAACACAGTTGCACATTCACGATGTTTTATTGAGGCTCGAGAGTCTCTTGATAATGTCTACATGAGATAGACGAAAGCGCTCGAGCCTCAATAAAATATCGTGAAAGTGCAACTGTGTTTGTTTTAATTCAGTTAACTTAGTTGACTGTAAATATTAGGCTCGGGCGCGCTCATTATATTGAATGAAATTGTGGAAACGATCTTTTTTTAGGAAAAGGTTACTTTCCAGATACCAAATTTTGGGAATGACCTGTTTTTAGGAAAGTTATGTTTCTAGATACCAAACTTCATTTAGGTTTGTAAAATAAAAAAGCTTTAAGTTTTTAATATTAACGTTATTTTCAATTAAAGAAACTGCTATAACGTTTTTTAATATAAGCCCTTTGTCTCACCTCTATACACGATAAATAATAAACTTAATCTAATACTACATTAAAATAACCTTTAATTAAATTTAATCCTTAATTTAACAACTAATTATACATAAATCCACACTTAATTAACCATTCTTTGACTAACTTTTTTGCAATGTTTTTACTTTTGCATTCCTTAATATACGAGTATGCCGGCATCATATTAAGTATCTTTGGCACATTATATTAAAATATAATATGTCAAAAATGATAGAATAAACGGAATATCTGAAGATGGCAAGTGCTAAGTATTAAGGATTAAGTTGAGATAGTGCTTGACAGAAGTCCTATCCGATCGGGAAAAGACGAAAGAAAATGTAAGAGTTGAGGTGAAGAAATGCGAGGTAAAAGACGGGGCCTAGGGGCTTTGTTGTGACGCATTAGAAAACTTATGTAAAATGAATGATTTAAATAATTTAAAGTGGTTATAACAACAATTTTTTGAGTCATTGACATTAAACTTATTAGAAACCGTTATATCGAGACATTAATAGAAAGAAGACGGGAAAATGTCCACGTTTAAAGTAGAGACAGTGGCATTTACAAGATAAATCGAGGCTGAGTATATTATATTGAGACGTTTCTAAAAAGAATATACATACAAAGCGGTCGATTTCAAACAGTTATCATAATGTGCATGAAAGAATTTTGCATAATCTTTGAAAAAATATTCTCTTCATTTTTGGATAAACCGGCTGCTACGCTAAATTGTATAAAAATACCTACAATACAATAAAGCGGTTTATTCTACAGTTATTGGTAAAAGTCTTCTGATAAGATAGGGTAAGAATGCTAGTAATTACTACCCACGTACAAATAAACATAATAATAAACAATAATGGTTTAATTGTATTGTTATGAGTTAGACGCGAGTTAAATCATTGTTTTCAACTCTGCTCGTGTTGTATAGAGATTAACAAGAAAAACAAACTTTTAATTTATGTACAATGTGGTGGTTTGTAGCTCGATGCTTCTCTTCCCGGCTAGGGTCATGGGTCAAGGCATAAGGTCGACAATCTTCTTCTTTAGCATACAAATTCAGCTCAAGATGCTTAATAGGCAGCACAATCTTGTTTCACAAACCTTGATTTTACACCATGCCCAAAAGAAAAGCAAAACTGTTGTCGAAGGAAATTCATCTTCGCCTTCGCAACTCTGTTGGGTGAAAGAAAGCCGCTCTTCTTGGCTAACTGTCATCCAGGTTCCCAGTTCATACGCTTCAGCAATAAAAAACCGTTTATCGTCACACAAAATCTGACTAGGTATTATTCGCAAATCTTTGTTTTATACGTTTCAATCCTGACACCGTCCGTGATGTTTGAGGGTAAAATTAGGACATGAACGGAAAATCTGAAAGTTGGTAATACTGTAGAAATGAGATCATTCATTTCATTTTCCACCATAAATCCACTATTACTCAGACAAAATGGGAAAAGACGGATTGATAATATTATTAGAAAGGAATATTGAGTGATTTGAGCTTATGAAAGTGAATAAAATGAGGTGATTTGGACATGTTGAGAGAATGACAAAAAGATCAATAAATCAGTTAGAATGAGTGCACGGAGACGTGGCTAACAAAGAAAAGACCAATGATATCAGTGCCGTCTATTCCATCCTGAAAGAATACCGGATCGAAACAAGAAAATATAGATTTTCAGATACTATATTCGTCGATCGATTCGTATGACTTCTTTAAGAGAACATTCGAAAGTCATACAAAATTCTATTAGAAAACCCACCGATAGACATTCGAGAATAGAGTCCAGAATAAAGATGGACGAATCAGAATTGAGGTCGGTTCGTTCTGCCCGCCTTTTAAAGCCACGAAGTAATGGATAAGAAAAAAATATTTTATTTCCGGCCGTATTTTCTTGCATCGCTGTATATAAAAATGACAGTTTAGTTTGTACTGAGTAATTTCCCTATAAATAATAACACCATCTTCGGAATTATTGTTCTAAGCGTATGGGAAGTGTTGCGCGTCGTGCGAAAATGGCGTGTAGATCGTTCGATTTATTTGATGAAAATATTATGTGTTATTTAAACAATTATTGTGTATGGAAAAGTAGGCCTTGTTATACAACACGTAACACTTCTCATGACTCGGAACACTTAATATTGAAATTATTATTATTATGAATGGACAAAATAAATTATTTATATTGTTGACTTTTATCTATGAAATTTCTCTCAATAAAAATATTATGTACAAGGTTAGAGAAATTTCTTTCTGCCTTAAGTATTATGTATAACTACACATTTTTTATAGTTATTGATTACATTTTTTTTATTTTTATTTAGTTCCATTTAACTAGGTAGGTAGGTAGGTGTATTTTTATTTATTTTTATACGATAACACCAGTAAAGTATATAGGTAAGCAAACATTAACCGCGAGTAGGAAAGAAGTTAAAGACAAACATAGGCGTAGCTATGCAGGCTTAGCCGGGGAAAAGGGATGAAGGCCAAGGGTGAGGCAGAGGAATTAGGGACATGGAAGGGGCAAAAGGATGAAGTAAGTTATTTCTCCGACGTCAGGTGTGTTCTTACAGTAAGCGTTGAGAACAATTTGAAGTAAAGAGCGAATGAACTTAAAATTCATACATACCGTATTTTTATGGCTTTTTAGATTCTGAAAATCTTGAACAATAATTTACCTGAAACAAAAAAAAGTTTTTTTTTAACTACATAATCTATTACTAATAAAATGATTGAGGTGGCTTGAACGTGTGGTAAGAATGAATAGGCGAACTGTATGAGCAATGTCAACTTGCTGAAGAAAAAGAAAAATTACAACACAATATAAAAATTATAATGAAAAAATTAATCTATTTGTTCCGAATAAAATTTGAAGTAGGTATGTACATTCTGTAATTTTTTTTTTCATAAATATTAATCATTGTAGCATTTTAATCAACTAAATAAAAAAAAATATCTATGGGTATTAAATATTTATGAAAATTAACTATGTACCTAATTGTATTGTATTATTTTTCAGTATTACCATAGCTTCCAGACAACGAAAACAACCAAAGTAAACGTCAAAAGATTTAAAAAAAGAGCTCAACATTCGATTTTTGAATAATGAGAAGGCGTCTGTTGATACAAAAGTCATTGTTTATAATATTGTAATTTCATCCGTAGGTAATTGCGGAGAAGGTCGAAAGTTAAATGCATTTTACCCGCGAGATGGCACTTAATTACATTGTAGAGATGGACATGGCGTGTTGTTCTATTTTTAAAAAAAGGTCGAGATTTTCATATCGCGTTTTTAGAGGAACGGATCGCGACAGTAATGCACACGGCTGCCAATGTTGCCACATTCATAAAATGATACGTATAAACGAATAATATGTATTTCTCAGCAAGACTCTATACTGGCAACATTGTTCAATCTGTCAAATAAATTTTTGATGTTTCTAAAAGTTGCAAATATAGATAATTTAAAAATAACTTCACATAATAATAGTGTGCATATTAATGCATCTTTGTTTGCAAAATATAATAAACAATAAGCCTGGAATTAGAAAGTTTGGCGACAGTGTCGGGAATCCGGATGTGATTTCTCTCATGCAAGAAACGACTTTGTTTTTAGTTGTTTTGTATGGTCGGCAATGTTATAACTCTTTTCTGTTTGAAAGTGCTGTTTTAAACGTAATTTAATGTTTCAAAGCTATAGAAAGTATTTATTCAGGCGTTCGATATAATATAATATATCATCAACACTTTGTGTTTTCAGTATAAAACATGGTTTAAAAATCATATTATAGGTAAGCATCATCTGCAACTTTTTTACTTCCTACTAGAACTGTTTTCATGATTTTTTACATGTATATTGACATTATAGTGTGCATATCTAAACTGCATCTACCTATAGATAAATTTTCATTATTTATTTTGAATATAATATATTGTTTACGTTTTTATTGTTAACTTTTATTGACTATTTTGTGTTTCTTTTTGTATGTTTTTTTATTCTTTTATGTAAAGTGTTTGACAATTTATTATATACTTATGATTATTTTGTTCTCCTTATACCAGCCTAGACTGACAGCTGACTGGAGAATATTTTGTTTGAATAAATAATAATAATATTGTATATTGTGTTTTGTCTATCTTTAAGAAACTTAAGCAGTCTGCAGTTCCATCATACAATTGTATTGAGTTTTTTATTTAAAAAATACCAGTTTGTAGGTTATGATTCATAACTTTTGAGTACAGTTAATAGGTTTTGTAGATGTACGCAGATCTAGGTTATGTATAGTTTTTGGACAAGGAATTGTATAATTTATCAATTTAATGTGTAGTGTTTCTCAAGGAATTATCCTATTGGATATTAATGCAATAATGTTTTTTCAGATGCCCCAAAGGTGTTGATGCCTTAATGCAAGACAAGCTATGACAGCACTATTACAAAGAAGGGAACTGCTCCAATTTTCAAGAACCCCAAAGATAAAGGGATGTATGAGGCCTGGCTGTTATTGCATGATAATATTGGAAAACATCCACAGGAACTCAGATCATTAACACAATTGAAGTGAAATTGTCCTTATCCGCTTTAAAGAGCTCCTTGTGAAAGTGTATGTTGAAGGCAATGAAATATGTCCAAATGATTTAAAGTCGGTGATACCTAAAAGTGTGAAACAACTTAATGGTCTTTATTTAATTTGAAGACATGTTATTCATCAGTTTTACAAATGACGCAGAATATTTTAAGTTAATGAAGAATGCTACCAAATAAGTCTCCATTTAGTTGTATTCTGGCAAATAATAGAACAGAAAACAGTATATTATTTGTTTTAGATCCAATAAAACTTCTGTAATAAGAATCAATATGATATTACTATACAAATTTTTGCATTCAATATATATTTTTATTCTTTTTTAGCATTCGTTTAATAACAGATTTTTTTCTATTACCATCCAAAGATGACCTAACATATATTATTTCAATTTCTTTTATTAAACTTTATATCATATTTCTTTCTGAATACTTACTTGAAGGATCTAGGTACATATTCCACGTTACTTAAAATCGGTACTATTTTATGTACGTTCTGCCCATATTTGTTTATGAATCCTATTACAATTTAAATTTTTTTAATGAACTTCATATTATATTCCATTTACGATGATCGATCCAATGGAAGTAGTCATATTATTTGAAATGAACATAGTTTATGTTCAGTACATTTTGTCTATATTGGTTTGTGATTACATTTATTGTTTCTTATATCTTTCTTCCAAATTGAAATCTTGTAGACCTACATTGCTGAAATATTTATAGGTACTCGTGTTGAGTAAATTCTACGTCTACCTTTTTAAATTGCCTACCTATACTATTTGAGTGTTTATTTGCTTATTGTTTGTTTTTTTTTAATAAATTAACATATTTTGAAAATGAATGTTATATTACTTAACCCTCATAGTCAAACAATATCTTTTAACTGTTGAAAGCACTGATACTTAAAAGAATAATACTTATAATAAAAGAAATTGTTCAACATGTTTAACTCTAGCAATATGTTTCCTTGAATGCAACTATTTCTGATAGATACTACCAGCTATGTTTACGATGAACACTAATGTACATCTAAGAGGACACCAGCAGAAACTGTCAACAAGATACTACTCAAATCCCCTGAAACACTTCTCGGCCAATGGCTTTCAAGAATATACTCTTCTTCTTCTTCAGTCGGTCCCTCGATACCGAGGATCGTGACAGCCATGCATCCCCACCAACTCCCTCCCGGTCTTGAGCCATTCTTATGGACCCATGCAGTGTGGTCCCCGTTGCCTGCCTAACAAGATCGGACCATTTCGTGGACAATCGTCCTCTTTCCAGGGAGTCCTCCAAGAATATACTAGATTACTACAAATTAGCTGAGACTTGGGGTCAAAACAGTGAAAGCTGCCTACCCAATAAGAATAGTAGTATTTATTATTGAATTTTCATTATATTGTGTAAGTTTCATGTTCCTATATAGATTCACATATTTAGTGAGAAATGTCCTTTTCAAAATAGAACTCCCATAAAGAGCTATTTGGAATATAAAATATTATGTTAATTTACAAACCCCCATTTTCTTTTAACTCGCAAATTTATGATACTTAAATAATATTTATCGCATTAATTGAATTATTATAGGTAATAATGTAAGAATCATTATAAAAAGTTCCACATAATATTGATAATTATTATTTGTCATAATATGCCAGTGACCATAAGTATGAGAAATGTCATGCCACGGCTTGGCAAACCACCACAAATACCATCGTGTAACAGGGTGTTTGCCTTGGCTTGTGTGAGCTTGCCAACGCTTGCACCAAGTGCCGGTTTTTGACACAGATCAAAGGAATTGCGGCAAATCTATTAAAATACAGTGCGCACGCCAACGTGTAATATGCGTTCAAGCGTTTGTGAAGGCATGGAGCTTGCCAAGCCACGGCAAGCGTGTAATTGTAGCATTACATTCAAAATAGGACTCCCAATGCTAGCAATTACAACGTTGCCATTTTTAGCTTCCAGGCTTGTAATATAGAAGGCAGTGGATGACTCAATGAGCAGACCACTGTTGAATCTCATTTTTTTTGTGAAAAGTTACCTCAAATTATCTTATTGTGAATTTTCAATTACCGTCAGATATTACAATTCTTCTGGGGGTTATTCGCAAACGCCTGAAGATGAGGGTGAAAACCCTCTAATGTAAGCGTTAATTAAAGTCATTATGTGTGGATTTCAAGCTAAATATTATGTTCAATTTTTTACCATGCTCCTGGGGGTCGTTTCATTCTTGGCTTACTTTTTTTTATCAGCTTGTTGAGTGCTGTAGGTAAGTTGTATGGTAAGGTTCTGATTGAAAGAGTAGGAAAGTTGACTAAGAGTAAAATATGGGATGTTCAAGGTGCTTCTTTGAGTGGAAGGGAGTGCACCGATCAGATCTTTTCCCTGCGAATGGTCGCTAAGAAGCTGATGGGTAAACAACAGAGGCATTTTTGTGCATTTGTAGACCTGGAGAAGTCTTATGATCGTGTGGACTGTGAAAGATTGTGTCGCATGCTCTCGGATTATGGGGTGAGCGATCGGTTGATTAAACCGCTACACACAAATGCTGCAGGAATAAGGTCTCTGAGAAAAATCTGACAGTGTTTTTTAGGGGCTATTGTAATGCAAAATCATTACTTGTGCGCAACAGTTTGGGGTGGGATATAAGGTTGCGGAGTAATGTTCTATCAATGTATTCCGACCAGCCGTCTCCCTTGTAAGGGTAGGTAGAGAGGACAGACACCAAACTATCCTGTCACACACTATTTGCTTCTGTCACACTTATACAATTCACAAAGAAAGAGGGGGCCTTGATTGTACATTTCAAAATAATTCATTTTCATAGTATGTTTGTAGGTTACTAAAATTCCTGTATACAGTTTAATGCTGCAAGACTGAATCAATTTACTGAACATTAGTGAGCACCTGTTTAAAACTGAATAAAAAATATGGGATTATTTTATTAAAACCAATTAATCATTTTCATGTCATAGTTAGGTTTACTAAACAGCATAACAAAATATACAAATTTATTTTATAATTTTTTTTTTTTTTTTATAAAATGAATCTGTGCTCACTCGAAGTGAACACAAATACACTTTTGACATCTTTCACAGTAAGCAAATGCTTGTGTCGTGAAAGCGGAAAATGGTCGACTGCAAGACTGAATCAATTTACTGAACATTAGTGAGCACCTGTTTAAAACTGAATAAAAAATATGGGATTATTTTATTAAAACCAATTAATCATTTTCATGTCATAGTTAGGTTTACTAAACAGCATAACAAAATATACAAATTTATTTTATAATTTTTTTTTTTTTTTTATAAAATGAATCTGTGCTCACTCGAAGTGAACACAAATACACTTTTGACATCTTTCACAGTAAGCAAATGCTTGTGTCGTGAAAGCGGAAAATGGTCGACACGGCCGGGATTCGAACCCACGACCTCCGCACGAAACAGTGCGAAAGCCGGCGTCGTAACCGTTGGTCTATCAACCACCTCATTAATATACCTTTGTCACTGACACTGATCGGCATTACAGCAGCAAGCCTTTGCGTCGATCAATGTATGATAAAAGTGGGTAAACTATACCACAAAATGAAAATAAAAGGGTTCATACCCAAATACATGAAGAATCCAAACTACAAAAAAATATGAAACATCACAACAATATTATGCCAAGTACATCTATCACATAGCAGGTATCATCACAATAGCAAAAACACTATTCATCCATGTATGTATGTAAGCACACAACTATTCGGACACTAGGTAAGTAGTTTTAATTTTGGCAACAGCTATTTTATCCCCATGAGATACTGAAAGGTTGTAATAAGTGTGTGAGGTAAAATACGACACACATTGGTCTCTCCCATCCTGGCTTGGACATTTATTGTTTTTTTTTCATTGTGGTTATTTTTATATCAATATTTACTAAGAACTATCATCGTTTTCAACCAATCTGTAACACACATTGAACATATAGATATTTGGCTACCACATTGCATGTTTAACTAAAAAAAAAGTGACTATAAAATATAATATTCTTAATTGTACATAATAAAATATGTCAAAGAGTAGGCTTATTGCCTAGTGGTAAATTCTACCAGCCATATCATTGTTTTCTCCCAATATCCGTCATATGTAATCATTTATTTATATTGTATTTTTCAATCATGGAAAACAGACTATGAATCTAAAATCTTGTGTGTCATGTATTGAATACTTCACCAAAAAAACAATTTTACAATCATCAGTACATTAATACAGGTGCATCTGTTGGGTACTCTGGGTTAGGTACTGAAAAATAAAAGAGACCTGTGGTTTCGATGCGGCAAAAACAATTTATTTCGCATACTTCCACAGTCTAATGACCTACGGCGTGTTGTTCTGGGGCATGGGTGCCGATTCCAAAAGAATTTTTACTTTGCAGAAAAGGGCTATCAGATCGCTACTTGGCATGAGGCCAAGAGATACCTGCCGTAATGTATTCAGGGAGCTAGGGATCCTTACTATACCTAGCACCATGATTCATGGATGCTTACTCTATGCGAAGTATTTTATCAACCAATTTTAAGTAAAAAAACAATTTTAAAAGATGCCTATTTTCTCATACAAACTTTTTCTTCATGGAGTGCCATTTTATTTTTGGTGTTTTTGTTTGAAAAATGAAGACTTTGTTGGTCATAGTCGTTTAGTTAGTCAATTTGAGGGGATTTGATAACATCCTCGGATGATAACACTACGATTTGAATAGGTTAGGTTAAGGTTGGAACGTAGTTTTTAAGGGTTTTGTCAAAAATCGAAGAAGCCTGCAAAGTAAATAATTACCAATATAAAAATGTTATTATTCACCCGTGAAATTTGAAAACCTTGCTCACCTTTCAGAAATAGGAACTTATATTTAATTTATTAATGGACAGTTCACCCGAAATGAAAAAATATATAATATTAGTCAATATCAGGTTAACGAGATCACGTCAGTTATCAACAAATGAAATGACAGCCATTTGACAGTGACAGTACATTACCTTCTACGTGTTCTTACACTATGGCAGCCGTGTGCAATACTGTCGCGATCCGTTCCTGTTTTTAGCGCCAATAATGACATTTGTTACAAACAAATTGTCAAACATAATTTTAATGTTGCTATTTGAAAAAATCATAGGTAAATGTAATTATCTATAAATTGTAATTATAGTTCCATTAAATCTATATAATAATAGGAAAAAAAAAAGCTTTTTTTCTATAGCAGGGTTAAAATTGTAGATTTTTATAGAAGTGTATATACCTATATACGCCTATACATTTTACACGCAGTAAGTACCTAATTTAGAGTTTATTAAAATACTAACGGCCCTTAAAAGTCATGATGTCATAAAACAATTCAAAAAGGTAACATTTCAATATTTAAATGAGTCAGTACCGAATACGGAATTACAGTTCCACAGATCATACTAAAACGAGTGTAGATAATTATATTTTTTCACTCTGAATACCGTCACACACGCGGTAAGAGAATGTTGGCATAAACTAAATTCTTAATGTTACCATCATTAAAATAATAATTTAAATGACAAAACAAAACACACGTTTTGACAATAAAGTCACTCTGTCGAGTATTACCGTAATAATCATACGGAATATTCATAATTCGAATGTGACATTACAAATCTAGTACAATGCTTTTTGTCTATGGTTTTGTGATAGGAATCTTTGTGAATTATTTTTGTCACTTCCGATATTTAAATATTTATAACAGTATGTAACTATTTTGATTATATTATTTAGTTATTTTTTGTTTTTTTATTTATTCTGTTTTGGTGGCCTAGAACACATATACTTAGGTAGTTATTGTTATGTTGTCGTATTATGCAAGTCGGAATCGAATGTCAAGTAAAAAGATTCTATATAGTATTTTTATATGTGAATTCTTTCTAGTTTATTGAATTGTTATATACAACACAATATGAGAGGTTCTTCTTCGTCTTCGGGACCCTGATGAGAGGAATAACAGCGCTCTCCTCGGACTATGTTCATCCCTAACACATCCCAGTCAAGTCCATCTTCTCTTCATAATGGCACAAGTGATAGGTCTACTCTAGGTGGGCCGGCGTATAGCGTCGTTCGTGATGCGGTGGTGCCATTTTATTTATACCCAAAATTTCATACTATAATTTCCTACTACAATTACAAAATTCCCACTTGCCCCGGTGTAATTTTTGACATTGTCACTACTTTGCCTTCCCCTTCATTTCTCTTCGCTTCTGCACCTCAAAAACAAAAATGTGACGTACAATTTCGAAAATTCCGATATTTTGAAAGTTTCGAATGCCGTATCAAGTACAGAGTACATTCAATCAATGTCATTTGACAGGTTTAAACATTATGTTCGAAGAACGAACAACATCGAATATCCTTATGCATCAGCAGTAGAAGACGCAATCCATCCTTAAGGATGGTAAGACAAAATACTGGGGATTAGCTACAAAAAAGCAGAAAATAAAAATGATTCTTTAATCAAATTTGTTCAATGACCGAACCATAACCTACAACTGTCATTAAAGGTGTAGGTACCTACGTGATTTGACAAATGGGTACTTATACGTCACATTAGTTTCAACAATGTCCGTGCTATCGAAACGCGCTAGAATCCAAGATGGCGGCCGACTATTTCGGAATGTCCTATTAAAATTCAACGCATGCCTTCAAACCTGCACAACGACATAAGTGTTGACTATGAAGAATCAATATTATAATTAAAATATCTTAATGTATTCAACTAGGTCGTCGCCGAGACCAACGTGTAATTTAATTATAATTATATAATTAATAAAAACATTCAGCACTACTTATTGATTTGTTTCTGTTTTGAATTAGACGAGTTTAACAGCCATTTTATGGATGGTGGTTGAAAGGCACTGGCCTAGAGACTGTCTTAACCGAGATTGGTTTCGAGTGTTTTGTAAAATCATGGTTGATCGTAATCTATAATATATAATAACTCGAGATCGGCTGAACAGATTCTTATGATGCATGGTTTGTTGGATTCTTCTCCACTCCGGATAACAGAATAACTAATAAAATATCGAAAATGGATAGCAAATAATATAAAATATAATATTAAAGTTAGTATGGAACGAATTTCGATACAACAATGCCATCTGTGATAAATTCTACAGAAACACAATTTTCATTTATCTGACAACCATTGACATTAAAAATATTGCCACGCAGTTTTTTATGGGTTTTATTTCAAGCTTTTTTTTTTCTAATTTTTAAAATTGAACCGCATTTTTTTATAAATTATAACGCGAAAAGTGAATGCCTACCTAAATCTAATTTTGAAATCAAATTGACGTTTGGCACAAACTGTCAGTTGTAAACAACTGAAAACTATTAAAATAGTTGGTGCGATTGACAGAATTCGGGTGGCAAATAATATCTCGTTTAAAACAGATGCATCGGTCGGAATGACATCGGTTGAAAGTCATTTTTATCATAAAAAAATCACTGTTTTTATCATTCTTTTAAATTCTTATTCAATAGGTATTCATAGTCAGACAGACAACAGGACAACGTCTGTCGGGAAAGCTAGTATACTTATAAAAATTGAAAAGCACACTAAATGCCGAAATGGCATTCTCCTGTTAAACCCCGTTTTCAATTTCGAATGTCTATTTAACTTTTCTTAACCTGAATCACAGCAAAAAGAAGGACGAAGTTCTGCTGTAATAATTTCAAAAATACACGTAGTAACTTTTGATAGCCTCATTCAATCGCTTGAACAATTGGATTTGTATTGACTGCGATTGTTTAAGAGCAATATCTTAATACAATGAATTCTTAACTTTCCAACAAGACACTTCGACGAATGGTACTTGAAACATATCCATCTTCTGATGTTAATATATCTGAGTCTCCTTGAACAAATCAGCTTCCTCATAGACTCACATTCTTCCATCTGAATCAAGAAAACTGGACACCACATAATATAAATTGTTTTAACCTTATCTATGCGAGTATAATGCAAGCTGATTAAAATCCAGAAAACCAAATATTGTATCTTTTCTGAAAATAATTCTAGATAACTATGTATAAATACAGATATAAAAATCAACTCCAATTGGATAAAATTTGAACCTGTAAATCTTTGAACAATTTGTGGAAATGAACAAAGAACAATACTCAATTAATTACCAACCAGAAGGCAACAGAAGACACTATAGGTATTTCCAAAGAATCGGAAGACTACAAGATTGATCTTCGGGATAGAATAATTGAGACCATATGTATAAGGAAGATCAAAAATAGCTATAATGTCTTGCTAATAAGGCCTACAAATATAACAAAAATGCTGCCAAGATATGCCCACATGAACACTTTTATTTGAGCATTTGTAGGGACTTACCCTCTTAAACTGCCTTAGCCGAAGACGAGAAAGAGAGGACCTATCTAAGTTCTTAGAGGGCGATGTGAATACCTACAGGCAATATGATAGACACATGATGATGATGAAATCGCCAGAAAAATGGATAGCAATTGAGGAATTCACGGAAACTTTCTGAAGAATAAGGTTGAAGACTATCGATTACAGATTTTGCAGAAGGTACCTATTCAGGTTCCAAAAGAAGAATGAAGCATTTATACCGGTAGAGGTACGGTAATAATCTGATGTCATTAGTTGGGGAAGGTAGAGAAGAGAACGAACAAAAAAACAAGTGACCAAAGACCGGACTTTTGTACGCGGCGTAACACCTTAAAAATACAGCTGATGATGGTTGTTTTTAAAGCAGATCCCCAAATGAAGGCGATTAACTTAAGATTACAAATAATGATATTTTTCCGCAGTCCAAACAGGTCGACAATCTTTGTAAACTCTTGGTGGCTTTGCAAGACAAAACATTGGCAGAGCGTCAAAAAAATACGTTTGTTTGTACTCATGCGATTGTTTTGTTTGGAGAATCTCTTGTGTTATCACAACGCTGTGAAAGTCAATATTTAAAGAGGATATGGCGAGAATGTCGCATCGAAATAACACGCGTAAATAAATTATACTAATTAAAGATATTTTTACTAAATAACACACAAGAGTATAAGATTCAAAGCATGTGATTCGAAATATCGATACCACCAAATGAAAACACCAGTTATACTGAGGTTTTAAAATGCATCCTTGAGGAACTCTTTATTAAAAAAAAAAAATTAAAACTTTTTTCCAACCCTCTGTGTCGATTTTTGGACATAACAAATTCATTTTCATCGGTTTTTCCTCATTAAACCATAGAGAATTTATATTTGAGTATGGGGTGTATTGATTTGGTAACTAAAAATGATAGTGGTTATTCCTGAATGATTCTGCTAAAACTTTGAATCCTCTAGTCTAAACAATATATGAAAACTTGAGTTTTTACTTTACTTTTTAAGTTCTGCAAAAATTAACATCATTACTCTCTAGAATCACCGTTATTCGATGATGCGATTGTTTTAAATTAAAAATTTTATTTTCATAATTATTTTCTAAAAGTTCTTCGTAATTCTGCTAAAGTCCAATAGCACACCATATTTGTCCATTTTTTATCGCAATTCCGCGAGAGCATTGAAGTTCATTTTATGACCTGGAGCAACCTTCAATGGGAAGAATGAAACCTTCGAACGAGGATGCGCATGTTTAAAATTGTTTGATCTGTAAAAGTTCTTGTTTGTCAGGATGTGGCCGATATTTTATCTCTTTTTTTTTCGACGGAAGGTCAACCTTCATTATCATCCAATATACGTCCGAGTGGTCGTGCCCAAATTGAGTAATGTCATGTGCGCATTAAGGGAATTGTTTACATTTTTTTATAAGAAACCATGCTATTGCAAAATCACTCTTTTCATCGGAGGTCATTCGGATACATAAAAAACAATGTCTTTGATTTTGTTCAATGATGAGGTTTGAAGATGTCCAGATAACGTTTTTAAGCTTTCAATATTTGAACTCATGCCGATGCACTGGAACGACCACATAAAGAAAAACATTCACGCGACGACACTTCATAGATAGAGACAGAACATATTGGAGAGCAATGGTTCGAGATATAATTTTTGATGGCCACGACCCTCAGCAAGGCGGACAACGACTGGTAAGATGAGGTAATTTGAACATAAAACTTAGTTCCTAAAGCCGATCTTAAAAATAATTCCCAATCAACCAAAGTTTTCTTGTCAATTCTTATCTCATAAAGTTCTTCCATCACCTACAACTTCTCCTTACATCCTGTCCCTAATATCTTTCCAGTACAAAATTCTACCAATAAGAGTGCGATGATACAGTCCTCAAAGCCTTTTCTATGTTAATCAATAAAAGTCAGTGAAAGTGGACAATTGTAATCAATAACACATCATAAATATACCCGGATAATATGTACAGCGTTCAGAATGCATGAAAAATCTCAATGCCAAAGTATGGGAAGTTTGTGTCCACCATTTTTTGGCAGTAAAAAGGGTTCCAACCCATTTAAAACTAATCTTGCAATTATCAGTATCCAAGTTCCATTTATATTCAGTTCATCGATTAGGGAAGGCTGTTAAACAATCGGACTGGCTTTAGCAGATGTGGAAGATCATTATCAACCATCCAAAAATGCTTATCTGCAGATTAAGAGAAAGTCATAAATATCACCATTAGGGAAATATCCAATGTAGACGACGTCGTGGAGAAAAAGCAGACGGAGATACTGAATTGGCTTTAGCAGATGTGGACGATCGTTACCAACCATCCAGAGATTCTTATCTGCAGAATAAGAGAGACATAAACAGCACCATTAGGGAAATATGCAATGAAGACGACGTCGTGGAGAAAAAGCAGACGGAGATGCTGGATTGGCTTTAGCAGATGTGGACGATCGTTACCAACCATCCAGAGATTCTTATCTGCAGAATAAGAGAGACATAAACAGCATCATTAGGGAAATATCCAAAGTAGACGACGTCGTGGAGAAAAAGCAGACGGAGATACTGGATTGGCTTTAGTAGATGTGGACGATCGTTACCAACCATCCAGAGATTCTTATCTGCAGAATAAGAGAGACATAAACAGCACCATTAGGGAAATATGCAATGTAGACGACGTCGTGGGGGAAAAGCAGACGGAGATAATGGATTGGCTTTAGCAGATGTGGGCGATCGTTACCAACCATCCAGAGATTCTTATCTGCAGAATAAGAGAGACATAAACAGCACCATTAGGGAAATATGCAATGTAGACGACGTCGTGGGGAAAAAGCAGACGGAGACACTGGATGGTTTATATCAGAAAAATGAGATATTACGGTGTGGAGATGACTAACGGTATTCCACACGGCAGAAGACTGCCAGGCAGATTGTCCAAGAGGTGGAGGACAGCTGGCAGTTGATGGTGTCCGTGGAGAGACTACCTAACCATAACAAATCACAAAATCTATAAGAAGATCACAACACAAAGTCAACATAGTAGAACTTGATTCAACACTAATTGTAGAGCGTCAGAAAAATCGAAAAGTCATTCTGAAGAGTGCAAGGGAAAGAATGATTGATCAAGTTTAGAACCTAAAAATTTAGGAAGTGAAGGAAATGTGAATACAAAAGAATATTCGATAAAGCTACAATTAAAAACTTGAGATTTGTAAATGAGTGGATAAAGGAGTGGAGATAAGAAAAAATGAGAAGAAAAACTTGAGATCAACACAATCAGCTATCATCGAGAGGAAAGTCTGCGCTAGCATCTTCAATATACCTCTGTCCCACAACGGTCTATGATGAGGTATCTGACTTGTAACTCTTTCCGTATATTTCGTAAACTTTAAAATTTGTTATACAACAAGTTTAGTATGACCGCCCATACCAGTCGAATGTTTCTCAACCGCATTTCAATATATGTTTGTGTGTTGGGTACTGTTTGGACTCATATATTTTATGAGTATCGTTTTTGTCGAAATAGTGCATGAAAATAATATGGTTCCGTATAATATTATCATATTGTGATATATTAAAATATTTTTAATAACAGGGTATGTGGCAATGAAGAAATTGATTTTATATCATTGAATTAGTTATATGTAATAATAGACACGGAATCTCCTCCTAAAATGTGTTTTTGGAAACCGTTTTAGGCACTCTAGCGTTTACTTTGTACCGGGCTTTGTTCGATAAAAGGTTGGTGTATTTTCAAATGCACTTTTTTCTGAGATATTTTTTATTAAGATTGTGTGATTAGTTTTGTTTGTGTATCAATCTTTTATTTTATATAAATTTATCTATCATGGTAGAGTCAGCAATATTGTATACATTGTCTGCATATATTTAGTGTGACTATGATAAGATTATCAAACAATCGAATTATTTTTGTATTTTGTAATAATTATGTAAAGAACCTGTTGACAAGGCTTGTAAAAGCCTTAACAGGACTTGTGTTGTTGTTTTTTTTTTATTATTTTAATGAATAAAGAGTATATAAAAAAAAAAAACCTTCTTTAAAACCTTTTAAAATAGAAAATGTATATTTTATAAAAAAAATATGTAGCGTATTTGCTATCCCGTTAACCATAATAATTTTAATTAAAACAACCATTTGGATAGATTGATTTTCAGGACATTGCTAGGAACAGAGATAGAATTTCGAGTTTCTAAGGAATTATTATTTATAAGGGTGCATTCATACCAAACGAATAAAATAAAAAAATAAAATGAAAAATAAGAACCAGAACTTTGGTGCGCATAATCTGTCAACGCCCTTGAATTAAATCTAGCGCGTTGTAGTTTCCATAATGTCCAATATCAACGGTAAAAGAAATTAAAGTCTACTTATAGCTCTGGCTCGGTGTAAACGCACCCTTATAAAACATTACAACGGTTCTTCTGTAAGGAGCACAAAGATTCGAATTTCACGCCAACCCTTTTGTTATTGAAATCACAGTGCATACGTTTTTTGCAAATTCTTGGTAAATAAATGCCATGAATCTTCTTGCAGACACCAAGGTGTTGCTGTGAGTGATGGACACAATGGTTCTGTGGAAGATGAAGAATAGACCTGCCAATTATACCTACGGTACAAAAAGGACTCTGCGGGACTTCGCTTCAGGTAGGTACAAAAACCAAGATAATTCGCACCTTTGACAATATATGACAAAGACTATAATATGCAAGACAGTTTGATAACTAAAATATAGCCTTTTCTAAATAACTCTTTTGATTCTAATATCTAATTTTAAAAATAAAACTCATAAGTAAAGGGTATAATATATTTTTAACACAGTATATATAGTTATAATAGCCTTTTTTTTTCACACAGAATCCTATACAAAACCTTGAACCCCGTCTCGCATTCAAAAGCTAAATCTGAATAATTCAACAATAATTATTATTGCTTTTTAAGTTATTTGAATTTAGTGCATCCCCCTTTTTGTATTAATAAGAATTAAACACATATGTTAATTCATTAACGAATCTCTATACAAGAAATTTCCTTTTTGACAACCAATCTGTCAAAAATGCCGGTCAACGATTCTTCACTTTTTTGCTATGAGAAGATATTATTACTCCATTTTCCATTTATTTCAAATTTTTTGAAACCAAGTTAAGGAAGATGTTAATGACAAATTAAGTTAATGACAAATGAAGAAAGGTAATGACATTTGGCGTCAAGACGAAATGTTAAATTATGATGCGTCCGTTTGCCAGTCTTCTATTTAGGTCTAAGCAGTGAGTACAAATATTATTAGAGAACTTTTTTGGATGCGCAGATTGTTTCCTTTATTCAACAGTCACGTGACTGAAGTAAATTATCAATAATAAAATAATTCATTTTACTTTTATCCACAAGCACAAGATAACACAACAAAGTGCATAGGTACATCCTTTAACTAATTATATGATTTAAACATAAAATTCCACTGTGGTAACGCTAAAATATTAAAAAAAATCGAATGTTTAATGAGTTTAACAGCAGTCACGTGGTACTTGTTGGAACAATGCGCAGTTGAACATTATTCTGCATGGCACGATTGGCACCTGAGCAAAAGCTGATGGACACGATAAAATTCCGCTTTTGGAACATAGCGACTCAGAAGAATAATGGATAAAAACAGATCACTCATGAAGCTCAAACCGTAACACATGAAATTAAGGAATATATCACTGTCTATATTCACTGGTCTTGGCTGGGACATGTGTTATGGATGCCGAATGACAGTTAGCCGAGGAGAGCGCTGTTCTTCCTACCATCAGGGTCCCGAGGACGAGAAAGACCCTCTCATACTGTATTCCGCTCCTTCGAAGCAGAGCTGAGGAATCTGGACATGGTGTGGGAGGAGGTCATAAACATTGCGCAATGGAGAACTCTTGTTGCCTCTCTATGCCCCTAAGTGGGGTCTTAAGGGAGTTTGGATTGGATTGGATTTGATATCCACTAGGATTTGAACAAAGTTTAACCCACTCAAATTGTTTTCTATTTCTCCGAGATGAAACTGAGATTTTGCATATTTAACAGTAGATAGTCATTAGCAATGTGTTTGTCGAAGGGATTTTGGCCACGCAATAGGAACGGTTCGTTCGCAATTCTCAAAGCCGAACGCTGTAAGGCAATTAGCCTTCTTTGACCCATAACGAGTTCATGAAGGGAGAATTGATTCATACCGGATTTCGCAATCAGCCAGAAAAAGATTTTCGATTTTCGAAAACCGATTATGTAGTTTCCTAACATTTGTGGATCAAACCAAATAGTTCATTCCATATCTCTCCAAGACCTACCAAGTTGTAAAGGTCTGAAAAGACATTTCTGTATTGATTGTCTAGCTTTATCAAATAAAATAATGTAATCCTATGCCCTGCTGGCTTTTCGTAAACTAATATTCCCCCTCTCACTACTGCAGTGCTTATGATATGCATCTTGAATGGAAGAGAATTTATTAAGAATCACACAACAAGCGGACGGATATTGTTTATATTGAAATCAATCAGACACATTAAGATGACGACACACGGCGGTAAACATAGAGGAGATCTTCGTCTCGTACACAAACCGTATATCCGGTGACCGAAGATCTCCAAAGACGATCTTCAAGCATACGTATTATCAAGTTATTCTTCTTATTAGGTCCACAACTGTTTTCTATGCTGAATAAGTGTAATCGCTTTTATTTGAAGTGCGATATTAAGCGGTAAATTGTTGATTACCTACCCATTATGAACACCGAGACTTTTAAGGATATGGAGAAGATATTTAAGAAGACGTACGGAAGTCATATAAATTCTATTAGAAAAATCGATCCATCGACATTCGAGACTAATAGCGTTCCAGATCTCCTGCACACTCATATGATGTCTCGACCGGCTGTAATAAATATTGTAAGATACTAAGACATAAACAAATTATTTTTTGATGTATCATCTTTCAAATCATCCAATTAATCATGTCCGTTCTCAATTTCTGTCGACTGTTAGGAGTTACGACAATAATTTTCATCGAAGAATCACATTAAGATTGAGATGTCGTTGTTTGCGCCGTTCTTGGAATATGACTCGCGGTGAAATAAACCATTTATAACAATATATTTATTTATTCATACATAATATTAACAGTGATAACAGACAACAAATGGAAATGCTACCCAAATAAGCCAAGCCTGTACTAGGGCAAACATCTTAACAGTTCATAAAAAAAGAATATCCAAAGGAACATACAAACACGAACCACAGCGCAACCACCAACTCAAGTACGTATAGTCCACAAACAAAGCATAACCCCACAGTCACAACAAAATATAATTTCGCAGAGAAACGTTTTTAAATAAGAAGTCGTTTGTGTCTTCACAACTTCAGAAGGATTTTGATATTTGATAACTTATTTTGATTTTTCAAACCTTGGAATAAAAAAATCAGAGTTCATAAAACCGAAGAGGATGTATAAAGAAGATTGGCAAATAAGGATAACAATGAGAAAATTTTGACTTATTATACCAGAAATAGACTAATCTAGATTAGCCGTAAAAACTACAGAGACCCAGCCAAAAGGAGTATATCTGTAAGGCTTTTATCAAAGCATGTTTGGTGGTCTACCCTTTAAAGGAGGAAAAATTCAAAACAATAATCGTACGAAAACTGAAAAGCTAAGTTAAAATCCGCTCGTTTTCGAGGTCAAGCGAACGGTATGTTCCTAGACATAATATGATCTGTGAAAGGAAACCCATCGAAAGAATCAAACCTCAATAATAGCTGGGTGCTTTTGAGAAAAATCTTGGACTTTTGAGTGTTAATAATTCGAGAGCAAGTTGCCGAAGTTTGGACAAGCGCAGGACTGTAGCGCATAAAATGTATGTATGATCCTAAATTCTAACCGTAGCTATTTCGGTCTCACTGTACTGTTAAAGTCACGCCTTATATCCAGGAAGACTAAAGCCACTCTATATAAGACACTAATTAGACCAGTCCTAACATATGCCTCAGAGACCTGGACACTGTCTAAGCATGACGAAAACAGGCTAGACGCGTTTGAAAGGAAAATCCTACGCAGAATATACAGCCCTATAAATTATGGTCAAACTTGGCGCAGAAGATACAACACGGAGCTCTATGATCTCTACCAGGATATCAGCGTAGTCAGGTTCATTAAGATTAACAGACTGCGCCGGCTAGGTCATTTGCACCGTATGGAGGATCTGGAGCTCCCAAAAAGGGTGTTGTTTAATAACCCAATCGGTAGAAGAAGCGTCGGAAGACCAAAACTAAGATGGCTGGATGGCGTTGTCGCGGACTGTTGGGCTCTGGGGCAGCAAAACTGGAGGGTGGCAGCCAGTGACAGATCGGGATGGAGAAGCTTTTTGGAGGCAGCTAAGACCCACCACGGGTTGTAACGCTGAAGATGATGATGATGATGATGATCCTAAATTCTACAAATTCTTTACTTATTTTTCATATTCTCTGCCAGGTCACCCCAAGTTTTACAATCGTTTCTAAATTGTTACTCTTCGGGATTATTTTCTATACCGTTGCACTCCCTTGCATTCTGCAGCCAGTTATTTATCTTTTACCAGACCATCAGTGTCCTTATGTCCTCAATTTTCCCTTAAGGTGGTTTTTTCTCTTCGCTGAAAAGGAAAGGCGTCGTTGTCATTACTCGGTTTAGAAGTCACGCGATAATAGAAAATCGTATGTGTAAGCAATGCGATTTGGCTAATTTTGGGTTCAAAATATTCGTTTACAAGCGCAGAATATTGTTAAACGGTGAGAAAATATGGAATAATGAATAATAATATGGAAAAAAAAACATTTTTCTATACAAAATGATCCTACACTACATGAAATGCAAATATGCGAAAATAAAGGATCTATATTTGGCGGCAAATACATGACAGCAGTCGCAGTCTTTAAATTTGGTTGCTCTCTTGTTCTCAATAATTTCCAACTTGTATCTCTATATTTCATTAATTATTAAATATCTACTTGTTGCATACCTAATGGCGAAGCTAGCCTTCAAAATAATAGTAGAAGATGGTCGTAAGCCCGTAGTGGTTAGTTCCATTTAAAAATCGAACATCAGTAATGAATTGTTAGAGTCATTAGTTGTTAAATATTCTTTATATTTTTTTGTTTCCCCTTGAGTTTTTTCCGATCCCCATAAAATTTTGGCCCTCAAGTGACAAAATCATTGTGCCAAACAGCGGCGACACTATTTTTACCAGTGCAACATAGAAGTATATAATTTTCTAGGAATTTATTGGTAAAGAGATAAAATATTCTGTAACAGGTAAAACGGTGAGGTTAATAATAATTTTAATCTGGTATTTCACGGACATCGTGTTTATGGAGTCTGCAATCGCTAAAAGTACCAAGTGGTATTATTGCCTGCGTTAGACAAAATACTTGTACTTACTAGCAGGTTGCAGTCCATTCGACCGACTTACCGGCGTTATATAACGAGTTAGTCCGTTTCAGTACAGACAGTACTTACTTGCAAACAGTACCATAGACTTGCCTACTTGTAGACAGACCTACATTCAGTACCTCAGTGCTAGTCGGATGTAAGTCCGATATTAACTATCAGTTGTGTTGTTTAATTACGCACACGCAGTTTAAATTTTTAACTCTGAGTCACCCGTAGACTGAAAGATACTTACAGTCTTCAAGTATCTTCTGTCCTGAAAGGGTTAAGCAGAGAAAAACGAATATTGATTGAAAGGATTATATCCAGATAATCTTTATTTGCTCATAAATAAAAATATCTTTGCAGTATTGTAATACTATTGTATTGTAATACTGCAAAGTTTTTTTTATTTATAAACATTTATAATGTCTAATGCCCCTACCACACGCTCCGTCTTACCTGTGGTCTTGCCTGCGCAAGCCTGGCTTGTCAGGTAAGACGGAGCGTGCGGTGTACTGTTTTATACCAACCACACGCTCCGTCTTACCTGACAAGCCAGGCTTGCGCAGGCAAGACCACAGGTAAGACGGAGCGTGTGGTAGGGGCATAAGTATTACAAAGTTGAAAATAATGTGTTTGAAGAATTATTTTATTTGCTCTATATTATTATGATCAATCTACGTCATTCTCATTTGAATACACTTTCTCTCACTTTTTCTTTCAGTCTTAAAAGTATGTTAGTTTTGGTTTCTTTTCTTTAAGAACGTGGTATCAAATGAGTACTAGTTCTCATTCTTTTGATTCAAATCATCTCAACTCGCTTGCCCTTTTCTAACTTTGTTACAGCTTCCATACCATTTCTTTCCAGTAATGTACTTAATCCTTCCCATGTTCTACAATTCTACGCAAAACGCTTTTATTTATCCAGTTTAATTCCAAATTAGGTTAAAAGCCATAATGCCGAAATGTGTTAACGTATAAGCTTTTTTTAAACAAAACATCCTTAAACGTTTTTGACAAAACAGACTTAATTTAACTAAGTTGAACTAGGTACTCACTAAATTTGATTAATTGTTTTTTTTTACACTAAAATTTACTCATCTTATTTAAGTATATAAAAATAATTAGCTAAGCACGTCTTTTGCTAAAATTTGAGAACGGCTGAATCGATTTAGCTGATTTCAGTTTTGGACTATTCGTGAAAGTGCAGGGAAGTTTTAAAAGGTGAGAAAATAATTGCGAGGAAAGTAGTAAAACCACAACAATTTCGTTTTTCCATACAAGTCTGTGCCACAAGGAAGAATGTTTATTTTTTAGTACGGTAATGAGTGTAACAGACGTTTTTCTGTGTGGATTATAATTCAAATTAGGCGCGCGCCAGACGCAAAGAAGTTAGTTCACACTGTCGGCGTTTGGGGGCGTTAGTGGTGACGCGTTAGCCGTTAGAATGTAGGTATGTCAGAAATAACAAATTGCCGTCATGGACGGATTATAAAATGTTCGGCTGTGTTGTTGAGGGAACCTTTCGAGGTTAAATCTGTGAAGGGAGAGGATTCCCTCTCCGTGTGTTTTCTGATATTAAGCAGAGCGATGTAATTGTGTGCTAAGTCTGTGTCGAAGTTTAAGTTTAAAGTGATTCTAATCGTTACCCGCCGTAAACAGAAGGTGAGAAATTTCTGTCTAATTTAGTAAATCAATCGATTGTAATGTTCATGTGGGTATTTCGCATAGATTCTAATTTGCAACGCTTTCTGAATCTTTTCAGAAGGGCGGGTACTAATCTGCGGGTCTAAAAAACTAATACATTCTGGGAGACACTGTCGTGATCTTGAGGGTCAGCCATACGAGTTCCATACAAAGCGTTGAGGCATCTGTACTGTATTCTTTCGATCGAGTTTATTATACTGAGGAGTTTATATTGCCGAGAGGGACTGACGGAAGAAGTAATTGTGAGGGACAAGCCACTTGAGGGAAACTACATAATATCGAGTCATTCATTCGTGGAAGCATTCGTCGAACTACTTTTAAGCGAGTTAAGTAATGAACATCTAATTTATATCGTCGTGTACGATAAATTAATACCCATCGTCTTTTCATTCGTCCATGGGAAAATATCTAGCTGACCTGGGCCTTACAACACACACTAGCCTGTTTCCGTATAGTTTTCTTCTAAGATAAAATTCATGTTGCATTCTGAATATACCCTATAGTATAAATTATTAATGTTAAATTTTGAATTAACTTTGGATTAAGGCAATCCGAATTTATTTGTGTCTACTGTAGTGTATCTGTTGGGAATTATAAGCGTACAGATTAATAATTTGAAAGTTGCACCAATCTTGTTTATTATTTTTTTATGATTTGTTGGATAGAAAATTAAAGTGAACATATGATTTATTGAATTAATATTATTTAAATTTTACAAAATCCTTGAAGTGTAATATGCTTTATTAAGTGCTTATGTTAAAATTGAAATTTATTCTAGTCGTTAAGAGACGACCAGTAGATCTGTAACTTGTCCAAGCAAATAATTTTTGTTTCAATAAAAGATTCATCTGTGTTAATTTGATACATTCTTTTATTTAGTATTTAGTAGTAGTTTCCCCGCTTGATGAGAGGAGATTGTCTTAAAGAACCCACTACCTGAGAATACTGAGTGAAGCTGGGCTGGAATTAAATTTCTTTTGTGTTGGATTAGACCAACAATTATACCTTTCAAAAGGAATGGCCACAGGGGTTTGTTTGTCTGGTAGTCGGAGACTCCTGGCAGACTCTCCTCGGTGTGAGGGTTCTGCTCAGCTTATCCAAGTTTAGTAGAATCCATCACAAATAGGCTTAGGGTTAAAAATGACAGAGTCTTTTTATAAATTTTTGTGTGCGACGACGACAAATGTTGTATGACTTTTTTTCACCACTACGTTGATTGGACGTACGGTGTTTTGTTGTTAAGGCACTTCCAGATGAGGCGATATGGCAGTTGTACACGGCACACGGTTATTTCATCACAACATTATCATTACTTTATAGATACTGGGACAGGTATGGGAGATCAATAATCATTATTTGAGTCAACGTCACGCAGGTGATGCGCGCAACTCCATCCTTCCTTCAAACCTTTCAGATCATCTGTTTTATCAAGAAACAAGTTCGACAGTCAGACTGCAGATGTTGTCTCGGTTTGGCATAATAATTCCAAGAAATGTGCATACAATTTTCAACAAACAAATGTATATACTTTTATGTAGAACGATATCTGTACACCAGCACGAGATCTCAACCCGGTCATTCAGATATCTGTACACCAGCACGAGATCTCAACCCGGTCATTCAGACATCTGTACCCCAGTATGAGTTCTTTACATAGTCGTACGGAAGAACTACGTTCGGAACCATCAAGCGAACGGGGTCATAAAAATTTTGTGATTCTAATCACTTTTCAATGGATGTAAATAATAACAGTCGAGTATGCCTTTTTGTGAGGATCCTGAAGTCAAAGAAATGGTTTATTACCCCGTTTGCCAGTTCATAATAGCGATATTATAGTAAAGCTACGGCTACACTATGGACGAAGGTGGACCATGCTGGTCAAATAGGAGCTCTGGTCAATCGTGGACAAGTAGCAACATTTGACAAGTATATTTGTATATCTGGTCCAACGTTGACAGCTGGGTCGCTTTAATTATATAGGTTATCTTGAACGTGTTTTGTGTTTTAAAATAGAAAAAGTAAGTAAATATTTAAAATAATCTTATATAGTATTTTCAACTTCCATTATTTTTTCTCAACTTACAACACTGTGAAAATAATAAACTAGAAGCCGTAACAGCTGTCAATGTTGGAGCAGTATTGGCGATATTTGCCAACTTGATCGACAAGTACACAAGTAATGGCCAATGTCATATATTGGGCGATTCTGGTAATTGGTGAATCGGCCACACTACTTGACTTGCCCATGATGGACCAGAGCCTATATTTGGCGAGCATTGTCCATAGTGTAGCCGTGGCTTTACCAGCATCACGCACAAATGTCTCTTTTTTTGACATATTATTATGCACTAGCTCACTAGCTGACCCGTTCGTCGAACTTCGAATAAAAAAAAGCAACTTACTTATTATACACATGAATCGAATACCGAACTAATATCGATGAATATTTATTTTAATATAGTACTAAGCTTTAAAAAAAATCAAAAGATGGCGTGTAGTAGAAAATAAGTAACATATGAAATATGTTGCGTTATTGCATTGCAAATTTCATTAAAATCAAAGTATTATAGTAAAATATGCATACAAGATGATTAGATATAATATACGTCGTTTTGTCAAAAGCTTTTAGAGATTCTTCAACATTTTTTTTTTATTCTAATTTACATTTTCGTACCCCTATTTTTCAGTACCCCTATTCTTTGTTTCCTTGACGTTTACGCTGGCGTGAAGTAACAAAATTTTGTATGGAAACATGTAAAGCGCCCTCACAGAAAACTTTGAAATGCTCCGGAACATACTATACAAAATTCCCGCGAATTTCTCACTTCAGTTAGTGAGTAATATTCGGAATAGGGGTACAGAAATCATAAACACTAAATTCAATGGAATGACAGGTATTTGAACACCGATTCAGGTGAGAACAATATAATGACGTATGTGACGATTGTATCAGGTATAATCTTATGATAAGATGTACGTACGTCATATTGTCACACTTGCCATCATCCGCACGTTACTTAGCTCCTATTATAGGTTCAGTATGGGATGTGAATTACGAAATGTTCTGATTCGATCATTAGTATGTTTATAATGTTCTGTTCACACTTATGTTATTCTGGGAACTAGAAGAGCTGGCGACTATAATTATTTTATTTGATTTTCAGATAACAACTCAACGTGTGAACAATAATTATTGTTGGAAAAAAATCTCAATGTAGGGACCATATAACGAATGAAAAAATTCTTCAAAAGACAGTGTCCGAAAAGCGTGCATTCAAGATGGATAGGACACATGACACGCAAAGAAGATTTTCCAAATACTATAACTGAGGGGATGACCGAGTTGACACACTTCCGTGTTAAACAACTCCAAAAGTTCTGACAGGACGTCCATTCAGATTATGCGCATTTTGCTCCTACGAGAAACTCAAAAGAACTGTTTAGTTAGGAAAGAATGGAGAATAAGATGGGCGAACATTCCTGCGAACTAATTTTGGGATTGTGAGCAGAGTATTTCTCCACGAAAAACTTAACTCAAATTATGTTTCTGTTCCTCCTTTATTAAATCTGATAGTTAAGTTTTCCAAAACCGCCAAGATAGAAAGGACATTAGGTATAAGTTTTCAATCGTACACGCAAGTAACTTTTTTTTAAGAGCTTACCAATGCAGCTAAAAATATTAAATTTCAATGAAATCGCGAAAAGTCATTACCCCCTATTCCAATTCAAATAAATAAATAATTAAGTGCGCACTAAACTAAAATAAGAACGTTCCAATTTTAGTTAGCCGGATTGGTATTCGAGAAATTTTAGAACGTTCCTATTTGTTCCTAACTAGACTTTAGTTTGAAATTAGTTCATTTTGGTATTCGAATTTCGTATTTAAGTCAATTTTAGTGCGTTTATCTGTCAAAACGTTCCTAATCTTAGTTCACACCTAATTGTATGCGTCTAAAAAGACATCTGATTATATTTTTATGATAAACGTTTTTTTTAACCAAATAATTATAAAACAAGTTTATTTTTATTAAAAAAAATATTAAGCATTTCCCCCGAATTTATTATAAGTAATACAAATAATAACATCAAAAATTATTATCATTGAACACCAATGCAATCATACAGTCGTCTTCGTTACACTTCGGGTTAGTTCGGCAGTTTCCGGCGACCATGTTACTTAGAACATGGAGCTCGTTTGAATTTGTCTTCTCTGATTGGCTGTCCGCTTGTCAGCATCAACCAATAAGGCGCATGCTCGATCCATAGACAATTATAATTCAAAAACATATCTATGGTGAACTAATATTGTTTTTTTTTTTTTTTTAATAAGAACGTTCCAAAATGCGAATAGGGAGTATTAGCAATACTGCTAATTTCATAGAATTTAAGTTGATTGATTCCACGAAAGACTTTTATAAATTTCTTCATGTAAAATATAAAACAAAAAATTTAAACTGTCACGACTTGAAAGTCTTTAAAATATACACCCCTGATAAAGAAGAGATCATTGTTCTTCTCAGCCAACTGATACAGAGTCAGCTGATATTCTTATAATCCTTTCAGGATCTGTATAGCTCTCTCTACGTGATCTCTCCAGAAATGCCTTCTAGATTTACCCCATGCACGGCATCCTGGACATTGCAGGTTCCCTAATATCGGGGTTCCTTAGTCTGTATCAACTCTTGACTGCATCACACCTATCCTATGTCAGGAAAGGCGTTATGCAGGTGATCTTAGTGAGAAATCCATTAACAATTTTATACAGCATAGTGTTAATTAGGAATTTTATTTGTTTCTGTTAAGATGGTTAAATTTATTTATATCAAAACATTTTTTTTACCACAGATTTAGTGTGATAGATTTTAATGGGATAGACGCACTAAAAATAAGATGCTATGGTAATCTTATTCAATTATAAATAATGACAGTGAATAAATGATGAAGAAAAAATTCATTAACAGATGTATGAGTAAACAAATTGAAGATATGTACTTATACTAGTAATAACTGTCAAGATCTCAGAATATAGATGATGTAATTGGATTCATAAACAATATAAAATACTATTAACTAAGCTAATTTGTTATTATACGTGAAAGTTCTAGGTATAACTACGGTGAGTATACCGGCTTACTATGATATAATGAGTACCTAGTACTCATAGTACCCGATCTGTGTTACTTCGACGTGGTGGAGTAACATGCATCAGTTAACCGACGATTTTGTAACTGACCGATAATGGAGTTACAAGCTTGATACTGATTTTACCTATACAGAGTGCAATTCTGTGACTTTATAGAACTACTAGCTTTTCCCGACAGACGTTTTCTTGTAATCTAACTATGAATATTGAATTTGAATTTAAAATAATGATAAAAATGACTTTATTTTACCAATGTCATTCCGACAGATGCATTTGTTTTAAAGCACATATTTCCCATACGAATTCCGTCAATCGCACCAAGTATCAAACATCTGACAGTTTGTGTCAAACGACAATTTGATTTCAAAATTAGATTTATTTACTTTTCGCGTTTTGATTTATAAAAAATCCATCAAAATCTGCGTGCTAATATTTTCAATGTTGATGGTTGTCAGGTGAATAAAAATTGTGTTTGTGAAAACAATGAATAAGCTATAACAAGAATAATTTCCATGCCAACTTTATTTTTGGGTTCCCCCAGGTACTCGTATATGGAAGGAATAGCGACATTGAGACACTGAGACAGGATACCACTGCATATTCTTACCGATTCGTACATACTCGTGATATTCCGCGCACGATCTTCCCCGAGGGTCCAATCGGGTTCGTACGGAATACTTAGAAATCAACCCCGTAGTATGGAAGAACCACAAATATCATTGATAAATGCGAGGTTGTCAAAGTATTCTGCGGCATAGTTATGTTATGACACGGTATCGGGTTGATTATTAGTAGCGTGTGCCAGAATAACGGAACTATTCCCGTCATAGCGGTGTTTTACGCAGTCACTATTAGTACCACTGCAAAATACAATTCTCTTTTCAAGGTCAAATCTTTGAAAATAAAAAAATACGCTATGGTGTAACCAATTGCGAAACGTGCTCGTCCAGAAACGTGAACCGCTTTAGGCATCCATTTTGTACGCGCGGTTTATCTTTATCAAACGAACGACATCCTTGCAACTCCCTCTTCTTCTTGCTCAAGCAATAAAATATCCTCCAATAATTTTGGCGTTTAACTTGTTTGATTTCCAAGGTACTGGAAAAAAAACCGAACATTTTCTAAATTTGATTCGAATCCCAGAAAAACTAAAAATAAATAAGGTTTTGCAGGTTATGGGTTCAAAATTCAAAATCCGCAGTCGGCTTTTCATTGTTTCACAACACAAGTATTCCATATTCTCTAAGTATGTCGAAAATTATTTTTGTGTTCGTTTCAAGTGAGTTTAGATTAATTTAAAATGTACATATACTGAGATATTTTTCCCATGAAATTCTCTCAGAAGTGTGCAGGCTTTGTTTTATGTAAATTTTATGTACATATACTGAGATATTTTTCCCATGAAATTCCCTCAGAAGTGTGCAGGCTTTGTTTTATGTAAATTTTATGTACATATACTGAGATATTTTTCCCATGAAATTCCCTCAGAAGTGTGCAGGCTTTGTTTTATGTAAATTTTATGTACATATACTGAGATATTTTTCCCATGAAATTCCCTCAGAAGTGTGCAGGCTTTGTTTTATGTAAATTTTATGTACATATACTGAGATATTTTTCCCATGAAATTCCCTCAGAAGTGTGCAGGCTTTGTTTTATGTAAATTTTATGTACATATACTGAGATATTTTTCCCATGAAATTCCCTCAGAAGTGTGCAGGCTTTGTTTTATGTAAATTTTATGTACATATACTGAGATATTTTTCCCATGAAATTCCCTCAAAAGTGTGCAGGCTTTGTTTTATGTCATAATTTTTTAAAGAAATTGTTAAAATATGGCTCGCTCAGTTTTTGACAAAGCAATCTTCATAATCTTCAAACTTATAATCTAAATTAGTGGTATGGTGGAATTTCGAGCACTGGCCGACCACTAGTAATTGTAATTGTGTGATCCACGCTAGACAAAATACCCTGCATATTTCCTACAACACATACCATTCACAAAACCTGTTCCACATACTCAAATAACAGAATAGTCTCGTAAGCCATATCCACCATTCAAGAAACGGGGTCCATTTATTTTAATAGATAAGTACCTACCTACCTACTTAATATTGAGGCCGGGTCATGTTATCTCATATGTGACGCTTTTTATATTGTATATGTGACACTTAAAACATGCCTCTAAAAATCTTATAAATAAAAACATTCTAATTTAAAATTATTTACTACTAGCAGTCTGTTCCTGCTTCGCACGGGTAGGTACATAGGTATTTAAAAAAAAGTCAGTTTTCTTATGATCTTTATAGATCCCTAACTTTATCAAAATATTCTATAGGCTATGTTAATCTGGAATAATGTACCTAGCATTCTAATGGTCCCCTCCCATCCAGCTCGTACCCCAGTGACGCCTATATCTCTGCCGCATTTCAAATTATATTTTTTTAATAAATCAACACTTATTGTGGCATTATTATAATAGTTAGACGTATGCTGTCGCGACACTTTTTGTAGATAATTATGTCTTCTACAAAGTTGTAGTACATTATTTTACTCTATCTTCAATATTTTTCGCAGCGTACGCGATGTAAAGAATATTTTAGGTAAATTTTTTGCACCTTGGGTTACATTATTGGAGTTTTAGTAAGGATCAAAGGCTATATGAAAATAAAATATAGCCTATGTTCAGCGGGGAGAGTGTAGCTTCCCAACAGTGAAAGAATTTTTCAAATCGGTTCAGTAGTTTCGGAGCCTATTCCCGTCAAACAAACAATCAATCAAAACTTTCCTCTTTATAATAGTAGTGTAGATAGTGTAGCTGTAGATGAATAATTTGAAAAGGTTTTATATTTTTCTAGAATTAAGTACCTACCTCAAAAACATCACACTACTTTCTATGGACAGTTTGAATAAATAATATTATGTTCTATTTCTTGAATCACATACCTCGAAAGTTTGTTCTTAACCTTCGTTCTACGTATTTCTAGAATTATCTCAAAAATTCTTCAATCACATTATTTTCAACTTTGTGATACTTAGACATTATAAATGTTTATAAATAAAAATAACTTTGCATTATTACAATAGGGTAATATACTGAGATATCTACTGTAGAGATACCTATTGTAATACTGCAAAGCTATTTTTATTTATAAACATTTATTATCTCAAAAACTTCGTATCATTTACGATGGAAAATTTGAAAACGTTCTATCTATTTCTAGAATTATTACCTCAAAAACATTGCTTCATTTACAACGGATAATTTGAAAACGTTCTAAATATTTATAAAATTACCTCAATAACATCGCATGACCTTCTATGGATAATTTGAAAATGTTTTTTTTTTCTAGAATAACAAACTTACCTCGAAATCAACATATGGGTAGTATGGATAAATTGAAAAGTTCTTTTTTTACTTACTTATTGTAATATTTTGAAAAGAATTTCATTCTAGAAAAAAGTCAAAAATGTATTGCTTACATACTTAATTCGAGAACTTTCTTGTTCTAGATTTATTCCTAAATCTTCGTATAATGTTATGCAAGGATCTCCAGTCCTCCAATAACAGATATCTTCTGCATGGCTATTGTCTTTTAATCTGGTAGGTAATATATATTTTTAAAACATTATTTACTTAATACTAAAAGCGAGCGTTCTATTATATTTACCTACTGTGTTTTTGAAGCAGATTGGCCTTTTTTATCATGGAGGCCGATCAATTGTCATAAAATTCATATTAAATATAATACACTTTAAGGCCCCCCCGCACGCCGCAAACCAGCCCAGAGAAGACAAATCTACAGCAAACCCGACCCGCACGAAACCGACCCCCTAGCTCGATCGAAGTCAGACCAAAAAGCCGGCCACGCACAAATCAAGTCCGCCGCGGATCCCCCCAAGCTAACCTGAAATGCGGGAGGCCTAAGCCCCACTCGGGAGCATAGGGAGGCACCAAGAGCCCTCCATTGCGCTTGAAGGCGTCCGAGGCTCATTGTGCCTTTTCTGACCGGTTGAGGTTTGAGGACGTGAGGTATAATACATCGTGGAATATCAAAAATGCAGATTCAGTATCGTACAAGATACTTTTGTTTTCTCTACAGTGGTTAATTTTTAGAAAATATTTGGGTTGATATTATGTGCATGCTTTTGTTCTATGAGGACTCCCGCATCTTTTAAATGATCAATTACAACGAGCTTGGTATTGGATTACCAACTCTGCCACTCAAATATGCGACGACGGAGATGGCTAAAATAAAATTTAAAAAGATCAGATTTTAAAACGGATATTACTCATTATACCATTTTTATTATACGAGTAAATAGGCGCCTTCCCTTCCTTTTCCATTCTATTCTTCTCTTCATCCCTTTCAACGATCTTCTTCCTCCCCAAATTGAGTCAATAAAGTAGTTTGTTTTAGTCTTTTGCGAGTTCTTTTTTTGTGTATTATGTGGGTGGGCCCTAGACACGTTTTGAAATATCTTTGTAACAACCGTGCTCAATACTCTAATACACCGTTATTCTATTATATATTTTTTAAACATTATCATAGGAACCCTGAGGTCTTTTTTGTTATTCTAACCCAGACAGTTGCATAAGAGATTAAATATTTCCATTGCATTGCATCTATTTATCATTTATTAAAACACTAATCCTATCATAGAAAATGACTTTTTTCGATACTAAAACGATATTTTGTCTACTTATCAGGAACACTTAACAACAACTCTTAACTAAACAGAACAATTTTCTTTACCCATCAGAGAGAACGTTCACTCTTGATAATTTGAAGACATGCTTCTTTCGTATATTCCAATGACATGACATTTTCCTTACAACCTGTCCTGTTTCTATTACTTAGGACTTGGGCTTCCTTGAGAACATTTCATTTCAGTCAATCGTGCCTTTTTAGCCCTTTCCTATCAGTCTTTTAAATTCTTTCTGTGTTTCCATTAGCATCAATCTTTCAATATGTCCAAACCATTTCGATTTAGTTACAACACTTTTATTCACATTCCTACCTAATATTCCCATTCCTTTCCATATCCCAAAATGGTAGTCTCTAACTTTTAATCTCTTCTGCATTTATACCACGTTCTTGTGTGATGAAAGTGTTCTATCAAATATATATCCCGTCATCCCAAATCAACAACCTTTTCTTACGCAGCGTCCAAATTCTTCAACTCTGTTTCGAAATAACATGACGCATGCAGATGGCCAAGTTGTAACATAGAGAAAAAGTTTTGGTGAAAGCGTCAGGGTTTCAGACAGGACACTTTAAGAAAAAGAAGAATGTCACATGCTTATAGTTTTTTGGTATGAAACAATTAAGGACTTCTAATAAGCAATTCTAAGAATATATTATGTTTTAGAAATCTTAAGTAAAAAATTGCAGAGATAATGTGTCACTTATGTATTATAAAAAAATAATCGCCATATTAACTCTGTATACAATAATTATAATAATTTGACAAATTATTATAATTCAACTTGTGTACCTAATATTTACACGCTTTTGTTCAAATAATAATCTATAAAAAAACTTTGAATTTGGAGTATTTGATAGTATTAACTTAGTCCTGGATAAGTCATCGTAATATGTTAAGTTAGAAGTTCGATCCCAGTACCCCAATTCCGAAGTTAGCGTTAGTGAGAAACTCGAGGGAATTTTGTACAGGACGCGGAGTTTCAGGAGAATTCTGTACGGGCGCTATACGTGTTTCCATACAACATTTTGTTACTTCACACCAGCGTAAAAACATCACGGACTGTTAAAATAGGGGTAAACTGGTGTTGATCAGTAGTTCCTCTACCAAAACAAGCTTTGTTTACTGTGAAAAATGTCATAAATTTTAGCTTCATGAATGATTATTTAGTATACCGTATCACAGATAATATGAATTTATGCACTTAAATAAATGAGACATTTTAATTTCGATTTTGCTTTTTTTGTGGCCCCCAAATGGCTAATAATGTGTCAATAAGCCTCGTTTTGACAAACCAATAAGCGGGAAAGCTCACCACCCATCATGTGGTGTCAAAAAAGGAGACGTAAAGAGAACAGAAGAATGTGAAGTTAGGTGTGAAGAATTACAAAAGAAATTCATGGATCCTTGTTTGCCTCCCTTTTATGTTTTAAGATAGTTAAAGGAAAATCGCGTCAATGGATCCCCTTAACTGACATTTTACTACAAAGATACTAAAACTTTAGAAATTGATTCGAGAAAATAATGTAAGAATATAAATCAGTGATAAATTGTAATATTAAATACAACATAACTACACTAGTTATTATAATTGCTCAGAACAATACCCGACTGCCCGCCTTTGAAGACGTTTTTCACCCACCTCACAAGAGACTAAAATCTCGAAAACCTATATGGACAGTTGAAACTGAAAACTTCAGCCTGGAAAATGAATGGAGGGAAAGATGGATGGCAACAGATATTATTAACAAACATCTAATAACAGACCCCACAGCCATGGTACCAGGAAGTGACCTCCCACGCAGGATTTGGGTGCAGCAGAACAGGGTGAGAACGGAGCACGGGTGCTGCAACTACTCACTCTGGAGGTGGGGGAAACGAGAAAGTCCAAACTGTGAGTGTGGAGCAACGCAGACAGTGAAACATTTGGTGACGGAGTGCCGAACAAAAAGGTTCGAAGGAAGCCTCCATGACATCCACGAGGCAAGTCCGGAGGCAGTGACCTGGCTTGCAGCGCTGAACCCAAGACTCTAAAGGTGCTTAAGATAACATGGACGCAGCCTGGACTGGCGGAGTAATAACACCAAAGCCACACGAAAAGTAAAGTAAGTAAGTATTATAATTGCAAGAATCAGCGATGATTAAAATCGCGATGCGATGACATACGAAAATAATTAAGTACCTTCATAAATGAATGATTATGTAGATGCTGATAATTTCAATTGTCTTGAAACTGTCAACGTCTCCCTTTGACTGGCGTTTATTCGCATGCGAGTTAGTCTAATGTCAGAATATGTGTCAAGATCTCAAGAATGTCAAACGCAGGTAACAACATAATTATACTTATGTAATTGTCATTAGCAATGTCACTACTAGAAGGTAAAAATACTTTACTTCCACCATCAAGGGACATCCATACGTGAGGCTACCAACGAAATATGAGCGACTCGAAAAGCTATATAACAGCAAGAGAGATCATTACTGACTGTTTAAATTAGGCACGGAACTTCCCTTTTTGTTGATGTAAATTCTTCTCGTGGATGGATTAGATCTCAAATAGTTACCTATCTGCATTTCTATAGATAGTCTGGCTGGACACATGGGCAAACTAAAATACCTTTCAGACTATTGCGAGATTTGACAAATTAACCACATTTTATGAGATTTTCTTTTGTTTCTTACATCAAATGTTTGGGTATTCCTACCAATTAATTTATGACTGATGGTTGTGGGCATGTTATAAAAAAGCGAAAGTTGAGTTCAGAATGTTCTTATAGTTCAGCGTAAAATCATCATACAGGGTACCTAGGTACCTTTATCTATTTTGAACTAGCTTTCCCGATACACGTTGTCTGGCGGTTCTAACTATGAATATTGAATTCGCATTTAACCAATGAGATTTCGACCGATACATCTGTTATAAACCATATATTTTCCATCCGCATTCCATCGTACAAACTATTAAACAACTGACAGTTCCAGTCAAAAACCAACTTATTTTCAAAAATAGAACTAAATTTTATTTTAAAAAGCACGAAGAAGGTTACCTACCTACTTTAAGTTTTCTAATGTTTCGGGCATTATTCTTATTTTTTTTTCTTTCATTAAACCTTCTGATAAAACTCACTGATAAAAGCAAACATGACAAAAATTAGCGAAATTGCTTCAGCCGTTCATACGAGAAGCGATGACCACGGAAAATGAACCTCCATTTTAATTTTAACAAGTTAATTTCTGTCCTTAACATAATTAAATAAACAACCACTTTTATAAAAAGCATAATTAAGTAGACCATTATTAAAACGGTACACTATTTTTTTTTAATTTCTGTACCATGTCGTAGAATTCAACATACATCCAAAATCACTGGAGACTATAATAAAAAAAAAAAAAAAAAATCAACATACATACTTAGTTGCTCGCGTATTTGTATGTATGCAAACGATGTCACTCACCAGACAGACAACGAGCCTTTCCGAGAAATTTTTGCTGCTCGCACCTTATACCGAGCTTTTGAATAGGACCCAAAATATTCCGGTTAAAAACATTTAACGGAAATTTGAATCTCAGAAACCCATCAAAGAAACTCATGCCTCATCAAGGAAACAAATGAGGTAAGTATAGTTAAAAAAACCTGCTTTAAAATAAAAATAACTATGCGTAGTTGGGGTTAATTGTTAGAGACCACAACTTCGTTGTGGTAAGCTCGCCATAATAATGTATGTTGATTCTGTGATGTCTTTGTTATGTTAAGTTTTTATGTGTTACTCTACCAATGTACAGTAAAGTATAAATAAATAAAATAGCAAAACATTATGTTATGAGTATTGACGCAATAATTACTTAAAAATAAATTATTGAATACTTCGCGGTAGATCAGCTATTTTTAAAAGGAAGTATTTATTAGTCAGAATGTAGCAAGGTCTTTGAATACTATATTGTGTTCAAATTCATACATATCGATCGATTTTAATAATAATTAATATATAATGTAACTATAGCAAATCAGCCGTATATACTTAATTGTTTTAAGTTACCTATACTTTGTAGTAATGGCCAAGGAAACGGAAAGTAAGTAAGAAATGGCTAAGTTTCTTTCTGTCTGTCTGCGCAGAATACATATTTTCCTGTGTGCTTGTCTTAACTTAAAATTTATAAATTTTATTAAAATTGATAACTTAAAATTCGATGCTTATTGCAAGGGAATGCTACGAATAGTTTTTGACGCTTTATTTTGAGTTTCGCCAAAATTTTGGTTGGAAAATAATTGCGCATCGAAGGGATGACAACGTTCTCTGTTTTTTTTTTCTATAAATTTATCTTTGATTTTGAAAGATGTCACTTTCTTTCTACCCAATCCCTATCACCATAGCGTCCATACTATCCCCGTGTATATCATTTTTCATATCTATGTAAGTTTATATTGGATATATGTATGTTTTATTTTTATTTTAATAGCAGCAGGTTGTGTGAAAACGTTTTTTGGAGTTGTCCTGAAAAACCCCGTGGTTGCCCGCCGTTGTGTGCCGGAAATATTTTACATACTTCGTCTCCAAGTCTATATCGTTTTCTATGCCATTACTAACAGGTCTTCACTGGAATTATTGTTCTTACATACAACAACTGTTTTAACGGAAAGAAATACTTAACTGTCCGCAGTCCCCCAACGTAACAAACAAAAATTGAGCCCCTTGGTACGGGACGATATACCTGATAAATGGGATTATCAGCAATAAATGACCATTCTCCACGCCTGTTGCCCGGCAGGTTTTGCTTCTGGTGCTAAAAAAAAGTACCTTGTTGTAAAATTAAGTAACTCTGTCAATACTGACAAAATAATGTTCATAATATTAATATCACAAAGTCTAGACCAAATAAATGACCTTCATACTTGAAACAACTTTCATACCGTATGAAACTTATCTATAATAATTTGACGAATAAAATACTTGTGTCAATCATAAATAATAATCGTTATGTCCGCATTGACTTCCTGTCAGAAAGAAAAAATAAGAATGCAAAAAAAAACAGATCGCTCAAATGTGTATTACCACAGAAATAAATTTAACTAAGCGGAATGTCATTTCGGCCACTTAAGAGTCTTCAAAAAGTCAATACTAACCATTACTTGAAAAAATAGGTCAATTAAAAAAAAATTCCAACTTCATAAAAAGCAATAAGTAGTAAGATATAAAGAGAATTCTCATTCAGCACTTTGTAAATAGAGTAAAAGTCTTTTCCAACGAGATACTCTCTTATTTTCCTCTTAAATGTGAGATCATTCACTGCTTTATATAAAAAAACTGTGATCAGGGGAAAATAAGAGTTCAGCGGTAGAAAATTTGCGATCAAGCCGTCGCGTCGTCGAGGTAGTTCAACCCATATCGATTGATTGCGAGCTGATCTCTGTAGATTTCAGCCCGTCATCTTGGATTTTATGTCAACTGGCAATGGTTTCAAGTGTACAAGAACGCTTTCTGTAATAAATATACTGTTTTTAAGTTTTTTCCCGTCCAATTTGGTGCTCCCTTCATATTTTGGTCCATTTTGTTTTGGTTTATCATTTTGATAATAGAAATTTTGAACAAATAAAGCAATTATTGCATTCCCGTAATCATCGAGGTCTTGCAACCATGATGCACCAACTAAATTTATCTACATAATAATTCAGAAATGTTTTTTTATTTGCCTTTGACAATACTTTCCGTTATGTCGGAGCATCACGCTCAAAATACAAATGCTGCGTCAGATATGAATCTGCGCAGAGCGGTGAAATTTGCTCGAGAACGTTCTAAGATACAATTGGCAACGTTAACTTTAATATATTAAGCGCTATTTAAAAAACTTTATTTTTTTAGGATCTTCATACAAATTTTCAAAAAAGACAGAAAGCCATCTTTTGGAAACAAAATTACTCATGTAAACGTTGAATGGAATCTTGGTATTACGGTATGAAAATGTAATAAAATAATTGGAGATTGATTCGTTATACATATAAATGTTATTCAAATCTTATTATTCTCAATAAATAAAGATTTAATGCAAAATTTTGGAAATATAATTCCTCCATTTTGTAATTTGACACATTTAAAAAAATTTATGGCCGCAGTTTGTGTAAATCTGTCGTGGCCATTAGATGAGTAAGTACCTGATAAAATCATATTAAATGTTGGTAAATAATAAAGATACATGAAATTAAATTCATAATACATTTAAATATAGTAATCGTAAAAATGATTTTTGAAAATTGAAATGAGTATAAAAATTCTTTAGTAGATTTGGTCGATAAAACAGAACTCTGAAAGAAAGCGAATCTGACAGGAACTAATGACGTTCCTGTTTATCAAAATCATAATGGATTTGTCAGGTATTTGTGCATGTTTATTATAGTAAAAAATATATTTGTTTTATCCACATCATAATAATTAAGAAATACCTACTGTATAATATTCATATCTCAATTAATCACATAAAACAGATTGTTGTGGACAGAATCATTGAATATCACTTTATTTGCTATTATAATAACAAAATTATCTAAATTCTTAATTATTAATAGGTATGAAGATAAATTAAAAACAATGTTAAATATATATTAATATTTTATTGCGTTAATATAACAATCTTCACGTATGTTTCATAATACGACAAGAAGCATTTTAAAAAAGTATGGTATGGGATAATTGGTGTAGTAGTTTCTTCCGTCAACAACATATTCTCTTTATACATCTCAAACATGATCCTGTAGAATAAAGAATCCTTCAAAGACCAAAACTGCAATCGTTGGATGTGGTATGTGCAGATTGACAGGTTTCGACCAAGTTTTGACGCAAAAAAAACCCAAAGGTGACTCTGTCACAGCCCAATTTGATGACAGATAAAAGCAACCAAGGTTTGTGACACTGAAAATGAATAAATTAATCATCAGTCAGTAAATATTTGCGTTTATTTTTCTTTACTAACCCCTTTGCACTAATGGTTGAATTTAAAATCAAATCTTATAGTTTAGCATAAATCATATTGCTTATATATTTTCAAAAAGAGTATGATTGTCTTAGCTCATTTGTTTCCAATTCGGTTAACATTTCAAAGTGATTCATGCATTCTTAAACTAAAAAAATAAAATACTAAGTGATGGAAAGAATGTTACAGAAAAGGTCATCATTTTTTATGTTTCTGAGTCAGTACTTAAAAATTACAAAGAAGTGATAATATAATAAATCTTAATAAACAACATTAGGTACCTACCGAAAATATCTATTGAGCAGCAAATAATTATTTTAATTTTGAAATTGGAAGCATTCCATCACTCTCTTATTTTTTTTTGACAGATGAATATTTATCAATATTGAGTGACATTGACAATGAATTCTACTAATCTATGTATTAGTAAATCTATGGTTGAGTGGCGCATAATCTAATTAAAATAAAGCAGCGTATTTTTCACAAATCATTCTTCCAGGATGGGTTGCCTAAGAATAATAAAATAATAATATTGATTAACCAATTTATATATTTTATTTTATGTGTAAATGACATCTACTTCATATTATATTTTTATGAAGGTTGGTTTTACAGACACTATCAAAAGAAAATATGTATAGCGGAATAAAATGTCGTCTATAATTAATTAGTTACTTTTGCTACGTCATAATTAATCTACATAATAATTCAGAAATGTTTGCGTGCTTTTGACAATACTTTACCGTATATGTGAACATCACGCTCAAAATACAAATGCTACGTCAGATATGAATCTGCGCAGAGCGGTGGAATTTGCTCGAGAACGTTCTAAGATACAATTGGCAACGTTAACTTTATTATATTTAGAGCTATTTAAAAAACTTTATTTTTTTAGGATCTTCATACAAATTTTTCAAAAAAGACAGAAAGCCATCTTTTGGAAACAAAATTACTCATGTAAACGTTGAATAGAATCTTGGTATTACGGTATGAAAATGTTATAAAATAATTGGAGATTGATTCGTTATACATATAAAAGTTATTCAACTCTTATTATTCTCAATAAATAAAGATTTAATGAAAAATTTTGGAAAAAAAAATCCTCCATTTTGTAATTTGACACATTTTAAAAAATTTATGGCCACATTTTGTGTAAAACCGTCGTAGCCATTAGATGAGTAATAATTATGTAGCTACCTGATAAAATCATATTCAAATGTAGATAAGTATAAAATAATTTAGCAATAATTGTTGAATCATTTTATATTTCTGAAATATAAATAAAGTTTAAATCTTAAAATCGTCGTCGTCGAAAAAGATTTGCAAGTAAAATAATAAACATTTAAATTTGTATGAACATTCCATAGACAAACTGGCCGGTAAAACAGTTGCCTAAAATTAGATCATTAGGTACAGTGAACTTGACTGAATTGTTGAGAGAAAGAAATAAAATTGAGAATCTTTAAATGGTTTCAGGATTATAATCAGTTTAATAAAACGTTTGTTTTATCCACAAAATAATTTAGAAATATAATAGTAAATAAACTCAAAACTATGTTAGCTTATTTATCATATATTATATTATGCAAAAACAATAATATACAAGGTTCATTTAAATAAAAGACTGATGGTATTGTTACCGTGAAAATTTGTTTAAAAATACAATATGCGTAGAGTTTCATCATGACAAAAGAAGTATTCTTGAAGAAAGCAATCAGTGAGATGTATGATGACTTTAAGCTTTTCTTAAAACTGTCCAAGGTTTGTGGCAAATCATTCATCCTAGAACAAATACAAAAGATGTAGGTACCTATAATGACAGATAACATCATTTCATGAATTTTTTATGCATACAAATTAATAAAATAACATTGAATTCAATGAAATGAAAGAATAAAATAGTCAACCGATTACGTTGTATATAATTTCATAAACTAAGTATTTCACTTTATTACATAATTTAAAATCTAAAGATATAACTTATAAAAAGAGGTTACATACTTACATTTTTAAGAGCTTCATAATAAAACATCTAGATTTGAATGTTGTACGAATACTCATTAATATTAGGTTGTGCACTGTACAGAATGTTTTAGTCTGGAACCCCGTGCCTATAAAATACAAAATAGGTATATAATTAACATCAGAATCAAATCAAATAAAAACTATGCAATCATAGTAATGTCAGATAGAAGAGAGAATTTACATAAAGACCAAAATCATTACATATTCTACATAATTTAGTAAATATTACTTAGGTAGGTATATGGGGTAATATAAAAATAATTAAATATTATCAGGTACCTACCTATTAAGAAATATAACAGCACACAGCAGTTCTCAATAAAAAAATATTCTAATTTCAAAAATCGAATAAATGTTTTGTTGTTATGTCAAAATATTGATGACAGCCAGAGGTCCTGCCCATAGATTTTTATTTGTATAGAATTCTGTGGTCCTGCCAGGTACCATAAAATATTATTCGCGGTATTTTTATGTGAATGAAAATTAAATAATGATTATTTTTATTGAATGCTTTTTTAATTTTCAGGTTTAGGATGTGTGAATAATAATTTTTTTATTGATACTTATCTTAATTGATAGATTCTTTAATAAATTACGATTATAATATTTAACACTTATTCAGTTATTTTTAAGCGTTTGCTGTCATTTTTTTAATCAAAAATCTATGGATTAGTATGGATAATGGATATGTCTTATTTTATTGTCAAACTATAAATGTAAACATTGAATTTTTTTACGGCTTTAGATATAAAATAAATTTTTGGGAATAATAAAACAGGTAAGCAAAGTTTATTGAGTAAATATTGTTTCAAAATAACCGCATAATTACAATGCAGCTAGCCAATTACATTAATTTATTTTGTGTAACTATATTTTTTACAGGATAGACAGATCACAACAATACAATTACAGTGAATTTCTAAAATGTATGCATTTTATTACTAGAAAAAGCAAAATCGGTAAGTCGCGTTTTATTCTTTGATAATTGTACTTCCTCTCATTTTTGTATATATTTTAATTCCATAATGTTTTGTTACAGATTAATGTTAAATAGTTCCCCCAAAACTCCTATTGAATGAGGATAGAATCAAATTATACACACAAAGTATTCAATGTTTTCGTAGTTTGGAATGTAAAAAACATAATCACAATCGGTAAAATTGAACTGGCAGCCAATTCTATCAAAAAATTGCGCCATATGGATACGGTGTTACAATACTAGAGGACATTTGATAAATAAATAACTATCGGTAACAGTACCTAATTATACTGAATTGGTTTGAATTCTGGTGCCCATCATTTCAACTTTTACAACACAAGCATTGTTTTGTGTGAAAGATGTCAAAACTGAATATGTGTTCAATTTGGGTGAGTTCAGATTCATTTGTATAAAGAATGTGTTTTGTTGAGCTGTGACACGCTAAAAGCAACATAGGTTTCATACATTTAGTTCATACATTATCGTTGACCATTATGTTGTTACTTTTTATGAAAAAATAAGCTTTTGGCGTGCCACAACACAATTAATTGGTCACAACACGTCTGTAGGCCTAGACAAAATGCATTTGGCGATCGACTACAAACAAATTCTTCGACAATATAGAGTAGGAAGAAAATTAACTATCCACTTTTTATAAAAGTGTCTTTGTTTAGTTTAAATAATTATTGTTTATATGTTCCAGTGGACAGTAAATTTTTTCGTACTATACATTGGCGAAATCTTCGTTTGTAGTCGAACGCCAATTTGAATTTGTCTACGGGGGCTGTTTCTACTGTAAGATTTAAATGTGAATTTTATTTTTGACTTGCTGACCCATCGAACTTTGTCTCGCCTTTAAGCAAAAGCCAATAAAATATTGCTGGGTAACATAACATAGCTAACATACATGACTACTCTGTAAAAAAATCAAAAGTTATGTGGTAATTATGAATCAGTTATTTCAAAAGCACCAAAACTCCCCCGTTCCATACTAACTTTAATATTATATTATTTCATACTATTTCCATCCATTTTTCGATTTTTTAATAGTTGTTATATGTTATCCGGAGCAATGAAGAATCTAATAAACTAAACACGATAAAAATCTGTTCAGCCAATCTCGAGTTATAAGTGTTCGCACTAACCCGACTTTCTTTTATAATTATAGACGTTAACAAATTATAAAAAAGCTTGAAAAAGTACAATCAAAAATGATATTTTTAATTTCAATCATTACCTATGCCACCATCTGTAGAAAAATAGGGAAAACATTGAATGTTTCTATCAAAATATTAATCAACCAGACATCTCCCTATTTCCCCCAACAGATGTCGGTGGCGGTACTGATGCAAACCCGTTCAATACAAACTTTAATATTGTATTTTAGAGTTCTCATTGATTTATTCAAAAGTTTTATTAGTTATTCTGTTATCCGGAGCGTAGAACAATCCAATAAATCAAACATCGAAAGAATCTGTTCCGCCGATCTCGAGTTATAAGTGTTCGCACTAACCCGACTTTAATTTATATTAGAGATTATGGAATACAAATTAATGCTTTTGGTAAAGAAGGTGCCCATATGATTTTCTATATTCTGTTTTTGTTTTAAGTATTTTCTATTCTGTTTTTATTTTTTTTTCTCTGCTAGATCTAACAAATAATGTTATTTTATTTTACAAAATGGTAGTTGTGTTTGTGTATTATATTCCTTGAAATATATGTAATTGAAATTAAATAAACAGAAAGTTTTCATTTATTTACAACCAGAAATAAACTGAAAAAAAAATACATTTTGTGTTTTAATTTTCTATAAAACATCTCATAATATATTATTCTTCTGAACCACTTCCAAACAATAGATGTTTTATAATGGTTAGTTTTATAGATATATTCCACAGTGAGTGAGAGCCTTTATTTGAACATTTTTTTTATAAAGTTTAGGCACAAAGAGGTTGTTGGAAAGCCGGTGGTATCAGTTGATGACTTTCGTTTGCACAGCGCACTGAAGGCCATGGGTTCAAGTCCTGGTGGTGCCATTATCACTTTCACAACACAACCCTTTGATTAGTATGAAAGATGTCAAAGTGTATTTGTATTTACTTAAGAAAGCCCAGATTCATTTTCTTAAAAAAAATAATGAAAATCTGTATTAAAAAATCAAAACTTTTATTAATACAGGTAGACATTTATATTTTATTCTACAAATTTTATTATTTTCAAATGAGTATATAGAACGACGACCACAGGAGCATATTGTACAACAGGCAATAAACCTGAATGTTCCACGTTCTGTGGCTAGAGGGAGGCCAAAGAATTCCTGGGTGATGCAAAAGCGCGAACAGATGCAAAGATGTGGGGTGGGGGAAGTAGTGCAGCAGAGGAGAGTCTACAGCCTGAGGACGAGGAGAGCTGACCCTAGCAGTCTTCATAGACGTTAAGCTGGGAGCAAGCCAGGGAGAGAGAGAAATGAGTATGAATCCATCTGGACAATTTGTTAATTATAAGGAACATAAAAAGCTTTGTTGGTACTTGAATGCAGAATAATATAATCAACATTGTGGTGACAGGCGACAGCACATAGCTCACCACATATAAACCGAGTACTCTGTGTTATTAACTATGGGGTAAGCATAGAGAATAAGTCACCAGGTTATGATTATGACTTGCAGCGCTTTCTTCTTGCTGATGAGGTGTTACAAATAAAAAAAGTACAATTAATTATATACATTATGTAGGTACACCACACTTTCATAAAGCTCTGTATGTTAACTTCCATAGATCAGGTTCTATAACTCCCATTATTCTACAACTTTTTTTTGTGGACGGGTAAAAAAGCTAGTAAGAAATATAATGACGTTTTGAAGAAAATACTCAAAGAATACTTTTTGAGTAGGTACAGATATTAAAATTGAAGTGATCAAACATGAATTGGTTTATTTTGGCTGAAACATGAAGGTTTCGTATGATTTAATAAGGACTTAAGTATATTTTGATATAAAATAATAATCAAAAAATAAGATACGTATTCTGCATCAATAAATCGTTCAAATCTGACATAGCGAATATTAGTAGTTACCACTCGCGTTGCCCAGCTACTATTTGTTTGTTTACAAATTTTTGTATGAAATGTCATCTTCATACATAACAAACGCGGATTAAATATTTGTTTATAATTTAAGTAAAAACTGATCAGTGATTTATATGTAATCATACGATTAACGATTTTTTTACAAGTTAGACGGTCATGGTTAGGCAGTTTATTGAGTTATCTTATGCGGTGTTCAGACGGGGCGATATAAGGCCAGACGATATCGCTTGCATAAAAAAAATATCGTTCGGTCGGCCATTGATCGTCTGATGTGTTCACACGAGTCCACCGACATACATTCAATCTGTCAGGTGCGCTGATAGTTTTAAAAATGGCGGACGTCGAGGTAGAAGTCGCGGAGTAATTGGAGTTAGTTGAAAATATTGTTTTAGACGATATAAAAAGACTCTTAATTGAGGAAAAATAAAAAAAACGCAGATATTGGGTGCGGAATTGGATTCTAAGGAGAAATAAATTTAGAGCAGTGCTGTCAACTGTCAAGAAACAGAACATACGGACGCCGCGCATATCTGCGCATGCGTGAATCGTTCCACCAGATACAAAAGTTGAAAGGCGTTCAACTTGAGGCGATATCGCTTTCAATCTTAGACATGATTTTGTAAAAATAAATGTAACCTTTGTTTAATGATATAATATTTTACTTACAATTATTTTTTAATGAATCTCCGTATTTTTAAATTAATTTACACTAACCTTAAACTTAAATCATTAATTCCATTCATTATAGATACACAAGTTATAAATTATTTTTAAAATATAAATTCAATTATTTATAATTATAATAATGCGTGTAATATATTAATATCGTATCCCAATATTGTTTAAAAATGAATGTAACTTTGTAAAAAAATATAGGTATATATCTGATACCCTGAATTTCGATTTTTTCTATGTGATTGAGAAGTGGAGGTCGCATTGAAATGGTTTTAGCGAGAATGTTAATACGACGAAATGTTATCTTTCAGATTCTAATTCTTTCCATAGGCGTCGAGTCGATCATGCTTATCCAAGGTACCTACCCAAAAAGCAATCGATCCTTAATAAGATCCCATTTTACAGATCACCAAAACGGAACATTATTTTGGCAAATCATATCACAGAAAAACACGTTCTGCAAATAGTGTTCTAAAATCAAACGATCGAATCGTTACATCATATTTGTATGGAAATTTTCGAAACTTCCAATGATCGTTCCGATATTCGATCATCGAAAACTTATACTAGGGCAATTCACAGGTTTTTGTTTTATTTTATTTTCTTTTCATGAAAACGGAAAAAAATACAGAGAAATGAACACGGTTGGTGTTTGAAATTGATTATTATTTTATTTTTTTGAAAAAACAAAGTGGAAAATGTAATTCATGGCATACAGTGCTCTGTATGGATAATTTGTTTTGTTGGTAAGAATTTATTGTCCAAATATTCATATTATTTCAGTGCTTGGTGCACATGACATGTTTTTTTTTATCACATTTTCAATTACATTAGTATTTTTTTTTGTACATTTTTTTAACAGGACTAAACATACATTAGGAGAGTTTTCTTAATATTTTGGTGGAAATTTGTGTAATGAAGATTGGTCATATCGGATAGAAATGGTGGGCAAGATATATAAAAAAAAACTATAACGAAGAATTGGGCAACACGACAGAAAAAATGATTAGTATAGTTTTATAATTTTTTTGTTCTTTTGTTTTTAATCTATTAAATAAGTTTTGTGTTAATTTAGAATTTGTTATTTTTTTACCTACAAAAAAACCAAAAAGACAGCCCTAGGTAACCCACCCCAACTGAGCTAAGCTGGATGGCTGGAGCCAATGATGGTTGGCCAAGATTCTCGCTCCAAGATAATTGTCTACACATTCATTACTTCTTATCAAGTTTTGTGAAGAAGGTTTTCCCAATGTATAATGTGCCAAATATTCTGGAAAATTTAAGATCAAAGTTCCAAATTTAATGATCAGTTAGAAACCTAACTAATTATTAAATAATATTTTATGTATTTATACAAATTAAAATTAATTATGACAACTAATTGCAGATACCTTTAAAAATATATGAAAGACATACATATTGTAATTGAGACAATTTTGTGATTTGCTTGATATACTCAGTCGTTTGTGGATAGCACTGGGACAAGACGGCCGTCTTTCAGAATTATGACAATGTTTTTTGTTACTACAATCCAAATCCAAACTCCCTTTACGCCCCACTTAGGGGCATAGGGAGGCAATAAGAGCTCTCCATTGCGCTCGATCTTGCGCAACGTTAATGACCTCCTCCCACACCATGTCCAGATTCCTCAGCTCTGCTTCGAAGGTGCGGAACACAGTATGAGAGGGTCTTCCTCGTCCTCGGGACCCTGATGGGAGGAAGAATAGCGCTCTCCTCGGCCAACTGTCATTCGGCATCCTTAACACATGTCCCAGCCAAGTCCATCTCCTCCCCATAATGGTGTGCCGACGTATAGTGTCGTTCGTGATGCGGTGTACCATCTTACACCAAAATTCTCCTGAGGCACTTCATTTCGAAACCTGAGACTACCTAACAATATTGCCAATGTTCGACACTGAGACATTCACCGCTGTTTATAGTAGTGCAGTATTCTTAGGAAAACAGACCATAAGCGGATATCATAAATGGCAATCCTCCGCGATAGCGTCCCAAATGTATCCCTAATATTTTTTTAAATTTCGTTATGTATCCGATTGAACGATCTGGGGTTCGAATTCCTGCTGTACTAATTTTGTAAATAATATGTACCTAGCTATTTTTTTTATACAGGTACTTTCCTATTACTTTACACAACTAGATTTTTTGTTGAATTGATTAAGGTAATTAAAATCTATTATTTTTTATATAATTAAGTACGAGGTTTTGTTATCATTCGATTATTTATTTTACTTTTCTCATTCCAAAAACCACATACAAAGCAACAAGCATTTTTAACAAAAAAAAACATTTCATGACATAAATAGATAAAAAAAATTGGCTATCATTAGTTATGTAGAAAAACGATTTTACGCCATTGGTTTATCTTAGAAGGTCCAAGGTTTGTATGTTACTGATGTAAAGTTATCAAATCGAATCAACCTGAAAATGAGCCACTAACGGTCACTAGCTATTTAAATTAGGATTCGCGAGTATTAGGTGTTATATTGAGATAAGAAGTAAGTATATAGGCTCCTACGTACAGTAGGTATATTCACAAGTGTACTCCACACACATGTACGGCTTGGTGAGGTCAATAGTTCATGTTTACACACTTGATAAGCCCAAGTTAGAAGTTCATAGTTCTCAATAGTCCATTATCTTTGTATTTTATACCTAGTAATGAAAATGACGCAAAAACTCGATATTTGTATAAATTCTAGGAAATTCTGGCAGTTCTGAGATAGTCAAAATGTCGATATTTCGATGTTATTGAGTGTCGTATTGTCAATGTTAACACAAAAATATTTATATTTGAGAGAATTTTTGTTACAAATATCATTTTCCTTCCTTATCTCCGGCCATTAATAAAAATGGACATATTATGGGTAACCTAATTGTCTTAAGGCGCCAAAATAATTTATAAATAAATTAAAACAACACTTTTCTATACAACAGGTGTTATTATAGCCAGCGGAGCTTATTGCCTGAGGCATATTTTTTTCAGTCAACCGGTCCCGTCCAATCTGAGACAGGCCAACCCCGAGTAGAAATTTCAAGTGAAAAAACACATTGAAAATATCTGATCCGACTGGGAACCGAATCTCTTGATCTGATGTCCACACCTATACCACTAGGCTACTGAGGTCGGTATATATTACATTACATTCTCCCTTTAAGCCCCCCCCCCCCCCCCCCCCCGAACACCGCAAGCCAGCCCGGATGAGACAAATCCGCAGCAAATCCGACCCGTACGAAACCAACCCCCTAGTCCTATCGATGCAATCAAACCAGAAAGCCGGCCCCACAGGCATCAATCTCGGTATATATACATATATATTTTCTGTAATGAATCTGGGCCCACCCAAAATGAACACAGATACACTTTCGCCATCCTTCACATAAAGGAAAGCTTGTGTTCTGAAAGTGGAAATGGTTTGCACTAGGATCTGAACCACATCCACGAATCACAATGTGTTGTACGTAAAAAGCTAATCTACCAGACACGTCTTATCGAAATTATCGAAAGATTCTGGGTTCAAACACGATCGGGTCAAAAATATTATTTCTTTTGCAATTTCTAGTATTTTTCAGTTGCAATTTCTACCCGGGATTGGCCTGTCTCAGATTTGACAGGACCGATTGACTGGTAGAGAATACTTCAGACAATAAGTTCCGCCGGCTGTTCTGACACATTTTTATTGAAAAAGTTTATTTGATTGTTCATTATTCGCCCTTTTAACTATAGAAATAAGAGTAAACATAAAATAATATTTAAATATACATAACAATATTTTACGAGGTCACTATATTTACTTGTCTATAAGTATATTTCTAACCACAACCACGTTTCGCAAACCATAAATAATAACCATATTGTTAATTCATATAATTACTTTTAAACTAACCGTAATGTATTTAACATACTTTTACGTCAAACAGTTTATAGTGTTTCGTATGATATAATTAAATCAAAATAATTGAGTAGGTATTTATGTAAAAAAAACTTTATAAAGCCTACGATAGGCATATGAGGTTAGCCACCTGAATAAATAAATCAAGACATAAAATAAGTAACACGATTGTGTATTTATAAACAAGCGAGAAATTTAGAATATATTATTTTTCCTTAAGTATACCATAACTAAGTTTTATGATGAAAAGTGATGGGTTATCAAATGTGGTATGCTTTTAAAAGTGTGGCTCGTCTAAAAATATGAAGCATGGCATATTGAACATATTTTAAACAAGCTCACCGCCCGTCGACCTTCGACCTAACTCAGAAAAAAAATGTTGGACTTATTATATAAACTTAATTAAATTTCGAAATCTATTTTTTTTTTTGAAATCCGATCACAAGACTTGTATATTCCATATACTATGAGTAATACAAATGAAATTAAATAAATGAAATAATACCCCTATAATCCCCCAAAGCACGAGCTCTGCTCAATTTTGGGGGTAAAATATAATATACTATATAGCAGTCTGTCCCTGCTTCGCACGGGTAGGTACATAGGTATTTAAAAAATAATTCAGTTTTCTTATGATCTTTATAGATCCCTAACTTTATCAAAATATTCTATAGGCTATGTTCATCTGGAATAATGTAGCATTCTAATGGTCCCCGCCCGTCCGGCTCGTACCCCAGTGACGCCTATATCTCTGCCGCATTTCAAATTATTTTTTTTTAATAAATCAACACTTATTGTGGCATTATTATAATAGTTAGACATATGCTGTCGCGACACTTTTTGTAGGTAATTATGTCTTCTACAAAGTTGTAGTACATTATTTTATTATATCTTCAATAGTTTTCGCAGCGTACGCGATGTAAAGAATATTTTAGGTAATTTTTGCACCTTATTGGAGTTTTAGTAAGGATCAAAGGCTATATGAAAATAAAATATAGCCTATGTTCATCGGGGAGAGTGTAGCTTCCCAACAGTGAAAGAATTTTTCAAATCGGTTCAGTAGTTTCGGAGCCTATTCCCGTCAAACAAACAATCAATCAAAACTTTCCTCTTTATAATAGTAGTGTAGAGTGTAGATTAAAAAAATGTATAAATTTATTATTGTGAATACATATGTATTTTTTTATGTTTTTTATTTCTCAATAAAAATATTTGAATTTGAAATGAAAATTCTGCCTCAACGACCTGGTTTAAAAAGTTACAGACAAAAAGTATCGTAATTAATTTACAGAAGAGTATTAATAAATTAATAAATAAATAATAGTATTATAATCGGGCAAATCTTCGTTCGACCCAAATAACGGTGCATACACCTACATACAACAACATTTACACGCATTATTATCTTATCCTCGATAATCGAATCGAAAATCGAGGCTGAATTCATCAAAAGGAACAATTTAACAATACAGTTTCATATGATTGAGTCTTATAAACGAGACTCGACTTTTTGCGTCGTGTCTAAGCTAGTAGAACTTTCACTCGAACTTGAATTATGCGACTAAATTATTATTATGATTGTGAGACGAAGATTGGCCCATAAAGGCGAGTCGGAATGAGTGAGCAAGTAGACTGCGTGCGCGCAGGTGGATTACTTATAGAAACCGCAATAATGTCCCTCTGCGCAACAACCCACTATTTACCTGCACTACAAAACTGTCGCTTGCTGGTCACTTGTACCGAATGATTACATTATTGCTGTGCACAAGTTCGCACGCATCAATTTATTGGTGTCCCGTAAGGGATTGGCAGAGAGAACGGACCTCCTCTTTCGCTTCTTCCACCGACATACCATTTCTTATAAAATCAATTCTCCCTTTTCACACCACACTCAGGGGCATAGGGAGGCAACAAGAGCTCTCCATTGCGCAATAGTTATGACCTCCTCCTACACCATGTACAAATCCCCTGATGAGATAAGATGTTTCAAATAGTGAATCTTCTGAGGAAGATTCTTTTAGCGAGATATAATATTTTTTTTTTATTATTAATAGCTGTTTATTTTATTAAAAATTTATTTAAGTCAGAATTATGTTATTGTAAGTTTATTTGTTTTACTTTTTATATATTTTACTTAAGTATTGTTTTTATTTTTTTGATAAATGTATTAAAAATCCTTGTTATTTACTTTTCCCTGTCAGAAAACAAATCATCATTGAGGAATCCCAAATATAAAAAAAAATGGCATATAACTGTCTTTCTAAGGAAACAAAACCAAAGAATAATCGGTTCTATTGATAAGAAACGACCCTTTTTATATCTACCCATCTGGATTTCACTTATTAAAGGGAGGTACTCGGTAAGTTTTCGTTTCTATAAAAACAAAGGGATTATTAGTCACTAACAAAAAAACAGCTATTGATACCTGGGTTCTGCTGCACTTCCTAGAATAACTTAACTGTAAGCATTTAAAAATTATAATTTATACAACAACGGAGAGTAAAGCCGTTATTTTTTTGATTCCTAAATACAATTATTATTGTAAAATAGTAAAGAAACATTAGGTACACGACATATAATTTCTTAAGAGATTAAATATTCCTACATATTTTAATAAATTTTTTGGCAGCTTCTTAAATAAATCATCATCATCATCATCAGCCTTCCTCAGTCCAGTATTGGACATAGGCCTCCCTTCCCGACTTCCATTTCTCCCTGTCGGCAGCCACCCTGTGCCACTGGTGTCCGGTCACCTTTCTTATGTCGTCGGACCATCGCATTTGTGGCCTCCCTGGGTTTCTGCTACCGGTTCTCGGTAGGGTTCTTTTGGTCCACCGGTCGTCTGATGTTCTGACCACGTGTCCAGCCCAGCTCCATTTCAGCGATGCAACCTTTTGGACCACATCTGTCACCTTTGTTCTGCCCCTAATCCACTCGTTGCGTTTTCTGTCCCGCAAACTGATACTAAGCATCCTTCTCTCCATTGCTCTTTGGGTTATTCGGAGCTTTTGCATGGTTCTTTTTGTAAAGGTGGTAGTTTCAAAACCATACGTTAGTACTGGGAGAATGCAAGCATCGAATATCCTTTTCTTTAAGTGGTTTGCGAATCGCTTAGACTTTAGGATGTATGACAGTTTTCCAAAAGCAGCCCACGCTAAGCCCCGTCTACGTTCGATCTCCGCTTCTTGGTTGTCTCTACCAAGCTTTACTAAATGGCCAAGGTATACGTATGAATCTACTCTTTCAATAACCTTTGTGTCTATCATTACTGGTCTCGGTTGTTCGGCAGTACACATGATTTTAGTTTTGGAATAGTTCATTTTTAAGCCTACAGAACGTGAGATACAATTTACGTCATTGAGCATCAATTCTAGTTCTTCTTCATTATTTGCAAAGAGAACTATGTCGTCTGCAAACCTTAAGTTGGTTAAATATTCGCCATTTATATTAAATAAATAAAAAAATAATATTATTTTTATGCCGAGTACTGTTGAAATACCCTACACCGGTAGGACATTCTCTCGTGGCGCGGACTATACCACATTCCTTCCTAATATTCCCATTCCTTTCCATATCTCACAGAGTCTTTCCACATATTCTTCGTAGAACTCTCATCTCTACTGCATTTTTACTACATACATTCTTCTTTTTTGAAAATGATTGATTTTTTACCCGGTCTTTTATAATATAACTAGCAGCTAATAGGTACTGTCGGATGACAGGCATAGAAAAGATCATTGACCTTTTTTTTACTTCTTACTAAATCTTCTGATATTTCAAAGGCTGCACGGATTCGAATCCTGCTAAAGGATAATTTTAATATATTTTATACAACTTGTTGAAAATGATATTTTTTCGATGATTTAAATTTTTAAACCAACCTGCGAAAAAGTATAGTAATGACGGTTGTAGGAAGCATGTTCTTATTTTAATATGCATGTACAAAATCAACGCTATAGTACCTTGATCAATATTACCTACATGTGTAAGGAAATGTAATGTTTGCATTTAAAAGTTGACAGCAGGATATTGAAAAAAAAATATTATCAACAATACTGTCAACAATAATAATTTTATTATACTCCGTGACGAAGTTATGCCGCCTGATATCAAAGTTCACGGTTCGAGTTCCGTTTCCGAGACAACTTTCTAGTTACGACATAATATGTATGTTCGTCGTATTGTCTGCGATATTCGGGTAATTTTCGTAATAATTTGATGTATTTGCAATACATTGTGTATCATCATTAACAAATAATAGCTTTAGTTAAATAGACAAGGTACATAAAGCTATGTGATGCTATCATTTGACCTTGATGAGAAAGAGGACACTGAATGGCAATAAATAAATTAATAGAAGAATCAAATTTATCACCTATGAATGTTTTTTATACCAATTGCGCCGTGTCCCTCTACTAAGGGATAGCCAGAGAGAACGGACCTCCACTCATTTCTATCCAAGCACACTTCTTTCACCGACACAGAACTCTCCTATTTCTTCTACTCCCGACCTGGGGACCCTATTATCGAGTGTTGATCGATGGGTTCTAATGGAATTTATAATATGACTTTTGTATGAGTTTTTTAAGAAAACATACGAAAGTCATATAGATACCTAAATTCTATTACAAAACCCACCGATCGACATTCGGGAATAGTGTATCTGGACTTCACTATTCCCGAAAAGAATCGATGTGTTCGATCCAAGTCATTCTAGGTCGAACAGGCACTTCTTCGTACACCTTTTCTAAGTTACTATAAGTACGTACAGCGTACTGAAAGGCGTGGGTTCGAATCCTAGTACCAACCATTTCCACTTACACGTCACGAAAGAATATGTCGAAATTGTATTTGTGTTCATATTGAGTGAGCCCGGATTTTATAAAAAATATTAATTTTGTAATCTTTGTAATACCCGTTCTTTCAATATGCTTAAACAATGTACCCAATTAACCATGTAAAACAAATAAGAAATGTAACGTTATGAGTCTCAATTTGTATTGAATGTTGATATGTTAAGAATGGAAAAGGGTACATCCATAAATAGAAAGTATGAAAAAATAATAAATCTACACATCTCTACTCAAAACTACAGTACTTACTCAGTCTATATCCAGCGGTTCATTGAATGAGTGAAAATCTTACAGCCAATGTTCAATTTTAAGAAATGATAACATTTCCTATGATTTGTGGCTAAATTCCAAATCATTCGAGTTAAAACCCTGAATTTTTTCCCATAAAGGGCTCCATGGGCTTGAGACGATATTTTAGTTATTATGTATTAAAGGCTGTGTCTAGATTTGGTATGAATTTATAAACGAAATACATCGAAAAATTTGTTGGATCAAGATCTGTAAAACGGCACTAAAATCAATAAAATTCCTTTGGTCATTTATGTACGTAATATATTTTACAATGACAGTTTTAGGTTTAAAATTGTGTTGAAAAAGATAATGACTCAAAAATAAGATGCCATCTATGGAACAGATCTATTATCAAAGAAAAAAACACATTATCCAGCTAATGGATGCCATTATGAACACACGAAAAAAATCCGAGTACCTACATAATAATATAAAGCTTAGGAGAGTTTATACCTATAAAAATATAACAGTTTCTACCTGCATGATTAACCCGAGGCAGGTAAACCTCAGCCAGAGATAATGTGCAATTTTTTGCTGCCCCCCGTAGCAGGTAGGTAAGTGCATCAAGTACAAAACCATCCCCAAGTGTTGCACCGAAATAAAACTACCAAAAAACTGACGACCGATTCCATACAATAATAATACCTATGAGGAGCTAGATCGCTGTCTCAGTTCGTAAATGTTGTATGCGTCGTTTTAGACAAAATAACTTTTGTGAAATAAGCAATCTTTTATAGAAACATTTTTAGATAAGTATTTATAAGGAAAACTGCATTTACTGTCAAGTTAAAATAAAGAAAATGAGATAAGTTGTATAATGCAGTACTCAACATTATTGGTTGAAGATAAATAATGGAAGTCGAATACCTATAATCAAAAGAGTCTTTTTAAACGAAAAGTATTTAATACAAAGTTACAAAATAATCAAACACTTCTTCAAGATATCGGTCAAGAAAACTGTTTTTCATTGTTAAAACCCCTTTAATGACACGAAATATTTCTACAGGACTAGCTTCTTATATTTCTCTTCCTGTTGCGGAGGGCTTTTGTTTTCCTCATATTCCTATATGGGGTGGAGAAATGGACAATGAGGGCCGGAAGCAAGCAGTCCACAGGCGCGTTCGAGCTGAAGGCTCATGCTCCGAATATCTTGGTCTGCGATTCGTCTTTATTGCGTGGGTTCGTTGAAAAACTCACGGTTCTCTACGTCGGAAGGGTTCTCCAATTCTATGGACAGCGCTAAGCTGAACTATGGCAACCTTGAACAATTTATAACGGTAGGCAAAGTCGAGGGGAGGAGAAGACGCCAGAAAGCCTCAATGCGACGACTGGAAAAAATGAAAGTTTAATCGGGCTCAACTAGGAATACTCAAGAGACATCGTCAGGGCATTAGGTAACGACTTAAAACCTCTGAAGATAACAACCATGAAGAAGAATGTATCATCAACGAATAAAGTAGAAACACTTATGTCAAACAGGAGATATGACCAAAAATCTAATTTCAACAGTAGAAAATATAAACTTAAATTAAACCAATATATAGTTAGGGTTCTATTGAACAGCGGTAGCTCATAAACAACAAAGTAATGCATCACCGTTTTTTTTTTCTATTCCATTGTTACTTTAGATAATTTCGTTTCTGACCTGCCTTTTGAGAACTTGTTATCGAACAGTTCGAAGAACCTGTAAATCCCTATCATCACACCTGTCTTTTGTTTATCTTTGTTTTTTTTTTGATAATAGTTCTTTTGTTCGGCCAGGTAACATATGTTTTACATTACTTTGTTCAAACTTATCCTGTATTCTCCTAAATATAAACTGTAAATCCCTTGTGTATAGTACATATAACTATTCGGTAAGAATCGCTCCCAGCTTCATACTCTTATGCGGTGTTCAGACGGGGCGATATAAGGCCAGACGATATCGCTTGCATAAAAAAAATATCGTTCGGTCGCCCATTGATCGTCTGATGTGTTCACACGAGTCCACCGACATACATTCAATCTGTCAGGTGCGCTGATAGTGATAAGCATGCTCGAGGTCCATGGGAGGAATTAGCCACCGACAGAGGGCCTTCCTTGTCAAACGAACCTTCTTGCCAAAATTCAGGCAAAAAAAAAAAAAACTCTGAAGGTCCGAGACTGGCCCAATTCGATGCGACCTCACGCCTCGAACAGGTACCAAAAAGGGGCCGAAATTCGGCTATCAGATATAGTGTATATATACAACTGAAAAAGGTTCCTGATGGTGTACAGACTACAGGGGATGAAAGCTATCTTTTGACTATGTAACTCTTGACTCTAAATATCTAAACGTACTTCCGGCAGAGACTCAAAATAGGACAGGATTTAACTACGCGAAAAATTATGCCACGACTAGCTACAGTCAAACAACGCGATCCTGCCTATTAACAAATGTACTGACTATCTCGCATACATATATTTACTGATTATCGATCTCTCTATCAAAATAACCGTTCGATCACTTTACCGGCGCACTAATTAACCTTCTAGTCGAATTACCGCGGGCTGTACATCAGACCGCAAGTTTTCCTCATTAGGTTTCCGAGTGGCTCACCATCTTGGGCTTGTGCACTGCTTTTTCGAAGAGAACTTCCTGAGCTGAGCTGAAGAGCGTCCAATTCAGTCAACCCATTCTCCCGGAGAGTCATGTGAGGTATATCTTCAGTCCACAGCCCTCCTACACATACCGGTTTTATAACTTTACATTTATCACGGCGGCGAAAACTAAAATATAAACTCTATCTGTGCGCGGACAGACGCGAACTTTAGTAAACTCATTCATAGCTCGACTGAATAAAATTACTCTCACGGGGAACACACACACCAATGTACCTACTTTTACAAATGAAAATTCTACACTAAGCTTACTAGAAGGTTCTAAATATGAAATTCTTAACCGGATTCAAAAATAAACATTAAAGATAGGTCACACCACTGGTATCGGAAAATGGGGTAACCCGCGAATGACAGATAACAATTCGCGACGTGTGCTTGACATGTGACGCGTGAAAACAATACAGGGAGGTACATGCTGCAATACAATAAGCCCAATGGCACACAGAGATCACAAATATTCAAAACAATGCCGTAACGCATCGGCCATACCTATCTCTCTCAGCTGAAACCACATCGAGCAACTTGCTCATAAGCATGCTTGGCGGGGCAACCAAGCAACAAACAAAATACCACACAAAAAAACATCTCTCTGTGTCCATACAAATTCTAATATCATAAAAATATGGTCACTCACCCAAAATTCAGCATACCTTCAAATATTTAGCAAAAAAGCACAAACGAAAATGAACACGTCACATTCATAGTTGGAAGTTGAATTACCACGGGGCTGTCCACTCTAACGATCCGCCACGCGACCTCCCTCTATGGTAAGCCCAGTCGAACAATAAATAATATATTATAATAATTAAACAGAAGGTTTAATCCAAAACCGAAGATTCTAAGTTTTATCAAACGCGAATTTATCAAATGTGATATTTCAACCTCCAAAGATACACATCAATCAAGTCGCACGCAAATCCCGTATTAATAACAACACACTCGGACACACCCCGGTAGGTACATAATATGTACAATTGAAATATGCGAAGGATATTAAAAATTACTCAAACACTTCAACACAAAATTTAAGAACGTCTCCCATCGGAGCGTGGATCTAGACTAAACTTCAAAACAAACTATTTGTCCTATCGAGGGCCAAATATACTATCTCAAAACAAAGAAGCCTTGCCTTCTCTACTAATCCCTTTAAACAACATTTTTTCTAAAAATGGTTTCCCCGTACATCCATTCAATATGTAAAAATACCAAACCTTCTAATCTGTCATAAACAAAGAAGCAACTGGTTTTCAAACTCTTTACCATCGCGTTCCCAAATTTTCAAATAATGACTTAACAATATTTTGAATAACACATCTGAATAAATCCCTCACATCAATTGTTTTAAAAATGACGGACGTCGAGGTAGAAGTCGCGGAGTAATTGGAGTTAGTTGAAAATATTGTTTTAGACGATATAAAAAGACTCCTAATTGAGGAAAAATAAAAAAAAACGCAGATATTGGATGCGGAATTGGATTCTAAGGAGAAATAAATTTAGAGCAGTGCTGTCAACTGTCAAGAAACAGAACATACGGACGCCGCGCATATCTGCGCATGCGTGAATCGTTCCACCAGATACAAAAGTTGAAAGGCGTTCAACTTGAGGCGATATCGCTTTCAATCATTTTTATCGTTTCAGATTTATCGCCAATCTGTTCACACGGTTCAATTAGCTGGCGATATTTTGGTGTCCTGGCGATATTCGCCCCGTCTGAACACCGCATTATTAACGTTCATTCGAACAGAATTATTTCAACGCAATCTGAAATTTGAATTCAAATATGGAACGTTGAACGCAACCATAGATTTTGACATGCATGCCCCTACCAAAACGAAACAATGTAAGCGACATTAACTTTTAAAATATTACGATTCATTTCACGTAGTGTTTCGTACCAACATTACCATAATACTGTAGGAAGTGTCGGGTTTATCTTATTGTTTTATTTACAACAATATATTGTGATAGATATTTTTTTTATCTGTTACATATTGGTAAGGTCAGATGCCTTGTATGAGTCAATAAACGCTAGAACTATTCCTCATCGATCAACGCATTACTAAAATTTTACTATAGCTTCTTAAGGAGTTATAATGTTTAGCTTCGTGACATATCTAATACAAGCAGTTCAGGGAGACATCTTGTATGATCTTTGTTTTTATCAAAATGGCGTTTGAAAGCGTGTTCTTATTTTAAACAACACAGTAGGTAGCAATTCGTTTACATTTTTTTTTACATTTCAGTTACAATAATTGCACTCATCATCATTATACCACAATTTCGGTGATAAAAATCATCAAATAATAAGGCAATTATAAAAAAGAACAACAGAATATAAACCGAACATGGATGGATTTATATGACGCAATTCTGACGATGTTTCTCTGTCTGATTCTGGATAACCAGAGAGAAGACAAATGATTGACAATTTGGAAGATATGAATGTTTCGTTGGCATGGATCCAGAGGTCTATCTTTTCTAAACGCTGACACCTCTCCTAGTTCGTTTGCTTCAACAGTTACCTCTCATCATCCAACAGTTCGAAAACCATGTATCAATCGAAAACCATGTATCAATCAAAAGTCAAAATATTCCTGGATCTTGTCCTGTTTTCGTAGCATAATCATAATATTATGCTCATACCATCATATTTACAAGGATTTACTATAATTTTCTCGGTTTTAGATGCGATCTTGGCCTCGAAAACGGATCTTTCTTACTTAATCGAATCTAATGAATCTTCAGCCAATATGAGCATTTCCATTTCTGTACGGATAATGTTCGAACCTTTTGCGAAGTGACTAACTTTGAGTCAACTTTTGGCTTCTCTTGCTTTTAATTGTTTCATATTTTGTTGCTTGATTTTTGCCTATCGATCAATCTTCCTTTGGAACAAATGTTTTGTACCTACTGTTGTATAATTTCCGTTTGCATCTGCTGTTTTGTGCCCACTATTTGTATGATTCTTGAGTGGACTTTTCTTTTCATTGTTTTTTTATGTTGTGCGTATGCTGATTTAGCCTTTTTGTATGTGTTTTCTTGTTTCCACCTTATACTGTATTATGTAATATAATGTTAATGGCCTATGGCCGTATATGATTGAATAAATAAATTTAAAAAATAATTTTCACTTCATCAACGGGATAAAAAGTAACACCCTAAAAACGCATCACCCGAAACGTATCGAGTAAATACTCGACAATTAAAACTGATTTCTAAATATGCTAATTCACCCATGGAAGCATCGGATTCACGATTGCAACAGTGTCGCACTAATGATGCGAACTTACATAATATATGATATTTTGAACAAACTATTAATAATCGAATGTTCTGGACGTGTTATATTTTCATTATCAAAGTCTCCGTATTGAAAACAATGGTTACTGTGATACAATGTAGAATTAACTGCATAATGAAAATATTATAAAATTGTTTGTGTTATCAAAACATGGTAGGGCCTGTACACATCTGAACATGCGCGGTAACGTAACCAATGCAACGTATCAAAATTCCATAGTACGCGGTTCGTGAAGATCCACCGCAAATGAATTCTCAAAACATGTTTGGTATAACTAGCTATATTGGTTCGGAATCATTGGTATAACTTAATCAAAGTTTTTGTATTGTTTATTGTATCTTATCATCCTTAGGTCCATTCGGACACTTGGAATCGTCATTTGAACATTATTTTTCAATTAAAAAAAAATAGACAATAAGACAAAAAAGAAACAGCACAGGCATAGAAAAATATAAATGGAAAAAAACTTAACAGTTTTTAAAGAGGCAGAGAACAATCGAAATAACATCATACAAATAGCAATGCTGGTTGCAGTGCAAAGAGCGATAACTTCATCAAAGTTTTTCACACAATGAGTTTGGCTCACCTAAAGGGAACAACATTAAAACAGTTGTATAAGAAAAATGGTCTAATTAAGACAGGACTTCTTTGGAAAGCGCAGTCTTAATGTAAGTAAAAATATTTTCTCATCTCTCTTCATCATACAGCCACTAAATTACATTAATAGATAATAGTCTGTTGTGGTTTAAAAATAAATTGAAATCACTTCTAAGTTATAGAAATAATATGAAATGATTTTGTAGGTTAAGTGCAACTTTCAACATAATTGATCAATCGTAATGGTTTTCTTAATTAAACTTATTATTAATAGATTTCTAATCACACGCTTTTGATGACAATTGATTCATGGCGTTAATTATTAATAATCATTTTGAAAGATTGACCAGTGGCTGACATGGTTGTTATAATCTTAACTGCTTTATGTAAAAACTCTGATCAGTGGAAAAAAGAGTTCAGCGGTAGAAAATTTGCGATCAAGCCGTCGTCGAGGTAGTTTAACCCATATCGATTGATTGCGAGCTGATCTCTGTAGATTTTAGCCCGCCATGTTGGATTTTATGTCAACTGAAAATGGTTTCGAGTGTACAACAACGCTTTCTGCAATCAATATACTGTTTTTAAGTTTTTTTCCCGTCCAATTAGGTGCTCCCTTCATATTTTGGTCCATTTTGTTTTGGTTTATCATTTTGATAATAGAATGACGTTTTGAAGAAAATATTCAAAGAGTACTTTTAAAGTAGGTATATTAAAATTAACATAAATTAGTTCATTTTGGCCAAAACATAAGGGTTTCGTGTGATGTTATAAGGACTTAATATTTTGATAATATAAAATAAAAAAATAAAAAAATAAGGTCTGGCACCTATTAATTCTGCACCTACTCGAAATCGTTCAAATCTGACATAGCGCATCTCGGCTGTAAGCAGTCGCGTTGCCGGGCTACTATTTTGTTAGTTTACAAAATTTCGTGTGAAATGTCATCTTCATCCTTACAAACGAGGATCAAATGTTTTTTTTTTATAATAAAGTAAAAACTGATCAGTGAATTATGTAATCTAACGATTAACGATTTTTTTTTATAAATCAGACGGTTAGGGTGTTATAATGATCTATCGATCGAGTGACGAACTTTGATAAAGATCCTTATTCAGAATCTATAAAAACGATTGGGAACTATCAATTCTATAATTTTATATCCTTTATGTCTATATAAAAGCTTGACTTTGGTTAATATAGGATACAGGATACAGGTAGGTAAGCATACTATTTTGATTTCTTGAAAGAAATATAAATATCTACATTGAAACATAATTAACCAAAATAAAATTAAAATAATTATATAAATTAGCGTAATTTTATGGTATTTTCTGTGAGTTTGAAATAGGCAATTTTGATCGGTGCTGTCATATAATTGTTATATGATTGTTCCAGATTGTCAATATTTTATTTCGATAAATTCTGCAGGCCCACAAAATGCAATAAAAGTTAGGTTTAGGTGCCATTCTCAAACGCATAAACTAGTGTCCCAAACCTAAGAATTGAATAGGTATAAAAAGTAATGTCCCAAATCTAATCATTCGAAAGAATATGTTCTAAAAAACCACGGCGCAATACGTTCCCAATAGAATGAGTCGCCGGTAATCTAGAAAAATAATGACTAAAAATTCATTACTTAATTAATGTTCGATTTTTTAATGGAACAAACCACTACGGGCTTACGACCGTCTTCTACTATTATTTCGAAGGCTGGCTTAGTGTGATCACTTTACGTTAACAACGTTCACCATTAGGTGGTAATAATTAAGTCTCCGAAACTCTAATCATGAGAATTCTCAACATGTTCAACATGTCGAAAAATCTCATGTATGCAACAAGTAGATATTTATAATAATCAATGAAATATAGAGATAAAAGTTGGAAATTATTGAGAACAAGAGAGCAACCAAATTTAAAGACTGCGACTGCTGTAATGTATTTGGCGCCAGGATATGACTATATCCATTTTTGTTAATGTCTCATAGTTATTGCCTATTGGCCTTGTTGGTGCACAACGTTCTAATTATGTCTAGATTCTTGTGACCATTTTTCAGGACGAGATCTTAAAGAATATGTAACAACTAATGACTCTAAAAATTCATTACTAATGTTCGATTTTTGAATGGAACAAACCTAATCATTCGAGATTATTATCATTCGCCCAAATCATAAACAATTTCATTCGGGCGCCATTCTCAAAACATTTTTCAAAAACGATAAGTAGTTACGTAGGAATTTCTAGACAAAAAATCTCCTCAAATTTAATTATCATTAAAGATTTTTATGGGACTTTAACCAAATCAAAAATATTTTAATTTGAGTGATATTCTCAGAGCGTTTAAAATAAATACACACATTTTTAGACTTTTATTAGTGTCCCAAATCTGATTGTTGAATAGAGTCAACTTGAGACAGGTGTCCCAAATCTAATCATGTATTGAACAATCGCGTCATTAATGTATTAGGATGTCCAAACTATATAATAACTCCACACAGTAGGCTTACAAAACAGCGGTGAATGTCTTGACAGAACATACACTTGCAACAACAACATTAAACTGTAATATTATACATAATATTGGGTACTAGTGAATGTAATATTAAGACTATCACCGGTGGATTGAGAAACGTTTCAACGGCTGCTGGTATTATGCGAGTTAAAATAATTCGTGTCCGAAGTGGTAAAGACAGGCAAACGTAAACGCCTCTGTGGTTGGTAGCCTCTTGCGGTTCAAACGCCGACTTTCGTGGCTGAGGTCGTAGGTTCAGTACCGGGACAACTTCCTCTTACACAACACAAGCTTCGCTCTGTGTATTTGTGTTCACTTTGAATGATGCCAGATTCATTTTATGGCAATGACTGACTTAGGTAAATTTTCAAAAAGAAACAGTCTATGTAATTTTGTTGTTATTAAAGTGGTTGGTAGAAGAGATCGTGGGTTCGATCCCATGTACCGACCATTTTCCTCTTTCACGACACAAGCTTTAATGATCTTACTGTGAAAGAGTCAATAAGTAGTGTATTTGTGTTCACTTTGAGTGAGCATTCTAAAAAAAATGTTTTCAATGACACGTAAAAAATATTCTGTCTTTTTAGGGCGGAGAGGGAAAGCTATGGCTCGCCATCATTTTTGTATATTATATCACCTTGCTAAATAAATAAATAGATATGAATTTCTTGTCCTTGTCCAATTAGAAAATGAAATTTTTACTAATACCGAACACTTTTTAAGAGTTTTTTTTTTTAATATTGACAAGAAATTAGTTTTTAAATCAAGTATTTTTTTTTGTTTACCATAAATTTATTCTACTTTTAAGAATAAGAAAAAGGTATGCATTTTACTTTAAGCCCCCCGATCATTCGAATCCTGGATTTTGGACCTTCATCCAAAAAAACGCTCCCTTAAGTTAGGGGGTGCGTCTACGAAATATACCGGTGTAAAAATGCTGAAAATGTTTTTTTTTTTAGTAAATTGCTTTCCATTAAGAGCAAATTAATGATTTAGAGCTTTGAAATTTAATCAATTTCAGATTAGTAGGTACAACTTAGGAAATTCGTAACAATTTAATGAAATTCCAAAACATGAAATATAGTCTTACAGAAAAAGGGAACCGAGAGAGTTGAGTGCGTCGAGGCGGCGGACGTGTTTTGTGTTGTGATCGACGGTGCAATTCAGCTAAGCCAAACATTTGCTTATTTTTTCGTATTTAATTTTTGTTTTTGTACTAACACTTCTACTATTTTTTTTTCCTTTTGTTGATTACCCATCAATAGACTTTATTTTAATTATTATAATATTTTTTTGTTAATTAATACACTGCAGACGGCAGAATATATTATTGTTGTATACGGCGGGTCGCGCGACGCCCAGCGTTGTGTCTACGCTATAGACACTTGTTGGTCTTATTAAACTGACCACTTAATATTATTTTTTCGCTACCGTATTTCGTAATTTTTCGTTTTGTTTAGTATTTAGGACGGTTTTTTTTTAGATATAAGAAGATATCTTAATTAAGAAAGTTTTTTTTTTTCTTTTTATTCTTCAATCTCTTCTTTTTCTCCTTAGAGAATTAATCTCTTTTTTTCTTTTTTTTTCTATGATAACCTAATTTATTGGTTTATTTAAAATGGAGAGTGAGCCCCCTGACAAGGGCAGGGTATCCCTGACACCACCATCCAAAAGAGCTCGGAGCAGCTCTGAAGAGGGTGATATTTTGTCCACTCCAAATAATCAACCTACACCTAAAAAAGATCTTGACATAATGTATCCCCCTAATGCCCCCGCTCCGTATTTTGTTCTGGTAGAGAGTATCTCCCATGATGGGAAAGCTCCGCCTATTCATCCAATGAAATTTGGCCAAATATTGACCAAGAACAATATTGAAGGCATTATTCCAGGTGGGGTAAGAGCTGAGGGACGATCTAGAATAGGAATAACATTCAGAACCCCTAAATTAGCTAATGAATTTTTAAATAACAAAATTATGGAGTCCAATGGACTGAAAGCATTCATCCCCCGGTATAAGTTAACAAAAATGGGCGTCGTTAGAGGCGTTCCTGTTGATATGACCGAAGATGAAATCATTGACCTTGTAGAAGTTCCTTTAAGCTATGGTAAAGTGATCAAAGCCCGTCGCTTAAATAGAAAGCACACCGATGAAAACAAAACTGAATGGAAAGCATCAACCACACTGGTTCTTACGTTTCTGGGACAGAAGTTACCAGAGTACGTATATCTTTGTTACAACTCGCTACGAGTTGAGATTTATAATTACCCCACAATCATCTGCCACAAGTGTGGAAGATTTGGTCATGTTAAGGCCAATTGTAGGTCAGAACCCCGATGCACTTTGTGCACGGGTAATCATCCAAGTGAAACATGTCCAAAAGACTCCAACGAAAGAAAATGCTTAAACTGCAACGGAGACCATCCTGCCTTCAGTTCACATTGTCCTGAACTACACAGGCAGAAAAACATTAAAAAATTCATGGCGTCTGAAAATGTTTCGTATGCTCATGCTAGCAAAAGTATCCTAAGAAACAAAACCTACAGCCAAGTCACCGCCGCCTGTGACAAAAACCAACCTAAAGTGGCAGTTACACAAAAAAAATCTAGAGAATCTCTCCCCAAAAATAATTACATCGATAAGAAGGCAATAGATTCCTTGTTGTACATCGTAAATGGACAAGTTGGAAATTCACCCAACGGCTTCGCGTTAAATAAAAATTTGTCGGAAAACATTCCTGACAAAACAACTATTTCTAATGACACCGAACTTAACTCTCTTCTTCAAACTATACTCCAAATTGTTATTTCTTTAATATCAAACATTAATGATAAACCGTCCAACGTTGCTAACACTACACAGACCCAAAATTTCATTACACCAGACACAGAAAAAGAAAACCAACCTCTTCCGTAAATTTTTATTTGACATATTTTATTAATTTGATTAAAAAATGGATAAAAATCAATTTAAAAAATCGAAAATCACTGCTCTTCAGTGGAATGCTAGAAGCGCTGTAAGTAATAAAACTGATATATGCTTCATGTTGACAAATTTTGATATCGATTTAGCAGCCATTAGTGAGACGTGGATAAAACCAAATTTTTCATTCAATATCCCTGGATACCAGTGTATCCGTTGTGACCGACAAGAGGGCAGAGGAGGTGGTTCTTGTTTGATTTTTAAAAATTCTTTACCCTTCACTCGCATCGATATTCCCTATAACCCATTTTTAGAAGCAGTAGCAGTGAAAATAAATAATGTCGCTTATGTCTCTATTTACATCCCACCTAATGCAGGCTTTGATAGTGGCTATTGGAACACGGTTGTATCACTTTTGCCTGAATCTTATATATTGATGGGAGATTGGAATTCAAAGAATACCGCATGGGGTTGTTCTGCGTCTGATAGATCTGGAAACAGACTTCTATCCTTTATAGATGATAACAACCTTTTTATACTGAACGACGGTTCACCTACAAGACTAGCTCCACCTGGACAAAATTCTAACGCTTTAGATATTTCACTATGTACCAGCGACTTGGCCTGTATGATTGACTGGAGGGTATCCCAAGATCCATTTTCCAGCGATCATTATCCCATATTCCTTACTATCCACATAAAAATTCCCCCACAATATTCTACCAATTGTAGAAAGTGTTATAATGTCCATAAAGCAGATTGGCAGAAATTCAAATCAACCATTGAAACCATCTTATCCAATGATCAAGCTGATATTTGGGAGAGCGATATACAACAAAATTATGGAGAGATAACCAACATTTTATACCTTGCAGCTGACGCAAGTATCCCACTTAAAAAATCTTCAAATAAACCAAAAAAATCTCGTCCTTGGTGGGATTCTGATTGTGATGAGGCAACAAAGAAACGTAGTGAGGCAATGCGGGAATACAGAAAGAATAGAACGGATGAAAATTTTTTGAATGCAAAAAAGTTTCAGGCCAAAGCCAAGAAGCTCTTAAGAAAGAAAAAGCGTGAAGGATGGCAAAAATTCTGTTCTTCTTTATCCCCTAATTCGCACCCTTCATACGTATGGCAAATGATAAGATGTTTTAAGGGCTCTATGACCTCTTCACGTGGTCGGGCTCCATCTGATCTCTGGCTCTCAGAATTTTCGAGAATGATTGCCCCTCCTTATGTACCTAATAAACCTCAAATGCTTCAAGAGACGGTTTGCCCATACGTACCTATTTCCAGTAGTTTGGATTCTCCATTTTCAATTGAAGAACTCAAAATATGTCTACACAAAGTAAAGAACTCTGCTCCTGGCCTGGATGGCATCCCTTATCTTTTCCTTAAAAAATCTCCTGACGTTCTTCTGGTCCGTCTGGTAAAATTATTTAACCAGATTCTAAATGAAGGTAAAATTCCCGAAGAATGGAGTGAACAGTTGATCATACCAATCCCTAAACCTGGTAAAGATCCTTCCTGTGGATCATCCTATCGACCAATAGCGTTGTCCTCATGTATATCAAAAATGTTCGAACACCTCATAAAAAATAGATTGGAATGGTTTCTTGAACATTACCAGCTCCTCCCTCATTCTCAGTTTGGATTTAGAAAGTCCTTGTGTTGTATAGATAACCTTTCAATTTTAGTAACTGATGTGTTAACTTCATACTCAAATAAAGAATTTACTGTTTCTGCCTTTTTGGATATAACAGCTGCCTATGATAATGTAGATATTCACACGCTTTACTTGAAACTCCTTAAATTATCAGTACCGAATGTCATAGCCAAACTTATTTATCACCTTTTTTCTAAAAGAACAATCGTTATAATGGACGGTCCGGAAGAGAATAGACGAGAGATATGGAAGGGCCTGCCCCAGGGCTCAGTCTTGAGCCCGATCTTGTTCAATGTCTATTGCTCTGATCTGGAGAGGAAAATGAACAAAACCTGTAAAATAGTACAATTCGCTGATGACTTGGCTATATACACCTCACACAAAAATATTCATATTGCAGAAAAGCAGTTAACAGAATCCCTTGAAATATTGAACAGATGGCTAAAGACCAACCATTTAGAGTTATCTCCAACTAAATCAAACATAATGGTATTCTCTAGAAAACACATCAACCCAACAATATCTGTCTTCTCAGAGGGCATTCCCATCCCTCAAACCAATGAAATAAAATTTCTGGGAGCCTTGATTGACCGTAAACTCTCATGGCACCCTCATATCAATTATACAATAAGCAAATGCGAGAAGAGTATAAACATGCTGCGGGCCATATCATCAGTGACTTGGGGATCACATCCCTCGACAATGACTAATATATATAATGCTATGGTAAGAAGCCACTTGGATTACGCAAGTTTTCTCTTTGATCCACTTCCCCGGTATCTAGAAGATAAGTTGGAGCGCATACAGTCAAAGTGCCTAAGATTGATATTAGGTGCTTTTCCCTCCACTCCGATAAACTCATTACAGGTAGAAAGCGGAGAGATGCCTTTGTCGATAAGAAGACTCTATCTCGCCAAAAGATTTATTCTTAAACGTATTTCTTATTTTGACCACCCTTTATTCCGCAATATAATTAATCTAAATAACATCTGCAAAAACAATACATTTTGGGCTCGAAAGGCAGCACCTATGTTGTGTAGGGGATTTTCTTTTGTTTTGTCCAATTTTAAGGATATCAGATATCCGTATCCTTGTCCAACATACAGCGTACCTCTAGAAGCCCTCCAGTCCCAACCGAACATTGTTGAAAACATTGGATTTGATAAGGGTAATAAAGTATCTGAGATGCAAATCAACCAGGAGTTCAATACAATAATCGATCAGAAATGGCCATCACATATTAAGATATTTACCGATGGTTCAAAACTTCACAAGAACAGCAACAGTGGTTCCGCCGTTTTCATCCCGGAACTAAATTTGCAAAAATTGTTTATGCTTCCTCCAGAAGCATCAGTCTATACGGCCGAATGCTTCGCCATAAGGGAAGCACTACAAATTATTTTGAAACTTCACACCCCAAATAAATTTTTAATCTTTTCTGATTCTCTTTCCTTAGTAAAAACACTTTCTTCTCCCACCTCGTGGTTTGGACGAAATACACTGATTTTAGAAATTAAAAAACTACTATTTGAACTTAAAAGAAATGATAAACATATTTTAATAACATGGATTCCTTCACACTGTGGAATAAGGGGCAACGAGAAGGTCGATGGGTTGGCAAAGTTAGCCACCTCTGCGGGCCAGACCCCGCCCCACTTTGTTCTCCCTGAGAGTGATACTCTGCGTATTTTGAATGATGATGCCATAAGCCAATGGACTAACCAATGGAAACAAATATCTTTAAACAAAGGCTCGTATTATGAGCGTATCCAAGGCCAAATTCGTACCGATCCATGGTACAAAAGAAAAAACTTGAGCAGATCACTAATCTCCACAATATGCAGAATGAGGTTTGGACATCACAGGCTGGACGCCCACTTGTTTAAGTTGGGACTCGTCGATTCTCCGATTTGTGAGTGCGGCTTCGATGATGAAACGCTGAACCACGTCCTTTTCGGTTGCCCCTTGAGAGACAGATTCCAGCTCTACCATAAAATCCCAGACGTAGAGTACCCACTGAGTGTGGAGTATTTATTGAGTCTGGGATCTGTGGATATATATCGATTATTGTATAGGTTTGTTGAGAAAAATTTAGTAATAGTCTAGAATACCAAATTGACTCCTGATTGTTTTGATTTCACTATTTTATATACTTTTTACTGAGTAAATAACCCATTTTTATAAATCAATGATTCGTCGGTGGCATGATATCGTCCAAGCTTGGATGCAATGCCATAAACAAAAAAAAAAAAAAAAAAAAAAGGGAACCGTATCTCTATATATAATAAGAATGAGCAAAACTGAAACTGCGAACTAGTTGATAGGAAAAATTACTATTTAAAACCATTTTTATGCATTTCCACCTACTGTACTATTTTTGTATAGAATTTGTTAAACCTTTTCAGTACGTTGATGATTTTCAATCTATAAGAATTATAGTTTGTAATGGTCTTTACAAATGTCAACACAAAGAAAGCATTAGTTAGTTATCCGTATGTGGGTGCACACTACCTCGAAAAAAGGAAACTGTATTCATGTTTGGTAGGCGTAAATGTTATATCCTAAACAGGACACTTTCTCTTAACGAAAACCAACGTATATATACAAGTTAAGTATCTCAAGGAGACGGAATGCAAAAGCATGAAAATAATATGATTTTGTCAAAGTTAACTTAATTTGGTGAATTATTGTTAGTTTATGATTGCCTTTTCAAGTTTTAATATTGGGTAAACTACTAATCGATTAAGATTTAAACTGGACCGAGGAAAACATTTTTTTTCAACCTACAAATTCCTAGCTCACAACATCACAGTATTGTTAAATTTGACGCATTTGCAAATTTATGTCATAGTGTGTAAGTTAAACAAAAACATAAAATCAGTCTCTAAAAATTATGATCGAATTTATATTATTGACTATTAAATCCTTTAAAGTGTTTGAATAATGATAATAATAATATTGTCTTACCTTGTATGAAGTGTATTCCTATTATTTCAAAAAAAAAAACAAAAATCAACTGTTTTTTTTTTCAGAAGATCGACGAATAAAAATTTACGTAAACGATCACATTAAAAAAAATAACAAAAAAACTGTTTGTAAAAAAAAATAGACAAAAACTTAAACAGATTTTTTTGTTACCCACTTCAAATAACTGAATTAGTTTTATTACACCATTTATTGATTATTTTGATTGATTAAATAATAAATAAAAAAAAATACGGCACACACACTTTGTTAATTATATTTTGTTTAAATTTTATTTATATTGCACTTTGTATTTATTTTTAACCAACAAAAATAAATCGGTCAAAAAAAAACTTGAAAAATTAGGTGACAAAAAACATTTCGATGGTTGATTAAAAAAATGTATTTATTATTAAAAGTTTATGATTTTTATTAAAAACAGCTGAATATTGCAGAGCATTCAGAATAGAAAGGCCTCACTTGCGCGACCCGACAGCACAATATGTAACAAGACCTGCGTTTAACAGAGCGCACCAGAGTTAAGACAACCGCCCGCGATCGACAAAGATCTACTGAAGCGCGCACGTCAGTTGGATCTATGCTATCCCCCCTACTACTCTGAAAGATTGAAACATCGGAGCCCAAGACGGTACCCTGCTACCCCGAAACTTATAGACATATAAAACGCATATTTAGTCAAAACGTAACGATGAAAATTTTGAAAAATATTAGGTTAGTCCGTCCTTAACTTCGTAATTTTGTTGAAACACTCTAACCTCACTTGATATATTTTTAAAACTTTTTTTATTCCAGAAGGGGGTAGGCAGAGAGTACGGACTTACATTATCTCCTATTCTATCCAAAACAAACCTCTTTCGCTTCTTCCAAACGCATAACATTCCGCATACATGCTCTTCTATTCCTTTTGCTCCTGACTTGGCCCTCCTGTAAGACGGCACCTATATGGTCGGACCATGTCATTCGAGGTCGGCCTCGTCTGCGTGCACCCATTTTTTCAGATTTATGCATCCTTTTTATACATTCTCTCCACATGCCCAAACCACCTTAATTTATTCACTTTCATTCTAGTCACTACGCTAACAATGCTAACATCCACTCCACATTCTTTTCAAATATTATCATTTCTCACCTTATCAATCGGTTTCTTTTCTCAATTTCTACGCAATGATATCATTTATACAGCATTTATTCTAACTTGCAGATTTAGGTAGGGAGGCAACAAGAGCTCTTCATTGCGCTAGATCTTGCGAAATGTTTATGACCTCCCACACCATGTCCAGATTCCTCAGCTCTACTTCGAAGGAGCGGAATACAGTATGAGAGGGTCTTCCTCGTCTTCGGGACCCTGATGGGAGGAAGAACAGCGCTCTCCTCGGCAGTCATTCGGCATCCTTAACACATGCACCAGCCAAGTCCCTCTCCTCCCCTTAATGGTATAGAAGTGATGGGCCCGCTGGATGCGCCGGCGTATAGCGTCGTTCGTGATGCGGCGATATCATCTTACACCCAAAACTCTCCTGAGTCACTTCATTTCGAAAGCTGAGACTTTTTGTGCCTGGGTTTTGGTCAGGTGCCAGGACTTACACCCATACAGGTGAATGGGCTACACATACACGCATCAAACATTTCGTCTCGACACTAAACGCCGACGCTTTCTATATTTTGGTTATGTTGTTAAAGGTGCCAAAGCTGATTTCATCGTTTCATAGAATAAACTCATGACGTGCCCAAGTGCCCTTAATGGGTCTATGGCGCAAGCAAATAAAATAAAATAAAATAAACATACCGACTCAGGCCAACGACAGTTGGATCTCATGTTTACGTGCAACTAGTTTTAATTTTAAAAAAATACATGATTTTTGACGGTCCAGCGTGATGATCCATAGATCACTAACTTTAATATCTACATATGTCTCTAATGGGTCGGTAAATTTGTAAGCCTTTGTTTTGTTCTAAAAACGTACGAGTGCAGCTGTACTCAAAATACTGATAACAATAATCTATATAATAATTTAGAAATGTTTGTTTTTTTATTTGCCTTTTGTCGTTGCTTTACCGTATATGTGAGCATCACGCCTAAACGGCTGAACCGATTTCACTAATTCTTTTTTTGTCGTGTTGGCTTTTATCAGTAGAAGGTTCTTATGTAAGAAAAAATTAAGAAAGTTGCGTGGTAAATCTACATAATAATTCAGAAATGTTTTTTATTAGCTTTTTACCTAATGTCATCGCATCACGCCTAAACGGCTGAACCGATTTCACTAATTCTTTTTTTGTCGTGTTGGTTTTTATCAGTAGAGGGTTCTTATAAAAGAAAAAATTAAGAAAGTTGCGTGGTAAATCTACATAATAATTCAGAAATGTTTTTTTATTAGCTTTTTACCGTATGTCATAGCATCACGCTCGAATGCTACGTCAGATATGAATCTGCACAGAGCCGTACAAATTGCCGGAGAAGGTTCTTTAATACAATTTGCTGCATTAACTTTAATATATTTAGAGCTATTTAAAAAACCCTATTTTTTTAGGATCTTCATACAAAATTTTAATAAACATTAAAAGTGTCATTCTTCTTTTTCTGTGCTTATGTCAGTTATAGAGATCTACAAAGCAATGGGAAGCTAGACTAGAACCTGTTTAATTACCTACCGATCAAGCCTGACAATCGGAATCAAAAACGTAAAGCAAGACGGGTATAAGCTAGTTTATAATAAATTTAAATATTATAATTTCAATATTATACCTAATCATATGCACATGGTACATGGTGATTATAAGCTCTTTGTGTAGTAAAATAAGGATGAAAAATAAATTTATTTATTTATTATGAATCAACGCGACATTGTCGCTTTTACTATATTTGTAGGTACAATTTTTTTATTTATATTTAACTTTTCATCTTAGTATTATATTTTTACCAAAAACACATTTTATATTAGATTTTTTTAAATAAAAAGGCAAGTACCTACTTATTTATAAACTAAAAAATGAATATAGCATAGACATAATATTATTTACAGTGTCATCTTCATATCATCCAATTCAATCCAAACTCCCTTTACACCCCACTTAGGGGCGTAGGGAGGCACCAAGAGCTCTCCATTGCGCTCGATCTTGCGCAATAATTATGACATCCTCCCACGCCATATCTTAATCCCTCAGCTCTGCTTTGAAGGTGAGGAGCACCTTATGAGAGGGTCTTCTTCGTCTTATAATCATAAAATCATGTTTTTTTTTAATTTTTTTTTTTTGAGAAATGAAATGCTTCAGTTCCCTTTATCTCAAATTGTAAACTTTCTCTTTTAATAATATTTAGTTCACACATAAACCGCAGATTCAAAACTGGATTTTAATTATCGCTGATCTTTGCACTTGCACATTAGTCTTCTAGTAATGTTAGGTAGGTACAAATTATTCAATTGTATGTTCTTAATAAATTAAAAAAAAGATCTCCATAGTAAAATTGAAATAAAATAGATAGCCGTATTTAGGAAAATAGCTCCCGATACGTATCGGTATGGCAAGTGGCGCCTTCAACAACATGACCAAGATATGGAAGGCGTCGGCGTTTAGTGTCGAGACGAAATGTAAACTGTTTGATGCGTGTGTATTGCCCATTCTCCTGTATGGGTGTGAGTCCTGGCACCTGACTCTGGCCCAGGCACAAAAAGTATCTGCATTCGAAACGAAGTGCCTCAGGAGAATTTTGGGTATAAGATGGTACCACCGCATCACGAACGACGCTATACGCCGGCGCACCCAGCGTGAGCCCATCACCTCTACTATTATGTGGAGGAGATGGACTTGGCTAGGACATGTGTTAAGGATGCCGAATGACAGTTGGCCGAGGAGAGCGCTGTTCTTCCTCCCATCAGGGTCCCGGAGACGAGGAAGACCCTCTCATACTGTGTTCCGCTCCTTCGAGGCAGAGCTGAGGAATCTGGACATGGTGTGGGAGGAGGTCATTAACGTTGCGCAAGATCGAGCGCAATGGAGAGCTCTTGTTGCCTCCCTATGCCCCTAAGTGGGGTCTAAAGGGAGTTTGGATTGGATTGGATTTAGGAAAATAAATACAGAAATGTTGTGTGTACACGTAATATGGTATATGGTTGTAATAATTGAAAAAAAAATCTCATAAAGCTGGATTTTACATGCTAAAGTCTGACTGACCGAATTAAAAAACGGCTATCAGTCAGTATCCAATAAAATAAAGCAAAATGCTTTATTTTAAAATGAGAGTTTTTTTTTTCTGCCATCCGGCAGCCGAAGACGAGGTAGACCCCCTCATAATGTGTTCCCTTCCTTCAAAGCAGAACTGAGAACTTTAAACATGATATAAGATACCATAAGCAGAAGGTTTGAAGTGCCTTACTATATCGCCTAATTGTGTCCACAATAGGAGAATTGGTAAATTGTAATTTTGATTAACCCAATCATACGAGACACTCCATACTTTAACCTAAATTAAGAGAGAGAAGGGGTCATTAAAATAAATATGAGCAACGTTTTGTCAATGGATGGAGCTAAAGATTTATCTGTCCAGATAAAAATGACCGCGGGAAGTTAATACTAACTGTCTACCCCTAAAGGGGTCCCGTAGTGATGGGTGAAGAAAAAAACATCAATAGTTTCTGACAGGGAGACAGTTTCCTATATTAAAAGTTTTATCAATAAATTAATATTATGTCAACACGTGTAAAGGAAAGAGTATTAAAATACATTTTGTAGGTATATTTCAATAAATCAATATTGCTAATTTCACAATTATTTACTCCCAGTATAAATATTATTTATTTAATGTGTAAACATGACGAGATCATGAAAAGTCATCACGTGTTTAATATTATAAGATCAATGTGTATTGGAAATTTTCACTTTTACTGGGATATCAACTTGGCTTATCGACCTCAGACAGAGTTATTTGGAAAATGAACAAGATAATGGCAAGCGTATGTTCTCAGTTCGTCTATTCAAAAAGGTGTTTCAATCCTTTAATGATTTAACCCTGATGGGTTAAAAGAGAATAATTGAACATATGTGAAGATAAGTGAATTGTATCACCTCAAAGGCGAACCATAAATAATAATTTGGTTGCTTTCAACGATTTGAAACACTTAGAAGGCAATCAATGTATAGGTATACAAAAATTAGTGCGTGCTATTTTTAGTGCAGTCGTCCAATAATGGAAGCTTGAAAGGGATGGTATGTTTTAAGTCACTTTTAACATACCATCGGATTTTATTCCATACTGTATTCCTAGGAAAATATATTTATTTTATTTTTTTATTTATTTAATAATTTATGCACAATTACAAATTTTGCGGGATTATTGGCAATAATTTATTGCCGAAGCAATCTCTAACATCCAACCACATCCAATATACCTACCATTATGGATAAATTTTTTATACAAGTTCAAAATGTCGGTGGCTTAGTTATTATGCCACTCAGCTCATATCGGAGGACTTGAATTCTATTTTTCAATGTATTTTTTACAAGAAATTTCTACCCGGAGTTTATCTGTGATCTGTCCCAGATTGGACGGGACCAATTGACTACAAAAATTGCCAAAAATAGTCGTTTCCGCTGGCTTTCTGTCACATTTTTTGTTCGAGACATTACTTTGTTTGATTAGCCTGAACGTCAGGGTCCAGAGAGCTCAAAAATTGAACAGCGTGGAAGGAGATGGTGGGGGGGGGGGGGGGGGCATTTTCCAGGAGTGGGTGGGAATAAGCTAAGAAGAACTCTAAACTCCAATCAGACTATTCAGTAAAATTTGAGAAAATATTCATAGAGGATCTGTTAAAGCAAAAATAAAAAAAAAACTACATTTCAATCCAGTAATTGCTAAATTGGCCCATTGTAACCAATTTATTTTGGTTGTAGGTATATTTCAGTACCTGCTGATATCAAAATTATAGTAAATTGGTTGTCGCTTGAGTCACCAGCAAGAATCTGTCAACGATGACTGTCTTGATGGTTGATGTCTGGACTGTGTGATGTACCAAAAGCTTTAATCATAATTTTTTGCATTTTAAATTATCTATAAATACGATTTCTACCTCTTTCCCCACCATTTTCTAATACGAGTAGGCACGGAAATGCTTAATAAATCCCAGTATATGGCGATATTATTAGTCACCTCAGCAAGGTTCTGAGGCGAGACGAGTTCGACATTTCAGCTAGGTTATTAAAAAAAATTGGTCCAGCGATGTTGATCGGGACAATATCTGTAGCTGCCCGAGACAAAGGCAATTACTTACAGGTGATGAAAAATGAAAAAGAAGAAGACTAGAGTTTTAAAATTAATGTAATGTAACACGGCTTTTCTAGTGGTCGACCAGTGCTCGAATTTTTTTTTTGCTTTTATTTAAATTATAAGTTCGAACATTTTTATTAAGGTTCCATTGTGGACTGAGCGAGCGCTTTTTCAAAATATTATTTTAAAAACAATGACATGAATACGTCAAATTTAAAATGTTGATATTATGTTGTCTGTAAATGACAAACAATAATATATCCTGCCATTTCCAGCTCCACTTTCTATTTGACTATACCGCCTTCAAAATGCTTTCTGCGCTCATTATGAGGCGCTTTTCATTTTACATTTATGTTTCTATGAAGTTGATGATCTTTATAAGTAGTCTATGGAAGTGTGTGTGTGTATCAAATACATAACATTACAGTAGTTTTAGTAATGTTTTTTTTATTGCTTTAATGAATTTTTATGCATAAATAAAAAAATATTAGCATTCGCAACTCCTTCTCTATACAAACTATAACTATGTGAAATTTCATACTCCTCTCACCGGGAAATTTTCGTAAAAATGGTCACAAAGTTTTTCCTTCACGTATTAATATATAGATTATATTTTAATGTTCAAAAATTAATTAGCAATCATAAAATTATATTGAAATTCAAAGTTTTTCTACAAAAGATGACTGAATTGTAGAACTTCCAACTATACTAAAGAATTTTCTAAAAACAATTGACAAATTGCTATTAGTACCTATGATTTGCTGATGGCATGTGCCGGTCACGAATCCCGACAAAGCGGAACTGTCGCAAGTGCGTCTGTCGTGAAGTTAGCCGATTTCACGACATTCGACAGGAAACGTCTTCCATAATATGCAGTTTCTAAATAAGTGACATAACCTCAATATGATATTTCATCTTGCGTGCAAAGAATTGTTTGATGCACAAGAAATAATCATATTATTAAAGCACAACAGAGTAATATGATTAGTATTCTAAACTCCAATACCGTAAACGTCAAATATCCGAGTTTTGAACCGCTTAAATTAACCCACTAAATATCGGTTAATGCTAGATTGGAGTGACCGTTGAAAAGTTGAAAATGTTTGCCATTTAGGAAGATCTAGCGTTCGTACACGTAAACATAAAAAGCTTATGTCCACCACATTCTTCGAACTTAACAGCTAACCATGCAATCTTTCCGATTCTGTCTTTCTAAAGAAAGACTGAAACGTACAGTCAGTACGTAGATAGGTTTGCAGCAATATTAATCAATCTAATAAGAAACCATTCCTCTCTATATACCAATAAGTCCTTTTGTGGCGAGAGAAATAGCAAAAGTCTAAATAATCCTGTACTAGTCACAATAGTTCCATTATGGGACGCAGTGACTGCAAGCCTATTAATAATAGTCCTGTAGGAGCTTTTGGCGTGGTCATCAAGGGAGGTTGACTTTTCGGCCATTGTGTTAAAAATTGGCCTTCGATCCTCTCATGACATGTACATCGTCCAGATGTATCGGACTAGGTTTTTAGCTGGTGCCTTCCACCTTCGTTTCTTTGGAATCTTAGCGTAATTTTGTCTCTTTCGGAAAGTCACCAATTTCACAGCCGTAAATAATTCCATGTCTACACTGCTAATCTGTTAGATTCATGTTTCTTGCATTGTTTTTAGGTTTCGGCAGATGGATGTTGGATGCTGCCTTATATGAATGGGTGCTAGCTTTTTAGATTGTTTTGGCACATTTTTCTTTTTAAATACAGTTGACCTTTAAACCTCGGAATCTGCGATAGCTTTTCATATTTATTTATTTATTATATTTGTATCTATTTCTTCGACTAGGAATATACATATATCCTTCTAGGATTATACTCAAGTGACTTGGTGACTATTTATTTTGTCTACAGATTTTAGGTTGCGCAGTTTGGGGGGTTTTGGGAGTCTTTGATTCAACAGGGACCACACTCCATAAACCTTGTAGATAGCCTACAAAAAACTATACAATTATCTGTATTCTTATAATCTCTATTTCTTCGTATTTATTTATTTATTTATTCAATTTAATTATTACAAAACATTTGAATTAAAGAACAACAATGTTGTCCAAATAGGCTATGCCTGTGCTAGGACAAACATTCGTATAAATATGCGTAATTGCGTAGGTATATAAGGCAATTTTGTAAAAATATTTAATAATAATTTGATTACTTGGTGTAGCAATTCGAAAAATTATCAATAAACGGAAACTAATATTAAAATCCTTATCTTAACAGAGCTCAAACTATTACCTACAGCTTAATGAATAGGAGGAATGCATTTAATAATCGTCAATGAGTTATGTGTTTCATATAATTTAGGATAATTATTATTATTATATTAATTATTATTAGTTTAGGCTCTGGTTATGTGATTAACTATTTCTAAATTCCGTGTTAAATAAATGAATAATAAATACACTTTGAAAGTTGCGTATCCAACTTGGACTGCCATGCGATTTAAAATGACCTTCCCCCAGTTGATCACTTGAGTTGAGACATAAATTGATCAGTGGAGATTCCACCTTGCACTTTTTCAGAATGAAAATGTGGGGATCAACTAAGGAAGTGAGAAAATAACAAGTATTGTTTTAAAGAATGTGAAGGTACTAGGAGTATGCTCCACTGCCATAATATCCACAGTTCACGTCTTGCTTTTATTGGCTAAGAGCAATATCTCCACATTTTCTATATTGCACTATGGCCCGACGTAACAATCAGTGGATAAATAAATTTATCAAATATGTAGGTAACAACTAAGACTAAAATTCATTATTGATGTTCGATTTTTAAATAGAATAAACCACTACGGGCTTACGACCGTCTTATACTGTTATTTCGAAGGCTGGCTTAGTGTGATCACTTTACGTTAACAACATTCGCCATTAGGTGGTAATGTTTAAGTTTCCGAAACTCCTAATCATGAGAATTCTCGACATGTTCAACATGATCAAACAAAGAAAAGCCTTTTTTGAAATATTTTCCGCATCGATGTGTAGATATCACTTATGTTTAAAATATACGATGCCAAGGAGTGTCCTACTACCCCCTATTCGGATTTTAGAACGTTCTTATTAAGAACGTTCCAAATGATTTAGAATTAATTTCACTCGAACTAAAATTCGTATTCGGAATTATGCCGTGTTCTAAAAACCAATATTAGTTCACCATAAATATTTTTTTGAATTATAATTGTCTATGGATTGAGCATGCGCCTTATTGGTAAGAGCGAACACTTATAACTCGAGATCGGCTGAACAGATTATTTCAATGTTTGATTTATTGGATTCTTCTCTGCACCGGATAACAGAATAACGACGCGCCAACGCCATCGCAGGTCCCTCTTATTCTCGCATACGTGATTGCCGCTTTTACAGTAGCCCATCCCACTTACTCCACCGCAAAGTCAACAAAATTATCGGGCAAATTCTTATCGGTACCTACTTCGTAGGTGAGGTGGAATGTGTGCGCGCGCATATTATATTCTCACGTTGTTCCCGCCTGAGCTTTGAATACGAATGAAATATTGATGTTTTAGAAATAATTTACGGATTAGGTATTAGGTATGGATGTTTTAGAAATATCAGAGAAATCCGTACTCTCTGCCTACCCCCTTCGGGAAACGGCGTGATGGGTAAAAAAAAATACATTTCATTAGTAACTTAATCGGATTAATGATGTATTTTGGTTTCAGGGGGCGTAGTGCACATATGAACGGGCCGCCTCTGGTAAGGACTACAGGACAACGTCTGTCGGGAAAGCTAGTCTTACATATAAAAATGGAGAGTTATTTCCCGATGTCATCGCATCACGCCTAAACGGCTGGACCGATTTCGCTAATTCTTTTTTTGTCGTGTAGGGTTTAATGAAAAGAATATTCTTTTAAAAGAAAAAAAAATTAACAAAATGCATGGAATGTTAGAAAATTAAAGAAATCTCTACGTAGACAACCTTATTAGTACTTTTTTCCTTATAATTTTTATTCCAATTTTGAAATTTTAACAGAAATTGTCAATTGGTGCGATTGACAGAATGCGGATGGAATATACATGGTTCAAAACAGACGCATCGCACGGAATTACATTTTTGTCAAGTGATAATTTATTCATACAAATTCGAATTCAATATTCATAGTTACGAAAACAGGACAACGTCAATGTAAATGTAATGTAACGTAAATGTACCTAAAAATTACAATGTTCACGCGTACAACAAGTGCAAACAAACTGCATTGGTCTCTAAGCAAGTTGCAGGAATAGCATGCACATATTTGCAGTAAATTGCTGTCGGTAGAGGTGATTTGTCTCGGCGTTGATCTGCAGAAACTAGATGAAGGTAAACCGGCGAATAAATAAATTAATAAACAAGTAAGAATAACAAACTTGTGCAATCCAAAGCAGTTATGATCAGTTTTGATTAAGGTTTAAAACATTTAAAAAAATAACAAGCAAACATCATTACAGCACGGATTGTTTTTAAAGTTGTCTTGTTACGTAAGCTGTTGACAAAGTAATAGCTGATATTCAATTATGCTAGCAACTTCTTGATCGACGGATCTTTTACGGTTGTCGAAGACATTTGCGAGCCCAGTAGCCAAACCATATGCCTGGGAGCAACCATTACCAGCACTGGTGACATCGGAGCTGAGCTCCCGTATCGTATCGGTATGGCAAGTAGAGCCTTTAACAACATGACCAAAATATAGAAAGCGTCGGCGTTTAGTATAGAGACGAAATGTAAACTATTTGATGCGTCTGTGTTACCCATTCTCCTGTATGGGTGTGAGTCCTGGCACCTGACCAAAGCACATGCACAAAAATATCAGCTTTCGAAATGAAGTGCCTCAGGATAATTTTGGGTGTAAGATGGTACCACCGCATTACGAACTATGCTATACGCTAGCGCACTCAGCGGGAGCCCATTACTTCTACCGTTATGGAGAGGAGATGGACTTGGCTAGGACATGTGTTAAGAATGCCGAATGACAGATGGCCGAGGAGAGCGCAGATTTTCCTCCCATCAGTGTCCCGAAGACGAGGAAGACCCTATCATACTGTATTCCAGTCCTTCGAAGCAGATCTGAGGAAATGACCTATGCCCCTAAGTGTGACGTAAATGGAGTTTGGATTGGATTGGTTGGATGCTTGGATGCTGGATTCTAAAAGAAAAGTTCCGGGTTCGATTCTTGGTCTGTTCATTAGTTGGACTCCCATTTCAGACTGTTAAATACGATGTTTAGACTTAAAGATCCGCCAACTATACCGAATCTTTTGTATATCAAACTTTATTTTAAACTTTACTCGTATGTCTTCCTATGTTTAAGAATAAAAAATATTAGTATTCTTGTTCAATAGGAAATAATTAGGAGTTAAACTAAACCAGTAATAATTCAGATAAACAGCTTTATCAATTCGTGGTACGGAGGTAATCTAAATACCCTTTTAGTGTGACATTCCTTGATGTATCAATAAATTTTACTATTCTGTCTTTATCAATATAGTTCGTCACTTACTCACTTAGGACCGAATTCCGTATTTTATAGTTTCCTTGAATCAGTTTAGATATGTCTCCAGGACACAAAACAGGACATTTAGGGGGATTTCAACTCTGCATTTTTTTCTTTTTTTTTTATTTATTTTTTTTCATTTATTTAAACGATTGATTCGGTTAATGAAAATATCTTTTTTTTTTTACCTTTTAGATTCATCTTCTAGAAAAGGAATAGTTTGAGCCGAAACAAATCAATTCTGAGGTATTTTTGTCCAGTCAACCGATCCCGTCCAATCTGAGAAAGGTCAACCACGGCTAGAAAATTCACGTGAAAGCACCTTTGAAAAATTATGATCCAGCCGGGAATCAAACTCAGAACCTCTCGATGTGAACTCCAAGCGTTTACTACTATCACTACTATCAGTCCCTATAATCTAGAAAAGGGAAAAACGAACCTTATATTCGAACATCTGACATGTAGGTATAACAAGGTATATTTTTTAAATTTATTTATAGACCTCCACCCGGGCTCGTGTGATTTTGCGAATGTATACCTAACAAGGTATGATTTGATATGATTTTCTCATGTCTTTTGCGGCTTCTAAGACGTGGTTTTTCAGCTCTTACAATGCCCATTGCCCGTGAGTCGGGCATAAGGAGCACAAAAAGGATTACGTCTGTCTTCTATGCCATCTTGTGTGTCTGTGCAGGCCTATTCTCGAAAGATTCTGCCAAATTCCGCGCACGAATTTTCCGCTCCCTCGTCTGGACCTCGGCTCCCTGACTTGCGACAACGATCTTCCTCCTCTGAGGTCTGTTTCAGCTCTTAAATCAAATAGCGACCCTCTTGAACACCATTGTGCTTAAAGAATCTTAATCCTTGCTACGTCCTTTGTGTAGCTATAAAATCCATCAAAACAGGTTCCAATCCAGACAGATTTGGAATAATATATTCTAAATAACCTTGATGCGAATTTTCCTTTTTTTGACACCATATTGTGAAAATACATTAGATTTTAATTGCCAATTATGTTTATAGCATGCAGTTCATATTTCCTACTAGTTTACTAGTAGCGAAAAGCATCTTTAAGAATAGAGCCAACACAGTGACATGTTTAAGAGTAAAAAAGAAGTAATTCTTCGATCGATCGCTTTGAGTGTTCACTTTGAGTGAACACAGGTTCATTTTTTTATAAAAAAAAATGAACCTGTACGATTGGTACCAATTATTAACCTTTAATAGAGGTTGGCCAACATCTTAGCCCAGTTGCAAAAGTATCCTGTTTGTGTCACGTGCTTAAAAGAGATAAGTAAGACATGTAATCAAAGGGCAAGATTGAGGAATAAATGAGGAGGTGTTGCCCCGAGACAAATTTCCTGGCATAGCCACTTGCGCAGTGGAACAGGAAGAATCGGTTGAAAAAGAAAATCGGTTCAAAGAAGTTCTCAACGCTATATTCTTTCTTACATGACGCTCAACAAAAAAACATTTTTTGAAAAAGTATGTAAGCAAGATTTAAGTTAACATTAACTAACATTTTATGTAAAACTCACATTATTCATTTTTTTATATCTATTTGTTTGTTCATAAAAGTCAAATTGCCTTTAAAAGAACAGTACAAAAAAGATTATACAACATAAAAAAAATAAAAATTTTCATTAGATACTACATCAGCCTATCTCTGTCCATTGCTGAACATCACCCCCCTTCCCCTCTCTTTCCAATCATTCTTGTCCTAAGTCCTAAGTCTCCCTCATCCAAGCGGGAGCATGCACAAATTTAAAGAATAGAAATCACAACAAGCGAAAAACAAGTAAAAGATGGTTAACATTAAAACATCAAAATATTATATGGCACGAGATACGAAACAAAAACAGTTAAAAAAAAACTAAAATAAAAAAAATATTTTGGCAAAAAGGACTATTATGGAAGAATAAAACGATAAAGGGGAGGGATTAAATTTATGGTAAAAATTAAATTAGGAATAACAACACGAGTCAGTGATGGATTTTACATGGAGAAAAGAATGAAAAATTTAACAAAGACTAATCTTAAGTAAACTCAAAAAGACGAATGAAATTAAGGTAACCAAGTAAAAATAACAAAAGCAACAGAAGTTAATAATTAAAAAAATAGAGGAAGAAGTGAATAAGAAAGAAACGAAAAGTAGACAAAAATAAACAATAAGGTAAAATGTGACAAGCACTATACAAAAGCAGTTAAAAACAAATTATGATACAATACAATTCTCCCTTTTACACCCCACTCAGGGGTATAGGGAGGCAACAAGAGCTCTCCATTGCGCTCGATCTTGTGCAATGTTTATGACCTCCTCCCACACCATGTCCATGTCCCTCAGCTCTGCTTCGAAGGAGCGGAACACAGTGTGAGAGGGTCTTCCTCGTCTTATTATGATAAGGGTGGAAAAAATAATAAAGGTATCAATATCAAGACAATCAAGGTAAAAATGCTATACATGGACAAAAATAGTTCAAATCAATCCATAATTAATTATGAACAAGCTTTGACTAATTTTGTTTTAGCTGCAATCAGAACTGGACCAATAACAAAAAGTATAAAAAACGGACGCACACATATTTTTAATGTGAAAGATTCATCAAATTCAACATTCATAAAGGCGGTAGTTTAAATCAAATTTACTACCACAGGAATTATCACCGACTGGTCAATTAAATTTAAGATAAATTCGATGATTAGGGAAGCAATAATGACGTCTGCGTTGGCGCAATAAACTTAATGGTCTCGGGTCTGATCAAAACGATTTTAGCGCTCATTCAGTTGTTATAAATAATCAACATTAACCACGGTTTTAGAGGATAATAAGAATGATTTATTTCAGAGTCAAAAGTCATAGTCTGACGAGGTGTGTTTTATGTATATAAGCCACGATGCATGTAAATAATAAAATACTGGTTGCCGATTTTATCAAAATATTATTATCAGGTTGACCACCTTACGTCCTTAAATCCCAAGAGGTCAGAAAAGGTGCAAGAAATAAGACGCCTGGAACCTATCGTAATGACCGCGAAGATTGTGCGCATTGGAGAGATCTTGTTGCCTCCCTATTCCCCTAAATAGGGCTTTCATAAAGGAAGAAAAGGTGTGTGTGTAGAGATATTGAACTTCTTTCGCATATTCCTGCTTCTCATGTTTCCTTACTTCTCATGATAGCATAAAAAAAATTAACTTACATGAAATGTGAGATACATTATAAGACCATACGATAAATAAATAAATAATAATAGCATCAATGCAATTTCAGCCCTTCAAATTTTTGTATATTCTTAGCAAAAATAAACATTAATGGACCCAGAACGCAGCCCTATCGGACTCCTATATTGAATGCGAACATTTCTGAGAAATTATCTGGCGTTCTATAGCATGCACCACATTCAGAGGTACACAATTTTAGTTATGCAAAATGATGGTCAATTTTGCCTATCAAAGGTTTTTCAAAATCAATGTCATAAAATATGTACCTATTCCTGCAACTACTTGATTTTGTTTCATTTTTTTCATTCTCATGTTTCATTACTTTTCAGGATGGCAATTTCAGCCATATACACAATTTATTCTTTTCTTAAAATTTTATATATTCTTAGCAATAATAAATAATAATGGACCCAAATCACAGCCCTGTCGAACTCCTATAGCGATCGTGAAAGTTTCAGTAAAATCGCGTTTTAGCTTTAAAATCTAGGTTTTTATGACCAGCACCGTACTCGGTGGTACAGGATTCATATTTCTGTAACATTGATCTATCTATGTGAACTTTTAATGGATTTTTCAATGAAACAGGTCATTATGACAACACATTAACATTATCTAAGTATATTATATGTTTATTGCTGATCAGTGTTAGTTGACTGACTATCCTACTTTTTAGGAAACAATTTTTGCAATTTTCTCCCACTTCTAGCTCAATTAGTCCAATTAGGTATATAGTCTTGGAAATTATTTTTAAGCCCTGGAAATTCCTTAGTAGAAATCTCCTCTACTGTAGTAACTGTATAAGTGTCTACTCTTAAGCTTTATCTGCTCTACGTTATATCCTGGTTGCCTATACTGATACCCCTCCTAACAGGATTAGACCATTTAGATACAAAAAAATCAAACATTTCTACCAATTCTATGTAAAGATAATTGGCTCAACAGTTTAAACAACCGAATGTACAAATTGTCAAAAATTTAACACCAGTTATGAATACGTAATAATTACAAGAAAAAAAACTTTTTACAGTACACAATATATACCTCATAAAGTTAGGTTTGGGTTGCACGGTTGATCTTTATAATCATAGTTTATGCATTTACTTCAAACTATATAAAATCTTGATCCTCAGGACTGATACGAATAAGATGTTTAAATTCCATTTTGTGCCCACTAATGCTCTTCGATAATAGATCACAAACAAATCACGAAAAGACATGGTGACTTAAATCAAAAGTGAAATACATAGTTTTGACCCATATCCTAGATACAATCAGTCAGAAAATAAAAAGATCTTCAAAAAACAAATGAACAACAATAATCATCTTTAAAAAAGATCGTTTCGTTTAATGAATAATCTTGCTAAATAGATGCATTATTCCAAACAATCGGCTCTATTCCATAATAGTGCTTTTTAATGTACGTATACCTATAAATGATGTTATTACCATGCATTTATAAAACGTCGGTGTGATCTTGTAAGTTCGTACTAATGTTTGAACTTGACCAAGTAACAAGAATAATATACATATGGTTCTAATTATTAGGTATTGTTGTAAATTTAAAAAATATATAATTTAGTTATGAAATTATATAATTACTTATATTGGAATTCTGTATTGTTTTACATGGGATCATCAGTTCAGTTATGCGTATACGTATTATAAGAGCAAAGGATCTTATGTAAACGCGATTTCTTGCTTTGTTTAAATTCATGAAGTAGTTCGTTTAAATGTTTATCATTCTTAATAACCAATATAATAATATGTGGGTTACACGTTGTTTCTTATATTCTTGTTGACATACTATTTTATTTCCGTTCTTTGTATGTTATTATTATTTAGTTACTGTTAATATGTTATACAATAATTATTGTTCGTCGTTCTTCTTCTTATTTAAGAACATAGATCCGTTTTTCAGGAAAGGTACCTGATTGAAGTAGAGCTGTACCTTCATCTCTTCGGTCTTCCGGGGAGGCCATTCCCTGGTGGAAATTTATTTGCCATTTTTCAAATTCGTCCATTCTCATCTCCAGAACCTTCATTTCTGATGCTCTGAGCAGGTTATCAGTTCTAGAAATGTTGGCCCTTTGATGTTCTGAGCACGATTTTAATTATGGCAGTTTTGGCATTTTTTGTGACTCTATCTACAAGTTAATCATTCCTACTCGTATTTTAAAATATCGCGCCGTTTGTATTCGAGCCATACATTTAGTTCATTTTCGACTAAAATAATATTAGAGATGCTGTTTTCTATATTTCTTTCCTCTCTTGTAATTTCATTAATCAAATTTTACAGTCAGTTGCGTTAATTTTTTAACTAAATTATCCGATTTATAACCATATTTTTTAAAATACAAACTATCATTAGCCACCATATCATTTTTAATGGTTTAAAGTCAGTTATTTCGAAACATGCTGAGCGAAACGTGCATCATATTATGCTACAGTGAAAAGTTAATTATTATTACTTACTTAGTCCATATTGGTCACCTAAAAGCAGACCTAATTTGCAATAGTTTTATTGCGTCATTCTAACCCAAATCCAGCAATTCACAAACCAGCTGTCCTTTGCTAACTACTGTCTTTAGACGTTCTCAACTCATTTCATAGCCATTTTCATTTCCTATGCATAGTTTAGTTCTTGGGATGCAGATGTCCAGTTTGCTAACCCTCGCTTAGTTTGGAAACCCTCTAGCAGTCTTGCGTCTAATGAATCACTATACAGTGTTAGAGCATTAGACAGGCTTTCTGCTACTAACATGGTCTCTTCAGAATTACCCCTGTGTCTGCTCCATCTAACAATGTATAGCTTTTCGGATTTCTTTAGTGACTTACTTACTTTCTATATATATCTAATGTCTCGACCTGTTAAAATTGTTGAATATCTTCTTCTCAAATTGTCTTGTTAAGAGTCTCTGTCGTCTACATTGTGGCGACGACTTCTCTATCCCATACTGGCCGGAATTGCTCTTCCTCTTTTTGGGTTTCAGTCCATTATCATATAAGCCGTCAATCGATAATGCGACTGTCAGATGTGCCCTTCATTAAGATGTGAAACTGTGCTATGGCAAAAATATGTCTCAAATTAGGCATTGTATAATAATGAAATGAGTTGAATTTATTCCAAAATGATAATGCAACACCCACCATACATAGGAGAAGAGACTTGATCTATGTTGATGGAATTTACTGCCCCACTGGATAAAAATCTGTTCTGGGGCAGTACTATAAGTTTTATCTCCCACCCATATCCAACCCAAACTCTCTTTACACCCTTCATTGGAGACAAACAAGAGCTCTCCATTGCGGTCGATGTTGCGCAATGTTTATGAACTTCTCCCACGCCATGTCCAAATCCCTTATCTCTGCTTCGAAAGAGCAGAACACGGTTTGAGAGGGTCTTCCTCTTCTTCGGGACCTTGACGGGAGGAAGAACAGCGCTCTCTTCGGCCAACTGTCATTCGGCATCCCTAACACATGTCCTAGCCAAGTCCATCTCCTCTAACAATTAGTAATAATTATTATAAAAAGCCTAGGTGCTACTTCCAGACTCTACCTCCTCTAAGATCCATCCCTTCTACTTCTCTGATGTCCCTTTTAGAACAGTCATCCACCACTTCTTTGGCCTTCTTCTCTGATCTCTTGAGTATTCTTTTAGGTGTTGATAGTAGCTTCATGTGCTCTAATGTGCCCCAACCATCTGAGCTTTTTAGTTCTGAAGACCGTGGCAGCACAACATATTATTATTTTCTTTTCGAATACCAATGCGCTTCTTCGCTTTATTGATAACATATTTCTAACCAAATTATAGCGTTTCTACTGTTGAAGCGGTGCAGTTATTTAACGATTATGACAATATTTCGCAACGAGTTGTCTCAGTGAAATGCCTCTACTTGTATGTATATTTGCACCGGTCAGATCTTAAGATGGTCGGACACAAAATACACAGTCATACACTGACTGCTTTTAATAATTCACTATATGTACATATGCTGGCTTTAACTATATGTACATTATCAGTATTATCACTCACTATTACATATAGCCATAAAATTTGTTTTGGTTTCTTTAAATGAGTATTAAATCGTATTTTTAGTCAATTTTTAAAATCAAAACCATCAATCCACCACGTTTTGCCAGTTCGTCTCCTTATTCTTAAAATTTAGGTTGGCAACACTTGACTCCGTTAAAGTCAAATTATGTATTATGGTAAGCAGCGTTCATATATCTACCAACTTTTCGGTGGATCTACCAATTTTGGACCTTGTCTACCTATCTACTGATTTCAGTCAGGAATCTACCAATTTTGGATGTTTCAAATTTCCGGATACCAAATTTTTGTAATGACCTTTTTTAGGGAAATGTTTTTCATTTACGGATAGCAAAGACCAATTTTGGTGGATGGGTTTTGATATCTTTCTACCATCTTTTTAGCAATTTGTTTGCTTGTGTTGTAAAATTTGGGTTGGCAACACTGATAGTAAGTAACCAATCATATTTCTCACACTCAATTTGTCGCAATAAAACATGAAAACTTTCAGATCGCGGCGTCAGAAAATTCTATCCAGTCAGTGTTTTTTTTTTTATAATTCATAAAACCAAATGAATTCAAAATAAAATGGTGGATGGTATTTTTATACGAAGGTCGTGGGTTCGACCATCTTCCACATTCACAACACAAGCTTTAGTAGCTTACTGTGAAAGACGTCAAAAGTGTATTTGTGTTCACATTGGGTGAGCACAGATTCAAATTTAGTAAAAAAAATATAACTCATTTCAAATTCTTTTCTAAATCTTTAAAAATTATCATCATTTATTATCTTTATTGCCAAGTTATAGTTAGGCATACTATAGCAGCCAGGATTGTGTCTCCTCCGGTTGTCTCGCACACTTTCGTACCACGTAACGATTGGCGTGAACGCTGGCCAGAAAATTATAAATCCTGGCAAGTGTTCGATTACATTGATAATTCATCATGAAGGTTACAATATTTCCTTAATTGTGATATTTTTTGTATATAGACTATCTGACAAAATGCTGGTTGTAGCTCTTTACACTGCAACCAGCATTGCTCTTGTATTTATTTATTTTATTTTATTTCAATAATATACGGCCGAGGCCTTTTACAATTACAATATAGTCACAAACAAAATACATAGTTGGCAAAACACAATCGATATACATTATAAAGTTAACCAGTAGTAAGTAGTGTACCAAAAAGATTATGATGTTCTTTTGACTGTTCTCTGCCTCTGTAAAAACTATTAATTATTTTTCATGTATATTTTTCTATGCCTGTGCTGTTTCTTTTTTGTCTTATTTTCTATTTTTTTTTTAATTGGATAAATAATGTTCAAATGACGATTCCAAGTATCCGAATGGACTTAAGGATGATAAAATACAATAAACAATTGTAGGTATTATTTTATTGTATAAAAAACCGCATATACTAAATAATTGTTAGTTTGATGGCAGTGAGAGATGGAGTTGATTGATTATGAATAAATTATCTAGTGTAGGGATTTATCTATAAAAATAATCGATGCAGGTAAAAATGCTATAACTTCTTAAGGCGATGGCATGGTCAAACACGTGTTTGTAATCTTGGGATGATAAATCCACAATATGTTTTTACATAACTGCACTCGATCCTCTAGCAACATGCAAATTTTATTTTAAAAGGATATTATTATAACATAATTAAGTATTGAATACAAGCATAAAGACGGATACTTCATGAATCAACAAATCGTTAAGATACTCCATCCATATCAGCTGAATTTGATAAACTTTAGTTTTGCCTTAGATAATTATGTTAACCTAATGTAACTGATGTTAATGATAAAGTCCCAAGGCAGATGGAGAATTTCGGTCAGCTATCAAGGTTCGAAAGATTGCATACTTGTGTCATGTGCTGCGTGGGGAAAGCGTCACCTCTTGCAACTAATATAAAAGTGCGTAATTGAGGGACGCCAAGGACTTGGCTGAAAACAAACTTCATAGATGTGCAACTTTAGAGGCTGGACCAGCATCAAAGTATTGGGAAAGTGATCGTTGACGCTGGCGAAACCCGACAGAGCTTCTGCAGAGTAAGAACAACCGTAAATCTATTTATTGTGAGTTTGAAGAGGATTAGACATCATCAACTTTACATGCTATTTTACCCGACTCTATTGAACCATCAGGCTTCATCTTCTGAGTTCTTCTTTATTTCTTTCTTTACCGATCACACCGGTTCCAGTAAGGGATAGGCAGAGAGAACGGACCTTAAATCTCTTCTATCCAAACACACTTTTTCGCCTCTTCTATAAACATAACATTTCTGATAAACCTCTTACTTCAGATCCCGCCATCCTTGTGGACCGAATCGATGTGTTCGATCCACGTCATTCTTGGTCGTCCACGCTTGCTTTCACCTTTTGTTTCAGCCTTATAAATTTCCTTTTTCATTCTATTTGCATCCATTCTTTCAATATGCCCAAACCATCTCAACTAATTGACATTTATCTTTGCCACAACACTAACTTCCATACCACATTCCTTCCTTATATTTTCATTCCTTTCCATATCACACACAGTTTCTCCACATATTATTCGTTAAAGGGACAGTAAAGTCACAGTGAGCTCTATTTTGCTGGAAGATGTGGGTCTATCTATAGAATTACGCTAAGTTGCGATACATCAGCAATCAGCATCACTACTGGTTGGTCAGATTCCTAAACATCCCCGTTGAATATCCCTGCCAATGCTTTCTCAGCAAGGTAATGTAAAAGACAGGATAAAAGGTGAATTTATGGGACCTTACCAACACTAACCATCATCTAAGAGAAGGCAACCCCTACAGGAAACTCACCCGACAATGTGATGAATGTCGGCGATGAACAGATTTGGAACTCCAATAAAAATGAAATAAAAATGAACAGAACTACAGCAATGATGATTCCAACCCCTTTAAACATTTATTGGAGAAAGAGGTACTTAGGCACAAATATTTATTAGGAAGTGTTCTTTTTTCGAAGAAAACAGCAAAAAAGTTTAGGAAAGACTGTTTTCCTGAGCATTTCGTTATAAAAATTCCTGATTATTTAAGGATTATTATAGACATCCTGCTGTAAATTGACATTGACACACATAAAAAATTAAACACCACACATTTTTCAGATTTTCTTCAAATAAGTAAGACCGTAGTTTACACAAGGTCACAGATAGCTAATTCTTAGGTGAATGAAACTCGAGGCAATTGTATTAAAAAGGCAACAGGACAATTTGTAAAGAAAGAAGCAAGACTATATATATAAACTACCAAAAAAAGGAGGCCAACGATACGCGGTGTTCCCAAGCGGTCACCCATCCAAGTACTGACCGCGCCCAATGTTGCTTAACTTCGGTGATCGGACGAGAACCGGTGCATTCAACGTAGTATGATCGTTGGCGAGAGGAGGAAGAAGTATTCCTTTTATAAACAATGAGGTAACCAGTGAAGACAAAAAAAATGACAAAAAGAGGAGGCCAACGATACGCGGTGTTCCCAAGCGGTCACCCAATTGTTTAAAAATAAAGGTTATAACGAGCACGAGCAAACAGTCATACCAGAAAAATTACACACAACATCGAGATCTCTCGAAATTTTTTGTAAGCTTTAAAGGCTTATGAAAATTTCTGATAGATGGCGAGGCTTTTCATTTCATGAAGATAATATGGTAGGATTTCTTTCGAAAGAATGTGGGTTAAGATTTGTCAAGGTTTGTAGGTATTTGCACAATATGTAGTAACATGTACACTATCAAATAATATAAACACAATACAAAACTACACTATTTTGTATTTTTTGCATTTCATTACTAGGTAGGTACTTAATGATGTCCTTAATAATCGTCGATATTTAGACGGGAATGGAATATTTTACATCGAAATGACATCTATATAAAAAAACTTACAATTCTTTCATACTTGAAGAAAAATCTTGTCTTATACTCATCTTTTTATGTAATCAATCTCATAATAATATTACTGTTAATTCGAGTAAAACTATGTCGGTCCAGTAAAAAAAAGCTTTCATCCTAACTATTTCATAATTATTATTCATTTAAATACCTAACAAACCTAAATATATTATATTTTTAATCTAATAGTGTTGTTGAAGCAATATTCTACTAAGTATATTGTTTCACGATTTTCTCTATAGATGTCGCTGAATCATTAAAAATAAATGAGCAAAGAAAAACATCGGCTAACTGCGCTAACATATCAATGCTGGGGGTGGGATGATGCAAGAAATTAAAGAATAGGAAAACGTTTATAACGGAAGAAGTAGCACATACATCCTTGAGTATACCTTAAATTTGGCAAACAATTAACTATGAAGTCGTACGTAGGGAGCATTCTTCTTTATGGATGAGAAACTTGGTTTTTGGCGAAAGAGAAGACAAAAATATTGGAGGCCTTCGAAATGTGGACATATAATAGGTTGAAAATCACGAATTTAGAGGATTCTTTCCCACATTCTTTCGAAAGAAATCCTACCATATTATCTTCATGAAATGAAAATGAAAAGCCTCGCCATCTATCAGAAATTTTCATAAGCCTTTAAAGCTTACAAAAAATGTCGAGAGATCTCGATGTTGTGTGTAATTTTTCTGGTATGACTGTTTGCTCGTGCTCGTTATAACCTTTATTTTTAAACAATTGGGTGACCGCTTGCGAACACCACGTATCGTTGGCCTATTTTTTGTCTTCACTGGTTACCTCATTCGTTTATAATAGGAATACTTCTTCCTCCTCTCGCCAACGATCATACCACGTTGAATGCACCGGTTCTCGTCCGATCACCGAAGTTAAGCAACATTGGGCGCGGTCAGTACTTGGATGGGTGACCGCTTGGGAACACCGCGTATCGTTGGCCTCCTCTTTTTGTCATTTTTTGTCTTCACTGGTTACCTCATTCGTTTATAATAGGAATACTTCTTCCTTCTCTCGCCAACGATCATACCACGTTGAATGACCGCTTGGGAACACCGCGTATCGTTGGCCTCCTCTTTTTGTCATTTTTTGTCTTCACTGGTTACCTCATTCGTTTATAATAGGAATACTTCTTCCTTCTCTCGCCAACGATCATACCACGTTGAATGCACCGGTTCTCGTCCGATCACCGAAGTTAAGCAACATTGGGCGCGGTCAGTACTTGGATGGGTGACCGCTTGGGAACACCGCGTATCGTTGGCCTCCTCTTTTTTCTGTCATTTTCTTTTAAAAAAAATAATAAAACACCGTTTAATATTTTATGAATAAGAAACACTAATCCGGTGAAAAAGACAGATGTCAAGCAACCTCTTGATAGAATTCTTAATAGACACTACAGACCAGGAACAACCCCAAAAACTTGAGTGGAATTCACCTAAGTGTAGAAAAGGGAACACGTCATTGTTGAACAATTATTTATCTATTATTCGGAAAATGAACTCTTTAGGTCACCTATTGGTGAAGAGGTTATTGTCCTTGTGGTCACTGTACGACCTTTAATGATAGGCAGGTAGGGGGAAGTGTAATCATTTCCCCACATCAAGGGGGGCTAGGAACACCTTCATTTAACCCCATATTTCAACACTCTCTATTTTTATACAACCCATTATGGATTAGACTTTTGAAAATCAATTTTCGAGCCGGACTGCCTAGTTTTTCTAGTTCTTTACGTAGCATATGGCAGACTTATCATTATTGAAATATGCAGCATAAAATACTCTAAATATCCGACAAAATTGCCAATAATAATTATCAAAATAATATTATACAGTCATTTTTGTTAAATTTTTGGGCATAGTATGTAAGTATTTTTTTTTATTATTATTTAAGACATTTATTCAGAAAATCTCAATATTATGACAAAAAGCTTAGGTACATCATTCATATAAATCCTTAAAAGGCATCGACACAGTCAAATTATGGTATTGACGATTCTTATTTTAAACCCACTGGACTTTGAAAAGATTTTCAAATAAATGTCATTTTTGACAGCTTTTGCTTTTCTTTTTTTTTTCTGCAAATCACATACAAAAAATAATTGTGTAAAAACGATCGCGTATATGTTAAAAGATTTGAGGAAAAAGAGCGGTATAGGAGTGCCACAATAATATTTTGTAGATAGTCAATTTCTTTATGCATTGCTTCTTTAAATTACAAAAGTCTAGGGATATGCTCTTCCACTCCAATTCGGCGACGGATATCGTCTTGTCGTTATTTTAGGACCTAGATCAAATCATCTGGAATTTTTTCAGCACCCAAAAGATATGCTCCGGAAGAAGACGTTTTATAAACATTTTTGGCTTTTTATCGGGTACAAATTGTATAAATGCTAGCTGTATACTGAAACATACGCAAACCTTCAGTAGTTTTACAGCAAACCGCAGGTCTTTGACCTTCTCCAGTCCATTTTATCAGCAATCTGATATGCTTATTGATTTTTTTCGGCCGCTACAACCACGTCACGAATATAGCCCATTAACGATATTTCAAACTAAGCCATATTATTCAGAACCAACGTTTTAATAATATATTATCAAACGATAAAAGTGACAGAACCATTAAAAGAATTTATGTCTGAAAAAAAAGGAAAACGCGGTGTGGTTGACCATACGAGATACGTTTTTATTTATTTTTTTATTTTTGGCGTATCATCCACAAGGGGGATGTTTTGGCCATTGATAACATCAAACATTCCTCAATAAAGTACCTAAGTCTTGGTAAATGAGAAAATTTACACCTCAAGAAAGTTATGGTGATTTAGAAATTCAAGACTTTTTTATTGACTTGGGATTCATATCTAAAGACGCACCGCAGAAACCACAGAAACTGAAATAATAAATCCCTGTATTTCTGGAAAAGGCAAGTAGAAAATCCAGTATGAACTATCTCCTTCCTGTGTCATACTATGCCCCCCGATGTCGTATATTGTTGAGAATAGGTCTCTCTTTCTTGGGCAGGTCTGAAAAGCTACTCAGCAGTCCTAACTCTCGTCTTATCTTGAATTTTCCTTTGCCAGGAAACTTTTTCCTCTCCCAGCATCTCGTCGACCCTCAATATTCTCCTTGGTCAACAATAGCAATAGGTATGTTTAAACGTATAGCCCAGTTAAGCCTTTGCATCAACCAGCATTTCCTGGCTAGTTAACGAGATCAACCGCCCTGATTACTCCTGCCACGCCATTACACATTTTACTAGGGTTTTCGTCTAGGTACTTTTTTTTTGTCAATTGGTCGGGAACTTTGCCCCCGATAACACTGCGGCCCATGTTGAGTCTATTGTGTTTGCCACTTTGATCACAGAATGCCGTCGAGCTCAATGTCCACCCAGAAGTCGATGATGTTTGGGAAATCCTCTGGGTATATTATGAACTTCCCCAGGTGGTATCGGCGTTTTCTCATCAATGGTATGCACTCACACTTTCGTATACTTATTTCATCTTCTAATAGATGGACGTCTGCAAGTTTATCTTTGAATTTCCAACTTTCCGTTTCCGGACTAAACTTTGCCACTCTAATAATCAGCAACAAGGATTGCTATATAATTTTCTAATATCAGATCTTCAGGCGTATATACAGCCCTCCCAAGGAATTGGGCACTTGAGCAGATGGCTGTATAGACAATATTGCTGACCCTGTCATTCTGAATCACGCTGTTAGGAGGTATATATTATCCCCATCTCTCAAGGATTTTCCAACATCTTCTTGAGACATAGACATCTACAGAATAGCCTCATTTTTTTTAGGATAGACAGTAAGTATGGGATGTATTCGCCCTGTCGTAAATTCTTCCGCAGGGCCGTCAATGAAGCCGCTCCAAAGCACCGGTGCGCGGTGTTTCAGTTCCCCTCTTCGTTGCTGTGACGTCTCAACAGTAGAGGTTAAGGCCGCGTAATCACTTGAACATCGAGCACGAGCAGTAGTTGCGTCAATATTATCAAAAGGTTAAGGGTGTACTTGGTTTGCAAATCGAACGCGAGCGGATCGCGTGCTAACTTTTGATAATAATGATGCAATTGTATGTGTCTTTCTCCCAAGTACAGGCTCTGCCTAAACAAATAATTATCATTTTTAATAATTGCTCTTGCTCGCGGCTGAAGTAAGTACTTGGCCAAACAAATCTGTTAATTTTGTATTTTCTTCTATTCTTCTTATTTGTTCCAGCATTTCGCAGCATATCTTTGAAACTAAACGAGAAGAATGCTCAATTATCTTTCAAGCCAGAATTGTTCAAACTTGAAATCTTCAAAAGGACTTGTATTTAAACAACTTTCTACACCACGGCGAATAGGATGTAATAATATTATTTGGAATGGTTTTGTGTAAAACAAAATCTCCAACAGATGTCGGTGGTGTATATTGTTCCAACCCCACGTGAGCACCTTCCTCCCTCCCCCCTGATGCCACCCCCTCACGCACACGCACAGCCTGCCGTCCCACGCTTTTAAGGCTGTAGTAACCTTGGCAATAACCCCTGCGAACCTTCAGCGGTACCGAATTTTGAACTCTGCCCAAAGCGCGCAGGCTCGTTTTCAGGTAACTACTTAGCCCTTTTTGTACCTCTACCATTACTCTTACCACTCAGGGAATCAACGAATCAAAATGATGACATATAATCAATTATCACTTTTATTGTAAGAAAATATCACTGCTATCCAATCTGATATCACTGTTTTTTTTTCTTTTTCATTTCTTAGTATCGGCAACTAGTCATCATCAGACCATAAAAATGTAGTTTTTGTAAGATTTGTGTATTTATATAATGAAAGTTCATTATTATGAATTTAGAAAAACACACTTTCAAGATTTTTTCATTGAATCTCGAGCAGACATTATCAAGATACTGATGTCTGTCTGTACTTTTTTACATTATACAGCTGTAATTATTGTGATTTATAAACGGTTCCTTAAAGATGACACCGTCTATGTGCGTGACGTCATAGCTCGGTTTATGGCCTTGCATTCTGACCTGTCTATATAAATGAGAGAGACAGCAATCACGCTGGTCTCGGTACAATCAAGATCCTTTTTTTTAATGTATAACTATTCATTACTGATGTTCGATTTTTAAATGGAACAAACCACTTCGGGCTTACGACCGTCTGTTATTTCGAAGGCTGGCTTGGTGTGATCACTTTACGTTAACAACGTTCGCCATTAGGGGTAATGTTAAGTCTCCGAAACTCCTAATCATGAGAATTCTCAACTAGTTCATCATGTCGAAAAATCACAAGTATACAACAAGTAGATATTTAATAATTTATGAAAAATATAGAGATAAAAGTTGGAAATTATTGAGAACAAGAGAGCAACCAAATTTAAAGACTGCGACTGCTGTCATGTATTTGGCGCCAGGATCTTTTTATTTTATTTTAAGCACCCTGTTTCATCCCGTTGTTTCCTGGACACGACCCTGCTCGTTGCGTATCTCCCGCGTACTTGTGACATTGTCCGGATAATGTAAACATAGAAGGTAGTAGAAGTAGATAGAATTCTGTGACCTTACATCACAACCTACAAACGACTCCATCTCCTTCTCACTTAAACATCTCGCTCATGGGCTCGTTTTTAAAACACCTGAGAGGTTTTAAGAACGCGAAACGACCGCCGATATTATCATTATAATCATCAAAGATTCCATATTTCGGTACATACTAAGAACTTTACCTAACTTTGAAAAGGTTCTTATATTATTAGCAAAAATGAGTTTTTGAACGTTAGAACAATTTCGCGCAAAAAGCTTTTCTTAAGTAACGATTGTTTGGAATAATGCTTGTTGGCCACTATCCAAACAAGGAAAATTCCCTACCTGGGGTACATATTGTTTCGCAACACCAAATACAAATTGCTTCACCTGATAATGAAGAAGAAAATTGATGGAAGTCGATGTGTGGGTAGACGGCAGATGTCCTGGATAAGAAATTATGAAGTGGACGTTCTTCCAGCGAATGAAAGAACTCTTCCAGATATCCCAAGACAAGCCTACGCCATTGTGGTAGCTGGGGGACCTGTCATGGCAAAAGAAGACGATAAAGCAGTTACATTGCACATAATGAGGTACGTAATAGGAAAGATAAATAAATAAATTCATAAAATGTATTTTATAGTTAAGCACTTAGTGAAAGTTCACTTAGGAACCTTCTTCCGTAGGCTTGGTCTTGCGATGCTATGTGAAGAAGTACGGATGACTCCATTCTCCACACATTTGCATACTTTGTTTTGGACCTCACATATTTCCCTTACCCTCGTGTTTCTTACTCATCTTTGAGGGTCTTCCCGATTATATCATTTTACTCCACTGACGATATGCTAAATGAGGCTAACAGCAGCGTTTAGCATAGACTATCAACTTGTTACTAGGTATCTACTTATTATTATATTTCACACATTTTTAAATTGATAATAAAAATACAACATGTCAAGGACAATGTGCCGGTTGACTCTTTACATCAACCGGCACTGCAAAGCATAGGTATTTCACATTTTATTTTGTCTTCTGTTATATTATTATTGTCTATATTGAATTCCTTGACTATTGAAAATTAATATTTGTTATATGTAATAATGACGCCACCAAGTGCCTGCAAGGGCCTATGGATGGAGAAATAAATAAATAAATAAATAAATAAATATACCCCTGAGAGTTTTCAGTTTGAAACTCTCTTCGCATTTTTGGTTGCTGTGGTATCAGCCCTTGGCTCAATCTCGAACAGCATGATAGGTCTCAGAGAGTTTTTGCAAACTTTCATCTGATTGGTAAATTCGCTTTTCAGAATTCATGCATATTGAATTTCGATGAAATTCTCTTAATGACCCAATATTTCAGTCGGTAGCACACACAACTCCACCCCAAGATATTTAACCATATTATATTTAAGAATTTATTTGGTGACCACGGACATGCCTTCAAAATTCACCGATAGCCGAGGAAATACCATGATTTTTGTCTACGCAATAAAAATCTTCATAATTCATTACATTTTGACTTGTTTGACTAAAGCTTGCAAAAGTATTTAAAACTGATATGTCTAAGGAGTCCTCATATTAATTATTCTTCCAAAGGACCTTCTTAATATTATTCGGAAATCTTAACTATACAACCGTTTGGCTGGATTGATGTGGTTGCGTACTTACCTCTACGAATCATTATATAACACCGAGCCAGCTACATATGAATTGCCTACGTCGAGAACAAAAGTTCGTTCATCTCCCGCCGTACATAACCTCCAAAATACTACGAAATTGGGAAAGGTCACTGCTACGTCCTATACGTAACGCAGACGTTTACTATATTATTTCACGTTTCAGCCGTTTATTCAACTCAATGATTCTACTAATAATATTATCATATTACTCAATAACCTTGGCTAGGGATTTTGCTATTTCTGGGCATTCTGGCTCATCAATTGGGTTCAGATCTCCTTGCACAATCTTTCCAGTCAATTGCTAGCTCTAATTTCACATCTCTTTCAAATCAAATCTCCCTTTACACAACAGAGGCAACAAGAGCTCTCCGTAATGTTTATGACGTCCTCCCACACCATATCCAGATCCTGAGCTCTGCCTCGAAGGAACATTGTGAGAGGATCTTCCTAGTCTTAGAGACCCTGATGGGAGGAAGAACAGCACTCTCCGCGATCAACTGCCATTCGGCACCTTGTCCTTAAGATCCCTGTAAAGCATCGGCATTTTAGATTGAAACGAATTAATCGGTATTTGTTAAGATTTTTCGTTAATCTTCTGTTTCTTAGTTTTGTCTTATGTCCTAATATTTATGGAGGCTCTCATATTCGGACCTACTACTTTTTCGGGATCATTTTGATGCTTGATAATATGGCGGAAAGTCTGCCTGTTTTCCTGGCTGAAATTTCAACGTCTATAACTCTTCTGATCATTTCGTCCTGTGATGGTCAACTCATAATATCACAATGCCATTATGTGTATTTTCGGTTATGGGTGCGATTTTGAAGTTTCTTTGAACATGGACTCTTTTCTTCCTCACAGTCAAGTCTCGTCTCTACCCCATCTTAACTTTGGTCGAGTTACTCCTTCGGACAATTTCAACATTTTCATGTCTGCTTAACCTTATAAATATTTTATGACATTGGGTTTTACCGTAGTTTTTTTTTATACTAGACTCTTATGGGTATTATTGTATGAGCAAAACGCACATAAAGGGACTGGAGGCTTGAAATTTTAAAAGAATATGTATAATGGGTTAACTTTGAAATGCGGCTTCAGAGCAGAATATTTTTTTATCCCGTGGACTATGACATCATCATAATATGGTGTGAATATTTCTTGAATAGAATGACGATATTTTTATTTAGCATTCTCATTCTTGGCAATAAGTACCTACTAGACAACAGAATGCTTAATCTCATATGGAAACTTTTTTTTCAAAGTCTCCTTTCAAAACCTCTATCTCTCTTGCCATATTTAAGGAGGTCTTCCGAGTGGTTGAGTTTCTTTTGGCTGACTATTATTTGGTACAACAATTCTTTATACATGTGTATGCAATTCCCTTCTTCACTTTTTACACAATCTGACAATATCTCCACCTCCAGGCTTGCATTGCGCACTCGTGCGTCTAGTTCGCCAGTATTTTAGATTTATTGTCACTGATGATCTGGAATGTATAGGGAATAATTTAAATATCTTTGGTAAATGCATGACAGCATTCGTCCTTGTGTGCAAAAAATTCATGCCGTGCAAGAAAAAATATTAAGTGGTCAAAGATTTTAAAACAAAGACCGATAAAAAACGAATAATAAAAAAATGAAGATTTTCATAACGTTGTGTCTGGAAGTGAAGTGGGTGGTTCGGGATAACGAGACAAGGCTGTTATTTGGCGCGGGGGGGTTTGGGGTGGGCTTAGAATTCACAACAATTTCGGCATTAGGTGCATTGCTCTCTAAGCTGCTTTAATAGACATGTCTACGGGGAATAACAAAGATTAGCTGTCTTTAAATTGATTCAATCTTGAGATTCAGACCTGTTAAACTTATTCTCGAACTAAACGTAAACGAAGCAAATTCTCAGAAATGAAGGACAATCAAAACACAGATTCAGTCAAAAACTTTTTGAACAATTAATGACTATACAACAACAATTATAGGTAAGTAATAATTATTATTCTAACGAATTCACTAATGATGTTCGATTTTTAAATGGTATGAGATAACCACTACGGGCTTACGACAGTCTTCTACTATTGTTTCGAAAAGCTTAGAATAATCAGTGATCATTTTATGTTAACAACCCCGGAAATTAAATCCCCGGAATTCCCAATCCATTGTTGCGGAGTGACAATCTGTTTCCTGCGACTTTTGCCTTTAATGCTCAGGGGAAAATCATTTTTTTCTGCTATGAGCAAATGAAGAGTAACATTAACATAATTTACGAACTTCCTAAGAGTTATCTTTATAAAAAATATAGTTGAAAAACAGCGGAATAGAAAGACCGCGAGTTACGATTGTAAAACACTGCTGTAATCCCTTTTTAAGTACCAGCACATAAAACACAAAATCATAATGATTTTATCATTTTATATATGCCATAAAATACTGCCATTAAAACCTTTTATAACAACCTTCATCCAAGATCAAACAAACACACGCCGTGCAGTCAACAAGCTCCTGAAATCATTCAAAATCGAGAGACCAAAACTCCTTAAATTATGCAATACAGCAACAATTCTACCAGTTATTTTTTTTACAAATCCTTTAAAATCAAGAAGACCTCCACTGGCAATCGGGAAATATTTGCACAAATTTAATGATAACATTAAGGAGGGTTGGGAAACTAGTTTTAAAGATACGTCAGCGTACTGCCTGCCCTGCATCACTGGATTCAACCAGCCCCGAAGAGTGTGGACAGACAGCAGAGTGTGACTCGACACCGCCTGCTCACCATTTTCAACTTTGTTTTGACAGTTGCAACGCGCAGATGATATTCATGCGCAGGCGCACTAGACAGTGTTGCCATTTTTCTTACATAAACCATAGAAATGCATCTATTTCAACCGAATCACTCAACAATCCGACGCGACGCGACGCCGGCGTCCGAATGCAACAACATTATTGTTAAAATTGCCGGTTGACTACCAGAGTTAAAAAAACTGTTACTGTTAACGTTTGGAACGTTAACAGTTTTGACGTTGAACGTTATTTATTTCGACTTAGCTCCCTGAATAGAGCTTCCTGGCCATGGTCCTATACTGCGGAGCGGAGAAACTAACTATATCCCATATTGTGTCCAATTGCAAACTCAGAGCATACGAGAGAAACCCTACTGACTTCATGTGCAGTTCCTCTTGGAATGCGTTTATGGGGCATTCAAGTTTTTGTCATCCCACATACGCATGCTGGTGAGACAATCAATCTCCATATATGCAGGTTTGGCCATGTTCAGCAGCCTTCAGTAAATCCATTGTAGTTTGATCAAAACAATAGTAAATGTATGTTTTGTCGGAGTCCCGGATTTGTACGCAAGTCGATCTTTTTGTGTGTCGCTACAAATCCAAACCATGTTAAAAAGACGAATGTGTAATTTTGTTTGTTTTTAACTATCACGCCGTGTCCATTAAAGGGTAGGCAAAAAGAACGGATAATAATAAGGGGATAATTTTTAACGCGCCGTTTTGTGACACAATGGCCACCTCAAGGGCGCAAAAAATCTCCACTCTTTTCTATTCAATCACAGATTTCCTTCAATTCTCTTGCTTCTGACTCTTTCTTGGAGAGGAATGGATGTATCCATCATTCTCAGCCGACCAAATCTTCTTACACATTTCCTTTCAGCCCTATAAATTTCTTTGTTATTCTGTTTGCATTTATTCTTTCCACATTCTTAAACCATCTTAGTATAAAAACCACTTTCTAAACCTAATATTACCATGTCCCACAGAGTCACAAAATAGATAGTTCACAATAAGACACAACATCAATTCCGAACGCCTCTATTAAAGAGTCATTACCGCTAGAAAATCCATACCGATGAAATACCATACAATCTCTCAAGTGAAAAAAAAGAAGACGTAAATGTGCCACGCGTATGGCTACCTGTATACTGTGTATGTTTTCAGTAGGTATATATATAGGCACCCTGTATATGAAACGACCTTGAGTTAGGTCATACCCTCATCTGCATCGTTGTACTCAAAGTGAAAACATTTTCCCTCTCATTCGCACAGAGGTATAAGTGTATACGTTTATCTCTTTCGTGAATGGAAACCCCACGGCATGTCCCCATACCACTGATCCCCATACCCATTTTACCCATTCCGCCCATAACATCCCCACACAATACACCTGTCACCACCCATTCTCGGCCATTAATGCTATGCGCAGTTCTTTACTGCACATTTTTTTCCGAGTTGGTAATACATTTCTTCTATACAATTAGTAGGTACATACTTAGATGGTTTATGATCGTAATTTATCTACTACTTCTATTTAAAAAAGTGCACATATGGTAAATCTTAGAAGAAAAAGTCTGAAAATAAATGTACTTGAAAATAATATTAATTATAATTATTAAAAAATAATGAAGAAAAAAAAACAAAAGGTTGGTTTGGAGGTGCCGGGCATCGATCCCGGTACCTCTCACATGCTAAGCGAGCGCTCTACCATCTGAGCTACACCCCCAGGTGAACTGAGCGTGATAAACTACATTCATAAAACTAGAGTAAAAATCACGATAATTAGATATGTTTGTTCTCAATAGATGGCTCTTTACACTATCGCGTGTAAACTTATTTAGAGGCAGGAAAGACGAGGCACAATAAAATATTGCGGATCTTATAAGTAAATGCAAAAATAAAATAATCATACCGGCAAAAAAAAACAATAGGATGATCTATGACAAAAAATATCCAAGAAAATAAATACCTATCTACTTATTTTAATAATAATTTAAAGGTAGGTATGTATGCGGTGTATATTAGGTATATTATTAAGTGCCTGGAAGACAAAACATACAAAAGTGGACAACGATGTTAGGAAAAAGATTGCCAAAAAAAAAGAGGAGTTGCAAATACTTGCTGATTGAAAGAAATTGCTGATAATAGATGGGCTAAAAGAACATCATATTATGAACAGGTCAAACAAGGCGGTAAACAAAGAATGCGACACAAAACTGTTAGAATTGATTTAGTAAGGGAGTGAGATGTCTATAAAATTGATAATTTCGTCCTTCTAATGCCCCTGGTCAATGCACCAAGCCAACCCAAACCAATCCCGTTCTCCTCACACCACACCAACAAGCCGAAGGTATTAAAAAACTTCCCACCCAAACCAAACGCCACCCTCCACTATCATTATACATTATTATCACTATTATTGTATTAATAACGTAAAAGTGGTGATTACGTTCAGATATTAAAGTTTCGGACAGTAAAAGTTGGTCAAAATTATTATACTTAGCCAAAATATTTTGACAAAGGTCTTAAATAATGTCTGATGAATTATGTGGACCTGGCCAATTAGTAAATAACAATCCTCAGGTTTCTTATTGATATCAACAGACATTGAAAGGTTAAAAAAGGGGATATTCAATAGAGCACAAAAAATAAATGGAACAGAAATGACGAAGTAAGAAAAAAAAATTAGACAGATTTTCTGGCTACGTAATAGCAGGGACTGAGATTATTATAGTTGAAATGCTTTTTGACTCTGCCCGAGATGGGTAAATAAAAGATACTTTGATGTTGGCGAGACCCAAAATTACACATGAAAAAGGAGAGGATGTTAAAAATAAAATAGAAGAAGCCGATGTAGCTGAAGAAGTGTTCTTATCAAAAGAAATTAGGTTAATAGTGAAAGTGGACGAAGAAGAAAATGACAAAAAGAGAAGGCCAACGATACGCGGTGTTCCCAAGCGGTCACCCATCCAAGTACTGACCGCGCCCAATGTTGCTTAACTTCGGTGATCGGACGAGAACCGGTGCATTCAACGTGGTATGATCGTTGGCGAGAGGAGGAAGAAGTATTCCTATTATAAACGAATGAGGTAACCAGTGAAGTTAGATGAAAAAGAAAATTATAAAAAAAGGAGGCCAACGATACGCGGTGTTCCCAAGCGGTCACCCATCCAAGTACTGACCGCGCCCAATGTTGCTTAACTTCGGTGATCGGACGAGAACCGGTGCATTCAACGTGGTATGATCGTTGGCGACAGAAGGAAGAAGTATTCCTAATATAAACGAATGAGGAAATTATCCAAAGGTACCCAAGCAACTTATTGATGGCCTCTACCTACTCCAGAAGAACCAAATCATGCATGAGCTTATGTGAAACATGGTTTAGGTAAAACCCTCAATTGGGGATCGAGAATGATGGAATTAATTAACGTTTATATTATAAGTAGCAAAAACATTTTATCACCAAATTTTGGAAACGACAGGATAGGCGGAAGCTTGAATCAACAGCTATGCTAGACTGCCTGAAAGGTAAAATATAGGTGCGAAAAACAAAACTTCCAGAAATCAAAAACAATTTTCTGCCAGATGGAGAAGTTTCATTGTCGTTGTTTAATGAACAGCTTTCAGTTTTCTCTACCAAAATTCCGTGCTCACTCTTCCATCAGTATCAGGCATCAGCCCATCTGGTTAAGTCACCATTAACAATTAAAGTAGTTAAGTAAGTCTTAAAATAAAATAAAAAATACACAGAAGATTTACTATCTTTCCTTACATTGCTTTGTTTTCTTCTTCGGTAATTTGCAGCTGTGCCATTCGCATCCTCCCAAAAATCAGCAGAAAATGAATTATAAAGAGTTGTTAATGAGCGGATTATTGAAAATATCTCTTGACATTAGTAAGGATGGTGATTTTCTTGAAATATACGGTTTTTTACTCCCTGCTCTTCACTAACCGTAAGTTTAATAGGGAGAGAAGTCAACATGTTTACAAAATTGTCCATCTGCCTTTTGAAATCATATTTTTTTTTGCAAAACGGACTATGTTGTAAGAAATACTATGACTTTCAGATTAATGTTTCAGGCAGACTGAATATATGAATATTTGATTTATATTGGGTTAATTTTACATAGATAAAACATTTTAGGTTGGTAAATACAAGTGTATGGATGAAATTAATGGCTTTTAAACAAAGAAAAAGCTATTATAACTCAAATAAATTGGTTTATGTATAGAAAGAAAAATTTTCAACCATTATATTATCTCTTCATGTTGAAAAATAAAAATGCTTGAAAGCGCCATCTCTGTAAGAAATCCTCAAACATTTTCCTGGAACGCTACATGTTGACCGTATTAAGGTTCGATGATAAATCTAAAGAGGAAGTTACAAAATGTTTTACTATGAAAATTTTATAAGTAAAGTGATTGCCAAAGTTGTTGTAGGTACTATCACAAAAATTTTCTTTTGGCATAGCTCCCTGAATCCCTTGGACGGCGGATGCTCCCTTTTTGCCATTTTTTTTGTCTTCACTGGTTACCTCATTCGTTTATAAAAGGAATACTTCTTCCTCCTCTCGCCAACGATCATACCACGTTGAATGCACCGGTTCTCGTCCGATCACCGAAGTTAAGCAACATTGGGCGCGGTCAGTACTTGGATGGGTGACCGCTTGGGAACACCGCGTATCGTTGGCCTCCTCTTTTTGTCATTTTCTTTTTCATCTATCTTCAGTGTTTACTTCATTCCATTTTTTGCAGTAGCTGTAAGTTTTTAATCTGATAATACAGTAGCTTTCAGGTACACAAAACTTACTTCCCAAATATTTTCAATTTGATGGAAGTTTTATGTCTTTAAATATCTCTGTGTGAGAGTATCACGTTCACGTTCCTTCATGCATATTATTTTTGGAGAAGTCTTTTATTGAGATGCATAATATTATTTAAACGTTCTGAGGACAAGTTTATTTGCAAGCATTTTACAAGCCTTCCATATCCCATATTATCGCCGGTATATTTTGCACATACGGCTGTTATACATAGGTTTCGCCATGTTCAGTAGACATCATCCATCGCAACCAATACCACCCCAGCACATTTTTTTGCACCTATTGCCACCTACGTGTTTCCATGAACAGATTTAATAATAGTTTTTCCCAACCAACAGTCCAAGATTTTATAGGCTCATTGATTTTCCTAAAACATTGGTTAAGATAGGTATTTTTAGTCTTCACACAATGGCCTATACCTATTGCTTTTGAATTGTATAGTGAACCTTCATGTATATTCCTACCTTTCATTTTTTATTTCTGTAATATTTTTAATACCTATTGCTTTCTATTTCTGCATGTCTTTTTTAGTCTATATATCATGGCCTACACCTACCCATTGCTTTTGCAATTATTTGTTATGTTTTCAGTAACTTTTTTATTATCTTTATACTTAATATCTTTTTGCTGTTTTGTAAAAGGCAATTAAAATTAAAAAAAAAAAAAACCGGTCTATAATCAGAAAGGATATATGATTGAAATTTGGTCTAGACTAGAAGATCTCCTTAATAATCTCTTAATTTTCATTGTATCACATTTGGATCCACATCTATCATATTATTTTGATGTAGGGAACTTCTGCTTTTCGTAATCATACTTTGAAAATGGCCATCCATATTCTTATATTTCACCAATTTTCTTTCTTTCATTTCTTTAATCAATTAGACATTTATCAAGCTTCCTATTCTTTCAATTGTCACTCACAATTTGACCTCCATATGACCAAAAGCTATTAGATCGCGTTGTTCCCGACACTAAGTGTAATTTCTAACGTCCCTCTTGGAATACGTTCGTGGGACACTGATTTATCAAATGGGAGATAGTTTGTGTAATCCCACATGCGCATGCTAGTGATTTTATCCATCCCCATTTGATATATGTAGTTTAAATTACACCTAATTCGGTCCTATATAGACTCCTCTAGGAATCTTGTTGAGGCACCAAAATAGTACCTCGACATTTTTTGAAATGATGTTTTAAAATCTGTAAAATTGCAATCTTTTTTTTTTCTAAGAAAATTTTACAAAGTACATTTATAGGAATTTGGATGGCAGTTCGGATTTTTATGAGCTAAAAATTCATTCAATTTTAAAGGGAGAAACGAAAGAGTTTGGTATTTACTCCTTTTTGAACGATTTTTTGGTGTTTAGGGTGGGACTGGCGTAAAAAACAAGTTTATCACTTGAATAAAAACATAAGACTAGAATGTTCGCTGGTAGTCTGCAAGTTCTTTAAAAAGTGTAGCCAGGGAATGAAAAAAAATTACATTTTATATTTGAAATTATTATGAAATAAAACATTATTGAGTAAAAAAAGTCATGTCTGTACCCCTGATGGGACTCGAACCCACAATCCCCGGCTTAGGAGGCCGATGCCTTATCCATTAGGCCACAGGGGCTGGCGGGCGAGGGGTGAAAAATAACGATCATATTCAAATAACAAAATCGTCAGAAATGGATTTATGTAAAAAAATATTCAAAACCTACCTACCCACATTATTAAATTTCAATTTAGTTTTTTTCATCGAAACAGAAATTCCTTGGATAAAAATAGTCCTTGTACAAGCGGCGAGGATTGCTTATTAAATTCTTCGTTAGATGGCACTCTACCTAAATATAATATTTTGTTGACTAATTTTATTTTATTTTTGAAACACGTGTTTTTGAATTTTAGGTAATATTATTTTTAGGTTCATATTGAAAGGTGGGTTAGCATTTTTTTACTATATTTAATATCAAAATTTTTCATTTTGATCAAAAATTTAATTACAACGAAATATATTTTAAACACGTGAATTAATTTATTTTTAGATTTACTTCGGGAAAATGTTAAGGAAGTTTAAAAAAATCTTTTATTTAGATAGATATAAGGTAAATTCGTTTAATGTGATGGTATAAAATAAATGGGTAATCACGAATAATAATTTTTGTATCTACGATGATAACATTTTGTTCGTATGTGATGCCCCCAGAGGAAAAATTGCATCGAAGTGGGATTTCACGGTAATGTGTACTTATTGAGTAATTCTCGCGACACTAGCGCCGGCCCGGATAGCTCAGTCGGTAGAGCATTGGACTTTTAATCCAAGGGTCCAGGGTTCAAGTCCCTGTTCGGGCGATTACTTTTTATGTTTTTTTTAGCTGAATTTTAAGCATATTTTTATTGTGTAAGTTTTTTTTTAATTATATTTTAATTTCTTCATATAAAACGTGAAATAACACTTTGTATGTACACAATAAACCTCATCTGTCTTATGGCCCACTGATTAGTTCTTGCTTGTTGTTGTTTCCATGTTGTCCAATATCAAACTTAAGAGAAAATATGCTCTGTTTCTAGCTAGATTCGGCTATATGTTCTTCTTCTTCAGCTTATCGCCGTCCACTCCTGGACGAAAGCCTCCTCCATGTTCCTCCATGTCGATCTCTCCTGCGCAGTCTGCATCCATAGCACCCCAGCGTGTCGCTCCAGGTCATCCCTCCATCTCATCTGTGGTCTTCCTACACTTCTTCTCGTGTCTCTCGGTCTCCAATTCAGCAGGCTATATGTTCATTTGGTGTAAATGCACCCTAAGAGCGTACAATAATGGAGGGAACAAAATAAAAAAAAATCTATACGCGAAGGAAAAACATTGTGACAATTTATACGAAAAGCGCGCGGAGGAGTATGAAATTGAAATTACGCACACTAATTATGATTAATTGATGATTAGATTTTTGCTTCTCTTCATATTGTTTTGACTTGCCTCAGTTGTCTCCAAATCATTTATTGTTTTGAAACTGCCGCCACAACTCTACTATATGATGTGTATGATTTTGAAGGCGTATGTAAATTGATAGCACTCCCGATACAGGTTATTGCCTAGTGGGGATGCTTACTTGAATTTTTCCATATTTGTATAATGACCGAACTTGTACTCATTTTAATGTCGATTTTGTCTTGCTTTGATGAATACATTATTATTACAAAGCATTTATTCATAATTATATTATTATTATAGTTTATATAGAGGAGTGGCGAATGCTAATATTTTTTTTAATTTATCTATGTATATAAAATAGATTAAATCAATTAAAAAAAACATTACAAACACTCCTGTAATGATTGAGTTGATAGAGGTGTAATAAATTAATACAGATTGCTTCGGCTATAATCCCGCCATTGCCACAATTGGTTTTTAATTTGTGCATAAATAATGTTACGTACTCACACTCAGTTTATTTGACATTGACGCATATATTCTTTTGTTTTTATGTGGTCAATTGATAATACATTAATATTGTTTGTCTGAGAATAAATTAATAGGTATTGTCTTTAATAATAATAGAAAAAACTATTACAAATCAACATTTCAAATTTGACGTATCTATGTCATTGTTTTTGAAAGAAAATAGTGAAATTGCGCTCGCTCAGTCTTTGAAATACATAGAAACCTTAATAATGTTCAAACTTATTATATAATTTATTTTATTTATTTATACTTTACTGTACATTGTTTACACATAAAAACTTAACATAACAAAGACATCACAGCTTACCCCAATATAAAGAAAAAGGAAAAATAAAGCTAAGAATACAAAAAAAGAAAATAAACTCAAAAAAAAAAAAAAAATAAGGAAAAGGAGGTGGATGGGGTGGTAGAGAGGGAAGATAGATGGGATTTTAGGACACAGAGACTGTATTTGAGGAGATCATCATCTCTTCAACAGCTCGCTTGAACGACGCCAGACTTTGGGCCAGTCTAAGGTTCGATGGGAGATTATTCCAGCAACGAGCACCCTGAACTGCAAAATTAAATTAAGTTAAGGTCGAACTTCGAGCTCTGGTCGACCACAAGTTAGTTATAGATCTGACATTATAACGCTAAAATAATATAATATGAGATAGCGCACTAAACGGTATAAAAATCATTATAAGTAGCTGCTTTTTTTCTCTAGTTGCCTTGTACATAATGTTCAATTAATGCATTTGTGATAAGTATGTAGGTATTCAATTTCTTATCTTATCAAACATGGAATTTTCTGTCCGTTGCTACATAAAGTAGTATTTCCACTCATAACTCAAGGAAATACGAATAAAGCTATCAACAATAAAACGAAATAGATTATTAATAAACTAGCTGACCCACCCGTCGAACTTCGACCTAATCCAGAATAAAAAAATAATTTTGACTTATTGCATGAATTAAATACAGTTTATGACATAAAAACTGAATTAAATTTAGCTAATAATTTATTTCATTATGTAGGTAATAACTATTATTGTTGATTCGGATGCGGGATAATGTTTTATGGGTCATAAGTTTGTAATCAAAACAATAAATTCCTCTATAGACGTGTAATTTTTAAAAAAAATCTAAGAGATGGCGGTGTAGTAGGAAATAAATCACATTGTGTTACACGTTATGTTATTATATATTGTTGTTGAAAGAATAGACATCCATAAAACCAGATTTTACCGAATTATTATGGTATAATTAATCGTTTTTTTATAGTCACTTCTGTGGGGCATGTACGAGTTTAATCGAAAGCTAATTGCACGCAAATAAGCGCTTATTAGCGTGCAAATAGTGTTCTTAAATAAAACGATCGAATCATTCGATCATTTTAGTATAAACATTTTTCGAAACTCTTTCGACGATCGTTTCGATATTCGATCATCGAAAACTTATACTAGAGCTACCGTACAACTAGATACTCCATACGTAGAAGTTAGAACTCTTGCTTGATGGATCTTCTTTATCTGTAATTCAAGAGGTGGGGTTGGCCTCCTGCGAGGTCGATTCCCAGCTATCCTTCCATCTTTTTGGTGGTCTGCCCGGAAGGCGTCTTCCATGGGGTTGGCCATGCAATGCCATGTGAGGGAGTCTGGTTGAGTCCATTCTTCATGCACATGTGAGGACATGTACATACCAGAATCTTCTCCGTTGCCTTCCCCCCCTATGTCCTCGACCTCGCATATTTCCCGTACCCTCGTATTTCTGACTCTTATCTCTGAGGGTCTCCCCGGCTATGCTCCTGAGAGTTTTGCTTGATGGATGCGGCTGTCAAATTCGCTCCTAGACCGGCCGTCCCGTATTATATTACTTCGAACGTTGTAAAAGTAAAGTGATCACAATAAGCCAACATCCGAATTAACAGTAGAAGACGGTCGTAAGCCAGTGGTGGTTTGTTCAAACCATTTTAAATCGAACAGTATTAGTGAATTGTCAGAGTTGATATATTATATTAATTAAGATCTACTCCTTAAAATGGACACAAGAAGACTAGACAAACCTCTTAGTTAAAATTGTTAATCAAACAAAATAAAAAAAAAACATGGCAACAGTAGAAGCGAGACCATCTTATTTGCTGTCTCTCTCATTCACATTGAAAGAGACAGCAATTACGGGAACCTCGGTAGAAGACGGTTGAAAGTAAGACTTTAGTGGTCTTATTTACCATTAGAAATTCGAACGTGATTAGTGTATTGTTAATATGTTTGTTTCTCCAATTCCAAATGCGTATGTTTGTTTCTCCAATTCAAAATGGGTATGTTTACTTGTCCAATTCAAAATGGGTATGTTTACTTGTCCAATTCAAAATGGGTATGTTTGCTTCTCCAATTCAAAATGGGTATGTTTACTTGTCCAATTCAAAATGGGTATGTTTACTTGTCCAATTCAAAATGGGTATGTTTACTTGTCCAATTCAAAATGGGTATGTTTGCTTCTCCAATTCAAATCTCGATTTCCTTGTGTTTATTTGCATTTTTATCGAAATTACAACATCGATATTTCGATAAAGACTTTCTTCAGTTAAAGTATCTGATAAGACGAGGATCAGTAGAGCACAAGAACAGATAAATTTCGAACCTGCGTCATCCGGGGTCATTGCCCCTTCGCTGCGATGATATTGAGATGTCCTTCATATACAAAAAGCTAATGTCAAATAAGTATTATTATCAGTTTTTTTTTTTCATTAATTTTAGATTAAACGACGTGTAATTCGTCGAAATACCGAATTACGACGATAATTATCATCTGAGGGACACGCGATTTGTGATAAATTATTATTACAATTGACTCTGATAACAAAAAAAAAAAAACAATATGAAATTAGATTTGACGAATAACATAATTCGTTATATTGTACTTATTTGTAACGAAGTTACATTATAACTAAGTATATTGTAACACATTATAAAAAAAATATAAAAAATAATATTATAAAAACAATATTTAAAAAAAAGCTAAGAATATTTCACACACAAGCTTAAAAAATATATCAAATTTAGCGTGTCATTTTATCCAACGCCATCTATGTAATGAATTCGTTAGTAAGCATCCATGCAATACCTTTAATAAAATAAATAGGTGTTAATTAAAAGAGTGTAGACCTGTAAAATATGTTCGCTATGACCCTAAACCATCATCGTATTATTCGTATTATTCAAAAGTCTTGAAATGCTCTGCATAAAATTGCTTGCTTTTCATGGATACAGCGATGACATTTTATACATAAGTACTCTATTTGATAAGTTTTTTTTTTACTTTATAGTCGATATTATGACGTGTTAAACATTCTTGATGTTGTTACTTGACCTTATGTTAAATTTAATAATCAGTTATTATACTAAGCGGGATCAAGCGCAGTGGGTACTAGTATTTTAACATCACAATTATTCACTCCTTGATTTTATGTATTATTTTTTAACTATCTTACTATGTTTTTTTCTCAATTTCCAATTCTCGATATCAATAACGAAAGACTGTATTTTTTATAATTTTAAGCACTCAGTTTTCCGTTTTAACCGATAGAGAGCGCATACAATAATTGATTTTAAAATAACAATTTTACGAATGTTTATTCTGTTTTATGAATAATATTGCATTTAAATCAACTCTATGTAAATTTAAAATACATTTTTATTTCTGCATACACGTTAGCTTTGTATTACATATTTATTTCTCGGTGACTGAAAAATCAATGGTTATAACGAATACCTTACCAACCTTTGATTTACTTTTATTTATAAGTACTGCTTAATTAATATTTTTGGTGTTTACCGTGTAGTAATTCATAATATGAATGAAAAAGCACTTGTCTTATACTACACAAATTATTTATTGCAGAGACGCGTTTCGTCCTGTAAGAGATCGAAAATGTCCTAACAGGACGAAACGCGTCTCTGCAATAAATAATTTGTGTAATATAAGACAAGTGTTTTTTCATTCATACTATAAGTACTGCATTATTTTTTATATAAAATTATGTAAAATGTATACAAATAAACTAATTATTATAAAAACAGTACAAGAGTTAATTCTGAAAAAATCTTTGCTGAAAGATGGCTGGCAACCAGCAATTCAAGCACCCACATATTTATTATATAGGATAAAAGCTAAGGAAAAGAATACATGTTACTAATGTTACTTTCCACTTTTCAATCTCTCTGTCACACCATTATACTTTCATAATAATCAGACTCCCATGCTAGGGATCCATTCTTATTTGTTGTATCATACCACAAGTTATGAGGTACTGTGCCCTTATTCTCGTAGCGGTCTTAATACGCTCTTATCTTGATTGACAATCATGAAATGGCGGCTTGGTATTCACAAAACAAGATATCTAGTAGATATCTTAATAATTCGTTATGTTTGAAATATCAGTATAAAAATGATCCAGTTCAAGATAGGATTTAAGATTAGATTCCGATAGTTTTGTGAATGCGACTGCTTGCGATCGTGTCTTAATCTTATCGTTAAGTGATTTTTAAAAACGATTGATTACGAGAATTGCCCTACAGTAGGGCCGAGGAAACCAAATCAGGCACCCGGCTATGCTATTAACTATCGTGGAAAAATGATTAAGGGCAAAAATCAGAGCCCGCCCTAGAGATAACTTTATTGGTGATCGAAGACATGCGCTGAAGGACCTACCGGGAACTGAAGAGGCTGGTGACAGAGAGAAGTGGAGAAGCGAAGCATTATGCTTGGTGTGGCTTGGGGTTGTAGTAATCCTGGAAGACAGTTAGAACAATCCTGCAGATGCAGAAGCTAAACTGCAGATGTTGAGGAAAATGGGAGAAATTTTCGAGTGCTTGTTTTAAAAAAAAAATCTAATAAATTATGCATTCGACGGATTTGAAAAATACATAAGGAGAAGCGCTTGGTCATATTTTATGCAAGTGCTTTTGGAGATGATTCTAAATTCAATTATCTTCCGTCTCTTTTTGCTAGCACTTTGAAGAACATCCACCATCTTAGTTTTGATATCTTGTATAATGCAGGTGTTGCCACAAGGGAAAAATAAATTCACTTGCATTTGATAAGTAACGTATTCGTCAATCAGGGCTGCCAAATAACGGATCTTATTATACCCTTCATATTTATAAAGTTTTCTAATTATTGTTAAGGTGAAAACAAAGTTTCTCCTGTCTAACATCATTCATGGTATAGCGCGCCTTCTACCACTTTTCCTTTCAGCCTTAATTTTTATAATCCTACTTGCTTCAACAGGTCAAAACCATCACAAGAAATTACCAGTATCTTTGTAGTAACACAGACTTCCATTTCACATTCCTTTCTAATATTTTCATTACTTTCCATGTCCAACAGAGCTCATATCTCTTTAGCATTTATAAAACATTCTTCTATTTTTGTACATGTCCACGTTTCACATCTATACATAATTGATAGTAACAGAATTGCGTTACGCGCTAGTTTTTTTAGCTTGCAGTTAGACGTTAATGTTTCTGTGCAACGCTCACGTTCCTCCCTACTGAACGTTCTCGAATCTCGACCACTTGCTCAAGACATTTTCTACGGTTATTTCACAATTATTCGTTCTTGCTTACCCTTTCAAAGACTAAAAACTTTGTTTTTGTTGACATTCTTTTTTCAAATCGTTTTTTGTACGATTTTCAAACATACTTGACACACGACTGCAGTTTCAAGACATTTCCATTAAAGTTTTAATATTATGTTGCATCTACATGCCAAAGAGGTATTTTTTTAAATGTTTGCTGATTTCAACTTTGATGTTTTCTGTAGCTTTATGTTGTTTTAATTATTGTATTCGACATACAATCGATATTGTATATTAATATATTATCTTAGTATTTTTTGTTAAATTCTGTTAAAGGCAAAGTGTTGCCGTGTACTCACTAATAAATAAATAACTTTTTTTTAAATAAACAAATATACATAATCAAACAAAAAAATACAATAATGAGACTTAATTACAGAATACATAAACATAAATCCATTATTTAAAAACTGACTACAATGACTTTTGGCAGCCCTAAACGACAGTCTCCTGTGTAAGGGCGAAATTTCAAAATAATAAAGTAAAAATGTATGTTCGAAAATACTCGTATGTTACGGTAAGGAGTAATGGCACGGTGAAGCGAGGGCAACGATATTAATGACTAGAGATTTTCTATTTAGTACTATGATTTATGGCGTTTCTACTTCGGCGCGTTGTTTTTTTTTTTCATTTGTCAAACATCACAAAAAGAGCTCATGGAAATGTTCAATCCTAAAATAATGGTTATGGTGTCCCGTAGGTTTGCATAAGATAATAAAAATTTAATTCCTAACCTAAAAGATGAGACATTAACAAAAATGGATATATTCATATCCTGGCGCCAAATACATGACAGCAGTCCTAGTCTTCAAATTCGGTTGCTCTCTTTTGTTCTCAATAATTTCCAACTTTTATCTCTATATTTTATTAACTATTAAATGTCTACTTGTTGTTTATATAAGAATTTTCGGCATGTTGAACATGTCGGGAATTCTCATGATTGGGAGTTTCGGAGACTTAAACATAACCATCTAATGGCGAATGTTGTTAAGGTAAAGTGATCACACTAAGCTAGTCTTCGAAATAACAGTAGAAGACGGTCGCAAGCCCGTAGTGGTTTGTTCCATTTAAAAATCGAACATGATGAATTTTTGGAGTCATTAGTTGTTTTGTTGCATATTCGATATACCTAACCACCTGACCAAAGCCAAGGTACAAAAAGTCTCAGCTCTCGAAATGAAGTGCCTCAGGAGAATTCTGGTCGTAAGATGGTACCACCGCATCACGAACGACGCTATACGCCGGCGCACCCAGCGTGAGCCCATCACATCTACTATTATGGGGAGGAGATGGGCGTGGCTGGGACATGTGTTAAGGATGCCGAATGGCAGTTGGCCGAGGAGAGCGCTGTTCTTCCTCCCATTAGGGTCCCGAAGACGACGAAGACCCTCTCATACTGTGTTCCGCTCCTTCGAAGCAGAGTTGAGGAATTTGGACATGGTGTGGGTGGAGGTTATAAACATTGCGCACGACCGAGCGCAATGGAGAGAACTTGTTGCCTTCCTATGCCCCTAAGTGGGGCGTAAAGGATACCTAAGGTTTGGTTTTGGATACCTAACACTGAATCGCCGGCTGGTAGATGATGTGCATGATTTCAAATATCTCGGTGCCATGAAAAGGGAGCTTTCCATCCGCTTGGCATTGATTGGAGCAGCGTTTAGTAAACTTGGGAGTTGTGGAGGTCGAATGCGTTCAGCACAAAGGCAAAGGTCCAATTTCATACTGCTACTATAGTAGAATAGGCAAAATACAAGCAGCAAACCATATAACATGGTTGTATTGGTTTTGTATCTCAAGTACAAGTAACCAAAAACGTATATGTACCTACGCATAGATTTAGAGCATAATATCAAAATTTTCAATAGTTTCTGGCGAATCTTCTTAACAATTATCAAAAGTGCTTATTCACTAAGGGTGCATTTATCAATGTTTAGTTTGAGGGATGTGTCTGATTTATAATATATTATGACGAAAGCTGCATAGTATGTATAGTTCACCAGCTATGTTCAGACTAAGGGCCGAAATTATAAAGACTGGATCATATTTTCGTCAGTAAATGTCAAAGTTACCAACGAAAGGCGACTCGTTAGTAAAGTTTACCAACGACCATATTATAAACCAAAATTAACTATCCGTATATTTGTTTATGGTTTTCGAAAGCTTCTATGGAATTTTACCGACTCTTATGTCAAAACCATGTCAAAACAAACGAAATCAGTAAAAAAACCGCGCAAAAGCGTTGTAATTTGGTGTGCGTAATTTGTGTTGTTTATCTTTTATAATATTTTGTAAGTGAAATCAATTTTGTGAGACAGGACTCTTTATTTTAATCATAAGTGAAATTAACTTTGTGAGACAGGATTGATTTTTTTGTTTTAGCAAAATAGGATATTGTATTTTATTCATTTTTTTATAACTATTCTCTTGGTGTTGAAATAGTTGATCCAAACTTTAAAAACACCCCTTCTTCATCAGAAGAATTGAATGAAACTCTGTTAATAAAGGCATCACTATCACTGCTGGAAAACATTTTAAAATAGCAAAACAACGCGCAACAAAAACACCACAAAATACGCACAACGAATTTAAAAGTATGAAATGACAGCCTGACAGCCACGGCCTATTGCTATTTCTTTCTCTCTTTGGCGAAATAGTGAGACGGCAATGAAGTTACTGTCGCTTAATCGGTGGTCTGGCCGTCAGTTAAAGCCGATGGTAACATTTTACCGAAATATTACTAACGGATGTTTATAATTCTGAAAAACGAGTAGTTATATCAAATTTTGGACCAATTTTTTGTAACTTAAACTAACGGACTTTTATAATTTCGGCCCTAAAGGTGAGTTTAGAATCAACCCTTCATCAAAATCTGCGAATTAAGCAATTTGAAAAAATGCGAGGGTAAATCTGGGGTAAATTGACATAACAAAGTCAGGCTTGCCAAAATGATTGACGAAGGCGTCCTTTCAGGTTAGCCAATCGGTAAGAAGTCAGCATTTTCACTTTTTCTCCGCCTTTCTAGGTTTCCTAAAAAAGAACTCAGAGTTTTCCTACGTGTTTTTTCACATGAAATTTCTACCCGGCTGTCTCAGATTGGACGGGACCGGTTGACTGGAAAAAAATTCCTCAGGTATTAAGTTCCGCCGGCTATACTGACACCTATGTATATAAAAGTGTACATTTATTTATTCAGACAATTTAGGGCCTGTATACATCTGAACACTAGCGGTAACGTAACCAATGCAACGTATCAAATTTTCATAACGCATTTGCCTTGGCTATCGTTGACCCCAATTCAGACATGATCTGTATCACTAGTATAAGTTTATATCGAAATATCGAAACGATGATCGAAAGAGTTTCGAAAAATTTCCATACAAAAATGATCGAATGGTTCGATCGTTTGATTTTCGAACACTAATAGCACGCTAATAAGCGCTTATTAGCTTTCAATTAAACTCGTACTAGCCCCACTGGTCCAGCCATCGCATTGGAGCTCTCCCTCGTCCTCTTCTGCCCTCGACTTTGCCAACCATTTTTAATTTTTCAAAGCTGCTGAAGTCTCGGTTAGCGAAGTGCCTGAAGAATCGGAGAACCCATCCGACACAGAGAGCCGTGAGTTTTTCAACGACCCCAATCTCATTCAATATGGATAAATTAAACCCCTTGCAGTCCAAGATATTCAGACCATACCTCCAGCCCCTTTTTTCAATCCTCCACACCCTCACAAAAGTATTAATATCCCCGTTAAAGACATAGAGAATATTTTTATTTATTAGCAATATATTTATCATTTGGCAACCCCACCTGTCATGTGTGGTGGGGAAACTACGAATTAATGTTGCATTTTTATATGTATATTAATTTCAGTGTCAAATAAAACTTGTACTTGACTAGAAGCATCGCTGTGTTTTTTAATCTTCATAAAATTCCAACATGGTCCTTCGAGCCGGATATGAACCAGCGACCTATGGATAAAATCCCAACAGTCCCTAACTACAATTTAAATAAAGATTTATTAAAAAAAGGCAACGTGTGAACGGTCTACCTACATGCTGCATGCTGCAATCATAACGATCTGCATGCTCTATTATTACTTATTTGCAAGAGATTGATGGAAGAAAGATTAGTTGGCAGAAACCACCGCTCTTTGATGCTAGCCACGCTTCTCGACCACATCACAATTTAATTAATGACATCGTAGGAGGAAGCCTCGCCCTTCAGCTGTTGAATGTTTTTTGTTCTTCTTCCATCCCACCTCGTCTGTTTCCTCCTTTACAGCAGAGATTGTTTGATTAAATATTTTCAGCAGACCTCTAATCCCTTGTATCAGCTATGAACTTAACAGGTTAGTATTAACAATACCTTAGTAAAGGATTTGAGAATAGTAGGAAAGAATATGATCTAAATATTAATACGCGAAGGAAAAACTTTCTGACTATTTTTACGAAAAATGCGCGGAATGAAGTGTATTAAATTTCGCACACTTTTAGTTTATATAGAGGGGGGGGTGAATGCTAATATTTTCTTAAAATTATGCATAAAAATATATATTAAAACAATAAAAAAAACATTACAAACACTACTGTAATGTTATGTATCCAAAATATTCATGTAGGTAAAAAAACCGAGTCAACCGGAAAATGAATTTAGGACCACTCAATGGCGCACCATACTATGAGGCAACATTTTCAATTTTCAAGGCATTTTTCTTCCCGCCTTGCAGTGTGTCCGAAGATTGGTAGAGACTGTCTTGAGTTTTTCAAAGAGCCCAATCACACATACTCGGAGTTCCAGCTACATGCCCAAGATCTCGAAGATAATGTCTCCAGCTCTTAATGTTGAGATTACGCAACCTTCGAATTTCAGTTTCTGGACAGATGCAGAGAAATACATCGTCAAGGAAAGCTGTTGACGAAGAAAAGTAGAACTCCTCATCCCATTTTTAACACCGCATTGAAGGCTTAAGACAAAGGACGTAATTTGGAAAAAAAAACTGAAAACAATAATGAACAATTTTTATTGTCTTTTGCTAAAAAAGCTGACAATTGCTGTTAATTGACGAAAAGAACCTTCAATAATTGAATTAATAAAAGAGCGGCCTTTCGTAGCTTCATACGAAAAAATCAATTTGATTTTCTTGTAAGCCGCAGCAGACCTTGAATCAATACTTTTTTGTTATTTTTTCCCTTTATCTATAAATTCAATTAAGTCTCGACAGTTTTTCGAAAAAAAAATATCTCGTTTTTATAATAATACTAGCTTTCCCGACAGACGTTCTCCTGTAGTCCGTACTATGAATATTGATTTCGAATCTGTAGTTTATATCAAAATACGTGCTTGAATGTTATAAAAAATTCTAAAAGCTCGAAAAAAATTTCTTAAAAAATCTGCGTATTACCTTATTCGAATGTCAATGATTGTCAGAGGTAAACAATAATTTTGTTGTTAAAGAATTTTTCATTGATGGCGTTGGTGTCGCAGCAAATCCGTTCCATACTAACTTTAATAATATGTCTATGCATATTTTTTTTAAATTTTATTAGTAATTATGTTATCCGGAGCGGAGAAGAATCCAATAAATCAAACATTTGAAGAATATGTTCAGTTGATCTCGAGTTATAAGTGTTCGCACTAACCCGACTTTCTTTTATATTATAAGATTGAGCTAAATATTTCGAATTACTTTGTTATTGTTAAAGAAAATAATAACGGCGGGTGGACATATTTGTATTGTGAATGACGTTTAAAATAAAATGGCGTCTTGAGAAGTTATTAACTTTCCCGCGCATATTGTAATATTATTTTCTATTGTTGTGTTTTTAATTAAAATGCATTTTCAAGGCGAAGGAAATTTCTTTAATATTGTTTTAAAAGACGTATGTAAAATTGCATATCTAAAGTAAAAAAAAAATATACAGTTTTGTTTACTGTGACAATCAATCAACACTCCCTTTTACACCCCACTCAGGAGCATAGAGAGGCAATAAGTGCTCTCCATTGCGCTCGATCTTGCGCAATGTTTATGACCTCCTCCTACACCATATCCAAATCCCTCAGCTCTGCTTCGAACGAGCGGAACACGGTATGAGAGGGTCTTCCTTGTCTTCGGGACCCTGATGGGAGGAAGAACAGCGCTCTCTTCGGCCAACTGTCTATCGGCATCCTTAACACATGCCCCAGCCAAGTCCATGACAACACAGATTATTTTAAATGGCACGACAATGGGACTTTTGACATCTTTCACAAAAAAACAAAGCATGTGTTGTGGAAGAGGAAGAAAATCGGCACCGGCACGAAGAAAGTTGACGACTGAACAACCATCAACTTATACCAATACTTACAAAATTTATTTAGCTATTATACCTCTAGCTTCCTGATAGAGCGCTTAAAGTGCTGTTTACTTATGTATAATTAAGATTACTCTTGCCAAATCAAATCTAGCTTAAAAAATCTTTTGTTTATTTGGGCACTTTGTCCGGCATCTGTACTTTGTATTTCGTTGGACCAAAGAAAACATATTTATCTTAAAAAAAAATGTTTTTCTCATTAGGTTTCTAAATTACCGTTTCCAAATTCCAATATATTAGCAGAAAGCGCAATACGTCTCAAGGACGTGAACCTTGGTATATGTATCTGAAAGCACGAGGGTGGGTTCGGGCGCTGCTGCAATAAAACCTAGACAAGTTTTTACTTAAATTACATTAGTGCAAGTGGCGGTAATTTATCTTGGGTGAAACTTAGAAAATCTTTTCATACGATCATGACACTGCTTAAGGAGAGCGTTTAGGGAGGCCGAATGGCGAATGGAATCATCCAACTTTTTATAACCGACAGACTTGTTTGGACTATTCACTCGAAATTTCTACTCAGACTCAATCGAACTAATGAGAGTTTAATCGAAAGCTAATTGCACGTTAATAAGCGCTTATTAGTGTGCAAAAAGCATTCTAACAAAAAATAACAATTAAAGCTTTATTGCCAAAGTAAATTATTATATTTTTGATATAACCATTTAAAAGTACCCCCTATTCGGATTTTAGAACGTTCTTATTAAGAACGTTCCAAATGATTTAGAATTAAGTTCACTCGAACTAAAATTCGTATTCGGAATTATGCCGTGTTCTAAAAACCAATATTAGTTCTCCATAAATATTTTTTTTTGAATTTTAATTGTCTATGGATCGAGCATGCGCCTTATTGGTTGATGCTGACAAGCGGACAGCCAATCGGAGAAGACAAATTCAAACCAACTCCATGTTCCAAGCAAGTTCCAAGTAACATGGTCGCCGGAAACTGCCGAACCAACCCGAAGTGTAACGAAGACGACTGTATGATTGCATTGGTGTTCAATGATAATAATTTTTGATGCTATTATTTGTATTATTTATAATAAATTGGGGGGAAATGCTTAATATTTTTAAAAAAAATAAACTTGTTTTATAATTATTTGGTTAAAAAAAACGAAGACCACCAAGAAGATCCTTGGATTGTCCAAGTCCGGGAAGGTTGTTCCACTGTTCTTCTCTTCCTTCTTATCTCTTCTTGGAAGAATATGTTACTTAGACCGCAAAAAGGTTCTGGTCCAAAATTCTTTATTACCTTACACGTCCTGAAGAGGTTGCCAGAGAAAACAGACCTAGAATACATTTTTTTTCGAGAAATAGTCTTCGAGGATGGCATTAGCGTCGGATCGATTAAATTTGAGGTAGGAGGCAGAAATCCTGGCTGCATAACATAAGGGATTGTATAGGAGTATTCCGGCGTGCATAGAACAGAGGGAGCAGATCAACGACATCAAGCTCCTACCAGGACACTTGTATTGAAGAAGAAGAATTAGAGAGTAAGCTATGAATATCTATAATATAAAAGAAAGTCGGGTTAGTGCGAACATTTATATCTCGAATTTGACAGAACAGATTCTTCTGATGTTTGATTTATTGGATTCTTCTCCGCTCCGAATAACAGAATAAGTCAAAAGGTTGAAAAATCCATAAGAAATAATATTAAATTTAGTATGGAACGGGTTTACTGACAACAACGCTATTTGTGAAAAACTCCATACCAACACAATTTTTATTTATTTGAAAACCATTGAGTTTCAAAACATTGGTAGTTGGTACGCAGACTTTTTATTGAATTTCTTTCAAGCTTTCAGTAATATTTTTTTAACATTCAAACATAATATTTTAAACATATTTTTGTATAAATTATAAATTCGAAATCATTATTCATAGTAAGGACTACAGGACAACGACTGTCGGGAAAGCTAGTTAAAATCACTTTGTCTAAAAGTATAGACAGATGACTGTAGCTCTATTATAAGTTTCCGTGACATTTAAGTTAGCGTGAAATATCTAAATTTTGTAAGGAAACGTGTATAGCGCCCCTAATGAATAATTTGGAAAGCTCCGCAGTTGCGTGAGTATTATTTGGAATAGGGGTATGTCAGGTCTGAGGGGAGTACTAAAAACTGGTAAGAAGTAAAAATAAATATGAGAGAGAAAAAAACAATATATCAAAATTCGATGTAAAAACAATTTACATCACTATTCCAGGATGATAATATTATTAATAGCAGCGAGTTTCCTTTGTACAAGTAATAATATGTGTATCTGTACTTCGGTACACAACACATTTACTGTATCGAGACACGAGGTACGATTGTACCAGTACAAATGTACTGACATTTATTATTTCCACTCTACAGAACGTGTTCGCTTATAACGGGTTCGCTTTACGCTTTTTGAAATTTCAAGGTAACAAAGCTTTGGAAATTCGTTTCTCTCGTTTATTTCTTATGAATTATTTGTAATGTAACAGATATTCATTTATATAGCAAGACATTATTAGCTGCGAATATACTCCTGGCCTTGCGATAATTATTATTGACAGATCTGTAATGATTGCGTATGGCTTCCAAATTGAATGTTTAATGCACTCACACGTACACGGAATTGCTACAAAAGACTTCAAATTGCAGAAATGTGAATTTTTAAGTAGTCAACGGTATTACAACTCCATTATGTAAATGCGAACCATGCGAATAAACGGTCAGATTCACACGTATGCATCCTTCAAAGGGACGCCGAATGGCGAATACTCCCAGGTCGACCCCCAAAAGGGCAGAGAGATAACGGGCAGTCAACATCACAGGAGGGACATCACAGCAGTACGAACAGATCCCCAGGATCTTCTTCTCAGCCTATACCCACCCATTCCAGGCCTTCTCCATCTCTTTCCAGACAACTCTATCTTGGGCACTCTGGAACCAGTTGACCCCAACGTGCTTACGAGGTCGTCCCTCCACTGTAGTGGTGGTTTACCAACGCTCCTGGTAGTCATTCTGGGTCTCCAGGTTTTGACCCTGTTCGGCCGTTTTTCTTCCTGGTCTCTTGCCATATGACCTGCCCTGTGCCCAGTGTCATGGACTGTCTTTTGTTTTCTGCCATATCGCTTCGTTCCCCTCTCTATCTCTCAGGGTGATAGCTAGCATGGGTCTTTGGGTTACATATATCTTTCAATGGCTCGTTTTGCTCAGTTTCATTGTTCCTAGGCCATATATTGCAACCGGTAGTATGCACTCTAAGGAAATATCTTGTTTATATACTCGCGGATTATTGATGACTGTATTTTTCCTAGTAACATAGGTAATCAAACCAATGTATTGGGAAACAATCTCAACAGACAATGAGTCTATCAGATCTTGGACAACAGAGCTGAGGGCTTACAACCTCCTAGGCCAGGTTAAAAGCGCTTTCTACTCCTCGGAAACATTCGCTGTTCTCTGTTGCCAATTGTCATTTCGTTGAAACTTGTATATATACAGTGAGTGGGGGAAATATTTCTCTAAGGAAGAAAATAAAGAAGATTGATAAAAAGCGTAGGAAGACGTACACAGGTAGATTAAGAACATATATGTGATATCGCCAATAAAGATTAGATAAGATAAAAAAAACTCGTATGAATGGTAGGTTCTTATTGGCAATTTTCGGCCACTTTAGCAATATAGTCCAGTGGTGTTTTGATAAACACTATTGGCCTATTTTATGTATACCTAGTAGAAGGCAGAAATTCATTTTAGAGATTTTTTTTTATTTTTTCTTTTTGTAAAATAAACAATTAAATTTTTGGATTTTAAAAATATAAAGGAATAATCTCTATTTTTTAAAATAAACAATATATTTTGAAATATAATATATTAGAATTAGACTATCTCACAGCAGTCACAAGGAACTTAACACGTAAGTAGAGGGCAAAATTCAAGAACTCAAAATCTATGCGCTCACAAATACACTTTTGACTCTTTCACATAAAGCTACTTAAAGTTTGTGTCGTGAAATAGGAAGATGGTGGGCACCTGGAATCGAACCCACGACTTCCGTACGAAACCTTACGAAAACTGGCAACGTAACCGCTGGGCTACCGACCACTCATAAATACAAACAACCACTTCACATATCCCACTATAAACCCATTGTCAAACGAATGAAAAAGAGGCGTGCCAAATTTCACATACGACTTTATTGTTCCAGAGAGGGTTAAACGAATATGCTTATTATGGGGTCGAGTGTATTTTTGGTGCCGTATCGCGTGTAATGTTGGAAGTGCTGCTTCCACAGAACTAAGATTGTCTCGTCACGATGACGGTGGTGATTCCGTGCAACTGTGTGTTTATGTCCCAACTTCTCAGCACAAGCACTTAATCCATTATTTTGATTTGTCTGCAATATGCAATATGCAAATTACCACACAACTTTTATCATTGCTAATTTTCGTGCTAACACATTCGTAGGAGAAGACCGCTAAAAGCTTTCTAGTTAGTTTGTTTATAGCATTTTTCGAATGATTGTAGAACATTGGGCGTCCCAAAGATGGTCAAGCTTAGTGAAAAGAGAGGGTGTGGATCAATCAACTGATGAAGTGACAGAGACCCTAAAACAACAAAACGCATTTCTCACGTATTTTTCGGCCAGTAATCATTGAAGTGAGTCCATCACTTCTACCATTATGGGGAGGAGATGGACATGGCTGGGACATATGTTAAGGATCCCGAATGACAGTTGGCCGAGAGGAGCGCTGTTCTTCCTCCTATCAGGGTCCCGAAGACGAGGAAGTCTCTCTCATACTGTGTTCCGCTCCTTCTTGGAGGATGTAATTTGGACATGGTGTGGGAGGAGGTCATAAACGTTGCGCAAAATCGAGCGCAATGGAGAGCTCTTGTTGCCTCCCTTTGCTCCTGAGTGGGGCGTAAAGGGAGTTTGGATTGGATTTGGAATCATATAAAAATTATTGTGCTTCTCGCTAAAATTGAGGAATGCTACACTTGTTTTCACGATAAAGAAACAAAGTTTTTTTTGTGATTTATAGATAGGATTGTGATAAGGGGAATTATAAACCAGTCGAATTATATAATTTATGGTCGATTGTTAAGGAAACACTTTAATAGATACTATAATACCGAGCGGCGTTTTAATATCTGTTCGAAATGCATAGTTACTTAGCTGGCAATACGTTTTGAATGAAATATGTATTATTGAAGGAATAATTAATAAAATGAGCTAATAACAGTGGCGAACAGTACCACTAGTATAAGTTTTCGATGATCGCCTATCGAAACGATCATGGAAAGAGTTTCGAAAAATTTCCATACAATAATGATTGAATGATTCGATCGCTTGATTTTCGAACACTATTTGCACGCGGATAAGCGCTTATTAGCGTGCAATTAGCTTTCGATTAAACTCGTACTACCCCCAAAGTTCTTCTAAGTTTACAACTTAAATTCAAAATTTCCGAATAAAATACTGAAATGGCTGAAATATATAAACAGTATTTTTGACACCGAAAATTAAATTTATATTCGACCGCTTAAACACTGCATTTGTGATGATAACTTTATATTTAAACTAGCTTATACCCGTCATGCTTTACGTTTTTGATTCCGATTGTCAGGCTTGATCGGTTGGTAATTAAACAGGTTCTAGTCTAGCTTCCCATTGCTTAACTGACATAAGCACAGAAAAAGAAGAATGACACTTTTACAATTTTTGTTTTACCGACCTCATAATATTAAACGAACCTACCGACATAATTTGCAAGTTTTCATAGAGAGAGCTATATGGTTTGAATCTTAGCTACATTCCCTACACCCATGTGTGATAATTAATTAGCCATTCGCGGACTTCTTTTTCAAGTGCGGCTGGCTGGACTCCCCCGAGTGTGACTGTGGGGCGGAGAGACAAACCGTTGACCATATTGTGTCCGAGTGTGTCCTCAGGGCATATGGGGGTGATCTTACCGACTTCATGTTCCTGAGTGAAGCGGCAACCGAATATCTCAATAATCTTAATTTCAAATTTTAATTTTTGACAAACATATACTTGTGCTGAATATCTTTTTGTTGTGATGTACTATATTGTGACCATAAGATAAATAAATAAATTAGCCATTCCACCCATAGAGGGTGATTTGTGCTATGAGTATAAAAGCCGCTGTCAAACTTCAAAATGGAGGAATCATTTCGCATTTTTTTTCATTAAATCTTTATTTATTGAGAATAATAAGATTTGAATAACATTTATATGTATAACAAATCAATCTACAATTATTTTATTACATTTTCATAATGTAATACCAAGATTCCATTCAACGTTTACATGAGTAATTTTGTTTCCAAAAGATGGCTTACTGTCTTTTTGAGAAATTTGTATGAAGATCCTAAAAAAATAGAGTTTTTTAAATAGCTCTAAATATATTAAAGATATTGCAGCAAATTGTATTTAAGAACCTTCTTCAGCATTTTGTACGGCTCTGGGCATATTAATATCTGACCTTAATGTATGTTTTATATGATTGATGCTCTTACAAAAATATAAATAAACGGACTAAAATATTATGTAGATGTCTCATAATCTTGAGATGATTCAAATTACGTTCCACTCATAGAAATTCTTAAAAACGAAATGACATGCAGTAAAAACTTATTTGGCCACGCCAATCTATCGAACGACCTGTAGAAATTGTAATTTTAATTTTGCATTAGTTAGGTATTTATTTATTTATTAAAACAATAAAGACCCATTTCTTTTGTCGCTTATGTGAGTTAAAAAACGAAATTTTATTTGGATATAAGTTAACATGACTATTTTAACTCTGAGGCGGGACGAAGTATTGCTGGTCAGCTAGTTTTTAATAATACAAAGTTTTGGTTATTGTTTCCGGAATATTCTCAGATAATAAATATTAATGTTGCGATGTTTTCAAAATAAATTACTTGAAAAAACTTTCGAAATTTAAAACAAAATAAATAAAATGAGAGTTTTTGTCAAAATTCAAAACGGAAACAAATCCAAGATAAGGGTTTTCATACAAATAATTTGCATGAAAGTCTTGACAGCTGCCCAAATTCCATGCATAAAAATTGGGTTTGAGAATAAGATCCTGAAAAAAAATATGGAAGCACCGATTCCCGAATCCATCCATAGTGAGGACATGCTTAGAGCACGAATTTGTGAGGTTTAAAAACTTTTTCGGGGTATAAGTTAATATTCTATATTTTATATAAGTTCATATCCAGTATTTTTTGATGACGCAAACTTCGATATTTATTCCGCGTTTCGTTTATTTGAGGCCGAGCTGAGAGGCTAATGAAAATGTGTTTCATCTTGTGCAATGCTAAATCCTCCAACTTCTTTGCCAGTCATCGCTCCACTGCTGGATTTAGGCTTCTTCAAAAGTTTCCCACCTTTTTCTATTTTTGTGCTGTTTTCGACCAGTTTTTCTCCGTGACCGGAATCTCATTGTCCACCCATCTTTTCTGGGGTCTCTTATTCTCATCAGGCCACCAACTTCAATTTTGGTTGTCCATTACTGTCCATCTACAACACTAGAGAAGCCTTCCTGGCCCTTGATGAGAGCGCCAAAAGAATGGGCCTGAGAATCAACGAGGATAAAACCAAGCTTATGATCTCTTCTCCAACAGCAACCCCAGACCATGTAGCACACACGTTCAACGCCGCTAACTATAATTTTGAAATAGTCAACTCCTTTGTATACCTCGGGTCTCTTGTCAACACACATAACAACACTACTGAGGAAATCCAAAAACGCATAATGGCTGCCAGTCGATGTTACTATGGACTGATCAAACAACTCCAGTCAAGGAACCTCAGTAGAAATACTAAAACAGTGCTGTACAAAACACTCATAAGACCAGTGCTGACATACGCCTCTGAAACCTGGGTGCTCACTAAAATGAATGAGCAACAGCTTGCGGTCTTTGAGAGGAGGATTCTCCGAAAAATCTACGGGCCAATAAATGAGGGAGGAGTATGGCGTCGACGATACAACCAAGAACTGTATGATCTCTACAAGGATCCCGATGTCATACAAGTAATCAAAATAGCAAGATTACGCTGGGCTGGGCACATAATACGAATGAACGAAGAAGCCCAGACCAGACGATTAACCCTCACACATCCCGAAGGTCGTAGAAGAGCAGGAAGACCCAAGCTACGGTGGATGGACGGTGTTAACACGGATGCAGGTGTCATTGGACTGAGGAGCTGGAGGACGGCGGCACTCAGAAGGACGGAGTGGAAAAAATCTCTTGACTCAGCCAGGGTCCACCCAGGACTGTCGTGCTGATGATGATGATGATGATTACTGTCCATCTTTCATTTTTCTGCCTCGCCACTTGTCCAAACCCAAATCATTGTTATTTTTGTTTTGCGACACGGTCTATTATATCTGTTATATCTATTATACTTGTTCGTCGTATTATCTCTTATTTATTTTATTTAATTCTTTATGTACAAATTAAAAAATAGTGTATAAGAGTAAAGTGTATAAAAAAGTGGCAATGGCGGGATTATAGCCGAAGCAATCTCTAACATCCAACCACAAACTCTTCGTTTCTCATTTTGTCTCTAAGACTTATTCCTAATATTTGTCGCTCCATAACCCTTTGTGCAAATCTGAATTTGTGTATTGTGTTGCCTGTGATTGGCATTGTTTCGATTCCGTATATCATTACCGGAAGGACCCCTTTTTTGAAGACACTCATTTTCTTGTACTTAGTTCCTTTTTGAATTTCTTTCTTTTTCTACTTTGTTTATGTTTTTTGTCATCCCAGGAAATAACCTACTAATGACACAAGTATTTTTTTATGAAAATATTATGTGCATATATTAGCCGTTTCAGAAGAACAACTTGATTTTTTTTTTCAGAATAAAATTTCTTTCCCAAAATAGCGTTGCCATGATCGTATAAAAGACTTTCTTTTAACTAAGCCAATTTGAGAAATGACCCATATTTAACCATTATTTTGTAAGTTTAGTCATTGAGTTTGCAAAAAATAAGCCTTCTTTTACCCAAAACGCCATGTCCCTAAAGGGGTAGATAGCCATGGATAACGGACTTCTACTCTTTTCTGTCCAAAAACGCCTTTCTTTTGCTTTTTCCACCAACATTACGGTTCTTATTCAACCTCTCCTATTTCTTTAGCGTCAGACACCATCATTGAGAATATGGAATCGACGCGTTTCATCCACGTCGCGCGTTCTCGATAAACGAAACCTTCCGTTCCTTTAAGTTTGCATCCATTCATTCAACATGTCCAAGCCATCTCAACTTTTTTCTTTTCATCTTCGTAACAACACTAACGGCTGGTTTAAAAAAAAGCGACTAAACAACTCTTTAGCTAAAGCAACCTTTAAATTTTAATGTCTCCTTTAGGTAGACAAGTTTCATAAAAAAAAAATTTGAAAGTTGGTAGCAGTGGATAGTGTTACCATCTAAATCTATGGAAAACATAGGTTGTTTACTAATATTTTCGCGGAATTTCAGTTAATCTGTCAATTTCGTTTCCCAATTAAGCATCAATATGTAGTTATTGTTGTTATTTTATTATTATGGTTTATGAATTAGTACCTAAATGAAATCAATAAACAATAATATTCTTCCCGTTTTGCCATGATTTCCACCCTATTTTGGTCATTATTGTCCACAGTGCCACCGTATACAAATGTTCATCATATGTGACAGTTAAAGCGCCTCGAAATTTCCTACGAACTCCGGCGTTAAAAGATTGAACTGAGCCAAAGAACGAGACTTTTACCATAAAGTCGGCTTTAAATGTCATTTTGTTGTTATGAAACGCGTTATTATTTCTTCTTCTTCTTCGACCATGTCCGCTCCCTAGTTGGAGCATATGGACTCCACAAGTCCTCGCCACGCCACCCTGCCCCCTGCGGTCCTCACCGTCTCGTCCCAGCCGATTCCAGCACCAAATTATTTAAAGGAAACTTAAAGTCTCCTTTATTTTTTTATGAAACCGGCTGTTATTTCCATACCCTTTTCCATATCCCACAGTATTACATTCATGTTTTTTGTCCATATCACGTCATTTCATAGCTATAAGTACATCACCTTTTTTACTGATTTTTACCCGAAATATGGTTTGAGTGACTGTACATCATTGAACGTAACAGGGTTGCGGTATGCGCTAGTTTTTTCAGCTTTTAGGGAAACGTTGTTGATTCAATTTGCGTTGCCATACTGCATAGTGTAAATAAATGAACACTTTTTTAAACACTTTCACTCAACTTGTGAAACAAAAGCATGTTAGCTTAGCGGAGATGGAAACCATTTTCCTTTCTATACAAAACACTCCATTGAAACTTAAAACAAATTCACGCAGTCTACAACTACTACTGCACAGTAAGTTCGTACAAAGAACTCTGTTGGTTGAATAATGCAGCCGAGATACAAACCATCTGCGCGCGCAACCAAACACGTTTTCACCCCACGCCGGCCTACAATATCTACGACTTCATATTATAAAGCTAGGTACCTACATATTTGACAAAATATGAATGCGCACTCTTTTTTTTATTGACATTTTATATTGTCTGTGGTTTTAATTGAATCCCAATGGGAAGTTTTCTGGGGAGCTTCCGACAATACACACTAGGTGGCAGAACTTCTAATCAGGTCTATTGTCAAATTCAGTGCTGCCAACGTAGAGATGTTTTTTTCAGTGATGCCAACGTTGGGAAGTTTGTTTTCCATTACGTTGCTAAGAAGTTGTTGATTGATTTGCTAAGAAGTTGTTGATTTTGTTGCGCATAAATTTGAGAATAAATCTCAGGGGTGCTGTTCTGTATTTTATAATTTGTATTTAGGTAGGTATATAAAAAAAGATGAACAATTTTATTTGTAATAGTATGTAAAAAATGTACAATGATTACTCTAAACCTATTGTAAGTTATCATGTATAATAATATATAAGTTATTTAATTTGAAATAAACTAGAATGATATTTTGGAGGTTAGATTGTGAGCGACCATAAGAAGAAGAAGAAGTAAATCGCCCCCGTTGGCAACACTGAATTTGACAATAGACCGGATTAGCAAGGGCGCCTCTAGCGGCACAAAAAGGAAAAAAAACATCCCATTAATGCGTGTGTAATATTAATGTTTAGAGACCTCTACAATGTGGTCCACGAAATTATTTGACAGTTCAACGCCCATACTAATTTATTAGTGTTTGAAATTGGCTTATTTGTTTTTTTTTAACCACAAACGATGCTGTTTAGATGTGTTTTGCGCCTGATTGTTTCACTTACAGTGATAAGCATGAATGAAATATTTGTTGAATTCCCTTAGAACTCTTAAATTTTAGTGAAACTGATTCCATACAAATAAATGAAAAATAGGACCACGATTGTATCGAATGATTCCGCAGCTTACACATAGAAGTCCTATACTATTTTTATTTATGGTCATTGCCAATAACCATAGTGAGCGACCGCATATTGCTTGGAAACTAAGTGCATTGATGCCCATTGAAAGATTTGAAGAATTCTAAGGATGTGACTTTTTAACAGAAAGAGAAAGTATAAGGGATCAACCAATACAATAAAACTTAGCACTCTGCTAGAAACAATAGCACTCGTTGGTTATGTACCTACTTTCTAGCGCCTTAAGTATGAAAATTTTTAGACACCAGTCTTTGAAAGATGTTAAGATAACCATAATACAAAATGAGGAAAGGGAAAGCAGTGGGATCAGATAACATTCCACCAGAACTATGGAACGAGTGTAGAAGAGGGATATGGGACAAAAATGTTTGTGCAACCTATGAAATACTTTCAGGGACACCAATACCAGAGCGATTTTGGGCGTTTTGCAGCGTTTGAAATGAAGAGTACAGAAGCATGCTAGGGATCTATTTGTCGGATCATCATAACAAATGACGAGGTACTGAGTAGAGCCGGGAAAGTCAGCTCATATAAAAAGTTTCTCAACAACTTTCTAAATGGATAGGCCATAACATCAGGCACGTGGGTCGGCTCTTTACAGAGGCTTTCATAGAGGCTGCCCCAGAGATAATTATATGGTCCAGGTGATCGGGAACATGCGCTGCAGCATCTACCAGGAGATGGAGAGGCTGGCTGGTGACAGGGAGGAGGAAAAGAGTCGTTGGTGCAGACCAATCTCAGAAAGTAGAAAAGGCCGCAACCTTGATATTGATTTATATCCTTTCTTTATCTCCAGGTTGTCCAGAAAATGGCAACAAGCTAGGAAAGTGTCAGAAAGATGAAGAAGTCACCATTCTTTTTTCAACCATCCTGGACATAGGAAGGTATAACCACATAAGGAATGAATGTGGTACATATTATGGAAGTTTGAACTGTTAGGTTACAATTTAATTTCTATTAGGTATGAACTAGCTGACCCGCCCCTCGAACTTTGACCTAACCAAGAATAAAAAAAAATTACTCGGGAAGGTTTTTGCAATGTTTGTTACATTTTAACCTTTTTTACTAGCAACTACCCTCCAAGGAGTGGTATTGAACTCATTCTCCGCTAAAACCTTCCCGGACATTAGTAGAACAGATCACCAAAGTTTCATTGAAATACAATCACTGGTCTTTGAATCTATCGAGTACACACAAACATTCAGATTTACATATTATATAGATGTCTGGATTTTGTTCTTCTAAGAGCAAGAAAAATAAACCTTATCAAATAATAATATAAGCATATAGCATTAATATAAGCATAATTAAGAAGTACGTAAATGATGGACCATAAAAATGAAAAAAATGTTGATTCATGGTTTAAAAATTGAAATATTTAAAATAACAATGTCTTCGAGAATATCATTAAAAATAATGTTAGCGATTGACTGAGAGACTCTAACAAAGGAAATCTATTTTCAAATCATTGAATATTTTTTTACATAATAACAAACTGATAACAAAGATTTCCACCAATGACCGACAACAGCCCAACGTGAAAATATTGTAATAAATGTAGGCAATAATAATAAGAAAATCGTAGGAACGTTTCATAAAAATGACAAAACTTTGATAAAAAGCTAAATTTTGTTATATATGATTTAGTTCAAATGTTATGAGAAAGTTTGTTCCTTTTTATAAAGAAGCTTTGTTTAGCTATTGGTTGAATTGATAAATGAACGCATTCGATCCACGTCATTTTTGTACGAACGAACGAAGCGCCACCGCGCGTCCGATGTTGGAAAATTTAGTCACTAATTCGTTGTTGGCGCGGCTAGATGCTACGCGTGTACGCCTCGTGTAATCATTTGTGTATGTTTTCTTCTCAATGCATTTTCATATTGAAATACGTTGAATGTTCACAAGACAACCGAATAATACTCTCAAAATACCCTTCCAAAATCATTTTTTTATTAATAAACAGTGATAATCTTTAATTAAAACCTAGTGTTTTCAATAAAATACTGTGTTCTTGGTGGAATGATCATACATTTGTGTCAATTATTATAGTTTTTTGTGCTATTTACATAACAAATACAGGAGTTTACATATTTGATAATGTTTTTTTGGTGATGAGTGATTGTGAAAGTTTTAGAACCGTCAGGAAATTGTAAAAATTGGATGGATATTTCTTCGTCGGCATATTCCAACCTATAAAACACACCAATTCTTCTTCTATTTCGTAAGTACTTGCAATACTACTAAATAAATTATTAGTAATTCAATTGCATTAGAAATTTTACACACGCAACTGAATTGTATTATATTAATACCTATTTCATTATGTTTGTAAAACTTACTTATTTTTCTGTTTAAAAAACGTTATACAGTATTATGATTTTCATTTTTTGAATATATTTTATTTTATATTTTTAGTTCAGATCTTGTACTAATAGTTCTTTTTGAGTTAAATACTAATAGTTTATTGATTTCTGGAATAATAGGCATGTTTAAAGGTGTTTTTGTTATTTGAAGCAATATTGATGAAAACGTAACCTCAAAAATTTTCTACCCGAAGCATTATGTAAAACTGTAAGGGTGTTGTTATTTTGGTTTAAATGAAATTTTATTGTTTATGAATGAGAACAATATTAAATTGTTTCATAAATTATTGATATTGTGTTTATGGGAGCATTAATACAGAGGTATTATCATATTTTTATTTCTGATATTTTTTTTTGCATTTCTGTTCAATACCTACAATCCATAGTAAACTAAATATTAAAATTTATTAGGTCTGTACATATTTAAGCAATTAATAATTATTTTCGATAATGTTATTTATAGTTAGTAAGTAGGTACCTACCTATTTAAGGTAAAAAAGAGAAAATAATATAATCAATATCAATCGGGTGGATGTTTTAAACAATTAACACCTTCTAAACAATGGTGTGTAAATCAGTAAAGTTGAAATAATTTACCACCTATACAAGCAATATCTACCGGTCAACCGGTCCCGCCAAATCTGAGATATAGGATTCAAAAACAAATTAGAAATTTCATGTTAAAAATGAAAACTGGGGAAATTTTAGCCAGACCGGTATTCGAACCTGGCCTTTTAATTTTCAGTCAAATCAACCAAGTTCGCAATAAAATACTTTTTAAGAAAGCAACGAGTGGACAAAACTAGATTTGTTGGTGCAATAAAACTTTCACATGTCTAAAATTTTGTGACCTTAGTTAGACAATAGTAAGACAATATTGTAGAGACATGATTCTTCTAATTGGATGAGTATGGAAATAAGGAAATCGGAATTTCTTGTGTTACTCAAAGACAAGGGTATCTACCTACCCAACGCAACTAGCAGCAAAGCTTGTCGGACATCTTTTTAGATCTTGAAAAGTTTTTGTAAGAACCACTAGTCAAGTTTCACCCGGACACTATTCTTATCATAGCAACGAATATCGGCTTACCTACGATATAAGTATGAAAAATATTTCGTGTGGGGCTAAAGTTGTCAACGAAAATACCAAGTTGCATACGTACTAACCAATTGTAATGAGAGAAATGAGAAGATGAAGAAGAAAAATGTTTAAAGAATGTAATCTTTAAGGTAATTTATTTATTAAGAAGGCAATACTTCGCCTTAGCGACGGCCGCTAAGAGTAAAGAATCTAGATAGGAACTTTATTCCTATTGAAATTTCTAAGGTTCTAATTATGAGTTTAAAAAATTCGGTTCGAAATTCATATTTGAATATGGAATCGAATTTTCAAACGAGCTTTTGAAATACAGAATATGTCATACCAGTCACGAAAATTAATAAATTTTATTTTAGTTACATAATACATAATTTGTTAGTCATGAAACAATTATTATTTCATTTAATTCCATTAATTAATTACTTACATTGTTAGTTTCGTCTTGAGAAGGGAATTCTGGGAATTCGTATAAAATTTCCGGAAGGCTCCATGTAGTATTTCAGTGGGTTGAACGGGTGGGGTAGGATTTGAATAAGGTGTTTTTCTTCTTATTTGATCCAATTAATTATAATTGTATATTTTAATTTATTTTTATCTTTTGTATTATCTAAAATTGTATATTTTTATTCTAAAACCGTACAGTTCCGTTGTACCTACTACTTGTCAAACTTAAGCTATCGTCTTTAGATAGTCATAAATTTGCCTGAGATAAATCTAGAAGGTTTAACTAAAGTATTTATTGAATTCGGGCGTCTGACTCCTAGAACTTTATTTTAACGTCATTTTTTTTTTTTATAAAGAATGTCATAGAAAGAAGGGAACATGTTACCCTTGTGTCACCGGAATTAATTTAGATCTGTTGTGACATCCTTCATGTATTATTCATGGAGCGCTGTCTCGTCTCCAGAGGCCTCTTGCAGAGTGAAAGTGCCTCTTCCCTGCTCCTGCCCTCTGCAAGAAGTCTCCTTAATCGTCTTTTTGATTCCCTCGAAAGATAGGTCCCAACAGGATTCTCATCTCCCAGCTGCAACGATTGCTTTTGGTCACGTGATCTTATGTCCCCTTTGACCACTGATGCGGGAGTACCCATTACATCCACTACATCAGGTCGTCTACAGAAGTGCCATGCCATGTATCCTCCAAAGCCCGAACTAGGGATATAAAAGTCCGCCTCTACAGATGCCTGCATGTAAGGATAAGGCAAAAAGTAGCTTTCTGTGAAAGTGTCAAAGAGTGTATTTGTGTTCACTTTAGGTGAGCACAGATTCATTTAAAAAAAAAACGAGCGATTTGATTTGATTCATTATATTGTATTCTTCCTATTTCATCATGTGTAAACAGATCATTCATTCGTTGCTCTAGCTTTATTCGTTGACTTTCTATGGAATTTTCAGATAATGCTCGCTCTTTTGTTATAAACAGCCCATAACTTTCAATTACAATTTCATTGTCAGAATCAGACATACCTCGTAGTGTACTAATGCCCTAGTGTACTAATGACTTGAAAAAAGGGTCAATAATAATTGACATAATATACATATTTCGAACAGTTCTTGATTTTCATTCCAGCTCGTCGATAGTTTCTTGGTGTAAAAGTTTAACGAGCTTTCATACACTAAACGGTTAAGAATGTATCCTCTATTCTATCTCTGGATTTTTCCACCTTAAGAGAATCGCGATATTCAAAAATTCTATCAGATTTCTTCTTTTTGCTCACAATTCTATCTCCAAATCTTTGGATCTTTCTATCTTCAATTTAAGTCGTACAGACTTTCTTGAATTGCATTGGGAACTTTTCGTACGATCGATAGTTTGCATCATCCCAATACTACAGTAAAGCCTGCATTTTCGCCATATATTCTGTTCTCTTATGGTCGGTTTTCCTAGGAATACAGTACTGCTATAAACAGCGGTGAATGTATCAGTGAAATACATTGTCTATTTGCTTACCCCAGTGAGTAAAACATTACCGAAAATAACATAAACGAGAAAGCTGTCTTGTCAGACGACCGAAGCAACGCTCGAGCGCGCTCCCTAGGAACTCATTGCATTTTTACTGATGCGTTGGATATCATAGCTTTTGCCACTTTCGTACGGATGTCAAGATTTCAGGAACTTTGTTGCGAATTGTGGGATTCTTTTAAATACTTTAGGCTGACTTGATGAAACTAATTGGTCGACAGTATGAAGACGATGATACGGTTATCATTTTCCCTCACAGAGCTACAAAATACAAGACCACACGATACACATCCATACGTTTCAACTATTACATAAGCCAGTGTTTAACTAAATAAATAAATATTATAATCATTTCGAGGTCATCAACACGCGGAGACTATATTAATAATATAGTTATAAGTAGGTATAATAATATAATGGCTCGATAGTACTAACATATAGTTATATATTATGTGATTACACATTATTTATTTTATGTATAGTTTTTTTATTGTTTGCATAAAACCGAGTTTTTTTCTTGGTGTATTGTGTTGGTTATGTCGTTATGCTAATTTTACTGGCAAACTGATTCGCTAAACGTGATTTTTTTTTATATGACGCAAAAGCCTATCTGTGTGTCTCTGCGTTTGTAGCTCTTCAAAATCTCTTTTCAAATATCGCCATCCGCCCGAGATTTCTACCCTTTTGTTTATCAATTTAAGACCAAAATAAGTCTTGAAACAAGATTGGAAGTTCTAATCCATGGAAGAGGTTACGCCATCAAAAGGTAAGAACAACGTCACTTTTACAAATAATGCCTGGAAATTACAGAATATATCTCAAATAAGGTGTTAGCCAAGACTCAAGACCTGGACCTGTTTTATCAATGGCGTACTTTACTATACTGAAAAAGTTGAAACAACGAACTTTTTATGGAAAAAAATATACCAAGAATTTGAAATGTTTGGTGTTCGTCAAGGGTATATATTGGGTCCACACGTTTTTGTTGATAAAAAAGCAAATCCTTATAAACTATATCTGGTGAACAAATTGTATTGACAGCGAATTATGCTTGGCAGTAGTAGTCTCTGCTAAGTACCGTGTTTTAATGCATAAGGAGAAATAAATCTGTAACAATAATACTAATGTGTGGACATCCACCCGGAGATCGTACGAAGATGGCTTGAATTCATATTTCATTGCAGCTGAATAAACACTTCTAAAAACATTTGATTCGTACTAAAAACCTGTATAAACAACATCCAAAGTATGGAGACACTTTTTTATTTTAAAAATAAATTTAAGGTCTTTCGTTATTGGAAATAATTTAAAAGATTCGCCCTATTTTTAATTTATAAATAAATGTTTGCACTTATCACTGACTAAATTACACATTTTCTTGGAAAATTCCAAAAATAGATTTCATCATTTCATTAATTTTTAAATAGGTAACTTAAAGATTCACAGCTTTATGGCCATATACCTAGTTCCAAACGCTACGTTCTATTAGGGAAACGGAGGAATATTTTGATTATTTGGACCAAAGGATCCCTAATATAAACGGAGGGATACGTAGTGTTATTGATAGAAGTCCATCTGCTCAAGGCACAAGTTGGCATTGTGTAATAATTCGATATATTTCAGATTTTTCTTCCAGTTGTACTTTAATTTGGTCCATGATTATCATTTGAGCTAAAAAAGGCTTGTTTTGCAAAATTCTAGTAGGTTGACATTAATGTTCTGATCGAAAAGGGTTATTTGATCTTTCGCTTAATATCGTGCTCATGAAGAATGCTGAACATTCTTTAGAGAGCAAGAAAAATGAAAATCTGAAGCCAGCAGCCCGGACATCCTGGAGACCAGTGGTTCAAGGAACAATACGTGATTGTCATGACCATGAGGACGACGACGGGCAAAAATGGAAATATTCGGGTCTAGGAAAATTCATCCCGCACAATTCATCGCGATTAAATTGTTTATGACCAAAAAATAAGGTAAAGCTTGAGTTAAATCACTCCTATAAATTAAAGATGGCGGCTATTTTGACATACACTGGAGTATTAGAGTGTTGTGGGGGTTCCACCCCCCAAACCCCCCTTTTTAACTACGTTCGAACCTTAACCTAACCTATTCATATCGTATATAAAATAACCTCAAAATCATTAGGAGTGACTAAACTGAAGTTTTACCAAAAATAATTACAGACTTATATACAAAAACCCAGAACCTGGAATCGGATTGCATTCTAAAAGTACTCGCGATGAATTGTACCTGCGATGAAATGTACCTGTGATGAATTGCACTGACGATGAATTGCACTGACGATGAATTTTTGGCCATGAATTGTTGGCCATGAACTTACCGGCTACCAAAATATTCCCCCTTAAATCCTTGCATGTTTTAAATTCAATTTTGATTTTGACGGGAGTTGTTTTGTGGAGAGTTCATCCGTATTCAGCTCTAGAAAAATTATCATTACCTCGCCCAAGATTTTGAAGTGTTATTGTTGAAGTATTTACTATCTTAGCTACATATAATCTAGTATCACACATATACATATACTGTCAGTTGCGTCCAGTATAATTATTCCATCAAACAGTTGTAATTTGTCTTCGTTGCTGTTGTACCAGCTAGTTGTTCTTTTGTCAAAGTATACGGCTATCAACTCGCATGTTGGCGAGTTATGTCAGCGTTTGAATATGATGACTCTGACATTACTAGTATATAATTTGTTACGCCCAATTTCCCTGGTTCACAATCGTAATTGTCGGCTGATGTCCTATTTCATCTCCTGAGCATAACTTTTTTGAAATGGTTTTAGGATTCCCTCTCAAATGTACTATTATTACATCTGCTCGTATCCAAGAATCTATCATTGGAGGATATATGAAGAGACCGAATCTTTTAAAGGCAGAATTCGTTCATTCAGAGCAAGCAAAGCTTTTGTGTCTTTTTTGTACGAGTTGCAAAACCCATTATTTAAGACTTTTGATTTTTTGAAAGAGCCAATGCAATTTTTTTTGTTGATAGATCTATGTCCGCGTTAGACTTTGTGCTGCTAAAAAAAATATTGTCTGTCTTCAAAACAAAAGCTATTCAGCCAATCCTAGAAGTTATTGGGCATCACAAAGCCATAATTGTTAAACGGTTTTGAAACAGACTTTCTTCCACGTTATATTGGGCACCGAATTTCTTAACACACAGAACGTTCAATATTTCCCGATATTTCAACTGCTTCCTTTTTTTATATTGTCCCACTAACCTTGGGTAAGCGATAGTTTATAAGATGTGCTAGTTATTCAAAGCAAACATCGACAGTCTAGTTAGAGTTGTTTGCTTGTGACTATCCTGTCACTCACATACGTGAAATAACCGATAACGGAAAATCTAATCTCCGGTCATGTCCTTTGCCTTATCATTCGATAACCCCAAAACGTTATCTCTAGCATTTTTTTAGTCCGATTCACATAGAATTATTGCGGTCTATCTATATACATTCAAATTTAAGGTCAACGGATTTTCGAAGGTCATGTAATCGTAGGCATGTTTTCGGCTTGATCCATATTTTACGCGTTTGAACGGATGTTCAGAAATGATAAGGTATAGAATGTTCACGCCCAAACTTTCCAATCAGTGTTTGACAAATTATCCTTTAAAATCCTTTCGTATTTGAGAAGGCTTATTTCTACTGCGGTTAACTAATCTTGGAAAATTTTGCCAAAGGAATAGATCAGAGACGAGAGTTAACAATCCCCCTGGACAAGGTTTAAAGGATCCATTGCAATAATTGTTAACCTCTTCATTTATCCCTACTGTCCAAGGACTCTAAATGAAGATTATTTGTATAAGGTGGAAATCCGTGAATTCTGAATTTCCTCCCATTAGGGTTCTGAAGACGAAAAGGACCTTAGATACAGAATGTGGTATTTGATCGTGGTATAGAATAAGGTCTATCACTCTATGTCATTAGAAGTTTCCTTGGAGCTTGCCTCAAAGTACTTCCTAATGTTAAATTGAACGAAGAATTAAAGGGTCTTTTGTGTTGTAAAATAGAAAGCAAAAATTTATAAGCTCAAATTGATTTATCGGTTTCTTATATCCTAGTTTGAAAACTTATGATTGAAATATTTCGATGATAACTTAAAAGTGTAAAATTAATATATTTTCTATGCATTTCAATGGTTGTATTGATATCGATGAAATTGTATAGATAATCAAAAGTAGATATAACTTTTTTCGCAAAGTAATATTTTCTTATCAATTTCAGGAATCGAAATCCTTAAGCCAACACTTAAAAAGTCTGGAGATAAGGATAACAAGTCATTGAATATTCCTGTTCGTTTCATAATATCAATATAAAGGTTTTTGGGCTACTTGGCCCGACTGATAATATAATATCAATATAAAGGTTTTTGGGCTACTTGGCCCGACTGATTGCGCAATTCTAGAATTCTTGACATACCGGTAATCTGACTTTTTGTTGGTATGAATTAAGCTATGAAAGCAAATGTGTGAGAAAGCCTACTTGACTAAGAGTGATGTGGATCAAAAACCTCGATTCCTGCCTAAAAGAATGGTAAGAAAGAAGCGAAGGAAAATCCGGATAAAACTCTCTGCCTACCATGAAGGTTCACCGGGCTAAAAATATATCAATGACTTGTTGGCTTTTGATTTGTTGTATCCATCCTTTTCGTTGTATATCTAGAATATTCGTTAGGGATTTCTTCCTACTTCGTCCTTATCTATTTGTCTCTAGAGATATCGGCTGTCAACCCTCCCTCTCCCATTGAAGATCGCCTTTCTTTATGATTCGTTTTAAGCAGGACACGTGTTTCCCATTCATTGGATATTCATTTTAGATGTTTTTTTCCACAAGGGAATATTACTTTATTCAGGGATCTTCAAACTCATTATGCTTTCGATGAATACAAAAAAAAACCCTGGAAAATCGGCATGTTACATTAACTCGGTTATTTACTGCGGCTTTCATATCTCATATTTTAATGGACGACTATCCAATAACCTCACCTCGGTTATATTGTGTTTTGGCCAAGTCGTGACATTATAGGCCTTGTTTTGCTTAATATCTCAGACACGCCTCTTCGTATTATGGCTATTCTCGATGTGCGTCTTTATTTATAGCTCCGAACGTACGAATAACGTATCATGGTGTATTCTTACCTCCATAATTGCGTCTCTGAATACCGGATCTATTATTATTGTTTATGTGGTCAATTCTTTCACCTTTTTTTATACGTCTGTTCTATTAAAGACGGAGTAGTGTTTTTTTTGCATCTACAATGTTTTACGTCTCCTTCTAGGTTTCTATGGATAGAAACCTTATACTAAACCGATCTCTGAGTCCTAGACAACATAATTTTCACCCATTCCGTAAATACGCTCATTGCATTGCCTTGGCAATGGACGACTCTTAATTTGGTAAAACTATCGCTCTTACCTGTCGTCTTATCCCCTACCCTGCTTGTAATCATTCATCTTTCTATTGTTTCTATTGACCCGTTTAAAAAATTCAGAGAAACCATCGTGCATGCTAAAAAAAGACTTCAATTTCACACAGCTTAGAAGACAAGTTGGCTTTTCTCGTGTTTTAGGATATTGTAATCAGACGACGACCCAATACCATGTCTAACCTTGCTCTATTGACCTTTTCACAAAATAATTTAATTTACCTCTTTTTACTGTTGTTAAAACCATCTAAAATATCTAAAATGAACACATTTTTAAGAATATTCATATTCTTCGTGGAATTAGGACTTATTTACACATTTTTTTTAACTCAACAGAAGCCCCAAAATTCATTTCCAAAAAAATCCCAGCAATATAGACTTTATCGAATCAAGAATAACCGTATGTTGACATGCAAATTTTACCGAGTACTCCATTTATCATTTATCGAATCAAGAATAACCGTATGTTGACATGCAAATTTTACCGAGTACTCCATTTATCATGTTTGAATATAACAATTTTAAAGGCAGGTAACCGAAAAGCCAGATTAGGATCGTCAAATCGAGCGGTTATTGAGAAATCGATAAATTATATTTATCTTCTTCTTTATCTTTATTTTATCCCCCATATACCCCTTACGAGGCACTCGGGTTCATTAAAATATGAATTACAATTTTTACATGTTACAATGCATTACAAGCAATAACACAATATCAAAGCAAAACAATAAATAATACGAAAATCGATGTCAATGGGGTGTAAAGGGTCCCATTGGCATCTCGTCAATTAAATTTTATGATAAATAAATATTGTTACGAGTCCTCTGAAATATACTTCGATGAAAGTAAAAAAAATGTAACTTTTAATTTGCTGTTACTAAAAGAAAAATGAATGAATTGAAAAATGAGCCCAGTATGACCCTTTTTTACTTTCCCTTTTTCATCTGTTGTTTAGGTCTTTTATACCTATTCTGTCTTCACGAAGCAGGCTGGATCTCCTCTTCCACTGATAAGTTTGTTGAAATTTCCATGTACAATTAGATCTTTGAAGAAATTTTGGCGCCCATACGTCTGCAATTTGTACAATGCCCCAGAATCTGTTTCCTTGTCTTCCGTCTATCTAATAACAGAACAGTTATTGAAAATATACCTCACATAACTTTGTATCGATCGGATTATTTTTGTTCTATCCATTAGCACAGACGTTCTCCTCGTTGGCTTCATTCTAATGCTAAGTTCGTTAGGAAATAATAAATAATTTATATCTTCAACTTTCTCCTCTGTTATGGCATTTAGATTGCAAAGTGCCATAAAACTACGATTGATTGCTTCATTATGTGCCTCCACTAATCTATTAGCATTTTCGTTTTCTGCTTTTTTAATTCCTTAATCGTGTTTCTTGTAGGCCGCCGAGGTCCCCTATCTCTTTTGTAAGTCAGAGGTCATTGATAAACTGAAATTATTAATATCGAACCGTTAAGTCACCTACAAATTTGTAACAGGTTTTGGCGCCGATGTTTTTAATTTAAAATCATTTGATATATTGGTCAGAATTAGAAGAAATCATTCAACAACAACAAAAAAAAAACATAAATTTTTATAATTATTGTAGATAACACTATACTTCGGTTCAAATTAATATTCCTTATACTGTTTCTATTTTTCAACATTTTATGCCAAATTTATTGTGCTTCAAGTCGATCTTTCAAAAAACCACTTTTTCTTCTCTTCTCATGTTGTCGTGGTAAAAAATTGCTGCTTCATTTATTCCACAGTCTTGTTTTTAGTGTAAGTTTTGTCGCCCCTTTTGATAGTTGGAGTCCATTGGAAATAATGATGATCAAAAATCCAATCTGATGTTGATTGTTTTTTTAGCTGGTGCCGCTGAATCAAAGGTTTTCATAAGTAATATTATGGTTCCTCCCTCAACATTTGTTGATCATTTTAGCTGGTCACTTCCTTCTGCCACTCCTTGTACATCCACATTCTTCTTCTTCTTCTCAGCCTTGAACCGTCCACTCCTGAATGTAGGCCTCCTCCATGTTCTTCCACTCCTGTCTATCTTGCGCCTTCTGCATCCATGTCCCACCCGCAAACCTCACCAGGTCATCTCTCCATCGAAGTTGGGATCGTCCGGGATTTCTTTGGGATGTTCTAGGGCGCCAACACAAGAGACGTTTCATCCATTTGTCATTTTGGGTGCGGGCAATATGACCAGCCCAGCCACATTTTAATGTGGCAACTCTTTCGACAATGTCCTGCACTCCTGTTCTGGTGAGGGAAATTGAGACGATGAGAATTTTAGAAGTAACTCTGGCGGACAGAGTAAGAAATTGAAGATGTGGATCAGACAGAAGATACGGCAACGAAAAGTATTGGAAAGCATAGTCAGATCCACCTCTACAATTTCTTACTCTGTCTGCCAGAGTTACTTCTAAGGTTCTCATCTCTGCCATTCTTTAGCTCGCTTTCCTACAACACAGCATATATCAAACTCTGATAAAGAATACAATATAATTTAATCGCGTTTCATATAGCCGGAACATGCACGTTCCATAAACAGACACCACTGTACGGTGCGGTGTGTAGGCCAGAGTTTGTTGTGAGAGTTTTAAGTAGGTCGAACGTGCGGAGTGGTTTTATAACCTCAAATATGCTCGTGCGTAATTTACAGACGTTTATTGCCTCTAAATATGTATTCTCGTTGATTCGCCTCTTTATTTCTTTTCTATTTATTTTTATCCCATCTTTTAAAACGATTTTAATAAATATGATTATTTCTTTTCTGGATTTATGGACTGTGATAAATTCTGTTTTTTCTTGCCGGTCCCAATCCAGCGTTTAGCCTGTACCAAAATTTTAACGACTTCATGTCTCGTCAGCGTTACATTCTCTGGGCAACATGAAGCTAACGCCTATTGAATGTCTGGATGTAAATACAAGAACCAGTGAATTTTTTTAAACCTTTCAACGTTCCTCTTTGACATTATATGATGATCTTTCGTGGACTTTTCTAACCGTTTTCCTATTTCTGCTGTAAGGGTCACACATTTTCGTCCTGAAAGTAAGTGCTTTTTGTTCCTGGTTGTTGTTTTTTTTTTCAGAGAATTCATTCATGTTCTTCTCTATGCAAACTAAAAAGAAGGACTACAACCATTCATTGTCTTACCATTTATTCTTAACGTTTCCATATTATAATCTTAGCTTATTCTGTTTTTAATACATTTTCATATTTACCGATAGTTTGCCCAAGATTGATCTCTACGCTAAATTGAAATATTCCTATTGGTTTTTTTGAAATTATTTGTAAATAGTCTAAATTGTTTAACTCAATTGGTTGATTTGTTTTAATGTGATCCGAATTTTTTTCTACGAACACCGACGCCGACGTCGAAGTGTGTCAGAGCGATTGTGTTGTTGTCGTGTTATCTAGAAAAGCGATGCGTGTGCTGGCTGTTTTGGAACATAAATTAGGACACACAATTCTGTTTCGTGTCAAAAAGTCATGGTTTTAATAAAGTTTATTCATAGAAGGGTTGAAGCCACGAAGGAGACCAGAATGTCAACGATCCAAGAAATAAGGCATAAATTAGCAAGGAAAAACTGAATATGAATATTGTTTTTATGCCCATTTAGATTCTTTTGGTTTGAATTATAAGTGAGGAAATGAACGGATCTTTTTTTAATGTTTTTAAGATTGTATTTCTTGGATTCCGGTTTCGGTTCCCACATATCCTCTCTATAGAGAAAAATAATCTTTTAGGATGCAATGTGTACTTGGAATCATCATAGCATTAATAATAATTATTAAATTAGACCCACTCTTGTTGTTAAGGCATCATTTTGTCTTTCACTAGCTTTTGTCTTCCACTATTTCATTTATCATTTTCTCTGCCTTCGCCTCGGGATTCCTTTGATTCGACTATCATATCGCTATTATTTCTCGGAAGACACGGTGTATATTTCGGGTCTGTCCGTTTCGATTCTGTATTGTTTTCTGGAACACAAAGAGTTGCACAATCGTTCATTAAATAAACGATTGTACAAATTTTGTATCCCATAAGGTAGTTCGTTGAACCGATATTTTGATAAACAATAATCATTCGTTATGTTGGCATTAGTGATGAGCGGATATATTTCAATAATTTTCCCGGAATTCCCTTTTGAATGGTGCGCCCTTTGATATCGTACACTAATGAAGTGGCATTGTTTATAAAAAAAAATCCGTCCAATAAGAGTTTGTACCTCTGATAAAAAAATAACAAGCAGTATACTCAGAGTTAATGACGAAAAAAGTAATGTATGTAACCTTTCATAAAACTCAAATTATTCACAAAAAAGCGAATTATTACTATTTTTAAGCCTTCTTACAAACTACCACAATGAGGGTAATCAGCGATACTTTGAACCGCATATGAAAGTTAGCGGAGGTGTATGTCTCGCGGGAGTTTACACATTGAGAGCGAGTGGAGAGCGTTGAAATGAAACATTGATGGTTTCGTTAGTCTATTTGGGCGCAATGTCAGTCAAATTTTCTTTCTTAACTGTTAAAGTCTAATGGTAAGGGTAAGCAATTAGGAGGTCCTGAATTGGGCAAATTGAAAGGATAGGATCTGCAACATGTCATACCCTGGCTACTTTCTCACGGCGATAAGTACTCACTTCTGCAGATAATGAAAATCGAGGGAAGACTGTGTCATGGCTCCGCAACAAAAGGCCGCGGACTGGAATCCAAAGCGTGATTTATGCAGCTAGAGACAGGGAGGCCTTTGCCTGACTGGTTACTCCAATTAGAAGAAGAAGCCCTACAACTTACAAGCTACCAAAAAGAAGTGATGTGTGTTTACTTATTGAATTTGAAGATAAATTGTGTTTTTAACGTAAAATATTTGAACTTCCAGACTGTCTCAATAGCATAATCATAGTAACTTTGTCACCTGATGACGGTGTCTCCACATCCGCCGAAACCCATTATTGCCCCGAAACTCCCAGAGCTGGCCGGTGTTGTCCTTGAAGCTGCGATTACCGCGGTGTGTGCGCCAGTCCACTGACCTATAATTTGATGATGATTGTGCTCGTCCTCCCGCGGCGTGTAATCACAATGATTATTTCGGGGTCCGGATGATGGCCACACTATTACCTAGCAGAAGTCGCCAAACCGCGGCCCGCAGTCACCCCCAAAAGTTTTTATTTTAACTATTTAACACTAAGTAGGTACATTTTTTTAACATTACCAAATAAGTATTTTTAATAGAAATAATAGGTATGTTTGGTACAAATTGATAAAATTATTGATTAATTTATTTAATTATTATTATTTTATATTATAATTTAACATTAGTTTTAAAATCGAATTTCTTATGTTACTACTTACGCCCATATGACGGATTCCAGTTGATTAATTTGTGAATCATTCCAAATGGCGTATAGTCAAATAAAATATGGTAAAATAAAATATAAATAAAAAACACTCTCCTATACGTAGGTGTCAGCGGAGCTTAATGCTTGAAGCATTATCTACCAGTCAACCGGTCCCGTCCAATCTGAGACAGGATTCCAACCTCGAGTGTATACCTACTTTAGTTACGTGCTATGTTTTATTTACTGTGATAGGTCATCATCTTATAGCATATGGCCGTAGCCTAATCACACGTAAAAGAGTTAGGGGGAACAAATAAATTTTTTTTTTTTTCACCCAATTTAAGATTTTTTCAATCTTGCCCTTTTGCGAAAAAAGCTTGGCAAACCCTGATTTAGACGAAACAATAGCACAACAATCATTAAGGTTTTTTTTCTCCCTCTGTGTACCTATAATATATTGTCAAGATAATTTAATAACAATAGGTACATAATTCTAGGAAATACACTTTATTATCTTCGCCATAGAAAAAATATTGTCGGATTGTTTGTTTATTATTCAGTGTTGGCAATAATGTTGTTGGATTGTTCGTAACAAACATCGATACATAGACAACACGTGCTACTGTTTGAAAAGAAGAACGAAGCCTACATTTTACACTCACATGTTTATATGGATTGGTCCACTCGTCCAGATTATTATTGTGCCGTATTCACATATGTGTCTTTTTATTGGAAGAGATTGGTTATTCATGGTTGATAGGAGATGTTGACTAATGTTAAGGTTCATCCAAAGAAAGATACAAGTTGCTCAAGATCCTCGTCTCTTCAAATCGATATGGAAGATAAAAACAGAATAGTTACTTTCAAATAGTTTGTAACACGGGGGAATGATTATGGAACATGGCAGAAGAATCCCAAATCACTAAGGGACTAAACCTACAAGGCGTATTTTAGAAAGAACAATAATTACCTAATTAATATATTTTTTACCACTATGTGACGGATTTGCCAAGCAGCAATATTATCCAACCAAACAGTAATTGATAAAAAAAAAAAAACAAAAAAAAACGAAATACTGATTGCAGGACTTGCACGCACTGAGGGATGATGCCATCCAGTCTCTAGGGATCAAATTGTGAGCGACCATAAGAACAAGAATAGCATTGGAAGGCACTTGAAGATTATTGAAGAACAAAACAACCAGAATATACTTTTACAAACTATGAAATGTCCATCAATACTCAAACAAAACGTCAAGATCTTGTGATTTTTCCAGACGAACAGTTTTAATGTCATTTGCAACATAAAACAACAGGTGCAGTCGATCTCGTGAAGTCAACGCTTCCTATTTTATGCCCCGCTGTGTAGGCACTGTCTATTTTATGTATCGCTAGTGAACGGGTGTTTTAAGACACGATCTCAAATAGCTTATGATTGGGCCGCTCTCAAACCGTTTCAGCCGGCCTGTTTTGCAATTATACGATTGCCGCTCGTTCATTTGATATTCAATAATATTGTTTATGTATCCATTTCTCAACCATGACCCTCGCAGACACCGAGGGCCGATATTTTGTAAACATTCGTTAGTTAAAGTTTCTGTATAATTTTACTCACGGAACTTACCGACTGCATGACGTCAGAAAAGATACTTGTCAAATCGAGGTGCATTGTCAAATATTGGCCCAAAAAAAAACGCTGATAACCAACGCAAAAATGTGAAAACTTGCTTTAGTAATTTCGACAGAGCTTTTATCGTGATTTCTAAATCCGTAGTTACCATTTAGAACCGTATTAACCGACATTTTAATGATTGTCTTAACTTACGGATATTTGTTCTGTACGTATGGCCGATGGGAATCCATTATCTTTTCGAGCCTCAAATTTCTAGGATCGGAGGAGAGAAGGGCCTAAAAATTTCTGGAAAGTGCAAAGGCGTGATCAGATGCAACCATGTGGGGTGGGAGTAGTGGTTTAGCATTTCAGCAGAGAAGAAAATACAATCTGAAGACGCGGAGAGCTTATCCCAACAGTCTATTATAAAGACGTTGAGCTGGGATGAAGCCAGGGAGAGAGATTGAAAAATCTACTAAGCAAAAACAATAAGTTTGAAGAATAATCAGTTGACTGAAGAACAGTTCCTTTCTCTGCCTTAACCCGATCAATCCATCGTGCTGACTCCCCTCCTCTCCCTCTGTTTCTACACGTCCCACCATAACGATCTTCTCCAGTGAGTTGTGCCCACGTCTTGCGACATGGCTGAAAAGCTGGAGAATACTTTGAGAGCACGTGGCAAAAAGTCTATTCTGTACACCGATTCTTTGTCATATGGAAAGGTTGGTTTGCCTTGCTGTCCATGGCGGCGCCTTAACAGACTAGACACCTCATGTTTATCGAGGGCCCTCAAGGTAAGCAAAGTGGAACCAGGGTTGACCTTTTATAGAAGGGGTAGAAGGAATAGAAGATGGGATCCCGAATACTGCAACAAAGGCAAGTTTGAAGATAAAGTGTACGTGGTCAGGCTGGTAGAATTCATTCATTCGCCACCGATTCGAAGTGCGACTATTGAGGTCAGCGATTATCAAACAGCGACTACAGTACGGCGCGTTAGGAAACGTTACTGGAAATACTCGTCAGCGGAACCCACACAACAAAGTAGTAGAGCTGCTATTAGCATTGCCGAGTTGCCAATCTTTGTAGCAGTGTTATCAACCACGCGTATTGCACCTACTTTTTGCATAGTTTCAACGGCGATTGATACTATTTGTGCTGAGTTTCTTTGGTCATAGTATCGCAGAAAAAAGGTTTTAATGAAAGGTATTCCAGAAAAACGAAGCAGAGGCGCGGTGGTGTGATTTACATTAAATTAACAACTAGGCGTTTCGTTCACTCAACTTTAGATCATGATCCCGAGGATATGATTAAACAATTATTATCCGTACGGTATCGAAACTTGGATGAAAAGAGAGTGTGAAAAGTTTCTTCGGTTCAAGGAAACTGGTGATGCACATTCACAGAAGTTCATCATCTTAGAAAATTTAACAAAAGTATTAGTTGGTCATCAGGTTGTTGATATTCGTTGCGATAAGCCACCTAAAAGAGGTGATTATTAGTAACGTGGGCCATTTGCCCAGATTTTAGATACATTCCATGTGGGTTCCCTCTACACTATCACCTTTCTGCTGTTTTTACTTTGTTTTTACTAACCCGTTTCGAATTTTTGTTCATTTGTTTTTTCCAAATGATTTTTAACATTTTTCCTGACCGTGACAGGAATAGGACTGTCCACACAATATTGAAGTAAGTTAAAGAGTAGGAAATAACAAAGGCAATCTTGATAAACCGGGCATTTGTGGAAGTCACAGATATACTGATAGATTTATTTTGTCCAAAATGTTCCTCTCTGTATAGGTTGAAGATCTTTTATGACAACATATGTACACTGTAATGTATCTAGCATATGAAGGTATGGGACAGAAATGCTCTCGTTTCCAATAACTTTTTAATTAAAAGCGGATTTTGTAATTATAATTAGGTACCTATTTTATAATTTCGTGCAAGTATTGTATATTATAAATAAATGCCTCCAAAAGTAAAAACGATTTTTCTTTGACAATATTTTTCAAAAATTAGACAATGAACATTATTCTCGATAAGCCCAAGGCGTTTATGGGTGGTTTTTCTTATTATGATAAAAAATATCATCTCGAAATGGGCGTAATTCTCCGAGCATTTTGAAAAAACTATCATATTTTTATGGTTTCTATGCAGGGTGGAAATATTGTGTCATTAAACACCTAGAAAATCCTGACTCCCAACTGCGGATCGATCACGGTACCTGAACAATTGTTAAGAAATCTATCACTTAGACATTATTTAGGCAATGGAGGTCAGAGTGTATTGCTCCTTGTAGATTTACCTCGAAGTGCGAGTAAATGTACAACATACCAACAATTAATGAATATGTAACAACTAATGACTCTAACAAATCATTACTGATGATTTCGATTTTTAAATGGGACAAACCACTACGGGTTTACCACTGTCTTCTACTGTTATTTCGAAGGCTGGCTTAGTGTGATCACTTAACGTTAACAACGTTCGCCATTGGGTGGTTTTGTTTAAGTCTCCGAAACTCCTAATCATGAGAATTCTCGACATGTTCAACAAGTCGAAAAATCTTATGTATACAACAAGTGTTAAGGATGCCGAATGACAGTTGGCCGAGGAGAGCGCTGTTCTACCTCCCATCAGGGCTCCGAAGACGAGGAAGACCCTCTCATACTGTGTTCCGCTCCTTCGAAGCAGAGCTGAGGAATCTGGGCATGTTGTGGGAGGAGGTCATAAACGTTGCGCAAGATCGAGCGCAATGGAGAGCTCTTGTTAACTCCCTAAGTGGGGCCTTAAGGGAGTTTGGATGGATTGGATACAACAAGTAGATATTAAGTAATAAATAAGATATAGAGATAAAAGTTGGAAATTATTGAGAACAAGAGAGCAACCAATCTTAAAGACTGCGACTGCTGTCATGTATTTGGCGCCAGGATATGAATATATCCATTTTTGTTAATGTCTCATCTTTATTGCCTATTGGCTTTGTTGGTGCACAACGTTCTAATAATTATGTCAAACAATATCAACAGTTATTTAGAAAAAATATAATTCTTCCTTTTAAATCTAATATCATCCAGAACTTCACAAAAATCTCTTGAGAAATTAAAAAGATCAGTCAAAGGCGAAATATTTATTCGCTGCTATGAAGGGAAACCAGAGTGTAAAGAGATCAGTCATGCACACATTGACAGAAGATATAGATATTGTATAACGATATTATTATGAACTAGAGAAGATCTTCCAAAAATATACAACACTATGCACTACAGATTTCGTTCTAACGAAACGCGTTAGATTATTTTGGGAGAACGGTATCAGTGATCGTAAAAGCGGTGACAAAACCAGGTCACAGCGGTTCAACAGTTAGTTTTGTGAGCGTAGGTACCACCGAATACTAGAACTAGCGTTCTTTGTTCGACCACACGACAGAATAACATTGTTATCATACGACAAAATAACAATGTTAATCCCTCTCAATGCTTTCTCTTCACCAGCTTTTTAATGTTTTGATGACCTGCTGCGTATTTTCGTATGAACATTTGAACTGGATGTGATATGCAAGGGGTTGTTATTTGGTTTAAAAATTTCATGAAAGTGAGGGGTTTATGTATTGTAGGTAGTATTGAAATTCTAATTATACTAGTGATCGCCCAGGGGTCGAAATTCGACCATAAAGTAGTGATATTGAGATTTTATATTGGATATGTTGATAAGTTTTTTCTATTATTATCTTCCTCTTCTTATGGTCGCTCACAATCTGACCTCCAGAGACCGAAGCCATTGGATCGCGTCATCCGTCAGTGCGTGCAAGTCCTGTAGTCCGTCTTCAAATGCGTATATGGGGCACGTGTTAATCAGATTGTTTGTGTAATCCCACATGCACATGCTGGTGAGTCCATCCATCCCCATTTATGTAAGTTGGAAGCGGTGCTAACCGAATAAGATGTGATGTAGGCTGCACCGCTTCTATTATTATTAAAGACAAACAATGTGAATCTATTTCCTAATTTGACCACAAATAATTAAAAAAATACTTGCGTCTGTGTCAGTGGTCAAATACATCGCAATACATAGAGTAGTGTTTGTAAATTTTTTGTGATTTTATGAATTTCTCATCCATAATTAAAAAAAATATTAGCATTCGCCACTACTTCTTTATATTATAAACTTTAAGTATGCCTAATTTTAGAATCCTCTATCCGCGCAATGTTTGTAAAAAGGTGCATAAAGTTTTTGCTTCACGTATATAGATTAATGCACATGCATCTGTCAAAAAGTCGTAAGAAAATTTGAGTCACCAAATTTTATATACATGTGTTCAAAATAGATCTAGCTGCATCAACCCTGCTTGAAAATCGACTGTGTATTGGCGCCTTACGAAAGGTAAACGGATAAGGCCTGTATGGATGTTTTTTTTTCGGTTTTTTCTCCTTCTTTTTCCCTCCCTCGCACACGCTCCACGAGGAGAGTCGGCTTTCTTTTTAACAGGATCCTGTCAGAACCGCTCCCGTGTCTTTCATAAGCTCTCTCATTTCCTTTCATCCTGTTCTCCCGACGCTCGACATCGCGGCGCTTGTCAAATGTTGATTGATTCGATACATAATCTCGTTATTTCATTATGAAAGGTGAAAAACATTTTATCTACCTACTGAGGAAAAAAAATCTATATTTTGGGCGTAACTCAAAAGAGAGTGTGTCAGTTATAACTTATGAAAAATGTGTTAGCATACCATATTACTTAATTTTGTACCCATGATTATCATTACCTAGACGTCCTATGATATTATATCAATCATACGTTTTGACCAGAGACGGATATTATCAATATTTTCATGGTGTTTTTTTCTCACTACTGAGGGTCGTGACCAGACACTCTCTCCGCCGCAATAATACCATGCATGATTGTCCTTCACTTCTCCCGATACATCGCCTTCCGCACTGCTACAACATCAGCCGCTGTCTCCGCAGCAGCCCTGGTTTGGTCTTTCCATCTAATGGGTTCTGATTTCCTTCCTCTGTCTTCTAGATCCTTCAACACCACCAAATACTACCAGGATTTTTCCAGGCTCTCTTCATCTCGTTTCAAAGATAAAGAGGCAAGTCTGTCCGTTATACTCAACTCTCTCAAAATTGAATATTTTATAATTTTTATACACTTTAAAGTATTAAATAAATATATAAAAAAGTGTAGGTATAAAAGGATTGAGTTTTAGCTAGTTATTAAGCCAAGCAAATCGAGGTTTGATAAATAATTAGGTTATGGTTATATTGAGGTGTAACACATTTTAAAATTACCTTGTTTATTTGGATGACAAGCCAAAATACTAAAAGATAAACCATCGTTTTTTTATGCTTGTTTAAAATAATAATTTTAGTACAACAGATAATTTGTGTAACTAACTATAAATATAATTTTCCTTATATTAAATTAAAAAAAAAACGCAAGGAAGTGACAACTGGTTCATTTTAATCGGACTTCTGTACCCCTATTCTCACTAAAATAAGTGAGAAACTCGCGAGAATTTTGTATGGACTGCAGAGCATTCCGCTTCAAGTGTAAATGTCGCGGAAACTAAGAATAGGGATACTGTAACCTTATTCTTCAGATCTACATGCATGCTCTTGGCAAGATGTTTTGCCATGCATTTCTTTTTAAAACGACCCTTGATAATATCACCTGGTTTATGCATTTCCTAGATATTACTTGTAAATAAATATAACATTACTGTCTGTATGACAATATAAGGAAAAATGTTTTTGAAATTCAAAGGGTGGACTTATCTTAAAAGATCTCTGCCAGCCAAATCAGATAATTGACTAATCAGGATAAATTTAAAAAATATACAATTTAACCCTTCTTATTTCAAAATCCCAGCTTTTTTGAGCATCCTTTTATGTTCAGAGATCAATTAGGTACCTTTATTTTTTTTATATATCTACATAACTATCGATTTAATTTAAAAAGCTTGTCCACTCTCATTTTGTGAAAGGGGTTAAATTTAAAACAACCCTCTCGAGATAAACATGTTTGTATGTTAATGCGATTTGTAATAACATAATATCTTGCATTATTTAAAGGGGAAAATATTTTAGTTCTGTGTTGTTCAACCCGGCTTACGCCCTAATAGGCCCGAATGGGTGGTGTAACTGGTAGTTTAGTTGTTCATGAACTAAGTAGGTTTGAATTCTTATGCTTAATATCTAACTCTTTTGTGACCCAAGCTTTACACTGTGAATTATGCCGAAAACGTATTTGTGTAGGTATTGTAGACTGAAACAGAATCAAAGTTCCTTAAAATACATAATTCGATTCGATTAAGTAGGTACTTGAAAATGGTTCTTCGTAAAATTCCCTATTCTCTTTTCATATATCCATCATTTCATATTCCAAATTTGAATTAAATAATGTTGCCAGGAAGTAGGTACCTTCTTCATAAGCAGTAGTATACAAATAATAATGCATTCTATTAGTGATGCATTCTCTACAATAATAGGCAGATGTGCATTTAATGAATTTATGGCTAGGGTGTTGGTCTACTTGCACCTATCCTCTCGTCTATGGTCTACTGCACATTGCTCCCGTCCCAAATTATTACAGACAGAACATTGAGGTATCGTGTCTTTGCATAGATTATTAATATAATATTATCCTATATCACGATTTTGTGATGTCATGTGTGATACTATCGACAGCCTTTTTAAGGTCTCGCTTTTTTAGTTAAGTTTTTTCACTTGATGTGTTGATTTTGGGCTTGTTTTTCTGTCTGAGATTGATTAGACCGATTGACTAACAGAAATTACTTACAATTTGAGTTTTGCTTGCCAAACTGACACCTTGGCGACCTTGGCGTAGAAAATATTTGACAATTTACAGGCAAATGTCAAAATGAAAAAAAAATTAAATTATTAAATAGAAATATATAGATAGAGGTCATAAACATTGCGCAAGATCGAGCGCAATGGAGAGCTCTTGTTGCCTCCCTATGCCCCTGAGTGGGGTGTAAAAGGGAGAATTGAATTGAATTGATTGAATATAGATATCACAGCACAGGTAGCTATTTTCTGCGTATTATTCGTATCTTATTTTATTTATTTATTTATTTATTTGTATCTTATCAGACTTATCTATCAAATACTTTGTTTTTAATATCTATAAAATTATTTTGAATGGCAATTTGTGGTATAAAATTTCAACTTTGCCCTTCGCCAAAAAACGTGTATTAAGTTAAAACTATAACTAAAAATATTTTTATGATGACATTAGGTATGTATTGTATACTGAATTATTATTATTTTTAAAATGGCAGGGCGTACGAGTTAGGGGAGGAAACCAACCAAAGAAAACGTTGGCTAACAATAGAGGATATCCGGTCCCAAAATGACACCCTTAATCTTTTTTTGTCTATGATCGTTATCTGAGTATTGTGGGTCCGTGTAATTTAAAAATAGAACAGAATTATTATTCTAATTAATTCAAATTAATATTCCCTAGTCGGGGTGGAATTTTTGTTTTTGGAATTTTTATATCGCTAGTTTCTGTTTTTTTGTTATTATTTTTTATGGTCCGATTTTTGTTTAGTTTGGGTGGAATTTTAGATTGAAGTTGATATTTATTTTGAACATTTAAAGCTACAGTTTAATTTTAAACAATTTATGTGAAATTTTAAAATGAACATTTTTTTTTTAACATAAGTGATACGTAAGTATTTTAAGGAATTTGAATTCTTCAGAAATGAAAAAATTAAGCAACATATCAAAATGAAAGCGACTTTATAAAAAAAGTGAGGCAGTTGTATGAAAAATATTCTGTATTCTGTTTCTTGAGAGAATGGCAAAAAAAAAATTATGGCAATTTATTGCGCAATTATATATTTTTTCTTGCAACTGCGTCCAAAAACAACGCTTGTCAGATAGATTCAATGTTAGGTGTATGATTATCTGGTGTGATCCACCTTTTTTTACGCAAAAAAGCTTCAAATTCGTTTACTTTATTATCATTCTCTCCAGACATGGATCATCATCATTGGTCAATCTAGCAATCTTTTAATTTTAGATTTACAAATTTCAATATTAACTAGTGGATGAATCGTTGTAGCATAATATATTGTTATGTTATGTTTACGTTTACATAGCTTTGTGGCGACCACATACTCCACGTAGGGAGCGAAAGTGGTTTAAGAAGAAGAAGTGGAACATTTTAAATAACTGTATTTTTCTTTTTCCAACGACGACTTTTGTCAAAGGCCTATTTTTAATGAATTTCTTATAACAGTTGTTAAGCATCCGATGTCTCTTAACAATTCTATGGATCTAGCACTTTCCGTCCTTGAAAAAAAAACAGCTTTTTAAACTCTTTGTTCAAAATCTTCATTTATCATAAACTTTACTTTCTGTAAACGACAAGTTATTACTTTATATAAATAAAAAAAAAATACAAATAAGAACAAGGATTATTATGCTTAAAATTCTTCAAAATGGGAATAATTATGTAAATCTTTCAAATTGATGGATATAATAATTTTTGCCTTTCCTTAATTAATATTTTTTCTCAATCAAAAGTTTTTCAATATCTAAATGTAAACAAATCAAATACATTAATATCAAAATTATTATCTTTATTTACCCCAGTATTAAAAACACCCGGAAACAAATTGACGAAACGATTTTGAGTCTCGCGGTGTCTTCGCCGACTTTGGTTTTGATGTAATTCCTGAAGATAGTCGGTTCGAATACCTGAGCCAATCATTTCCTATGAATTACAATCGGTTTAAAAAAAAGCGGCTATGGAACACTTTAGCTAAAGGATCTTTTAAATTTTAAAGTCTTTTTTAAGTTGAGGCGTTCCTTAAAAAAAACATTCCTACTTTCTTTAGCTAAAGTTTGAAATATCAAATAAATATTTGAAAATTGGTAGCAGTTGGTAGTGTTATCATGGAAAACATAGGTTGTTTATTACTAATATTTTCGCGAAATATCTGTTAATCTGTCAATTTCATTTCTCAATAGAGCATCAATGTGCCGTTATTTGCGTTAATAATTTATTATTATGGTCTATGAATTAGTGAACGAAATCTCTAAACAATAATATTCTTCCCATTTTGCCATGTTTTCCACCCTATTTTAGTCATTTTTGTTCACATCAGTGTCACCGTATAGAAATGTTCATCATTTGTGACAGAGAGAGCACCACGAAATTTTCTATGAACTCCGGTGGAAAATGATTGAACTACACTAAAAAAGTCCCAATAACGGGACTTTTACATAAAGTGTCATTTTTTTGTTATGAAACGCGTCATTTTTTAAAGGAAACATAAAGTCTCCTGTATTTTTTTATGAAACCGGCTGTTAAACTTTGCGTACTGTGGAAGTTGTCGCTAGTGTATTTGTGTATACTGTAAGCATTGATTCCTTTAAAAAAACTTAAGGTATTATTAGAAAATTTACGAATCATGCTTTGTGTTATTTTCAACAAATCACTTGTTTTATTTTGCTCGTCAATTGCGTCGAAAGAGTTTATGAAAAGATCCAAATAAAATGAACCTGAGATTTATGAAACAGTTTTACCCCTTTAAGAGTCCTTGACATTTTTACGCTCGCGTCGCGTGCAATAACAAAATTTTGTATGGAGACGTGTAAAGCGCCCCCTACCGAATACTTAAGAATGCTCCGCAGCCCATTCTAAATTCCTGTAAGTTTCTCACTTACGTTAGTGAGTAATATTCGGAATAGAGGTACAGTAGAGAATCGTGTGATAACGAAACTATTCAGGATAATAGAAATAAGTGATTTTTAATTAAAAAAAAAACACTTTTCAAGCGCTGTCATTTCAAACCCTGTTTAAGACCCTCACTTGAGTGAATTAAAACGACTCTGCATTTAGGTGTTTGACAAACATTTGTATAGGCTCCGAAAACATCTTCTTCTGATTAGATATTGAAAACAGCAAAGATCTGCATCTGATTTTCCATCTCCGAAAATTAGTCCATGATCAATCAAAAATATATTATATGGAGGTAATCGAATTTTGGGACAGATTTTTTTACGTGTTATCCGGAAAAATATCGAAGATTATTTTGTTACTCAGTGTTTCAAAAGTTTAAATAGGTATTTTTAATTCAAACCCTTTTTTATCGATCATTTCCAAATGTTTTCTTCCTAACCTTTCTCCAACTCTAAAGTCCATTATCAAATTAATAATATCGAGTAACAATTATCGTAATCATTACTTTCAGGGCCGGTCCGGGAGAGGGTTGGTTTGTTTTCAGCTAATTATTTTTATTAATCAAAATCATGTTTGATTTTAATCAATGTTTATTATTTAAACTAACGTTGAAAGTGGACGCCGGTGGTATTAGAACCGAAAATTTAATAGGATTATTAAATTTTTAGACAAATTTATATTGTATATTCTGTTAAATAGTAAATCTGGGAGAATTTTTCTTCATTAAATAAATAAATTTACAAATAAACATACAAATGTGTCAGTATAGCCGGCGGAATTGTCTGGGGAAGTTTTTCCCGGCAACTGGTCCCATCCAATCAATGGCAACAAGCCAACCCCGGGTAGAAATTCAAGTGAAAAAGACCGATCAGGGTGACAACTTTTGAAACACAATTTGAATCGACCGTTAATCAGTCAATTTAGAGGGACTTAAAGTATCTACCACTACACTGCTCACAATTCATATTGCTCGAGTATCAATACCTCGGTAAATTGATCCAAAAAGACCTTACTTCCAGATATTTGTAGTGCTAGCTGTTATTTTAATTTTGTTCAGACTTTTGACATTTCTCTATTCTGAAAATGTTTTATCCAGAAATAATTTATTTATTTGTTGAAGAGACATTATTTCTCGAGACAGATCGGCAGTATCAAGCCAAGATACGTGAGATTTGTATGGCCAGGTCTAGATTTTAAACGGTTTTTCAAACTTTGACGACAAAAAACACCAACATAGAGGTTTCGCAGCATATATGTTCCTTATATGGATTTACTCAGAATTTGGAGGAAAACATTTAATGTGTCTGTGTGTGTCCCTTATAACTTTTGTCGCTTGATGCACAGACCCTAACATTTCAGAAAATATTGAATACTTTAAGCCTACAAAACTTGTATACTCAGAATTTTCTTTCAGTCAGGGGTAATGAACCTTTGAATATTTACTTAATTTTTTCATATATCTCGAAAACTACAAAAGCTAGAACCCTTAAATGTGTATGTATATAGAAAAATACAATATCTAAAATGGAATTTAATGAAAAAGTTCCGGTATTCTCTAACTTTTTTTATAAAGAAAAATATTTTTTTAATGACAAATTTACGAATTTCAGAATTAAAAAAAAAATATCGTAAAACGCCGAAACACATCAACTAGATAATTTAATTTTCTGTAAAAAATATATACATTATAGCAGTACATCTCAAACTTTTCTTAATAATTTTTGTAAAAAAATAGTTTATAGACGACATCGTTTCATACAATAAACATATAGATAACTGGTAGGAAAAGGAAAAAGAGTAGGCGAAAAAAGATGAATTGCAATCGCGTGGTGCACATGTCGTCATATTCGTCTCAAAAAAGTGTACAAATGCTAACTAAAATCCGTTTGTTTATTGGCAAAATAAAGTATGCCATCAGTTGCACAAAGTTCGGCAGGCGTAGCCATTGGCGAATGACTGATAGTAATATTTCAAATTGCATTTTAGCTGTAAATACAAGAATAATTATGTTTTCTTTCTGTTAAGATTACTAAAAATGGTGTCAAATACCCTATTCTTGATAATGTGTAATGGTAGCCGGTAAATTCATCGCGAACAATTCAGCGTCAGTACAATTCATTTCAGGTACAATTCAACGCGGGTACTTTTAGAATGCAATTCGATTCCGGGTTCTGAGTTTTTTTTATATAACTCTGTAATTATTTTTGGTAAAACTTCACTTTCGTCACTCCTAATGATTTCGAGGTTATTTTATTTACGGTTTAAGTAAGGTTAAGGTTGGAACGTAGTTAAAAATGGGGGTTTTGGGGGTGGAACGTCCCCCCATATCTTTTCGGACACCTCCCCGAGTGATAACACGGCAATATTACAGCGTTTGTCGAAATCACCGCCATGTTTTATTTATAGGAGTGACTAAACTGCAGCTTTACCATTTTTTTAGTTCATAAACAATTTGCCAGTTTACAATTGATGAATTGTTCGCGATGAATTGTACTGACGATGGATTGTTCGCGATGAATTGTACTGACGATGAACTGTTCGCGATGAATGTTCCTAGACCTATGTGTAATTTTGACAAGTAATACAATAATTGACTCGCAATAATATTTATTTATTTCTTTATTTTATTCTTTATGCATGCATATTAAAAATAGTGTACAAAAATAGTGTATAAACAAGTGGCAATGGCGGGAGCAATCTCTAATATCCAACCACATACGATAAAAATAAAAACATAGATACATACATACATATAATCAGCAAACATTAACAAAAACAAAAAAAACTTTCATACAAAATTTTATTTAGATAGAGTACACCAAATAGGATATTATAGGGCGGAGGGTCGGAAAATGTGGTGGGATAGGGGAAATAGGGTCTACGATGCACCAGAAGACAACAAATGTAACTTGACCATTTTTTTACTTTTGTTACTGGTTCAGCTAGTGAGTAATATAATTATTACAGCCACATACTGCCTTCCTTAATAACGTCCCTCTCCTACCCTTGGCCTGGAAAATTGATTCCCCGTTGACCCTCCAACGTAACTAATAACTGCCTGTCCGTATCAGAAATGCCGGTCTACGCTGGAAGGGTAGGTACCCCTATATACTCTTATGGAGATTAAATCCCACTGATCCGTATTTTGTCCATACGACCATCGTTTTTCAGATACGCTTTTAATTAATTAATCGGAAATTTGGTTCCGTGTTGGTCTAATTTCTCTGTAACAAAAGCTCACAACTTTCAGAATATTCCGACAGATGCCTCGAACTGTCTTTAAAAAAATCTACCTTCGACCTGCATATTTACTTTGCCTGTGAAACAGCTTAAAATGTAAGTTCGAACCCCCTGTTTGAAGTTTTCGATTATTTAATTACATATTTAATATGTAACAGATTCTCATTTCCCAGATTTGAAATGTCACTGCCTTTAGACAAAAGTTTATATTGTTTAAGTGATTCCCTTATTTATACTTCGACATTCATCCCTTAATTGGCGCCATCCCTTCGTGTCTCTATGCCTTTCTGGGTCTGGGTGTGACCTCGCAGCAGCCACACCAAACTGACACCGCTTTTCTCCATGAAGCGAAGATTGCCAAGGGACATGGCTATTGGTTAAGAGGACGAAAGCCCAGGACTGAGGAGGCCTACCACAGACGTAGGCGGCACAACATTAAGCCAATCGAACGCGACCAAATCCCGGAAATACACGCATACAAAATGTTAACGACTGGTCGTGAAAGCCTTAGAGATTATTTAGGAGAATGTCTGTCGGGATAGCTAGTACTTAATACAAATCATACTAATTTCAATCATTTTATATGATGAGATTAAAGAATATGAACCACGATATGAATTATGTCTGTTAGAATGTTGATATGTCGAGAACTTTAGGAATCAGAGGCCGTGAAATTAAAACAAACATTGCGGGCGTGGTCTTGACGTAAACACTCATATCCCATGTTTGATCCATAACAATCATTATTGCCCTTCGATTTCTTAGAAGGCCGGAAATAATTCGGACATTTGATAAGCTTTTGATTGGGTAGCGCCTTACATGAGTAATGTTTATTTCTTTTATCCTGAAAATTCACTCATATCCTTTGTTGAATGTACATTTATTGTTACTTTATCTTACTTAAACACTATCCTACCTTTATGTATTTATTAGAAACACCAACAGAACACTGAACACATAAAATAAAAATACAATACTGCCCTTTGGACCCCACACAGGGGCATATGGAGGCAACAAGAGCCCTCCGCCGCACTCGATCTTGCGCGGCTTCAATGACCTCCTCCCACACCATGTCCGAATTCCTCAGCTCTGCTACGAAGGAACGGAACAACGTCGAGAAAATATTTATGGATTGGATTGGATCAAACTTTTGGTTGTACCTATTTATTTATTTATCGTATGGTTATATATTACATCACATCATAATTAATTACAAACGAAAAATTGTGATATACTTATTGTATATCAGTGTCACTAAAAAAAAATGTCAGTATTTAAAATTTAAAGTCAGTTGTTTTCAAAAAGTCAGTCGCTGTCTCGTTTAGTGTGTAGAAGTCTTCAATGCTTCCCTCGCATGATCTGAGGCTGCACTCAAACACAACTTGGCTCACCGTCTGTCTGTCTACTCCGCAGTCGCATTCAGGAGAATTCTGCCAACCACCTTTAAAAAAGTAGTCCGCACATCTTCCATCACCCGTGCGTATATTTGGTTGTAAGTATATTTTAAGATCTGGTCCTGAAAAACAGCACAAAAATTCATAAAAAATTAGCACATTGTTATAAAAAAAGGTACTTTCCGTTTGCCTATTTCTATATTATAGCATAATTCGTTATGGTTAAAAAGAGAATAGGTAGGAATATTGTAAAAAAAGTACGTAAAAATCACAAAATTCCCGAGATCGTCTTGATTTGAATAGACAATAAATCTAATACATACATTACTACTTATAGTTTTTCTCCGTTGATCTAAACGAGATAGCGCGTTTATTGTATCGTTAAGAGTATTTAACATTCAGCTCATTACAATAATTACCGCAAGAATTATGTTTAGTGTCTGATTATAAGAGAGAAAAAAAACCACCATACAAACAATGCCGCAGAATCAGTCCGTGACGTAAAGTAACCCATAAACAACAGAATTATCACAAAAATGAATCTTAGACTCTGGCATTTTCTTTGGACGTTATTCTCTACTATAGCGTTCGTCAGCTTCGTAAAATATTCCCAATAGAATGCGTATTTTAAAGAAAGGAAACGAATATTCGGCAACAATCCGGTATTTGGTCTATCTGGCACTATAAATATTCGCTCGTTTTGTCTAATCCCAAGTTTTTCCTCCATTATTTTTCTTGTTGGATCGCTTTTTTTTAACCTAATAGGACGTATCCAAAGGCTCTGAAAGCGATGATTCAATCACAGGTCTTTCCACCCTCCACTTGAAAAACACATTGCACACGCAATAAGACCAGCGGCCTTATTCTCGTAGCGCTTGAATTGCAATCTAGTTGAAAAGATATCTTAAAGGGCGGCTCGGATATCCACAAAAAGTTCACAAAAAAAAAATCACTCTCAAAATTTGGTATCCGGAAAGTTGAAGAAATACCACTAAATAAATGGTCGTTTTCAAAATTTGGTATCCCGAAAGTTATAAATTCACTAAAAAATGAATAAAATCATTCCGAAAATTTGGTACCTACTGGTTTGTTTTAGAGAGGAAAATTAATCACCGGACAGTTCGGTAATTTTGTCATACCGACACACGGTGCAAAAATACCGAACAACCCTGAATAAGACCCATGTGTACATTTTAGTGCACAGTGCACACTAAACTTATATTTTTTTTAGCTCTGCTCTCGTTTTAAACTTAAATTTGCCTGCTCCAATATTTACACATGAGTCTTATTTTTAATGTCAGAAGCGATTGACATGTCATACAAATTCTAGAATATTCATATTTTGTGACACATATCTTCGCAAAATTCGTAAAAGTTGTTCGATAAGAACCGCGTGGAGTTGACATTTTCCACCCCACATTGATATAAATATCGGGAACGACCCTCGTGTCGCAGTATCTTGACATTTCATCCCTTCGTCTTTTCATTATAAAGTTTTATTATGTTGCATAACTTTCCGCCTTTTAACGTACGTTCCTATATTTCATGAATCTGTTCCGAAATACTTTTTTTTTGCATTCTCGGTAGTATTGTTTTTTTTTGTTTTTAATCAATATCTGCTTTATGACGGGCTTCATGACGCATTTCTTTAAAATTATTGTTTGTTTTCTTACAACTGAAGTTTGTTTCTTACCTAACTTTCTTAAATATATAACTTATTGTATCACCATCATAAATTAATCGGTCGATATTTGTGAAGCATCTTAAAGATTTTGCTAACGCATTAGTAGCTCGTAATCTTCTAGAAAGATGCTGTCTTGTGAGACGCCAATGTTCTTATATATATATATTATCTGCTGATTCCTTGAAAGCGTATAAAAGTCTTTGAGTTTACGGGCATCATGATTAGTTAAAGGGAAATACTTGAGAAAAAATATATGTTGGGCTTAAAAAATCTTCGAATCAATGCAAGAATTGTATATTTTGTATATTTTGTAACAAAAATGGATATAGTCATATCCTGGCGCCAAATACATGACAGCAGTCGCAGTCTTTAAATTTGGTTGCTCTCTTGTTCTCAACAATTTCCAACTTTTATCTCTATTTTTCATTTTATTATTAAATTTCTACTTGTTGCATACATGAGATTTTTCGACATGTTGAGAATTCTCATGATTAGGAGTTTCGGAGACAAACATTACCACCTAATGGCGAACGTTGTTAACGTAAAGTGATCACACTAAGCCAGCCTTCGAAATAACAGTAGAAGACGGTCGTAAGCCCGTAGTGGTTTGTTCCATTTAAAAATCGAACATTAGTAATGAATTGTTAGAGTCATTAGTTGTTATTTTTACTTTTTAATTGTATATTTATTTAAATGTACTTTGTTTTTAGGATAATAAATTAGTACTCCCTTCCATAAGAATTTCGCTTTTTAATGAGGGCAAAAATTTTGTTTTGATATCTGTGGTGGCATGGTAAAAGGCATTAAGTCAGTGGGATGAAATTTCTCAGTATGGCGGATTTACTTGTCAGTATTTTAAGAGGTTTCATTTTTGTCAAATATTATTTAATACAAATAAAATAGATCAACTTTGATGCATTTACTTCGTTAAAAAGGGTTCACTATACGATAACTCATATTTATTTCTTCAATATTTCTTTGTTTATATGCTTTATTTATAATGCGTGTCTTTTTACCTTGACAATTTTGGCTCATAGGTTGAAAAAAATTATACTTAGGTCAAATTTTACAAGGAAGTATACCCAGTTACTCTCTATCACATGCTAATTTATTATTTTTCAACACTTACATTTTATTTTTCATAAATATTAGTTATTTTTTAGCTTACCTATTATTATTTTCTAGCATAGCATTCCCAGAACATCAGTAGGTATATTTTTTTTTGCTCAGAATGTAATATTGTTAAGTAATAAATGAAGAATATTCTTTCAATAATAAAATGAAATTAGTTAACTATAGATATTATTACCTTTGTTAAGATAACCCTCTCTCACAATGTACCGATCCTTCAAAACAGAGCTGAGGAATTTATACACGGTTTGCAAACCAGATGAATATTCGGAAATTTCAACATTACAACCTAATGGCGAACGTTGTTAACGTAAAGTGATCAAACTAATCCAACCTTCGAAACAACATTAGAAGATGGTCGTAAGCCCGTAGTGGTTTGTTCATACTATTTTAAAATCGAACTGTATAATCAGTCATCAGTTATTGATATAATAGTTCGCACTAGCACGACTTTCTTTAAATTATATTAATAGTAGTACATATTAAAATAGCAATGAAAAAATATTAAAAAAATAATAATAATATGTAGATAGTATTACCGATCTATTGTCTATAGCTTAACAATAAAAACAACGAAAGTTGTAAACAGATTGGTCGACAGATAAGGATGATACCTGCCTCAAAGTTCACAAAATACATTATTTAAACATATTTTAAAAAGGTCCACTTTTAAAAGAACGGCTTCTCACGGCAGCTTTATCATAGACAACACCGTTTTACTTCGTGGTAGACAAAATTCGACGCGCGTCGTTTTACCTTGCCAAATAAAATTAATATTGAGTTATGCCGGAATGAAAAAATGCTTATAAATCCTTTATAAGTGGATTTTTTTAAACTTTTGTTTTTGAACTTTGTTCTGTTTGTGATAATCTATGATGTAGCGCATATAACTCAAAATGCTGAAAAACGCGACTTAATGCCTTTTACCATGCCACCACAGATATAGTCTTGAACTTTGCTTTAAGCTGTCCTAATTCAGGCAAGTTGATCAGGTAACAATTATTAATAAAATTTCCTCAAGATAAAGATCTTCCTGTATCTAAAATGATTAAGCAAAATAAAGATTTGTAGAGAAAACCAAGTTTTTTGTTTTATGCCAATCATATGTTCGGAAATATAAAAACCTAAATATTTACAGTCGATAAGTTAAATTGGGTATTTGCTCCACAAATCTGATGAAACCAGTTACTCAAATGGTTTTATTATGTAATCGTTGTGGATTTTACACAATTTGTAGGTGAAACTTTCAAACATATAATGCCGAATTTCCGACCGTCAACCAATTTGATATTCGAAGAAAGAATATTTTCAAACTGGTTGAAGCAAAGAGTAAATACGAATAAAAATTGGGCGAAAGGAATCGAAAGTAAAGAGCAGAGAGAAAGGCCTCATGGAGTAGAAATCTAGACTAGACGACGCACGTCACTCTCACAGCTCCGACTGACATTCAATTTGGTGCCAGGAGCGTATCTGAATGACCCCACCGATTATTACCGATAATTGACCAAATTGTCACGTGAGCCTATAAATTAGTTGGATAGCATCGTTCATTTTGTATCAACCCAGCCGGAGAAACAAACACGTCTACAACATCACTGTTATTGCCCCAATAATTAGGAAGCACTGGCACTGGTGGGAAGTCGTCATACGTAACCGCACAGTCGTCTTGTCCTGATTCCTGGACAGATTCGAGTTTTGGTTTTTTGGCAAATGTTCCTTCTTTCCGAATTATTGTAGCTCATTTTGTGATATTTGGATTATTCGAATTTAATTGACGACATATTTCTGGTGCTTCGAAAATGCTTCAGCAAGCAAAGATGAAATATAAAGCAAAAGTTCATGTACAGCAAGGTTTCTAGTTTTTTTAAAGCATTGTTCTTCCTTTCAAATTGCAGCATTAAATCACTCCGTACGCACTTTGTTATCTTACTGTTTCAACCATACTAAACTCGTTTTGAAATTTAGGCCCATGTCATATTGCTATTCGTATCGAAACGCCTGCTACCCCCAAATCTTAAACAGCCACAAATATATTCAAATAGGCAAATCTTGCTAGAGCATCATTACCAAGAATTTTTATTTGTTTCTTTCTAGCGCTTTTTTCGATCACTTATCATTATAACTCTATCATATTGCTTACTCTTTTCACCTCCAACTAAATAATTAAATGAATTTTGTCCAAAGAAATGGAAATCAAGGCTTTTCTCGTTCATATTTTTTTAACCCGATCAAGATTTTTTGCATTGCTTTTATGTTATTTCACAAATTCTTCAACAGCATCGTCAAGACTTCAACTCAATGTGCTCCGTTTCTGGCAAGCATTTTCTAACTACGGTCTTGTCTATCACCACCAGCGTAGACCATACCAGACACTAGTATTCGCAAAGTTGCTGGCGATAGTATCAACGTGCTCGTCAGACGTACTCGGCGGTTCAATCTCCTTTTAATGAATCCCATTAACATATTCTTTTAATACGGCAGCTACTTTAATAATATTTACAATTATAGTTTCAATGTCATAATAACGCGGAGCTGCTCAATTGAGCGAATCGCCGGTTAACGCGTGTTGTGTTGTTTGTTTGTTATGGAGGCGATATTGTTTTGTTCTTAATTCAACTGTTTTTTAATACCTTTGTTTTTTAACATTGAAGAAATGTGAACCACCAGACGATATGGAGTTGCAAACTTGGGTTGGTGTTCCAAAACATCAAGCGTGTTTGGATCAAAGATAATAGTTGATTTTTGGTCATTATTTACTTACTACCTACTCTTTATAATGTATATAATCCATTCTTCCATCTCCATTAACCGCCATCTAAACTTTCTTACTATCCAACGTTCACTTTTCACCGAAAGGGTACTAATCTAAGGAGATTTTCATTCATTATTGAACCCCATGGACAGAAAAAAGAGGTTACTTTCAGAGTTTCTGGTCTGACTTCTTTCACAACTTTCTATATATTTTTCAAGATAAATCTACATAAAACCATCATATTGTTTGGTATTGTCACCTATCCCGATATTAGTAGGGAACGGTCGGTAATTACCATTTGTGTTGTTTCTTATTATTATTTCGCATTGAACTATGAACACAGCTGAACTTGTATTTGTTTTGTCTCACCTTTTTAATTTTAATATAATATGTAAAGTTTGTTTGTATGTAAATGTTATCATAAACTGTAAAAGGCGAAAGCCGTTAATTGAATAAAAAAATAAAATAAAATAAAAATAAAAATAAATATTGGGATTTTATAGATTTGATGTAGTTTAAGTTGGTTATGAATAACTAACACATCTCGTTTATGGTAGTCCAGTGGTTTACTATCTGACTTTCGTACTGCTCATGGATTCGATCCCCGTTGCCGATCATCTTCCTCTTCCACGACACAAGGTTTGCTTTCTACGAAGGATGTCAAAAGTGTATTAAATCATTCCATGTCCTCTTACAATCTTCTGTTTTTAATAAATGACAATGACAGTAAGACTGCCGACCTTGACGCCACCAGTCAAACGACGTTTAACGAGCGAACTATTATTATTGGCGTTACATCACCACATTCGCGGCGTAGGTTTTTTCTCCAGCGACCGGTTCTTCGTTTCACTCGCGCATGGTGCTTTGTTACTACGAGTTGGTTTTTTTCATCGCGTTCTGCATTGGTAACTAGTACGCGGTACAAGAAGTAATAGTACATTGTTCCAGTTTCACAGCAACTCTGACCGACATTGAGAACTGGAGTGAGCTGCCATGATGCCGCTAGTGTTGTAGATCTTGAAGTGCATCAAGGTGTAAGTAAGTAAGTAGCGTGGACTTGGAATGCGCGCGCATGTGTGGAGTATTTAATATGAACGGAAGTGTGTGTAGCGTTCGATTTCTCCTATTCGTTTCTTACTCAGACGATTACTATACTATTTCTGTGTGTTTTAAATCTATTGTTTTCTTCTTCTTCTCATCCTGCATCATTAAAATTGTACTCCACATCTATATATCTTGCGTCTTTTGTATCCGTGTGCCACGCGTTTGCTTAACTACCTATGTTTCATATGTTCACAGTTATTTTTTTTAATTTTATTTCATTTGACAGATATACAGACAGTGATGATACAAAAAAATTATTGCACAATCGTATGGAAAAGAAAAAAACCGTATGAACGCAAATAGTGAAATATTAATGAAACAGACTTAAAAACATCAAAAAGCCTTTGCGTCTATCGCACTTACAAGAAAACAGAAAGAAAGTTAGGTACTAACAAAGAAGAAAAACTTAAAATACAATACAGTGTACAGCAAAGCATAATTTCATCAATATTTATACACTATGGTTCACACTAAAGTTACTTTCATATTAAATCAGATCATGCTATAATCAATTTTTCTACACCAAATACTCGATTCGCTAGAAGAAAATTTCATCTCGTGTAATCGTCAGGGACAGTGACACTCAATCATATTTAACAACAGCGTGTAGGTAGGAATTAAGACAAAAAAGCTATGTAATAATTAATTATACAGGCTCGACTAATGATAATAAAATTGTATGCAATGTAACAAGTTGGGGAAACACTGATAATTAAAGAAGTAAACAGAAAACGGTTCAAAAATAAAAGTTCAACTTTATTAATAAAGTTTATATGATGTTTGCATCAAAAAGTTGAATAACTGTGTATGTACTAAATCCTTTAGAAATTGAAAAAGAGCATGGTTTTGAATTTTTGGTATGAGTTGGAACAAGAAATTCGTTTATCAAAATGAATCTTGGCTCACCAAAGGTGGACACAAGTACATTTTGGACATCTTTCACACTGAGCAAAGCTTGTTTTGTGAAAGAGTTAAATTATCAGCACCGGTAATCGTATCTACAACCATCACTAAGAAAGTCGGCAGCTCAAGTGTTTATTGAAAATGAAACACAATATTTAAAATCATAAGATTTGCATAAAAAAGTTGAATAGGTACTTTTCCTACATCCTGTAGATATAATAAAATAAAAACATGTATTCAAAGAATGTAATGTGATATGCTTTGTATCCAAGGAATTAATTAATAATTAATGTATTCAAGGAATGTAGATATGCTTTGTTACAAAGAGGAATGTTAGAAAGTTGGTTTTAGAATATGCAAAGAATGATTGTTTATAGAATAATGAAAGGCGTACAAACAGAAGAGAAAGGATCGGTTAGATATTCTCGACCAGAAATGACTTGGATCGTTACATCCTCAAGAAATGTCACTTAGGAAGTTAAAGAAACAGGAAAAGATGTACCTAATTGAAATAGTGTTCTGTCATGGATTCATATCTATGGCTTAATTTTTATATTGCTAATAATTTCGAATACATATATTTACATAGGAAAAGAAGAAAAAATGGAAAATGATACAAAATAACAATTCTTGCTCTTGGCAATGTATTCCAACCATTCCGGTCCCGGAAATATCAATCAACCAATCAATTCTCCCTTTTACACCCCACTCAGGGGCATAGGGAGGCAACAAGAGCTCTCCATTGCGCTCGATCTTGTGCAATGTTTATGACAGCTCAGCTCTGCTTCGAAGGAGCGGAACACAGTGTGAGAGGGTCTTCCTCGTCTTCGGGACCCTGATGGGAGGAAGAACAGCGCTCTCCTCGGCCAACTGTCATTCGGCATCCTTAACACATGTCCCAGCCAAGTTCATCTCCTCCGCACGTGATGGGCTCACGCTGGGTGCGCCGGCGTATAGCGTCGTTCGTGATGCGCTGGTACCATCTTGCGCCCAGAATTCTCCTTAGGCACTTCATTTCCCGGCAATATAGAATATTAAAAAAAAAAATTAACCAGATTCTTCAAAGGTAGTTATTTTTTCAAGTGAAAAAAACATATTATCGTTTGATTGAATATTTTTTTTCCGAAAAAAAGTTGAAATTGGATTTGGAAATATATTTTAATGAAATATCTCAATGGATTTTGAAATACAACACCGGCCATACGAAATCTACGCTATTCCCAAAATAACAATTCTGTAAATTGTGCCTGAGGTACCTGGGAGTACTTCTGTTTCCTTAATTATTATAAAATTAATTAATTTTCATATACTTACTCTAGTACAGGCACATACTTAGGTACCTACTCAATAAAAACAAATTATACCTACATAGTTTGTAAGATATTATATGTTCTTACGTTTAAATAGTTTGTAAGAGATATGTTCTAACGTTTTTATAGTTTGTAAGAGATATGTTCTAACGTTTTTATAGTTTGTAAGAGATATGTTCTAACGTTGAAATAGTTTGAAATAGATATGTTCTACCGTTTTTAAAATTTGTTAAGAGATATGTTACAACATTTAAGTAGGTATTCGATAGTGAACCCTGGATATGTTATAGGCCAAACCTACTTTCAACTAATGTTTTCCTTTTCTTTTGTTTCAGGTAAGTACCTCCATAGAGACGTTAAGACAACTTAAGTAGGCTACTTATAGTTTAAATGTTGTCAGCTCTGAGGGACAACTCCTCCGCAGCCCGCATGGAAGAATACCTAGGTTGGAACTCTCTCTTTATTGGTTTTTTTAACTGTTCGCCACATTTCGGTGATGCTCTGCCCATGCTTCTCTTAAATACTCTTATATATTTTGGAACTCATGTGTTAAATAATAAGTATTTGAAAATCAATAAAAAGCGTCTACATCTAGTACGTAGGTACCATTTGACATATATCACGGTAACACTCCCAACATGGCAACACTGAGGATTATATTGTTATTCGAGTGTTGTGCCGGTATAGTAGGTACCTACTGAACCGATCGTGTACCATCCTAACCTAACCTAAACACACTCGTCCGCACAAGGCTTCGGTTGTTGTTGTTATCTATGTGTTGTCAAGTTCAAGGCCATCCGCAGGAAACGTGTTCGCGAAAATTGGCGGGAGTTGTTCATAGAGACGAGGATAGTTTGTTAGTTGGATTTACGAACATGCGTAGCGTTCAAAATTAATGGTGATTCCATCGATAATTACTTTCTTTTTTCTGTTTTAATTTTACTGTATTAATGTGGTTGAATAGATACCCAACTATTTTATCATTTTACTTATTCGAATTCAATGTTCAGGACAGGTAATCGTCTGTCGGGAAAGCTATACAGGGATATTAAAATGTTCAATTTTATTAATAGATATTTTCTGAAGTACCTACCTACTTACGACGTACTAAACTACTGCCTTTCAGTTATGGTCAATCAATTCAGTACACACATGATGCTTGTAAGTCGAGAATTTTCATAGTGGGCGCAAACGCTAATAAGATCGCATTTTATATATTTAGGAAAGATTCAAGAAATACACCTATGTATCCAGGAACAGCTTGTCAGTTGTAGTCGTCCCAACATCTACTGCCCAACAGTTACTAGTGAAATAATTTTGTGGGTGGAAGAGATGTTAACAGTTTATTATACAAATAGATTTCAAATGATGGACTTGCATAGTTATTATTTTATTCTTTACTCTTCCTATCATCCTTAGGCCATTAGTTTGGCATATGGAATCGTCAAATTATACAGAAGTAAACAATAAAAACACAATAGGTATACATAATAAAAATACTATATAAATAATTTCTAACTTGCAGGTTCAGAAATATGAAAAAAAAAACATTTAAAGATTAAAGAATAATGTAAAAGCTATTTTGAGTGTAAAGGGCTCAAAATATCTTTACGTCAACAGATTTAAAAAAAGGTAAAAAAAATGGGCATCAAGTAACAACTAATGACTAACAATTCATTACCGATGTTCGATTTTAAAATGGAACAAACGACTACGGGCTTACGACCGTCTTCTAATATTATTTCGAAGGCTGACTTAGTGTGATAACTTTATGTTAATAACGTTCGCCATTAGGTGGTAAAGTTTAATTCTCCGAAACCTCTAATCATGAAAATTCTCTACATGTGCAACATGTCGAAAAATCTCATGTATAAAACGAGTAGATATTGAATAATTAATGAAATATTGAGATAAAATATGAAAATTATTGTGAACAAGAGAAAGAAAGACTGACTGCGACTGCTGTCATGTATTGCATAGTTACGATTTCCCCAGGGTACGCCCACTTAACATAACCTCAAAATGAAGAAGAATATTGGCAACTAATGGTCCTGTTTAAATAAAAATGAAGAGATTACATAATATACCGACAATATCGACATGACCCGTAAATTCTGAGAAGAAGGGTTAGAAACATCTCACCACCTCCAACCTTACAGACTGCGATGCAGTAGTTTATGCGAGAGCAAGAAGTTTTGGTAAACACAGGATAGAGGTGGAGGACCTCGCCACCTTGGATCCCCTCCTAATGCTGGACTTTCTGAAGTGTCTGGGATTAGTGGGGAAGCTCTAATTTGGAAACACCATGAGCTAGCAGGGGAAGCACAAAAGACCACTACAGGACGGAGAGCAAACCCCGAAAAAAAAATTATACCGACATAATTACATTTCGTCTCGACTTGTAACTTAACCCTTCAAACTTTGATCGTATTTTTTTTAAAAACACTTCTCGTTTATTAATGTATTCCAAATCCCTAACTTCTTACAGAATCTCATAGTGGGCGGTAGGCTTAAATAGTTTTCAACCCCAGCAATAGAGAATACACTGATAGCCTAATACATATTGTGTAATCACTGGGAATTGCTCAATCGTGCGTGGAATGTCTTCATTGTGACTCCATTAGTACTACAGATTTGTGTCCGTGAAGGGAAGACGGAACGAATCGTCCGTTTTGTCCGTCCGTCAATGGAATCGAATCTTTTTTCTACAAAAAAATTGTTTACCACATCTGAATATCCGATAAATCGAACATTGACGGTTATTCTGAAATGAAAAACAGACGATTGAGTTGTGTCGTAACCAATTTTTATTGAGACTTTTGACATTTCGCTATTCTGAAATTGTTTTATCCAATACATTAGTTGCGTAACTACTGGCAACTGAGCAAGAGCTTCTTGCGTTGAGTTGGAACGTGAATTTGAGAATGCCAGTCAATATTGGAATCAGGTAACGTATGTGTTGTATAACAACTTTTGTTTTCACCCATTCTGAACCTCTCCGTTTAACATTAATAAATGGACGTCGATGGACCTTTTACTTCGATATCTGAGTAGTAGAAAAAGCTTAAAAAAATCTATAGTTAGACTCTGCGGGACATGGAGAGCAATAAGAATGGTAGAATAAGTAAAAACAAAATAATCAGAGTACAAAAGCTGAGATTGCTGCATTCTTATAGAATATTGAATATAGAAGTTTTGGCATTTGAATATACTCACTACTCGTACTAAGTATTTCGACTCGGAACTTTGAAAGATGTTTCCTGTGGTCATATGCATAGGAGAGAAGAAAAATTCTGGCGGAAAGAACTGGAAAGGTGAGAAAATGCGTGGTTGATTAGACGTTATAGTGGATCGATCATATAGCTATGCGGGAGCTGTTGTTGGAGCTCTGGAGGTTCTACGTTTGTGATTCATGATTTTTTGTGTTGTTCAGTTTTCTGTTGGTGTCTCTAATGGTATATTTTCCTACGAATACGGCGCTTCTATAAACAGCGGTGAGTATGCCCGCTTAGAATATTGTCAATATTGTTACCGTAGTAACGAAAACCATTGTCATATATTTTGAAAGACTGCCGTCTTGTCAGACGGCGGGCTGTTTCCTAGGAACCCGGTGCATAATGAATAAAATAAATATTGATTCCGTTCTCCCAAGGAGTCCAGTACCCTCAGTATGAGGTAAGCAATCACCGACTCGAGTCAATGAAAGCCATATAGATCGACTCGATTTCGATAACAATATAAGCGCGTACAAAAATTGTTTATAAGTTTATAAATCTCGTACTAGGGCCACAGAAATGAAGAGTCTTTACAACGGAATTATTATGTAACATAAAAATACATTAAATAATTCTAAGGGTCTGTACACACCGGTAACGTAACCAATGTAACGTTGCATGCACCGTATCAAATTTCCATAGAACTGTGTGGTTCGTCACTAACTGTGTGAATTTTGATACGTTGCATTGGTTTCGTAATCGCGCGTGTTCAGATGTGTACACTACAGGCCATTGTGTATCTTTAAAAGCAAACATATCACGGGTAATTTTGAATTTCATTCGAACGTTATTTCGTTTGTTTTTAACAATAATGATTATTGAAGATTTTCAATACGGTTTATTGACACTGTAATCAAATATAAATCCTTTGTTGTTCCATATTTGGTCTCGTCTAGATGAAATATGGATGACTCTACAATACCGTAATGTGATTTCCTTATCGATTTATTATGATCTGCATCCCACACCATTCTTGTAGTTTTTTTTACGATACTCTACTAGCTACTATTCCCAGTGACTTCTTTATCTACAGATCTGCACAATGCGAGTTCATATCTAATGCTGCATTTACACGCTGGCAAACCACCAAAAACACCAACGTGTAACAGGGTGTTTGCCTTGGCTTGTGTGAGCTTGCCAACGCTTGCAGCAAGTGTCGGTTTTTGACACAGATCAAATGTAATGATCAAAGTGTAAATGGCGTCCAAGCGTTTGTGAAGGCTTGGAGCTTGTGGTGCCAGGGGAAGCGTGTAATTGAAACATAAAACGATCACTCTATTCATTCAAATGGAGTGATGCCACTCCAAAAAATGTCCGCGAGTGGGTAAACCAAATGGAGTGATAGGGTCAGTTGGATATCTATCAGTCTAAAATTCATTCGCCTCAAGTCCATCATTCCAAACTGATCCTCAATGGGAAAACTGGAGTGGGCGTGGTCCAAGTTGTGTCGTCATTTGATTGTCATCGTTAAAAACTTGGTCCAAATGTGTCTCATTTTGTCATAATCCTTCCACCAGGGTATACGTGTTGCTGTTTTTAATTTAATAATTGCAAAAAACATATATTAATGTGTGCACACCAACAAAGCCAATAGGCAATAAAGATGATAAATTAACAAAAATGGATATAGTCATATCCTGGCGCCAAATACATGACAGCAGTCGCAGTCTTTAAATTTGGCTGCTCTCTTGTTCTAAATAATTTCCAACATTTTTCTCTATATTTCATTAATTATTGAATATCTTCTTTTTGTATTTTTTTTTGTATTTATATATGTATATATTCTATTCCTTTATGTATTTACATATACACGTCTATGTATTGTAATTTTTAATCTAATGAGTTTGGCTGTAAGACACAATAAGTCCGCCTTTTGGAAGTTTTTCAAAATTGTATCATTCACTGTATTTTTTATATCTAATAAAGATTTATTTATCTACTTTTTATATACATGAGATTTTTCGACATGTTGAACATGTTAAGAATTCTCATGATTAGGAGTTTCGGAGACTTAAACATTAACACCTAATGACGAACGTTGATCACGTAAAGTGATCACACTAAGCCAGCCTTTGAAATAACAGTAGAAGACGTCGTAAGCTCGTGGTGGTTTCCATTTAAAAATCGAACATCAGTGACAAATTGTTAGAGTCATGAGTTGTTTCATATTCGTATATTAAAGTTGTGAAATTCACTGATAATTATTGAAAAAAAAAACTCAAGCGTCTCATCTGTAATAATGGATGACATTCATTTGGAGTGATAGTAATTGCGGACTTTACATACATAAGTACGAGCTCCCGCATAAAAATTGTTTTATTAATTTGATCAGTATTGTAATGCGCATTGGCTTGTGGTACTTCAGATCTCAGCATCTTCCTTATAGGGATTATCCCATTTTTGAAGAGATCCTTCTGTATGAACTCGAGATGACTCTCCGGAGATGATAAATGAGTTCTCGTGTTTAACGTTAAATTCTGCCTATATTTTTATAAAAACAGGCTTAGCATTTTGAGAACGTCTAATTTCCGATAAAGTTTTTAGCCATATTCCGGCCAGATTTACATCATTTTCTATACACGTACATATAAATCCGTGGCGCTACAACTCTGTGTGGGTCTTGGCCTCTTCCAGAAGATTTCTGCATGCCACCCTGTCTTCCGTCATGCCCCGCCAATCGTCCATCCCCAGCAGTCCAAGGTCTCTCTCCGCTCCAGCCATCTCAGTCTGGGTCTTCCAATGCTCCTCCATCCAGAGGGTCTCCCATTTCATTACTTTTGAACTGGTCTGTACCCTCAAGAATCTACCAGCTGAAAGGTTGGGCGTGATTCTTATAGCAGGCGACCTGACAAAAATTGTCCATAGAATAGAAATATATCAAAAGCTTCTCCGAATTGGAATTCTGTATATTTTTTTTCATTTCAAATATTGTGCTTCTGTTCTTTATAGGCTTGTGACTTCTTGAATTCATCCATTCGATGAGAAAATCACCAATAAATAAATGCCCAACTGCGTTAAACAATAATCTCTTGCTTCGAGTACTGATTTTGAACAAAATTGGTGTCTTCCATTAATGCGATTTTTGGTCAACTCTGTCCTTTATTCTTACCATTCTTTATGGACTTATAAAAATGCCAGTAATAATAGACAAAAAGATTATTGAAAGAGAGATTCATATGTATACCTTGACCATTTAGTAAAGTTTGGTAGAAACAACCAAGAAGCGGAGATCAAACGTAGACGGGGTTTAGCGTAGACTGATTTTGGAAAACTGTCATACATTCTGAAATCCAAGCGATTCTCAAACCACTAAAAGAAAAGGATATTTGATACTTGCATTTTCCCAGTACTAACATAAGGTTTAGAAACTACCACCTTCACAAAAAGAACCATACAAAAGCTCCGCGTAACCCAAAGAGCAATGGAGATAAGGATGCTTGGTATCAGTTTGCGAGATAGAACAAAGGTGACAGATGTGGTCTAAAAAGTTGCATCACTGAAATGCAGCTGGGCTGGACACGTTGTCAGAATAACGGACGACCGGTGGACCAAAAGAACCCTGGAGTGGAGACAGAACCGGTAGCAGAAACCCAGGTAGGCCGCAAATGCGATGTTCCGATGATATAAGAGAGGTGACTGGACACCAGTGGCACAGGATGGCTGTCGACAGGGAACAATGGAAGTCGGGAAGGGAGGCCTATGTCCAATACTGGACTGAGGAGGGCTGATGATGATTGGTTTAACCTCCATGGCGAGGATTTTGTCTTTTGTTTTTTGTTCCCGATTGACTCTAGAAAACGGAACAAGTGTGGTTAATTGTATTTTATATTCACTTGGACAGGCCAATATCCCACATAATCATGTAAAAAATCAATTTTATTTGTGCAAACCTTATTTTAAAATATATGCACGCGGTTTACTCGGGACACCCTTGATAGCTTGAGGCTTCGAAGTTTAATTACGGTCCTAAATCTTCACACTCCATTGTAGGTTAGTAAACTTTGTCGCTCGTCCCAGATCCCGTGCGCCGTGTGAGTTATTGTCACCTGAAATTGTCTCTTAAATTAACCAGAAAATTTCATCACCTTCACTTTTTCGTCAAACGGTTTCCTAGATTTACAGTGTTTCCAAAACTATTGCAGTAATCGTTTTCTTTTTAGCAGTCTAACAATAGTCTGGGTAGAACACCAGCTGAGAATCTGTCAACTCAAACATATTCGGAAAGAGATGGGTATGGTTGGAACATGTGTAAAGGATACCGAATTATAGTTACCTGAGAAAAGCGTTGTTGTTACTTGGAATTCCGAAAATCGTCTCGTACTGTAATCCTTTCCTTCCAATCCAGAACTTTGTGATTTTTTAATGAGAAGTGCAAGATCGAAAATAGTTTACAGTTCTTGTTGTTTTCCGAATTATTGATGAAAATGAAAAATCTATATTTTGTAGATGGTTAGGTATCTATATCAAATATTTATTTGTTAGCAAAGAAGTTTAAATTATCACACATTAGAAAATTAAAGTAAACTTTACGTAGGTAACATTATAAGTGTTTTTGAATATAAATCTTTTCTATATTTTTGTTTTCAATTGATTTGGATTGGATATTTTTGTTTTAATTGGCGTTGGACATTTTTGTCAGTTTGATATTTGTGCGAATTTTCATAATTTGCACTGTAAACATCGTTTAAAACAAATGCATTGGTTGGAATAATTCGAATTTAATATTCAAAGTAAGGACCACAGGACAACGTCCGTTGGGAAAGTTAGTTTATTTTATTTTATTTATAGTAGTAGGATCGTGCAAAGTAAAGGACAGCTTTTGTTGCCTCCCTATGCCTCTTGAAGGGTCTTAAAAGGAGTATAGATAAAGAAAAGTATGATATAAACCTACTGGTTTAAAAAATTGCGTATCTAGCAAATGTTTTCCAACTTTTTTAATAATTTTAAAATGTTGAGAATGTTTAGGCATCTTAGTAGAAGTGAAATTAGGGTAGCAGCCCTCTTAATATGTCCGGGTGAGTGCGCCTATAAATCTCCCACACGTCCGTCTCTAACCTCAATTTGTGACCGATACACCCTCAATCTTCGACCCCGTGGAAAGGGTTCCCGAAAGAAAAAACAATTTGATCCACGATAGATATTTGGCTGTGTGGACCCAATTAATTTAGTGACAGATGTAGTAATTAACCTTATGAGAAATTTCATTGTGATAATTAAGTAGCTTAATTCTTACCTTATTGTTATGCAAGTTTAAACTTAACGTTTTTATTTAGATGTCTTTAATTTTTGTTTACCCACGCCATACGTACTTACAGTATTTTAGAAAATAATTGGAACGAGTTTCAATACATCTGTGAAAAATTCTATAGAAAGTCAATTATTTTTATTTATGTGACAACCATTGACATTAAACATATTATTGTCACGCAGATTTTTGAAGGATTTTTTAATTCGAGCTTTTTTCTAATTTGTTAACATTAAAGCGCATTTTTTTTATAAATTGAAATGCGAAATGTGAATAAATGTAATTTTTTAAATCAAATTGTCGTTTGACACAAACTGACTGGAAAATATGTTGTTTCAAAGAGATGCTTCAAAAGTAGGTAATTTTTATCATTCTTTTAATTCTTATTCAATATTCATAGTTAGACCACAGGACAACGTCTGTCGGGAAAGATAGTATAACATATAATTTAAAAACTATCAAGGTTATAAGAATTATTGTTACTTTATAGAAAAAATGTTGCCGTAAGCCCGTGATGGTTCAAATCAACTGCAATTGTGCACGATTGATGAAATAGTCACAAAAAACTAGTAATTATTTATCATTTGTAAAGAAGTGTTCTTAGGGTCCCTAAGACGAGGAAGACCCACTCATACCGTGTTGCGATCCTTCGGAGCAGAGCTGAGGGATTTGGACATGGCTTGGGAGGAGGTCATTAATCTTGCCGCGCAAAATGGGGCGCGGTGGAGGGCTCTTGTTGCCTCCCTTTGCCCCTGATTGGGGCCAGACAGGGAATATTGATTGATTGAGTTTTGTGAAACGACACAAAAAAATATACAGATTGTCCCAGATTCTCAGAAAGTATGACTAAGCGGATGTCCAGATTTTGAGACTCTGAGGCTACCCAAATATCTCAATTTATTATGTAATGCAATTTTTTATAGTTTTCGAGTTAATTAGATATGTTTATTATGTTTTTTTTGTCTATTCCTGACTTACAGAACAGATGTGGTCACAGAGACACCAATTTTTGAGGTACATTCTGTAATAGGTTAATAGTATACCTTAATGAACAATTAATATTCATTTAAAAAAAATATGTGTAGGTATGTGCGGTCAAATTAAAAATCTTCTGTATAAATCTTTCGCAATCATTCGTTCTTGGAATACAGCAAAAGTTGAAGAAAGTGTTAGCGACGTAGAAATTAGAAAAGATAAAGTGAGAAGACATATAGACTTTCTCAGTAGTTCTGAGAAAAGAAGATAACACGAACTTCTAGAAAACCTTGCAAGTAGCTGTATTAGTTGCGAACAAACAAAAACAAAAGAGTCATATTATTACCATGCTTTTTTCTTTTCTGTGGCAATAACGAACTAGGTCAACCTCTGAGATGTCCGTTAGTTTTATGTTTGTATATACGGACTGGGTGACTGGAACATAACATGACCTATTCTCTGAATACGGGTCATTCGATAGCTGAAATGCAATATTTTTTTCCCGATAAACTAGACAATAATTTAACACCTTTTCTTGTTATTCCATAATATACTAGTGGTCGCCCAGTGGTCGAAATTCGACCATAACTAATTTGTTTAGAAATAGAGAGACACACTAATCAATGGGTGTCCAGTCCAATCTTATAGTTTTTTTTTTCGACTCAATTAAAGCGTGCAATTATAAGCAATCAACGATCCAAATCAAAACATTGACAAAACGAGTTTGCAAAATCGGTTTGATCATCCTTTCTCCAATGATTAAGCAAATTGACTATGAGTTATCACACGATCAGTTGATTAGAAAGTTTGAGAGATTAATTTCAATTTCATCGAGGTATCGCTCCGATATAGATTGTCAAATGAGTCCCTAATCTACATAATAATTCAGAAATGTTTGTGTGCTTTCTATCGTATATGTGAACATCACGCTCAAAATACAAATGCTACGTCAGATATGAATCTGCGCAGAGCGGTGCAATTTGCTTGAGAAGGTTCTTAAATACAATTTGCTGCATTAACTTTAATATATTTAGAGCTATTTAAAAAACTCTATTTTTTTAGGATCTTCATACAATTTTCTCAAAAAGACAGTAAGCCATCTTTTGGAAACAAAATTACTCATGTAAACGTTGAATGGAATCTTGGTATTACGGTATGGAAATGTAATAAAATAATCGTAGATTGATTTGTTATACATATAAATGTTATTCAAATCTTATTATTCTCAATAAATAAAGATTTAATGAAAAAATTTGCAAAATGATTCTTCCATTTTGAAGTTTGACAGATAGCGCAAATCACCCTCTATGGGTGGAGAGCCTAATTAATTATCACACATTAGGGAATGTAGCTAAGATTCAAACCACAGAGCTATCTCTCTCTCTCTATGAAAACTTGCAAATTATGTCGGTAGGTTCGTATAATATTATGAGGTCGGTGAGACAAAAATTTTAAAAGTGTCATTCTTCTTTTCCTGTGCTTATGTCAGTTATAGAGGTCTGTTAAGCAATGGGAAGCTAGACTAGAACCTGTTTAATTACCTACCAATCAAGCCTGACAATCGGAATCAAAAACGTAAAGCAAGACGGGTATAAGCTAGTACATACATGTGTGCATGATTTTTGCATCTCACATTCGATTGATTTTGATATAATTGTTTGAACTATCATTTAATAACCCAGTATTGGTTCCTCTACTTATAGGAAAAGACTTCACGTGCAATTAAAGTGTCCACATTCATAAACTTAGGCCGGCTCCGTTGGGACATTTATCGGGGTCAGATGTCACTCAGTGTTAAACAGAATTATCTGCTCGAGGAAGGAGGAACAGAGGTAGACCAAGGCTGGGGTGGCTGGATGATGCTGAGAGGTAACTCAGGCTTATAGGGCTTGTTGACTGGCTTGACCGCTTCACTGTTTCAAAATGTAGCGAACTTCAAAGCACTCTTCATCCTCACTTTTGAGGATTGGTCGTGGATTTTTGATTCTGTCGTCGATTTTTTCTCCGGGTTTGCATGTCCGCAGCCAGATACACGGTACGCTGGAGCTTCACGTAGGAGCGATGTTCTTCTTAATCTGATCAGAAATTAAATCGACGATTTGCCTGTCGGTCGTATTTCTTGTACTATCTTTATTTTGTCAGCTTTTTTGGCTACCAAATCCTGCGCGAGCTACCTGACCAAAGCAGGGGTAGGGTTCCTATACTGTTTAAGACCGTCATACTCTTATTGTGTTAGTTTGTAGCTGTCACTTAATTGGTTGATCTCCTCTTTCTCTTATCAGTTTTCTTTAGTACCTAAAAGGGAAAATGCGCAGAAAAAATGGTTCGAGACAGAAAGTGGATATTTTGACTGTGATAATTTATTCTCTCAAAAAGGTATGATCCAAAAGTCCAAAAAAAAACAATAGCGTTGATGATAAAAAAAAACGTATATTTACAAAAAGTAAGTACTTTGCGTATACAGACAACAAGTAGGAATATAGTGTACCCACTTAAATGCATTCGATTAAATTTAATATCCAACTATTTAACACACATAAAGCGATCGAACAGACTAAAGCACATCATTTTGTTAGTTAAACGATCAATATGTACATGATATTATTATATTATGTTTCAGTGTGTGGATATGGTAACCATAATTTGTGTGTATTCAAACGGTAATGAGTTATAAAATATCCGAGAGAAAGTTGGACTGATTTGCAAAATAATCGATAGTCGTACTACATATTTGTAAGTAATCTATTTGTATACATAAGTGCAATAATTGTCTCATTGTTTTAAAATAGGCATGAATGGATAAATCTAAAATTTAAACTGTGATAATAATGGATCGAAAAGATGGCAAACTTAGCTTGAATGAATTAGTTAGTTTTCTTATTATTTACATAATTTGCCGAAGGAAGGATGAGGAAAGTAAACTTTAGGGTGTATTTACATAGGACTATCTAGCTCAGGTTATTCTATAGTTAAGAAAACAATTCTATGGATATTGGAGAAATAATTATTTGATTCATCAAAAAACAATGGATGGTTTATGAGAGCCTATGTACAGAATTGGTCCGTTAGTTTTCGAACAGTCTCCATTTGTTGTTCTTAAATCATGATCGCTCGTTAGTTTGAGAATGTTGATTCCATAAGCCCTCGCCGTGCAAGCATGTCTTGGTGATGATTTGAAGGGGTCCACCGCGTTTTCTGTTGCTTTCATTATGGTAATTTTTGTGAGTTTTCTTAACACCTTAATTTGGAAGGAATCCAGAAAGAGATGATATTATAAAGCCACCAAAAGACCCTTTAACATTATTAAACGCACCCTTATAGATTCCAGCCATGATAAAAAGTCTAAATAATAATAATTATTCTCTGACATACGTAGACAGAACAGAATCCTGTTTAAGATTTTTGTAGAATTTTGGCTATATAATATATTATGGAGTTGTAGGTTGTAGGTTCATGAATGACCTCTACTCACACCCAATCGATTTCGCTCAACCCTACCTCAAAGAAACAGATCACTGGGTGGGAGGGTTTCACATCCTTTCCGACATCTACATATCTCTCCATGTCCAGCTCCTCTGCTCTCTGATCTGAACCTTCAAGGCAAAACTTTGGTGTTTCATAATTATTATACTCCTTGTTCTAATAATACTCTTCTACGCTTGTCGGCTCCAGGATATGAGATAGCCTCGAGGCGGTGCGTGTTCAAAATTCGCAGGTAGCATTAGTGTTGTTAACATTCTATTATCTGTAGCATGTATAGCATCAGCTTGCTCCGAGCATGTTTATTGCCCACGACTACTACTGTGATGGCAGTCTATTACAAGTTGCCGGGAGGCAAAGTTCCATTAAAAAAACCTCCATTGTTAGTTTGGAAGACGCCTAATTTTTTTCGATTGTATTTTATTCGAATACGATTTATTTTTGCACGTTAGTCTTTTCGTGTCTTTGAATCGAATAATTTATTTTAAGATTGGTCATTTTTTATCGTTCAATATTATTGCTTTAATATTTAATCGTAATTTTTTATTGCTCTTATCATATCTGTAACAATGCTTAGTAGAAATTTGATTATTTTTTTGTTTCTTTCAAGCCCTGAATTCATTTTTCAGTGATTTAACACGTAATTATTTCTCAAATGAAAACTATGGACCTCTCGTGTAGTACCTATTCAATATGGGATTTTACAAAGTTTCCGACGAAAACATCCATAATTTATCTCTAAATCCCCACCCCCCTCCCGAACTCCCTTTAATCTTATATCTAGTTTATATATTATTATTAATATTACTATACTCTTGCATATTTATGTATATTGTGTATTTTTTTTTATATATCTGTGTATTATGTATTTTTTTATATTGTATTGTTTTTAACGGATAAAGTCCAGTAGTTTGTAAGCCTTTAATACGATATGTTTAAAATAAGATAACAACTGTTTTTCTTCACCTAGGGTTGGTTGGAAGAAATTGCCGTTCGGCAATAAGCCCGCCCTTTCCACAATAATATATTATATTTATTAATATTTAGTGCGCAATAAAGGATATTTTATTTTAATTTATTTAAATCTTTTAAACATCCTAAATATTTAAAAGAAAAAATAAGACCTCAGGCAAGGGCTTTAACTAAATTTAGTGCGGTATACCAAATTGTTCAATAGGTACCTCAATTGTGTTAAATTTTTCTTATACGCCTTATTTAGGGTGCGTTGCAATTTACAAATTTAATGTCTCATAATTTTTGAACAAACACGATATGCGGATCTGTATTGTTTCTTCAGCTACTTAGCATGATCCAAGCAGGGACTTAGTTCGAAAATGGTCAGAGGCATGGAATTTTTCATGAACTATTTCGGAATTTTCATAACATGACAATATGTAACGTCATTTAACCTGCATTTTCAAACAAACAGTAGAATCAATAAATCAACACTTTATTGTGACCGCACTGAGTGGCACGGGGAGGAATATAACTGCACTCCTCGATCTTACACATTTTCAAAGTCATTTAAAAATTTAACCCGGCAAGTGTGCAGCTTATAATGTATCAATCAACCCTCCCTTTGTGACGCCAGTTAGCGACATAGCGAGGCACCTAGAGCTCTACAACGACCTCATCCCTCAGCTCTGAATCAATGTAACGGAACACACGTTCATGTTGTTTTCTTAAAAAGACATAAACACATGTTTCAGTTCATGAAACACCTATAGGTTTCCATCTGAATTACTTTTCAGAGAATTGAGTGCATGAGAGCGGTTATATTACAGATTCATCGTCTACCGCCCGCACCAAACCCACAGTGCGTATTCAACTCTGACGTGAGAAATCGACAGATGATGCAAACGCTTCGCACACGTACGTCCTTTGCTCAAATACACTATGCCTTCCTGGGTCCCAAAATATACAACATCATAATGCCAGATATAATTGAATCAATTTCACCCGGTGGGATCAATCTGAACAAACTTGTAACAGGGTGGCTGTTGGAGAGGGGACGAGGGGAATGTGAGAGAGCACTGACTCACATCCTGCGCTGAAAGCCAATGATTGTTTGTGGTTGCTTGTAAGGTGGAGTGCAGTAGACTCTTATTAGTGGAGTCTTATCTTACTAGTCTTGTTATTTTAGTAAAGACATTAATATTTTTACTGTAATTTATTACTATTATTTTTTTCTTTACCGTAGGTATTATGCTTTTTTGTAAGATGATTGGTTGGTTACATGATTTGATTTGAAGTAGTATTGCCCCAGAACAGCCGTTGTCTAGTGGGGCAGTAAATTCCAATAATTATATATGTAAACTGTTTGTTAAGTGTAATTGATAATGGAAATAAATAAAAATTCCTAATTCATATTGTGTTTGTATAGGATGACACGACTGTGACCCAAATTCCTGCAGTAAACCAATCGACTACTGGAAGTATCACAGTCCGACCTAATGTTAGTATTTTTATAATGACCTCAGGCCACATCGGCTAGACGGACACGATTATCATTTTACTAGCTGATACCCGTCATTCTTTTCGTTTTTTGGAATCAAATCATGGCCATGTTTTAGCAGTGAACAGTTTGTAGTCTAGCTCTCCTTTACTAAACAGACAAATCTTAGAAGGCAAAGTTATATAACACTACGAAGATTCTAAAAATTAAAACAAAAAATTGACAGATATACAGACAGAGATGATACAAAAATAATAATTGCACAAATTGTATTGACAATGAAAACATCTGAAAAGTAGGTATAGTTAGGTCAGAAGAAAAAAACAAACAACAGAAAAAAACTTAACTGCAACAATAAATGCAGGCTCAGCTGGTGTGTAAAGGAATGATGGCCAAGGGTGAGAGACAAGAATAAGGGACATGGAAGGAGCAAGATGTAAGGGATAAGTTATTTCTCTGACTGTAGGAGATGAGAAGTATTGCGCGGCTCTGCGCAGAATAAATCTATCGTACGGTAAATTATTATGTGGATAGCTCCGGTACATAGTACAATATACGTTTTTATTGGTTTTATAAACAATAGTCCATATTATTAATAATAATATGAGATGTTTTTATTGCTTGGCTACGTCCGCCGTTGGAGGACATTGTACAGCACAATTTGTTACAGTGCTTTATACGCTGTAACTATCTTAACATGATGATTTTATTGCGTTTGAAGCTTTACATCTATATATTAATACGTGAAGGAAAAATTTTGTGACCCTTTTTACGAAAATTCCGCGGACGGAGGAGTATGAAATTTCGCACACCTGTAGTTTATATAGAGAAAGAGTGGCAAATGCTAAATAGATTAAATCAATAAAAAACATTACAAACACTACTGTAATGTCATGTATTTGATACTCAAATACACTTCGATGTATTTGACATTGACACAGACGCATGTATTATTTTGTTTGTCTTTAATAGTAATAGATAATACTGTGTAGGTATATATCAAAATTTCAAATTTGACGTATCCATGTCATTGTTTTTGAAAGAAATTTTTGAAATAGTCAGTCTTTGACAATACCCCCTATTTTGGTTTTGGTTCGAACTAAAATAAGAACGTTCCAAAATTTAAGAATTAAATTCACATGAATTAAAATGAACTAATTTTAATATTTTCTAATTATCATATTAGCCCGTAATTATCCACTGCAGGACACAGGCCTCCTCACGCTCACGCCACTCCTCTCTGTCCCTGGTCATCCCCATCCACTCTGTCCCATTTTCTAATTAGGAACGTTCTTAATTTTTATAGAATACCAATGTTCACTAACTTAAATTGGAACGTTCTTATTTTAGTTAGTGCACACTAAAATTGAAATAGAATCAGGCGTAATGGAACCTTATTAATGTTCAAACTTATAAGTTATAATTTAAATAAGTTTCGGTCGAATTTCGAGAGCTGGCCGACCACTAGTAGGGGCGCATATAAAATGGCTTCTTGGATGTTTTTGCATGTTGTGATTCGATCTTTGGAACTGACTTTTGAAGCGTCTGAAGTAAGGAAAAAAGTCCAAGTTACTCGTATCAATATCAGACCATAAAGTCATAGAACTATGTTCTACGTTTTTATGGTCAGATATTCATGCGAGTAACTAATGCAATAATCATGCCAAAATTTTATATCACATTTACATATTTTTGAGGTACGGAGGTGAACGGACGTCAAGGGGAAAGGAATGCAGCGAATGCATAAAAAATCACAACAGATTGAATAATATAAGTTAGTATCTGTAGTAATTAATATGCTGGGCAAGTAGTGATCTTTTTGTGATAGAATAAGGCGGAGCTATATTTTTTCAAATGGTTTTCTGTCTCTTTCCATTTTGTTGTTTTAAATAATAATGACAAGCGGGAAAGAAAATACTCGTAAAAAAACCTTCATTATTTTTTGTATAGATACCCTCAGAGATTCAGTAAGGAATACGAGGGTACGGGAAATATGCGAGGTCGAGGACATAATTAGTAAGATGGGGAAGGCAACGTAGAAGGTTCTGGTATGCCCATTGCCCGTGTGAGGAGAATGGACTCTTCCAGACTCATTCACGGACAACCACAATTGACATGGAAGACGGTTTCCAGGCAGACCACCAAAGAGGTGGAAGGACAGCTGGGAGTTGACCTCGCAGGAGGCAAGCCCCACTGTCCTCTTAAATTCACTAGAAGAAGATTTTTTTGTATTTTATACACATTCTCAGATATTCGAACGCATGGGTGACATTGGGTTCTCCACATTTTGGGAGGGAATAACGCCTCTAGTATGTAGTGTACCTATTTTGATTTGAATGATTTATTATTCAATGCAGAAAATACGGCAAAATTAAGACTATTTAAAATTAACATACCTTCATGGATCTTGTGACGGTAAAATTAAGCGTAGTTATGGCATAATCATACGGAACATTACTCTTGAAATCTGATATAAGGTGTCGTTTCAGAAAGGGGACGTTAATATCTTTCAGGGAAACTCGAGGTGTTGTTTCCACGGAAAATGTTCGCATAAAAACTACCCAGACTGAAAGCGGCATATTTGGATGTGCTTCTCAAAAATTACAATTCTGCTACAGAGAGTAGAATTCTCTATTTTATACCTACTATCTGACTCAGTTCTTCTACTGTTTGGTTTACGATGTATTCGCTTATTAAATTAAATTGCATTTATTTCTTGTTTATATCCTCGCTGATTGAAGATTGGATTTTTCTTAGTAAAATAGATAATCAAACCAATGTATTGGGAAAAAATCTCAACAAGTTTACATTTCTCTATACAAAGGTGTCAGTATAGCCGACGGAACTCGTTGCCTGGGGTAATTATGATTATTAAACTCGTGTCGTTCAAACTGAGACAGGTCAATCCTGGGTAGAAATTTCAAGTGAAAAAACACTTTGAAAAACTCTGGCCCGACCGGGATTAACCCGGGAACTCTTGATCTGAAATCCACGCCTATAATACTAAGCTATCGAAGCCGATATTTGGTCGGTTATTCTTATTTATCAATCTTCTCCTTCTTCGCGTGTCATGCTGGTCCCCCCAACGTCGACCATTACTCGAGAGTATCTTTCCCTGTCCTGTGCAGCCGATAAAAGCCCTTCGACCATTCTGATTTCAGTACAATCCCGATAAAATAAAATTATCAATAGTCTTCCAAAGTCTGCATGTTTGGGGCATCCAACAACACTATGATCCCCTTCTCTATTTTTGTTTACTTACACAATGGCTAGCTTTTGGCTGAATGGAAGTTTATCAAAGTGAATCATTGAAACTTCAGCGTCATTTGTCAAATAACAGCTTACCGACCTAATTTTTAACATCAGCTGTACAACGAGGCCCATGCTAACAAATGAACAACGGGGGTTAAACCGAATACTTATAACCTTTAAAGGGTCTTTGCTCCTGTATTAGTAGGGTAAATCTGCAGAAAACCCATTCCGCCTTTTATAACGGCATGGTACGAATTCTCTATCAATGTCTATTATTAAAGTTAAATTAAATATTAAAGTATAATAACGATAGTAACATAAGTGTGGATATTGGAAGGAGGATTTTTGCAGCCAATCGGTGCTACTTCGGTCTCACAACTTAACTCTCGCCTACTATCCAGACCTCATGTCTATTTAACTATTTTTTTATTGAATTTTGGAGGGATACCTTTGTTCAACAATGTACACAGGCAACTGAATATAAATTGAATAATTAATGAAAGTTTCCATCTTTAATTGTTAAGTTTAAATAAATATTAATATTCGTAGGCTCATTTCGGCAATGAAAAGTCTCGCTTATTAGCTCGGCAGAGTGTCGAAGGCCCCATATATAACATCGGAGAGGACGCAAGAAGGCTTTATTGGTCCCATGGGGCAGTTTGGATCGTGCGTAGGTAGAGGTGAAAGCACTCATGAATCGCGTCACAATACAAGAAGCAATAAAAATTCCGTTCGAGGAAACGGGAACACCAGGAGACTTTTAAAAAAAAAAACAAAATTAATCCACAATAATTCTTCGTTAATTACTATTTTGGAATTTTTACGTAAATTTGCATGCTTGGTGAAATAAGCTCTTCATTGTTTTGGGCATAAGGTATTTGAGGGTAGTATTTTTTTAAATTTCAGGGAAAGCATACTTCTCCTTGTTTTAGTAAACCCAAATTACGAATGCTTTGGGCTGTCATTGGTAGAATGAACCCGAATGCAGCATATTCCATCCTTATCAGACTTGAAGTTTTTGTCTTTGAATGACAATTATGTATCCAAAGTGATTATATTGCGTACAGAACTTTTTGCCATCTTTAGGTTGGAGTTTGCGGGTGCATGCAAAATTGGTAAATGATTAAACACAATATGGAGTAAAAGTTGGCAAAACTGTGCAACCATAAAAATCTGCCCACAACAGAGGGACGTTAATAGATTTTCTCAAATTTTCAATTTCACTTTTCGTACTTTTCCGTAGTTCTTCATTCACAGAGGAACGAATTCTAGGTTAAATAATTGTAAATTACACCCCACCTCACTATACCCTGTTGTATTTTTCGTTTCATTCCAGCTCATTCACGTACTACATTGTCTGTCTCCCTCATCGGTGTTGCTATTCTTGGGCTGTTTCCGCCCCACTCCCTCGTCTTCAAATCACCTCGACATTTTGGCGCCCTTTTCCAAAGAATACCTTTCTTTGCCGACATTTTATCTGAGGATCTTATAAGTGTGTACCGTGTAACCTACCAACATAATGTGTAGAAGACATGTTTTGATGAAAGTGTCGCAAAAACTAACGAAAAGACACCCCTCATTTAACCCATGTTAATATTACCATTAAAAAATATTTTTCTTCATAGTTCTTTTTCAAAGTTAATTTAAGTTACGTTTGTTCAACTACTTCTCCTTTACCATTCGCAGAGGGAAGATTTGGTCCGCAAATCCCCTTCCAATCATGAATGCAACTTGCGCATCCCATAGTTTAAAATTCAGTCACACTCCTCACTCTTTCTATCAAGAATTCGCCATTTATTTTGCTTACAGTCCTTAGCAGACTAATAGCTCGATAATAAATCAAAAATATTCGAATCACCTAACATCAAAATCCCAGTAAGGAAAAATTTGGTGAAGACACTTGTCTGGAGTGTACTGCTGTATGGCTGCGAAACTTTGAACAATCAGCTAGAGCGATTTGGGACATCATATGGCGTTTGAGATGTGGTGCTACAGACGCATGGCGCGGATCCACTGGACAGATCATATCAGCAATGACGAGGTATTGAACAGGGTCGGAGAAACAAGACAGCTCCTAACTAGGATTGCCCAACAAAGAGCCAATTGGATAGGCCACAACATCAGGCACCCGGGTCTGATCATACCATCGTCGAGGGCATTATAGAAGGCGCCAACCGCAGAGGTCGCCCTATAGGAAGAGCTTCATAGAACAGGTGATCGGCGACATGCGATGTAGCAGTTATCAGGATATGAAGAGGATTACGTGTGAGAGAGATGAGTGGAGAGAGAGAATTAAAATGCTTGGGACAGACCAATCTATGGATTGAAACCTAAAAGAAGAAGAAGCTCGATAACTGCCGCAGTCCAGCTTCCACGCCCCTTCCTCTTGTAGAAAGGACTTCTAATGGCATTCCTTCAGTCTCCTAGAGTTCGTCCAGTCCTCCCACATTGGTTGAAGAGGTCCAGACCCCATCGTAGTTTATTAGATATCGCAAACATTTGGAAAGGATTTCGATATTTTTTTCGATAACTCGAAACGTTCTTCGAACTAATTCTTGCACCAATCGATCATTAAAAATGTAATTCTCAGCTGATGAGTAGATAGGAATAAAGTGGATTTAATCAATGTAAAGACCGTGGTAAAGCCTACGTCTGAAAACGCTGAATATATAAAAAATGTGGATATAGAAACCTATTTTGATATTATGGGAAATAGGTGAATATTTTCACTGCCGAGACCAAAAGACGTAAGACCAGATACTTTGTGATAACCTCTTTTGAATTGGATGAATGGAAAGAAATAGTGTTGGTAATGTGGCTAAACAAACTATGGAACTAAATTGGCTAACCTTATGCATAAAGTTAGTCACCAATCTCCTACGGTATTGTCACTCACTCGGAAGACATTTCCATGTTAAATTAGAATGGTTGGGGTTCTAGAAAGAACAAAATCCACAGAATGTATTCAATAAACCCAAAATGTGTCTTACGCATCAGGCAGCTAGTTTTCTTCAAAGATTCCATAAAATTGTGACAATTTGAAAATTATGAAGCGGAAACGGAAGCGCCCTTCTAAATTATATATCACCATAGTTACTTTTATGTCAATAAGTCAAAAGTGCCAACAGGCCTGTTATGTATTTTCTCTATGATATACACTTTTATTTTGACAGGTTGTTATTTATTTAATGATATATCTTTGTCCCGGAGAAATATTTCACAAAAAAATATTATCGCTATTGAGTGTGTTAGATTATTTTTGGAATCTGAAATGCTTTTTTTTGTATGGCTCACCTTCTTCAAAAGTGGGTTGTACCACCCATCATACAATTTCACTTGTCATTGTCCTGTCCTTGACGAATATTTTTTTTGGAAATTTTTGTTTATTTTTTATTTTTGGTAAAAATTAGTGTTGTTTACGCAGAATTGTCTATTTATTATTTTATTATATTTGAAAGCCAAGATGAAAGAACTGTGCATGATTAATACAATACAATTCTCCCCTTTTTTATCCTACTTAAGGCCATAGGGAGGTAGCAAGAGCCCTCCAGAGCGCTTGATCTTGCGCGACTTCAAAAACCTCTTCCCACACCACTGTCAAAGCTCTCAGATCTGTTTCGAAGGAACGAGGGTCCTCCTCGTCTTCGAGACCCTAATTGGAGTAAGAACAGTGCTGTCTTCGGCCAACTGTCTTTCAGCATCCTTAGCACATGTCCCATCTTCTCCCCTTAATGGTAGAAGCAATGCTGCAAGCCAAACCGCAAGATTGAGACCAAAGACGAATGGGCCTTTGCCGGATGCATCGGCGTATAGCGTCGTTCTTATAAGGGGATACACATATTATTGTTAAATGCTGTTGTATTAAAAAAAATGTCCAGGCCCATGGTCTCTAACAACAGGACCCGTCTTCTGTTATACTGACTACCCTATCATTCATAGCGAGCCTTTTTTGGTGGCATTGGTGGTGTATGAAGGGATGTTATGTGAAGGAAAACACAGTAATACTAGAAGAAATAGCAAGCACGTTGAAAGTGATAACATGGATTTCGGTCATATATTTAAAAAATATATATATCCTAATCGTCAAGTATAAAATTAATTAATTTCAAATAAGCAGTTAAAATAACACTAAAAAAATATCATCGAACTCTTGAATTAAACCAATGAGAAATCGATTTATGCAGAGGCGTATCTTCAAATAATAATATAATTCTGAAAGTGTCTGTTGTTGTTATTTTTAAACTTCTGAAGTGATCCGGGAGGCGGATCTAACTTGTAAATAATGTTGACATTATTTTGATCGTTTCGAAACCCAACTTCTAAAATGCCTTAACCACCGAATAAATCTTTATCGACAGTGATGGGACGTTGAAGATGGCGGTTATTCTTTGTTTCTACAGGACTTCGAAGTCGTGGCAGACTTTCTCCTTTTAAAAATGTTCGATTGTTTGGGCCGAAGGTGCTTGGTGGTATTTATTCATTGTATTAGAAATGAAAAAACGAGCGTATTACAAAATTTAGATATCTCCTTCCCATGCTCTTTAATGGAGCGCTATAGGAGGTTAGATATTATCTGACAAAAATCCATATAAATTTTATTTTATATAGAAATTAATTTTGGGAATAGACTTTCAACAATAGAAGAATTAGAAAGATTGCCGATAAAAGAGATCGAATCCATGAAGTACTCCGTGACTACCAACCACATTATTTGCTAAAAAAAACTTGAAGGTTTCTTTAGTGTCTGATTCAGGAATTTGAATAGCTGTATCTGAAAATTCTAGTAATATTATAACAAGGAAACCTACATTCTAAGAATCGTCATTACAAATTTTAGAATTTTACTGCGAGGAAAAAGAAGGGAGTTTTGGGAGATAGAAAAAGACAAAAATACTGATTGAATAAGAGGCAAATCATAATCAGTAGGTTCTCAAGATTTTATAATACTTGGTCACAGCACCGAGGTGACGATTCAAAATAATAAAATCGCAACATTAGTGACCTCCATTAGGATTTATGACCCGAAGAAGTGTTTATCTGTCAGGAAACGAAGATGCGATAATGATTCATTCGGGTGTCATGGAAATGTTGGGAATGTGTGTAAGATTTTTGTATTATTTCACGTTTCTTTGAGAACGGTTTGACCTGGTTATCATATAATAAGATTCACATTTTTAGAATGGGGTTTGTATAAATTAAACATTTTAATCCGTAGTGATAAATCTTGAGGCGCATATTGGTCACAAATTTCATTTGTCGACCTCAACGGCTTAAATTTGTTTTTGGCTCTTCTCAAGATATGTTTTTCTCCCCGTGGTCCGTGCGTTTTATACTGTCCTGTTTTGTTATCTAGTCATTCTGTTTTTGGATGTTTCGACCCAAGTTCATCAGCTAAAGCAAAATTATCTTTCCACAGTGTATAAAGGCAGGGCTGAAAGAGATCGGATGTCCAACTTTATTTTGGAACTTATCTCGTTTAACATTTGTATAGAGTGAAGCAGATCCAAGCGAAACATTAAACAGAAATGTATTCTGAAGCGATTGTTTTCCCAAATCAGTCATACCATCGTAATTTTTTCAAGACCAAGAATGAAAACACCTCCTAACTCGATTAAAAAATGTCCAATCTGTGATTGGATAAATGTGAAGGATTTTATAAATGTGTCAGATAAACCATTAAAATGAATGCTAAATGGAATATCCTCCCAGAAAATCGGCTCTGAACAATATGATATATGGTTTCCAGCACCGGCACCGTGTAGATAGGTCAAAACAGAAAAAAATCGATCTGATTGGGAATCGAAACCCTTCTTCTTCAGAAATTTGCAATAAAACATTCTATGTCGATCATTTCAAAAATTTGCGATCATGTAACACAGTTTCCTCCGTCTAGCGTTTCATTCACGTGAGATGAGACACTTTCTAGAAAATCCGGGGAAGACTTCCCCAACTTGGTTGCATACCTACACCCGTGGAAAACATTATGTTGTAGTAACAACACAATTGTACGAGGCAGTTTTATTGATCGCATTCCAACCATGCTGCTTCCCCTCATTCATGCCGCATTTTCCAACATCACCACCGCCCACAACAACCACCCCTTTTACTATCACGAGGGTTGAGTTGCGACGGTCAATACATGCTTACAACCCACAGGTAAGGTGCTGCGTTCTACAACATTATATCAACGTTTGTACGGACATATACACTACTTTTATCTATGATATAAAAATCAAAAGTTGGGTCGTATTTCATATTCTGCCTGTTTTTTTTTAACTCCTCTTTTAACATCAATATCCCACACTGCCCTTTCGTCTTCAACTAGGTCGAGTCCGTATGGCTAAATGTGTATGTCATGTGATGTTAGGTAATCTGGTATAGTCCATTCTTGGCCATGTTTGTGGTGTTTTCTCCAGCTTTCCCCATTAATCCGATTTCAAAAAAAACTTTTTCAAGCACAACGAATTTTATTATTGGACTGAGTGAATGCAGACTTCGGGCTGTGAGGATTGAGGAAATCTTCTCTTGAATGGAAAACTCCACGCAAAGTTGTAGCGATATGGATGTGTTTATGATGTCCATCCCCCTGTCTTTCCCCCTTTTTGGGGGACTTCGTTTGGACTGGTATTTGATGGATTTGTCCTTGGATGTATTCCCTTCGGTAGCTTTATTGCCGTTTCAATATAACCACATGATCTTCCGGATTTCGAAAGCTTGTCTCTAATGGCTTTAACGGCGATGAAACAGACAGTTTTCTTGCCGTTGGTTCAAAAAAATGTTTATTCTTTTCACTTCACATGTTTGTTCTCATACAAGATTTTTTTTATCATTCAATAATCAAGTTTAAATATCAAATATCCGGAATATTTATTCTTGAAGCAATACCCGCTAGTTATTCATAACATGCCGTGGGGTTGCCGGCTAAGAATAGCACCTCTGCTCTTTTTGCTGGTTTTTCGAGCATCCTGTAGAAGGCAGGAAATCGAAAAATCAGATCGGGACCGTGGGGTTGACCACCTCACGTCCTTAATCTTCAACCGGTCAGAAAAGGCACAATGAGCCTCGGACGCCTTTGAGCGCAATGGAGAGCTCTTGATGCCTCCCTATGCTCCTGAGTGGGGCTTAGGCCTCCCGCATTGTTGGTTTGGGGGGGATCCGCATTGGGCTTGATTTGTGTGGACCCGGCTTTTCGGATGATTTCTTCGATCGAGCTAGGGGGTCGGTTTCGTGCGGGTCGAGTTTGCTGCGGATTGGTCTCCTCCGGGCTGGCTTGCGTTGTGTGGGGGCCATAAAGGGAGTATGTATGTTTGTATGTATTCATAACATATCGATCATCGTGTAAAAGAAAATGACTTTCAAAATAAACAATTTTACCTCGCGTTTTTTGTATGGTATTTCAACATTTAGCATCGATTTTTTTGTACGTAGAATTTACGGGTGAATGTGCTCTGTTGATTGATGATTTTAACATTTTGACGTTGTATTTATAAAATAATTTTGAATTCTCGTTGATTTGATTGTATTCGACATAAAAGTTATTAGTCAGTGTTTTTTCTGTAAAAATCTAATTTCGAGAAGTTTTTGTCTTACATCTTTGCCAAAAGTCGCCTATTCAAAATATTGTTAAGATCACCATTGAGATCTACTTTCCTAATGTCTTTATGGGGAATTCAAAAGAATATCTCATTGTGGTTTTTCTCCATATTCAACCTTCTTTTTATTCTTCAATCATAACAAGTTTTTTTTCCTTGATGTATTCTTAAATCTTCAACCTTCTTTTTATTCTTCAATCATAACAAGTTTCTTTACCTTGATGTATTCTTAAATCAGTGTCTACTGTTTAGTAACAAAATTATTGACTTTCTGTCGCTTTTTGATCTCTTAACCAGATTCGTCAGATTATCAACGTCTAATAACTAACCTTAATATTTTTAACATGTTTATAGGAACTGTGTCTTAATTTTAATCCACGTTGACCTAAAATTCTGTAAAATATTCATATTGATGCGGCATAAAATAACCACATTCTGATTTATTGGCGTGACCGGCTTTAAAATAATTATAATAATCGGGACCAATGATTGAACCTTGAGGCACGCCATATTTTACATTGACTTCGGATGTTTTAATAATTCATTTGATAGATGGAGAGTTGCCAAATTTTATTTATTTGAAGCTTTTGCGTCCGCTTCGAAAACTTATTGGAGAATTTCTCTAATTTTTAAACTTAATGAAAATTCCTCCCGAATGGAATTACTGATTACAATAATAATGAACGGTTTTGATGAAAATCCATTACCGACATTAAAATATCGCCGCTTGGCTTTCCTATTTGTGTTTTTAATTTTAATAAAGAACTCATAGATGCGGTGGCTTTGTATATTAGCACGACATGTGCCGCGTCACAAATGTAATTAGAAAGTACTCAGGATTATTTCGTTAAACAAACACCAACTTTAATATTTCAGAAAGTTATTTTAAAATGATATATCTCGTTATCGTCACAAGCAGACATGTTTTAGGAGCAAAAATCTGAATGTTTTCTCAACCAAATTAGGTAGTTATTTTAAACAAATTGTTATTTTCCTACCACTTGAACGGGTGTTTTTGTCATAATCCTTAATAGACTTGTTTCTGAAGTTTTCTTTGTTTTTTTTTTATTCTATCGTAACTGTTGAAATTTTATAAAGTTTTATATAAAGCTGATTTATCCACATAAGGGTCTTTCTTACATTATTTTTATACTTATCTCTTTATAATTGCCATGGAATGAATATAATTTTTTCCAGGTTTCAGGTTTTTAAATGAATCTTGGGAAATTTTATTGAGGGACTTTTCACAATCATGAAATGTGATTAAACTAACACTGCTCAAAAAATTAACAAATTTAAGGATTTGAGTCAAGGTTTTGCTCTAAAACGCGCTGTAGCTGCTCCAGAACTCATAATTCAAGATAAATACTTCTCAATCGGTACTTTTTCTATTTTCACCATTCAATTTTGCAGTACACCTGAAAAAAATGATCAAAAATTTTCTTACACAGAATCAGTATTCATGTATAAAATTTTGGGTTCTGTGTAACTTTTCAGGAAAAGTTTGATCGTACATTTAATTCTACTTCATTGTTTATATTCAAAGAGTAAAGGTACGTTGCGATATATTTATCGCAACAATTTCACGAATATCAACGAAGTTTGCTGAACAATCTGCGCTATTCTCATGAGCGTATGGGAGGCGCATACTTTGTTGTTGACACCTTCCTTCAGCGTATTTCTCTAATTTATTTCTGCACGTTACGCTTAAAGCCTTCTTCTAGAGATGTAGGTATCATAGAAGTTAGGCGTATAAATTTGCCTTGATGGTTGTAAACCGTCCACTTCTGCATATGTTTTTCTTTTTGAATTGCCCTGTCGGATCTCCCCAACGTTGGCGATCACTTCGTCGAATCTGTCTATCGAGACCACGATATTCAACAATTTCTTCCATGTCACGGTTAGCCTTATTTCTGTCCTCTGAAGTGAAAAGTGATTATCTGAGTTATATTGAAGCTTAAAAGTTATTTGCATGGAGATCAAATTTTTTGATCTTGACCAATTATCCAAAAGAATTAAGATCCTATCCTTTTCTACGTCTCCACACAGGAGTCCTGAAACTTTTCTTTCTCTAATAGTTTCTATAGTATTCTGACCGTTGATTTCTTTCATCTCTGCATCGAAGATGGGATTCCCCAATACTCCCCCACGCTGTCCTATCCACTGCAATCCTCATCACTTCGTATTCGTCGATAAAGCTGCACATTTTTCCATGACAGTGGTTGAGAGTTATCGATTAGCCTTCAAAAATATTCATTTAGGGACATCTATTGTCATTGAGCTTTACTTCATTCCTTTGTCTCGTTTCAGTTTTAATTGTTCAGTGAATTTTTTCTCTATATCAGCTCCAGCAAAATTTAAACTCCTCTCTATCAGATTCTTGCTCTCAAGAGTGTTTCTGTTGATCTGAACATCTCAACTCTGGGTTTAAGCGTTTTTCATTATCTATATCTAATTGAAATAATGCTAATATTTTTATGTTGTTGACCATTACGTCTTGATTTAAAAATATTGATTTATTGTTCTTGTTAACCCTTGTATTAATATCTTGGAGGGAACATATCACGAACGAAGAGGTTCTTTCGAGAGTTCGGGAGGAAAGGCAAATATTGAACACCATATCAGAAAAACGCACGAAATGACTGGAGGATATAATTAGACAGGACAATTTACTGGATAAAATATTGGAAGAAAAATCTGGTCCGCTCTTAATAGAATCCGCACTGGACACGGCAGATGCGCGGACTTCGCCCACACATGTGGTTGGAAAGATCTCCCTGGGTGCGACTGTGGAGCTGAGAGACAGACCATAAATCACATAGTTACAGAGTGTGAAAGAAAAGCATATCAAGGCAGTTTCTCAGATTTCCTCACGTTAACCGACGGAGCGAAGGCATTTACTGATAACTTAGACATAAACATCTGACAAGCAGGAAAATCGACCCTGTGCTTATTTGTATTAATCCTTTCGTGTAATATATTGTAAATGTGACTGTCAAAAGATAAATAAATTATACTGGAAGGAATGGTCGAGGGTTGGATTGGTAGAGTTCATACATCGAACTGAAGAGAACAGCGGAGAACCGGGAGAAGTCCAGATATTATTCCAAGTTCCAACGAACAAAAACCTATCCCTAAGTATATTGGACGTCTGGTTACTAGATGGCTCCTATAAAAGGGCAGAGAGGAGTCAGAGAACGAACTAATGTTTGTGTTAAGATAAAATGCTCAAACCCACTTATTCATCGTCTACTTCACCTTACAGCCTGCATCCACCTAGTTTAACAATAGCCTGTGTCATGTCCTATTTAACAATATATTCCGCGAAGCGCATGAAACAGAATAAAATTGATTTATAGTATTGCCTCAGAACAGATCTGCGTCTAGTGAGGCAATAAATTCCATTATGTGTTATGTTGTTTTTGTAATTGAAGTGTATATTATATTGTTGGAATAAAAAAAAATAAAAAAATAAATAAAGTGGAGAATGAAGGTGTACGCACTTGCTGCAAACCAATACACAAGATTGGAACCGCAGAAAAAGAAGCACTTAACCCTTACAGATGACATTATCGTAATTATATTCCTCTTGATGTGCTGTAAATGACTTTTTCTGGTATTGAAATACTTTTGGACGTCTCCTCTTCCTCTTCTCGAGTACTCTTATTTTGAGATATTCTGAATGCCCTCAATTTTAAAGGGTTCAGTGAAGCTAGTACGAGTTTTATCGAAAGCTAATTGCACATTAATTGTAAATAAGCGCTTATTAGCGTGCAATAAGTGTTCTAAAATCAAACGATCGAATCAGTCGATCATTTAAGTATGAACATTTTTTGAAACTCTTTCGATGATCGTTTCGATATTCGATCATCGAAAACTTATACTAGGGCTACAGATATTGTGGAGCAAAAAATATTAAAATTGTACTATGTCTTGATTGTCTTTTACAACTAGTGATCGCAACGGGCTTTCGACTTACTCTCCAACTGCTACATACCTGCTGTTTCCATCTCCCGAATACTCCCAAACAATAATATTTTTAATGTATGTTTAATAATTCCCATTCAGCATTCATCTAAACGTTTCTCTCAACCAACTTTAATTTAATTAAAATGCTCCATTGTTTCCAAGTAATTCTCGAGACACATTCTTCATAATAATAACTCAATCCCCTACAGACTTTTCATTCCTTTTTTTAACAAACTCCTATTTTCTGTATTTTTTTTCTTTGTCAGAATAATTATTGTTTATTTTATTTTTTTTTTGTATTAATATTCTTCTTTTTACCAAAACAATATTAAAATATTAATAATTTAATGTGCATTTTTGTTAAATTATTATTTCGGAAATGAAAAAAAAAATATGGCTGTATTTGGTTGGCAATGCTTAATTCAAAAATTGTTAACATTGTATTGTCTGTTTTTGAAATATTGTGAATTCTTGTAAAAGAAATCATGAATAATTCAATCACGCAATAAATTCCATTATAATAACAAAAAATAATCCATAATTTTTGATTAATGTATTTTGTTTGTAATTTGTAATATATAAAATTTAAAATAAAAATAATGTAATTTGTTTGTATTGCTTGCGACACATTCAATATCTTAATATTCTCAGTAATATTGTCAATGATTAAATTTTTATATACAAATGTTTTGTAAAAGCAACATTGTTGTTAGTCCGACCATATCGGTGCCGTTTTAGAGGAGGGCCAAGTCAGGAGCAAAAGGAATAGAAAAGCATGTATGCGAAATGTTATGCGTTTGGAAGAAGCGAAAGAGGTTTGTTTAGATAGGAAAGAATGGAAACCGTACTGTCTGCCTAGCCCCTTCGGGAAACGGCGTGATGGGTAAAAAAAAACTTATCGATGCAAACCTTACACTAATAAAGATGGACAATTTAGACGGGCTTAGGTCCGTCTTCTACTGCTGTTTCGAAGACTGGCTTGATTGATCACTTTACGGTAGTAACGTCACTATAGTTGATAACGTCTTCATGAATGTTTTTAGCATGCATTTCGAAAATCCTATGCCTCCTGTAGGATTCGAACTAAAAAGCCTGTCTGTACTATGCCGAAGCGCTTACTTCGAGGCCACTAATTTTTTTTGAGTTTTTAAGCAAATATTGGCACCTATGATCTTCTTGCTGACATTTGGTTCAAAAAACACAAAATTATCTTTTGATTCGTTCATTCACATAACTACTTGTTCAAGTGAGACCATGATAAATCAAAATGTTATAAAATCAATAATAAAACTCCAAAAACAATATGTTTTTCCGAACAAAATACGAAAATATTCCTCAAATCATCCCATTCCACCCCGAACGCTTCTCGTGTCATTTTTAATTAGGACATTAACATCCAATATAGAAGAAATCTCTTTTCCCCTTACGTTCCCGCCGGGAATTGGAGGTTCTCTTTCCTACTATCGCCATGTTTTCACCCAATCTACATTACGAGGGCATAAATTTGACCCTTCCATAATGTGGCATGACGTGATTTCTCTTCGGACGCAATCAGAGAAATATTTTTTTCCGAATAAAAACAGGGCGGAGGGATTTTTCTGTTTTAAAATGCGTTTAGTTTTTGGTGAAAAATTATGCGCATAAATGGGATATTTTATACATAGGGTTGAGCAGATCCGGGTTCTTTTGGAAGAAGGCGGAATCTGCTAGTTTGTGAAGAATAATAGAGTTGACACAACTGTTGGCACAAAGGTTCGAAAGTTAAAACCATGTTCACCTTTAAGTTTCATTAAGTTCGTCTAATTTTTATTTATTTTTTATTTTTTGGCATTGCATCCATTTGGATGATTCATGCCACCAGTTCGTCTAATATTTTGCAATAAAACGTTCGTGTTATTAATTTTATGTACAGTTTTTTCGAAATGGTCGTTGTTACTGCATATATTTATTCTATAAGGATTCTAAAACGTGTAATACCCTTTCATATAAGAATACATTCTTCAAATGATAATGTTTTAAATGGGGTCTTTACTCTTTACCCAGGATCGAAAACCAAAGAAGGCGTTTATTCCTCACATTTCTTCGAGTAATGCCTTAATGTGGAAATAATTGAAAATGTAAAAATCTTTTGGTATAATAATATGACATCCTTGCGCAGTCTGTTTCAGGAGTTTCCCTCTTTCTTAAATAGACAAATTCGTAAAAGAAAAGAAAAAAAGAGAAGTTTATACCATAAAAGAAAAAAAGGAAAAAATCACTAATGAGATACCCTCGTTTTCCAAGACTTTAGTCAGAGCATCCATTTTATAGCCAGCATTAAAAGGAAATGCGATATTATTCCATTGTTTCTTTTTCTTAAAGACTTCGGTTCAAACAACCCCATGATTTCAGTCCGTTTGTGTACTTAATATTTTCATCTGTATTCGGTTGACCCCTTACTCTAGGAGAGAAAGCAATTATATATTGGGGACACTTGATGGTGATCAGTGAGTGTATTTCGTTCAGCTTGTTTACTTCGTCAGCTATTAATAACGTACGAGCCGTTGTTGCCTCTACTCCTACTCTTCGAGCGATGGCTTATATGTCTTCATTAAATTATTCCTCTCTCTTATTATCTGCTATATTAAATCGCTTACCTTCGCCTGACATGTTTTCCTTTACGGGGAGCTTAAAATGATCAAACAACAGTTTCATATTTTCGAAATTACGGAAATTTACGGGCGAAATATTTAGGGGCAATTTAACAAGGTTGGAATTCTGATTTTTTTTATTTCCTTCGTCAATTAATTTTAACAAAATATGCTGCAGTTATTTTTTTCTTCTCAATTTTCCGTCATTTTTTTTTCAACAAGAAAATTGACAAAGTTTTTTTGAAATACCCAACACTTAATGAAGCATTTTTGAAATTTCTTGTTAAAAAAAATGGAGAAGGTGAGAATTACAATTATCTTCTTTTAAAATATTTCAAAGATTTTACGAAAATCTTGCGTGTTGTTTTGCTATATGATGTATTGATTTCCAATTCCACGATTTCTGGAATATAACCTTATATATTTTGGGCATCGAGAGTAAAGCATAATCCTAACGAAAGACTGGTTGTTCTTTTGTCAATAATTATTCCCATTAAAACGTGTAAATTGTTTACAAATTTTGCGAAATCTGTTTTGTCTTTAAATTCTATTGTGGATTTTATGCACTTCGTTCTATGGTGGTCTTGTTTAATATCTTGTGATTCTTCCAAACTATTCTAAGAACACTTTATATATCCATTTCGGTGTCTTCGTCCTGTTAAATAGAAAGCTCAACACTCTTAGTTAAGGCATGAGGATTTTTTCTCCATTAACGCACAACAATTTTTTTTTTAAGATGTGTTGTACAAATTTCAACGCCCACACAGGCCCGTGTTGTTCTAAGGCTGCTTCTTTGATGTGCCACGTATTTTCGTACAAAAGCCTGGTTCTATTTTATTTCTTTTCTTCATTTTTTTTATTATTATTTTTATTAAAGCACATATTTCGTTACAAAATGGTTCTTATGATTTTTATTGATTCCCATTCATAGCCGTGTTATTTTTATTATATTCTTCGTTATTTTGTCGTTATTATGATGTTATTATTATTTTACTTCATTTCTTTTCGTTCTTTATTTTGTTTGTTGTTTTTTTTTATGTTTGCTTTCGCCAATTATTTTATCGGCGTAATTCTTTTATACGTTTTTTCGATTCCTTTTAAAAGTTCAAACATACTCCGAGCTAATAGAGTAATATTTTCGATATCCTTTTCATCATTGAAATTTTCTTTTTCTTTTCGAGACAACCTTTTCGAAATTCCAACGATTGATTTAATCTGGGCGTTTGTTGGGAAATTTCACATACCTACCTATTTCAAAAAAAAAAAGTTCAAAGTTTCGTATCTTGGAACCCGAAATTTCATTATTATTTTCAAAGGCCTTTATTACAAAGGTATGTACCTATGTTTTCTTTTATTTTTTTTACTTTCTGTAAATAGTGTCTAATATTTTCAAGGCCAAAGTTAGACTATTGTTTTTTTTATACAAAGAAGACATGTTTATTCATTAGAAGCATCCTTTTATTTATTTATTTATTTATTTATTCAAATCGCATACGGCCATTAGGCCAATTACAAAACAATAAAACAAAAATCATACACATGATAATTTAAGAAAAAAAAAAAACAATAAACAATACAAAATATACAGCCAGATAAATATGCCAAAACATCATAAAAAATAAAAAAAAATAAAAATGGCTGTATTTAAAAATCATAAAATAAAATACACACCTACTTACCAACAAACCAAATGGTAGAATAAATGTAGCTTTAAAAAATTATAAATAATTCAAACAATTTATTCATTTTTCAAAAAAAACAATAAACAATAGAAAATATTCAGCCGGATAAAAATACCAAAAATAATTAATAAAAAAATAAAATATACATATATATATATATATATATATATATATATATATATATATATATATATATATATACACATATATATATATACACATATACATACATACACACATACACATACACACATACATACATAAGGAAGTTTTATAAAAAAAAAAAAATTAAATCATAAAATAAATACTTGACTGAAAAATATTGAAAACTATATCGAAATTCATCACAATTCCAAACAACAAACCAAATGGTAAAATAAATGTAGCCTTAAAAAATATAAAAAGATTTGTCCCTTTAAAAACAATACAAAATATATAGCCAGATAAAAATACCAAAAATCAATTAAAAAAATATAAAATATATAATATATAGCAGGCACAAAAACACAAATCTCCTTGAGGAAAACATGAAAATCAAATCTTACTTGAAAGCAAAAATTGCAATTAAAATTAAAAATAATCATCACAAAACACAATACTACGCACGCAACAAAAAACAGTATTCACGCCCGAAAAAGGCTAAGCCATCCAAAAACCTGGCTTGCTGAAAAACATGCAGAAACTAACATTTATAGTTATGCACGCCTTCTCAAATCCTTCTCCATATTTACCTTCCCCATATTAATCTCCCCCATATATGACCCTAAAATTCCTTCCTCATATAGGTTCCCTATAATTACACAAAAACCAGACATTTTAAAAGCTGGAAAATGTATAGACAGTGATCAAAACCAAAAACAGACAAAGAGTCGAGAGGCAAATAATCAAAACAAATAAGGATCAGAATCAACTTGAGGGTAATAAATAATAAGGACTCAACACTAGCTATCCTCGCCAAGGTAACCATACTTTAATATTCTTGACATATGAAGGTGTGTCACGAGTGAACTCTTGTAGGCAGACAGTGAGCTGTGGAATATATCCGATACCTCTGCAAATTCATTACCAAGCCTCTGCATTCTATTCAAAGGAGAGTAGTAAAAATGGGTTGTGGTTGAGTTTGAGGGATAAAATGGTAAGGCCTGACGTGTCAATCGATTTGGTGCAAAAAAATTTATGCCCTGGAGAATATCCGGAGCGTCTATGTCATTATGAACCAATTTGTGTAACAAACTCAAGTCAGCCAGACTCCGTCTTTCCACTAAACTGTGCATGTTCAACAAATACAGCAAATAGTCATAGTCCAATTCCTGCAGTGTAAACCCCATTCTAAAATTTATATATCGAAGAAATTTGTGCTGAGTTCTCTCAAGCTGCTTAATATGCACGTTGTAAAATGGACTCCACACTACCGAGCCGTATTCCAATATACTTCTTACAAGGGAGAGGTATAGCAGACGCATAGTGCTGATATTCAAAAAATCTCTAGTAACTCTGATAATAAAACCCAAAATTCTCATACTTTTATTTGCTATCGAATTAATGTGGCTTATGAAAGACAGCTTCTGATCAAATATGATGCCCAAGTCCTTTACCTCGCTCAAGGATTCCAAATCGCTCCCCAACAGTGAATACTGGAAAATAAGTGGATTCTTCTTTCTATGGAATCTCACAATCGAACATTTTTTGGTGTTGATAGACAAACCGTTCCTGGCACACCAAACACCGAAACTGTTCAAGCCTCGCTGTAAGTTCTGACAATCGTTTTCAGACTTCACGGTGTTGAAAATTTTGACGTCGTCTGCAAATACAAGAAAATTCACGTCTTTAAATACTTGTGCCACGTCGTTTATGAACACTATGAACAGTACTGGACCCATGTGAGAGCCCTGGGGGACTCCACTTGTGGCATCGAAAGCCCTTGAATATCTTCCACCGACTCTAACAACAAGACTACGGCCAGTTAAATAGCTCTCGAGCCAAGAAATCATCTGACCATTTATGCCCAATTTGAATAACTTATCAATTAAAACGTTATGTGGCACTCGGTCAAATGCTTTACTCAGGTCCGTGTACAATGCATCAACCTGTTCACGCTCTGACAATGCACGAGAAATGTAGTCCTCATATATCAGAAGATTGGTCTGCGTAGACCTTAACGGCATGAAGCCATGTTGATATGGCGTTATAATTCTATATAGATCGGCCGAAATCTTACTCAGAACCAACTTTTCAAACATCTTGGGAAAGCAGGACAAGATACAAACAGGCCTGTAATTGCTAATGTCGCTTCTGTCACCACTTTTAAATATTGGAGTGATATAACTACTTTTCCACAGGTCCGGAAAGCTACCAGTCGACACGGACTCGTTAAATAAAAGGTATAAAGGATAATAAAGGCTCCTAGAACAGTTCTTGACCAGCACGGGTGGAATGCCATCAGGCCCCGAAGTTTTCTTCGGTTCCAGTCCGCGTATATATGCAGCAATTTCATGAATCTCTATTCTGAACTGCTGTATGTTGATGGAGTCTGCAGCAACAAATTCACCATCACAATAAACCGACTGAGTTCCAGCATCATCGTAAGTCTTACCAAAAAATTTGGCAAATAACTCTAAAGTTCCAGAGATATCATGAGAAGTACTTTAACCATAAAACATAGTACCCGGCAAATCGACCTCATTTGCCTTGAGTGCATTTGTGTATTTAAATATACCTTTGGTGTTCACAGCTAGTGATGCCTCGACACCCTTGACATAATCAGAATGACAAGATTCGTACAATCTCTTACACTTTCTACGCAATTCACTAAAATATTCATAGTCCACCGGGCACGACGTCCTCTTGAACTCTCTGTGTGCCATGGTTTTTTCAGAAATAAGGTTAATCAGCTCCTTACTGAACCATCTCGGATAACGACCATCGTGTCCCCTCCCTCTTGTCTTAGGAACAAATTTCTCCATTCCCTGAACAATAACATTGTTAAACTCCGTGACCTTTTCGCTAATACTCCCACCTCCTCCCTCCAAAAACGACCAGTCAGTACCAAAAAAATATTGACTCAATGAAGAATAATCAGCCCTCGAAAAGTTGTAAGTGTAGGAGGTCTCGTCCATCTCCAGTGGAGAACAGGCACGGATACAAATTTCAAGGACTGGATGGTAGTCATCAATCTGCACCAGCATGTCCAACGATGAGGAAACCGACACACTCGGATCACTTGTCATAACCAGATCCAAAACTCTGCCCTGGTGGTTTCTCACCGAATTGACCTGATGGAGACCAAGAAAATTGGCCATATCGACAACTTCGAGTTCAGCCTCGGCCAAACCACTACGTGAACAGCCCGTCTCACCAAGTGCGTCCAAACCCCAATCCAAGTTAGGGAGATTGTAATCACCCACCAAGATTATCTTGGCGTCCATATATTTAGTTTTAATGCGTTCTACCTCCTCACAATGGGATCTGTATATCGAGGGATCGCTGGAAGGAGGAATATACACAGAACATATAATGATTTTATCGGGACCAGACTTAATGAGCACAAACACATGTTCGACATTTACGTTGGTGAGTTTTAACTTCCTGGAGTTATGCTTCTTGGAGACAGCCACCAACACACCACCACCTCTAGCTCGAGAGCTAGTGTCCCGAGAACGATCAACTCGATACACATTATATCGAGACAGACCAAGCTCAGACGTATGGATATCCCCCGTTAACCAAGTCTCCGTCAAAACAACCAAATCCCGGGACGATGTTGCGACAGACCCTGAAAACTGTTTTAACTTAGTACGAATTCCTCTGCAGTTCTGGTAAATACCATCTAATTTATATGCCTTTCCACAATTGAGTTTTTTGGCATCCTCGATGTGATCACCGGTTGACCATTCAAGTATCTTATAAATATATCATTTTCGCCCTTCCGCTTCCTCTCTGCCAACTCAATATTCAATTCCTTCAAGAAATCCCTCTGCATTGTTGTGAGGTCACTTGTTACTCTCACATCTCCCAATCGTCTCTTATTTCTTAGTACATTCAGGACCTGTTCTTGACTGGCTAGGAACACCTTCAACGGACGTGGCCTGTCGCCCACATCCTTCCCCAATCTTATACATCTCACACTTTCCTCAACAAAATTCCCATCAATCCCATTTATCAGCTTTGTTACCTGTGCCACATCATGCTTTATTCTTTCCACCTGGGCAGCACCCTCCAACTCCTTCACTCCAAACAGAATAATATTCTTTGCCCGATTCATTCTATCATTAATTTCATACATGATCTTGTGTGGGTGCATTCTATCCTCCAGACCCACAATCCTAGTCTTCAAATTACTGTTTTCCAACTTTAAGTTCTCTATCTTCCCACCCAAGTCATTAATAATAGCCGTTTGGCCTTCAATAAGCTTCCTTATATCATCCAGTGAATTGGCATGTTCCTGTCTCAAGGTTCTAAACTCGGTCTGGAAAACCCTCTTAACCTCCTCCAAAATATATTTTATTAGTTCGGAGTATGCGGCCACTGAAGCCATCGGCGCTGTACGGATGGGAGATGAAGATCGATCGTCTTGAGGGATTTCAACAGTCCTTGATGTTCGTGGGGTTGGCCTGCAATCGGTGCATTTCCAGAAATGCTTCCCAGATCGCAGTTTACGACCAGTAGTCTCACCCATTCCCTGGCACACGAAGTGAAAACATTCCCCGCACGCAGAGCACACGATTCGATCCTCATCGACCACCCCCTCGTGACATGAATTACATCTCATCTTGAGTTAACGAAAATTAAAGAATAAAAAAATTTAAAAATTTAAAAAATTTAAAAACAAACTCAAAGCGACCTATTCTCGTAGACAGGAAGAAACACCAATAGAGCCGAAAATAAAAACAATAGAGAATATTCTACGTATAAAATCAAACAATATTGCTATAAAAATATGAAAATAAAAAATACAAATAGAATACTGGGAACAACTACCTAAATCCTCACTCTACTCTTTGATTTTATATATAACAAACGTACTGTAGGTATATATAGTTGGTTCTTTTAAATTAATATCATTTTCCTTTATCCTGGATTTTTTTCTAAACATTTCTTACATGCAGTTATGATGATTTCAGAACACCTTCTTCTTCGCCCTCGCCTTTATCCCATCATTTGGAGTTGGCTCTCCTTATCCTGTTGCCCCAAGATTTATCTATCGAACGCCATCGCTGGCTCCACTTCGCATTCTTTGTGGTCGCTATTGATGCTCGACAACCATATGGCGGATGGTCTGCCTAGTCTCCTGGCTGGAGTTTCAATGTCCATGGCTCTCTGGATCATGTTGTGCTGTGGTCGTCTCATAACATGCCCATACCATCTTAGCCTGTTTTTCGTTATCTTTTCGGTTATGGGTACGCCCTTGAAACTTCCTCGGACATGTACATTTCTAACTCTATCGAGTTTGGTTACTCCTCCAGTTTATCTGAGCATCTTCATCTCTGCAGTGTTCATGCTTTGTTGGTGTTTTGGTTTTAATGCCCAACATTCAGAGCCATATGTCATTGCGGGTCTTACTGCGGTTTTGTATACTTGACGTTTACTCTCACTGGCATTTTTGTATCACACAATACTCCGGAGGGTGACATCTTCATATGCGTCACATTGAGGTGTTAAAATCACGCTGCCCAAGTATTTAAAAGACGTTGTTTGGGACAATGGTGTGTTTGGAGGTAAATACGTTGTCATGTGTCTGATAAGTTATTGGAGAAATATATACATGGCATGTTGCCGTGTACTTACTAATAAATAAATAAATAAATATGTTCCGTTTGATGGTGATTTCAGAACATTGATAAAAATTTCTTCATCATATAAATACCATTCTAAAACCTTGTCGATCATGTTATTGTCGATTTTGATGCACTAAGATTAACAAATTTTACAACAAAGGCTTCAAAAATCCATGTATCTAAATTATTTCTTAACCTTTTCCTTCAAGGAATCAGATTGAAAAATCGTGCAGTTTCACAATTTCCTGCTTTAATTTCGCTAGTACGAAAGTTTTCAAATCAAAGGCTTCTGATGAATTCCTCGTCTGCGGGGCTTCAGAAGATTTAGATTCGTGCAGACGACATTGATACGTTTGCGGGTACATGCCAAATAACTAAATAAATAAATAAATAACTAGTTCACTTTCATAGGATCCAATTTGCGGAGAGTTGTTGAACCGCTTTTTTTCTGTCTGCTTATTCCAATCTCGAATGGTGACTCTTACCAAAAGTATTTCTCCGAAGAACCCGGGCACTCCGAGATACGAGACACAACAAAGCAACATGGGATGGTTTCACCGACTTATCAAACCGGTGGAACGAGTATTCTGGCCATAATTCACGTTGCTTTTAACATCGACTCTTAATAATATGTCGTTCATGTTTTTTTTTCCCAATATGATAAATGTTGTTACACTCTCATGGTTCTAATATTGTTTTTTGTTCGCGGATGTTGTTGTTGTGTCGAGATTCTAATAATACTAGTGGTCGACCATTGCTCGAAATTCGACCATAACTTGTTTAAATTATAACTTTGAACATCATCAAAGTTCCATTGTCAAAGACTGAGCGAGCGCTATTTCGAAATTTTCTTTCAAAAACAATTCTACGAATACTTCAAATTTTAAATTTTGGTACCTATGAAGAAAGTTTTCTCTATTTGACCACAGAAAAACAAAAGTATATATGTGTCTGTGTCAATGTCAAATACATCGAAGTGTATCACGAATAGAGTATCAAATTCATAACATTACAGTAGTGTTTGTAAATATTATTTAATCCTATTTTTATGCATAATTTAAAAAAAACATATAATCATTCGCTACTCCTTTCCTATATAAACTGTAAGTATGCGAAATATCGGACTTCTCCATCCGCGCAATCATCTTAAAAATGGTCACAATGTTTTTTCTTCACGTTTTTATATATAGATTTATGTATTAGCATTTTAATAGCTGTCGACTACTATTTCGCTTCAAGTTCTCCGAGTTCAATAAACTAGATTCTTGACTTATGACAATCGGCAGTCATTAAGAATGTATGTTTTTTTTGTTGTTAACTAACATCTAATGCCTATTTATTTTCTATTGTTTCAGATCAAGGTGGGCTACAACAGGTGTTTTTTTTTTACATCATGGACAAATTTGAGGTTTTTGCCTGTATTTGATTTTTTGGCACCATTCTGTTTTCTTTACATAATTATTATTGGTGTCCTTCCAGTAGATTTATCTTAATTTTGATTTTTTGAATGTTTGTTCAACAAGTTAAGTAATTGATAAAAGATTCTAGTATGCCTCGATTCGATAGAACTTCGATGCGCTCATCAAAACTCCCTCACAGAAGACAGCAGGTCTTCGACCTCTTAAGAGGCTAATCCCATCTTTTGTTTTAACAGGACACGAGGTCTAAAATAGGAAGGAGAAAAAGTCCTCAGAAACTATCGAAAACTTCGAAACATAGGTTCAAAATAAACTGTTGAATTTATTATCAAAAGAAAATATTAAAAAGCTTTGCACAACCCCTTTGAAAAAACGAACATCAGTTAAAGCCGATCCATACTCGCGTATCTTATTTTTCTTTGAATTTGTGGTTCTGGTATAAAGTTTTTGTGTTTTAGGACTGTTGCGATTATTTGCGGGGTCGTGGCATTTTCCAAAAAGCTGCTTATGAAACATCATTTCGGGGCCCGTAATCTGATTAATTACAGCTACGACACTTCACTATCACTAAAATTTAAAGTAAAATACGTAGAAGTGTTTGTGACGAATTTTATTCCTTGTGTTTAATCATAAGATTTAACGTGGATGTGTGTATTTTTCTCTAAGCTACGCCTAAAACCGTAATAAATTTAATCCTTTTAACATTTCAAGGATACGTCGTGTTGATTTTACGCCTGATAATTCCGTAATAGTATTCAGTCACGTATATAAACACTTATCTCGCTCTGATACGAATTTCAATGATACAACGCCGCCGTTGAAAAGAAGTTCGTACACTAGGAACATCACAATGCGGAAGTAATTCGTTTTCGAATTTTGGCATTTTATCGACCGTAAAAAAATACGATTGAACCAAAATCTGGGGCTGGTCATAGAAATAACTTATGTGTGATGTTAGTCTCAAGACGAGCTACTCTACAACATTCGCGTCCTACGAGAACTTTCTAATTTGGTAAAATCCACCAGGGTGGACACAAAAGAAGTCCAAATTGATAAATCAAATCCTCAAATATGCCTTCAAAATCTAAGTGACGACTAAGCGGACTAATGGATCCATAGCAAAATTAATAAGAAAGATCCTCCGGATGATCTATCAGCCAAAAAGGGCGAATATCCGTTAGCGTCTTCAAATCAACGAGGATCTAAATGGAATCTATGGAGACCCTGATGTTATCAGTTCTATCAAGATAGGGATTGAGATGGGTAGGCATTTGATACAGAGACACAATGACAATCCTATAAAATGCTTCACAGCATCAAAGAAGACGAGGAAACGAGCAAAAATGCGGAAGATGGGCAGTGTCGATACGGATGCAGCCACAGTTAATAATAGGAGCTGGAGGACAGCAGCAACAAATCGAGAAGTATGAAGGAGACTCCAATATTCAGCCAGGGCCTACTACGGTCTTTCGAGCTTACGTGGAAGAATATTTTTGCAATTTTTAATTGTAATACCATGAAAACTTTAATATTATAATATGTCATGTCTGTTCTTCTTCAGCAGCCCATTTTCTCCACTGTTCAAAACTAACCACCCTCTCCCACTGACAAAATCAGGGAGTTAGTTAAACGGACACTCAAAATATATTCATTGTCAGTTGGCAAGCGTTTTTTGCCAGATTTCCTTGTCTTACCTGTTTATGAATGTGTTTTTTTCGGCACCGTAAATTGATTGTGGTTAGTTCAATGCTACAGGTACTTAGGGTTGGGCCATATATCAAAATACTACTGATATTCTTAATAAGGGGACCCTTCTTAAGTTCACTGTCCTGAAAAGCATCCCTATCATAAATACGGATGATTTTGGGTCTTTCTAAAGACTTTGTTATATTGCAATTATTTATTTTACGACGGCTTCAATAACTTCGAAACGATGAAAATGTATTTCTTATTAAACTGAGAATTTATTGTGGAGAGTGTAGTAATATACTAAAAAGACCGTAAAAATCCGAAAGTTTTTCTTGAAAAGAGCCAGGAGATACGATTCTCCGTCATTGACCATTGTCAAACAAATCGTTGTCTGCTTTTTCATGTGCGAGGACAAATTCTATAGAGAGGCATGATATTTTGTTCTTTCCAATCCATAGAATCCCATACAAATCATCCTTCTTTATACTTGGCAATATAAACCCTTCTCTCATTTTTTCTTCTTTTGATAAAAAGGACTGTATTTATTCTGCGCAAAGCCATTTAGTGTATTTGCGGTGAAAATATGACGTAAATATGTTTTGCTTGTGACATTTTGATCGAAATTATTGGAATTTTATTTTTCGAAACAGTTGACATTTTATTTCAAAATATTTTTGGTTTTTTCATCGTCATCAACATTTTTACTTCATCCCAGTGTTTCAGCCTCCTTCTGGTTCGTACCACACATTCACCAGTTAATTACCCCCATTGTCCTGAGATACTGTCCACCTCTGGTTGTGTGCCAAGAATTTTCATTGAAGTTCTATTTTTTTTCCATTTGCTGGATATGCCTCAACCATCGAACCCGTTGTTTGCTATAAACTTAATAATGTTGGGTTAATCATAACATTTCTTCATTCTTCGGTTATACCTGATCTATCAGATTAAAATCTTTAAGCCACGAGGCTCCTTTACGGCCCATACCTCGCCTGCCCTCTTATATTTCCTTCCACAATCAGTTGCAGGAGAGCATATTTGTCATTGCGGAATATGCGGCTTTTAGTCTTTTGACAGTCATTAGCAGATCTCTCTTCTTATTCATCATTCTGAGGACCTCCTCGTTGCTTACGTTACGCGATCCGTTTCTTTCAGAGTTGAAATAAATCCTGCCTTTAAGGCCCCCCGCACACCCCAAGCCAGCCCGGAGGAGACAAATCCGCAGAAAACGACAGAAACGACCTGCTCACGGTCCCGATCTGATTTTTCGATTTCCTGCCTCTTACAGGATGCTCGAAAAACCAGCAAAAAGAGCAGAGGTGCTATTCTTAGCCGGCAACCCCACGAGAGTTGAAATACCTTAATCATATTCATGGTTGAGATTTTCAGAGTCCAACTCTCCACTTCATACAGCAGTACTAGCAGAACATACGCTTTAACACTTCTCCACCTTTGTGTATAAGCTTGACTTCGCTTATTTCATGATAGATCGTCATATTTTAATAGTGTTTCAAGCATCTTTCTCGGCAGTGTTTGCATAAATATTTTTCACCACTTTTTCGAGAAATACTTCCTAGAAACAGTATTGTGTGGTTTAATTGTCTTCTACAGGTACAAAGTTTATTATAGTTGGTATTTTTTTATAAATTTATGAAGTTGTATATGAGTTTCCACAGTTTTTTTTGGAAATAATAACGTTGTGATAGACCTACCGTTTATGATTATTTACGTACAGACGAATGAAAGAGTTCTCTCCGCTTCTATTTTGGAAGGAAACACTTCTGAGAATGAAAAAAAAAATAAAAGTTTTTCTTTTCACAAATGATTAATTTCGAAAAGAGCTTTTAAATTAAAGGATAATAAATGGGGATATTTGGAAAATGAAAAAACTTTAGGAAAACTTGTTTGGAGTTTATGTGATTTTGGAAGTTTTTTGATCGTCTGCACAGCAATTAAAAGCCTAACTATGTAACTTCATGATGGACGATGTTTTGTTTTGTTTGTTTGTTTGTTTGTTTTTTATTTTTTTTTTTTCTTCTTTTATTTGTTTTTGTTTAGTTTCGAGTTTTAATTTCCGATTCTTTCTTGTTTTAAATTTTACAAAGAAATTTCATTTTACAAAAGATAATAAATAAACGGTCTACCGTGTTGATTTTCCAAATAAAAAAAATCCAGTTTTGAAAAGTTTTGCAAAAATAGTCCTTGAGCAAAGAATAGGATAAATCCTCGTTTCAAGTTATCTGTAAAAGCGTCGAAACAATTAGGGTTTTGTGGCGTTATTTGAAATAAAACAGCCAGAATATTTTCATCAAGATGGACACGGCTGGGGCACGTATTAAGGATGCCGAATGACAGTTGCCCGAGGGGAGCGCTTTTTTTCCTACCATCAAGGTTTCGAAGACCCTCTTGAAGTCTCAAACCGGCAGAGCTGAGGGAGTTGGACATGGTGTGGGAGGAGGTCGTAAGCATTGCGCAAGATGGGAAGCTCTTGATGCCTCCCTATGCCCCTGGTTGGGGTTCAAATGATGGAGTTTTGATTTAAACTTTTAATACACTATAATATAATTAAAAACTTAAAACTTGTTTTGTGAAATCTGTAAAATATTAAAAAAAGTAGTGAGCATATTGGCGATATTTTTTTCGAAGCAATCCCTTTCATTCAACCGATTAATATAAGGGAAAAAAAATAAGAATAAGGTTTGACTATTTTAGATTTCTTGCACATGATTATTTTTTGTAAATGATGCTTCTTTTTGGTCGTTGTCGGCTATACTATTTGCATCAAGGAAGTAATTTGCGTTTTTTGGTCGATCTCTTCTACATATTTGAAGGTCGTCATCTGATGCCAATATATGTTCTTCGCGTTTCTGCTAATCCCTCTTTTAACTCTCCGGGTATTGCGCCAGTTAAATCACCTCGACTATGGTTGATTCAGCCTTGATCTGGTCCAGCCACTACTTTGGAGCTTTCTCTCCCCTCGATTTTCTTGGACTATGATAAGGACATATTTTTATTTAGTGTCTTTGTATGCTTTTTATTGATTGATATTCACTTTCTCTTTCTTTTTTAACAAAGACATCTTCAGAACTTTAGAAATACGTGATATTAATAATGAATATACACACGTTAGGTATCGTCAGGTGACGAATACAACGAATGCAATATTATAATGCACATGTTTATAAAAGAATGCAAGAAAATAAGGTTACCCGTAACGATTTTTCTAAAGCATCAAGAGGTTTTTCAAAGAGATGACGTGGTAGATGTCAGTGTAATTTTAATGGAGCCAAGAATCAGGTTGACAGATTAACATAGCAAGAAACTGCTTTGACAGAGAACAGAAAATTCAGAAGGAAAACGGATACCCTGTTCAGAATACGCCGCAGACCTTGTTCACACTATTTCATCAAACATATCTGAGAATTCCTAAATTTTAGTGGAGGAAATTTGTCCAATTTGCTATATATTTTTTTGGACCAGTAGAGTCCTCCATCACGCGTCACTGGCTTTTGGTGAACCCATAGTTTTAGTCGCGTTCATTTGTTACAAAAAAAAATGTCATTTGGCTAGGCTTGGCTGTTTATTTCAAAAACCTCTTTTACTTTGGGCTGTACTCGAATATAGTGTGAACAATTTTTGGACGTTAGCGAGTGTTTGTCAATTAAATACAAGCTCCTCAACCAAGTTTTAACTAGGCTTTAATAGTCTGAAGACTTTAGACGGTAATAATATTATTTCCATTTAGCGCATATGTCAACTGTTCATCAACGATCTTTTGAAGAATTTTCTATGAATCCGAGACGGCGAGTATTCTAGTATATTTTTACTTGTAAGATTTATCGTTCATGCTCCACCATAACTCAAGAGCAGAATATAAATGATTGGTATACTCTTAACATTGTGAGTCGAGTCTGAACAACAACATAATCTTCTTAATAATCTTGGAATGATCGAACATTGCCTTTAAATACATAACATTTATGTAAAATAGCTTAACATATTTCATATGTGACTTATTTCTACGACACCGCCATCTCTTGATTTTTTTAAATTATACAATCGTAGCTAACCCCTTTGAACTTGGAAATCAGAATTGAAAATTTTTTTTTTACTTATTATTTATTAGCTGAATTAAATTTTATGTTTTATTAAGTTTATACAAATCATGGTCTACTAGGATAACCAGATTCAGAATACATCGCCGTATTTATATTATCAAAGATTAGTTGTTTGTTATTTGTCAGAAACGGTGTTGTATAGGGATTTATCATTTTAGTAATTTCTGTTATTTGTCAGAAACGGTGTTGTATAGGGATTTATTATTTTAGTAATTTCTTTGGATTCCGGAAAACGGAATGAAAACCGACCTCGGTAGCCTCTAGTTGTACTATGTAGTGTGGATTTCAGATCCGAGGTCCTGTGTTCGATTTCCGGTCGGGTCAGAGTTTTCACTTGAAATTTCTACCCGGGGTTGGCCTGTCCCAGATTAGACGGGACCGGTTGACTAGAAAAATTGCCCCAGGCAATAAGTTCCGCCGGCTATACTGACACCTTTGTATAGAAAAGTGTTATATTTATTTAAATAAAGTTAATTTATTTTATTAAATTTTGTTGCGAGTCAATGTTCGACGGGCGTGTCAGCTAGTATAATATAAATAAATCCTAGTTCAGACGTATCTACGCATTAGTTTTTCTAGACAGTTCAAGGACGCGGGATTTCTTCACATTGACAACACTGAAACACGTGTGTGTTCCGTTTTTATTTTCTATTTGGCAAGGTATTCTCGAAATAAACACGACGCTTGCAACAATGGATTAGATTAGACGCTTTCGAGGTGTCGGCGTCGGCTAGAAGGACGTGACGCTTACTGGCCGGTTACGTAAGCTTGATTTAATGACCGTCTATTTCCGTCTTTCCGCGCTGCCCCCGAAAGTCGTTGCCCCAGCGGTGCTGGTTGATTTCCACGGTGCGGGCGATAGCAGATGTTTTATCTTGATCGCGTTCATTTGTTTTTTTTTTTTTTTGTTTAATCGCGTGAATAAACTTGACGTAAACACGATTGAAAAATATTTTTTCGGGTTTTATTTATTCACACCAACACGCTATTATCGATCGACCACAGTAGTTGGCTTCTGAAAAATATATCCTGGGTTAAATTCCAGACTAAGTCAATTCAAGACAAAGGGATTAGTTCGGATTTTTTTTATTGAATGCTCTTAGGAAGTTGATAAAAATACGTCGACGCGAAGAAAAAGTCATTGCAGATAGTTTATTTTTTTTAGAAAGAACGGACCTCCATTCTTTTCTATCCAATCATACTTCTTTCGCTTCTTCCACCCACATAAAATTTCTCTGGAATAGCGTCATTGGCTTTATTATTCTTTTTTGATGTAGGTAATTTTTTTTTAATGAATCTGTGCTCACTCAAAGTGAACACAAATACACTCCTTGACTCTTTCACAGTAAGCTACTTAAAGCTTGTGTCGTGAAACAGGAAGATGGTCGGCACCTTGGCTATTATATAAAAAAAATAACATTTCTCATACAACCTCTCATATTTCTCTCACTTCTAACCTGGCCTTCCTTGAGAACGATACGAACGTCATTGTCGGTCGGCGACGCTTTCTTACACCTTTCCATTCAGCCTTATAAATTCTCTTTATCATTCATTCTGTTTACATTTATTATTTCCACATACCCAAACCACCTCAACTGCAGATTGCCTTAATTGGCTAAAATGCTATGCAAGTGCACTTTCTTTGCGAATACGAGTACTTATATTATTTTTATTGGGGGCGGAGCCAAATTTTGTTAAACGGTTTCTTTACCTATCGTCTATCTCTTTCCAACTTATTGTTTAAAGTATCAAAAAAAAATGTAAAAGAAAATTATTTAAATTTCGAACACAACACAAAAGGTAGGTACCTACTATTTTTATAGATTTTTAATACATATTTCGACTCTACATAAATTATTATGTAATAGTCGAATCGCTATGTAGTTTGTATGTTCTATTATGTTTTCTTTTCAAAGCTTTTGTTGTGTTTCTATATTCATTAATCAAATAAATGCGTACAATCAAAGGCACTAATGTTAGCCCACCCAAAAATATATGCGAGGAAAAAGAAACTTTTTTTTTGATTTCGCCTTGAAACTTTTATACAAAACTATTTTTTAGTCCTATGTCAAGGTTCGTAATATTTTGAAATATCTAAAAAATGTAAACTGTAGTTTTCGAGAGATCCTCAATCGACACAATTTGAGCTCTAGCAAACTCCATTGGCTCGGGTTGAAGGTCTTTCCATTGCTATAATGTTCCCCGTTTCCCTTCTTTCGAATGCCTCCTTAATGTAAGTTTTCTATGGTTATTGAAGCTATTGGGGGAACCAATCGACCTACCAGTAACCCTGTATATTTTTTTGTAGAAATCATGAGTTACTGCTCTCTTAATTGGCCGTTTTTATATAAATACATAATGAGTCTTTGGATCTTGCGACTCCAATTTGCGGCGATGTATATCTCTTTATCATTTTTTAGTCTTCTAATCTTGAAATATAAAAGAAAGTCTTAGGTCAGTGTGACCACTTATAACTCGAGATCGGCTGAACAGATTCTTCCGATGTTTGATTTATTGGATTTTTCTCCGCTCCGGATAACATTATAACCATTATAAAGTTGAAAAATGCATAAGAAATAGTATAAAATATAATATTAAAGTTATTATGGAACAGAATTTCTGCGACGCCAACGCCATCTATGAAAATTTCTATAACAACAAAATAATATGATATAATAAACCTAAAGACAAATTAACATTAAAAATATTGGTAGGTACCTACGCAGATTTTTGATAGAATTTTTTTCGAGCTTTCAGGAATAATTCTTTGATATTCAACATATTTTAAACGTATTTTTGCATATATTATTACAAATTTGAAATCAATATTCATATTAAGGAGTACAGCTGATCAACGTCAATCGGGAATGCTAGTTATTAATAAAAAAGGCATTTTTATGGAAAAACACGAATTTTATTTTTGAAATGACATCTATCGATAATTTCTTGTATTATCGATAATGCTGTAGGTATTAGCAATAAAATAATTTTTCATACTTTATTGATTGGGTCAATAAATCCGATCACACATTGTAACTCACATACAATTCGATACATAATTATTTCCTGCGAAGAAAGTTCAACGCACTTTCAACATATAAACCTTCATATTTAACGATTTTCCACTACGTCATTTTTATTATACCTACCTATAATATATTATTCATTTATGTAGTTTTATGTAATGACTAGCTTATACCCGTCTTGCTTTACGTTTTTGATTCCGATTGTCAGGCTTGATCGGTAGGTAATTAAACAGGTTGATATAGTCGATATGTAGGCGGCAAAACTCCAAAGTGCTTATTGTTCGATTTTTTTGTTAAATTAAGAGTATTTGGATGCTTTAACTTATAGTGGGCCTTGAAAAATTATGTTATACGAATAATGGCAAGGGACGACTCTTTGTTTTCTGTAAAGAAATAAATAAATAAATGAAACGAATATTGTTTTGAATAGAGTCCTTTCTTCAAAAGGTCCGGGGTTATAAAAAAAATAAAATAACGGGAAGGAATCTTGGCGCAGATATTTGACACGTGCGTCCAAATATCAACAGGTGTAAATTTGGCTGTGTAGCGTATCCTCGTGAAAAAAAATATTGTACCTATTGTTAACTAAAGAAGTCAAATAAAAATATAGATGTTTAGAAAGCGGCTCTCACTTTGAGACGTCGAACATGATTTTTTTTTCAAGCAGTAAAGATAGGTAGGTATATATTCTTTGACAAATGTATGTACCTAATTGCAAAAGAAAAATAATCATGGTTCTTGCTGTTCAATTTAAAATGTATGTAATAATGTAGAGACTTTCAGAATTATGATTTAAATAAATATTGGACAATCGAATTAAAATGACATTTGCAAATTATGATAACAGGTACCTATGTAACATTGATGTAATTAATTATTATTTTCAAACTATAAATTTCTGTAATCCTCAAAAAAAAGATTTTTGTAAAGGCATGTACCTACAAGCGTGTATGGATTGATTTAAGGTGAACCATACCATATTGTCTATAAAAATATTGACAAATTAATTGTTAGTAAATTATGTAAAAGGCAACGTGTACGGATTAAAAAATGGTGGATTCATTAAGGAGGATTGTTTAGTTTAGTAGGTACAGAATTTAAACAATAATTATTGTAATATTATTACTTGGCGATGGTGGGATGGTAGGAACATAAGTCCAAGGAAGGAGGCGTGGCCTAACGAAGGGATGCGAACCAGTAAGAGATGTGAACGGTCCGCCTTAGCAGGACGGAGAAGTGGTCAAGAGACCCTGCTATAAAAGCAGGTACTCGACAGCCAGCGAGGAGGAGGGAAAAAAACAAAGAAGAGAGAGGTGTCACGAGAGAAAAAAAGTGAAGATTGTCAGAATCTAAGTGTTTCGGAAACATCGTACATATGTAACGGTCAAGTGACGCGTTCGTCTAAAGGGCAGCGTCTCGGCGTGCTGCCCACACATCTGACAGTGCCGGAAGGCCAGACGATGGATGTGATGTTGGAGTCTGCCTGGGGAGCAATGAGAGGGCGTCTCGCCAGAGGTCTGGAGGGCGCCGACAAAGCGAACGCAGAGATGGGACTGCACACAACCGGACAGAGGGTCTCCGGGAAGAATGGACGAGAGGACTCCTTGCCTGCGCGGCCGCGGCAAGTGGAGATACTCAGGAAGTGGATGCGGATGATAGGACTTCGAACGAGAACAAAGTGAGGACAAAGTGAACAGACAATGACAATATAATTAGTGTATGGACTTTATGGACTGTGAGTGCCTAATAAAAGATACAGTGTTCAGTGCCACCCGCCATCCCAAAGCTATACTTAGGTATTTTTATTTTTATTTTAACATTTAAGGCTTCTGATGTGTTGTTTTGTAATGTAGAATAATTAAATTTCACCATATCCGTACACGACATGCCAATTAATTAATTTCATTTTTTTTTTTTGTATGATTTTTACTGATTTTAACGTCGTCCTTGCCATTATTTGAATTTGCCCTAAATTATGTTTCTTTATATAAATGAATAAATTTTATTATTTTATTAATTTACGTTTTAAAATCATGCATGTTCCTTCCCATACAAGTCACAAAGCCGAGGAGCCATAGAGAGAGAGAGATTATATTGTTTGTTGATGCAGCGAGCGGACTATACCGACATCGGTGAGCTAGCCGGATGATGAAAAGTCCCTCGCGCCCTCTCGATTTTCTGCAGCAAAGGGGCTGCGAAAACGAAGGTGTATCAAGGTTCTAGTCTAGCTTCCCATTGCTTAACAGACCTCTATTATAACTGGCATAAGCACAGAAAAAGAAGAATGACACTTTTACAATTTTTGTTTTACCGACCTCATAATATTATACGAACCTACCGACATAATTTGCAAGTTTTCATAGAGAGAGCTCTGTGGTTTGAATCTTAGCTACATTCCCTACACCCTCTAATGTGTGATAATTAATTAGGCATTCCACCCATAGAGGGTGATTTGTGCTATAAGTATAAAAGCCGCTGTCAAACTTCAAAATGGAGGAATCATTTTGCAAATTTTTTCATTAAATCTTTATTTATTGAGAATAATAAGATTTGAATAACATTTATATGTATAACAAATCAATCTACAATTATTTTATTACATTTTCATACCGTAATACCAATATTCCATTCAACGTTTACATGAGTAATTTTGTTTCCAAAAGATGGCTTACTGTCTTTTTGAGAAATTTGTATGAAGATCCTAAAAAATAGAGTTTTTTAAATAGCTCTAAATATATTAAAGTTAATGCAGCAAATTGTATTTAAGAACCTTCTCCAGCATTTTGTACGGCTCTGGGCATATTAATATCTGACGTAGCATTTGTATAGAGAAGGAGTTGCGAATACTAATATTTTTTTTTAATTAGGTACCTATGCTTGAAAAATAAATTATATCAATAAAAAAAAAACCTTACGCACACTACTGATAAGTTACGTGTTTGATACTCACACACTTTCGATTTATTTGACATTGACGCAGACGCATATTTTCTTCGAAATTAGAGCAAATCTTATTTAAATTAGGTATACGTTTAAACATTATTAAGGTTCCACTGTCAAAGACTGAGTAAGCGCTATTACACAATTTTCTTTCAAAAACAATGACATGGATACGTCAAATTGAAATGTTTGATATTGTCAAAGCTTTTTCTTTTGTTACTAAAGACAAACAATATTAATCTATTCTCAATTTGACCACAGATAAACAAAAGATTATTATGCCTCTGTGTCAATGTCATTTAGATATGAATCATTATCAAATACGTAACAATATAGTACTGTAAGTAATGTTTTTCTTATTGATTGAATGTATGTTTATGCATAATTTCAAAAAAAAAATATTAGCCACTCTTTCTCTGTATAAACTTTATAAGTGTGCGAAATTTCCCACTCCTCCGTCCGCGCAATTTTCGTAAAAATGATCACAAAGTTTTTCATTCACGTTTTAATATATAGATCTTTTTATGTTTTCTCAGATACCGGATAGGTACCTATTCACTCAGTTTTCTTTGATTATTCTTTATGTTGGCACCGACTAGAGAGATTTTTGGCAGACAATGGAAACAGAATAAAATAAGTAAAAAAAAAAAAACTTAGACGCCCGAAGAACGAATTAAAAATTATGTTTTTATTTTGTGATAATTATTTTCAGTATTTATTTTTTCTTTACGTCTTGTTTTCAAATACTTTGTTCCCAAAAAAACTCTTGGAAATAAAATGAAGCCTAAATAAAATCCCATTTATTACAAATATCCCCTTTTGTAGGTTTATTTTCAAGATTTGGTAAGTCTGCGTAATAAGTATCCATTGGGATGGAAGTGAAAGGAAAGATTGTGGCACTTATGATTATCTAAATTATTAGAAACGAGCTTTGCCGACAGACGTAGTCCTTACTATGAATATTGATTTGGAATGTGTAATTTAAACATACCCGGTATGTTTGAATATTAAAAGATTATTTCTAGAAACTCGAAATAAATTCTCTCAAAAATCTGCGTACCAATGTAGTGAAAATCAATGATTATCAGGTGAACAATAATATTGTTGTTATAGAACTTTACATAGGCGTCCGATTGGCGTCGCAGGAAATCCGTTCCATACTTACTTTAATATTATATTATATAATATTTCTTATGCTCCTTCGAAGCAGAGCTGAGGAATCTGGACATGGTGTGGGAGGAGGTCATTAACGTTGCGCAAGACCGAGCGCAATGGAGAGCTCTTGTTGCCTCCCTATGCCCCTAAGTGGGGTCTTAAGGGAGCTTGGATTTGGATTGGATAATATTTCTTATGCATATTGTAACATTTTAATAGTAATTCTGTTATCCGAAGCGGAGAAGAATCCAATAAATCAAACGTCGGAATAATCTGTTCAGCCGATCTCAAGTTATAAGTGTTCCCACTAACCCGACATTCTTTAATATTATAGATTAAGAGTTATGTGAACATTTTTTAATTGCGAAAATTCTCAAATCTAGCTAGCAAATAAATATTGTAAATATATCTATGTTAATACCTATATAAAGCCTAAAGTCAAATTTAATGACGTTTGTAGATGAGTTAGATTAACTTTAGCCAAAAAAAGAATTAAAAATTCGCACTTCTTTGATGAAAAAATATTTTCGAAAAAAAAATGTTATTTTTTTGTTTTGTGACTTTTTAAAAATAATTTGTTGAACTGTGAAAATAAAAATAATAAACGTTGTCACAATTCAGATTAACAAAAGGATGAGTAAAAGCGAGTGTTTCTTAATTTGCTCTGAAAGAAAACTTTCTTATACTGTATTATTATTTTAAAATTGTATTAAATTTTCACGAATACATTAAATCCGTTTTTAAAGAATACAAAAAAATACGTCAAATTATCCTTTGAATTTCCAAACTGTCCGTAGCAGAACCAATGAGAATTTAGCTGAGGAAATTACCTTCTGAGTTGGTAATAAAACGAATGTCTCTTTGTCTAGACTGCAGGGTGATGTAGCGTCACTTGGGAGGACACGCTTTGCTTCTAAACGTGCATGGAACAGACACCACAACGACTTTTCATCTCGAATTAGTTTTCGAAATTGTTTTACCGCCGAGTGAATTATACCGTCCGTGAAGTAAAATTGAGATTTTTGAAACAGTATATCTACGGTTTGAAAAGATTTTATGTATAAGTACGTAGTTTGTCTAGCTAAAAAGAAGTGATATGGATTTTCCTTCTTTCCCTCATTTTCTTCCTTGATTTAGGCCGTACTGGCCTGTTTTTCAGAGTCATTCCTCCTGTGACGTTAATTACCAACTGTCTTTCTATCTTTTTGAAGTCTTCCACAAGGTCGAGTTCCGTGTGGTTGGTTTGTGTAGTACGATTTAAGGGAGTCTGCTATCGTTCATTCTTTGTACATGGTTAAACCAGTTCTTTTTCGCTTTCTGGCGTTTTTCCAATTATGTAAGATTATTTTCTTCTTCTCTAAGGTTAATTTTCTTGGTAAATCTCCGTGATAGTATCTAGATTTTCAAGGTACCTAATCCAAACTGTGTCCTTCGAACTCCATTTTTTATAATGCCGATAACTCCTATCTCATTTGATGTTTTGATTTATTTGGAATGACTGACGCTGTCAAACGCCTTATGGAAGTCAATTAAGATTCTCAAAATATAAGACAGGCCAAAATCTTCTGATCCAATCGGGAATCGAACCCAGGAACTCTTCAGTGAGCGAGCGCCTATCCCACTAGGTTACTGAGACCGGCGGTTATTAAGTTTTTTTTTTAATTGATCGAATGTCTTAATGTCAGACTTTTTGTTATTGGTTATAAAGCTTGAGAAAGTCTTACTTGGTTGAAAGTCGACTCTCAAATTTTCTTATATCTCTTTGGTGGTCTTTCTATCTGCAGTCGTCCATAGAGTTGGTCATACAATAAATTATGAAAAACATAACCGATGATCAACAATCTTTTACACTATGAAAGTATTTTCGATGAGCTAGTAGAGTAGAATGGACGGATACAATAATTTAAATCTTCACCATTATTGTTTCATCGACTGCATTGATCTAAGAATAATACTTATAAATTCAAGTTTAGGATGAAATCTGATTCTCCGCTTCATGGTCATTGTAGAGATAATGTCCGCAGCGAACACGTGTCTAGTATTTTTCCAACACAGAGTAATAATATTGTCTGTCAAAATAATCGCACTGAACTGATAGCCAAAATGAGTTTTTCTTGAAGAACATTTTTTTCCTACGCTTATCTTTCAGCAGCGTCCAGATGGTACGTATATCCTGTGTCTAATAGTCACACTGAAGTTGTGAAAAAATCTCCGAAATTGTTGAAGCCAAGTTTTTTTTTCAAAGTTCAAAGTTTTCTCTATGTTGTAATCACTCAAAAATAAATAAATTGCAAACTCAAGACAAGAAAAAGTTTGAGAAATTATTATTAAGGAATTACTTCTTATGAAAAAGATTACGAAATTGAAACAATAACTAACAGTAGCTTACTGTGAAAGAGTCAAGGAGTGTATTTGTGTTCACTTTGAGTGAGCACAGGTGCTCCAATATCAGGTGTTTCCCGCATAGCTATTGTATAGAGTAAGGTAGGTTAAATCAACTTCTGACAATATTATATTAGATCAACATTTTTGCAAAGCCATGGAACAGAGTGGAAGAAAGCAGATTTTCAGTACATAAGTTGGTGCTAATAATAAATGCTAATAAAGAACAGGAATGAACACTATAACGTTTCCTATCCATACTTTTGGCGGTTACTTACTCTTCAAATTATCGCGACAGCGTGAGATGAATGGGCGAGTAGAAAAAAAAACGTCTGTGAGAACTTTGTGTACAAACATCTGCTACGAAAAGAATTCACAGGAAGAATGAGACGATCTGTTTAATTATTACTACTACTGCATAGCCAGTGGCTTAATATTATTTATAGGCCCAACACACATGCGGGCCGGTAGAGTGTCGGCCCGCCATAGAGGCCTTGACCCGCTGCTGTTGACCTGGACATGTGATCTGTATTATACTATACAGTGGCTGAAGAACACGCACATAGCATGGAAGTAGTAATTGACCCCCAGTATTACTATATTGCGGATGAATGCCAATAGACCATACTGCGTTGCCGTATTGGCGAATAACTAATCATAGGATATTATTTAATGATTTTTTTTTTATATTTATTTATTCATTTAATCATTGTCACATCAAATTCATACATACTATACAGTTCAAAACAATAATACACACCAGATACAAATAAAAAAGAAAAATTTGCTGCCTCACTAGCTGTGAACCTGTGTTTGAACTGAAATATGAACTTTTTCTTTAATGATTTGTGTTTAAAAATGGTTGAAATTGGTTATTGCATACTTAATCCACGTTCGCTCTCAATGTGGAGCTTGTGGACGCCACGAAGTTTCTCCAAGCCTCTCTATCTTGCGCCAGTTGCACAGCTTCATCCCAATGAAGGCTAGCGTTTTGTATGGCCGCTTGATGGTTGTTAATTTTGGTCTGCCTCGCCTTCTTGTCCCACCCGAATAGTCTAAAAGGCTTGCCATTTTCACGATTTTCTGAGAACATGGCCAAGCCAGCTCAATATGCGGTTCAAGACGACTGCAATGCTTCTCTGGCACGTACATTTTCATTTGAAAATGTAATTGTGCCACATTATCCCTATCATCTTTCGCAAGAATCTATTCGTAACCCTGTTTTGAGCCTTCGTCAGCTGTCAGGATACACATAACCATTAAATTAAACCGGCAAAATACACACATTTAGGCGAAATTTGGTGGAAAAGTTAGTTGTTTGCAATACTTTACTCATGTTGCTAAGGGACAAACTTGTCACGGTAATTTGTTCTTTAAAAACACGAAGAAGCTTACCACGAAAGTTTTTTTTCCATCCCGCCGTTTGTTGTCAAATTTAACATATTATGTAGATGTCTGGTTTTACTCAGAAACCATTTTGCATGTTTAGTCTTGGTGATTTTTAGACCTATACTTTCTGAGTTGTCATTAAATGATTTTTCAAAAAAAATTAATGATCTTGTTTTGGTCATTCTTATTTGTTCACGATTCAATTCAACTTATCGGTCACGTGTTACTGTCTTTCAACTTTTTACATTTCGCTGTCGTTGGAACTCGATGTTTTCCTTATTGCGAGAATACATTCAAAATATATCTTATTATTCTCTATCCGAGTTTTGAATACGTTAAAAACACATCTGGTAAGTTTCCTGTATAAATGTCAATAAAGACGTCTATTTTTTGTCACTAAGGCTTTACATTGTCTTTGCAATCCTCAATTTATTGGTTGAAAAGAGGTTTTTTGATTTAAACATTGCCAACTTATTTTTTCTCTCGTAAAAACATTCTCTGGACAAAAGTGAACGCAACAAAAAAAAAAGATTAGGTAAATTGGTCCAGCCGTGAGTCGTTTACGCGTGATTTGATCATCAAGGGAAAAAGGGTTCCTTTTTGACGCATTCACATTTTTTCTTCTCCTAGGCGACCTTTCACCTCGTAAACAAAAAATGTGACATAAAATTATACTTCCAATAGCCGCATCTAGAACGTTGTAGATCGCTCGCATCCTTGTTTAATAAAACCAACACCAACAACAAAAGAACCAGGACCTATAAAATTATAGGTACATTAACTTACTTAGTGAAAAACTATACAGACATGATTGAGTAAAAATACTTTATTACACCGTTCAGGAAAATGAGATTTCCCAGCGAGAAAATTATAACAATATATAAAAATAAAGTTTCTTGCAAAAACAACACAGAAGTGTAACAGATATAATGAAGACTTTATCGGTTAAGAAATAAATCAAAGTACATCAAAACACTGAGATGAAACATAGCCCCTGAGGCGCCTCATCTATGCTGAAAATCTATATATTAATACGTGAAGGAAAAACTTTACCATTTTTACGAAAATTGCACTGACGGAGGAGTATGAAATTTGCACACTTATAGTTTATATAGAGAAGGAGTGACGAATATTGTTTTTTTTTAATTATGCAATAAAAATCCATTGAATCAATAATAAGAACATATGAATCACTACTGTAATGTTGTGTATTTGATACTCATACACACTTCGATGTATTTGACATTGACACAGACGCGCATTATCTTTTGTTTATCTGTAGTAAAATTGAAAACAGGTTAATATTGTTTGTCTTTAATAATAATAGAAATAACTTTATACATAGGTACCTATCAACATTTCAAATTTGACGTATCCAGGTCATTGTTTTTGATAGAAAATTTTGAAATAGCTCTCGCTCAATCTTTGATCTATATAATGTTCAAACTTAAATTTAAAATTACGGTCGAATTTCGAGCACTGGTCGACCACTAGTAAAAAGAAATGTACCAGTATTATAAAGATAAAGTGTAAACATATCAAAACTAGTAGCAAAACCTATCGGAAGACATGTATAGAATTATTTGAAGTCTGATTATATCGTTTCTTAATGTTAAAGGATCTCAATTTTTCTTTACCACGTTGGCGGCTGCGTATAATTAGTAATTATTCTTCCCGTAGCTACGGTTGCATTTAAGATGTAATATTTCTCGCAGTCATTTGTACCGTCATAGGATCGCATATCGACTAAGACACGAATAATTTTGAGTCGTTGGTAACCCAGTAGTTTAGTGTCGAGACGAATTGTCGTAAACTGTTTGATGCGAGTGTTGCCCATTCTCCTGTATGGAGTCCTGGAACCTTACCAAAGCCCAAGCCCATAAAGTCTCCGCTTTCGAAACGAAGCGCCTCAGGGAATTTTTAGGTATAAGATGGTACCACCGCATCACGAACGATCCTATACGCTATCGCATCCAGCGAAGGCCCATCCATCCACCGTTATGGAGAGGGTATTGAATTGGCTGGAACATCTGTTAGGATACCGAATGACAGTTGGCCGAGGAGAGCTTTGTTCTTCCTCCCATCAGGGTCCCGAAGACGAGAAAGACCCTCTCATACCGCGTTCAGTTCCTTCGAAGCAGAGTTGAGGGATTTGGACGTGGTGTGGGAGGAGGTCATAAACATTGCGCAATGGAGAGCTCTTGTTGGCTCCCTATGCCCCTAAGTGGGTCGTGAAGGGAGCTTATGTTAGATCTGAACCCAGTGATATAAGGCTTTCGCACGCACAGCGTACTGAGGGCGTGGGATGGTCATTTCCACTTTCATAACATAAGTTATGTGAAAGATGTCGAAAGTGTAGGTACATGTGTTCACTTTCGGGATCCCAGATAAATTTTTTCTTAAAAAAAATATAAAATTTTAAATATGGAAAATGTTTTGCGGAGGTTAATGTTCCAACAAAAACACCGAGTTACAAACGAACTAACCGAATGAAATTGTTATAAAGAGTGTGCAATTTTTATTCCATGTTGAAATTTTCTTATCGAATTCTTAATTACCATAGATATAATAAATTGCTTTACAACTCCATTAAAATATCGACAGCCCCCGAATAAATCAATCAAAAGAATAAATTTTTGGGTAACCTTTGGCACTTTAAATCATTTCATAGGGGTTTGAAACTTGCCATTGGACCAGTTTCTCTAACTTCGTGGCCAAAATGCGAAAGATCTGGAATCACTAAAATCATTTCATGTTTATTGACCGCATTTTTATTAAAATTGTTGTCTTCAGAGACCTCAGCATATTCAGCACGGGTGCAGAAACTTGATGAATTCGTGGAGTGTGAAAATACGTCATCTAAATTTGGGAAAATTTGATCTTGCACCTAATTTTATCAACCTTTATTGTTTACTAGCTGACCCGCCCGTCGACCTTCGACCTAACCCAGAAAAAAAAATTATTTTGACTTATTACATGAATAAAATGTGATTTACGACTTTAAAATTTAATTAAATTTAGCTAATAATTTATTGCACTATGTATATAACAGTTATCGTTGATTCGAATGTGGGATGAAGTTCGATAGGTCATAAGTTTGAAATCAAAACAATTCCACTAAGATAGTTTTACTTTTTATAAAAACCAAGAGATAGCGGTGTAGTAGAAAATTAATCACATGTGAAACCTGTTAACTTATTGTATTATATTGTTGAAAGAATAGAACCCATTTAAACCAAATTTTACTGAATTATTTTGATTAGATAAGTATGAATGAAATGAAAAACTAAGATTCCTAAAACATCCAGGGTATGAGAAGGCGTAAACAATATGGGAAAGGTTATATTGACCGCTCTTTCCCAGATATACATATATAATAATTATAATTCAATTTTGTATACTTTCAATTTTTAGTATACTTTCGTATAGTGTATACTTTCAATCGTTTTGTTCGATTATTATTTGCTTTTGGATTTTAATCACTAAGAGTTTTTGAGTGTTTCCATCTGCTATTTCTTAAGCTGGAGTAGTCTGATTACTTAAAATATTAACAAACATCTTCAGCATCAAATGATTGACATATCATATTTGTAATTTTGCTTGTTTAAAACTTAAAAATCGACAGAAATCGAACTTTCATCTGCGTTCTCGAAATTAGTGCAGTGAATTTTACTTCAGATAATCCAAAAAGTTTTTTTTTTGGTTAATTACAAATGCGACCCTTCCTCAGACACTTATATTGCGGGAAAATAACAATAGTAATATTTGATTGTGGTAGATATAAATTGGCGTTTTAAGTATTGGAAGAAAGCATTTTATAGTTGTACCAAAGGGAGTTTATTTTATTTCTTTTATCAATTTGTCCCGAAGCATTCTAATTGTCTTTAATTAAAGTTCAAAGCAGCAGCGCCCATACCTAACGAAAATACTCAATTTTGCAGAGTGAAAATTATTTTTTTTCACCATTTATATTTTATTTGCGGAATGGCGAATTTAAAATGCTATCCCGGTTGCCATAAGGTTGAAATGTAAAAATTCATATTCTCCAGCGTTTCTCAATATGTTTCTAAGTCCTTATCTATTAACAAAGTATTCGTTTTTGGAAGGCTTCTCACCCATCAAGATCTTCGATGTTTTGGGCAGAAAGTGCTTGGTGATAGTCCATTTCAAAATTTAAAAAAAACCGTTCATGTTTGAATTACAAATTTTATGATAGAACTATACAAGACTCTTTCATTATTTATACACACATACATTATCCAACTGTCGATTTGTTGAAGAGAAATTATTTCTCGAGACAGATCGGCAGTATCAAACCAAGATACGTGAGATTTGTATGGCCAGGTCTACATTTTAAACGGTTTTTCAAACTTTGACGACAAAAAACACCAACTTAGAGGCTTCGCAGCATATATGTTCCATATATGGATTTACTCAGAATTCGGAGGAGAACATTTAGTGTGTGTGTGTGTGTATGTGTGTGTGTCTGTCCCCCCCTTATAACTTTTGATTTGCTTGATGCACAGATCCTAAAATTTCAGAAAATATTTAATACTTTAAGCCTACAAAACTTGTATACTCAGAATTTTTAAATTTTCTTTCAGTCAGGGGTAATCAACCTTTGAATTTTTACTTAATTTTTGCATATATCTCGAAAACTATAAAAGCTAGAACCCTAAAAATGTGTATGTATATAGAAAAATACAATATCACTGACAACGACTAGGTTGAAGGCAAGTTTTAAATTACTAGCTTTATTATCTTTGCATTCCTTCAGTATTTTATCAGTGGCTGCACATTGCACAACCCAGGTCAGCACTTGGCCTCCGCCAGTTGGTAATTCCAATCTGTAGAGCATCCTACACCACACCATCCAGCCACTGAAGCTTCGGTGTTCCTGGTCTTTTTCGTAAGAGCTCGTTTGTAAGTATCGAACCGGATCGATGCGTAGCTGTAAAAAAACTTGCTAATTAGTGTCTGTCGAAGCTGATAAAAAATCTTGTCGGATAGATGTGAACATCTCCATATGAAATGTTCAGCAAACCCTTAAAGTACACGAGATTTTGCTCGATCCAACACACGAGAAGACGTTCGGAACCGTATCGAACCCACAATTGGCGATTGAAACGCTACGATTTACATAGGAGATTCATGCACGAAACATAATTGGTTAGCACCACAGTTTGAGAGCCATCTGCTGCGATGTGCATCCCATTTTTATCGAATAATTTTGTAGAAATGCCAGACTTATTATGAGCATCACTATTTGCATGTCTCGTTGTTTCTTCCATTACCCCACCCGTTCTTACTCCTTTCTCCTCATCTAAATGCTGGACCATCCTTCTGCTCTCCCGCTGCACCCATTCGATTAGTTCACCCGTCTGCGACTCGCAACCTTCCCCCGCAATTTCGTGAAGACGTTTTTTTTTTCGAGATATAAAAATAGGGTTTAATTTAAAACTAGCATTCCGTTGCAGTAAAGATTTTCTTAATATTATTTTTTCGAATGATATCTACCTACTTATTTCCTTGCCTTCTCATTTTATCTATCTTCTGATACGAAGTAGCTCAACCTTTAGATCTTGCGTCGTTTTTTTGATAAGCTGCCCTTTATAAAGCTTCGTACAGTCTTAAAGACGATCATAGGATCCATATTTTTGGCAAAAAACTCAAATGCAAACAAATCTATCATAGCTTGGGCGATAGGGCTTGAGGCCTTAAAATCTCCAATGGCTTATGTAAAAAGACATTTTTACGTTGCCCTTCTGTCGAGGTCAAAGTCTTATGATTAGGAAATTAGTTAGAAAAAAATGAGTGAATATTTTGTCCTCTCTTCTTTAGCCTATTCTCTTCCACTGCTGGACGAAGGCCACTTTCATTTCGTTTAATGCCGTTCATTTCCTTAATCATGTGATTTGACTTTGCCTGTCCTTCTAAAATGCGGTTGTCCTATGATTATTTTTGTCCTTGATGATACATTCTTCATGGCTGACCTTTTTGGATTTCCACTTTAAAGAAGCAACTTGCTGGATGATATCTTTTACTGACTTCTGTTTTTTTCCCATTTCTTACTCTATATCTGAGAGACAGTCCTAGTTACTTATTCTTCTTCGTCCTGGCACTTTCCCAAATTATCGCTTTCTTGGCTGTTTGGCTCTTTTCATCCGGAGAATTTATATTCTACAGTTCTGGATTTGTTCTTGTTTTACGTCTGCCTTCTCTCAGCAGGACACGATTGCATTGCTTCATCTAGTTTTTCTTAGGTCTCCGTCCAAAAACCACGTCCTTGTTTAGATACCTCGTTTGTGCTAATTGAAATTTTCTGCACATTCTTTTATTTGACTAAAAGTTTCAAGGCCGTATACAGCTAAAGACAGCCACAATGCTTCATATACTCACGCTCTGTTTAAAATTGATGTTTATCTTTCATTTTTCAAGATAGGTATACCCCACTTTCTAAGTCAATTAAATAATATTAAAGTATTTTTCTTTGTTTGTTTCAGCTGTGATGCAGTATCCGGACATGCCTCCCGCCTTCAGACCTTGCGGGGAAGTCACAGCGGGTCTCGAAAAAAGTCTCATCTAATCATCGAAAACAACAGCTTCAAAAAGCATCCATCAATTTTGTAGAAATTTAGAACTATACGAATAAAAGACAATCAATTTTCAAACGAAAATTTTAAATCAATCATTGACATTTTTCGTGTTGTGTTTTTATCAATTCGTTTTACTAATTTGTTTTTAAATTATTTTAATTATTTTTTTCTGAACAGTGACGTCTTTTTCTAAATAAAATCTAGTTATTTATTATTAATTTTAAATAAGAAACAATCGAATAATATATCAACTAAGTAAATCTATAAGTTATAAGATAAATTAAAAAAAACTGCTTCATCGACATTATTGTCTTTATTCGAAAAATAATCTTTTACATCGGTTGACGTTTTTTGATATTCGGGCACAGGATTGGTTTGTTTTTGTTGTAAACTTTTGTGAAAATTGTGTGTTTGTGAAAAAAGTTTTTCAAATCAATAGTTTTGTATCGAAATAAAAACTAGGAGTTATAAAAAAGTGTGTGTTTGCTGTGTTCAAAAAGTGATTTGTGTTCGGATTGGAAACTAACTGTCGACCTGAACATCGCATCTTTTTAACAGGTGAGTCTTTTCACTCATAAAATATCCATAGTTGTTCAACTCACTATAAACATAAACCAACAACTTTTTGATACAAAACATACACCAATTTTGATCAATTTTAGATTGACTGATTCAAGGGAAATTTATCTTTGATTTATTTATTTGTCACATGGTATATAGGTATACAGATCGAGCGCAATGGAGAGCTCTTGTTGCCTCCCTATGACCCTAAGTGGGGCATCCATCAACAATCGGCCGAAACTATCAACAATCTAATTAATAACTGTCGTCTTACAAAACCAGCTACCAACAACTCGACGAATAGAAAGCTTTAGTTTGTTTTTTTTTTCTTAAACCGTAACAGTAAATTGAAACTATTTACGGAAATTTCACGAAAGGACGTAGGCGGAAAATAAAGATATTACTTTATATCACCCACAGCGAGTTTTGCGATACTATCTTTCTAGAACACGCCGAGAATGTTGAAAATATAATAATACTATTTATCTGGATCCTAGATCTTTCCGGAGAAAAAACCGTCCTTGCCTCAGTGGGCTGAGTAAGTTATACGTTAATAGTAAGACCCGACATTTTGCTCTACACTGTATCATAATATTACAGAGCGGCGGTCGCCAACTAGTGGTTACGTAAAAGTGATTTCACCTTTGGAATATTCCAGAAATATTCACACATGTTTTACAAGAACATATTATTGGGTATCGTTTAAACGTCAAACATGAGCTTTGATTTGATGATTTTGTTATAAAGTTGTAAGGTTTGTGTCCCGTTTTTGTTTGTTTATGGGTTTGTAAGTGAAAAGACTAAGGGATGGAGTAGTATAATAGTCACTGCGTCAAAAAAATTATCACAAACAAGTTTTAATATCTATATACCTAGTGAGGCTATCAAATATGTTTTATATCATCATGTAATGTTGTATTGAATTTTGTATAAATATGTAAACGAATGAATAAATAAAAAAAAAAAAAAAAAAAAAAAAAATATAATATTTGCCTTGAACACTAACTGACTGCCTGACTGACTGATGTCATTAACGCCGCTAGATGGCGCGCCACTCGCAACAAAGACAAATTTTGTTCTACTAATACGGCTGACAGCTGACCGTAACATAATATTATTATGCCTGTTGGCTGAGCACTTTTTTTAAAGGTCTTGATGTAGAGAAAAACAATTATTTTGCGGGTTATTTAAAAACTCACATTGCGATGTTAGGCATAAGAAGGCAAAGTGTACCAAATTAGGAAAATTTTACGCACAGCGGGACTTCATAGTGAAGAAAAGCCTTACTAATGCAATGAGTGCAATAAAAAGTTTGCGGTCTCGAGTAATTAAAGAATGACACGCGCGGAGAAAAGACATACGAATGCAACAATTGCGAAAAAAATTTAATCAATCAAATAATAACTCATGACTAAAGCCATTTGAATGCAAAGTTTGTTATAAAAAGTTCAAGTTTTATTTTTAAGTTTCGTAGAGTTCTATTATCAAGTGCTTTAAAGTCTGACATATGAATTCGGCCATTAGAAAGCAAATTTTGCATGAAAAAGTTTACCAAATCAGAAAACTAACGCACACACGTGATCAAATAGTTAAAATACCCACATGCTAAAAGCTATTTGAATGGAAAGTTTGTAATTAAAAGTTTAAGTTGTTTTTTGAGTTTTCATAAAGAGTTAAAACAACCAAGTATTTTGAAGTCTCACATGTGAATTTAGCTATGAGAAAGCAATGTTTGTAGGAAAAGCCCATAGTTGGGCGCCACGGGCCCCTTTAATAAACTAGTTTAGTAATAATTAATGTTTTTCTACGCAAGTGACCTTTTTCGGGAGTATAATAAAGCCGATCTACGTTTATTTATATGGGTTGTTGTCTCTTTTAATCTTGTTATTTTAAAATGAGAAATGATATAACAAATAACGTTTTTTTTCGCACTTTAAAAGAGCCTTTGGAAAAAAGTATCTAAATAAGGTATGTATATGCCGGAAAATAATTCAATTTCAAACTACAATGATCTCTAATCAAACACAGACCGTTGAAGAAAGATGTAGAATGTGTATATTTTGTTATCACTATGAATAAACCAAGATTGTTATATTAAAGTTAGTTTGAAGTGATTCTACTTACTTTACTTTTTGTATGGCTTCGGCATGAAATTATTTTCTTAGCAAGATTGCTGCGTCCTTGATTCTGATTTCCAATTAAGGTTTTTTTTTACAAAAGATGGATTAGTTTTGATAAGTTCCAACTGACTTTTAACGTGAACAATGCAAACATTCCTCTCTATGCTAAATACATTTTTGTTATGATAGTTGCCGACCGCTGGTATAGATAGAGTATAGGGGCGCATTATACAGTATCGCCATAGCAACCGGAATCAGGTCAGCCGTAGGCGGCCAGAGGTGAATAACTAAAAGTGACAATTCGCGGAGAAATTATGCGACCTTTGAGAGGACGGACTCAGCCATGCATCTCCTCGGAGTTATTCCGAAAGGAGTCGCTCATTTCGTGAAAACTATCAAACGTCTCTCAGTTGAAAATGATGAATTAACTAACAGTAAGATCATAGTCAGCGTAAACATTTCTGTTGGACAGCAGACGTTGAATCTGTCTTATCTTGGCAGAAGGCTGAAAGTCTCCATTGGCTGGGATTAAAAGTTATTTTACATTGCAATAATGCTTCTTAAGGAATATGTAACAACTAATGACTCCAACATATCATTACTGATGTTCGATTTTTAAATGGAACAAACCACTACGGGCTTACGACCGTCATCTACTGTTATTTCGAAGGCTGGCTTACGTTAACAACGTTCGCCATTAGGTGGTAATATCTCCGAAATTCCTAATCATGAAAATTCTCAACATGTCGAAAAATCTCATGTATGCAACAAGTAGATATTTAATAATTAATGAAAAATAGAGAAGTTGGAAATCATTGAGAACAAGAGAGCAACCAAATTTAAAGACTGCGACTGCTCTCATGTATTTGGCGCCAGGATATGACTATATCAATTTTTGTTATTGTCTCATATTTATTGCCTATTGGCTTTGTTGGTGCACAACGTTCGTGTTTCCCTACAGTCGAATAATATTGTCTTTATAATCAATGAAACATAACGCCTTATGCAACAAACATAACGCCTTAACCCATCCGCATCACAATCGGTACGTAGTACCGACCGAGAGAAATGTGCCGAAATTCACAATCGGTACGTGGTACCGACCTGCATCCGCTTACGAATATTGCCATTTTACTACCTGCTACTGCCATCTATGCATAACCTAGAATAATGTTATTGTAGATAAGATTCAAACCTTTTTATTCGAATATTTTACTGCTTAGAGTTTTATACAAAATAAATCGCATACACGCCGCTGAAGAAGGGATAGATATTTTACCTGCGCGGTTTGTATGGCCGCCATCTTTGTTATTGATGTTTGTTTGCGTGCGCGCTGTGTTATTTATGTTATTTTTATCACGTTTTTGTTATTTTGAAATTGTATGATATAAACTAAAATGTAATTTTGTAAGGCGTAATGTTTGATGCTTATTAATATGCAATTGTCAAATCTAAGACAGGCTTGTATTCCGGAAAATGTAACCAGATCAGGAATTGATCCTGGAAACTCTCCATCAAAGGTTGCGCTTAAGAAATTTAGCTAACGAGGTCGGATAAACATTATATGGGGCAAATGTGGTGGGGAAAATATGATTTGAGCTTTCTGAAGATAATTGCTGACCTGATTGTTGTCTTTTGACAGTAAAAGCTAGAGTGCATCATTATGCATCTGTGGATGTTCAGCCGTATTTCATCTTGGAATAATCACTGTTCTATGTATGTACATAGTATATGTGTGCATATACTGTTCCTGAAGTGTTACATGCACCGTAGTCACGTGGTCGGGCTGCATCAAATATTAACCTACATTCACCCATGCATTATCCTCATTGTTTATTATGCGCATTTATTGTATTTGATGCCTTTTAATTACGACTCTTGGCTTTTATTATCAACAATCATAGTAACCAATAAATATATTATATTAACACTTTCCCATACAAATTTCATAGGAGAACCGATATATCGGCTTCTTTTGAAGACAAATTCTAGAAGTGGTTTGTTGCGTATTCTTAATTTCATTGGTTGACATCATCCTCCGTTTTTATTCTTAATATGGTCTGCTCACAATTTGATCTCCACGATCGCAATGTTTTAGTCCTGAGTCCTTTCTTTCGTTTGTGTCATCCCATTCTGATGAGTCTATTCATCCCCATTTATGTAGGTTTGAAGGCATCTTATTCAGTTGGCTCTATACCGTATATTTATCCTGGGTTGTGTTGAATCTGGCAGTTCTTTTGTCGGGTCAGCTACATTGTTGATAATCATCACCCGTTGACTCTCTAGCCTAATTTTGAGAGTTCTGAATGTTTTTGGTGTCGTGTACCTCAAATTCTCTACCAATTTCAGCAACTTTTCCCACCTGGTTGATATTTCAACATCGTAATGTCTACGCGTTGATATTCCACATTATCTGCCGCATTTCCCCCAGTTTATCTCCTGCATTTTCCAATAATTTACTCCTTTGCCCTGAAATTTTCCTCCTCGTCAACCATCAGCTCCGATCTTCCTACACTACGTTTCTGGTTAAGTGTCAAGAATTTTCCATGAAACTCTATTCTCCTACATTCGCTGGACTTGCCATGACCATAAACGCCCATGTAATGTAACGTTAGCGCATAGTAAAACATGATTCTCCAAATTCCATTTTCAAAAAAGAACCAATTATTGTATTTAAACCTTTCTTTCAAAGACCTTTGGGATACTCTCGTTTCCTCTTCAGTAGTAATGGTGGCAACAATGTTTTGCCCAATACTAGTTTAGAATTTCTCGTCAATGAATGAGATAAGAGATGTGTGTGGGTGGATACCAAAATATCAGTTTCCTTGTGGTGATTGCATTTATTAGGGATAGAACTTATTTATTTATGATGCTATGCCAACATGGCCGGTAGAAGTGCCTGGTTGCCTTCGCTTCCAACGGGAATTCGATACATAAAAAAATATCTACCCAGTAAAGATGTGAAATTTTTTCAATTATATGTCGCCCCTTTTTGTGGTTTTCAAAAATAATGGAATAATTTCCTCATACATTTCGTTGTTAATTTTTCCTCGTTGTGTTTATCTGCGGTTTAGCTTTTCAAAAGCATGCGACGGTTTCTTAAACGAAATGTCATTTTATGAAAGCTTATGAAGGCTACTATACCTGGCTTGGCACCGTCTATTTTTTTCAATTTTTTCTTGAGGTTTCGATAATACATTTCTTTTTTCCCTTCAATTTGGTCTCCTGGATTCTTTATCAAATTTTCCATATGGAATTCGTGGTTCTTCCAATATGCCCTGCTGTTTTTCGCTCATTACTGTGGGTCCTGGATTCGTACCCCCCATCTTCCTCTTCAACGATTCAAGGTTCACATATATTGGTATCAGAACTACCATGAGTGTTAAATTTTATTTACTTTATTATGGATATCAACAAAACAACATGCATTTCTCCCATATCTATCATATCTCCCATATCTATCATATCTCCCATATTTTGTAATCACTAACGTTGGCACTGTTAGCAGTTTTCGCCAGTATGTAGTCAAACTCAGACTGTATGGCATCGCATGAAATTCAGACCAACAATATTTTATTATTTATAATAATAATGATAATTTCATTCATATTAAGTCCCTTAAATCAGGTGAAATTAAAATGAAGTTGATTCAGAATAATACGTGCGTTAGAAAGACTGTTGACAAATTAGTTTTGGCTGACAGGCCACGTTTCTAACTGTCAAAATTCTCTCTCTTCCTCTTCTAGCTGTCCGCAACTCATTTGTTTTTAAACATTCGTAAAAGCAATTGTGTGTTTTAAATGTAAGTATCTTGTTTAATTATTATAAAGCAATCTCAAACACATTATGCAATGTTCCTGGGTTATTTTGGATTGTCGCATTCTGAATAATTGTCTGGATTGTTTTAAATATACTTGATGATTTATTCGGCTAAATCTCTACATCTCTATTAATATTATTTTTTTTAATAAAATGAATCTGTGCTCACCCAAAGTGAACACAAATACCCTTTTGACATTTTTGGAATAAAGAAAACAAACAAATATCAAAGGGAATTAATTTTTATAAAATATTTTTAACAACTATCAACACACAGGCATGACAAAATCACTCGAGTTCGGGTGGAGATCTTTACATAAAAAAACACACGCACATACACAGGCACATATAAAATAATACTACATTTTGTAAGTTTTCAATATAAATAATTTTAAAATGTGATTATGACCGAAGTAAACATTGTCCAGAAGGCAATTTTAGTGTCATTATTCCTGGAAAAATGACTGGAATTAAGGCAAGGAATCGTCCAGTTTTAACGATTATTCCAATTCAACCAAAGAGATTAGGAACTATTAGACACGGCTCGAAGCATTTGGCAATTAGCGAGCCCTTAAAAATATTAATAACTCCCCATTAGTATTGTAAGAAGCAAAACATTAAAAGTTCATTATTCTTCTAATAGAGGTTGTTCTTAAAAATGTCTTGGAAGTTTTTTAATCGATTATAATCCGCTGCCAGCAGCAAATGACAAAATGGCAATCATCTTCACTTCCTATCTCCAAAACCGTTTTGTTTCTTTAGCATAATCGCTGCAGAGATAATCTGGCACAAGTGGTTCAATCTGGTCAACCTCTGTGAAAATATGTTCCATACATATCCACCGATGCGATTTCAAGAAGCCAAATTCCGGGTAAATATCGCCAAACCAAAATTTTGAGCAATGCTCACCAGATTTGTTGAACTATGGGACGAAATAAATAGACGAAGCATTTATAATAATGAAGAATGCTGGATTTAAATCGAAGAGCCAGTTTCTAAATAACTCTTTAACCCAATGAACAAAGGAGGGATTATTTAAGATACAAAACAAATCACTCGATATCGGGTGGAAGGCCTCAACAAAAACAAAACAACTTCTTGATAATAAACATACTTAAGTCATAATAAAGCTTCAAAAACACATTAAATTACTTTCATGCAGGAGAGATGATATTATTATAAAAGCGTAGACATGTTGGCGTATGCTGACCTCGACTAAGATCTATTATTGGCCTTCAAAACGAATCATTAGCAGACTAGACCAGACGACCGTACACATGGCGGGGCGTTCCACAAGGCGTCGTACCCGGTCCTCAACTATACGGCAACCATTATAATTCATCATCATTGTTTGATAGGAATTTGTGTTGTAGTATTTTATGATCTGTTACTGTTTCACTTATATTTATTATGCCGAATTTATTAGTTTTTTTTATTATGTTGTTGTTAAAAAACAATTACATATAGGAATATAAACGCTACAATGCTATAACACTAGTATTGAATTTTGTTCCTATTTTCATTGACGTTTGTTTTGCGTGGGTCTTCTACGAGTTTAATTGCACGCTTTTGCCCCTCCTTATTGATTAAATTACGTTTGACAATATTTTATTGAAATTATTTTAGTTTATTTATTTCCTTAATTGAATAAATATTTTAGTTTCGTATGTGTTTTAACAACGACGAAGCTAGAAATTATATGCAGCAAAATAAAACCTTTCTGTATTGACGATGATTGTTGGAAATGATTTTTTTAATCAAAAATTGATTCTGGGTTCTCATTAGGACTAGGCAAAGTCTGTGTGTTACGGGTGCTATTTTCTGGCACCAAGACTCAAACCCACACGGTACAAAAGAAAGAGAAGAACAGAAATCCTATATATCCGACGAACTTTCCACGTAATTCGTTCTGAGATAAAAAAAAATATACTCAACTCAATATCACGATTTAGAAGGTTGAGATTTTTACGATTAAAAAAAATTCCCGCTGTTTGTAATATTACGTCGTAAAGTGCGGTGACGATCGTAAAAAAATACGCGGATAATTCTCACGATTATAAAAATGGGAACGTGTTCTTGTCACGTACGGGAAGTTGTAAAGTGTTTGGATGAGTTCGAGGACTGTCGGAGTGGTATTTTTTGATTTTGGAATAAGATTGATCTTAGAGTTTTGCAAGCGTGGGTCGTTCCAGACTTAAAAAGGTCAATCATAATACAAACCAATATATCCTCGATTAGTGGGTGAGATAAACATTTTTGCCTAAGAGCCGCCTTAAGTTTAGTCTTGATGTGATGAAGGTTTTTTTCAAGATTTGGACTCGTTGGTTTGGGATGGATTACTTTTCAAAAGTTGTCACTAAAATCCCAATCCTGCATCTTCTTCTTCTTCTCAGCCTTGAACCGCCAAATCCTGAACGTAGGCCTCTTCCATGTTCTTCCACTCCTGTGTATCCTGTGCCTTCTGCATCCATGTCCCACCCGCAAACCTCATCAGGTCATCTCAATCTCGAATCCTGCATCACTTGGTGTAAATGCTGAGACTTCCTAGTCTTACATAACAATAGGGAAAAAATACAATAGGCAATGAACAGTTTACTCACTCAGAAAAAAATATTTTAAGGTCTATATTCTAGAACCAGAGTATTGGAAATACAAGTAATATATCCAAGACTCGAGTGAAAAATTTGCTAGTATATAGGAAAGGTATGAATAGGTGCTTGAGATCACACATGTGAGTTGACACAGATTAATTTGATTTGCTTTTTATGCCCCATACAGAGTCAATATTACCTGTCTTTACCTAAGCCTTCTTCTTCCGTTATTGGCCAAAGGCCACCTTCTTGAACTTTTCACTATCCTCCATTGCAGGCCCGCTACTTTTTAAGAGTCAATTTGAATCCAAAAATGCGATTGACCGATGATCAATCGTTACATAAAACTAGTGGTTTTTTGTGGGTAGAATCAACCTAATAATTAATGTATGCCCACCGAACAGAAAACACACAACACGCTACATAGATCTGCTGTTATGATATTCTTTAGTATTACACTAAGGTCAATAGCTTTGTTGAATGACTTCATTTCGTACGTTGGTGCGCGAGTTTGTATGTACCGATGATGTTACGTATTCTAATGTACCGAGTACTTTGTACCGATTGCCTAGTCACGACTTCTCTGCTATTAGTACAAAACAGATGTTACAATAAATAATGTTACGTACCTTCGTATCGGTGTGAAGTATTCCAATCATGTATTCTTCTTGAATGATTTACTTTTCTTAGATTATTATCGTTGGTGTGTTCTGGAATTTGTGTATATGTGATGCAACTTGGAGTGTTATTTCTAGTATTTGAGTGGGAGTTCTTAGCTGTGCTGTGCATATTTCAATCTCTAGACTAATCAATATTGGCATTTTACTCTAACAGTATGTGCTCCTTTTACGGACTCTTTCTTTTGATCTGAATGCTTTAAGGTGCGTCCTTCAAAATAACCAACTCCATAGGTTTCCTTCTTCTCGTTCCTCTGTGATAAAGCGTGCTGGTCTGTTATCCTTCTACATTATCCTTTTGGGAAATAGACTGCCAGCTATGCCTCCAGCGTTTAGCTGGTCGTCCAGGAGGTCTGTTTCTTTGTGGTATCTTGTCCCTGGCAATTTTGGAGGCTTTTTTATCCTCCATTGTTGAGACATGGTCGGATTGTTTCCTTGAGCTGTTTAATTCTCGCTAAAACCTAGTTGTTGCCAAAACTGTTTAATTCTTGCTAAACTCCTTGAAAGATGATCATCAATTGGTTCAAATTTAAATATTTCTGTAGCGAGTAAAATTGTCTCAATTTTAAAGACAATGAAAACAAAAACAAACAATCTTGCCATAATTGTATTTACGAGTTGTTCTTATAAAAAAGGAAATAAGGCAGTTTTTTTGCAACTTGTTTTTGTCAAGATAAAAGCGGTCAACGATCTAGGCGTTTGTTGGCGTTGTTGCGTCTTGTTCCGGCGGCAGCGTAAAATAGTATGTGATACTGACACGGAGTGTGTGGTCTGGTTTTCATTTTATGGGCATAACCAGGTCTTTGATGTTGATAAAGCAGATCTATCGGATTGAGATATTCCACCTTGTAGGTCGTTTTCATAATCATCAATGGAATCTGAATATTCCTACCCACGTTTTTTATCTGTCAACATTGGATACCAATGACTGTACCCACGAATCGTTCAATGCTTCTAAGTCATCCGGTTCTGAAGAAAACGTTCTACCTTTTATAAATTGTCTTTACAATGGCACACTTGCCGAAGGATTTGGTAAAGATGTTCTCTCCACGTTGGCAGGCGGTCTACATTTTTCCCCTAATGCTGGTTACTCGATTTCAAGGAAGACCAATAACAAAGATTTTTTGGATAGTCACTTGAACCCCTTATTTATCACAGACACGAATGATGGTGACCCATGCGGAGATCTAGAATATCCCCCCTTTCTCTTCCGTAACTTGGCTATAGATATTATTCTCTTGTGTCCCCGAGGCTTAGAGAAACAATTGTCTCAGGAGTTGAAAACGAAAGGAGATTATTTGAATGGATCCTTCTAAAAGTCCAGATTGTTAATTTAAAGACCTATGTCATTCGTTACTAAAGAAAATGTAAAGTTTAAAGAAATTTAACACTATCGAGAACACACTAACACGAACATGATAGAGAGAGTTTGCAATAATGATTACTATGCAAAATTACTTTCATCCTTTAGTGGCTTTAATTTCAACTGTGGGCTAATATCACTGCTACTTCCGCTTTTTATCAAACGCGCGTATTAAATTCGTATCAGCAAATAATAATATCATCAACCGTGTCCCACTTCTATAACCAGTGTCATGATTTCTAGAGAGCAAAAGTTGCTTAACAAGTTTAGCCAATACTGGATGGATGGGTTGCGGTGAGCTTGGCGCTCACGTTTCTATGTACCGATGCGATTTCCATTCGGTTATGAGATACCTTCGGGGCATTTGATTTCACACGCAGCCAAGACTTTCCAGTCTGAAGTGGTCTTATTTTCTTCTTCGGTTTTTTTCATTTCCCAGGATTTAGATCAATTTTCCAATGATCTTTTGAGATCTGAAAAAGATTTTTTTTAAAAGCCTTAATGATTCTGGGATTTCGTCATCATCAGCCCGTTATGGTCCACTGCTAGACCAGGATCTCTTCAACTATCTCTGCATCCTGCCTTCCTCACCCAACTTCGTCTGGCCGCTCTCAATAAATACGTCGTCCCTCTATCTGTCTGGTGGTCTGCCTACTCTCCTTCTTCCTGCTCTGGGCTGCCACACTAATATATTGCGGCTCCAGCGGCCATACTCTTTTCGACACACGGTTCCGCCCACCGCCATTTCCTGGGATTGCTTTATTGGATGTCTTGGGACTGTGATCGCCGAAATCCCAATATTTGAAACCGTTGGTAATTTTGAAATGCACTTAATACAAATTGGATTTGTTTAAGATATTTTAAGGGTGTTTATTTCTAGCATCGGGACAGATGGTCTTTTAGGAATGTCAGAAAATTGTGCGCTGATTGTAACGTTTAAACTATAGCAAGTCTAATGGGACAGATGCGAATCTGGTAGAAATTTTAAAGAATCGTCAGAAAGTAATGGAGTAAGCGCATTGAAAGTAAAGCTTCAAGCAAGAAACGGGATAATGGACATGTAGAAAAAACTCTGCTTTTCTTGTCGTAAAACCTAGTTTTTTATTCAAGCCCGTCTTTAAATGACCACCTGAATTATCAATATTACAACAATGACACAAATTGCGTAGGAGTCTTTTGACAGGGGACTGTTGGAAAAATTACCCGATGGTTATACTAGATCCGACCGTAATCATTAATATGTCAAAGTTTTTATTTTTATTTTACGTAATCCCCAGTTCACAACCTCATTAAAATACCTGCGATTGCGAGAGAGATGTTTATCTGTTAGCCGAGTAATGATACGTACAACACGCAGAACATTGGCACTTGGAGTTCTTGTGGCGTCTCAAAAAACTCGTTGAGTTCAAGGTGATCACCTACTTTAAAAGCGTACGCGACGCTCTGTTGGTATGCTTTTGTTATTGTCTGTGTTTGGTCAACAATCAAGGAAGTCTGCAAATTATATTCGCTAAGAGTCTTGTTAAATCTGTAATATTTCCAGAAGCTCGAATAACTATATTTTCTATTCATTCCTCTTGTTTTTGTGACTGTTTATTCACGTTTTTTTCTTCATCTGCATTGTCTTCAAAGACTATAAAACCATGTTTCTGATCCGTCATTAGTTTTTCTTAGTCGATTTGTTTCGATCCCTCCCACCAAGCAGTTCAACGATGCCATCGGTCCATTTTTGAATGGTTTACTGTTCAGTATTAAGAAATCCATATTTAGCATTTTCATTAACTGTTAAATATAATTAGCCTTTATTTCTTCCACTCCTGATCACTTTTTGAAATTCTTTGAATATTTTTGGTATGATTGTCTTCTTGTCAACCTTTTTTCAGCATTTCTAAAGAAGTTCTCACATACTTACAATTTGTAAAATGAATTTGGATGATTGTTAATTTTTTGTCGTACCGACCAAAGTATATTAAAGGTCAATGAGGTGTAATCGCATTATAGACAAATTTATTTTATAACCGGTTCGATCGAGATTTCATATTCTGTTTTTTTTAGTTGTTTTGTTTGTCAATATAAGCCACTTTTGTGCCTAAAATTACGGAATCTTAATATATAAAAATGGAGAGCTATTTCCCGATGTCATCGCATCACGCCTTAACGGCTGGACCGATTTCGCTAATTCTTTTTTTGTCGTGTAGGCTTTTATCGGGAGAATGTCCTTTTAGAAGAAAAATTTAAGAGAATGCACGGAAAATTAGAAAATTAAAGAAAACTCTACGTAGACAATCTTATTAGTACTTTTTACCTTATAATTATTATTCCAATTTTGAAATTTTGACATAAATTGTCAATTGGTGCAATTGACAGAATGCGGATGAAATATACATGGCTTAAAATAGACGAATCGTTCGGAATCACATTGGTCAAATGATAATTAATTCATCACCATACAAATTCGAATTCAATATTCATATTTGTTGGGAACACAGGACAACGTCTATCGGGAAAGCTAGTATTCAATATTTATGAGAACGTCTCATAGGTCAATGTGTATTTAACTATGGATTTTTATGATATTGGAAGTAATATTTAGCATTTAATAGTCAACAGAAAAAGCTAGATCAAGAGAAACGTCTAGGGTCCACTATTTACGGTCTTTTACAATTTATCAACCTTCATCCATAGCTTTGAAGACACATTTAAGACAATTAAATTACTTTTAAATGCTTATATAAATACATTTCGCTCTGTTGAAATGCCTGTGTAAAAAAATTTGATTTCATCAGCAATATGTATTGACGTCACGGAATACCCCAGGGTTCAGCCTTTGGGCTTTTTTATAGACCGCAGTGCGAATAATTAGTTCCATCTTAGCTATGTTGCTTTAATTAAATCAAGTGTATTAATAATATGAAGCGTGTTAGGCATGGTTTCGTATTATTTTGCATTCTTATTGATGGAGCTTAAAGCCATTGCGAATTTCTTTGCAGGGCCTACGATAGTTCAAGGTTTTGCAAAGAATTTCACCTCAACTGTGTGCTTTCCCTATAAGTGTTAATCAGATTCTTCTTAATTGCCAGCCCCATCTAATTGTATCCTGGAGTTTTCATATTTCTCTGACCATCTTCTGATTCTATCTGCAAATGTATTTTTATTCATACTTTCTGAAACTCTCGGCGTATTTTGATCGCTTTACTTGACCACATTTAGGTTTACACAGCATCCCGAAGTTATGAAGAATTCACGCTCTTACAAAAGTCTTATTTATCGTATGGTTATTACATCACATCATAATTAATTACAAACAAAAAATTGAGATATATTCGTTACCTTAATGCAGAACTATCCTAAGTTCATGTTTTGGTCAAATTGAGTTGAGTATGAGGAAATGTCGAGCATAGACCAATATATTATGTGCAGAAATATCCCATCTCACATTGATTATTTGTTTTACCAATTCCTCATAAACATTTTGACCCTAAATAGATGACACCGTGATTGTTAATGCATTAATTTTAATCTCCTGCAGAATTTCACTATGTAGTGAAAATATAAAATAAAAAAATGTTAAATAAAGATAACAATTGTTTCAATAAATGTGAGCTTTAACAATGACATGTACAATGTACTAATGCATGTCAAAAGTTGGGTTGAATTTTAAAAATATTTTAATTATTATGACATATGTCAAACTTTAAACTGCTCCTGTCAAAAATTACTCTTGAGATACTTAGGATAGTTCTGCATTAAGGTAGCGTATTGTATATCAGTCACTTAAAAATGTCAGTATTTAAAATTTAAAGTCAGTTGTTTTCAAAAAGTCAGTCGCTGACTCGTTTAATATATAGAAGTTTTCGATGCTTTCTCCGCATGATCTGAGGGAAACAAAACAAGCATATAAATATTTATTTTAATATAAAAAATTTAATTAATTGAATGCGACAAATGGAGACAAAATCAGAAGAGCTGTCAATTTGCCTAGACTATAATTGACTGAGCACATTCTGAAATCAATTTGGGAGGACATTGAAGAGTACTATCGTTGACTGTATAATACAAGCCCGTGTATAATAACGAAAAGTGGGTAAAGGGGTTTCAAATGGCCAATGGAGGATTCAGCCGATATAAATCCGGCTAAATATCTACCTTCATAACGGACTAATAAAGATCAGGGGAATCGTAGATTGGTTATCCGAAATTTCTACAAGAAGTCCAGTCCTGTTTAATGGAGTATTGAATTTCCCCATAAGAATAATATTATTTGAGAAGGCGTCTCTCGGGACCGCGGCGGCGTGATGAGTTACTTGGCACGTGATCCGTGACTCCTGTCACAGAGCTGTCAAGAGGATGGACGCACGAACAACAGAATTCGACTTGTCGTCGGTCGCGTGACGTGATTTATATTTTTAAAAACAATGATATATTATTTGGCGCGTAATTTTAACGGAAGGAATTTTAATAATACTCCCGGTTGTATTTTTGTTAGATATTATTCCTGGATCTCTTTACTTATATTTTTTTATATTTAAAACATAATTTTGAATACTGTTGTAGGGTAGGACTTACCTATCGCGGTACAGGCTGCGAGGATCTTGGAGTATCGTAGGCTTTTAGTTTGGTTAACCATGTCTCAGCCAACATCTCTTTTAATCTATGCGTTTGGTAGTGAGAATAGATCTTATATTATTCTCTTTCTTCCATTCGCCTTACTCTATTCTTTTGCTCCTTCAATCGTCATACTTTTTTATATTTCTCTGATCATACTTTTTTCGTGCCCGTTCAGATTTTTTTCGCTATTATATTTTTTGTTTTATTTAGCTCTGCACTCATTTGCGAGTGATTTGACTAAGGATTTGTTAACCCAACATGCCTTATCCCAAATAATTGCTTACATTTCTGATCTTGTTGATTTTCTCCTTTCACGATTAGTAATATGTTGGAGCCCATTTTGCCATCTAATTAAAATTTTCAACATTTTTTACTTTAAAGTCTATATCCTATCATTACCTTACTATGTCTTTTAAATCTCAATAACAACCACACTTAAAAGTGTTGTTCTGAGTATTTCCAAGAATTCCGTATTAATCCGCCTAATTTTATTATGTTAAATCCCAACAATAATTTAGAAAGATTAGTGCGGCTCAGTAACCAATTTCTGAGAATCTTACATCCACCCCCCAAGTTCTCAGAAGGTTGTCTGTTATATTCCTCACCGATTTCGTATTTTTCTTTTATGGTTCCGGTTCTGGAAAAAAAAACTTATATTTTTTTTAATCTTTAGATTTAAAGTAGATATGTCCCAGCTCCATATACTTAATACCTATTATATATTTCTTCATAACTAGCGATTCCGACGCCGATTGTCGTACAATTTCGTACTAGAGTTGGTGGGTTCGATTCCAGATGCCAACCATCTTCCTCTTTCACGACACGAACTTTAGTAACTTAACTGAATTTAAGTGGCTCACTGTGAAGGAGTGAAAGAGTGTATTTGTGTTCACTTTGAGTGAGCATAATTTTTTTTTTTTTTTTTAAATAACTACAGCTCTTTTGTTTAGTATCCTTTTCTAGCATCTTCCTGCTTCAAGATAAGTTTTTTCCTATTGTTCAAATTTTATTGTGTGGGACATTCCAATTATCCATCTATTTTTTCTTTGATAGGTCGACCTGCTGTTTCAGAGTCCTTGGAATCCAACTATCCATATCGTTTGGGAGTTGTTTTTCGTGGTCGAGTCCCGTGGGGCTGATTATGTTGTACGATGTACGGGAATTTTGTTCTTATCCATTCTTCAATCCCTCCCTAGCTTTCGTATCTATATCTCTCTTATTCGTGGGTTAATCGCACAACCTCTCAGATATTTGTCAATTACCCATTCTCAGCAAACGCTGTTGGCCATCAGAGCGTTTTCATTCTATTTATTCTTTTGCCCATCTTCTATAAGCATTTTCTGTTTTTTAATACTACTCTCGGCTCCCTGGACTTTTTGATGACTTTGGATCTTTTGATTCAGATCAAATTATAGCCTTTTTAAATAAGTAAGCGTTTATGGTTCTTCGTCTCCAGACCAAACTACTTCCTCCATTTGTATTTACCAACATTCTTCAAGCAAACATTTTATTTTTATTGATTAAATGGCTATTAAAATTTGACAGTTGATAAAGAAAGTTGCAATAACTATCCTCGATGTAAAACCATAGTGCATATCGTTTGTCCAAAAACTTTTTGGAACAGTATACTTTAGACGCACTGTTTAACTTAGACAAAACAATTCTATGTCTTTTCTTTTGATATGTTGTTTTGTTGAACGACGAAAAATATTTTTGTAACCGATACGACTAATAATTTTAGGATTTCTTGACATATTTTTTTGAAGTACCACTGTGTCCAATCGGCGCAACCCATTTGCCCTTTTGCGCCGCGATGGTATCGCCGCATGAAGAATTCGCCACACCTGTTTTATTGCCACACAAATCCCGATGGTATCGTTTTTCGCACATTTTGTTCGTAAAAAAATGTCATTGTTTTAAATTTATTAGAGGCACGATTTGCCTGATTGTCGGAAACAATACCTTAGAACGTGACTGCCTTTATTTCTTCAAAATGTTTTCCGTTCGAAATTGAAACCAATTGTTTAAATATTAAAAATTCAATGTATCATTAAAATTCATTCGAAATACCCTAATGCCAAAAATAAAATCTCCATAACAATGTACGAAGGCTTACAATAAAAAGGACAATACCATAAGCCTCTTTATCCCAGATCAACTCACTATTGGGAATATTAATCAAGCAGACAAAATAAAATCGAATAGATATCAACTAAGGATTCTAAAGGTGCATGGTATAAACCTAACTAACAAAGACCCAGAACATGAAAATAGAGTATATTTTCCTAATCGTTGATACTGGACACCATGGAAACAACAACTTATTAGTAGTTGACAGTTCTTTCTGGTTATTATTTCCTTGGTGCCCATATCAACGATTAGGAAAATATACTCTACTTTCAAGCTCTGGGTCTTTGTTCGTTCGGTATAAATGCACCTTAACAACTCGCTAATTATGTTCGATTTTAAATTGTATGAACACAACTTTACGGGTCCGACCGAAGGCTAACATAGAATGTCAACAACGTTCGTCATTAGGTGGTAATGTTTAAATCGTCGAAACTCTTAATCATGAGAATTTTCAATATATTATTCAAGATTTTGAAAAATCCCATGCCCAGACAGGATTCGAACCTGCGCTCCTAGTCGTCCTTTGTAGAGATGCCAACCACTAGAACTAATTCCTTCGATAATGAGATATATTGCCATCTGTTGGAAATTTTTGAAAACAACTAGAGCAACCAACTTTATAGATAGCGACTGCTGTCATGAAGTCGGCGCCAGAATATGGATATATCCATTTTTGTTGATATTTCTGCCTGAATATGGAGTTTTATAAACATACGCAAACAGAACCAGAAAACTCGTTTTCCTCTATCTGATGTATACAGGTGTTGAGCTGAGGATCGGGGTATTTTTTTGTGTATAAAATAAAAATGCGTGGAGCGATATAATACACGTATTATTCCATTACAATATGGCTGAAGAAGAGAAACGGAAATACAAAAATTCATAGATTGACAATTCATAGATAATGGATGCGACATAGAGTCATGCAACTCTACGGCGCTGTATCCCATGTGCCAACAACAGGATATTATTGTCCTAAACGAGTTATGCAATAGAAAATATAGCGGTTATTTGGAAATGAGGTTGTAATACATTTTCGGCATTTTATGAGTCAATTGAAAGAAAGCAAACAAATTCAATCTGCAGACTCAGACAAAAAAATCTAGTGCTACTTGTTGAAAGCGTTCGTAACAATTTTCTCAATTTTAACGAGTTTGTTTGACTTTTCGAAATGTCGAGGCAAAAAGGACAATTTACATAACAAAATAGAACGTGTCTCCGGGAGTATCCGAGTGATTTCGTAATCTCCGATGAAGAATAAATCAATTTGGACCCATCACGTCTACTGATATTGAAATAATTGTCCTTGCGAAGGACATGAGGCCCCTAACGATTCTCCCAACAAAATACTTCCCTCGAAATTTACTTTAGGAGGAAGCGTGAGAAAAGGAAAAGGTGAGGGAAATGTAAAGCGGAGACGAGTTTAAAAAATACGTCGCAATATTATATTTCGAATTATTCTTTATATATCCCAAAAATGGGTATCTCGTCTGTGCATTTGAAATGAAGTGCCTCAGGAGAATTTTGAGTATAACGAACGACGAGTTATGGAGAGGCGATTGACCTGGCCGGGCCATGTGTTAAGGATGCCGAATGACTGTTGGCTGAGGAGAACGCCGAAGACGAGGAAGACCCTCTCGTACCGTGTTCCGCTCCTTCAAAGCAGAGCTGAGGGACTTGAAGGATAGAGCGCAATAGAGAGCTATTGTTGCCTCACTATGCCTCTAAGTGGGGCGCAAAGGGAGTTTGGATTGGATTAGTATCCGAAGAGTTGCTGCCGCAGAATCACTAACATTGTATGGAATTTGGTGATTGTTTACAAAAAGTTTAACAAAATGGACATACAATCTAAAATTTTCTATATAAGACCTTCTGTTAGTTTATTACATAACCTTTGCAAAAGATCTTGCATTCTGGAAACGGTTCCAGAAGGTGTCTTCCTCAACACCTTTGTCATCGAGTAGTTTGGAAACAATTACCAAGTATCTTGTTTTTTGGTGTCGTGAATCTCTCTTGTTTTCAGATCTGGTTTTTATCATAAAAATATGTGGAATCATTGAGGGTGTTAATTACAAAGAACGATGACTTACAGTAGAAGTGATTAAGGATGAACTGATGGCTGTAAGAATTGACAAGACATTTTTATTTGTGGAGAACAACCAATCAATTGATTGAGACTCGAAAGAATTTTGGCTGTTCACCCAGTTTATTGAAGATTCATATGATTTTTCTTTTAGGCAGTTTTAATATCGACAAATTGACAGTGGAGGATGTTGCAGGCGGTGAATTTGTTCAGACCGATTTTCCAATAAAATCCCCTTTAAGCTGCCGGGCTCAATAATGTACACGCCGTGTGTAAACACAGGCAACCTTGAACCCTTCGTATAGCGTATGAGGGGTCGACTCTGAAAATGTACCCCGTAAAAAGGTTATACACGCAGGAAACTATGCTTGGGTGTAAAGTCTTTTACCCATGATACCTAATATTTTGTGCTTTGTCACTTTCTTCACTAGGAAATTATTGAAATGTCTATTAATATGAGTAATTAAGATTATTGAAACACATGGATTGGAGTGTCATTATATACCTGAGATTTTTTGGTGTGTAGAGAGATGATAAGAAGATCGTTTCTTCGGTAGGCTGAAACAGAATAAGTTGTAATGCAGTCAAAAGTGATCATTTGGTATAGAAATAACCTAAGGAATCGTTCAGAGAAGCAAAATGAACCAGATTTGCTCAAACTTTATAAACAGTTAGTAATACAAAGTTCAAAAGGTTTGTAGTTGCGGTTTTGCTATAAAATTCTCTGATAAACAAAAGTGATATTATCTTGACATTTAATTGCACCCTCGTCTTTATTCGTATAAATAATAACTTTCAGGGCACTAGCCTCGTTTTCCTGAAACAAGATTCACCCTCATATTGTAATTTCTCGAATACGAGCATATACTATTCATCCGCCCTTTGTAAGGTCTCTCGGCTTGGAGTCAATCGGCGATACATGTTTCGGTTGTGTTGTAGGTCAAACTGTATGACAATTTATGAGAGTGTCAGTTAAGGTAGTCAATTACTTATCTGTTTTCTAATGCGCAAATATTAGGAATGTGAGACGTAAATGTGATGATTATATTTGGATTTCATCCACGTGTTACAGAAAGCTTGGATCTTCAAAGATTTTCATTACACACAGAAAGAATCAGAAACATCTGTTTGTTCAGTTTATTTATTTTGAAGACACTTGAATTATGTAGTCCGATTGTGCTCAAGGCGGTTCGTTGACATTGGGAATTATTTGGTTGTTTGACAAGGCTGGAGACTGGAGGCGGGAAGAAGTGTTTTGTTTACGCAGAAGAGGAACAAATTAAAGATTTCTCTCTCGTTCTCCCGTCTCCGGATATCCTGTCGGATCAAAGGCTTCCAGTAATCATTTTTGTTTATCCACAAAGGAATTTCGGAGACCCTCCGCCGTTTAGACAGCCAAACTTGCCTCTCAATTTGAATGCGAATGATTAAAAAATTATTCGTCTGGAAATTTAATTTCGCGATAATGAAAAAGTACGTGCGAAACGTTAATTAAGGTGCTCTAAACAAATCGACAATTCCACTCTGTTGATGAACTTTGTTCTGCTAATTAGCACCTGGCAAGTGTTTTAATTGCCTTTTATTACTGTGGTGGAAAGTTTATTTCTATCTTTGTGTTGGAATCGATTATTTTGATTATTTTCTCGCTAGAGGTGTGCTTTACCTCACTAAAGGTAGTCTCATGTTTTTCATCTTCATATAAGCCTTATTGTGTCAAATATCCAATATCAGCTTACCCATTTCTTCCTTTGAAGACTGGATTTAACTCCACAGCTTCCAGGTTTATGCCTGATTTTTTGGGGTGATTTGTGCTTTGACCTGTAACGGTCTATTTGTGCTTCCCCTGTTTGCTCCCAATTAGAGCTTTTCCACTAATTGCATATGCCTCAGGAAGTCTTCCAGGTTTATGCTTATTTTCTATGTTATTATCTTTTACTACTTTTGTCGTTCAAATCTATAATATTTGATAACAATGGTCAACATGCAGACATTCGGTAGAAGGAAAAAATGGAACATTTTTTCAATAATAAAGTACCTTAAACCCGGAGAAATGAAGAGTATGAGCCCTGGGCCGCACTGTCCAAGATCTTGGTCTCTTTGGTTTTCGTTGGTAATTCTCAACGCGTAAACAATATTGATGTGACGTACCGAGGATTTTTGACGGCTGAGGTTTTGCTTTTCAGACATCCGAACGCGCAGAACCTGACACAAGTTGCACAGCTTATTGTAGATGAGTGAAACCTCAAACAATTTTGACTACACGAGAATAACTCTGGAACTCCTGTAGAAAAATCTTCCGGTTACAGAGATAAGTCTACCGTACGTACTGCATATCTAGATTTTCGTATATTCTTTACTGAGCGGGGTGAAATTTCTCAATATCATATATTACGCCAATGTGGGTTAAAAATATGAGGAAAGCCGGGATGATGTATTTGTCTTTTGTATACTTCTATTCTATTGTGTTTATCAAACCTTTCCCGGTATAGCCCTCACTATGCACCCGAATTCTTAGAAATACGTCTTTTTATCCCTCCTTTGCCATCTGACCGCGGAGTGGATCTTTTATTTTCATTGTGTGTGTGTGTGTGTTTTCGGCATAGTTTCTCCCACTCCGCTATGTTTTAAATTTGATCAACGAACCTTACGAAAGGTTAATGTTTCCTAAACACGAAAGTCATTTTGGATTCCATTGATTTAAAACGAACGGGACACGGTGTCGTTTTAACGGTGGCATTTCGTCGTAAAGGATTCCATGAAATGCTGACATTTCATTGTTATTTGAACTATGCGATCAAGCCTAGAATCGATTCTGCTAAAATTACATTTCAAAATACAAAAATAGTTCAATTGCTTTGATTATCTTACCATAGTTACACTAGATAGACAATATTGCTGACTCTGCCACGATAGATAAATTTATATAACCTTAATTCAGGTTATTCGCCAGTTTACTAAAAGGAGGGGTTAGCCTCATACAAGTCGTTTTCAAACTTTCTCTTCACTTCTTTGATGGTGTTTCCAGGAGTCGTCTTTGATAAGGCATGCAGTACCCATGTGAGGAAGTCTTGATCTTTTTTCAATCGCCATTACTATCTTACGATTTCCTCAACATCAGATTTAATCCTGACCATCGTTTTCCAAATCTCTGAAAATCCACTTGGCATTGCTCCTGGCATAGAGTGAGTGGTGCAAGTCTCAGCGGGAGGCCTATGTCCAACAATAGACACTAGACGGCTTACGAAAAAAAAGAAAGAATTTTTTTAATCCTAGGAGTTTTTTTCTGCTATCAGCTCACACAAAATTTAAAAAACATTGAGTTACCAAAATATACAAGCTTAAATAAATTTGAACAGAATCATCACGTTTCATCTATTCTCTGTTCCTTATTCGATGATCATAAATGAACGGTTTAAAGTTTTTTTTTCTTTTTGCGTGATTAAAGGAAATAGGTTTAACAAAATCAAAATACACGTGTAACAAAACATGAGATTTTTAGTGCTTTTTATGCGTGATTCGTAGTATGGATTCCGACTTTAAGCATCACCACTTTTCTGAATGTCCTTCTTGATGCATGTTTTCTTCTTTGACTTTACTTATTCTTAAAAAGTATTCTGTATTCTCAATGATTGCGTTGGGATCGCCACTTCTCGTCTTATGGTATTCCCCCGCAATGATTGTTGTGTTGGGATCGCCACTTCTCGTCCTATGGTTGTATTTCCTACGATTTTTGATATCCTGACGCATCCGATTTTCATTTTTTCAACAATCTGAAAATCCCTTATTTTATTAAAATCGGGCATCTTACGCTGTGATCGACTGAAAAAATTTCTTGTTTAGTCACGTTTTTTTTCCAAAAACCAATCGATTTGCATCTTTCTACAACTCGTGAAATATTTTGGGAAGTGTCTAAGGTCCAGTTGTAGAACAAGCCATCCCGGGTTAGTTTCCAGATCGGTTCACAGATGGTTTTTTTTTCACATGAAATTTTAATGAAATATGCGCAGGATCTTTGGACAGGAAAGTACCGTTGGTTAGTTGATGAATGAGCATCAGCCTTAAGCATTTTTTAAAAAAGGATAGGTACCGTTTTTTTCTGTCTTAGCTATTTGTTCAAAGAGTTTGTACAGAAATAATGCTGGTCTAATTTTAAGATTTTAAAGCTGTGAAGACAAAGCGTATTTTTGTATTTCTAGAAGTAGGCATTTCTTTATCCTTTTTGGAGGGAAACTGTCAGCTTAAATTACGGAACATGAACACCCCTTGATAAGGGAAAAGTAAAAATTATCTCTAACGACTCCCAAGTTGCGTTTTTCTTCTTTTTTTGTAGCGAATTACTCGAAAAACTGATTGGATACATGACAGCAGTCGCAGACTTTAAATTTGGTTGCTCTCTTGTTCTCAATAATTTCAAACTTTTATCTCTATTTCATTAATTATTAAATATCTCTCCTTGTTGCATACATGAGATTTTTCGACATGTTGAACATGTTGAGAATTCTCATGATTAGGAGTTTCGGAGACTTAAACATTACCACCTAATGGCGAACGTTGTTAACGTAAAGTGATCACACTAAGTCAGCCTTCGAAATAACAGTAGAAGACGGTCGTAAGCCCGTAGTGGTTTGTTCCATTTAAAAATCGAACATCAGTAATGAATTGCTAGAGTCATTAGTTGTTACATATTCTTTAATTGGAACTTATTTTTTATACATTACACCGAAAGGAAAAACACAGAGGGAATGGAACTCCATTCTATTCATCATTTAAGTTATATTTTTGAAGCCAATTTAAAACTTTATCATATAAAATGTAGGGAAAATTTTATACCCTTAAAAGGAATCGAACCTGTTAATAGCAAGATCAGTCAATTTACAAGACATTCAAGTAAATAAAGTCTTATAAAATATGTAGTGTCCGCTATGAGCTACAATTTTTTGTAAATATGAGAGCACTTAGCTTTTGATTTTATACATACTACTTTCTTTCTTAAATCTTCCTCTTTTCTCTGCGAAACTGTTAACTGTTAACATTGACCATGATACCCTAGATATTACAATAGCCCAGGTCACTGATTTTTAACACGCCTACAGTTTGAAGCTTTGCTAGACTATTTTGTTTCAAACCATTATCAATGGCATGTTTTTCATACTATGTAAGTACATACCTACATATTTCTTCGTACTGTGAATGTTGAGTTTCTGAGTTGTCCTCCTACTCTAGCGAAAAGTTCTTCAACTTCTCCAATCCCGGTCCAGTTTCTGCCTCTTCGCCATAACAATCTCTGCTTTCTGCTAGCACCTCGAAGTCCTCGGTTTTGTTTTACATATACATATGTAATTACATCTATCAACGGGCGACGAATTCTGTTGCGTAGTGACGGGTGATCCCATCTAGTAACATACAGTACGTGCTTGGTATAAAAATTTTATGCTACTTCACGTGTATTTTTTCGTCCGTCATCGCCCATGAAATGACCTTCCTTAGGCTGTGCGTGCTCCTAATTAAGGCTGCCCTGTGCTTAAAAGCCTTTATAGTACAATATCTGTTTACGCGGAAATTGTTGTGTATTTTAATTAATTACTCTTGTTGGGCCGTTTTTTCGAGGGGTCGTTTACACGATATCGATTTAAAGCGAGTTTTCCGATTTTTTAACGCTAATGTTGTTTTCTGATATTGATCGTCCATTGTGCTTTTTAATAGTCTTTTTTGTACATTATTTTCCGTATTTTTTTTATATATTGTTTTTTTGCTTGTTTTTTTTTTTCAATTTTCTTGTACTTCCATGTATATACCTACCAACTTATAATGCCAATTTAGAAAGAGATTGTCTAGTACTTCGCAGATAATATCCCACGTTTGACTGTTAAGCTCTACATTTGGCCTGTAATTTGCACATATTAATATCTCAACTAGCAACAAATGTTTATAAAAAAATAATTTTTAGCAAAAAGGAGCATAATTTTAATAGGGTTACAAATGTAAAAACCATTTGTTCATTCGTGTGCCTCTAGAATTTCTTGTTTAGGTAGATGTACCTTGAACCCAAAAAAATTGCGGAACTCTGCGCAAGACTACCAACCACTTCGTTTAGGATTTGTTGTATTAATTTGAGTATTGCCTAACGAATGGAGGTAAACACCTCCATTTTTGGGTTTCGGTAACCAACCCCTTGGCGAATTACACATTATTTTTCTTTCATTTTGATCAACGCTTCAGATTCGAGGAATGGAATCCAAACAAAGGAATACGGATTCATGTTTTGGTAAATTTCCTGCTTAAGGTTTTATCGCACAAGGATACAGTAAAACAATACGTGGAAATTATTACGAAAATAGACTGAAATGTATTCCAATTTCGTCAAATTTTGTTCACAATAGAGCGATCATTTTGTTCCTACATTAAATCTGCTTATCGTTCATTAGCCCCAGAGGAAATCGGGTCATGTAATACACCTACATTGATATCATAATTGTTTGTACTGTACGTACGTACATAATGTTTGTTGTTGTTGTTTCAAAAACTCTCATTATCTTCTCCGTAGAAAATTATTAACCAGGTTATTTTTGACGGGATTTTTCTGTTATTTTGGGTCGACCAATGATTGTTTTGAATTTATTAAACACAAGTCCTCAAGATTTCTGTCGCAAACTTTTTTCGTTGTCATTTCTTTAAGAGAAATATTCAGGATATGTCGTGATGATTTTCGAATTGAAAATGTTGAATATGAATGCTATTAAACATTAAACGTTTTTCTACACGATGCGTCCATCAGTTAAAACGACTGTTTAATACATTATTTCTAAATAAAAGTGTCCTGATCTTCAGACCAATGGTCCATATAGTTAAGTAGGTACTGGAGGTTGTGGTTTCGTTCCCAGGTGCCGATCATCTTTCAGATGAATATAACTAATATGGCGTCGCGCGTCGTGTAGTTTTTCTTCGTGATGAATTAACAATAAATAATAATGTCTCTTCAGTCGTAACGTAATTTCAAAAAGCCTTTAGCATTCTCCTACATGACAGAATTTTAAAAAAAGAGCTTGAAACAAATAAAGTTCAGCGTTACAGCGTTACATCGTTACCTATCTAGCATGTTTGCAACGTTACACTACCATAATAAATGAACTCTTTTAAAAAATGTGATTAGGTATAAATATGTAATTATTAGAGTGGACTGTTCAACGGATGATAACATTAATTAATAACAAACTAAACTGATATTTATACGTCTGTACTGTAATAATTAATGATGAGATAATTATATAATTGTGTAAATTGGTTATCAGCTGATTGTGAAGTAGCACAATGGGTCTAGTATCTGGGCGCCTTTGTTGAAGATATCAAGCACAGTGCTTCACTTAGCGCAAACGCTCCAAGATTATTATTATAAAGATACTCCAATGGAGATAATTATTATTGCTGTCTATTGTTGGTGTTTTTGTAAGTTAGTGGGTAACCTTGTTTTTTTAATGTACGTATCTGATGCTGAATAATCAGGCTTATAGCTTATCCTAGATTCCTAGAAATTAAAAAATTACGATCGGTTTAAAAACAAGAACATCAAAAAGGGTTTGCGTGCTTCCATATCCCTGAATGTTTTAGTCACCTTTGTTCACAAATTCGACTGCGGTTTGGCTAAGCCGTATATCTGGTTAAGTTGGTAGTCCTACTTGTCTTTTATCGTGGTTTTATCTATGCATTACGCTCCACATCTGTCATGTTCACCGGGACGCGCGCCATTGTTTGTGTTGTTGTTTTGGTTTTATGGATGCTCGCTCTTGGATTTTGACTTGGTATTTATGTGTTACGACCCTTGCTTCGATTATTTAACTTAATTAAGATACAGCTACGGAAAGTGAAAGATGTGTTCAATAATAAACATAACCATATATCATACATTCAACTAGGTTAAAGCAAAACGATCTTGTAATTATTATCAAACAGAGCGAACAGTGTATATAAATCAATGTGGTGGTCAAATAATCAAAGAAAGAGTCACGAATAAATCCAAATAGAATCGCTAGTGAAATAGCCTAAGCAACAGCGAAGAAATAAGCGTAATGAATCATAATTAATTAGACATTTCATCTTCAAAAAGCGTAATTATTGCGCGGCTATATAATGACATTTTAAATGTCAGTTTGTCCGTATAGTGACTTGTGGCGCCTCCTAGCGAGAAAAAAAATAACTGAGTTAAGCGAGCTTTACGCTGTTGGGGACACCCCAGGGTATCCCTTAACTTAACAAGTAAGATAAGCCCGAAATTCGTGCTAAGGAGACATTGTAATTTGCATAATTTTGTTAAGCGATGCTTAATGTGCTCCTAACCGTTAAGGTGGACCTTAATCCTGTATAGTAATTTTGGGCATAAATAGACTAAGAGTGAGTGTCTTCGATGTGGGAAAAACCTTGAGAGATGGGGATATGCACGTCCAAATAATGCCTTATGCGATTGTGGCGTAATTCAGGATAATAAACATCTGCTCGGAGAGGGCTGTAAACCTGAAGACCTCATTTTGTCAAATGACAAAGCAACACACGTTGCGGCTCTTTGGAGTGGCATTATTTATTCCGGACACGGAAAGAGAAGAAAATTTCGAAATATTATGCTGGTTCCTACATAATCATCCACTTCCAACTTATTCTATAAAATAACTCCGAGCAATTGACAATTTGTGTAGTAGCTGGTTCGTTTTTCGGGGAAAATTTCGAGATTCGAATTTGATCACCTAAATGGCATGCGTTTTCTTCGTAAAGTCATCATACTAAACCAGCATAGCAGAAGACGTTTGTAAGGGTAAATGGTTCAAATTTAAAAAAAAATAATAAAAAGGAACGTAATATAAAAAGTAGAAAATCCGTTTGTTTGATCAAAACTTCATAATCGTTTACTATAATTTTTAAAATTTCATTTAAGATTTGAATACATTTGAAAAAATAAACGTAGGAAAGCTCGTGGAAAGAGCCATGTCAAAAAAATAAGAAACTAGAAACAGAACATAGATCGTGCGACACATATGAAGCGGCAAAAATAGGCAAGAAATGACGCCACAAAATTAATTAATCCCTTAATTTTAAATTGGAAACCTTGGATAAATATGCCAAAAAGAGAGAGTCAATTATATATGCGCACAATTCAACAAAACAATTGCCAAAATTTCAATAAAACGATGTAGGTTAAAGTTTTGCAGATAATCACTGTTGCGAAATAGAACACCTGAATTTGCCGGTTTTTATGTATTTGATTAGAAGAAGCTGAAAGTTTTGGATTCCAGTCCGCATTATCGATTGTCCTCCAGCCGTACGTAGAGGCCGGCGTCGACCTGTAACGCGCGCCCTACTTTCCAGCTCTGTGTTCCAGGTCTAAACGAGAACTTTCGCAGGCTTCTATACGTATACATTCTATGGCAACTCGTATCAATGTTCGCCTCAAATTATTCCGCACGTTACAAATGACTTGGTCTGGTTGTTTTATTAGCGCGGGTTATCGTCAACTGCTGACATCCAGAATAAACTTTTTTCGCTTTTCCTAAATGATAGACAACTTCTTATTTTGAGACATAACCATTCACTTCTGGATGGTTGCCTCGCTAGCATATTATTGAATGTGTTATACTTACTTACTTAATCCACTTTCGCTCCTTAGGTGAAGCATGTGGTCGCCACAAAGCCTCGCCAAGCATCTCTATTCTAGGGTAGATCCAAGGCGTCATTCCAACTTAAACCGATATCCCTATGGTTTTCATCGTAAGCTCTCTTGGTGAGTCTTGATCTGCCACGTCTTCTTGTACCACCTGGTGTATAAAATAAGCTTCGATAATCTATGGACTCGGGAGACATACTTAGGACATGGCCGAGCCAGCTCAGTCTACGATTCAGGATAACCGTTGTCACTGGAGGTTGCATCGTTCGTGATCGGACGGTTTCGTTTGTTATAAAGTCGAACCATCTTATCCCCAGCATTCGTCTAAAAAAATATTTTCAATGCTTAGAAGTTTGTTATTGTGTGTTTTTGTTAAGTGCCACGACTCACATGCATATAACAGCAATGGTATTACACAAGCATTGAAATGACGACATTTGTTTTTTACTGAGAAGTTGGTCGATCTCCATATATTCCTCATGTTAAAAGTGGATCCCGTGTGTTATATACGAGGGGTGCATTACAACACTTCTTTTTCCAAACGGGTTGGCGAGGACATTCTCCCACGTTCGACACAATCCACCGAGGTTGGTAACTCTTTTTCTTCTTCTACTAATTCAGCAAGGACTGCGTCTTGCCTTCCATCGGATCTGCATTTTCCTGGGAAGTGGATGTCGAGGTCTACCTTCCACCTCTTGGGCGATCGTCTGCCAGTTGGTATAGAGTCAGCTGTTTTTTTTTTATAATCCTTTCAGGATCTCCTCTCTCTCTACATGACCTCTCCAGAAACGCTTTCTAGATCTACCCCATCGCACAGCACCTTGGTCAACGTAGATTCTCCTAATATTGGAGTTCCTTACTCTGTTCCGGAGTGTTGTTCCTGCAATGGGGTGGAGAGTCTTCATATCTGCTCTACGTAAGAGGCGCGTCGTCCTTGTTGTGTCGGCTCTTGACTATGATGTCAGGATTGGTCTAATGCAGGTTTTATAAATTTAAACTTCGTTTTCCTTCAACATGGGTTTATTTCTTCATACAGTAGCTCACAGGCATCCAGCTACAGTGGCAGCGTTATTTGCCTGCTATTGACTTTTTCACGCTACAACCGGAACGCCTACTGGTTGGTTACACGACGTGTAATAAAACATTGCATGGCTTCTGGGGGAGACCGATGTCAAGAAGGTTCATTTTCAGGTCGAAAAGGTAAAGATATGGACAAGATAATTAAAGTTTTCTATAAATGTCATAGAACTCCTTAAGCATCCTTTGAAATAAAATGGATATTTTCGTTCTATGAGAGGCGAAGGAAGGACGGGATGATGGATGGAAGAAGGAACTGTCACACTAGATTTAATTATGTATGGCTTGGAGATTGACAATTGCCTTAATAACCAATTTTTGCATTGGAGAAAGTGCGTTGCTCCAACTTCAAACTGGCGTCGTTCGTATTATTATAAGGCTTTATGTTATTTGTTCAGTTATTATCAGGCACAAAATAATAACGCCGGCCGGCTAAATGCCATAGGATGCCCTTTGCGATTTGATAAATGGATGTCGCTGTTGTCGAACCACCTCTCTGCAACATTTTATTTCTTCCCATCCATTCATATCGAAATGTTAATGGCTATGGGCAATGAATGAACGACGCACGGTGCGTTGTAATAACCTAAAACAAAACGGTCGTAAATTATCTTGCGGCCTATATGCCCGTACACATAAATACATACATATAAAAAGTTCATAATTATTTACTATGTTTTTCTTGTTTTTGGATACTTATTTGAAAATATTTCATTTCCACAACATGCTCTAAGTACACCGTTTGAAAGGGAATATTTTAGGGAAGTTTTTACGAGATATTAAGAAGTCAATCTTTTTTCTGAGAAATTTTAAATGGTATAGAAGTTTATTCTGGTGTGGCAACTTTAATTCAGAAGAATAAGAATAAGAGGTATAAATTTTCGGAACTATAACCAATACGGAATATTAGAAAAGAGCACTAGGAGAGTATTTGATTGCTATTGATTAGGGTGGTCGGTTTAGGTTTGATAACGAAAAACCTTAATAATAATATTGGAAGAAAAATAATGAAAAGGAAAGTATTTTGTAGCTAACAGCGTGTTACTAATATACTTCATAAAAATCACCCTCAATGCCAGCAATCAACATATTGTGCCAAATACCCAAACTAATAGCAAAGCTGTCACCATTTTAAGACTTTTCTTTAGTGTTGCTCGATATTTATCGATATGCAAAAAAATGGCGATAGGTACTTGCTCTCGATATATCGAATCAATACGATATAATCGAATCATTTGATATCGATATAAAAATCTTTATTTCAAATACATATCTACTTGTTGCATACATGAGATTTTTCGACATGTTGGGAATTCTCATGATTAGGAGTTTCGGAGACATTACCACCTAATTGCGAGCGTTGTTAACGTAAAGTGATCAAACTAAGCCAGCCTTCGCAATAACAGTAGACGGTCGTAAGCCCGTAGTGGTTTGTTCCATTTAAAAATAGAGCATCAGTGATGAATTGTTAGAGTCATTAGTTGTTACATATTCTATATATTATAGTTTATCCGATATACATATAATAATGTTGTGTAAGTAAAGCAAAGATTCCTATTTTACTGAAACGTGTGCGTAAATATGGAAATAATTTTATAGGTTTTGAGCCAGAAGTTTTGTGTGCACAATAATATTTTACGTTACCTACATAGATATATTTTACGACTATATTTTATAAGGGTATTTTTAATTAGCTTTTTTTCAAAGGCTATGCCTATTTGGACAACATTGTTATGTTTCTTATTTTTATTGTTCACATTTTCGCAAACTTACAGTTTTTTTTATTCATAATAACAAATACACGAAAAAATACAACTCATAAACCAGCAAAGATTGCCAACATTACATTTTTTTTACAACATACTGTAAAGAAAAATAAAAACACTTAAACTAGACGGGCACGCCGGTCGCCGGGCCCGAAAACCCACCAGGGCGCATACTTCGACGCTTGCCATGACGGATTCCCGACACCCGGCAGCAGTTTCCTCATCATAATGTATATAACATGGACATTAGTATGGGGATTGGGGAAGGTAAGGAAAGAGGAAAAGGCAAGACGACAATGGATCTGAGGGCCCCCGCATATGCCCGATGAGACCCAGAACCTATCAGGGATCCAATTATGGACCTCTTGAACATATAAAGGGATACATGAAAGATGTCTTTACCAACAAAAAATGTAAAAACTTTGCTTTATTTCAAATGTTTTGTAATAAATAAATTAAAAAAATATTCCTTGTACTAACAGAGCATGAATTAGCGACATGCCCGGCCACAATAAAGCTGTGCATTTTTGCCTAGTGATTTGTTATTGTATTTATATCAAAATTTTTATAAAAACGGAACATTTGAAGAGTTAACAAATGTGAATTTCCTTTTATAATTTAGGTTGGAGTTATTAAATACAGATTTCATACGACATATCGATATTTTATACGATACATCGCAAAATATCGATACAACATTTCGATATATTATATCGGAAAAATATCGATATACCTATTTTTCACATGAACATCACTACCTTTCCTTTGGCGTTTGTTTTATTGAAACAAATTCCAAAAATGATTCGGACACGAATGGTGTTTAACGACTCGTTAAAAACTGACGTGCCGTACCGTTTGCTCTAAAGGATTATTTCGTATTACTTTATCGAATTATCGCCAATAACTTTTATTGTTATTACATATTTTACAAACTTTACATAAAATTGAACAACCGAAAAGTTAAAGTGGATATAACAACAAAATTTTACGATTCTAATAAATCGAAACTTAGTAATAGAAAAAAAATATCTAATGACTTTTTATTAAAACATTTCCACGGTGTACGTGTTTCATTCTTTAGTAGCGTTTTAGCTAAGTGTAAACGAAAATAAAGAATGTGCTTTAAGGTTACGAGTTGACTTCTTAGGTGGAGGTTGCTTTAAAATCTCTTCAAAAAGCTGTTTCCTGCACGGATTCCATCGCATACACCGCAATTTAACAGCTTATGATGAAAAACAGCTCAATGCTACAAACTAGCCTGTATGTTCCTATAAGTAGAGCTATAAAGAAATCATATTTGATGTAATAAAGTTATTATTATTATTAAGTTATTAAAAAAAAATGATTCTTCTTCTTAAAACTCATCCAACTTTATCCTTTCTGAAGTCAGATTTTTCGAGATTAAATTTTTTACTAGACTGCTTTGCAATTATGTATCTCAATATAATAAGAAGTGGTTGGAAGACTAGTGGTATCAGTCGGCGACTTTCGTACGTCCGGCGTATTGGAGGTCGTGGGTCATTTCCACTTTAACAACAAAAGCTTTGCTTTATGTGAAAGATGTCGAAAGCGTACTTGTGTTCACTTTGGGTGAGCCCAGATTCATTATCTCAATGTGTATTTCAAGGGCCTGGAGATGAGTATACTGTATAAATAAAACAAAAAACAAATGAACGTCAATAATTATTATTGTAATAAAAAGCCGAAAAAATCTGCAAATGTGGTGCCTTTATCGAATTCACCACTGTACCCATCATTTTGTTTCCGACCGAAACCAACAGATGACGTTGGCTACCTCATTTGAGTGGTTTTGTCTACGTAGTTTTTTCAAAGATGCGTCCAAAGAAAGGTTAGGAATGTAGACAATAAGAAAATGAATTGATATATTAGAACTATTAAAATTTATTGAAGATTCTCAAATAAAATAGTAAGATCTAATTAAAATGTGCATACCTTTATAAAATATAAGTGTATAACTATGACCTATGTATATTTTGTTATTTTGATTAGATATAAGGTATATATTTTTATTACAGCGTTGTTATAAAACACCATTAAAAATTGTTGCTACAAAGCGAATTAATTAAAAAGTTTGGTGTATTTTGTAATAATTGTATAAGCGAATTCCCTTGTTGCAAAGTGCATTATGCATTTTAAAGAACGTCGAGTTTTACAACCCTGAAGGAGAAAAAAAATCGACAACTGGAAGCAATATAAAAAGTTGGTGAAGAATGTTTGATGTTGCGAAATAATACTATTTTTTATGAAGCGTCATAAAATTTTTAGCGTGAAGGTGGAGCAATCAACTCCTCGATTATATACTAAAGTGCCTGTTGGTGTTATACTTAAATTTATATTGGTGTTATACTAAAATGTATGTTGGTTTTATGTAAAAGCGCTTGTTATTGTGTTCATTGTGGAAATCCTTGGTTCTCGTATAAACATATATAAATCGTGTGAAAATTGAGTTTGTGTTGCTTTTATAGTATGAAATGTCAAAGTATTAACAAACTCATGCTGAAATAAAATGTTTTTACCTCGGAAAATACCTCGATTTTGAACGCTATAACGTATACTACAATAATTAATCATAACGTACTCCCTTTTTGACCCCTCTTAGGGTATAGGGAGGCAACAACAGCTCTACACTGCGCAGATTCGAGCGAGCGTCCACGTACAATAATCGGTTATAAATCTAAGAATGTAACTGTAAATGTACATGTAGAAACTATTATATAAAAGAAAGTCGGGTTGGGGCTAATACTTGTAACTCGAGATCGGCAGAACAGATTTTACCAATGGTTGATTTATTGGATTCTTCTCCGCTCCGGAAAAAAGAATAACTATTCCAAAGTTGAAAAATGCATAATAAAATGATATAAATTATAATATTAAAGTTAGTATGGAACGGGTGTCCTGCGGCGCCAACCCCACCAATGAAATTTTTTATGACAAAAATATTATTGTTCACCTGACAACCATTGACATTAAAAATATTGGTACGCAGATTTTTGATGGAATTTTTTCGAGCTTTCAGAAATATTTTCAGAAACATTCAATCATATTTTAAGTGTATTTTTGTATAAATTACAAATTTGAAATCAATATTCATAGTATTTTATTTATCTTATGGTCACAATACAGTACATCACAACAAAAAGATATTCAGCACAAGTATGTTTGTAAAAAATTAAAATTTGAAATTAAGATTATTGAGATATTCGGTTGCCGCTTCACTCAGGAACATGAAGTCGGTAAGATCACCCCCATATACCCTGAGGACACACTCGGACACAATATGGTCAACGGTTTGTCTCTCCGCCCCACAGTCATAGTAAGGACTACAGGACAACGTATGTCGGGAAAGCTAGTAAAAATATAAATTTACTCATTAACGTTATTCGCACACGGTTCCGTAACGTAAGCGAATCGTTAAACGTGCGTAGAACGAGAGTTAAAACAAGAGAAAGATTAAAATTCATAAGAATAATATTTATTATGTAATAATTTTGGGCGCCTCATGGTTTATTTGGTTGGTCACCATGTAGGTAAAGCCGAGTACACAAATGATGTCACATATCTCACTACTTTACTAAAATACCAAATTAATGGGAACTAGGTTTTGTATCCCATTAGAAAATATATGTAAGACCTGAGAAACAAAGGTCTTAAGAAAGCATTATTACGCGAGACACTAGTCAAAAATGTTAGTAAATTTACAGACATAAGGCTTTGCATTTTTACGGCAAGGGTCAAATACTCAAACGTTCAAAAGTCTTTTTGTAAATTGCAATGTTTTTATTGTATAAAATCTCTGAAAAGAAACTGAAAAATTCGACTCATTATGCTCAAATTTGTTGAAAAATACATTAACCGAATTTTCAATGTCAAGATCATTCCTATCATTATCGCGTGCTGCCAAAAATGTTAATTATGTGTGTGTAGTCAGATTTTTTCAGACGTAAAATGGAAGAATAAACCGATTTGAATATCTTTGGTTTATTATTAAAAAAAAAACATACCTATTTGAATAATGTATTCATTCGAAGCAACGAATCGTGTAGCATGAAGTATTACTAGAAACCACCAACCAGTTGCCCCAACTAAAAATAGATTTAGAAAAAAATGATTATCACAATCAATCAATACTCCCTCTTACACCCCATTTAAGGGCATAAGGAGGCAACGAGAGCTCTCCATTACGCTCGATCTTGCGCAATGTTTACCTCCCACACCATGTCCAAATCCCTCAGCTCTGCTTCGAAGGAGCGGAACACAGTGTGAAGGGGTCTTCCTCGTCTTCGGGGCCCTAATGGGAGGAAGAACAGCGCTCTCCTCGGCCTGTTATTCGGCATCCTTAACACATGTCCCAGCCATGCCCATCTCCTCCCCACAATGGTAGAGGTGATGGGCTCCCGCTGGGTGCGCCGGCGTATAGCGTCGTTCGTGATGCGATGGTACCATCTTACGCTCAGAATTCTCCTGAGGCACTTCATTTCAAAAGCTGTGATACTTTTTGTGCCTGGGCTTTGGTCAGGTGCCAGGACTCACACCCATATAGGAGAATGGGCAACACACACGCATTAAACAGCTTACACTACGTCTCGACACTAAACGCCGACGCCTTCCAAATCTTAGTCACGTTGTTAAGGCGCCACATGCCATACCGATACGTATCGGGAGCTCAGCCCCGAGGTCACCAGTGGTGGTAATGGTTGCTCCCAGGTATTTAAATTATCACAGCTTACAATAATTAATAGTAATATGCTACTATCCCTAAGAACAAACGGTTTTATTGTGTCATTTGCTAATCTGTCACATATTATACTGAAGTCTCCGAAATCCACACAAGAAAAATTTCTTTGATGTTCGTGTCATGACGGATCAAACATGAACTCTTTAGCACAGGGGTAAGAACGAAACCGTAGCAGAATAAATAGCGTGTAATTTTTATATAACAATATGATTAAGTTTTTTTTTAAATAGTTTTTTATCGAGCAATTCGTGTAATTGTCTATCCAGCGATATATTAATCAATGTCCGACCATCTAGACAACTGGATAATTATAATTTCAACGAATGCACAAAAAAAAAAAAGAAAAATCTAAATCTGATCTCACCTTACTAGAACTTACATACAAGGTGTTTCAAATCCATTATTGTAACATAAAATTAATTTTTATACACCGCCTTTTCAAATTTTCTGTTAAATCGTACCTAATATTATACTCGTATGTAATCTTGAATGACAGTTGGCCGAGGAGAGCGCTGTTCTTCCTCCCATCAGGGTCCCGAAGACGAGGGAAACCCTCTCACACTGTGTTCCGCTCCTTCGAAGATGATTTGGACATAGTGTGGGAACAGGTCATAAACGTTTATTTCATCTGTCATGTCGTAATGACGATTGTTTGACTCTCTACGTTGTGTTTTTTTTTCTGTTTTTAATTTTTTAATGGTAGAAGTTTACTTGATCGGTGTTTTTATATATCATCTTGAAGAGATTTTTCCAGTGCATACGGTGGTTGTGATTATTTCTAACATAAGTGATAGAGACAGAATTTGTTTGAGAAGAAAGGAGTGAATAGTGAAAAAGTATATCGTAAAATAACTTTCGTTAGTGAACGCTGCTTCCAGCGAACCTGCATGAAAAATAATTTTTGTATCGCTGTGTAGAGGACATCAAATTGCGTATATTTCCTCGCGAGGACCATATGCAAAATTCAGCACATAGTGAGAAAAACTAATTTTTCTGTATACGAAAATTTTCATAAATTTTGTAAAAATATAGTGCTATATGTCAATCGAACCGCCTTAAAAAACTGATCAAAACCTGATCTCAATTTTTTTCTTTATCTTTTGAAATTAAAAAGTTATACTGAGTTATAAGTCCAAAAAGTACATTTTTGTGAAGTGCCCTCCTTTAATGGGAACTTAGAAAAAAACAATTATATCCATTGAATAGGAAATAAAATTCTCTATAAAAAAGTTCGCGGCGGTATATTTCTATCTTGTGTGGTTTTTATGAAAAGTGAATGAATAACAATTTATCCATACAAATATTAAACAATTTTGTGTTCTACCGCCTGCAGCGAGATCAATTCAAAATAAAGATATTTCATATAAGCAGAAATGACCAATAACTGTAAACAGTGTAGGACCCTGGTAAGTCCATCAAAGACGTTAAAGTGCACCAGGTGTCTTGATGTGTTCCACTGTACATGCCTGGGGACGAGTATATCTGGATTGAAAAAGATGTCCAGCAAGTCCAGAGCGCAGTGGCACTGTCCCTCTTGCAAGCTGGAAGACCCGAGATCACTCCGACCTCGTTCCCCGGTGGAGCCTGAAGGCGTTGCCGCATCGTTGATTCAGTCACCGACATCCGGTTCCGGTTCTCCGCAAGTATCAGCTCCATTAGTGGTAGCCGCACCTCAGGATACGCAGAAGATATTGAGCGAGATTCTAAACTTGAGGAAGGATTTCAAACTTGTGTACAAGGAGCTACAGGAATTGAGGGCTCACTCTGAGTTTATGGAGGCCCAAAATGCAGCATTGAATGCAAAGCTTGGCGAGATGGATGTCAAATTGAAGAATCATGACTCCTTAGAAGGAAGAATTGCTGAGTTGGAGAAGGATGTGTTACGTCTTAAGCGTGAAAATGTTGAAAGGGAGCAGTATGCTAGGATGAATAATGTCAAGATATCGGGAATACCAGCATCTAAAGATGAGAATCTTTCCGCATTGTTTCAGACACTGTCATCTAGGGTTGATGCAAATGTCATACCGAGTGGAGTCGTGAGTATACAGCGTGTTGCGACCTGGAGTAGAGATCCAAAAGAGAGGGGGCCATCAAAGATTATTGTTAAGTTCTCTAATAGAATTATAAAAAACTCTTTTCTGATGGCAGCTAGGAAAAAGCGTAATCTGTTGACTTGTGACCTGGGATTATCTGGATGCGGTAAAATTTATGTTAATCATCACCTCACCAGGGAAAACAAAGTATTATACAAGGAGGTAAGGGAATTAGCTAAACTAAAGGAATATAAATTTGTCTGGGTAAAGGACTGTCGCATCTATGCGCGGAAAATTGAAAAGGTCCCGCCTATTTTTATCCAAACGAGTTCTGATTTAAGGAAGCTCACATGACTATTTTGCTGTTGTCTTCTAATTTACTCTTTACTCTATAAGTGCATTGTTATTATTATTTATTCATCGTTGCTTTGTGATGTTATTTCACTCAAGTGCTTTTGTTTGTATGATGTTATTATTGTGTCTGTTTCAGTATCAGGCTTATATGATTCTAGGCTGATGGCGCCGTCTATCCGATGTATTGTGATATTCTCACATCATGTTTTTGCCCTTGATGAAGGGATGAACACCCTTTCTGGGTCTCTGAGCTTGTTTTGTTTGTTTTCTCTCGTATGTTTCTCGTATATTGTGTTGTGTTGCCCTCAATTGATTGTCAGTAGAACTTGTCACTATATATTGTTGCCAATTATTGTTGTGATGGTTATTTTCTCGGGATGACGGAGCTTACTGTATATTATCAAAATGTGAGAGGCTTGCGCACTAAAACGAACGGCTTTCTGTATCAGGTTCTTTTAAGCGATTATGACATAGTGTGTATAACTGAGACCTGGTTGTTGGGAGCTATAAGTGACTGTGAGTTGTTTGATAATAGATATATTGTGTATAGAAGGGATCGCGATTATGAGCGAACCAATCAATCTTTGGGGGGCGGTGTGCTTGTTGCGGTGCGGAGGGATCTCTCGTCCGGGTGTCACGCTGGCTGGGGAACGCAGGCGGAGGATATGTGGGTGTCCATAGTTCTTCCGGGCTGTATTGGTAATCTTAATATATGTTGCTCTTATTTTCCTCAGGGTCCCAATTTTTCCTCTAACCTGTCGACGAGCCTAGAGATGTGCTCCCGCATTATGATTGAGCGTCCCGGTGACTCGTTTTTGTTCGTGGGTGATTACAATCTCTCAAATATTGTATGGGTGGAGGACGGTGCGAATCATTGTTATCTCCCGACTGGATTTTGTGATGCCTCCTCGTCCCTGTTTGTTGACTTCTTATCACTGGGGGATCTTGCCCAATATAATAGCTGCACCAATGCTAATGGTAGAGTCCTTGATCTTGTACTTTCCAACATCGAATCTGTTAAGGTATCGCAGTGCGTCGACCCTCTTACGCCGGAAGATCCGCACCATCCGTCCTTGATTGCAACCTTAAACGTTAAAAGTTGTCCAATTCTGAATTCTGCGCCGCGTGAGGTTCATCTTTTTCACAGGGCTGATTACTCTGTTATAAAGAATCGATTATCAGCATATGACTGGAAGACGGAGTTGGGGTCTGTTGACGTGAAAGATGCCTCTACAAGATTTTATTCAATTCTGAATCGGATAATAAGTGAATGTGTTCCGCGGAGGACTATGCGGTCGAAGAATAGATTTCCCGTGTGGTATAGCCGAGCTCTTGTTAAAATCATCGGTGAGAAACTGAAGTATCATAGACGTTGGAAGCGAACCGGCGACATGTGCGACTATGCGGCTTTTTGTTTATTGAGGGCCAGACAGAAAAGGGTATCAGGGGAATGCTACAGTGGGTTCATAGCGGGAACAAAGGAATTAATAAAGGATGATCCTAATAAATTTTGGTCATATATTAAGTCAACGAGATCGTCGTCAGCCCTGCCAGCTACTATGCATCATAAGGGAATGAGTCTGTCGAATGTTGAGTCTATATCGGATGCCTTCGGCGAATATTTTCACTCTGTTTTTGTTAATGATGACATTGCCCTTCCGCGTGTCGAGCGTGAGGCCGAACTTGATATTTCCAGTATTCACTTTTCTAAGGATATTGTATTGGAGAACATTAAGGATATCAATCCAAATGGAGGAGCGGGTCCTGATGGGATTCCGGCTATCTTTGTCCTGCGTTGTGCCGAGGAATTATCTGAGCCCCTCTATATTCTTTTTAGGAACTCTATCAGGTATGGTGTTTTTCCGGATGCTTGGAAGACATCCTTTATTACGCCGATCTACAAGTCGGGTGATAAACAGAATATATCTAATTATAGGCCCATATCCAAGTTATCGGTCTTTGGAAAGATTATGGAAAAGATAGTCGTGAAACAGTTGTCGGCTGCGGTAAGATCCTTCATACCGCATAATCAGCATGGTTTTTTTGCTGGTAGGTCTGTGGAATCTAATCTTTTGGAATTCACTGGTTGCCTGGCGAGGTCAATGGGTGGGGGTGGCCAGGTGGATGCCGTCTATATTGATTTCGTGAAGGCGTTTGACAAGATTGGTCACGGGATTCTCCTGCATAAGCTGCGTTGCTTTGGCATTCATGGTGATCTTCTCAGATGGCTTGCGTCATATGTTGAGGGTAGATCACAGGCGGTCGCGTTGAATGGCACTGTGTGCCAGTTTCGTCCTTGCCCTTCCGGGATTCCCCAGGGATCTCACTTGGGTCCGTTGTTCTCTTTGTACATCAGTGACATGGGTGGCTGTTTCTTTAGCTCAGAGTTTTTAATGTTTGCTGACGATACCAAGATTTTTCGGAAGATTAACTGTATTGGAGACTGTCAGGAAATGCAGAGTGACCTTGGGCGTTTGTTGAATTATTGTCGTGCAAACCAACTATACTTAAATATATCCAAATGTCACAGCGTGACGTTTACTAGAGCCTTGCGTCCGATCATGTTCGATTATGAATTTGATGGTGAGGTATTAACCCGCTGTGAGCAGGTGAGGGATCTGGGTGTTGTCCTCGACTCTAAGATGCTGTACAGAGCGCATGTTGAGTTTATTCTGGAAAAAGCCAACAGGATGTTGGGATTCATACTTAGGGTGAGTAAGCCATTTAAATGTCCGCTGACCGCAAGAATTCTGTACTATGCGTTTGTGCGCAGTCAGTTGGAGTTCTCATCTGTCGTGTGGAGTCCTCAGTATATAACGTACATTGATAGAATTGAGGCAGTACAGAGAAGATTTGTTAGGCACCTAAGCTTTTTGAGAGGTAGGTTCTTTCGTGATTATGGGGATGCGATGAGATTCCATGGGATGACATCTCTCGAGAATAGGCGAACACAGACTGACATGATGTATCTCTTTAAGATAATAAATGGTGAGGTTGATTCTTCGAGACTTTTGGGTGATGTATGTTTTCATTGTCCAACTCGTATTACGCGAGCGAATTATCTTTTCAAATTGCCTCCCTGTAAAACCAATTATCTGCAAAGCTCATTTTTGCACCGTAGCTGTTCCCTGTATGATACATTTTTCAAGAATCTGGATATGTTTACTTTGAATAGGAACCAATTTAAGAGTGGCGTGGTCAGTATATTGTCTTCCTCGGTCTCATCCTGATCATTTGTTTGAAGTGTTCGGATGATCTTATTGTCGATTTCAAGTATAGGTTTCTCTGTGCTTTTTTTACTATGAAATATATCTGTTAATGATAAATCTAAAATGATAGGTTTTTTACTATTTTTTGTTATATTTTTTTATTGTTATTTTTTTTTTTTTTTTTTTTTTTTTTAATTATTATTTATTTATTTACTTGTTGACTTACTCGTTAGCTGTTTACTTGCTGTTTTGTTGGTTTATCAATGTATGTGTGCTCTTTTACCATAATATAATATGTCGGTTGAATGCTTTAAATGATGACGGATGAATTGAAATTGTTTGTTTTTATCATCTTACCTAATTGACTTTTGCTTGATTTTTTTTTTGTTTTGATTGCTTTGCCTGTTCACTCTTTTAATCTCAATAATGACTTGTCTATTTGTGTGTGTTGTTTTTGCAGTGATTTTATTGTATATTGGCTTATGGTAAATTCTTATGGCTTATTTTTTTTATCTAATTGGACTTTTTATTATTTTTTATTATTTTAATTACTTAATTGTTATTATTTTAATGTTTAATTTTTTTATCTAATTTTACTTCTTGACTTTTTATTATTTTAATGTTATATTTTATATCTAATTTGAATTTTAAACTACTTACTATTTTGATGTTATGAATTTATTAGAGATGTTCTATATATTGTAGGTAATGTTGGGGTCTTCGCTGGTTTATAATCTGTTTTTGTATTATTGATTTATATGTATTGTCATGACTGTCTGACCTCTAAAAGATTGTAAAAATAAAAAAAAAAAATAAATAAAATAAAACGTTGCGCAAAATCGAGCGCAATGGAGAGCTCTCGTTGCCTCCCTGTGATCCTGAGTGGGGTTTAAAGGGGAGTATTGATCGATCGATTGACCGATGTAATCTTGACAAGTCCGTCTATTATTATTAACACTTGAATTCGATCAGAGCGTCACTGTGCGAGTTTTTCAGGATTTGCTTTACAAAGACATAATAATTACTGAAAACGAATTAACTTGATTCTTTTTGAACACTGCCAATAGTATTAACATTTTCAAAACATATATAAATTATGAGGTACTAAAATCAAACTTAATGGATAGGTACCTCATAGATCTTCATCAAGAAATTTTCATCCGCCTTTCTACCCCTTACGGATCTTTTTTTTCTTTAGTTTTTTTTATTAAATTTTGTTTTTTTTTTTTTGAAAATATGCTGCTTTTGGAAAATTCATACAGAATCGTTTCAATTCATTTTCTGGCACGTTAGCATTTGCCATATCCGTTTCTTATTCTTATGAATGTAGTTTGCTTACTTGTACGTCTATGTGGTGTTTCTATTTTTAATCCTTTCTTCTCATCCATATTTATTTTGGTTCCTTATACCAGGACCCTTACTCCTCATTTGGATTACGATCCCGATCCAGTTACAATCTTAGTAACGCTGTCATTATGACATTTAGATTTTGGTTGCTAAGCATGACAATAGTTCCACGATAGGTTTTCGATGGATAAATCCTACCACAAAGCATTATTCTAATGTATTGGGCCGGCTTTCCTAGGAGTAGAAAGCGCTTTTAACCTGGCCTAAGGTGGTTGTAAGCCCACAGCTGTGTTGACCAAGATCTGATAGACTCATTATGTTCTGTTGAGGTTGTTTCCCAATACATTGCTTTGATTACCTATGTTACTAGGAAAAATCCAGTCTTCAATCCGCGAGGATATAAACAAGATAGGATTTTTATTCTTTTAATATTTTTCAGAATTTTCATATCCGTTTTTCCTATGCATATCTACTTTTCGTTCAAATTGTGTCGGATCGTACATTGCCCCACTGAACAATTAATTATCATACGGCTTGGCTATTTAGACAAGTTTTTGATCTTTAGACCACCCTGTAGCCGAGGTGCTAATTGTTTGATAGGATGTGAACTGTAATAATCTCTCGTTATTCTTTGTATTATGTAAATCCGAACCATTATATTCGTGTGAATGATCCATATTAATTAAACAAGTAATACGTAATTCCTTGCTCGGAACATAATTAAATCAATATCTATTATTTAGATTATTATTTTCAACTTTACAAAACTAATATCGTTATCATCATCAGCACCATGACGGTCCTGGATAAACTTTGGCTGAGTCAAGTCATCCAATAATATGTCATCCATTATGACAGATACGAATCTTGAGTTTTTTTTTCAATCATTATAACGAATTTTCACTGCGTTTGTACATGCATTTTGCTATGATTATATTAAAAAAAAAACGCAGAGTATATGAGACGTGCATAGTACCGGTTGCAACATATGCTCTGGAAACAGTGATGCTTACGAAAATGAGAACAGGGAAGATAAGGGTTACCCAAAGATCCATGGGAAGAGAAATGCTGGGTGTCACCCTGAGGGATAGAGTGAGGAACGAAGTGATATGACAAAGAACCAAGGTTGCAGATATACCCAACGTATGGCTTCCCTCAAATGGCGGAGGGCACGTCACATGGCAAGAGGTCAGGCAGAGAAATGGTTGAAGAGGGTCAAAACCTGGAGACCCAGAATGACTACTGGGAGCGTTGGGAGGCAACCACTACGGTGGAGGAACGACCTCGTTAAGCACGTTGGGGTTAACAGGGTCCAGAAATCTTAAAATATAGCGGTGTGGAAGAAGATGGAGAAGGCCTTTGTCCAGGAGTGGACGGGTATATAGCAATACGTGCACCCTGGTGCATGATGCAAGAATGACGACAAAGTGAGACAAATTTGACCAAGTTTTTAACACTAACTAATCAATTAAAGCGACAACTTGGACTACGTCCGCTCGAGTTTGCTCATTGACGAGCCGTTTGGAGTGATGACTTGATGCGATTGAATGAGATTCCTAAATATCGTTTCGCCGCAAATTCTATCACTCTTTATAATATGAAGTTTCTGCAAAATTTTCATTCCAATCATGTCCTTTGAATCCTGCGGCGTGCGTGGCTCTGCATCGCTAAACATTTCCTTGTCAATCCTGCAAAACTCAATGCATTCACTGACATTAATGTAAGCTAGACGTGGTTGCGCCTCGTTCTAGGAATTATTATATAAATAATCATAAATAGAAACATCTTTATCGGTGCTTAATGTTGCAACTAGCTGTTCTTAACCTCAACACTCCGTTTCTTCTCCATTTCCATGAGTTGTGTCTTTCTATGTTCTATCTACTATCATAGATTATATACAACCTTTCTATATTCTAAACCTTAAGGGGTAAGGCAAAGATAATATTCATTTATTCATTCATTTATTTATTCATACACAAAATTACAGTGATAACAGACAACAAGTGGAAATGCTGCCTAAATTAGGCCAAGCCTGTACTAGGGCAAACATCTTAACAGTTCATTAAAAAGAATATTCAAAGGAACATACATACACAAACCACAGCACAAATACCAACTCAATTACGTACAGTCCACAAACAAAGCATAACCCACAGTCACAACACCGTTCGGCCCAACAAACATCAATCAACAGTATAAAGAAGGAAGCAAAAAAAAAACAAAACTACTTTATGGGACAAAACCCAAGATATCCTGCAAAACTTCCAACTGAATGCATGAGACCCAACCTGAGCAGGCACGTTTATATTTAGAGAAGCACAACATTTGTTTAATATAACATCTCTGTTTTCTTTCTATAACCTTTTTTGGACACACATTCTTTAAAATTATAGTTAATTTCTAGTTTTTTTTTTCAACGATTTAGTTTCCTAACACATTTTTACCACTACGACGTTTGCAGGAGGTACCTACTGACTTTCATTCAGGACGGAGAGTACTGACTTTCATTCTTTCTACCTAGTTAAACCTCTTTCGTTTCATCCAACACCTTAATCTTCCACATACATTTTCTCCTAATCCTAAGTCATTCTCTCTGGCTTGGCCCTTGCCTAAAGATGACATCGATATTTGTTTAATTAATAGAGACACCAGGTGAGAAAAACACAAACAAAATCATCATGAAAACAAAAACATAGAATCTTCAGTGCTCCAATAACAGGTATATCCCGCATATCTATTGTGTAGGTACAATTATAATAATAATAATATAATTCTTTTTTTTTTGATATAATAATAAATGAATTTGAAATAATAATAACTTTATTACAAACAAATATATGATACATGAAAACAATACAATATTGCCTATTGGCTCTGTTGGTACACAACGTTCTAATTATGTCTAGGTTCTTGTGACCATTTTCAGGACTAGATCTTAAAGAATTATCTAACAACTAATGACTATGAAGAATTTAATATATTTTTCTTCGCAATCAACGAAAAAGCATGTGCTGTTATGCTGAGTGCGATCATCTTTATTAAAGTAAAATAAAAAATAATGTCGTAAAGTCGTAAAAACGATGATGATCGGTCAACGTCATTCGTCGTCCACCTATTATTCAATCAATCAATCAATTCTCCCTTTTCCACCCCACTCAGGGGCATAGGGAGGCAACAAGAGCTCTCCATTGCGCTCGATCTTGCGCAATGTTTATGACCTCCTCCCACACCATGTCCATGTCCCTCAGCTCTGCTTCGAAGGAGCGGAACACAGTGTGAGAGGGTCTTCCTCGTCTTCGGGACCCTGATGGGAGGAAGAACAGCGCTCTCCTCGGCCAACTGTCATTCGGCATCCTTAACACATGTCCCAGCCAAGTCCATCTCCTCCCCACAATGGTAGAGGTGATGGGCTCACGCTGGGTGCGCCGGCGTATAGCGTCGTTCGTGATGCGGTGGTACCATCTTACGCCCAGAATTCTCCTTAGGCACTTCATTTCAAATGATGAGACTTTTTGTGCCTGGTCCTTGGTCAGGTGCCAGGACTCACACCCATAAAGGAGAATGGGCAACACACACGCATCAAACAGTTTACATTTCGTCTCGACACTAAACGCCGACGCTTTCCATATCTTGGTCATGTTGTTGAAGGCGCCACTTGCCATACCGATACGTATTGGGAGCTCAGCCCCGAGGTCACCAGCGGTGGTAATGGTTGCTCCCAGGTACTTAAATTTATCCACCCGGGAGACCTGGTGACCATCGATGCTTATCGGTAGCTGTTTATCGGGGCAGGCATTATTCGCCATGAGCTCCGTCTTACTGGCATTGACTCGAAGGCCGAGGCGTGCTGTTTCGCTGCAGAGTCTTGAAACACTGCGCTGTAATTCCTCCACTGTCGTACTGAACAACGCTAGGTCGTCCGCGTACTCCAGATCGCACAGTTCGCCCATTAAACCATCTCTCTGTGTTATCGGTATACCTCTTGCTCCTTGCATGGACTTTCTCAACAGGAAATCCATGACTATTATGAATATGAAAGGAGCTAGTACGCAGCCCTGTCTGACTCCCGTGGTGATCCTAAAAGCTTCAGTAGGACCACCTGGCGTTTTCACGCTACACTCGGAGTCTTCATACAGGGACTGCACCATTTTAACTATTTTCGGAGGTATACCATACAGAGCAAGAATTTCCCAAATTGATGGTCTATGTGGGCTGTCGAAAGCCTTTTCAAAATCTATAAAGCAACAAGCGACTGGAGAGTTAAACTCTTTGCACTGCTGAAAGACGCACCTAGCACAGAAAATTGGGTCCGTGCAGGATCTTCCAGGTACAAAGCCGCATTGTTGCTCTCTCAGGACAGCCATGACAGGCCCCCGAATGCGGTGTAGTAATATCTGAGATAATACCTTACCGGGAACACTCAGCAGAGTAATTCCACGGTAGTTTCCGCATTCAAGGGGGTCCCCCTTTTTAAATATTGCGACGATGGATCCATTCCGCCAATCTTTTGGGCACCTCTCCTCTTCCCACGCCATTTTAAATATATCGAGAAGTGGTTGGCCAAGGGTATCTATGCCTTGTTTGAGGAGCTCTGCGTGGATTCCATCGTCTCCTGGCGCTTTGTTGTTCTTCAATCTCATCACGGCCAGCACCATCTCGCTGTAGGTCGGCGGATCTTCACATATCCCAGTCGCCTGAGGTACATTCAGACCCGCCAACTCCTCCTCAAAGTTGTAAGGTGAGGAGGGCTCGGGGCGGTTCAATATTGACTCAAAGTACTCCCTCCATCTCCCTTTAATCAGTTCGGGGGCAGTGACAGTAGCTCCACGAGAGTCTCGTATTGCCGTCACGGGTCTTTTTTGACCCCTGCCCCCGACCTCCCGGGTGATTTCGAAAAGTGTCCTTGAGTCATTACCGAGTGCAGCAGACTGTGCTCGCCGTATCTGAGAGTCCAGGTGTCTTCTTTTATCTGTTCGTACAGAGTGCTTCACCTTGCGGCTCAGCTCCCTGTACTCAGACACCAAAGCGGCCAGTTTTTGAGGGTCTTTTTCGCTGTCTCTGAGGGTCTTAGCCTTCTGGCGATCTTCGATGAGACTCCAGGACCCATCGGACATCCATATTGGCCTCTTTTTATTCTTATAGCCGACAGAAGAACGTGCGGATTCCATAACCGCGTCACGAAAGCTAGTCCAGGCTGACTCAATTGGGGCAGCTCTGGGTGAATCCTGCAAGGGGGCAAACCTTGTGCGTAACTCAGTCTCGTACAAGTGACGACACTGAGCACTCTCTAACCTGCGTATGTCCAGCGGGCGAGGAGCAGACGATCTTGGCTGGAAATGGTGGAATTTGAATCTGAACGAACCCACAAGGAGTTCGTGATCCGTGTCCATGTCTGCTCCCCGGCAGGTGCGGACATCCCGCAGGTCAGTTCGGCTGCTAGCCCTTACCAGGAGATGGTCTATCTGGTTTTTCGTTCTTCTGTCGGGCGAGGTCCAGGTGTATTTATGGATATCCTTGTGGGGGAAGAGAGTTCCCCCTATTAAGAGTCCATGGAGCGTAGCGAAACCAATGAGACGGCTTCCGTTATCATTCATCACTCCTAAGCCATGCTTACCCATGACGCCTGGTCCATTCTGGGGGTCGTTGCCAACCTTGGCATTAAAGTCCCCCAGAACTATTAGGCGATGGCGCCCCGGAACATGGGACACAACTGCATCCAGACTGTCATAGAAACAATCCTTAGCAGCCGCGTCCCCATCCTCAGTGGGAGCATAGCATAGAAGGACCGTCAGTGTTTCGCCACTCATCTTAAAGGACGCACTCATCAGGCGGTCAGAAACAGGTTCCCAACCAAGAAGGCGAGAGAAGGCATATTTACTTAAAAGTAGAGCAACGCCACGCATCCGTGCAGTCCGGTGGCCAGAGTGAAGCATGACATAATTGCCAGCGTCACTCTGCCCCGAGCCTGGGATGCGTGCCTCACTCAGCCCCAGGATATCTAGTCCATAATCTCCCGCCAACTTGGCAGCAACAAGCTCCCCGCCCGCCCTCAGAGTGCGGACATTCAGAGTCCCAATTTTCAAGCTCTTGTTCCTTAGTCGAGCCGTGGTCAATACAGGGGGGACACCAGCTGCCTGAACCCCCCCCTGATGGGGTCCAGGCGTCCGAGGCTTAATTCTGTTGCCACCTATTATTACAGTTTCATAAATTATTTTCATGTCTTTCTTCATTCATTCATTCTCTTTACACGCCTACACCACCTCAGATTATTAACTTTCATTCTACATAGTCACTACGCTAACAATCCCTCCACATTCCTTACTAATAATGCTGTCGTCCTTCACCTTATCAATCAATCCTTTCCCGCACATCCTGCATAGTGGTTTTACTTATACCTATCTAACTACGTATTATTATAATGTCACAATAAACTAAATACACAAAAAAAAACTTCAAGCGTGTCTAATAATGTTTATTTATTTGTTCCAGGTTAGTAAACCAGCCCATTGGGGTGAATTTGGCACGGTGTTTTGAATAAAAAAATATTACGTAAGTTTTTAAAATAATATTTGCACCAGTTAAGAGCGCGCTTTAGACGATCAAGAATCGTTATTTCATAAAATTGGGGAGTTCGAAAACAAGGAATACGCCCGTACGCCAAGGCTTGAAAATGTCAACTTGAATGTTTGTTAAATATTGAAATAAAAATTATTTCAATCAAATCAATCGAGGCTCCCTTTGAACAACTGGTGTTAAACTATCATTTCATTCAAAAAGAAGATTTAGCTTATAATTTAAGGATTTTCGTACACACCCCTACATCTCTTGACAAAGTTAAAAAAAAAACGCTAAGTTCACAATCCGGGCAACGTCATACGACGGCTGAAGTACCTACATACGCTTACCGGCTGGCGAACTGTGCAAAATAAAGCATCTCGCGCCATTATCAGAAAGAGAGAAAGAATGAAATAGAGAGGGAGGGGCAAAAACGTTACGGCCCATATCTTGGGGAGGGAAAGGGGGTAAAAAAATCTCAAAAAATGCGTTGCGAGGTTTTTTTTTCATTGGTGTACTTCTGAAGTTTCTTGATTTAGTAGGTGTACCTTGAACGAACAGAAGCAGTTTGCGGAACACTGGTCTAAATTCCTCTATTTTTTTTTCTACGTGCTGCTCAGTTTTTTGTCTTGTTAGTTTTGTATAATGCACCACTTCTCTACTCTTAAATGACATTTATTGAATGTGTTGTCTATGGATGTGCGAAAATTTTGAAGATGATCATAGTGAGTTGGGGTTTTAAAATGTCTATGAGCCAGTGATCCTTTCCATTTTATGTAAGATGTTGAAAACAGTTAGCATACAAACAGAGCAAAAGGTTTCCTTTGATGATAATAATATTTTTACTTGTCTACTAACATGCTAGGAGAGAATACCTTATGTTTTCATTTTGCCGGGAGGTGTGGGTTTTCAATTTTCTCCGTGACTTGGTCCGACTGTTCTTCGGTGGTCTAATTGACTTTTCATATTAGTTAATTACATCAGACAGCGCAGGTGAAGTTTGCCCGCAAAGCCAGCAAAGGTGAACATTAATAATTATTATCCTGATTAAAGCTGAGAGACAGAGCATAAGGACGAAGGGTAATTAGTGTTTGATGCTGCAGACTGCAACTTCGTCCCTCCGGAGAGGGAAACTTGGAATCTCGGAGGTGTCAGAACTAAAGTCGGAGACGTCTTATCAGTATTTATCAACTTTCTTGTTCACAAGACAGTCACGTTCTAGTTTGCACTTTTAGTGAAATCAAAAATCGTTTGACTTTAAGTCTTAATCATCAATAACATAATATGCTTCTTGGTCTTTATTAGGAGAAGTTGACGCTTTTGCTTCATACGATGGCTATTTTTCTGAATCCACTTACGCTCCCAATGTAGAGCATGACAATGTGTCATGAAAATTCCCTAAGCCTCCCTATCTAGCGCAAGTTGTTGCACAACTTCATCCCAGCCTAGGCCAAAATCTTGTGTATCCGCATACGATTCTTGCCGTTCTAGACCCTTTTCAGCACAATCGAGTCCATTGGTTCCAGTCTGCTACACTATCCAATCGGTTTCCAATTTGAAGAATTTTCAGATTTTTCTTTTTGTGTCTCAAACCAGCGAAAACGGCCTATTTTGACGCATATGATAATAATATGAGGTTATGCTTTTTTACCCCTTTCGCCATCGTCCGCCGTCATAAATGGATCCATAGAATCAAAACAAGGTCTTCTTTTCAAACACATCATATCGCTTTTAGTCATATTTTGTCAAATTCCATTTTTCGCAGATTTATTTGGTCGTCCATCTGACACTTGAATTTTCCAGACTAAACCTTCAACATTGTGGGTCTAGCGGTGTTTGCATTTTCATTTAAAGACTTTATACCAAAAAGTTTTTTATCATAGTGGGTAACAAAACATCACTTTCATTAATTTCAAATGAATATTTCGCGAAACTCTCGCAAATGACAACAAACTTTGAGTTTAAATTTTTTAAAACAACGTCGCTAGGTTTTTTTTCCTCAGAAAATAAGCAGCATTTCACCGCTTGCATTCTGCTTAAAGCTTCCAGGAGTATTGTAATTTATTATTCAAAGCGAAAATTTCAGGATTCCAGCTTAGGTTTTTTTTCTGCTCATGCTATTATAATATTCCGTTAGATGGTTCCACCTTCGCTATCTCATCAACCAGCTAGAAATTGTGAAGCTTATAGAGTACAAGTTTTGAATGGATAACTTTTTAGTGTCCTCTTTTCTTTTTTTTTTTGTTAGTTTTCTTTTGTAAATACACAAAATGCAGTTTATTATTTAGAAGTCATCGGATCTCCTGTGCATGCACAACAACGAAATTAAATTTTAACTAAAGACAAACAGGTATTAACTTTGTTATCCTTTGTATTCCTAGGGGAAGAAAAGGGAACATTATTTTATCTTGTTTCTTTTGAAATATTCTAATCTTGTATCTTTCTTTACTCGTTCACGTGTTATTTAACTAAATTAATTACATTTGACTGACTTCAGCCTTCTCCTTGTGTCCAGTATTGAACAAAGGCCTCCCCCTCTTAGACTTCTATACATCAAGGTTGGACGAGACTCTCTTCCAGTGCAGGACCGCTACTCTTTTAACTTCGTTCAACAATCTTGTCTGGGGCCTGCCCACGCTTCTGCGTCCTTTTCTAGGCCTGTAGTCCAGCACTCTTTCCCTCCACTTATGATCAGACATACGCGCCACGTGACCTGCCTAACTCCACTTCTGCTCCGAGATACTTTGGGTCACATCATCACCTTGGTATTTTTCCTTAACTTTCGGGTCCTTATTTCATCTTATTTTCTTGTCACCCTGTAATTTGCTACCCTTTTTTTATTCTTCATATAAACCATATCCAAAGGCTAAAATTGATTCTAAGTATCATTGAAACATGAGCAACCTGGGAGTTTACTCTTGAAACTCGCCTGAACTTGCTTTCAATTATTTTTGGTTTTATTATCAAGTCTTATTATATTCACTATAAAAGGGTACTTGCCTAGCATAGTATAATTATAGCCTTTTTTTATTTTTATTAACCGATGGTCATCTTATGCTGTAACTTCTCCTTCCTCGCATTCCCAACTTTTCTTTACTTATCAACATTTACAGTAGGGGTACTTCACCAGTGTTGAAAGCATTCATAACTTATTCTAACATCAAGATTATTATTTTCCCCAGGTAAGGAAAGTGTACTATCGATATTTCTGTATTTGAGGAACACGTAGAACCCCAGGGGATGTATGTAGTGTTACTTCGATGAAACTGATCGCTTTGTGATGAGTATATAATAATAATAATATGCGCAACCCTTAAGTAACTGCTGCTGGAGAAGTTAGACTTCTTAGCTATTGAATTATTTAAACTTCGAGTTTATTAATTTCAACCCAAGACATTCTGTATACAGATTTTCAAGGTAATTTTGCTCTATGTGTGTGGTACTGATGTGATTATATTTGCGTGGTTTTGAAAATGTACTCAAAGGTCCTCAAAAATACATATTTTCCTCTAAAAAGAGGTGATACTTACCCCATTTACTAAATGAAAGGTACAACCAATTTTAAGTGGGTATTAGGCTAGCACCGTTCCGTCGAAATATTCTTGGAATTGGTTGATAGATCATTTGAAACCGTCGAGATAGGGCAGAAGCAGATGAAAATACTGGAGATATCATGCAGGAAGAATGATAGATGACGATTAAAACTGATGGACAGATCGCTTTAGAATTGGACGAGCAGCTGAGAGTGGAAGTGTTGCTTGGACGGAACGGATCATATGATCAAAATAAAGAAGTATGTCAAAAAATCAAATGAGTGCAATAATTTCAAGTCAAAATTTACATATAAGTGAATGAATATACGTATTTGATAATGAGGCTTAAGGTCTGACAGCCTTTGTTGGCTCTGGTTAAAGAACTAATGATGTTCCTTGATTTCTTACTCCCATAGATTATCTTTGTGGGTAGAATTGTTGTGTTATTTTTAAACAAGGATGGTGTTCAGATATTGTGTTATTGAGGATGAATGTGAAATGTTTTGCTTGGCAAATCAAATCAATTTGTTTTACATTAACTTTCTTTGATTATTATATTATTCACTGTTCACTGTTGAATGTTTTTATTTGTCTTTCTTTTTAATCTGTTACGATGTTCCTTTACTTGAGTGTGTATTGTATCATTTTCCCTTTGTGGTTTTCAAGAAGAAGGCTGTTTCTATGGACACTACTCGACACAGGCTATGCCTAGTGAGGGTGTCCAAGACTGCACTTGAATGTGTTTATTTGTCTTAAATGATTTTGATTTGCTTGTATTGTTTTTCATGTGCCATATTTGTTTATAATAAAGTTTATTATTATTTTATTATTATTATTATATCTTTGAATCATAATATAATGTTTGTTTGTTTATTTTCACTCGCACCTTTATCAAAATTTTAGGAAAACGTATTTTACTGTTCGAGCTTTAATAATTATCTTCCGTAAGAGTTTAGAAGCAGTTTTTGTTAAAAGACTTTAAAGTCGTTTACAGAACTTGCAGAAGTTCCCGTCTTTCTTTGATCTGCTCATTAGTGGAGTCCCGAAAGTTTTCTCCGCAAATTGCATCTTGGAGACGGGAGAAAGGGGAATTGTTTCGGATCTGGGATCTCATTGTCTGCACGCGTCTCTTTCATTTACAAATGAAGTCCAGTTCTGTCAGAGTCCCTTAGGAGGCGTTTGATATCCAACAACTTTTATAGTTTTAAATTCTACGTGTTCAATAGTTAAATTTTCTGCAGAATTATCTATTTAGTTTAGTTCAATACACCCAGGAGCAATTTTCCCATTCTACTTTTTATTGAATTTATCTATACTCCCTTTGTTACTACAATATGTACATAGGTAGGTTGCATCAAGAACCGTCCATTGCGTTCGATATTGAGCAGTTTCAGTTAATTCCACTAATTCAAAGGAACGGAACACAGTATGGGAGAATCTTCTTCGGCCAATTGTCATTCGATATCCTTAACACAAATGCCAACCATGTCCATACATCGCATCTCCATAATGATCTACCATTAATCGAAGGACTTGTCCACAGTGCGTCGGCTTATATACGTCGTTTGTTATGCGGTAGTACAATATTTTACCCAAATTTAATTAACTTATATTGTATAACTCATTTTTTATATCACATAAAATCTCCATTGAATGACAAAAAACATTTGTAAGTAATAATTTGTTTCCTTAATTTAATAAGATAACGCAACATGCAATTTCATATAAAAACGCCAACATTCGCATCCACAACATAGTAGGTACCTACACAAAATAAATATACATAGCATACACAGTACAACACAGTGTAGCGATACACTAATATAATAATAATTATAAGGCACTTAACAACTATTTGCTTTGTTGATATAGGTGTTCCCCTCTAAATTTTCTGGTCAATGTACTTGACTTTATTTTCGTGTCAAAATTATACACGCACACTACTTACATTCATCTATCTACACGTCCCAACTAGCTACTTGTAGGTATATCTAATCTTTTTTATACACACCACTACTACTTGGTCGTTTATGTTATACATGACTTGAGAAAATACACATATTTATTTTAATCGTTCAATGTCTACTATTTGCTTCAACAGATGGCAGTAGTTTTTTTTAATTTTCTCATTTCACCAGCATTTGAGAATTTGGCAATCGAGTTCCGTTACTGTTTTTTTTACGTTCATAAGTACTATTCTACTTGAGCTGTCTTTTGGTAAACGTTTTTGGAAATCAAGTTTAAAATACAAAAAAAAACTTGCGTGCAACGAATCATGACATAAGGGATTGATCTGACACAACACCACCTATATAAGAAGGCCTTAGTGCTGGCGGCCATTTTTGGCCTCTCGCGTCACGCCCGCCGGCGTGTAGACAGATATCATAGTGTAAGGTAAGTACATACAGATATAGACAAGCGAACGGTGGGCCTCCCGATGTGACGCTGCACTAAGGCCTTCTTATATAGGTGGTGTTGGATCTGATACAGCAAGAAGTAAACAGCTTCTTAGAATGTTCCAAAGCAGAAAGATCCTTAAGAGACAAAGTTCCCAATAACGAGATATTATGCAGATTCTGAGAAGTTTTAAGCAGGATTTTGTCAAATTGATGGTTTGCAACAGAACTACTCAGGTGTGATGTTGGAGCACCTGTTGGCCACTTAGTTGTCCCCTAAAAATGGCGATAAAGATCCTTACAGTCAGAATGGTGCCGTATCGAAACCAGACTAAAGACATAGATAACCAGTGGGTCTAAACAAAGAGGAAGATGTTTGCATCTTTAAACTTCTTAGCTATCTATCATCTGGTTTTGGGTCCGACTTAACTCCAACGTCCTTTGATTTTTTGCTAATCAACCAACCCAATATATGCATAAAGTTATAGCATAATTGGTTGTTAGCGTGGCGGTTCCGTCGCCTACTTTAGCACAGAACGTCGTGGTTTCGATATCAGGTGCCGACCATCTTCCTCTTTCACGACACACGCTTTAAGTAGCTTACTGTTCAAAATGTTTTAAATATTGGTTTTTATCAACCGCGCTTGTTTTTTAAGGGATAGGCAGAGTGAACACAAATTTTTCCTGAGTAAAAAATATTTTTATTGTAACTTTGTAAAAGTGTTAACAATTGAGTATAAAATAAAGCACGACTGGTTTCGGGAGGATCAGACCTCTCATCATCAGGACTGCAAAAACCCTTAGTGATACATATTTTTCCTTTTATCTTTTACACATGATGTCTTCCCATCTTTTCCAAAATATTTTTTTTAATAAATACCTAAATAAATAAATCAAAACTTTACAAATGTTTTAGTGTAGCCGGCGGAACTTAATTTTTTTTAGTCAGCCGGTCTCATCCGATTTGAGACTGTCCATTGGCCAACCCCGGGTAGAAAGTACAAGTGTAATACATTTGACGAAATTCTGTCCTGACCAGGAATCGAATTGAAGTTGTATGTGATACAGGAGCTCTTAACAATTGATATCCGAGCAACAAGTTTAATTTTATAAATATATGAAAAATATATATTCAGTTCTATTGTCGTATTTTCTCGCTCGGCTGTATAAAAATAAATTATCTTTCACTAACACATCCATAAAAGAAGTAATAATATCTAAACAATGTGTGTACCACACTTGCGAAAGATACACTAACACTCTCACAAGCGGGTACTGAATGTCAATGTCAAGGGCAAATGCGTCAATGTGGCATTATAATAATAATAACGCATTTCCATGATACTCCCTAATCTTCGTTCGTCCGTCTCGCTCAGGCGCAATGATAAACTGTCCCGAGAAGAATCGTTCCGTCACGCTCTGGCATAAAAATGTTTCAAAAAATCGAACGAAAGAAAGAATACATAATATTCATATTGTTGTTACATTCCAAATTCAAATTAATAAATTATCGCATTTTACCTAAACAGGAATATTATTGCTCTCTTTTCTTCACACGCACTTTTTCATATAGCTCTCCCTTTCCGTTGCGAAACTTTGGCGTCAATAAATCATTGCATTTTCTTTTTTTTATAACTTGTCACTTTCTCATGCACAAGGCGATTTGTACCCACATCAAGTTGCAACTATTTTCTTTTTGTTGCTTATGTTGTTTTGTGTGTACTTTTTATACTTTGTGTTTTTTCTTGAGCGTTTTTATTTTTTGTGTGAGCTGTGCATTCATATTATTTTCATATTTTTTAACCAATACTTCATTCTTGCTTGAGTAAGAATTGGGTACATACTACATACCTTCTTTCAGCGTTATGCATCTACTTCGATTTTTTATTTATTCTTTTGAGGACATCATCTATTTTTTTTCTGTTGTCACTTGTGAAACTTTTACTTTTTAACTCAAGTCTAGAATTTCTAGAATTCTCATTTCTGACTCTTTTTTTTCAATGTCCTTCAATATTTTTTTCAGATCAATTTCATGTCCACGTTACACATGCGTACGTCATTGATCACTATTGGTTTCCATTTTAGACAAGCTTTTAATAATTGTAACTGAATATCGATCAATGATGCATATTCTGGGGTAGGATAGGTAGCATTTTGAGATGATAACATTATTCGACTGGGAATTAAATCTGAGTCCAATTGATTAGAATCTCAGCGCATAAACATCTAAAATACCGAGCAAGTGCTATACTGAACATAGAGCTATGATCCCAAATTTCATAGAATGAATAGTCAAAGGAATGTCAAATGACAAACAATGGATCATCATATAGGCAAAATAAAAGTTTTGAATAAAACATAATGCAGCCGAAAGACTAATGTTTGGTGTTAGGTACTAAATAAAATCCGTGAAGACGAACTTGAACACTTGGCGAAATTGAAATGTCAATGGGCCACAATTTTGAAATGGAGGTCACGGGCAAAAAAACGAAAGATATTTCAGAAGCCCACATATATGTTGAGCCCATTCCAGATAACATTAAGGGGATGGCTGCAGAAGGACAGAATCTAGCTGAAAGATAATAATTATGCTCAACAAATGACTATTAACGGCTAAAAAATATGATGCCTCAAAAATAACCGTCATGGTTAAACGGAGCTTCACGCCGGCTAGCGCAACAGATGCGTCTGCGTCACCTGACCTTGTCTCGTCCTACCACACGTTTTCTTTTCAGCCGATCCACTGTACATAAATATCCATTATTATCTCATTTTTCCCACTATTTATCGGCTTTCAATTGTTTCAACATTTTTTTGACAACAATCGAACGAAACGTATTGTTATGAACGTCTTTTGTTCGTTATTTGGAAAATGGAAATGGGTTTTTGTTTTTCGTACCTTTTTGTTTTCTTGGAAGTAGAGGAAAATCTTCGTGAACGTCGGATCGAACTCATTTTGACCTTTTTTTCCCATGCCCCACAAGGTCAAGCCTGACTTGGAAAGAATTATGAAAAAAGTTAAACAAATACGACGAAATCAGAAAAATAGTTAATAAAAAGAAGGTCTGAATAAGGAATGAGAAACAATCAAAGAAAAACAAAATAATAAAGAGAACCAATCCAAAATTAAAATGTGGGATATATGGAGGATTTCATGTCTACATCCGCATTGCATCGCACAGTTTTTAAGGCGTCGTGGTTTGATTAGGAGATCCACTGTTCAATGATACAATATTTTTCTTCTCCTTGAAATTTTTTACCCAGGATTGGCATCTTATTTCATACTAGCTTATACCCGTCTTGCTTTACGTTTTTGATTCCGATTGTCAGGCTTGATCGGTAGGTAATTAGAAAGGTTCTAGTCTAGCTTCCCATTGCTTTGTAGACCTCTATAACTGACATAAGCACAGAAAAAGAAGAATGACACTTTTAATGTTTATTACAATTTTGTATGAAGATCCTAAAAAATAGGGTTTTTTAAATAGCTCTAAATATATCTATTAAAGTCAATGCAGCAAATTGTTTTAAAGAACCTTCTCCGGCATTTTGCACGGCTCTGTGCAGATTCATATCTGACGTAGCATTTGTATTTTGAGCGTGATGCTATGACATACGGTAAAAAGCAAAAAACATTTCTTAATTATTATGTAGATAGAGAAGGAGGGGCTAATGCGAGTTTTATTTAATTTCCCAATTTACCACGCAACTTTCTTAATTTTTTCTTTCATAAGAACCTTCTACTGATAAAAGCCAACACGACAAAAAAAGAATTAGTGAAATCGGTTCAGCCGTTTAGGCGTGATGCGATGACATACGGTAAAAAGCAACTAAAAAAACATTTCTGAATTATTATGTAGATTTACCACGCAACTTTCTTAATTTTTTCTTTCATAAGAACCTTCTACTGATAAAAGCCAACACGACAAAAAAAGAATTAGTGAAATCGGTTCAGCCGTTTAGGCGTGATGCTCGGACATACCGTAAAGTAACGACAAAAGGCAAATAAAAAAACATTTCTAAAATATTATGTAGATAAAATGCAATTTACGATGTAAAACTTAATTAATTTTAGCTAATAAGCTATTGAATTATGTTAAGTTATCGTTGATTCGGGTGAAGGATGACGTTCGATGGGACATAAGCTTGAAATCAAAACATTTCCTCTTTAATTGCTTTACTTTTAAAAAAATTCAATAGATGGCGGTGTAGTAGGAAGTACATAACATGTGATGTATGTTTGCGTATTGTATAGATATGTCGAAAGAATTGACCCATTTAAACCAATTTTTCTAGGGATGGGCCAAACTAGTATATCATTGTAACAGGTATAACTCAACCTGTTACCAAGAAGTATCTGTTATTTTAAAATGTTATTTTTTTACCTCCTTTTATTACCCCCCCCCCCCCCCCTCTCATAAATCAAATAACTCTTTATATTATGCTATTGGTAGGTATAGATAAAAAGTGGCTAGATAATTTTGTTCAACCCTACTTGTATCCAAAGATAATATAAATAATATACTGTAATAAGATAAGCGTCTCCCCACCACTTTTTGCGTAATTCTAAAAAATGGCCACCAACAGTATACTACTACTGCGCCTCTAGCGTCGTTTTCATGTAACTACAGCACCACCCACCCACCAAAATTTGTATCCCACCCACCCACCGAATTTCGTATCCTTTTGAAAATTCTGCTTAAAAATCGAAAATAAAACCAAAAATTTGCAGTATTAAATTAATCTTTATTGCAAAAAAATGTATACACTAATAATGTATAATCAATTTTTTCACATAACACCATCTTGGTCTTGTACTGCAAAAGGTTGGTTCATCTCATTTGACACTCCTTACTTCCTCATAAACCTTGAACAAATAAAACAGTATTATTGATAATTGCACGATATTATATTGGTTACATAACGAGATTTCAAGAGATGTGTTAAAAATAAATATGCTATTGTACTCGATAAATACGGGACACGTATAAACATGAGTCAAATCCAAACATCAGTCATTAGAGAGAAAGGCAGATAATTTAAAACAATTAATTGTGTGTTCTTAAATAGAGGAATTGAAATAATAAATATGATTTCCACATACCTCCGGATATATTCCAAGTTGGCAAATTTACATCAGATTCGTACTTTTAAAACGTCACTCGCACAATTCAACATATTCTAATTGGATTTTTCTTATACACCTTATTATTATGTCAGCAGAAGAAACAAAGTGTTTGCATTTTCCATAGTGTTCCAGACAGCGATATGACGCAAAGGTATTTTAGCGCTTCGAGTGTAAGATTCGGGAACTACAACTTTGTACAAAGAAAAAAATATATATGAAGTTTCCTCACCCTGCTTGTATCCATGTATTTCATCATATAAATAAAATGTATCAAGTAAAAGCGTGAATTACTCAAAAGGGACTAATAATCATGCTCACTGTATACAAAATTGATAACTAATAATACATCATTTTGACTACGTGTCATTATATTGCCATGTAGGTATACAATATTAGTTCGAATGAATACACACAATACACCGCGTAGACGGCTTCAATATAGAAAAAATCTTGATAGCAATAATACCACTTAAACAAAGTGGCCATTAGTAATGTATGGGACATACTTTATTACAATATTATTGTTTAATACCTTTTTTTAAATGGGCCTATATAACTTTACTTTTTAATGATTTTATTTCGGTTGAAACAGGTAAAATTTTAACAGTTAAGGACGATAACAGGATAACAGGGTTGAGAATTGTACTGGGTAACAAGTACTGTAACAGTTAGTGGATATCGGTTATCGATGGCGGTCTAGTAACATTATCTTTAACAGATAAAATTTTAACAGGTATCGGAGAATGCAATAACAGTTACGTAAACTAGTATGTGCTAAACCGATATTTGGTAACTGTTAAATATTTACCTACACAACACTAAATTTTTCAGAATTATTATGTTAAGATTCGACGGGTAAGTCAATACGATTCTCCTGATTTATTGAGATAAAGGATTGGAAGTGGCGGAATCTCCTCTTATTAGAACACTGGTGAATTTTGTACCTATGTGTTTTGTCCTTCTATTGTATTCAGTTTATATCAGTGTTTGTTGGGGTTTCAAAAATTGAAAATAAATAAAACGGCAAAATATCATCAGTAGGCACATAGCTTAATTTCCCCCCTTAGAATTTATTCTTCTTGCTAAAAATACATCAGCAAAAGGAGAATCCCAGAACGATTCTTTAAAACGCTAAGATTTAAATGCCCCATCTAAAAAATGTGATTGATTAGAATCAACGTTAGAACGTACGACTCACTTTTCGACCTCTGACAAATTTTGAATAATAATCTGCCGCTACAAAATGTTGAAAAAAAAAAACAAATGAAATAAATAAATAAACGACTAAACCCATTCAATAAATCATTTGCCGATTTAATTATCAGTCCGAATCCCACACGTGCACGCTGAAGAGCCAACGACTAAAAAACAAACAAAATAAAACTAAAAATACAATAAATAAAAAAGAACACTCAAGTCCGATGCAAATTCCTTTTTTACGGGATTGTGATTTATAAAGACACGGCCAAGCCATTAGTTTTACGATGTTCTAAGATTCTCCTGTCTTCTTATTCATTTTTTTTGTATTGTATTTTATTTTTTATTTCAAAATTTGTCACGATGAATTTGTCGTGTTTCGAGTGAAGGGCCGGTTATCGTTTAATTTTAATTTTAGGGGAGAGGATTAATTTGAAAATTTGCGATATTGATGTCAGCCAAGGGCGTCGCCAAGGGATTTAAAAATGAAGGCAATCTATATAATATTTGTCTTGAACACTGACTCACTGACTGACTGACTGACTGACTGACTGACTGACTGACTGACTGACTGATGTCATTAACGCCGCTAGATGGCGCGCCACTCGCAACTAAAGACAAATGATATTGTTCTTCTAATATAATATGGCTGACAGCAGTGACAGCTGACAGTAACATAATAATATTATTATGCCTGGTGGCTGAGCACTTTTTTTAAAGGTTTTGATGTAGAGAAAAACAATTTTTCGGGTTATTTAAAACTAACATGCGAAGTCAGCCATAAGAAATCAATGTGTACCAAATCAGGAAACTTATACGCAGAGCGGGACATCATAACGAACAAAAGCCTTATTAATGCAATGTGTGACATAAAAAGTTTGCAGACTCAAGAGTCACACGAGAACTTATAGCGTAGAAAAGACCTACGAATGCAACAATTGCGATAAAAAGTTTAATCAATCAAATAATAACTCATGATTAAAGCCATTTGAATGCAAAGTTTGTTATAAAATGTTAAAAGTTTTAATTTTCGTGGAGTTCTATTATCAAGTCCTTTAAAGTTACATATGAATTCGGCCATTTTGCATGAAAAAGTTTACCAAATCATAACTTAGGCACAGCGGGACTTCATAGCGAAAAAAAGCCTTACTGCAATGTGTGCAATTAAAAGTTCGCGGACTCAAGAATCACACGCGAACCCATAGCGGAGAAAAACCATACGAATGCAACAATTGCGATAAAAAGTTTAATCAATCAAACAATAACTCATAATAAAAGCCATTTGAATGCAACGTTTGTTATAAAAAGATAACGTTCTTCTATGAGTTTTCATGAAGAGTTCAATTAATCAAGTGCTTTAAAGGTATGGTATCATAACCATTTTATGGTATCATAACATATTACTGATGTGTGCAATAAAAAATGTTCGCGTGTGACTGAGTTTTCTGAGCGGAGAAAAACCATACGAATGCAACAATTGCGATAAAAAGTTTAATCAATCAAATAATAACTCATAATTAGAGACTGGAAAATTTCGCGATCGCGATAAAACGATTTTTTTTCGCGAATTTTGAGGTTTTCGTGCAAATAACGCGAATTTCGAAGTTTTTGCGCAAATAGCGCGAATAATGTGATTTTTGGAGGAAAAAAAGCGAATTTCATACCTATTTTAAAGAAATAATATGATTTTGTAAAAATAATATTTATTTGTATAACGTATGGCCAGTTCATCACAAAAGATTATAATACAATCGATAAGAAAATTATATTTTTGTATGTAGTTAAAAGCAATAAAAAGGATTGGAGCGCAGGAGATATTTTCCTGCTCAAATGCCCTAATTAGTGCTAAAAAATCGAAGGAATCTTTCAACAAAACAATATTTTTTCAGTATTATTTCTGAACGTAGTTTCAATTCTGTCTGTAGGATTGAATATTGATTTTAATTTTTTTTAAATTAGATTTTTTTTTTGCATAATATTACTTTTAATCAGATTTTTTCATTCATTTGGCAATGTATGTTTATAAATATTGTTAATTATACTATAAATTCTAAAAATTGCTTTTATTCTTTGTTTTTCCATAACATCTACCTTCATTTTGAACAAATCAACGTTGAAAAATAACGCGAATTTCCGTGTTTTAGAGCAAAAATAACACCGAATTTCTCCAAAAATAACACCGAAATTCACAAAAAATAACACCACTATTTTCCAGTCTCTACTCATAATAAAAGCCATTTGAATGCAACGGTTGTTATAAAAAGATAACGTTCTTCTATGAGTTTTCATGAAGAGTTCAATTAATCAAGTGCTTTAAAAGTATGGTACCATAACCATTTTATGGTACCATAACATATCACTGATGTGTGGAATAAAAAATGTTCGCGTGTGACTGAGTTTTCTGAGCGGAGAAAAACATACGAATGCAACAATTGCGATAAAAAGTTTAATCAATCAAATAATAACTCATGATAAAAGCCATTTGAATGCAAAGTTTGTTATAAAAAGTTCAAGTTTTTTTTTAATTTTCATAGAGTTCTATTAACAAGTGCTAATAGCGGAGAAAAGCCATACGAGTGCAATAATTGAAATAAAAAGTTCTATCAATCAAATAATTTAAACAACCAATGACATGCTAAAAGCTATTTGAATGGTAAGTTTGCAATAAAAAGTTTAATCAATCAAATGATAAATCATGATAAAAGCCATTTAAATGCATATTTTGTTAGAAAAAGTTCAAAATCTGTTATAAAAAAAATATGAAGTGCTTTAAAGTCGCACATATGAATTCGGCTATGAGAAAGCAAATTTTGCATGAAAAAGTTTACCAAATCATAACTTAGGTACTTACAACGGGACTTCATAGCGAAGAAAAGCCTTACTAATGCAATGTGTGCAATTAAAAGTTCGCAGACCCAAGAATCACACGCGAACCCATAGCGGAGAAAAGCCATACGAATGCAACAATTGCGATAAAAAGTTTAATCAATCAAATAATAACTCATGATAAAAGCCATTTGAATGCAAAATTTGTTATAAAAAGTTCAAGTTTTTTTTTAATTTTCATAGAGTTCTATTATCAAGTGCTAATAGCGGAGAAAAGCCATACGATTGCAATGTTTGCAATAAAAAGTTTGCATACTAAAGTATTTTTTTAAAGATTCTCATGTGAATTAATAGCGTACAGAAGCCATACAAATGCAAAGTTTGCATGAAAAAGTTTACTAAATCAGAAAACTAACGCACACACGCGATCAAACAGTTAAATAACCACATGTTAAAAGCTATTTGAATGGAAAGTTTGTAATTAAAAGTTTGTTGTTTTTGAGTTTTCATAAAGAGTTAAAACAACCAAGTATTTTGAAGTCTCACATGTGAATTCAGCTATGAGAAAGCAATGTTTGCAGGAAAAGGCCAAAGGTGGGCGCCACGGGCGCCTTTAAAAAAACTAGTTCATATAGATTTGCTTACAGAAAAAAGTATGTTCAGGAATCAAAAGTATGTACAGGAAAAAACTAAAAAGAAGGTTTGTCAGCGTGGAATAGAATTGAGGTTTATCCCCTTAGTCTTCCCTTTACGAAACAGGTACCTAATAATTTTGAGGCAGAAAGAACAAGACTACAAAGAAATCGTAATGAAATGTTGAGTGACAGATTCATCTAATAAATAAATTTTACACTTTTACAAAGGTTCAATATAGCCGAAGGACCTTACAACCGGTGGCATTTTTTCTAGGCAATTGATCCCGTCCATTTTGGAGCAAGATTCTAAATGAATGACCGTACTTAAAGATGAGGAGCAGGTGGAAGAATTTCTTACATTTGATTTTCCGGATCAAAAATCAGATTGTTGAGTGGCACACTTGAGATGTTGTATGTTGGTATGTTTAGGCGATCTGTCTTGTCTTCGTCCTAACTAAAAGTAAAACAAAAACACTTTTGGCATCTTTCATACCTGGCAAAGGCTTGTTTCGTGAAAGAGGAAGGTGGTCTTCGAATGAAAGCCTAGCTATCAACTATTTCCGCTGTTTCCTTTGCATTTATTAAGTGCTGCATAATGTTGTTCGAAGGATGCAAGTAATAATCTGGGTGAGAAGACTCCATTTATAATAGTTACTTTTTTAGCTTTTGTGGCCACTAATGAATAAATGCCTCCTTCTTGGACTTCCATAATTCCTTTTTGACGAAACTTTAACCACGCTTCTACCTCCAATTTGTGACTTCCAGGCTAGCAACTTCTTCGTCCATAAACCATCAGGTTTTGTTCCACATTGCTTTTGAAAGATTATAAGATGATTCAGGACATCGGATAGTCACAAACAAACATTCAATGCATACGCAAAAACTAATTTCGAATGTCAAGAATATTTGCCATTTTGATACGAATTGAATGATTTTTTCGTTTATGGATTTCCACAATAGATCATCCAACGTAACACCTTTGATGGATCTACAAAAAAGATTTACGAGCGTTCATTATTCCTCGTTTAATTATCATTCGCCCGTTTATGTATTGTGCTCCAAAAATGATTCATGGCCTCTTTTAAAATTGCTGCAAATTGCATTTTATATTAACATCAATTATGATTGCTGTACCTACATGATTCGGACTACGAACAAAAGCAATTTGTTCCGAATTGTTTGGGCTTTTGATTTTATTTATTACGTGTTGTTTTTAGTTTTATAGTCTCTCGGAAACTTAGACCATTGATGTTATTGAATCATTAAAAGTTGGGTGTTTTTTTTTTAAGAATTGAAATCTTTTATTTATGGGAAGTTAGTCCCTTGTATTTTCAGATTTAAGAAAACCGTTGTTTCGTTTTGTGTCTTTATTTTATGTTATCTTCTTTGTTTTATGTTATTCAAAATCATCATTCTAGTTTGTATATTATCATGTTCATGGGTCATGTTCAGTCTTCTAGTTATATTGATGATGGAGTCTTTTAGGTCGTGGTCTTGGTTATCGGTGTGGCTATTTTTTTGCAGTGGTCAACGGCACTTTCCGATTATTCATAACTCGCAAGATATTATCAATGTGCACGCAATCTCACTATTTGGTTACGACTATTTTCTTTCTTTCTCCATTTTCTAAGATTTTTGATATTTTCAATCCTTTACAATTCTCTGCGGACTGACAAGGTGCTGTCTTAATTATCGCAAGTTTGATTTAGAAAATATCATGACTCCATAAGCCTGGCATAATGAAATAAAAGCGTAATTCAAACTGGGATCGAGAAGATTTCGATCTTGATATTCGACCAAGGGGTTGAACTAGAGAAAGTTATAAAATCAATTTCAAGTACCAAGGTTTACTTACTTATATCTCTCTTATTTTTTTTGAAGGAAGGTTAAGGGGCTCGGAGCATTCAGACAGATAATTGCTTGTTGCATGCTTAATGCGCAGAACCATATAATTTACGGTCATAAAATAATTAACACGAACACAGCAACTCTTGCGCATGATATCCTTCGTTGCAATAACAATTATCAAATTAGTAACGTATTTATAATTATTATTAAAACAATATTCATATTCATAGCATTATTAACTAATTTGGACTTTTTCGAGGGTATAATAATACCTCGTGACCCGTGAAATTCAAGGAATGACCAAACAAAGGTTTTGATATTTCAAGAAGGTGTTAATGTTCCATTGTTAGCGACGGTCTGAGGATTTCTTGTCGGTCTATCGCGCTAAATCCTGGACAGTACCGATGAAATTCTACCAAGAATGGTCAAATCCCTCTTCGAAGGAATGTAAAACAGTATGAAGGGGTCATTCTTTCGGTCTTGTCTTACGGAGTTTGATTTAGATTTAGAGTTTTCATATCGGCCAATAATATGGAAGCTGAACCGAAAACAAGAAGAGCTTTAAGATTGGCTGCATTTGGAAAGTTAGCAAATGTCCTAAAATCTCCAAACATTGCCATCCATCTGAAGAAGAAAACATTCGACGCATGTGTACTCCCGGTGCTCTCCTGTGGATTCGATACATCAAATTCAATTCAAATTCTTTATTGTCCATTATAGGCCTCATATGGCACTCGGAATTGTCAACGATAAAAAAACAAAAACACAATCGAGAGAAAAGAAAATAAAAAAAGACCAGAGTAAAGATATGCCCAAAGAATCGCGGAGCAGTGGAGTTGGGCAGGTCATGTAATGCGTATGTCTGATGGCAGGTGGACGAAAAGGGTGCTGGCATGGAGGCCTAGAACAGGACGCAGAAGCGTGGGAAGGCCCCTGACAACATGGTCTGAGGACGTTAAAGAGTAGAGGGCATGCACTGGAAGAGGGTCGCGTTCGACAGAGATGGATGGAAGTCCAAGAGGGAGGCCTTTGCTCAATACTGGACACAATCTGTCATCGGGTGTTCTTAGTATACGTTCCAACTTTTCTCCATTGTAGAAGTAGTGTTCCAATTCAATTTTTTTTCTGTCTTCAGTCGATCATGCACTGTCGCCGACTTCCTCCATCCCTCCCGGTTTTCAGCCATTATTATGAACCCATGGAGTGTGGTCCACGTTCCCCCTTAGATACGGTCGGTTTAATTTATAATTTTTTCTTCATACGAAAGTCACGTAGAAACCTTCAGAAATTTTAATAACCATTCATAAGGACGGAAAATTAGAATTTTGATAATATTAAATTACAAGTTAGCAGACATATTATAAAGTGGTACCTTGATTTTCTGGAATACTAGTGGAATAACAGTTTAGAATTCCCTAAGGGCCGCTTTACTCCCATGAATCCGTACATATTATTTTGTTTTAATCTTGTATATAAGAGTATCTACACGCATACACCTGAATGATAACCTTTTTAGAGATCCTCATACCAAAATCCCCGTTTTGGAGTATGGGTACAATGGGATGAGTAGTTTCGCAGGTGGCAACAGGGGGGAGGGTTCTGCGGGGTTTTGGGGGCACCCGCAGTATCGTGGCTAGAAGAACGGGGTGGGTGTCGGTGGAATGGTGGTGGGTGTCAGTCGAACGGTGGTGGCGGCCTATGACCTTCTGATAAGCACGGGCCAACAGCCTCTCGCTTGAGGTAGGTCATGTGAATGAGAGTTAGGATAAATTTATAATATAAACATAGAATTCTTATAAGTAGACAGACATAACGACTATCGTTGAACATCTTCATGAGAATCCGGCATTTAATAAAGAATTTCTTTGTAAGGTATTAAGTTTTTATCATGAAATTGACTCTGTTAATGATATTTTCAAAGAACGTTGTGAAAATTTAGACGGTACGGCGCGACATTTTCGTTGGTTTAGCTTTTCATGTTTAAATAAACATTGCTATAAATTCATACACTTTATACACTATAATTGAAAATTCAGTTAAGATGACTGATATGAGAACACAATGACATAATACCTTAACTTCAGACAAACAGACAGGTTTGGGCTATGAAATCCTGCCAGCATTCTGTAGACCAGAACATTAGAGTTAAAAATACTTTCGAAAACCTTCAGGCAAAAATTAAGGGCTAGGCAAGAACTTTGTAGTACAAAATGCATTAACCAAATTTATTTATTAACACTTCCTTGATATATGTCCGTGATAGTTTATTGTTAGTTGTTTTATCAGCATTTTTAGGCTTATCCCGTGTCTTCGTCCATCGACAGTTCGTGCGTGGAAACCTTTTCTTTTGACATAGGGGCTATTTATAATTTTTTAAAGCTTCTGAGATATTACGTAATCACAGAAACAATCACCTAGTACACGACAGTCCATAATATCTGATTTAACGGCATAATTCAATTAATTTCAAACCCGCTGAAGTAATTTGCTTTAAAATAAGATCACATCTGATGACCCCTAACTGTTAAGGTACCTCAGTGATCCATCCCGTCGATTGATAAAGATCTCAAATTAATTCGCATGGAGTTGGTGATTGATCAAGGTTGAAAATTTGATCTATGGGGTTCGAATCGTGATGGCCCGAGGTTATTGTTTTACAGTTTGATCCAACCTACTTGTTGTTTCATTTAATTCCGAGTCGCTGACAATCTGATTTATGATCTGGGACGTACTTAGTTTTTTTTAATCCTTGGGTATAAAATTGATTCATATCTAAAACAAAACATCTTTTAGAGAAAAATGACTGAAGATTATCGTTATATTTAAGATGGTTCGAGTGCTGAAAAAATGCGTAAATCTTCTGCTTCAACAGTGCTACATTACATATATTATTCAACAGTGCTACAGTACATATTCTCGCTTTAAGGCTTCCCGCACACCTCAAGTCAGCCCGGAGGAGACAAATCCGCAGCAAACCCGACCCGCAGGAAAACAACCTTTCAGTTCGATCGAAGTAATCAAACCAAATAGCCGGCTCCACACAAATCAAGCCCGCCGTAGATCCCCAAATACGGGGGGCCTAAACCCCACTCAGGAAGATATGGATGCACCAAGAGCTCTCCATTGCGCTCGAAGGCGTCTGAGGCCTGTGGTGCCTTTTCTGACAGGTTGAGGTTTAAGGATGTGTGGTGGTTTATCTCACGGTCCCGATCTGATTTTTCGATTTCCTGCCTCTTACAGGATGCTCGAAAAACCAGCAAGATTTGAATACCTTTGCAAAAATAAACGTAGGAAATCTCATGGAAAGATCCATGCAAAAAGAAGAAACTAGGAACAGAACATAGATCGTGCAACACATATGAAGCGGCAAAAATAGGCAAGAAATAATTCGACAAAATTAATCCCTAAATTAAGTTTCCATCATATTTAACCCTTCTCTGCTTCAATTTTAATTGAATAATCCTCAAACCAATGCCCGGCTAGTTCTAAAATTCTTGGGGATTTGGAACACATACTTTATTAAGTTTTTTTTATAGACCATCGGAGTCAGTATTTCAGATATATAAGATACTACAATATTGGGTGTTTTAATACCTGAAATTTGTACTTTGTTACAATGTTTTTGTTGACAGAATTGCGCGGATATCAGAACAAAGTACTTTCAACGAATTCAATTATTACAGTTCCTCAACAAAGAATGGCTTATCGGCGAAACTATCTGGCCGTTGTTGGATCACTCCATCGCCAGGATCCTGGTATGAATAATGGGTAATTGTATGGAGTCTACGGAAACTAACGACGTGATTATGAGACTGATAATGACGGTTCGGTCAATTCGCGGACATGATAATAATGATCATGGTTTTGCTCCACAGGAAACCTGGTCTCTTATGATCATCAGGTAATAATGGTCATCTGTGTTGGATAATCTGTAATAAAGCTCGGATTATTTTTTGTCATTGTAACTATGGAAAAATTCTTATGTGACGTTAGAATTTTTATGAACTCACTCAGGTTATCCAGTCAGAAAGATTGATCCTTGGTTATAATATTCTTTACTAGCATTCCCAACGGACGTTGTCCTATGTTTACTATGAATATTGAATTGGAATTTTTGTATCTACTGAAAAAACTACTGTATTTAACCATGAAACGATGTTTGTAGGGAAAATTCGGACAATTTCACTAAATATCAATCAACTAATGTTGAATAAAATAAATAAATAAACTAACAGTTTTTCAATGGTGAAAAATTGAAAAGTAGGTATATATTTTCAGAGGTACCTACGTTGAGTTTTCTGAAATTTTCTTGAAAAACAAAATTAGAATTTCTGTAAAAATTTATGAAAACCACACCAAAAGGTACTGAAATTTGTAAATTTCGAAGACTATTAATTAATGCTTCATTTACTTTTTCTTCGTGTGCCGTATCAGGTCACCCCGACGTTGGCGATCACTTCGGCGAAGGCTTCTCTGTCTTGCGCTACCCGGAACAACTCCACCACGCTTCTTATTCCGGTCCAGTCTCGAACATTTCGTAGACAAGACATCTGCCTTCTCCCACCCCTCTGCTCCCGTCAATCTTCCCCTTCATAATTAGTTTGAGTAAAGTGTATTTATCACCCCTCAGCACATGACCCAGATATGAGATCTTACGCGTTTTAATTGTCTGTCTGTTTAATTGTCAGTCTGGTCAATATTGGTATACAGCAACACGAAAGGAAGCCTTCGAAATATGGATTCACACGGGGATGCTAGACATATCGTGGACTGAGAGAGTTACGAACTTGGAGATCCTGCTCAGAGCCGGAGTTGATCTTCATTTACTGACTTTAGTAATCTGGTAAGTATCTATGACAATTTCAGTGTTTTAAAAACTTGCATTTTTGTTCATTTGCATTTGTATACAATATATCCTTGGGGTGGCTGGAAGAGATCCTTCGGGATAAGTGCGCCCTTTGACACTGTTGAGTGGTTGTATCAGAAATGTAATTTTAGTTTATTGCAATAAAGCTTTATTTATTTATTTATTTATTATTATTTTACTATCCGCAGATATAATCTACGTAGATCTACGTAGAATTCTCATCTCTAGAAATGTTCAAGTTTCGCATACATTTATCATTGATGATAATTGGATTAATTTATGTGTTTTCTTGTTCTTTTTTTTTGTTGGCTAATGTTGAATTTGAACAATTTCGAGACGTACCTATACATAAAATACTGTTTCATCTCAATATTATTTTTCAAAATGTCTTCCACTTTCAAAACTAAATTTCAAATCGTAACCTTTGCAACTAACGTAACAAGGGGTGTTTGTTGTCTACATGTAGGTTGCCCATCATATAGGTCTCCAAAAAGTATTAATAAAGGCAGTAAGTAGAGTCGAGTTTTCATAACATATACATATCTAGATAGTATCAAAAATAGTACACATGTGTTGTTTACCAGATCTTTTCCAGCATTTCCAGGAACATTATCGATAGAAAAATTACCTCGGGATCTTTTGTGTGTTGAGGTGTTGTCCTGAATAACAAACCTAGGAGGGTTTTGTTTATTTGAATAATAACAAAATCATCCCTTTGTTGTTATTCCAGGGTGATTTTGGTGTCAGTGCTGGGCTGGACTTGATTTAAACGCGTTGGATTTTCATTCATCGTATCTTGTTTGATTTTCTCGTTAATTATATCAAACTTAATATGTCACAATCGTTGTTTTAATCAAAACCCGGAAATTTGCAATAGTTTCAGATATACATCAAAAGGTATTGCGGAAGGTGGAGAAGGTTCCTTTATCTGTAGATTGAAAATCTCTGATGATAAGAATTTTGCGTTGTGATTTATTATTTATATGTATTGTAAATTATTAAGATGTCACAAATGGGCTCTCAGTCAAATGACATAAAACGAAAAATATAAATGTGAACATCGTTATAGTCTTTCTATAAATGAAGGTTAGAAATAACAAAAAAGACACCATAATATTTTGTTAAATGTATCTTTATTTTTTCTTAATTGATCTTTTTAAAGTTGCATGGATTATCCACTTCGTAACTTGTTATGTTATTCCGATTTTTAATCATCATCTTTGGCGCTACAAACTTCCTCTTTTTGTAGTCATTTCATGGCATCCTTTCTACACCCAATGCTAGAAACCCTAGGTCTTTTTCAAGTATTTCCTGCTTTATCATTTTGGACCTTTTGACACTCCTTCTCTCACTGGGTATTCCACAAAATACATCTCCGAGAATTCAGTTCTTTGGACATATGCTAACTAGCGGAGTCGGTTTAGCTTTACGAATAAAACGCTGGCCTAAGCTTGTCAAAATCGTCGTGCAGGGAAATAGTCAATCGAAATACGTCTCTAACTCCTGACCTGATGATACATTTCATTTGATATTCACATTCAGTGTGAAAATGACTCAAGAAAATACGTTTATATGTATAATTCTGAGTCAGCGCACTGTGTGAATGGGAAATTATTACAGTCTAGATATTGGTCTTGTAGTTCTGTTTGTGCTCTATACTGATATCTGTGTTGTTCCGTGTCACATGTAAAAGAGGAAAATATACGACGAATGTAACACACTGCATATTATCCCGCGAACATCCAGAATGTACAGTTGACTGCCTTATTTTAATCCCGTTAGACTAAATATTCTTTAAACTTGTGTAATCATTTCATCGTCTTCTTCTTCTCAGCCTATTATATTGGGCTTTCTGGACCCAGTTGAGCCCAATGTGTTTAACGAGGTCTTCCCTCCACTTTGTGGTGGTTTCCCGACGCTCCTGGCAGTCATTCTGAATCTCCAGGTTTCGATCCTCTTCGATCATTTCTCTACCTGGTTGGTCTCTTGCCGTGTGGCCTGCCCACCGCCATTTGAGAGAAGCCATACGTTGGGCAATATCTGCAACCTTGGTTCTTTGTCGTATCACTTCGTTCCTCACTCTATCCCTCAGGTTGATACCCAGCATGTCTTTTTCCATGAATCTAACGCTAACCCTTATCTTCCCTATGCTCAGTTTGGTCAGCGTCACTGTTTCCAGGCCATAGGTTGCAGCCGACATTATCCACTTCTCGTAAACTTTGCATTTTAGGTTCACGGGGATTTCGCGGTTTTTGAGTATTTGACTCATTTTCCCTAAGACTGCTCGACTTGATTCAATTCGTCTTTTGACATCGGCGGTTTCGTTTTAACTTTTTCAGCCTTACTATGATAGTTTCACAAGTTGAATTACTATTATTATAATGGTCTGATATATCGTTTGGGACGCTGTCGTGAAATATTAGCTTATTCTGGGTTTATTCTATGAATAACGTTCTATTAACACGGCTGAATATGTTAAAACCTTGGACAGGAATATTGTCGACATTTGAATCTTGGTATTTTAACCTATGATTTTTGCCCATTTTTATTCTCAGTTCGATCGTCACCGACGCGCGACGCTTTCTATAATTCTTCAAGCACTTCTCACAGTTCCACCAGAATCTAGCTCATTAGAACAATGTCCTCAGAATGAAATTATTCTTTTTAAACTTTAGAGAGTGTTTATTAGCACCACGCACTGTATTTTTTTGTTTTTCTATGAAGAGAAACTTCCGTCGCATACAGTTTGTGGGTGGAGATGTAATAATATAGGATGTCGGATGCATGCAGTGATGCAAAAATACTAAATATATTAACATACTACGAGTCAGAAAGGTGGAGTGCATATTCTGTTATTCGATGGGTTAATTTATTCATACTTTCTTTTATTACTCATTCTTTGGATTCGGTTATACATAAAATGAGCACTACTTTTGATTTGTTCGTCCTTGTGCAGAGTATACGGTTGCCATTTTTAGTCAATTTTAGAGTGTATGAAGTTTTTGTTTTCTTACTCCTCTTTTGTCAGATCTCGAAATCAACCGATGTTACTGCGCGCATTCCGTTTCAGCAAAAGTCTATCCACCTGTACCTTAATCTTGTCTAAATGACTTAAAACTTTAAAGGTGCGTGTATACCAATCGACCATAGAGGCAGAGATATAAATAGAGCATACTTTCCTTTATGGTTGATGTTGGACACCATGGAAACATAACTAATAATGACATATTACTTGCGTTGTTATCTCCTTGTTCTTCATCATCTTCTTCTTCTTTCTATAAATGTCGATTGCCAGATGTCTCTCCACCTCTTTGGGAGTCTGCGTCTTTCGGGGTTTCCTTGATGGGCGATACGTGGAAGTCTGACCTCTAATATTCCGTTTACATGTTCATTCCTTGCCGTCCCCACCTCACTATGTCTTCCGTCTTATACGTGCTCCGGATATCAACATTTCTAACATGGTCACGCGCCGTGTTTCCAGTTATAGATCGGAGAGTTTTCATTTCTGTAGTTCGTAGCCGAGATTTTGTTCTGGAAGTATCAGTCCGTGCCTCAATGTCATAATAGGCTATTGGTCGGGTCGGTCTCTTTGAAGATCATATCAACGTTAAAGAAACTTTACTTTATTTCCAGCTCTGGGTATGGGTTCGTTTGGTTTAAATACACCCTTAGTTGATAAGACTTGACCCATTTTTGTTTAACTGTTTCTTCTGTTGTAACTTAAACCATCCATAAGCCTTAAAACTCTCAGGAATCTCACAGCTCTAATGTTTTTACGCGATTTCTACCTGTTTTTGTTTTTCATATTTACTGCCACAACGAGAATCGCATAATACTTCTTTTTCAATGCCTGCTTTTATATTTTTCCTTCTTTTTCTGACACCCGTAATTCAGATGAACCCATTTCAAATAGAGCATATTATTTTTTACATTAGTTTTCTAAGGGCTGTGAACCCTATTATGTGCCATCGAGACGAAACAAAACCCTTTGTTCGAGCAGAAAGACGCAGAGAGAATAAACACAGAAAGAGCGCTTCGGGTGATTTAAATTTTACATATTTTTCCCTTTAAATTTAACTGTTGTGTTTTTATTGAATAGTTGAGAGAATATCTATAAAATTACAAACTGTCGTTTCACACAAGATGTGAGTCATGTACGTGTTCAAATACACGGAAAATAAGACGCTAATTTTATAAAATGTGTATTAAGTCAAAAAATGTGCAATAAAATTTACACATGAATCGTTATTTTTGTTTGCAACAACAACAAAGGGTGTTTGGTTCTACAAGTTATTATATATTATTGATTTCTTTTTATGTTACATTTAACCTTAAATACTTATGTGTATTCAATTTGTTATTAAGTATGTTCTCAATAATATAATCAAATCAAGGTACTTAATGTGCCTTTAAACGTCTGAAAATATGTTTAATTATTGAAGTATTGGTTTTTAAGAATTTCTGTTTCTTTCCACAACTAATTTACAACCTTTCATAAATTCCCTGTTCTGCTCATACTCGTATATGGGTATTTTCAAATGAATGTTACATTTTTTGAATTTATATTACATAGTAATGAATTGTTAGTCATTAGTTCTTATTTTTTCTTTAAGATCTAGTCCTGAAAAAAGGTCACAAGAATCTAGACATAATTGGAACGTTGTGCACCAACAAAGACAATAGGCAATAAATATGAGACAGTAACAAAAATGGATATAGTCATATCCTGGCGCCAAATACATGACAGCAGTCGCAGTCTTTAAATTTGGTTGCTCGCTTGTTCTCAATAATTTCCAACTTATATCTCTATATTTCATTTATTATTATATTTCTACTTGTTGCATACATGAGATTTTTCGACATGTTGAACATGTTGAAAATTCTCATGACTAGGAGTTTCGGAGACAAACATTGCCACCTAATGGCGAACGTTGTTAACGTAAAGTGATCACACTAAGCCAGCCTTCGAAATAACAGTAGAAGACGGTCGTAACCCGGTAGTGGTTTGTTCCATTTAAAAATCGAACATTAGTAATGAATTGTTAGAGTCATTTGTTGTTATTTTTTCTTATATAATTTTACTTATGACATGTATGATTGTTTATGGATACATTGGATTTAAAATTGTCTTATGGCCTAATTCCGACCTTAACACCAAACATGCGTTGGTATCAAATACCTCTTGTAGAGGGTCTTCTTATTGATGTTTGAATAGCAGATGTCGAAGTAGGCCATCAAATCTTACTTATTCCTAGAGGCATGATATTATAATCTTTCGAGAATATAATATTTTTTCTCGTAATAGTGCTCTCATTGGTGCTGAGTTTTATTTCACATCCAGGATATTTTCTTCTAGTTTATTGGTTGTATCTTTTTCCATTTTAATGTGTGACACTTTTTTTTTTATTTTTAATAATATACATTTAAAATACAATAATCAATTAAACAACATAACACAAGACACAGTATTCCTCCATAAGCAACTTAATGCTTGACTTTTTATCTATCATTTTACGAGCAATACCTGGTGCGTTGTATTTTGCTCCTATGGTTCATGTTTTTGTGTCAATTATATTATGGCATCCGCCTTTCGATTCGCTTTAACTTCAACTTTAATTTTTAACAACGATTTGCTTAAATTTGTTTATAATGTCCCGATTCTTGTATTAATTTCTAGATTTAAAATTTGTTTGTCCCGCCTCTGTCTCTATAAATAAATATATTATTTCACTTACAATTTACAATATTATTGTTATTGCATTTGCATGCGCGACTCTATAGAACTTCTTTTATGTCTTCAACTTTCAATACTGTCTACAATGACATTTCGTCTGTCTCTTTTCCGCTTCATTTGTGCAATCGTGTTGAATCTATTTTATGTCTCTTTCCGTTACTTCTTTTACGTTTACGAACAATATTATTATTTTTGCATACATATGAGTTTTCCCGACGTTTGTTTTATTAATATCTCTACGTAAAACGATGCAAGCGAATTTGGAGTTTATGGTGACGTTCGAAGCTAGGATTTTTATTTCACTAATACTGTCCGATGTTTAAATGGTATTTCACTAGACTGTTCGATTTTTAAATGGTATTTCACTAATACTGTTCGATTTTTAAATGGTATTTCAATAATACTGTTCGATTTTTAAATATTATTTCACTAATACTGTTCGATTTTTAAATATTATTTCACCAATACTGTTCGATTTTTAAATTGAAGCCAAACTAGCTATAATAATAAGTTTTAGCACGTCGATGAACATTCCCGATAAAAATAGATTCATGATATCGGGCGCTTTTAGATTTATTTATTTAAAATTCTATTATTCTATCTATCTTTATATTCTATCTATAAAATTCATATTACATATTTAGATGAAAAAAACATATAATGTCCTAATTTTTGGTGCATTGGTTGTATTATTGTCGAAAAAATCTCGTATATCCAAACTCACAACAAAACAAAAAATATATAGGTATACAAATTGTAAACAATTCAATATTTTTCGTTCATTTCCAAGTTTCACTCTGATACCATCCATCATGATGTATGAAGTGAAACTTGGACATGAAAGAAATATATATATATATATATATATGAAAGTGTGTAAATGATGTAGAAATGAAATCTTTACACAGGATATGCCGAAAAAGCCTGATTAATAAGATGAGGGATGTTGCTATAAGAAAGGAATGTGGAGTAAATGTTTTCGTAGTGACTAGAATGAAAGTGAATACATTGAGGAGGTTAGGGAAACTTGAGATAATGAATGAAGACGGAACGACAAATAGGTACCTAATTAAATGTAAATCTGAAAGAATCGATGCACGGAAACGAGGTCGACCAAGATTCATGTGGACCGATCATATCGGTGACGTCTTAGAGAAGGGCCAAGTCAGGAGTAAAAGAAATAGGAGACAAGGTATCAGGAACGTTATACAGTTGCATTATCTCAAAGAGTTTTGCTTTTTTAGGAATGTATGGATTTCCGTACTTTTTGCCTACTCCCTCAGAGTTCATAAAAACTCAAATACTTCATACGGTGTGGGTAGAAAATGGGGTGAGATGAAGAAATGGGGTCTAAAATTGAGATCTATGTAATAGATATTCAAGAAGACTTTTGTTGTTCGCAGGGCCATGAATTGCCGGATAAAGGAATTTGTCTTATAAGCAATGTGGAAAAGACTATGGAATACAAGGCGATGAGAACAAAATATAGGTGTGCAGCTCACGTCTTTTACGTAGGTAATGTAAAAACTAGCTAGATATACTAGAATTTTCAACGAGTTGTGTGACGAAAATGTAAATCTGTGATTTGGTAACGTATTTGGTGGACATTTCCAAGTTTCTCGCAAACATCTCCACACTCTGCAGACCATTATGTAAATATCCTTCATGTACAGGTCGTTGATATTCTGGCAAAGAAATCTCAATGACCAACCGCTAGTATTTTCAGGGTGCGCGATTCTTTGGAAAATCAGTATCGCGAGATGTTAAGTCAAAATCCATACGCATGAAATCCATCTTAACAGTGTTGAAAATTGAGATATTTTTTCAATCATTTAACGAAATTTCAATAGGTTAGTACACGTATTTTGACATTATCAAATTTAAAACAGGAACACGTGTGTACCTTGGTGGAAGTGTGATGACAAAATGAGACAATTTGGACCAAGTTTTTAACACTGACAATCAAGTGATGTAAAGACTTGGACCACGCCCACTCGAGTTTTCCCATTGATTATCCGTTTGGAGTGATGGACGAATGGCTCGACGCGTTTGAATTTTGGACTGATGGATATCCGATTCACAATTTTGACTAAACAACTGATCGTGAATGGGGCGCCTTACGCTCTATGTAGGTGTATTTTGTTTGTTATTTTTTTGTGACTAGGCATGGAACCAGACGGAATACATGAATAAAAAAAAATAACAATTCAGAGGACATGAAAGTAGGACTCAAAACACAACTCGTGCAGAATTCAATGAGCTGGATTTCTGGAAAAGGAACGATTATATTATAGCGAAGACATCAATGGAAGCGCTTGTAATTATTTCATTTTGAACACGTAGCCTTCCTCTTTGTCCTACTCTCGTCCTTTGATAAAATATCTGGCGCCTTGGAAACATCCTTCTATCTCGAAAAAGCAATGTTGACTCTCACTAAGGTATCTATTTATAACATTTTCCTAAATGTAACCAATTTCGAGATGGCGTATTTTTATTGGATTGTTTACGAAATATTTCCATAATCATTCACTGGTTATGTGTCTGAAAATTTAGTGACAGTTGCGGTTGTGTGTCCTTTGGAAAAATATAGTTCTCTCTTTTTTTCGTACAGTTTTACGGGTATTTCGTACATTATCTGTTAAAGTTAATATAGCCTACAATCTCAATTATTGTTGGTTCTACCTTTGTTGTAAATACTAGCTTAATGCGAACAATAATGATAATTTAATGTATTAAACTAGCCTTTCAAACAGTATTCTTCTTCTTCGTGTTCTCCACCGTTCCTTTTAACTAATTCCGGTCGATTCTCTCACTTTGTGATGACAAGATATTTGCCTTCGGCCAAGACTTCTTCGATCATCCACTTTTCCCGTGTGCATGATTTGAAGGATTTGATATTTATCCCCACCCACAAAGTCTCCCAGATAGAATATGTTTTGGAATTGAATGATTTGTTCAAATAATATTAAATGTATTAAACTAGCCTTTCAAACGGTATTAAATGTATATAACTAGCCCTTTAAACAGTATTAAATGTATAAAACTAGCCTTTTAAACAGTATTAAATGTATTAAACTAGACTTTCAAACGGTATTAAATGTATATAACTAGCCCTTTAAACAGTATTAAATGTATAAAACTAGCCTTTTAAACAATATTAAATGTATTAAACTAGACTTTTAAACGGTATTAAATGTATATAACTAGCCCTTTAAACAGTATTAAATGTATAAAACTAGCCTTTTAAACAGTATTAAATGTATTAAACTAGACTTTCAAACGGTATTAAATGTATTCAACTAGTCATTCAGACAGTATTTTAGAAGCAATCTAAAACAACCAATGTAATATTTCCATGAAATAATAATAAACGGTAGTTTTACAACTAGGATTACTTACTAAGTTTTTTCCTTCTTTGTTCTTCTCATGGAGTTAAGATCTCAATTCTATTTCATCTTTCAAGACCAGTTTTCCCTTTCAAGTCTTCGGGGACCGTCATGGTAGTCGTGGTAGGTTCTTTTAATAACACGATCCCGACAAAATCTGGAAATTTAGTCTTTTCTATACTTGCTCATGTCGTTATGCACATTGCAGATTCTGCATCTATCATCATTGAAAAGTCGTTGTCAATTAAGAATTTATCCTTTTTTCCAGTAGTGGGTTTCAACTATTTACTTCCTCACTGTGTCAGCTCTAGAATATAGAGATCTGTATTTTCTCTAACTATTTTCGGTAATTCGTTTTTTGTTTGTTTGTTCACACTTTTATCCGGCTAGCACGTGTTGTTACTCACAAAAAAATAAACATTCGTCGAAAAGACTATCCATACTTTCGTTTTGATATTTCTAAAAATAATCAATTTCCAATATTTTGAAGTGTTGGAAAACATTTTTTAACACAAAATTCTGTGAAGGATAATATGAAAACGTTTATTTGTCCATACGAATATTTTGAGCACTTATTTCTCGTTAAAACAATTATTCTATAGAATGTTTTTTTGTATGCCGTTTTTTTTTAATAAATAAGCCTCTTTCCACGCTTATCTTGAGTCTGTTCAATCATGACATAAGGAATATATTTCAAAGATCCGACACTGTCAGATCTAAAAGTCTGCTTCGCAACAGCCAAATTAACGTACTCAGAAATCGCTGATGAAACATTTCGAGAGAGAGTACGCAATACAGATCTTCAGAGGGTATGAGAAGTTGAATATATTGTCAGCTGATGAGGACGATGGAGATGAAGGTTCTGGAACGAGGATATATCCAGGATGGCAGACACTATACTTGTCATAATGGTATTCCCGTATCTGTATACTTCCAGAATGACCATTCAAAAGATGAAAGGATAGTTGGAAGTCCACGTCACAAGAGGTTAGCACAGCAAGAATATGTTCTACGTTATGACGTGCCCCTTGTAAAAGGACAAAAAAGAAGAAGAATTCACAAGTAAATACAAACAATCTACCATATGAAGGTTGTTAGCTTATGTAGATGGGAAGGCGCGTAGATCTACGTTAGAGAACAAAAGATCCCAAATTGAATACTGGTATGGACATATTTTTTCAATATGAATTTTCTACCTGGGATTGACATCCTTTCTAAAATTGTATGGCATTGATTCTAGAAGAAAACGCTGGCAATAAGTCCAAGGGATTAATTAATTTATTTGTACACTTATATTCTTTTATTAATAATTAGGTAATGTATATAATATACATTCGTTGGTTCTTGTTGAATTTTCCTTTCTGGGTTTGATACACTTATGTTCTGAAAGAAAATTATATTGAGTAGGTATGTTATTTGAAAGTTTGAAGAAAAATTTCCACATTTATAATTTTATTTCTTTCTTTCGAAAAGCGCCTATAAAACAGACGCACTCACTCGCTTTCTTTCACAATACATACGTTATTTTCTCTTACTTTTGTTTCGCAACATTTTGTTTCTATCACAAAAAAAAAAACCGAGAAACCCGACATACGTAGATACATTTGAAGGGAGTATTTCAATACGGAGTGGTGTAATATAATACAAAACTTCTGAGTTTTGTTTTATAGTTTTCTGACTTTGAGAATATAAAAATAATATGCTTCCCGCCTGAGTTCTGTTGGATTTCATCCAATCTAGTGAATCACCGTTAGTTACGGTCTTATCGCATCTCTCAAACGCGAATATAATGTTTTTTTTCACTCCGAAAAAGCATTTTTAGGAATAATGGTAATGTTCGCGAATTTAAGAATGTCAGTTCTTTTTATATAACATGCTGAAGTTTATTTGGCTAAACATCGAAACAACGTGCTGATATTAATGGCACAATTGTCTATAGACGAATATTGTTTTCTTTAGTCCTTCCGTAATATCCATGGTCAAACTACACATAATTAATTATGCAGATTGTTTTTGTAGTTTGTAAGAAAACAGCTCTCACTTATTTTTATTCCCTTCACCCCACCCTTTTCCCATAATTTGGGGTCGGCTCTCCTTGTCCTTCTTCGCCAAGACTCTCTCAAATGCCAGTCCTGGTTCCACGCATTGCTCGGGGTTCCTCATGATGCTCGACAACCATGTGGCGGGTGATCAGCCTGATCTCCTGACTGGGATTTCGATGTCCATAGGCTCTCTGGATCATATCCTCCTGTGGTCACCTCATAACATGCCCATTGCCCATATTATCTTAGCCTATTTTCTGTAATATTTTTGGTTATGGGTGTGACCTTGAAGATTCCTCGGACCTTACAATAGAAAAAAGTTAAGTATACTCGACATAAATTGAAACTATTTTGAGAGATAAAAGGCTTTTCGTTGCATTTTCGGCCGACAAAAATGATTGTCAGTCAGATTTCAATGATGCGTGTGTGATGAGCGGTTTCGATCCACCTTTTTTCTGTCAAAAAGTTTGAAATTCTTTTACTTTTTTGGTCTATCTCTCAAAAAATTGAGAAAAGTTCGCGATTAATTACTCTGCAAGCACGACAAATTCAATCGGGATTGATTTTCAAGAGTCTTTCCTGAATCTATGGATTTTTTAAATGTTATATTACAGCTGCTCACTTTACAAATCTCCACAATATTTAATCTATTTTTTCTTTCTTTTCAGGTAAAAACCTTTCATCCCCATCGAAAATAATTCTTTTAGAAACAGGGTAAGTATTTGAGTATTTTACTCGTTTTAATTGCAGAGAAAACTCTGTTACGTTGGAATATGGTGTTCCTTAGATAAAAGTAAAATTACTTTTTTAAATACGATGAACTTATTTCAAGGTGCTCAATTTTGTTTAGGAATGGCTTTGGAAAAGTTTACATTTAAAATAGGTACTTAGAAGGTTGCCTATCACCGCCAGTTTTGAGAAAACGAAGATGCAGGAGAAAGTGTATAAAAATTTTGTAGATATACACCATGGTTTCATTGCAAGATTTAGCTTACTTTTACCATTCTTAGTTTACACTGCACTTATTCGTATTCGCTTGGTTGTTAACTTGTAAAGCCACGGCTTTACTATGGCCAATGCTGGGCAATTATAGGCTCTGGTCCATCATGGACAAGAAGTAGTGTGTCCGCTTCACAAATTAACAATATCGCCCAATATTTGACATTGGCCATTTCTGGTCTGCTTGTCGATCAAGTCGGCGAATATCGCGAATACTGGTCCAACGTTGACAGCTGTCACGTTATTATTTTCATAGTGTTTATTTGTACCTTATTGTTTTTCAAGTTGAGAAAAAATTATGGAAATTGAAAATATATAAGATTATTTTAAATATTTACTTACTTGTTATAATTTAAAACACAAAACACGTTCAAGATAACCTACTAGTTGAATGTATACATCGGTCGGTATGTTCATTGTATGAAACGATGTCGTCAATAAATTAAATTTTTACAAAAATTGTTAAGAAAAGTTTGAGATGTACTGATATAATGTATATAAAAAGTTTGAGAAACCCTGGAACTTGATTTGAGATATTGTATTTTTCTATATACATATACATTTTTAGGGTTCTAGCTTTTATAGTTTTCGAGATATATGAAAAAATTAAGTTAAAATTCAAAGGTTGATTACCCCTGACTGAAAGTAAATTTCAAAATTCCGAGTATACAAGTTTTGTAGGATTAGGATCTGTGATCAAGCGAATCAAAAGTTATAAGGGACGGACGGACACACACACACACACACAGAGACACCCTCACTAAATGTTCTCCTCCGAATCCTGAGTAAATCCATATAAGGAACATATATGCTGTGAAGCCTCTAAGTTGGTGTTTTTTGTCGTCAATGTTTGAAAAACCGTTTAAAATCTAGACCTGGCCATACAAATCTCACGTATCTTCGCTTGATACTGCCGATCTGTCTCGAGAAATAATTTCTCTTCAACAAATCGACAGTTGGATAATTAAAGCGCGCCAGCTGTCAACGTTGGACCAGTAGCGTAGCCAGGTATACAAATATACTTGTCAAATGTTGCTACTTGGCCAAGATTGACCAGAGCACCTATTTGACTAGTATGGTCCAGCTTTGTCCATAGTGTAGCCGTAGCTTAAGAAAGATATCACCCAGTAAATTCACTAAAATAACCGTCCCGATGATAATACATATATGATCAAGTCACCTCCTCTGTTTCTCTCTCACTCTTACATCTACTCTCTGTCTCACTCTGCCAGTCTCAGCGTCTCCCAATCAAACAAACACTAATCATTATAACCTTCCCATAAGCGATGTGTTAAATATGCCATTAATAAAAATAATACTACGGCTGATGTGAGCGGAGACGGACAATGTTGCAAGTGCGATGTTGTTCTGCTTGAAAAGGGTTTCTTCAACTTCTCTTTTACCCTTTACGCCATTTCCCTAAAAGTTATCTATTGGACCCATAGGTTACCATAGGCAGCAGCTATAAAAAGAGCGAGGAATGAAACAAGCACCTGGGTTAAACCTAATATGACTTTTTTTTTTAGAGAACGAAACAACGACATCATTTTAGAGAACGAAACAACGACATCATTTTAGAGAACGAAACAACGACATCATTTTAGAGAACGAAACAACGACATCATTTTAGAGAACGAAACAACGACATCATTTTACATCTGCACTGGAAGAGAACAAGAACATTGACAAAAAAAACATTGATTAAATCACGACCAAAGATAAAACATCAATTCAGTTTACAGTGACCATAGAGCTATATAATGTAGTTAAAGCATTTTCCAACAGTAAGCTGAAAAGAGATCCTATTTTCTTTGGAATTACTTTAATTGAGGGTGGAATGATTAAGAGCAGGCGAGAAATGAGGCGTGAAAGAGCCTCGTAGCCAAAGAATCTGAGATAGTGGTTTGTGTTCCAAAGGCTTTAGAGTTGGTGAGACTTGCCTCAGATCGCAAAGCTCTAATTCACATAATATGTTCCCCAATCTCTAATAGGAAGAGTGGCATTTAAAGAAGTGTATATGTAATTCTAAAATTTCATTAAAAATTTAAACTCAAAAATTTGAAGGGCATGAAGACAAGACATACTTTCATAGTGAAAGAAGATGTCATGGCTGTCTATTAAATTTAAATTATACCTAATGTTTACGAATAATCTCAAATCTTTGCAGTTTTTATCTGCGCAAAGTCGTGCAAATAGTATTCGACTATGGGTGCGTTTAAACCAAACGAACATAGAACCAGAGCTGGAAAATAGAGTCTATTTTCTTGATCGTTGATATGGTCATCAAGCAAATAACAAGGAGAAAGAACTGTCATCGCCCATTGATTAGTTATTGCTTGTTATTCTTTACATGGTGTCCAATATAAAACAGAAAAGAAAGTGAGTTCAGTTTCTAGGTTTAGTCTCTATGTTCGTTTGGTTTAAACGCATCCTAACGTTGGATACAATGTGCTCCTTTTTCTCGTGTGTATTTAAATATTTAAATACGTTTCGAATATTACACACGAAATTTCGAAGGCCAGCAAGACAAGAAGACCCATAGCGAAGGAGGTGTAATGCGATCTTTCCAAACTGGATGTCTGTCAGGTCGAATCGTGTCGTAAATCCTCCACGGCCGGCCCGCCACCAGGACACACGCTGGGTCGACCAAATTACTTCTTATTTCGTCGACTGCCTTTTTTTTCTCTCTTTAATTTGTTTTTCATTATTCGTATTCCGAGCATTAATCACCATTACGTAAGCACTCTTTTGTTATGGAATAATTTAATTTTGTTTCACTGGCTAATTCTGATTTGTTCCTTCTTCCTTCGTTAATCCGCGATTCTTTTCAAACCGAGTTTGATTGTCGACATTGTGTTTTGTGTTGGCTGGTTCGACTCGAATTAATTGAATCGTAGTTTGACTATACTAAAAAATTCGCGGAATAGTAGAACTATGTATATTCGACTTTTTTATGTCTGTTTTAAAAAATCTCGTTTCGGTCAAAATTATCAAAACGATCAAACGTTTTTTTTTTTAAGTAGATAAATAAGATTTTGAATGGCATTAGGCAAATAAACTCAGGGTAGAATCTATAAGTTTTAGGGATGCCGAATATAAAGCGCTGTATTTTCTCATATAGCGTTCCAAAGACGGAAGACCTTTGCGTACCTACTGTGCTACTATCCTTTGGAGAAAAGTTAGGGGATTTTTTAAGGTTTCTGAAGAGACCACCGGTCTTGTGCAAGATCGAGCTCAGCAAAGGGCTTTTTTTCTCTTTTTTAATGTATGTATGTCGACATCTTAAAGAGAATATTGATTGACCGAAGTGGGGTTATAAATGAAATATTGGTTGAAAGAATCCCGTAAGATGGTAATATTGTCTCATAAAATGTTAAAGAATTAATAATAATTTGTTATAAACGCAGATTTTTGCATTATACTGTACCCATCTTCTGCCGTTATTAGATATAGCCCAGGTCATTATCAGCTTGTAACACTTTTGGCTTGTCGCTGTACTAAACCCTATTTGTTGAAATAACGTTTTTCTATAAGTTTGTGATATTTTTAAAAAATTCAATAAAATATAGCAATATCACGTACCTAATTTGGTTAGAGTTTTTATTACTAAAATATTTTCATGAGTGTCTGATTGGCTGTTTCATTGTGTTTTCGGTAGATGTCTGTAGGAACAAATTGTAATTAATTTGTTCCTTTTAATTCGTATGGATTAAATTAAACTGCAATAATTAGGTATGTTTGTAGTTTAGTGCATATAACTTAAAGGGGAAAAAGTATTTTCATGGCCCTCGATTGCACAGAATTAAAAATATCTTGTTTCATATTAAATTATATAACACGTTTGTTCCTATATTGTGTAGAAAGATAAAAGAGTCTCAATAAAATAATTTTTAATGTAGTTGTCTTGTATGTAAATGTCTTGACCAGGTCACATCGCTGCCTTACGTTGATAAGCAAAGGTCAAATGACTAAATCTCATAAGACAAGAAACAACACGTGTATCTATCTACTTGTCATTTCTAAAGTTCTTTCTTTTATAATCGTTTCTAATTCTTTGAAAGGTAGAATAAGGGTGAGTCTTGTAATAATGCCAGTCTTTTGTATTTACCTACTTTGTGTTGTATTCGAACTTTGGCATTACAAAAATTGCTTGCCAGAAATTGCCTAGTTCAAGAAAGTTTTTCTTTTGGTTTGGGATTGTTCTTCTTCTCTTCTCTGGTTTCAATCTTAAGATCGATTTGCAGCAATTCTCTCAGTTCTTCTCCTCCATTCTTCCCTGTTTTGTGCGACTCTTTTAAGATCTACATTTGACTGGCATCGTACGATGACTTTCTGATGGTCGTCAGTTCAAGCTCCGTTGCCGAATATCTTCCTTTTAAACTACAAGCGCGTTTCTTAGTCTAAAATATCTCGATTTTTATTTGTGTTCCTTTTTAGTGGAATATCAATAAATCAAGACCACACTTAGGAACATTGGGGGGTAACAACAAAAGTACTGGACTGTGCTCGGCCTTGCGCAGTTACAATACGGTATGAGGATCTATCCCGTCTATGAGACTTCTTTTAACGCGTTGTCATACGAGTATATATACCTATTTAATTATAGCCTGTGCAATTCTTAACTTCGGGTCTTTTTTGCGAACCAGTCTCGTCCAATGTAAAACAGGATGGACAGATATTATTTAAGTAGATATTTTTATTAAATATATTCTGACTCCACCGGGAATCCGGGACTTCTTTATATGAAGTACTAGCTAAATACCCGTGGCTTCGCTCACGTGTTACTGTATTTGCTTTCTCTTCCTAAACAATGCAGAATTAATTATATTCGCATCAAAATTAATAATAATAAGAAACATCATCAACATTTCTTTTTTTAAATATATATTCTAAAATTTCCATTAAATTACTATATTTTTATTTATATTTGTCGTTATTAATCTGTATTTAAAAAATATGTGCTTCTTATACAAATAGAATCAGCCCGCGAACTTAAAAATTTCGCTAACTTGACTGACATTGTTCTATGAGAATCCCAAAAAATAACTCGAATAACTTTTATTCCATCAAATGACGTTATTTGAAATCAATTTTTATATTGCTGGATATGAATAGAAAAATATTCAGGTCTCGAAAAGCAATGAAATTAGTGATCTTTAAAACACTTATTTCTATCTGCTTTGGGCATTTTTCAAGCTACAGACGTTTTTTTAACATTTCAATTTATATCTTTCACGTTGATTTGTTGTTGTTTGTCTGGTCGTAGGTTCGAAATTTAGTTCATAAATATCTTATCCTGAGCAAACACGACATAAAAAGAATAAACGATATCGGTCCAGCCGTTCAGGTCGAAATAAATAACGTTAAACGTGAAAACTGTTAACGTTCCGAACGTTAACCAAATTGAAAATGGTTTCCAAACAAAAAAAAATGCGTTTCGTCTTCAATATAATAGCAGCGTCGTAATACTTCCAAAGATTTTGAGGTAACGTTTAACGTTAATTTTGAATAACTGACAGAATTATTTTTTGACTCGGAATTTGGAACAACATTGTTTAACGCACGTTGAACAACAGTTTTTACGTTATCTCTATGGAAATAACAACAAATTGTTAACGTTGGAGCTGTCGTTAATATTTCGACTTGGCCTCCAGGCGTGATGCGATGACCACGTAAAGTAGGTCTCCATTTTTATAATAACGTAATATAATGCCCTACTCCAAATTTAAAGAGGATCCCCCCTCCCACCTTCCCTAGTTTTTTTATGCTGAGTTTTTATTAAGTAATCTTTTACCTACCTATTGAGTTTATTTTAATTTACTGAATGTGTTTTAATTATTGGATTTATTTTAATTTTTAATTTGTTGGATTTATTTTAATGTTTAATTTATTGGATTTATTTTAATTTACTGGATTTATTTAAATTTTTAATTTATACGATTTATTTTAATTATTAATTTATTGTGTTTATTTTAGTTTATTGAAGGTATTTTGATTAATTGAATTTATTTAGGATTTATTTTGTATATTTTATTTTATTTGGGTTTAGTTTTATATGAATTTTACCCTTTTTAAATTTCATATCTTTATTTAGTCTCTTAATTGTGTAATCTCTTTTTTCTTTTTCTTTTCGCGTATCTTGTTCTTGTATTGCTTGTTTGTAATTTGGGTTGGCTGGAAGAGATCCTTCGGGATAAGTCCGCCCTTTGAATCTTTGAATGTTTTGTATGAGTTGATTTTTGATACACAATAAAGCTTTATTTATTTATTTATTTATTTATTATTTAATATTCTCCCTTTTAAGCCCCCCCGCTCACCGCAAACCAGCCCGGAGGAAACAAAATTGCAGCAAACCCGATCCGCACAAAGCCAAACCCTAGCCCGATTGCCAAAAAGCCAGCCGCACACAGATCAATCCCGTGGCGGTTCCCCCCAAACCACCCCATAATACGGGAGGCCTTGGACCCACTCAGGAGAATAGGTTAGGCATAAAGAACTCTCCATTGCGCTCAAAGTCGTCCGAGGCTCATTGTGCCTTTTCTAACCGGTTGAGGTTTAAGGAAGTGAGGTGGTCAACCTCAGTATTCTAATGGTATAAATAATTGGCGTTCGACTATAAACGAATTTTCGACAATGTAGAGTAGGAAGAAAATTAACTGTCCACTGTTTATATTTTTTATTAGATGAAACGGATATCGGCAACTATCCGATATCCGGTCTATCCGGCGGCGTAAATAATATCCTGCCGGATACCGGATAGTAAAAAGAGGCATGTTTGGATAACTCATTGATTTGTTTATTAAAGTATCACTTAAGAAATACACCTTATAATCACAAAATAAATTCTACAACTTAGAAAATTGATTATCAAGCATAAGGTAAATTATGGAGAGTAATTCTATATAATATTTCGTTATATAGACTATTAGACTATATAGAGGAAAACAGCAGCTTTGCTGGTCTTCGTAAGTAAGGGAAGTTTAATAAAACAACGTTTCGTCATATATCATCCTGGCTGAAGATGCAGATAGTTTCCGCGATTTTTGGAACAATAACCTTCCGGCAACGGAGTCAGTCCAATTGGTATATACCGCCTACGTATGCGTAATTCATGCGTTGTACCCATGGTAATTTACGCACTGGCCGGGCTCTAGTAAGGACTTCTTTAGCATTCTGCGAATTTTATAAATTTTTGAAAATAAAAACACCGATATTTTAAGGGGAGCGCTTTTCTTCCTACCGCAAGGGTTCCGAAGACAAAGAAGATCTTCTCATACCGAGAGGGTCTTCCTCGTGTTCTGCTCCTTCGAAGCAGAGCTGAGGGATCTGGAAATGGTGTGTGAGGAGGTCATAATATCCGGCTAACTGCTATCCCTTTCGTCTCTATTTTTTATACGTTCCAGTGGACAGTTAATTTTTTCGCACTATACAGTGACGAAATGATGTGGTCATTGACTTGCCAGTGTTTTCAAAACAATTATTTACGATCTGTCCTAAAATGATGTGAGGTTTTGTAGATAATTTTAAAATTTAATATTTTGCACATTGACTACATTTGATATAAAATAATTTACCTATTGACTTCATAATACTATTTACCTTTTTTCAACATAATATTATATCAACTTGCTATTCATGGTTTACGCAATAAATTCAAAGCAAGATTACTCACATAGTTTTTTTTTTGTTGCTAGTGTTTTTATGAAATGGCTTCAATTATTTTGACAGATCAAGACATAAAGAATTGCAATACAATCCAGATTCTTTTCGTGAACTTACCGTAAATTATTTTAGTAGAGATAATAAATTACTAAAATAGGTAGGTACCTACATAATGATTTTAATGTCGATCGTAAAAAAAACAATTCAGAATCGCTGTACAGGATGCATGGTACGAAAAATATATTGAAGTAGGTAGGTACGTAAAGTGTTTCTCTGAATTCACGGAAAGTGTATTATCTCTTATATAAAAGTGGAACGCTAATTTGCGCGGTCATCGTATGGGTAAGAACACGTTGAAAGCCGATTACGATCCGCGCCGACCAGCTCAAAGATTGTTGTCTATGGTTTCCATGCATTTAAATGGGCGTGTCGGAAAGCGGGTTCCTGCTTTTTCTGTGGGTTTCCCCATTCAAATGCATAGTAACATTCTTTGCGCCGGTTGGCGCTAGTCAGAATCGGCATTCTACGTGTTTCTTACCCTATGAGAACAGCTGAACTTATATCGCCTATTTTTTTGTCGTGTTTGCTTTTGTCTGAAGGGTCTTATGAAAGAAAAAAGTTGCACGGAATAAAAATAAAACTTCCATTATACATTTTTTCTAATTTTGAAATTAAATCAGGCGTTTAACAGGAATCAGTTGTTTGATAAATGATACGATTCACGGAATGCTGATAGAAAATAATATAATGATATGTTTTATAACAGATGCATCGGTTACAGTACCTAGTTAAAAAGGTATTAATGAATGTATCATTATACTAATTCAAATTCAATAATATAAGGACCACGTCGTCGTCTGTGTTAAATAACTTTAAACTGAAATCAACTTAAATTTATACATAAAATCTCGAACATATTATTTATATTCCAAGACGGGACGAAGTTTGACGGGTCGGCTAGTTCAAAACTATATTAATATCATAGATTACGCAATAGTTTCGACACGTGTATTGGAGAAAGTAGGTTGGGCTGGGTAGGTACCTACCTACGTATATATTCATTGGGTAGGAACACGTAGAAAGCGGATTCCGATACGCGCCGACCGGCTCATAGATTGTTGCCTATGGTTTCAATGCATTTAAATGAGCATGCCGGAAAGCGGGTTCCTGCTTTTCTGTGGGTATCCCCATTCAAATGCATTGTAACATTCTTTGCGCTGGTCGGCGCGGGTCGGTATCGGCTTTCTACGTGTTCTTAGCCATACACCGCAGCACCACACCGGCCCAGCTTGCCGAATGAGATCCAACTGTCGATGGCCTGAGTCGGTATGTTTATTGTATGAAACGATGTCGTCAATAAATTAAATTTTTACAAAAATTGTTAAGAAAAGTTTGAGATGTACTGCTATGATGTATATATTTTCTATAGAAAAATAAATTATCTAGTTGTAGCGTTTCGGCGTTTTTCGATATTTTTATAAAATTCTGAAATATAGGCACTGAAACTCGTAAATTTGTCATAAAAAAAAATATTTTTCTTTATAAAAAAAGTTTGAGAAATCCTGGAACTTCTTCATTAAATTATATTTTAGATATTGTATTTTTCTATATACATACACAATTTTAGGGTTCTAGATTTTATGGTTTTCGAGATATATGGAAAAATTAAATAAAAATTCAAAGGTTGATAACCCCTGACTGAAAAAAAAATTCAAAATTCTGAGTATACAAATTTTGTATGCTTAAAGTATTCAATATTTTCTGAAATTATAGGATCTGTGCATTAAGTGAATCAAAAGTTATAAAGAGGGGACGGATACACACACATACACGTTGGAAAAGTGCCCCTCACCCCCTCCCCTCTAATTAATGATATCTTTTGAAAACGAAATAGTATAATTTGACTCTTTCTGAAGAAATCATTTTTTTGAAATTTAGATAAAACCAGTTTTAAACTTTTTAGGAGGCACTTAAAAATCATCCCTTTTTATATGTGCCCTTTTTCGTCCTTTTTAGTTAAATTTTGGAAAAATTGCCAAATATGCTAACACTCATTTCTATAGAAGAATTAATATGCCAAATCTCAAGTTCGTACCATGTCTAGTTTCCGAGATATTCGCATACTTTGAAAAACATTCAACCCTATTTTTCACCCCCTTAGGGGTGGAATTTCCAAAAATCCTTTCTTAGTGGAAGGTTTTGTATTGAGACCTACCTGATTTCCAAATTTCACTTCTCTACGATTAGCCGTTTGGGCTGTGCGTTGATGAGTCAGTCAGTCAATCAGTCAATCAGTCAGTCAGTCAGGCACTTTCCTTTATTATTATAGATTAAACAACCAGTCTATCGAGATTGAGAAATGCATTTTAATTTCTTAATTCATAGTGGTCCACAATATTCCGGAGGGAATCCGCCAAACGGTTAGGCCCTCCAAGAGATGACGAGACAGCAGAAAGTTGGAGTTTTGGTGTCCCCAGAAACCTCAGTACAATAAAAACAGGTCATCAGGCATATTGAAAGAGAAAGAAGATGTTAACGAATATGTAACAATTCATTACTGATATTCGAGTTTTAAATGGAACAAACCACTACGAGCTTACTACCGTCTTCTACTGTTATTTCGAAGGCTGGCTTAGTGTGATCACTTTACGTTAACAACGTTCCCCGTTAGGTGGTACCCACTCTTTAAATCTCCGAAACTCCTAGTTAAGAGAATTCTCGACATGTTCAACGTGTCAATAAATTCCATGTATACAACTAATAGATATTTAATCATTAATGAGATATGGAGAGTAAAGTTGTAAATTATTGAGAACAAAAGAGAGCAACCAAATTTAAAGACTGCGACTGCTGTCATGTATTTGGCGCCAGATTATGAATATATCAATTTTTGACAAAAAAAAAAAGAGGATGAATTTGTTTATAGGGCACGAGAATCTATGTATAAGGATTAGGAATAGTTAAAGAAATAATGGATAAGTACCATAAGTGCTTACCTATCACGTGTGATTATGACACAGTATGAGTAATGTATAGCGTTGATTTGTAGACGTTGTAAAAGCAATTGGAAGTCTTTTATTTATTTAGTTTGGTGCAGTCATAGGTACATAATATAATATCATGCACTACGTTGTGTATTAAAATGACTAGCGACACAGTGCACTTCATTGTTTGGTTAGGTTCGTCTGATATCAGCTGCATCTGAAAGCATTCTTACTGCGACTCTACCTCATATTGTTATATAAATCTCTAGACGCCAATGCGTCTCTGTTGCAGGGAGAGAGCACGAGCAAGAGTATGATGCAAGGCATAGTGCAATCCAGTTACCATTGAAGTAATTCCAAATAACTGCAGCCTAACAATTAGAAGTATCGAATGGTCAACCTAGTCGAAAGCCTTTTAAAAGTCGATGTAAACGGCATCAAAGTTGACCCTGTGAGTCAAAGCGTGGATCAGGTATTCCGTTTTTGTTTTACTGAATCTGGGCTTACTCAATGTGAAAACAAATACACTTTTGATAACACCAGCTTTGCTTTCTGTGAAAGAGGAAAATGATCAGCACCTGGGATCAAATCTACGATCTCCACTACGAAAGTCGACGACCGCAGGGCTACAAACCATTATCGAATTTGTTATAAGACCATATTATAAGTCCAACGGTTGAGTTTTCATAAAAAGTCCGGCTTGAAAAATCCATTTACACATGCATGTTGATAATGAGTGACAAAATAATGGGTGCTAGGTTGTTTTTGACTGCACATTCAGCAACCGACTTATGATTAGCAAATATGACTCATCTTTCATGTCTTCTCCGTAACTATTTTTAGCTATTATCTTCTCCGTTATGTTTAAGGTGAGAGGTTTCCGCCGATTAATCCAATTTATAGCTACGTTCATTCCCAAAACTCTTCCTAGGCACTTAGTTTCTTGAGTGAGTGAAAGGAGGTGTGGGCTAGTACTCTGTGCAAACATAGGGTTGAATCAACTTTTAGTTTACGACCTACTTGACATTGGTGCACCGGACTTATCAGATAGAAAACATCGGGGTGTCGTCATACCGCCACATTTATTATACCAAAAAGTCTATACAACCATAGAAAATTCCTAACAAGGAACAGTAAATTCGCCACTAAATCCACAGATGATCACATCTTGATTTCGTTCTTTTTTGTGTATAAAAAACATCCTAAATTTGGAACTCAAAGCTGATCTGTCCTGCCCAACGGACTCCCGTTTATCCTCCGCACCCAGCACTACAATGTTCCGAGTAGAGTTATACATCTTCTGGCCTTGAATTTTTAGCTCTGCCCACCATGATCAAACATTTATTCTTAATAAAAAATAAATAAAGGTGCAAATTTAAAACCATTTAAAACCAGCGAAAATCAATGAATATATAGAAACGATACAGAGGTACTTATGACAGGTGTAACAAAATGGCTGCCACGTTAATTGCATAACCATTCAACGTGACCAACTGTCAAATTTATATCAGAAAATAACAACATTGCGTAATATCACGACATAACTTCAGAGATATCTTCAAAATATTGACGGTAACAGTAAGTTCATATTACATCTGATTTAGGCCCCAGGAAAGTCTTCCTTATAATCAGATGGAAGAAAACTCTTAACATAGGTACCTAAATATTAAAAAATAGCTTCACAATTCTTCTAGACGTCTAAAATAATAAGAAAAGATATACTCAAACTAAATTTTTAAAGACAGTTTTTTAGATAAAAATATAGTTCCTATTTAAAATCCTTGCCATTTACAAATAAGTACGAGTTTTGGTAAATAATACGTAATAAATAATACGTAATAATGGCGGTGAGAAGAGTCAAGCCACACAACAAAACTCGTACTTATTTGTAAATGGCAAGGATTTTAAATAGGAACTATATTTTTATCTAAAAAACTGTATTTAAAAATTTAGTTAGGCCTTGAATTTTTAGCTCTGCTCACCATGATCAAACATTTTTTCTCCATTAGTCTGCGTATCTCTTCGTCGCTTCTTAGTCTCAAATTGCCAGCCGCAATTTTCGGTTTTCTTCCTAAATTCAGTCTCTTTATTGTTATTAATTATTTATAATTTTGTGTTCGACAACCCCCTGGCTCCATCAATAATAACAACACACATAAATAATATCCCGTCTATCTCCAGCACCTTGTTTCTCCTTGTCTTGTAATAACTGCATCGTGACAGTAGACGACTCTATGCAACGCTAATGGATGGTTGGCACCAAGAAGACCAATCGTAAATTCCTTGAGAGGTTCATCAAAATATCTAATAGACTCATTATGCCGCTAATTTGTGGGCATTCCGGTTTTATTAAGTCTTGGTCTTTTTCCTCCTGCTATGCTCATTTGCTAATAACTGGTAACCTAGGATACCACACATATATTTGTCAATCATTTGATTCTCATTTCTTTGTTTATGACATATAGTATTGGTAGTTTTTGCAAAAAGCTACACTTTTTAAATGTTGAGTCTCACTATCCTTCCCCCTTTTGACAAGTCTTTCACGTGGGCAATTCCCTTAATTTTATTCCTGGTAAGTCAAGACTTAAATCAACTTGTGATTTATCATTTTCAGAGGACCGGTCATAACATTGGTTTGTCTTTTATATTTTGCCATCCTGTCTCTATCCATCTCCACCATAAAAGGCTGAATTCCTTTCCCGGTTCTGCATATTTTTTTTACCTCTATTTACAAGTTGAAAGCTGGTTCATTTACAAAAAAATGTGATAACAGTGGACCATTCATGGTGCCCTGTCGTACACCTATCCAATTGTCGGTATCAAGTTCAAGCATATCTCTTTCCGAAGTCCACGATTCTCTGTCTCTTGCTATTATGTGCCATTCATTTCCGGCCACTCTCCTAATGTCTTCTTGGTGCTCTGTAATATTACCAACTCCTAATGCGCATAACTTCTGCTCGGTGTCTCGTAAAAACATTAAAATTTCAATTTTCTCTTTCTAGTCATTAAATTTAACTGAACGCAGTCATCGTCACTGTTGGCACAAAATATACCTATCATTTTTTATCTGTTGTCACTATCGAGTGTTAGTATACAAATTTTCAGCAACGATTTCAAATTATGTATTATTACTTTTCTGTAAAATAATATCCAAATAGCAATTCCAAGAATATTTCACCTTGTGACTATGCAGAAAATGACGTGCGACATTTTTGGACGCGTCAGCCGATGGAGTTCATACAACACGTAACAGCCCAAACTAGTTTCATTGTTTTTTTTTTTGTTTGTTTGGAAGACATTGACACAGGAAATTGGCCTATTTGTTCTTAGAATTCCTTCTCGATTTCTTGGAACTGTGTTCTAGTTTATTAGAACTTATTCAGCATGTCGGGACTTTGACATGCGAACTGGATTGTTATAGTACCGACTCGTTATAGATTTTGCTAAAGGATTTTTTGTCAGAAATTGAATTTTGGCTTTCAAATGATCACGTCGGATTTATCAGCAATAATTGAAGCAGAAGTTGAAGAGTGCCGTAAACATGGAGTGGTTCAAATTAAAACCATTAGAAACCTTACAAAATGACCTGGATGCTTTCACCAAGATGTAAAATACCCCTACTTAAAATTCTTCTTCTTATTCTAGGCCTGAAGACCTATTATTAAGAGGTGGGGTTTGCCTCTTGCGAGGTCGACTCCCAGCTGTCTATCCACCTCTTTGGTGGTCAGCCTGGGAGTCGTCTTCCGTGGGGTTGAACGTGCAATGCAATATGAGGGAGTCTGGATGAGTCCATTCTCCTCACATGTATCTTCTTCTTTGCCTTCCCCATCTTACAATATCTTCAACCTGGCATATTTCCCATACCCTCGTATTCCTTAATATACCACAAACTTAAAATTCACAATAATTTATTCCGACCTTATTTGCATTTTTATTGCCAGTATGGCTAGAATCTACAAACTAATAGAATCAAGGTCACTCTTGGAGACAACGGTATCATCCAGATATTTTGCCCTTTCCAACTGAGAAACCTGAAGAACGGTGATGATTATCGGAGACCTGGAAAATGGCGATGGCTATCGGGGACTTGGTATAGACTTCTTTCACCTTCTTCAGTTATAAATGCGTCTTGTCTTTTCTCGGAGCTTCATTTTCTTAGGAAGCGGATATCCAGCAATCCTTCCACTCCTTCGGTGGTCTGCCTGGTGGTCAGTTGGTATTGAATCATCTGCTATTTATATAATCATTTCAGGATCTGCTCTCTCTGTCTCTCTGATATCTCCAGAAACGTCTTCTAGATATTCTACTCTCATCACCTTCAAAATCACCAGAAATTAGTTTGACTTTTATTTATCTTTTGATTTACATTATAGATAATTTGAGGCATTCTGATTGGATGAATGCAGTATTATAAACTTAGTGTTTTGTTTTATTATAAACTCGCTCGTTAACTTCTCTGCCGCCACAGGAAGTGGCGTAAGGACGTGTTGTCTTAATATGGTATTGGCAAAAGATCCCGAAGCGAATGACGAATTATAAATGACACAACATTTTACTGTCGATAATCTTGCTTTAAAATTTAGTCATGCTAATAATATATTGTTTCATTTTCTTGGCGTTTTTTTGTGTGTCCCCTTTCCTTTATTATAATTGGTAAGTTCGTATGTAACACTAGGGTGTATTTTCGTTTCTTTCTAACTTTCTAACCCCACTCGAAATAAACAAACATAAATTAAAATAAACAAAAACTTTGTCAGTTCTACTTATTGTTAAGGTCACTGAAGATGGACGGTTGTCCGAAAACGTTTTAACCAATTAATATACATACTCAAGTAGAACTGACAAAGTTTTTGTTTATTTTAATTTAGCTTTGTTTATTAAAATGTTCTACAAAGTTACTCACGACAAAAAATTTGAAGACCAACGAATTCAACAACAGCAAACGATTAATATTTTATACTTCGTCTGTGAATCCAGCAACGTTGCTATCACAATCATACTGTCATCAGGAAATGTTATTTAGATGAAATGTGATGCTTGATCGATGAAAATTTGATTTCACCTCAAGGTCCAACGTGGTGAAATAAATTGGGACTCTTGAAACTAATTTATAGAATAATCAAACAATAAATGCCCCCTACAGGTTTTGCTGCCGGTATTATAACATATCACTATTTGGTGCTAGTAAATTGGTCGAGTTTTGGAATTTTTCATCAAGTTCAGGGTAACAAAACTGATACACGCCATTTTTAAGATTAGATATAAAATTTTCATCATTTTGTTGGTTACCCCTTATTTTTTAAGAATAACTATTGATATCTATGTATATTATGTATAAAAATATATTATCCTAAATACCTATTATTTTTTTTATAAATTCTAGTGATTCTCTGCTCTCACTATAAATTTTATAAAAAAGGACCATTTACCATCGTCCCACTAACATACATAAAACAATCGACTTTATAAAACAGTCATTGGTTTACAAAAAAAAATCGACCTTCACTATAAAAAGGATTAAAATTGTTTACAATAAGAAAATAGTTTCCTAATATTTAATCGTACCTTTTTACAAAATCCTCATTATCTAGTTTATAATTGCGACGATAAAACATTGGCATTTAATCAAAAAGGTTGTGAAATTCTTATAAAATAAAATTACGATGATATGAAATAACGTAACCCTTTAAAAAAATAAGGTATCGATTTGATAACAATAAAAAAAAAATATATCACGAACAGGTTCGACGGTAAAAGTGTACGTTCCATTACTGGTGTCTATTTTCAGTTTCTATTAATTTGATCGGTACATTTTTATAAAGGTCACCTATTATTGACTTTCATGCATGAATCGTTCTATGTTGTTTATAATTATGTCTAATACGGCGCAAGTGTAACTGATTTGTTTACAAGAGTTTGATCTTTATGAACTTGGCATTAGAGGTTAGTATGCCTCGACAAGGTGAACGGTGTTAGTGGACGCTTATTATATTTTATTGTGTCAGTGTGTGAGTAGTGCCTGTTTGTTGTGTATGTGTGTGTTGTATGCGCTTTGTACGTTGCGTGAATGATATGATTATAGTGGGATGCGCGCATGCAGGGGTAGTCAACTGTTTTCTAATATCTATTTCATTTTTTTTTTTCAAAAATACTTTTCAATTGTTGTAAATTTGTATTTTATTTGTTAGGTAGGTAGTTAAGAAAATGCGTCTTCTTGTGACGTTTTCATAGCACGATTTAAAGAATTTGGTATATTTATTTATTTATTTAATAATCATTGTCACAACAAATTCATACATACTATACAGTTCAAAACAAGAAAAGATACAAATAAAAAAGAAAAATTTGCCGCCTAAATAGGTATAAGATATGGTATAAGATAGACATTATTATAACGATTAAAATATAAAAAAAAAAATAGGGAAAAACATTTTTGTCTAATACCTATCGTTTCGTCGACACCTATCGGTAAAATTTTGAAACAAAATATGCTCTAGCAAATAACCAAACATTTAATTCAAAGATCAGAAAACAACATAAACATAATAGGTGTAGGTATGGAAAATGGAAAAATCTAACAAAATTCCTTATAAAAACGAACAATAACGTTAAAAATGTTATATTTTGCCTCAATAGGCTGGTGCAAAATGGAGCTAAAATGATCAACACTATATTATTATACTAGCTTTCCCGACAGATGTTGTTATGTACATGATGTGCACTGCGCCCCCGTTAAACAATGCAAAATTAATTCGATTGAATTAAACTAATAAAAGAATAACATTAAACTATTTCTGAAACATCCCTATTTCATTCGTATTCAAAGCTCTGGCAGGAACAACTTAAGAAAAATGCGCTCGAATCAACACGAATGTGCCCAGAAAATATTGTTGACTTGGTATGAAAATTTTCTAAAACTATCGAAACGGTGCGGTGGAGGGATGGGCCACTGTAGGAGCGTATGCGAGAATGAGAGGGAACTACCCGCCATGGCGTGAGCGCGTCCCAGTAACCTTTCCATACAAACTTAAATATTGTATTTTACATCATTTCTTATCCAGTTTTTAAACATTTTATTAGTTATTTTGTTATCCGGAGCGGAGAAGAATCCAATAAATCAAACATCAGAAAAATCTGTTGAGCCAATCTCGAGTTATAAGTGTTCGCACTAACCCGACTTTAATTTATATAGTACGAGTAGATTGTATAGTTTGTAATATTTTTATCGTGTGGAAAACAAAATGTGCCTTCAATATTATTGCTACAAAGGTCTTTTTAAAGGGATTGCCTTTTAGCCGGTGAATGAAAATTAATAAATGCATTGTCCTGTTGTTTGGAGAGAGTCTATCCTTCTTTCGAGTATGAGCTTTTTTCGAAATCTTGACGAGAAAATTAGGAAAACAAAATCACGCTGTTTCAATCATTCACGCACCAGCAAGTCTTGAAAATTCTGTGAAGTCAGATTTAAAATTAGCCGACTTATTCTTATAAAGCCTGAGGCAAGTTTATTAATGGAGGAGTTCTTTCATCTTAATTATTGTTGACAACAAAGGTCTAATTCTATAAGATTTGGCTTATTCTAATTGTTAGTTCGTTTAGAAAGTTCGTAGAAATATATTTTTAGCAGTAGGTACTGGCTTTTTTCAATTCTTTGGAAAGATGTTTTTTTGTAATGCGTATTTAAAAAAAACAACAAAGATTTGTTGGATGAGGAGTTACACAGGGGTTTAATTTTAGTCCGTTAGTATTCAAAAGTGTGGTAGAAGTACAAAAGACTCAATGCACTGTGGTGTGCTATAATGACTATGAAAAATTAATAAGTGTTTGGGTTTTATTTGAAATTGACTACATCCAAACTTGTTGTGCCCAAAACATTGATTTTTTTTTATCAGGAGATCTGTCTTTATTTGAACAGTTTACTTTCAAAATTTAGTACTAATATTTAATCAATATTATTTATTGATGCTTGATTTATAAGACTTTTTAGGAGCCCGTGTGAAATATAACGTACGTGATTCCTCAATGTCGATCAACAAAGAAAGGTTTTTTATAGCTAATAAATCCGATGTAAATAAATGTTAAAAACTGCATTCGAAATAAAATATTTTATTACATCAAAAACAATCCAAGATAATTTATTATCTCTGTAAAATCGTATGCAATGTAGTAGGGGCAATGCATCTACACAAGGCTATCCGGCCCCACTGTATAATACGTTGGGTGTTGTGTTAGTGGAGCTGGGAGGGGCTGAGCGGCGGGCCGGAGGGGGACTGTAGGCCCATAGAGTGAGTGAAACTCCAAAGGGGGGCGGTGAGGACGAGGGGGCGCATCGGGGGGACAGCCCGCGCTATGCAGTCGCGGCCCGTCCTCCGCACAGTGCCGCATGCATCGGATCTAAGAGGAAACGAGCCCAAGTACAACATTTCACTTACACAACTAACTCGGGTGTCGATCCTCTCACGACACACTTTATTTCCCGCCGGTGCCATCATTTCTCTTTCAACAACACCACGACTTATTTTTTTTTTTCAAAAATTCAAAAAACAGTAATAGAACAGTAACTGTCATTTGTTTCTTCTCCTCTTCCATTGGTTACAACTAATTCGGCCACTGCTCGATTATTATTATCAATAAACAACGCACGCTCCAATATTTTCGTCAGTATGTCTCGAGTTATAAATACAGCGGATACTCTCTGTCAGTCTGTGTTACGTATATTATCATCATCAGTGTGCGCTAGTTTACCGAGTGATTAGAGTTTATTCACTTCTCCGTGTGTATATATTGTGGAATTTGGGTTCCTAGCGTTCTTCAATCCCGCCGGTAGTAAAAACAGAGTGTCGGATAACCTAGACCAATCAGCTGGCCTTGTCAGCCGTTGATCGCATCGACAGTCCGTCTGTGTTGCCAGGGTTTGTTGACGTTCTTTTTCCTCATCCGTTATTATTTATTTCTCGGAAATGTGTTTTATCAATTAGTTTATTTTATCCGGGTAACACGCAGATGGACCATTTAGTTTAATATTTATTCTGTGTTCGTCTTTGTGAAAGTAAATTTCTGGCCGTTCGATCAGTATACAGTTATATCTTGAACTGCTACGGACTTATACGAGAGGCCTTGACCCTGTTTTATCAGTTCGGATAATGAACGCTTCGAAACGCACACATAACAACATTACGGAACATTGAAGTGCTGTAATTAAATTACTGTTTTATACTGAAGATAAATTTAAAAAAGACAAAAAAGTGAAAATAAAACATGTGACATAAAAGTAAAAGATGATACAGTGTTGAGACATCGGGTCGAAGCTGGTGATAAAAATAGGAACGTGGATAAATCAAGACCCCATATTATAAATAAATCTTCGCTACACACAACAAACACAATACGTTCGTCTTAGAACTAGCTGCATAGTAATGAGCCAACGACGTTTGACTATTTTTTATTCTATTTAGGCATTTTCCAAACGCGTCAAGAGAACAATATAAAAAACATTGACTGATCGGATATGTGTGTGTGTGTGCGTGTGTTTGTTGTTGGCATTTGAATAATTCGAGATTTCTTTTTTTTTCATTTTGTTTGTTGGATGTAAATCTGTGACCACCTGGTTTGTGATTGCATAGTTCATCGCGTACCTTATAATATAAAATTGCATTACCATATTATTATTCTTATTATTATCATTATTCAGTTTCGTGAGCAATTGGATCCCTTTTTTTCGTCTCAACAGATTGAATTTGTGTGCCCCTGTGTTTGTTGTGCAGTGCTCTAAGCCAAACATTCGGATAAAATATATTCTTTATTGGATCAATTTTGAAGGTATGTACACATTTTATTGTTTCTATTTCGAAGAATATGCCGCCAGATTTTAAAGACACTCAAAAAAGAATTTTAAATTGGGAATATACTAAGCTACACAAAAAAAAATATCGAAAGCCCTTAAGACATTAACCGTTAAAATGTTGTCCATATTTTGAATTTTGATCCAGCAAGTTAAAACCAGGTCAAATCATTCTTGTTGTTGGCTTTTCATTCAGTTTGTTTGTTGTGGATCATTCTCTTAAAATCAATCGTAATATTATTATGTTCTCACGTACTCTGATCTGATTCCAATCCAAACGTTGCCTGCTTTCCAAAGACAAGGTCATTGATAGAAACCTAAAGAAAAACGAACGAATCTAGATCATTCTCACGCATCTCGTTAGTGCGAATACCTACATTGTTATCATTTTGCAACTAATTCTTCATTTATAAACGTATAATTTAATTAACGTAACTTGTTGGATTCACCGTTTGTACCATTGATTTAGGTACTTTTTGATGTTCTTTATAATTGTAGTAGTTATAATTTTTTCGGTTGTTACTTTCTGTAGGTCTTTTATAAGTATTTTTTTTTCTCGTTTGACCATACCAAAAACTCCAAACAATTCGAATCTTGAATAATTTCTCTGGTGTCAATCTAAGTGTGCATTTACACCAAACGAACACAGAGCTACATGTAGAGCATTCCCTCCTGATCACTGACATTGACACCAAGAACTAATAATTGATGGACGATGGCTAGTTCTTGTTCGCTTTTGTTTACCCAGTGTCAATATCAACAACGATAAAGGAAGAATGCTCCAGCTCTCACTCTATGCTCTTTGCTCTTTTTTGTGTAAACGCACATGTACTTAAGACTGTATGTTTTACGACGAGAGAGAGACCTTTCGCGACAATAGGAACGAACATTTCCAAACAAATTCTTGGTATAAATTTAGTTCAAATGTAGACATATTCTTCTTTCGCTGGCAATGCCATAATATGAACACTTTTTTTTTATATTTCTAACCATCAAAGTGCTACTTAAATATTTGCTCAATACATGGGTGACGAAAGTGTATTTTTATGTTACACATCCCAAATGCATGACGCAGTATTGTTTCATACTAAGTCAGACGATGACAAAACACAATGCATCGGACAATTTTCAAGCCCTCATAATGTGACGTTAGGCAATTAACACTATCGCCGAGTTATGAGGCTAGACCTAATGTCGACCCGCATATTATGCGATCATCGTGAACATGTCAAAAAACTGTCGTTACCTTAATGCAGAACTATCCTAAGTTCACGTTTTGGTCAAAATGAGTTGAGTATGAGGAAATGTCGAGCATAGACCAATTTATTATGTGCAGAAATATCCCATCTCACATTGATTATTTTTTTTACCAATTCCTCATAAACATGTTGATCCTAAATATATGACACCGTGATTGTTAATGCATTAATTTTAATCTCCTGCAGAATTTCACTATGTAGTGAAAATATAAAATAAAAAAATGTTAAATAAAGATAACAATAATTGTTTCAATAAATGTGAGCTTTAACATGTACAATGTACTAATGCATGTCAAAAGTTGGGTTGAATTTTAAAAATATTTTAATCATTATGACATATTGACACTGCTCCTGTCAAAAATTACTCTTGAGATACCTACTTAGGATAGTTCTGCATTAAGGTAACGTGATGTACCTACTTTAATATCTTTACAACCGCCGTTCGTACGATTATCATAAAAGGTCCTCGGTTGGACTGGTCGTCCGCTTTTGAATCGTAATTAATTTCAACACTTGGTTATATTCTGATCCCCTATCCCCGTTTTCCCAAAACTGGATTCATTTTATTCTTGTACGTACATAATAACAAACCGAATTCCCCTAGATTTGTGTATTATTTTTAGACTGTGTGCCAGCACCCTTTAATAGATACCCCCAGTCATTAATAGCGGTGGGGTAAAGTACACTATTCTAAAAGAGTCCGCTCGTATCTAGGAGCACATGTGGTTGTTCGTCTATCCTATACACGGTTGGTGAAACACGATATTTTTATGCTTTCACCCAAGAATAGTATGCAGCAGTATTAAATTCTACAGAAGGTCTCCACGATTTTATGAGGGTTTCTAAGTTCTGTTATTGTATCATTAATTCAAATTTTGTTTCCATTTATTGTGGTTTGTTTTTCAAAATACCTACATTACTATCAGTTAAATCTATTTGTATATATGCATTACAAAATTCTTTTATTAAAATTATGATTATGCAATAAGCTAAAGATTTTTCTGAAATGCGATGCTGCGATTTTTTTAGAACCTTCGTCTATTATTCTAATGTATATTTTTTAATATAACAGAAACAAATTCCGTTTTTGATTAATAATGTAATTTGAATATACCAAAACATGCACTCTATTATTTCTTGACGCCCTGTGACCATGTTTAACGAGCGCCTACGAAATAAATAGTCTGTTAAAAGTTCATTCCATTAAAATGGATATACCGACCACCTTTAACAAAAAAACTTTAGCAAGAGTTTCTAATTAATATGTAAATTTTGCATTCGGCAAATTCGGTTAACGCACTTTGCCAAAAAATCAAAAATATTTTTGAGCACCTTCATAATGTTACAGCTCTGGCATAAAGATTTTGATAAAGCTTTGATGTGAATGAAAAAACACTTGTCTTATACTACACAAATTATTTATTGAACATTTTAAATTTTCTAACAGAACGAAACGCCTCTCTGCAATAAATAATTTGTGTAGTATAAGACAAGTGTTTTTTCATTCACATTATGAATTACTACACGGTAAACACCAAAAATATTAATAAAGCTTTGACTTCTGCTCGTGCAATAGTAAGAATAACACCAACAAAAATGTTTGTAATTTTGCATATCAGTAAAGCCAGTCAAGTGGGTAGTAGCAACTAAAATCTGGGACAAAAGGAGGTTCATCTTATCTCTTTATCGTCTCCCATACAGCCAGCGTTACAATCAACGGTATATTTCTGGAGAAGTACGCACCCCGGAGCGGCATAGATAAACTCCCAAATCACAAAAACCCACATAAACTTAACGCACTTTTTTATATCATTCTCCTTCACCTTCTTCTGGATTATTCACAATAACTCCCTTTCTTCCCCGTCGTCCTTATCTTTATTTACATTCCTCTTATGTACATTGTATGTTTTATTGTAAGCTTTGTTATAATTTCCTTATCCGTCTCGCTTATCGTTCCGTTTGTATGATTTTTATTTTATTTTATAATAATTTGTCTCGAATTGTTATTTTCCTTCAAATTTCATGGGCACGTCCCCTTTTTTTATCCAAACCTCATTCCCTAATATCATCCTATTTTTTTTTCAATTTCTTAGCCACAGTTTTTAATATTATCCTATTGAATGTGTGTTTTTATAGTTTTTCAGACAATATTATCAGAGTTTCAATTTTTAGACCGAATGTTGTTGGTGGTAATCGCTGTATAATAATATGAAACCCAACAGTTTTGGCAAAAAAAAAACGCTCGTTTGATCAAGGGTATCAGGGATGAGAAAAGACAACTAACATCAGCCTGATTTTAAGGATCTTTTCACATTGCCTAAATGTTCACCGTTTCCCAATTGTCAAAATACACGTGGTTGAAATACGTAAATTTATCATGCATGCAAAATATTTCATAGGATTTCTGAATTGGATTCAATATTCAATCATCAGTTGATTATTATAAAGGATGCATACCTACTTACGGATCAAAAAATCTTTAAATTGTTAATTTTTTATAGTTCCATTCGCGTCCACCGTAGGACTCACGACTACCCAAGTATTTCCGTTTTATAAGAACATAATATTTCATTCTTGACTAAACCTGAAATGCGCCGGTTTACGTCCCTTTGACACGCGATGGATTTTTTCATTGTTTTCTTTTTCTTTTCCATTATTATTATTATTGTTACTTGTATCTTATTGGTGATAGTTGATAACAGTGGCCATGGCTTGAAACGAGTTTCCGAGAAATCCCAAACCATTCTTGTACAGCGTGACGAAATTGCTGTCCAATCATGCTTTATTGAAAGTTTTTATGATGAAATCGCATCCCAAAATCAGTGGAAAAATAAATAAAAAAACCTTCATTGAACTTTTTTATTTCAAATGCTTGCACGCTTATCTTTCACGATTTTGGAGGTCTCACTGGTTGTTGTTTTACTACCGGTAATCCACCCTCTTTAGGGTGATTAGAGATTTTATGGAATGCATACATACCATCTTGTTGGAGTTGTCCTTTCAAACCTTACCGCTTTTCTCTATAGAATTTTACCTCTTTAGGTTTTGCTTATTTAAGTTTTATATTGGTATTTGTAGCATTTTTACTTACTTACTTTCCATGTCCGGACATCTGATAACAACAACCTCCAGTACAGCCCATTCCTTAATTAACTGCGTCAATGGGGCTTACGCTTATCTCTCCCCAATATTTGGAATAAAGTAGTGTTTGAATTGTCTGTTAGCTATAAAGTAGCCAAAACTTCTTTAGGAGTTCCAGAACGAAGGTACGCAGTTTCATGCTTTGGATTTGTTTGAACTTGTCCAATTAGCTTCAATTTCTTATGGAATTTTTATGACTGATGTAGGATAATGTTATCCTTCAAGAGTAATAACTGTTTCCTCAGAACGAATGGCTGCAGGATGTCGTCCAACGTGTAAAATTACAGTGATATAAACATTATGTTTAACTTGGCGACTAAGAGTCGTAAAACCTTGGTTTATTTCCTATTGGCGTACGCGAATGATCCAATCACGGTCTAAAATGTTCTGCGGTATTCGTGCGGAGAGAATTTTCTAGAAGACTACATTATTTTAATACCTTTTTTAAATCGATCGTAAAATCTCATCATTGTACAAGGAGTAAAAGTGTGCGTTCTCTGCGTATTCATCTGACCTTTGAATATTACGACAGCGCAAATGCCTTAAATTGGAGAGAACGGGCATCTTATAGGACCCATGCGTTTATATTATGTATCCATCCAATCTGTTTTTTTTTTAATCTTCTAATATAAGTACATAATTCATGGTCTTAAGTAGATGGCAGTGTCTATAAGGTTTGCTTAGATATTAAAGTCATAGTTTTGCAGAAGAAGACATCTTTCTAGATTCTCTAAATCTTTGGTAACTGAATATATACACTGTGAGTATAGATAAACAATAATAATGTGTGGTTTTATCGCCCGTATGTCAAATTTAGTTGCATTATGGAGATCGCAAAAATTCTTTATTGGATGTCTCTGAAAAACCAACCTTCTTTCATTTATTATTTCCTTCCATATATCTTGATTTTTTCGGATAGTAGTGCAAAAAAACATACATTATTCATAACATGTGTCAAAAAACGCAATTGCTTGCAAATATGGGTTGCTTTGAACAGATACCAAAATGTCATTCTTCTTCATACCAACTTTATTCAACTTTTATATTCATCCAAAAGCTTTTCAAATATCCAAACTAAAGAGGCGTTGTTTAATCAAACGTTTTCAAATCAGCCATCCGAAATGGGATCACTTTCAACGACCAAGCGACCAAGAACTCAAAAGTCACTCTCGATTTTAACAAGGTACTACAACAAGACACATCGCGGCGAGTTTCGACGGCAAGTCGGACGGTCGAGTAATAATTATTATTATATTTGGAGAAGTTCATACTGTAAAATTGAGACTGGCTGCTAAACTGGTATGGAGACCTGCGGGAGGATCTCGGATACTTGTTTCACATATCACGACCCGCAGTGTCGTAGTTGGCCACTAAACCTCCACAACAGGTTCCTCCCCGCTGATCTAACTTGCCTCCCTATCTTCTCCTCCTCCTCTGGCTGTGATTGCACTGCGGGGCCATGGTCGACGAGTTTACTTTCGTCTTTCACTGCAGTCGCGAGTGGTTTTTTTGTTCCCTTTTGCAAATTTTAAATTCCTCAACAACGGACACTTCGTCCTTAAGTACATTTTTAATATTACCATTAAACTTCAATTGGTTAGGGTTATGTTTTTCCCTTTTGAGTAGTAATCTTGTTTCATCCTTTTCTTTCGATGCTCCCATTATTTATTTCCATCTGTAGAAAACTTTAAAATTTCAAATACGTTTATTGATGTCGATCTTTGCGGTCGCCAGTGGTTTTTTGTTTCCTTGGCAAATTTTAAATTCTTCAGTGACTCTCATTTCATCTTTAAGTACCTGCATTTCAAAAATGCCTATTGGCTTTGTATTGTTCGGTAATTCATTGTTTTCATTTTTTTCTTTTCCCTCAATGCATTTATTTTGAGTTTCCTTCTTAATTTGGGTATGTTTATGTAACCCTTCTGCGGATTTAAATTTTCAAATGTCTTGCCATGGAGGTTGTGCCTAACAGTTTTCTTCCAATACTTTTCTTCAGTTTGAAATTTCGAATAAAACTGGCTTTTTATTGTATTCGTTTCAAATTTATTTACAGGTGACACGTCGAGATGATTGCCATAAAAATTAAACTCTTTTACCAACTTCGAACGAATTTTCAGATATAGATGATGTTTTGGCATAGAATTAGTTTTCATTACGGTTTTGTTAGTTTTCATGAAGGCACATATTCCCAACGCCGTGGAAGATGTCGCGTTGCGGATAAATTACGAAGCTGCCAATTTAAAAAAAATCCAGAGTCCATCAAACCGAGATGACGTTAACTAATGAACGTATGTTTTGTCATAGATTGTTATTATTATTGTCTGTGGTGTTATTTATGATTATTATTATTATTTGTAATTACCACAAGTTAGTGACATTGACACTCGTGAATGTCAAAATAACAACGTTTTCATTGTATGATCACCAATACATTAATATTTATGTATCATGTACATACCTACCTACTGTACTTACTTTGGTTTGAAACGGGCGACAAGTAAGCGTTGAGACTGTATCTTTTTTATGCTCTCAATTCATTTATCTGAATTGATTATGATTTAAAAAGTTCTCTACCGAATGCATCATTTTGATGATCAACCTTCGGGATGTGTGCTGGATACATCCTGGCCTCTTGGCCATATGTAGTAGCCATTTTTTTTACCCTAAGAGACTCTAAAAACGGAATGTACATACATCTCTAATATAAACGATAGTCGGGTTAGTGCGAACACTTATAACTCGAGATCGGCTGAACAGACTCTTTCAATGTTTGATTTATTGGATTTTTCTCCGCTCCGGATAACAGAATAACTAATAAAAAGTTGAAAAAAAAACGGGTATGAAATGATATAAAATACAATATTTAAGTTAGTATGGAACGGATCACCTACGACGTGCCAACGCCATCGCGGGTAGTTCCCTCTCATTCTCGCATACGATTGCCGCTCTTACAGTAGCCCACCCCACTTACTCCACCGCAAAGTCAACAAAATTATCGGGCACATTCTTCTCGGTACCTACTTCATTGGTGAGTATCGATACGAATCGGATTAATTATGTATTTTTGTTTCTGGGGACGCAGTGCACATATGAACGAGCCGCCTCTGGTTAGGACTACAGGGCAACGTCTGTCGGGAAAGCAAGTTTTAATATTATTATCTCTTGAATAATTTAACTACTTCTATGGATCATTTTCGCCATTTTGAAAAAATATTTCGTTGGTATAAATATAAAAATATTTATAGCTATAAAATTTCGTCGATAGAAACAAGCCATGCTTTATGTGAAAGATGTGGAAAGTGTATTTGATCTGCTCATACTCAATATTTGATCTGCACCTCATACTTATAGATGCAATAAGAACACACGTTTCTTATTTGTTAACCGTTATGTAGGATTTTGTCAGCTGCAAAATGTTTCCATCCATACTTAATGAGTTAATTCTGTATAGATTTAAAACATACATAAGAAAATGACTGAGATTATGACGATAATTTTCAATTCTAAATATCTCTATCTATGGCGCATTGAGTTGAGAAAACTGAGAATAACATTTAATTGTATGGCGCAAGTCCTTAAATAAGAGGAATATTCTAGAATATTCCATTCTTGAAATTATCAGACCAAACTCAACCTTGAGGAATATTAACAAGTACAACTTTAGAAAACCTGTATTTTCAGAAATTAACGCAAATATTTACAACACAAATCCATCATCATCAAAAGCTCGACAGCCCTTAGTGGGGCTTGGATGAAACCACGAGTCTCCTGCATTCTTGTTGTTTTTGTTATTTTGGACCTGCAGCTCCTTCTATCTGTGGCTGCGTCCGCATCGACACTGTCCATCCAGCGCATCATTTGTCTTCCTAGTATTCTTTGATTCTTTAAGACCTTTCATGGTGTTTTCGTCGTTTGGTATTTAACCATTTGGATTTCGTTTGGTTTTTGACCATTTGGATTTTTAATCCTTATCTTGATAGATCCCTAACATCGGGATCACCATAGATGCTGTACAGATCCTTGTCGAATCGAGACGTCAATAGTTGTTCTGTCTTATAGAGTAATCCAGTCCTATCTTATATGATATCCTAGTCTACTTTATTTTACCCAGGTTTCGTAGGCATACGTGCGGACCGTCTTTAGCAATATCTTGTTTAGTAAACACAGAGATCTAAAGACTAGAATTTTCTGATTATAAATACGCAGATAGTTTTGAAACACATATCGTTACAATCTCAATATTTTCATATCGCACCCCAATACTACACGCGCACAGTACCACTGTCTTTTATCTCATATCGTCGTACAGCCAAACGCAAGTAGGTACCATTTTTTTTATCTAACGTCAATTGTGTATACTATGTGACGGTGAGGTGCAACGAACTACGTTATTTGTTCGTCTACTTAACCGTCACAGGCAAATGTGAGAATATGGCAATGAATTTTACTCAAAGTAATAATAGTGATACTGGTTAGAGTCATATTATGTATGGCAATCTTCAAACAATCAACATATTATACCTACATCGAAATCAAAATCAATCATTGTCAAACTCGATTTTTGGTATTTTATGCGTAAATGTTTCAAATTAAGAACTATTTACTTTAAATTCAAATATAACGGCTTATTAGGACCAATCATTTTGTTGTCTTTAATTGCCTTTAGATTCTGAAGATTTTCTCATTCTAAGTGGTTTCCAATTTTCTGAAAAGCTTATCTCTGTTTGGCCATCAAATTTTTATGTATACCAGTTGACTTTGATTCCGTCTGATTAGGCGAATACATCTAGTTGTTTGGTTGTCTTTGCAACCCTCAGTTGCTTCCTCTTTCTTGCACGTTTTCTTTTCTTCGTCTATTTTATCTTTTTATTTGGCCACTTCATTCACATTTTTCTCCCAGCAATATTATTATCCCTATTATTTGTCCAAAATTTTCATCATTATTTACCGTTCCAGCTGCTGTCGTTGGATCTTCTACTTTATCTATCTCTGCCCTTTTAAAGAATATGTTTTATCTTCCTGATATCCTGGACAGGCTTTATCGACCTGTTTAGTATCATTGTTTATTTTTCTGCTAATTATGCATTGAATAATCTGACATATTTGCGACCATCGTTTAAGATAATATGGCTACTATCGGTGCTTTTTGCTCGAATGATTTTTGTTAAAATCCCGTCTCTCGATTAAGTCTTATGCATTTTCATAATCGTTTTTAATGTAAAAAATAGATTGTTAATCGACAGTGCTAGTGATAAAAGTAAGTAAGTCTGTTGTCTTTACATTAACGTTATCTTACATGAAAAGTGTTTTAACGACAAGAATAACTGATAGCGTTTCTTTATCGAAGGTTTCCTCGGTTTGTTTATTTTCGATTGCTTTATCGTTAACGTGTTTGAGTTTTCTTTATCTATTGTTGAGTGTTTATATCTATTTGTTTCTTTAACCTTTTTTGTGCTGTTGTTGTTTTTTCATTTGTTTTTATATCAGAATAGTTGGGGATATTTTAGCAGTAAAGATGAGAACTTTCGGTAGAATGTTTTATCTCAAGACTCTGTGGGACATGGAAAGGAATCTGAATATGAGGAATATAGGTTGTATGGAAGCTAGCAAAATAGCGAAGATGAATGTTAGCAAGTTGAGATGGTTGAAGCTTGTTGAAACATCGGAAACTAACAGGACTATAATTGGCTTTTTCCAAATATAGGAGGTTGAAAAAAGGTTTAGTATTTTGTAAAGGAGTAGGTGGTTGGGAAAGTTTCTTAAGAACCTGCATGTCGAAATTGGTTGTCATTTCTTCCTGAAATCCTTGATTTTAATGGCAAAAAATAAGATGAAAACGTCAGCGTTTATGTATTTTAATCTTTCAAACGAATAGATCCCTTGAATAACGTAGCAAGGATTTTAAATGAGTATAAAACAATCCAAATATATGATATTTTCCTTGATTTTTAGAAAGGGTAAATTGTGTTCGTATTATTTTTACATTTTCGTGGAACTGCATAATAATAACCTAGTATTGATTTTGGGCCTGCTTTCTCACACCATTCTTCGTAGACGAGTGGGCGGCTAAGCTTCACGCTATCGTAATTCTTTTCAAAAAGCTGGCATCGAATTGGCAGTTGGCGCGTAAAAAGGTTCAAACAATACCAACCGACGTAAAGCCGTCTTACACAATTACGACGACACTTTGCCGAGAAGCCTTCGAACGGATTTCGTAGTCTGTGGTTTATTCCAATGGTCTTTCGTTGTCGTGCACAATGCATGTTATATGCAGACAGAAAAGCTGAAAAATACAACTTTCAAGGTCGTTCTACCTATGTTTTTGATACTACATTGTCGTTCCAACTGTTTTTATTGATTTTTCACGGCCAATTATGTGCTTTAAAACATAGAAATATTATTTCTTTATCAGTTCGTACATTTATATTTTTTTTTGGTATCTATTATTGTATTTTTTTTAAAGTTTCCATAAGGGCATTGATTACATTTTCAGATCATGTGGTTTTAATTCCCCTCTTTAATTTATTTAATAGGTACCTAACGCATTCTTTTTCGCACTCGCCTTTATTCCATTATTTGAGTCGGCTCTCCTAGTCCTATTGCGCCAAGACTCTCCATCAAGCGCCACCTCTGATTCCACTTCGCATTCATTGGGTAGAGCAATTATATTTTTAAATTTCTTGATCGGAATAAATCTCTCAAAAATATTAATCTACAATCTCATGCTTTAGTCCGTAGACATAATCCCTAATTAACTACGGTTCAAGTCGAACATTTATTAGATCATGTGCGGTTTATAATTTTCTTAATACTTTTACACTATCATTATTTAAGAACGCACTCAATTTCTTGCTTAAGTGTTTTTCTATCAACGGAATTCATTTTGTTTTATTGAAATTCCCTAAACAATCCATTGCTTCTTTAATATGATCATTTGGTTTGAATTTGTTTCCATTCAATTTATTACTTCTGCCATTCTTAAATGACTCGCTGTGTGCCAGTTTTTTTTCTTTCTCTTTTTAATTTCAGTTTTTTTCCTCATCTGAGTCCTTCACCCAATTGTCGTTTTATTATCGAAGAAGAAAATTTGAAAGTCTGGCAAACTTGTCTAGGATATAAACGAATAAACGACTGTCAAATGCGAATCTGCTTACTATAAAGTATAAATCATCGCTTTGTGCTACTCACCCACATTTGTTTGTCTCGCTATTATCATAACTCTCCGACCTACACCAATTCAAAAGTACTTGTGGTCTGGCAATGCGTCGTGCTATCACTTGATTTTTATGCCTGCCTCATGCGCGATTATGTCGGCCTCATTATCAATATCAATCCGCCGACCGACGACGGGGCTTAGTGATAAAAAAAAAATGTTATTACCTTTATCACTTTGTCCGGTCGTTCTGCACAATGACCGATAAACTAACCACACGATACAATTAAACCTAATGTAGCCCATAAACACGCTTCTTCAAAGGTTGAGATATCTTTTTTACAGACCAATTACTTGTGAATCGTCTCTTGATGATGCGGGTATCGGGTATTTGCGTTTCTATTCTAAGTTCTCACGTCATTTTGAATCCTACCCAAACTAGGTTTTCTCAAGTTTCTGAGTTTTTCACGGCAGGCGTTGAAATTTAGTGTGGATCGCCAAAAACGAAGACCAGGCCTAAAAAGCCCGGATGAAAGTTGAAACATAATCACAATTCTTCTATTTTCAAAGATTTCCATTAGTATTTTTTTTAATTTTCCAACAACTTACAGGCAAAATAGTAGAAAAAAGGTTAAACCACCGGCGGGACTATTTCTGCAGCAAATTCTTGCATGTTTAACATGAGGTTTATTTTTGATGATCGGCTCTTGGGAACAAATCTACGTTCTTCTGATTGAACCCTTGGGTTACCAACCACTTTCTCAAGAATAATACAACCTGATGATAATAATATATCTGAAAATGTAGATAAATTTGACTACACAAATCCAATAATGGCCTTATAATTGCATCCTGAAATATTACGTATGAACACGGTATTTTAAAGATTGTCATTTGCCTGACCAATTTGAGCCTTCACTAGAATCAGCCAGCCGGTTTCGCCGAGAAAAACATTACCGAGTTTGATATAAGTTAATGAAATAATATGAATGCGGTTTTAAACGAAGCGATGTTTAGACTTCGCCCTTGCAGTTTGCAGTTCGGAATTCACGTCCATTATAATTATTGCACTTGTGTTTGCTCTTGTGATTATTTCCATATTATTCGATTCGTCGTCCCCAACTGTTTAATTGTTTTCATCGCCGCTTTTGTTTACAGCCGTATTTTTTTATGATTAGCATTATTTCATTATTCACGTTGTTTCCAAGGACCGGGTGAATGACTGATTAAAATCGCCCGTACTAATCGATACATTTCACATGGGCTCTTTGTTATTATTTTGTGACATAGGTACGGTTTAGTTGCTTTTTTTATATCTGAAATGTATTAACAACGCAACTTTACTTTAACCTCAATGTCAATAAACCTTTCAGTGTTTTTTTTTAATTTCAATTTGGGGAAAAGAACGACGTTTTTTTTTTTTCAATATTAGTTACAGTCTGTATTATGCTGAGTCATATTCAAATTGCAACGTTCGTTCAACCACTGTGTCCGTATTATTATCGTTCCTTTCTTCATGTCTGTCATCAAATTTACGCTTTTCATCATTGACACCTTATAAGCGCACCATAAAAAGAAATCACTTAAATCTCTTCTTTAATGACACGGCGCTTTTCGTTTTGTCAACAAACCATTACTCAAATAAAACCCTGGTCTCCTAATACGGCAACAAAGCGTGGGTTTTTTTTCATTTGATTTTGTTCGTTGTTATAATGGGCATTTTTATTTAAAATTTTCAATAATGTTTAAATTCAAGCCGATTCCTTTGTTTCGCTTTTAAACTCTTTATGATCGTTTTGGTTTTTTAATCCAAATTTGGGCATCGGTATAGGTACAGACAACTTGTGTCCGTTCAGTTTTGCACAGCTCCACTTTATATACTCCTCTTTATACCTTTGTCAAAAGTATGTTTTAAAAATCAGTGTTTTGCCATAACATTTTTTAATTAATTTTTCAGCATTTCTTTGTGACACTTTAAACAAGTTATGTATTTCTCACTGGAATCTCCGATATCCAACCTTGTACGTGTCTTTACTCTTAAGGATTCAATAAAATATCTTGTCTGTCGTAAAAAGTTTCATTTTTCTTTCTTCAACAGAACAAAAAAGGTATATAAAAAATATCGGGTTTCAGAACCATGATTAAAAGAAACACTGGTTTTTGGACATACTATATTTAATAGGCTCAATTCTAAAAATGATATGGTGAGATTTCAAAATACATAAATATAAACAATCCACGTTTCAGTGTTTCTTATCAGTTTATCCAAGTTTTTTGTTTCGCTTTGACGATGGTTGTAATGAATTCAGGAATAAAGTATCCCGTGATTTCGATCGCAAACTTTTGCTACGACATTGCCGTGATTTATCGCGATATTAATGTGGAATCAATTTGATTATGTTGGAAGGTTTCAGTGTTCGTCCGACCCGTTTGACCAACGGAGTGACACGGCGTTTGTGCGAACATGATTGATTGTCGATTCATAAAATGATAAATGGTCCTCCATTATGTCCTATTCGTTTTTTTTTCACGGCTACACCTACTTGTACATTATTCGGTTTTAATATTCATCCAGAAGTAATAAATTAGTATTCAATGAATTTATGCATATTATATTTTTTTCCAATACCGTTTTCACTCAATCCAGGTTTCAGTGAAGGCTTCGTAAAAAGCCTCAAAAGGGATAGCGAATCTATTCCAGACTTTGTGTTTCAATAAAACCACAATAGTTTTGATATTGAATAAAATAACCTTTGAATCCACGAGTAATTATTGAGTATTATTATTTTCTTGGTTGCTGTTGCAAATCTCATCGAGATTCACCGACCGTACTAACACACAAAACCTTTCCTTCAATAACTGGTTTTGCTAACTGTGGTCAACTCGACAAGTCAGTCGGTTAAGACAACGTTGCACCGCATTGCATTTTTGCCATTAATACTCACATATCTTGTATAACATTAAACGCAGTGCGGTCTAAAAGTTCTTGAAATCGTTGGCACTTTTGAATTCATGAAAGTTTTTCGTAGTTCTCGGACACAAGTTTTGATTAGAGTGAATGAGTCAAATATCGTATTTGTGTTCACTTTGAAAGCGCAAAGAATGATTTAAAAATCTTTGTTTATACCCATCGTAATTTTCTATAAAAAAATATTGTCATTATCAATACATTTTACATTTAGAAACATTACGTAAAACATCATCAAACAGTCCAATAGCTGTCGAGCGCATTTAGGATCGTGCTATTTTCAATTTTAATCAATCGCAAAAATAATTCTCAGAAAAATGTTGGAATTGGAAATTGAAATGGAATCTAATGGAGACTTTTGTAAAGAAAGTTATATTTGATAAAAATAAGTGATTTATTACTAGAAATTATAAGCTTTATAAAATAATTGACAAAAGTATCTGTACTCGCGCTTCTCATGTTATATTGTTTAACATTATTTGTTTACATTCAATGATTAAGTACGAGCGTTTTTTCATTTGGGTATTTCAATTTACAAACTCGACTTTGCCACAAAAATAACAAATCTGTGCCGTCATTCTCAGATTTGCGTGAATTTTATCATCACACCATATTATAAAAATTTTCATACAGGTATAATAACAATGGACCGAAATGTGAACCTTGAGGCACACCCGAATCGTTATTTATACTTTGTACAGATTGTTTATTAAAATCAAAATTTTCCTTTCCTTTTTTTTGCACGATCCCTTCGTTTATTATTATACATTCGTTTCGTTTTATAATGTTGTTTATTTTTTAATCTTTTTCGAGCAAAATTATTATGAAACTGCTCTCACGGGTAAAATTGTTAATACGATGATGACCCCGAAATGCGAAGATATTAAAACCTTCTCATTAATAATATCATAATGGTGATCAAAGATCTTTGTTTTATGACGAAACGTTACCCTGAGGATTATATTTTGTATATTTTTTGTATTGATGCTTGTTTCACCAAACAGGATTCTCTCCGACGTACCACCAGGTATAATTTAGACATTGCCAAGATTATATTGTCCTCGTGTGGGCGAATATTTTTTAATTGTTTGATACCACCTCTATAAATACAGGTCCTGCAATCTACCATAAACTATGCAGGCGTATTTATTTATTTGATAATTGAGTAAATTATGACTTACTAGCTGATACCCGTCTTGCTATACGTTGTTGATTTGGCTAGTCAGACTTGAGCAGTACCTGTAGGTTTTTGAACAGGTTTTGTCTGCACCTTTACCCTATTCAGGACCAGGAGTCTATATGTTTTCTTAATGTTTCAAAAGGAAAAAAATCGAGTCACTGCTAAATATGCTAAATGTATAACAAATCAATCTCCAATTATTTTATTACATTTTCATACCGTAATACCAAGATTCCATTCAACGTTTACATGAGTAATTTTGTTTTCAAAAGATGGCTTACTGTCTTTTTTGAAAAATTTGTATGAAGATCCTAAAAAAATAGAGTTTTTTAAATAGCTCTAAATATATTAAAGTTAATGCAGCAAATTGTATTTAAGAACCTTCTCCGGCATTTTGCACGGCTCTGCGCAGATTCCTATCTGACGTAGCATTTGTATTTTGAGCGTGATGCTCCGACATACGATAAAAAGCAAATATACAAACATTTCTGAATTATTATGACTTATTTAATGAATACTGATCGGTGATTATATTGAGCCATAACCGTTTTATGTTAGAACGCTATGATCTCAAAAACTATCCAACAGATTTTAACTTGTTGCATTTGATATGCTTTAATTAAGAATATTTAAAATCACGTTGCAAATCTTAGAGACAATATTTGTAAATTAATTACAAAGAAAAACCACGCGAGACATACGCGACTTAAAATATTGGCATGTGTTGCTGTGTGATTCACGATCATGGGAATAAGTAAAAAGAAAATCATGAAATCATTTTTATGGCAAAACTGTTGACAACGTGTTTTTTTAATAATAGGTACTGCTAGTCTTTTCCCTACCGTTTTTGACATACATTTGCGTTGGAATATCTTTTATAATATCGTTCTACCAATTCTAAAAGCTGCAATCAGATGGCTTTGTCGTCAGCCAAGATTGTCCAACAGGACTTCTGGCCTTTCCCAACGGCGGACAGATCAGGAGGGCAAGTCGAAATATTCACGACAGCTCCAACGTTAACAATTGGTTGTTATTTCCATAGAGATAACGTAAAAACTGTTGATCAACGTGCGTTAAACAATGTTGTTCCAAATTCCGAGTCGAATAAATAATTCTGACAGTTAACGTTAAACGTTACTTCGAAATCTATGGAAACATTAGGACGCTGCTGTTATATCGAAGACGAAACACATTTTTTTTTGGTTTTAAACCATTTCCAATTTGGTTAACGTTAACGTTTGGAAAGTTAACAGTTTTCACGTTTAACGTTATTTATTTCGACTTAGCTCCCTGAAGATGGCAACTGTTTTGGCTTGCACCACATTAACACCAAATGCCATCAAATCCTGAGGCGTCGAATTTTCCGGGTTTTAAAACTCTTTCCGCTTCTCATTCTCTTTATATATTATTTGAACTGTTGCTGTGACCGATTTTGCTTGCTTAAATAGGAAATTACAAAATTAAAAAATATACAAATAATCTCATATGTTGACAAAATATGAAGTCATCCTGAACCGCTATTCTCGTTCTTTTACCGTCTCTAGTAAAGGATACCTTTTGAAAGGATAGTATCCCTTGCGAAGGACATCTCTAAATAAATCGGTATTCTCGATCTTTTGTTGTCAAGGATTGTCTTTACAATTCACTCCAAGGATATATCCTTTACGAAGGATAAAAATAAACGGCAACGCCGCAATTTAACCATAGATAAATGTCAATTATGTCATCATAACCATAAAAGACGTATTGAGACGACATTATATTGCAAATTGAACGCACGTGGAACGGAGTTTGTCGGATCAAGTTATTTTATATCTGTTTTATATTTACGAAAATGAGGTGAGTATTTATTTATTTATCTATATAATTCATGTTTTATTCATTTATAATTGACATATTTACTCAAATTGAAAAAATAAATTCAGTGTGTCTTAATAATCAAAAGCCTTATCTATTACGTTTTTTTTTTGTTGAAACGCCGGACAATAATAGAACGAGCAGAGTAAATAAAGATTGCACGCCGTATATATTGATAATTAATAGCACTATTTATATTTTTTTGTAACATATGTTTTAGTAACAACAACAAAAGAACCAGCAGAGTTAACAACCGCCAACTGGAAATGTTGGTTGATTACATGTGTGAGCATACCGAGTTTGCTGCTGGGAGGTTATTAGGGATGAGGGGTAACGCAAATGTATCGGCTCAGTGGACGGAACTCTCATCCCTTTTAAACAACGCAGGCCCTCCTAAATCTGAAAATCAGTGGCAAAAGGTATATAAATATTTGTTATTTGACTTGCTTCAGATACGTTACATAAACAATATAATTATTTAATAAATGTATTTATATTTACTTGCTTTCTATATTAGGTTTGGACAAGTCTAAAGTACAAGGTGAGGAGCAAAGGTGCGGAAATACGCAGGGGCCGCTTACAAACTGGTAATGTTACCAAGTATATGGAACTTACCAGTTTGGAAGAAAAAGTTTACACTTTGATGGGAACTAATTCCTCGTCTGGATATGAGGAAATTGAGAATATTCCTCCACTAGATGTAAGTAACCAATTAACAATTAGATGAGATATTATGCCTATTCTTAAAAACAAATTTAACATTTTTTTTATATTTGAGTTTGGTTGTAGGCAAATATAAATGCAGCAATGGATGGAACTGAGTGTCTGAACGTGGAGTTCGAGTTTGGTGTTGATACAGGCTGTGTAACTCCAGAAATTGTGTGCGTGCCAGAACAAATCGTTAATACACCGCAGCCTGTTGCTGTCACACCGCAGCTTGTCAATGATACCGCACAAGCTGCAGGCTCAAGACGGAGGAGAAGGATAAGTATGTTGATTTCTTAAAATTTATTTGTTGTATGTACTGTTACAAAGTAGTAATATTAAAATACCATACCACTCATCCTATTAAGACAAGATGTCAGTGCAAATTCCCTACAACAATGAACAAAACAATGAGTTATTTTATTTATCTATTTTGAATATCAAAAACGTTAGTTAGCATTGCAGTTCAAGCCTTTGTCCTAACTGATGTGTGCACAAACTATGTCAACTGAGCTGAAGAATCCAAATCCTTATCAAAATACCACTATAATATAATAATTATTAAAGAGTATTTGTGTCATTCATTTTTGTAGGGACTTCAGAATCTATAAGCGAGAGGCGCGTAAATGGAATAGAGACAAGAGACGTCTTTGCCAATTTAATGAAACAGCAGAACGATATAATGAAGGTTTGTCTATTCTCATAGATCTTTTGTCATCCAATTTCATTATTCACAACATAACTTTCACTTCACTCTAACTTTAAAATGTGGACAAATATACACAATAGTATCAAGTTATCTTATTTCAGTTTTGCTTGTTAATCAAGACTAATTACTGTTAAATTAAACATACATCCTATTAAGCTGCACTCAATTCCCATACATGTGCATAAGGGTGTCCCTTAAATGACCTAAACATTTTTGTGAAATTAGATCTTTGTTTTTGTATAAAAAAGACAAAAATTAAAATTTCACTGAAAATCAACTTGGATTATAGAACATTGAAAAATAAGTGAGAGCCCGACAATTAGATGTTTGTTTATGCACCCTTATTTGTAAATTTACCTCTTAGAAAGTATACTTTTTATTGCTTCTTAGTTTCACTGCCATGTTTGCGATAAAAAAACCATTGTCGTTAGTTAATAATTGGCCGATATGTTGTGGCCGATAATGTATGGGAATATTCAAGCTCAAGTCGGCACATGTTGGAGTGCTCGTAGTGACATGAAAAATAAGGGCCACCCTAATGTTCATTGAACCTAATGAATTAAAACCATTAATTGCATTTCATAATTTGTTTCCATATATTTATTAAATCACAGACTAATTAATTTCCATGTTTAAATTGTAGGTGCAGGCGGAAGCTGCTTTGCTCCAAGCCAAAAATGAGAGAATGCGACTAGAGCTGGAAAAGAAGAAACACAACAGAAGTTTGCATGGCTCATATTTGGAGTACACGCAAAAAAATAAATTTTTTAGTTGATATATGTGATATGTTATAATTATATAGGATTAAGTAAACAATATTATGTATTTTAGAATTAATTTTAATTAGCTATAAAAACATGTATATACAGTCATTGAATCATATTATAACATAGAACTAAACCTATATATGCTAGTTTATAACTACATCTAAATATTAACATAAAGATGTACATTTAATCAATATTATTATTACCTGTAAATAATGCAACATAGAATTAATTTTATTTCACTTTGAACAATGTATATAGTAAATTTTTATATTTTTTAGTTGATCTATATATGTTATAATTGTATAGGATTAAGTAAACAATATTATGTATTTTAGCATTTTAATTAGCTATAAAAACATGTATGTATATACAATCATTGAATCATATTACAGTATAAAATAGAACTACAATGTACTATTATTACCTATAAATAATGCAAAGTAGAATTAGTTTTATTTAACTGTGAAAAATGAAGGTATATAGTAAATTTATATAATCTTGTAATATAATGAATATATAACATTAATTAAATATTTTATTTCATTTAACAAAAATGATCCATTATTAGTTGCTGTTGAACACGCCTACCTTCCGCAAGACGTGATCTCACATTTTCAATTTCTCCCAGTGGATCTTCCTGCGGAGTAGTTAAATTCTCTGTTTGCTCCGACTCTATTTCCTGCATTCGGTTTTTAATGCGCATGTTATGTAGCACTACGCAAGAGTTTATTATAAGCCCCGCTCGCTCCGGGCTGTACATCAAAACTCTTTGTTTTGAAAGGCATCGAAATGTTGCTTTTAAAACTCCAAAGCATCGTTCGATCACCGAACGTGCTCTACAATGGGCATTTGTAAACGCCTGTTCATTTATATTCTCAGTGTTCGTTATTGGCGTCATAAGCCATGGCTCTAGAGGGTATCCACTATCACCTAAAAATTGCAAAATAATATTATCTTCAAGGCACATGCATATTTTTATCTATTTTACAATTAGTTTAATAATGGGTATACTATTTCTATGTCATAATATTCTCTTAATGTTATTTTTATTATCTTGGGAATAAATATATGTATATAAAATATTGTTTTCTTTTAAATATATTGTATTGTGGATGGCGGTGCAGGATGTCAGACTTTAATGCAATAACAGAAAATCAATGACTTGTCTAACGATAAAAAAAGAGATAATATAAGATTTCCATTCAATACTGATGAAATTGTTATAAAAATACATAAAGCTTCTCGGCCTGTTCTGTTGGCTAAGATCAAAGCATAGTATATTAATGACAGTATCTGAAAAAACTACTAAACTACTTCTTTTTTCTTGGTTACTCTCAAGTCCTTACACTGGCTAACAATAACACCTCTGCTCTTTTTGCTGTTTTTTTGAGCATCCTCTATGAGGTAGGAAATTGAAAAATCAGATCTGTGCGAGGCTGACCACCTCTGTCTTTAAACCTCTTGATGCCTCCCTATGCTCCGAAGTAGGGATTAGGCTCCCCGCATTACGGGTTGGTTTGGGTCAGAGGTCCACAGCGCGCTTGATTTGTGTGGAGCTGACTTTTGGATTGATTGTTTCGATCAGGCCAGAGGGTTGGTTTGGTGCAGGTTGGGTTTGCTGGGGATTGGTCTCTCCGGGCTGGATTGTGGTGTGCGGCGGGCCTCAAGTGAGAATAGATAGATAAATAGAGACTCTCAAGTCCACAGAGAATTGTTTAAAATATACATGCAAACATACCAATGATCCAAGTTTTCCTTTCTCCCCTACTGTGCCATAACTCCATTACTCTTTTGGCAGCTGAATTGCTCCAAATGAAGCTATCATGTCTAGCCCCAGGATATCTTGCGTTGACGTTGAGAATAAGTTTATCAGGATCACATATCTGAAACAGGAAGGCTCATCGTCAATTTGTTGTTGTTTTTAAATAAAATTCTATTGATTACAAAGTATAATGGTATTTTAATGTTTGGTCTGCTTTGGTGGATAATGGGTTTGAGTCTGTGAATTAATTAATAGGTAGGTGCTTTTGTTTTATGTATTATTCTCACCATTTGCACATTAATAGAATGATATCCATGGTGATTGAAGGCAGCTTCCTCGTGCTCAGACGGTGCAATAATTGAAACATGGGTACAATCTATTGCACCGATTGTCCCGGGGAATGGCTGGGGAGCATTTGCAAATTTTTGCTTCGCAACAAATCTCTCCTGGCTAGTCATGGGGAATTTCACCCATTCCATCAGCAAAACGTCGTTAATTGCTCGAGAAACCTTATTAACACAACGGCTGACTGATGGCTGACTTACAGCGAGGTCATATTCCCGACCTACTCCTTTTTGGTATGACCCAATGGCATAAAACCTCACTGCTGTTAGAATCTGGAAATAACATATTTACAGAATAAAAAATGTTAGTATTTTATCAATGCTCCATTTATCATGAAGTATGCACAATTTTTAGGATAGTAAGCATAAGAAAAATCCACAATTAGCTTTACCTGGGTTTGCACAGACAAGCCGTGGCTTCTTTGCCTCTGCAACCTTGATGCCAGTTTGTCAATTAGATAGACTGCGATAGTTCTCGATATTCTAAATAAATTTTGGAATTCATGTTCCTCCAATTCCAATGGATTTTGCGAATCTCTCAGCATCCTGTATTGCAGCCTTATTGAATTTTCTGCATTTTCTTCTGACTGCACTACTGCATCCCAAGCCAAATAACCTGCTGCCATTGTATAATTGATAAATCTGTAATCAAATAATGATATTGATTCATCAAATAGTTACAATTATTACACTTTGCTTTAGCATGTACTTAGACAGATATATAACCTAAATAAGAACATAGGTACACATAATATGTGTATTTAAACAAAAATATCTAAATTCTATTCTTTTGTTGTATTCATTTCCAACATTCATTTTGAAAGGTTTATATTCATTGAATTATCCAATTCAATGACATTATTCATAATATAATACAGCTACACCATCGCAACGAGGTTAACACTTCATACATCTGTCATTTTCACTACACAAATCATTTATTTGATGAAAAAAGAACACAAACGATATTTCACAACAATTTAATTAAGTTGCTTACCTATTATATTATATAAAAACACTTATTTCTATCGATTTACTACTGAAAGATGCTATCCTTACAAGTTAACGAGGGCTAAAATGGAGGCGCTACGTAAGGACACGCTAAAGGATACTATCTCTAGCGGAAGGATATCATCTGTCAAAATTTTTAGAACGAGAATAGCAATTATCCTTAAGTAGGGATACAATCCTAAACACTGTCCTTAGTTAAGGAAAAAAAGAACGAGAATAGCGGTTCTGTACGCTATCCTGCACTATAAAGTAGAATCAGCTTTCAACGTCATTTGCATATTTATTTTCTGAATAATAATTATCGGCTATACAATTCGGAGTTATGATATTCTTCGACAATCTAATCACCTAATATATTTTATAATACCTTAACACAGAACCCCGAAGACCACATACGTGTATGGATGAATGTGCTTTGTAACTCGTTCGTGTATATATAAAACGATAGAAATGAGTGATATAGTAATATTCTGTCAGTGATCATTCGGTGTAATGTTTCAAGAGAATGAAACTGACTGAGAGAGAATCAAACCCTATGTTGCTAAAATAATATAACTTTTGAGGTGAGTTTATTTTTTAGATGATAAGTGACAGTGTGTTTTTAATCTAAATGAGAAGTAAGGTTACAGCGCAAATTGATTTTTTTTATCATTACATAAAAATGTTTATAGAAACATAATAATGGCCCAAAAGGTATACCTTGAGGCACCCCTGAAACATTTTAAACCCTTTTGGGTCAACTTTCTGCACACATTGCACACATATTGGCATATACTGAACAAGACCTTTTTTATGTAAAACGTTATTTTAAGGCCAATGCAATCCAAACTATGACCTCTTTTAAGACCATTGAACGAAAAGTTGGTAACATGATTTTTGCTTAGAAAGTCCTGGTTTTTTACCCTGGGTGTGCCTGTCTTCAATTGGACGGGACAGTTTAATTAGAAAAAAATAGGGGAATACCTCCGGCGATAAGTTGATTGATATGTTTTGTTAATTTTATTTTATTCACGGCTTCAAAACAGTGCTGTCAACGTTTATAACGTTAGTTCTTCGTCACATTACATTCGGTCGTGGTTTGGATCAAAGCTATGTAGGTGCTTATTCAAAGGGTAAGGGAAGGATAAAAATGTCGTAAATTTGATGCCCAGAGAAAGGTTTGAATCTTAAGTCAGCATTTCGTATTATAATAATACCCATTGTGTTTTGAACTTTTTCGATAGTGGCGATGGGTATTATCTGAGACCCATCGAAAAAACTGGTACCCACTAAAAGTAATTTAAAAAAAAGTGCCTTTTCTTACTTACTATTTTGAATTATTGTGTTCTATTCAATTCCAAAATTTATTTGAAAATTTAATACTGCAACTTTAATAATTTTGCTCTTCTTATATTATTTGACTACTTTGTTTGAGGTTTATCAAGAATTTTTATTTCCTTTCTAGCGTGTCATACTTTCTTTGAAACTTCTAGGTCTAATCCTACATAAATGGGCTGATTTTTATCACTCGCAGATATTCTAACCATTCGACCAAATCATTTTTTTATAATGCAATCATAAAATTGGAATACGGTCTGGTGTGCATCAGTGGCCGTCGGTGTAGTGGGAATGCACTTGGGCTTATTTTCCCTACCGCTATCACTGTGTAATAGGTTTATTCTCTTTGGTCGGGATTATTGGCCATAAAACTCGGTTTTACAATAATAACACGCATCCCATCAGGATTATACAGGATGAGTCTAAACCAATTCCTGGGTGGTGGATAAATTGTAGGAAAACTAGGGCTGATGATGATGGATAAAATGATCGATAACTTTGATGCATCCAAATGAATTGATAACTAAAAAAGGTCATAATACATAATATTATTTTGGATGTGGTATTTGTTATAGTTGGGTTTTTATAGCCGCTATTTATGATTTCAAAACTCTTCCAATAGCAAAATGAAGCTTGGTTGATGTAGTTAGATATTAGTCAAATTTTAAACAGTCTCATCCATAAAAATCAACAACTGGTACGTATATTGTATGATTTTGTCTTGCTTTTGTTTTGAAATCTCCCTGTATTTCAAACCCATAATCAAAGCCAAGTCCATTATATAATGGAGGAAATATTTTCTATACATATATTACAAAATAAATAACTACTAAATAATAATAACGTGCACTGGGTGAAGCCTTTATCATCGAAGCAGAAGCCAAACAAATGACCGCAGGGGTAGGTAAACCGATCGGGTTAAATCGAAACCGTCAACCTAGCAATAATGCTACCTCTCTAATACGTCGAGCGATTGGACTTCGTTGGTAACCTTCTAAAGACTCCTTATATGTAGAATGACTTGGAGTATTAGGATTACTTTTTGCTTGTAGGCTTTGTACATCCATTGCTGGACGATAGCCTCCCTCGCGCATTGTGTCAAGAAATTTCTGAACCGAACGTGACACTGACGAGGGGTAATTGGCATTACTACGTCACACTCGCCAAGCGGAATGACGAGGACGTCGTTTCACATTGTCAACATGCACTGAATCTCTAAAAATTTGCAGTAAAATAGTTTCCAGAGACAAATTTCGCGAATATAAGGACGGGTTCTTCATCAAACCAATTCCTGAGTATAGAGTGATGACCATAATATAATGTCGCGTTTTGCTTAATTTGCTCGACTCGGATAATCAATATGTCCCCTCCTCTTTTCCCTTTGTGATAATAGCTGATACTTTCCTCTATCCTATCCGATGGTATTGCTAGTCAATTTGAGCTTTGGCCTTTTCTAATATTTCATCATTAAAGAACTTCTTCCTCTTCAGACGTATCACAGTTATTGATCTGCGTTCTTCTATTCCAACGCTTAATTTCAGCCTTTATCAATTTCCCATACGGTATTCTGTTTCATCAACAGACTCAAATTCCGAACATCAGGATTAATTATGAATTTGCACTTATGTGGGATTTAGACTGGAAGTAGAGATTCTTGTTGTCTTGTAACGTCTATTTTAGAGCCATGAAGAGACAATAATTTCTAAAAATTCAAGCAGCAAAATATCGCAAATATGATAGTTTTAGATCATTATTATTCTCAACACGAACTCTTGCAATTGTGAAAATTAAACAAAGTTCGAGGACTTTGACCGAAGTCCTCTTTTTGATGTATATTTTCTTAGTAAGTAATTTTTAACTCTTTTTATTTTAGTCTGTTGTTTATTAGCGGATTTTCAATAGTTTCTTAATCCACTTCAAAACAGTCTGCTGTAGCTGTTGAAGTATCTTTGAAGTGCCCGTCTTATCCAGAATTTGGTTCAGCAACCTCTCTAAATACACGATTTTTGAAATTTAAAGCGTTTTCCAATAACCGTATAGATGCTTGTATTTTGTATTCTTTTTTTAAGTTATTCAAGACAGGTTTTCTTTTTTCGCAAGCAGCGCATCTTCTTTGTTTATTTTCCATAGCTCTACAACCAGGGAGTTTTCAGTCATCAACATTATCCACGTAAGATTACATTATTCCTTGCCTGTTTCCTGAACAGAAGGGTCTGCAGTCTACTTTTGTGCGGTTGTGTTTTCATAGTTATTTGCTGTTATGGCTAGCTCATTTGCATTATAAAGGGACTTTTTTAAAACCTCAATCACATAAGTCTTAATTATTTTTCCGCTTATTTAACTAAGATTATTTTTGACAAAGCTTGTTCAAAAAACGTTAGCATTAGATAAAAACGATATCTTAGGATTAAAAAGGTCCTGGAATCGATTTCCGTTCGGTTCAGATAATTTTCTAAACTTTGAAATTACTACCTTGGCTGTCTCAGATTTGATGGGACCGCTTGACTAGAAATAAAATCCGTCATTTCTTCTTCTTGTGCCCTATCAGGTTTCCCCGACGTTGGCAATCGCCTTTATCTCCTGCTACCCTCAGCAGCTCCTGCACTCGCCCTATTCCGGTTCAATTACGCACATTGCGCAACCAAGAGAATAAAAAAGTTGGAAATTACTGAGAACAAGAGAGCAATCAAATTTAAAGACTGCGACTGCTGTCACGTATTTGGCGCCAGGATATGAATATTGAATATATCCATTTTCGTTAATGTCTCACATTTATTGCCTATTGGCTTTGTTGGTGCACAACGTTCTAATTATGTCTAGATTCTTGTGACCTTTTTTCATATTTCTCTTCTTGCGTAGTATGCTGCAGGCTTTACACACCTTTGATTTGAAGAGTGTTATGTTATTTCAGATTTTTTTCCAAATGTTGTGAATTGCTTGCTGTCGCCAAAGAAGAAAGTCAGCATCGGGCTTAAAATACCCGACCAAACTAATGTCTTTGTTCTCATATTAAAAATACTTTATATCTTCCAGTGTTTTGACCACAGTTTGTTTTTTTTTCAGTTACGTTTCTCTTATCTGGTACAAGCGGTGCAATAACGTCGTATCTCTCATTTGAAACTGCAAACGCTGTAGTTTCTTTTCGCAAAATGAAATATAAAAACACCATCGTACGGGTAATATTTTGTTTCTTGTTGATTTCCCAACGGGCACGTTTCATTTTTATACGAACACGACATAATTGTTGTGTATGGAAATTGTAACAAGCAAAATGTGGTTGTGTTTTTCATTATATTACACGTTGTGCATTTTGGAATCGCAAACGTTTTGTCCGAAATTTATTATCGTTGTTGATGCAATTTCGATTCGTAGCAGCTACTAGCTTATCTTCTTTTCGTAACTAATTCCTAAATTAAATTTCAAATAATCTCTTTTTTGGACTGTTTCTAGTTTCATTATTTAAAAAAACATTAAAAATAAACTAAAAGAATAATATTGTATTTATATATTTTGTCTTTCTTGTTTCAGGTGAGAAAGGGAATTACTTTATACATCTTTAGCAGACGTGTTTGAGTAAGTTTAAAAAGACAAATTAATAATATATTTATATACATAGTTACTTGTGGGATTATTGCCATTTTTGTTATTTTATTATGTTTTGACGAACCTTATTGGTGATGATTACTCTTTTCTTTTTTTTATGTGAGGCGCCCTTAAGGTGAAAATGTTTCACTAAACGGCGCCATAGAAGTAGTCCAAGTATTATTATTAGGTACTAGCTGACTCGATAGATTTTGTCGTTTGAACGTCAAAGATTCCTTAACCATGTCTTTAGGCCTTCAAATTCTAGATTTTTTTTTTTCAATCTTTAGAATACCCCATCCAAATCAGTTTTTTAATTATTTTGTTATAACTTCATGATTTGAAATTTAATTGAAAGAAATTTTGCTCCGCATAATATTTCATACAGGTACATGTGAATTTCGAAGTACATAATTAAATTCTTCAGTCATTTTTTGAATGGTTCTAACTGAGACCGCATCTACGGTAAATTTTTTACTTAGAAAACGGTCGTAAGCCCGTAGTGGTTTGTTCCATTTTAAAAATCGAACACCAGTAATGAATTATTAGAGAGTCATTAGTTGTTACATATTCGTTAAGATCTAGTCCTGAAAAAAGGTCACAAGAATCTAGACAAAATTAGAAAGTTGTGCACCAACAATCTCAATAGGCAATAAAGATGAGACATTAACAAAATTTGATAAATTCCTATCCTGGCGCCAAATACATGACAGCAGTCGCAGTCTTTAAATTTGGTTGCTCTCTTGTTCTCAATCATTTCCAACTTTTCTCTCTATATCTCATTAATTATTATTAAATATCTACTTGTTGTATACATGGGATTTTTTGACATGTTGAACATGTCGAGAATTCTCATGATTAGTAGTTTCGGAGAGTTAAACATTACCACCTAGTTGAGCGAACGTTGTTAACGTAAAGTGATCACACTAAGCCACCCTGCGAAATTAAAGTAGAAGATGGTCCTAAGCCTGTAGTGGTTTGTTCCATTTTTAAAATCGAAAATCAGTAATGAATTGTTAGAGTCATTAAGTAGTTGTTACATATTCATTAAAAACTATAATAATTATTTCCTATCGGCTCGAATTTTAAATTTAAACCATTCTCGAATCGACCCTATCACACATACATTTTTTTTAGGGTTATTTCACACGGACAGAAGAAATTTATATTTGAAAATAATCAAATTACCCAAGGAACGCTCTTCTTTTGCTGTTAATATCACATTTATACGATGTATTTTTATGATACTAGCTTTCCCAACAGACGTTGTCCTGAGGTTCTAACAAGAGACGGGCATATGTGTATAATGTGGACAGCGCCCCCAGAAAAAAAAAACGTTATTAATTTGATTGATTTAAACTAATAAAATAATAACAATAAAATATTTCCAAAACATCCATATTTCATTCGTATTCATAGCTCAGGCGGAAAAAACGCGAGAATACATGCGCGACCAGACATTTTACCTCGCCTATGAAGTGCTGATACTGCGTGTGCACGTATGAAAGTACGCGATAAATTTGTTGACTTTGTATGAAAATTGAAGTGGGATGGGCGGCAATTATACGTTTGCGAGTTTAAGAGAATACCTAATTTTGTTGTTATGACGTCGCAGAAAATCCGTTCCACATTAACTTTTATGTTATACTAGCTTTCCCGACAGACGTTGTCCTGTGGTTCTAGCCCGAAGTGGCCCGTTAATATGTACATGCTGTGCACTGCGCCCTCGTTAAACAATACAAAATTGATTCGATTGAATTAAACTAATAAAATAATAACATTGAACTATTTCTGAAACATCCCTATTTCATTCGTATTCAAAGCTCTGGCGGGAACAACTTGAGAAAAATGCGCTCGCGCACATACCCTATTACCAACACGAATGTGCCCAGAAAATATTGTTGACATTGTATGAAAATTTTCTAAAACTATCGAAACGGTGCGGTGGAGTAAGTGGGATGGGCTACTGTAAGAGCGTATGCGAGAATGAGAGGGAACTACCCGCGAGGTCGTGGGCGCGTCCCAGTAACCTTTCCATGCAAACTTAAATATTGTATTTTACATAATTTTTTATCCAATATTTTTTACTTTTTATTAGTTATTCTGTTATCCGGAGCGGAGAAGAATCCAATAAATCAAACATCAGAAGAATCTGTTGAGCCAATCTCGAGTTATAAGTGTTCGCACTAACCCGACTTTAATTTATATAGTAGATTTAATATTATTTTCATCCATTTTTCAACTTTTTATCAGTTATTCTGTTATCCGAAGCTGAGAAGAATCCAATACTTAAATCAAACAACGAAAGAATGTGTTCAGCCGATCTCGAGTTACAAGTGTTCGCACTAACCCAACTTTCATTTATATTATAAGATATTATCATGGCTCTAGCAACTGTTATTTTGTACATATTGTAAAGCGAATGTACTCGTACAAGCATTGCACACAGTGTTATTATGAGCAACTGCCGACCTATCCCAATTGTGTCTCGCGTGGTATCCGACCTTATAACCCCTGAGTTATATTATTAAAGTCATTCAGTAGAACTCGCAGTAACTCGACTGCACGCTGGTTTGGTTCAGTTGGTACATATGCACCTACTCGCTTTGTTGAAGAGACGGCTGTTGAATAATTGAAAAATAACCATTGAATCATATTGTGTATGCATTTACTTTATGTGCTAGAAGCGATATTCGGAAAAAAGTCTGAAAATTTTATGACATATTTTGGTTTGTGAGGTAATTACGAAGGTGAAGGGACTTCAAGGGATCAAAAATCACCACGTATTGTCTTTATTTATTAGTAATTATTACCTACTATGTCAGGCAAGTAAGTGTCTTTTCGAATATAAAAAGGCGAAATTATGTTTATTCGAACGATTCTTTTTCTAATTCGTTGTTTTGAATACATATAAATATTGTATAGCAAATAAAAACCTTCTGAATAGATAATTTAATCGTTAAAGTATGTTTCTTTGTTTTTTTTTTCAATTAACAATATAGTGACGTGTACCTACATATTGCATTGATAAATTCTTCTTCTTAATCCACTGTCGCTCCCAGTGTGGAGCATGTGGACGCCACGAAGTTCCTCTACGCCTCTTTATCTTGAAGAAAAAATAACAACTAATGATTCTAACAATTCATTACTAATGTTCGATTTTTAAATGGAACAAACCACTACCGGGTTACGACCGTCTTCTACTGTTATTTCGAAGGCTGGCTTAGTGTGATCACTTTACGTTAACAACGTTCGCCATTAGGTGGTAATGTTTAAGTCTCCGAAACTCCTAATCATGAGAATTCTCAACATGTTCATGTCGAAAAATCTCATGTATGCATCAAGTAGAAATATAAAAATAAATGAAATATAGAGATAAAAGTTGGAAATTATTGAGAACAAGAGAGCAACCAAATTTAAAGACTGCGACTGCTGTCATGTATTTGGCTCCAGGATATGACTATATCCATTTTTGTTACTGTCTCATATTTATTGCCTATTGGCTCTGTTGGTACACAACGCTCTAATTATGTCTAGATTCTTGTGACCCTTTTTCAGGACTAGATCTTAAAGAATTATCTAACAACTAATGACTCTAAAATCTTCCCTTGGTGTCGGTCATGGCGTGATGAACTAATTATTTGCATCTAATGTAATCTAATAAAATCAGTGTTCAAATATAACAATGTGTTTTAATAACAATTCAATAAATTATTATAATCATGAAGCCATGTTTGTATATAAAAATTGTGTATTGAATAAGAAAGATTTATTTGATTATCCTATAAAAAATGATCCATCAAATAGCAGGTCATTTTAGAGGAGTTACAATAATAATTAAATGAAACAGTCTGTTAAAAAAATATACTTTTTTCATACATTTTTAGTGAATTCAGTAATTTTTAGTGACAAATTTCATTTGGCAATCAACTACAAACGAATTTCGAACTTTATATTTTTAATTTAAGTGTGTTTGTTTGGTTTAAATCATTGTTTATATGTTCCAGTGGACAGTTCATTTTTTTCGCACTCTACATTGACGAAATCTTCGTTTGTAGTCGAACGCCAATTTCAAATTGTCTACGGGCGGCGGATACGGAATCAGGGTGTTAATCAGTTATATTGTCTCTTAAAGGTTCCCAATTTTATTTTACAAAATAAATATTGACTTATGCAGTGGGTTCCTAGGGAGCGGCCGTATATTACGGCAGCTTATGGCTTGCTTGCAGCTTGGCTTTGTTGGAGCACAACGTTCTAATTATGTCTAGATTCTTGTGACCTTTTCAGGACTAGATCTTTATCTTGCACCAGTTTCACAGCTTCATCCCAGCTTACTCCAGCCATATACATAGCAATCTAATTACCATGCTTATTACTTTATTTATCTCATCCATTAAATTCGATTAAAATCTCTCATCTCTACTACATTTTTAATCTTTTTTTCTTCTCACCAATTACATATTAAGACAGCGCCTAGCTAGATTAAGTATTCGGTTTCGCATCCTTTTAAAACCATGACCCCCCTCAACTGATTTATTGTTGTAGCCGTAACGGCTCGGTGGTTTTCCAGACATTCTGTAGGTATATTGGTTGGTATTACCGCAACAATGGTGCAACCAAAATACCTACCTACGTACTCTTCAAGTACAACGACAATATCACAGTACCTACCTACATTGTTGTTTTTATAAAAAAGGGGTGAAAGTTATATACTTACTACATAGATACTCACCGATCGTCAGGTCTTATGTGGGAATATATTATGTATGGGGTATGTTTGTATATAAATTGTGTCTCTATGATTATGTAAGAGCACATGCGCTCATTATATTATTTATTTTCTTTTTCTACGCATGAAATGTTGCCTTATATTTAAAAAAAATACAAGGTATTTCATAATTTTTATTTTGTTTAGCAGAAAATTTAAACAATACAATATTATCTACATAATAATTCAGAAATGTTTTTTTATTTGCTTTTTTACCGTATGTCATAGCATCACGCTCAAAATACAAATGCTACGTCAGATATGAATCTGCACAGAGCCGTGCAAAATGCCGGAGAAGGTTCTTTAATACAATTTGCTGCATTAACTTTACTATATTTAGAGCTATTTAAAAAAACTCTATTTTTTAGGATCTTCATACAATATTTTAATAAACATTAAAAGTGTCATTCTTCTGTCTTTTTATGAATTGTGAAAGTGTAATTCTTCTTTTTCTGTGCTTATGTCAGTTATAGAGGTCAGTTAAGCAATGAGAAGCTAGACTAGAACAATAGAACCTGTTTAATTACCTACCGATTAAGCCTGACATTCGGAATCAAAAACGTAAAGCAAGACGGGTATAAGCTAGTGAAGAAATAAAAGAGTAAATACGTAACAAACGTTACGAGAGAACCAAACTTGTGATAAGCGTCTATCGTTTTTCCAAAGATGGCGCTAATATACTGGTATATCCATTTTTAATTGTTAATTTTATACTAACATATTAATCTACTTACTGAATTAATCTGTGCTCACTTGCAGTGAAGACAAATGCACTCTTTGACACTTTCACAGCAAATTACTTTATGCGTGTGTCGTGAAAGAGGAAAATGGTCGGCACCTGGGATCGAACCCACGTAATACTACGAAAGCCGGCGTCATAATTAGGTTGTTTTGTGATGTTTCAGCATTGTGTTTCAGACATGTCATTGTGTTTGTTTTCTTAAGTAAATTCTTGATTTTTTTGTGATATTTGAACACCATCAGCGCAAAGGCGAAAGCTGCCGTGCTGATGGTGTTAATATTGTAATTTTGTAAATAAAATAAATAACCCAACAACTTCAAGTTCTTCACTAAAAATCAACATTCTAACTTTTATCGATTCTTGTGTTTTTTTTATGAGAATGGATCTAAACAATTAATCAAATTTTTTTATGAATTTAATTAATACCTTCAAGATCATCAATGTACGATTTTCCAAATCGTCTGGTTGATCCTATGATACTTAATCAAAATATTCCAAAAGTAATAATTCTTAGTAATCTTTGCATTCCTAACCCTTAATACTAGCGAACTCCATAAAGCTTTGTACACAATGAGTACATCATACGATACGTGCAAACGATGCACTCGCGTTTCATATATTATTATGTTTTACATTAAGAGTGTATGAACTTACTTATCCTCATGAAATATTGAAGTATGTCATCAAACATGCATCGCTGAACAAAAACGCCGGCCATGAGACCCGCCAACAAGGCCGTCAAACGGGGGGTTTTAAGCTGATTTTCAGGCTGATATGCTCAAGTTGCTTATTACAAATTATTGATGTTTTTGGCGGAAACTGTGAAATCCCATGTTGAATAGGTAATTATTTTAAATAAACTTTGTTTATTTAACTTTGTATTGTTTTATTAGCAGAGGCCTTTCGGTCACACGACCATCTTCAGTGCCACAAATACTAGAACTAAAACAAAAGAAGCGAATGTCATAGAGAAAAGAAAGTTAAAAACAAAGACACGTAATTAAGTTATTAAGAGAATACAAAAACAAATAATAATTATTTCATTTTTATTTCTCATTGTGGGAAGGAGATGGACTTGGCTGGGACATTTGTTGAGGGGAGAGCGCTGTTCTTCCTCCCATCAGGGTCCCAAAGACGAAGAAGACCCTCTCATACTGAGTCCCGCTCCATCGAAGCAGAGCTAAGGAATCTCGACATGGTGTGGGAGGAGGTCATAAACATTGCGCAAGATCGAGCGCAATGGTGAGCTCTTGTTGCCTCCCTATGCCCCTGAGTGGGGCGTAAAGGGAGTTTGGATTTGGATTGGGGGGTAGAATGACGACGAAAATACCCAGCTACGAACGAATATAACCAATTAGTATATAAGATAGAGTGTTTTATGAGTCTGGTTTGTATGTTGTTATGGTTCGCTCATCCCTAACCTACCTTAATCCTTTCCGTCGTACGGTATCCCCCGTCCGCCCTCATAATATCTGCATGCACAAAGCTCACCTACTCTGCAACCCTCGTTGTTCTGGTACCTACTCTGTCAAGTAGACGGGTTGCACCGCCGCCTATCTACTGATCGATATATCTACAGCACAACTACCAACCGCGTTGCATAATCGAGGCTGGTCTTTATAGTACGGCTTAGCTGGAAGTGGGTACCTACCCGTCCTTCTGTCTGAAGCAAATAAGGGATGAATGTCGACAAGATATTATATCATAGAATTAAAGCCGAGATTATATTTGGCTTATGTTCTCGAAACTCTAAAGGTGCATTTATACCAAACCAAAAAACACCCACTGCTTTATAAAAATACTGTGATCAGTGGAAAAGAAGAGTTCAGCGGTAGAAATTATCGATCAAGCCGTAGTCGAGGTAGTTTAACCCATATCGATTGATTGCGAGCTGATCTCTGTAGATTTTAGCCCGCCATGTTGGATTTTATGTCAACTGACAATGGTTTTAAGTGTACCTACAACAACGCTTTCTGTAATCAATATACTGTTTTTAGTTTTTTTCCCGTCCAATTAGGTGCTCCCTTCATATTTTGGTCCATTTTGTTTTGGTTTATCATTTTGATAATAGAAATTTTAAACTAATAAAGCAAATATTGCATTCCCGTAATTATCGAGGTCTTACAACCATGATGCACCAACTAAATTTATAAGAAATATAATGACTTTTTGAAGAAAATACTCAAAGAGTACTTTTAAAGTAGGAACAAATATTAAAATTGAAGTGATCAAACAGGAATTGTTTCATTTTGGCTGAAACATAAAGGTTTCGTATGATTTAATAAGAACTTAACTATATTTTGATATAAAATAAAAGGTACCTATTCTGCATCAATAACTCACTCAAATCTGACATAGCGAATATTGGCAGTTACCACTCGCGAACGAACACCCAGAGCTTGCAAATAGAGTATATTTTCCTAATTGTTGATAATATCGTCGGTCACCAAGGAAATATAATAACCAGAAAGAACTGTCATCGCCTGCTAATAAGTTGTTGTTTCCATGGTGTCCAGTATCAACGGCTACTAATAAGTTGTTGTTTCCATGGTGTCCAGTATTAACGATTAGGAAAATATACTCTTCTAGCTTTCCCGACATACGTTGTCCTGTGGTCCAACTATGAATATTGAATTTAAAAGAATGATAAAAATGGCTTTTAACAAATGTGATTCTGACCGATGGAACTGTTTTAAAGCACATATTTTCCATTCGAATTCTGTCTTTATTCTTTATTCTTTCTCTTCATCCTTAGGCCATGAATTTGGCACTTGGAATCGTCAAGTATACAAAATAACAATATAAATATATAATAAGTATACAGAACAAAAATCAATGTCAATCGCACTACCCATTCAATAACTGACCGTTTATGTCAAACAACAATTCGATTTTAAAATTAGATTTATTCACTTTTTGCGTTTTAATTTATAAAAAGAAAATTTTGAAAAAAGCTCGAAAAAATCCATTAATTTCGTACTAACTTTTATTATTTGCTAGCCATTTTTCCGATGTTTTATTAGTAAGGCTAGGCGCACACATACCTACAACTTTTATCGCCCAACTGTTTAGTTGTGCGTCAAAAAGCTTTTACCTAATCTTGTTCGAGTGCATAATGTGCACATATTATCGACACGATACCAGTACCCGTATTCCAAGTTTTATCGGAAGGTAGTCACGGAAGTAAAGTGAGTAACACGATACATTTTGTACGGAAAACGTCTAAACTTAAATATCGAATGCGAGAATCGCTTTTGTTTGTAGAAATATCCTTGTGGCGGCGCTATACGCGTTTTTCATACAAAATGTATCGTGTAATTCCTACTCACTTTACTTCCGTGACTAGCTTCCGATAAAACTCAGACTACGGGTACTGCTCGGTTAAAAAATAACGATCGTATTTTGTTGAAATAGTTTTTAGACAACATCCGATTTGTACTCAGGCGACTTATGGCATTTTTTTTTTACTCTTTCACAGTATGCTTCTTAAAGCTTGTGTCGTGCAAGGAAGATGGTCAGCCCCTGGGATCTAACCCACGATCTTCGCACGAAACAGCACGAAAGCCGGCGTCGTAACCGCTAGACTATCAACCTCTTCAATTCGATTTTCTTACTAAGTAACAGTCAATTGGTTCGAATGAATCGACTTCACGATTTGAATAAATATTTGGTCGATTGAAAAGTTGCAGGAATGCGCCTAGCCTTATCCAACTCATCTATACATCCTCTTGGTCATTGGAAGGATATGGGAATGGCTAAGAGAAACATGTCAAATATCCTACTAAATAAACAAATAACAGAAAATTTTGTATCGGATGGAATGGTGAATAAAAACGATTCATGAACAACTCTTATTCTTAACAGGTTTCATTAAAATTTAGTCCATTTTTCAGCCACATATAGGTATGTTATAAAAAAAGGAATTTCATATACAGAGTGGTAATTCGATACATTAGTTGAAAGGGGTTATACTAGAGCAAATTTGCAACAATTTTGTTCCATGTACCGGGGGTCAAATGCCAGTGGTTTTCGAGTTATTTTTCAATTTTCCACCTTTTGACCTAAATTGAAAAGTGTGAAAGAGTACCTACTCCATTTAGCAATGTAAAAACACACTTTTCCTTTTCCAATAGCTGAAGAATAAAGGATAGGTTGAAGTAAAAAAATCAAAAAGAAAATTTCAAAAACCTCAGAAATACAAAGTTTAAAATCACAAGTCAGTTTTTTTTTTTTATTTCGATTTTTCTAAGGGAGTTACTCCAGTCCAGTTACCCTGTAGGTACCTATAGATGAACAAAATTTTGTATGGAAACGTGTATAGCGCTCCTATGTAATACTATGGAAAGTTCCGCAGCCTATAAAAAAATCCTGTGAATTTCTCACATACGTTAGTTCAGAATAGGGATACGAAGTGTTTAGACAGTTAGGAATGCGGCTAAACAAAACTATAAATAATAACACCTTTACTCCTTTCAAGTCATTCAACCTTTCAATCATGTTTTAGTATGATTTTAGCAACATTTTATTCGTTTGATCTCACAATGTAGTCGACGCACCCGTTTTGTTTCCCGTTTCCTTTGCTTTGTTTCACTTCACTACAATAATTCCTTTGCTCTATGAACTTCCAGTGAACAATAATCAACATTCACATCCTCTACTCTGATGTTGATAGACGTGTTTATAAAAGCACATAATTGCGTGTATGGAATACTTCTTCGGGATATTTTGGTCCTTCTCTTAGATATAATACACAAATAAACTGAAGATCTAGAAGCCGTCAGACCAATCATTGGTAAAGTGTTTGAAGAAGTTCTCCAAATAATCGAAGGAGGAAGTTACATGCTCAAAACTCTCTCGGAAAGGCTTGCAAGATGGATTGAACACGTAAAACAGAATGAAGTTCTATTATCTACATAATAATTCAGTAATGTATGTATATTTATTTATTTATTTATTTATTTGTTTCACTCCAACTGTATGTCGCAGCATCACGCTAAAACCGTAGGTTCTGCGTTGAATTTTTTTCTTCGCAGTTTTTCGCAAATACAATTGTGGTAATCTGAGATACAAATATTTACATTTCATTAAATATATTTTAAGTTATTAATAAATTTCTAAAATTATGAAATCTTCATAGTAAAATTTCACCAAACACGGAAAGCCATCTTTTGAAAACAAAATTACTCATGTAAAAATTACACGGAATCGGAGTAATGCGGTATGAAAATGTATTTAAAAGATTGAAGATTGATTTGAAATACATACAAATGTAATTCAAATGTTATAAACCTTATAAAATAATGATTTTCATAAAATTTATCAAACGCTACTCCATTTTGAAGGAAATTTTGACATATTATAAGAATATGGCCACCGTTGTTAGAACAGTTGTAGCCATCAGAATCAAAGTTAAATTAGATGCCTCCCTGCATATTGTAATGTACATAATTATTTTTATATAGAACTGATGTAAAATGATTCAAGATACTAGAGTTTAGGTAATAAAATTTATGAATGAAAATTTAATTTGAAATTTGTATGAACATCCATAAAATAGCAAGAATTGAACGGTAAAACAGGTACTTACCCACATCTGAATCTCAAAACATTACCAAAGTGAATTTGACAGCTCAAATATTATGTTGCAGCAAACAATAGTAAACAAAACTTCCTGTTTATTTTGGAAAAGAATCAGATATGTAATTATTTTGGTAATAAAATTCACTTGATTTATCCACATAAAAATTAATAACAGATATTAGATAATAATATGTAGGTATTAACGACACTATTCAAAATTCTTATGGAGATAAATGCAAACTTATGTTTTCTTCCTTATTATTTATTTTATTTAATGTTATATTCATCATAAAACAAGGTGGGTAATATTTTTAATAAACACAACACACAACACAGAGTGGATGGAAGCATTCGGTTCGGCAGCGTTTCTTGACATATCCAAAATCCTTGCAATGCTCCCATCTAGAAAAAACAATTCTATTAATATGTGAAAGCAAAATACAGTGATAACATGGCCATGGTTGTAAATATATAAGGCGACATTAGAAAATTTCGCATTTTGACAGGGATTTGTTTTAAAAATACACATTATGAGAATTTGATTAGAATCGATATTAAGGATTTAGAAATATATCAAACTACTTAAGAACTTCATATAAGAATAAAACAATCTTTGATGTATGTGCTGCTTAAAACATTAATTTAGAATTTTTAGTAATATTATTTGTTTCAAAGTGTAGCTTTTATACCTTTTTAAGATCTTCTTAAAATCCATTTAGACTGCATAATGCACCAGGTATTATTGTTTCAGATAGACTTGAAGAAAGCTGCAACTCCATGACTAGAACATAAAATCAATATAAATAAAGGAGTCCGTTCGTATATATGTATGTAACGTCCTTTATAGACGGCTAAACTAGGGATACCAGAAGTAAAGTAATACCCTCTATAGCGAGTCATAATACCAGTGGACGTTTAAGGCTATGAATATTTGGAAAATGTTATTTATCGATTAAAATATTAGATTTTTTCATAAATCTCCCATACAAATTAAGATTTTCATCCTGCCATTTTGTCAGAATCAAGAATCTTGAAACTGTATTTAATTCTCATTTAGTTGCACCGTCGCTACTCATGTATGGTTTTGTTTTAATCTACAGAGTATAAATGTTTATTTTATTTCAAAACATTATACTCTGTAGAAGGAAAAACATTGAAACAAAGTAAAACAATTTAGCTTATTATATTTTACTTATGAAATGTCATCATATACCTCCATATTGTGAAAATTTAGGGTTGCCGTTTTAAAAAAAACCTGTGGAATGTAATAATAAGGTCTGCATTAATATGTAGGTAGGTATTAATATTGAAATGCATTGAAGTAGGTAACTACAAAGAGTATGAGTAGTTTCAGCGTGATAAGGTCAAGATAAGGTAACGTATGAATATAACACCAAAGTTTCATATTTATAATAATTAGATGATATTAGAAATAAATCAATTCTTCCTAAACATCATTCTGTTGAGAAATACAATACTCAGAAGATTAACGCTTTAATGGTGGAATGATCTCTGTGGGCTCCGTTGAAACCAGAATGAAAATTTCAAAGCTTGGACGATAACAAGTCTTGCTGGCCTTAAGGTGGGATTTATAGGACTGTGGTCCTCATAAGTCAACCTAAAATAGATAAATAACATCAAAATACATTTTTTATGATTATGTAGGTATACATGTTTAAGAGGGGAATGTCATTTATTTTAAAGGAGATTTATCATTTCATGAAACACCACATTTGATATCCTTATGAAAGTGAAATGACTGAGTATAACCTCATACTATACATTTTTTCCTAAAGGCATAATAAATCATACTTGTGAGAACAATGTTTGCAAAGTAGATAGTTACAAAATGAATCTTTAATAGAAATAAAAACAGATATGAGTACAAACAAAAAGAAAGTCATGCATTTGCTTAGGTACCTACCTAATAAAAATAACAGGAAACACAATACATTAATTAAATTTTGAAAAAGGAATACATAATAATTATTGATATTGTTTTGACGTCTATCTATAGAAAGTTTGACGTTTGGCGATGGCACACAGACAATAGAACTTCAATATTTGAGGCCATAGCAAAAAAAAATGCGAAAGTAATGATCCTGTTTTTTAAATCCTTTTTTTATATTTCGTGTATAGAATGAAATACAAATAAAGAAACACCTGATCTTTCGGATTATTTTAATATTTTCGAAATTTATCAACAAGTTTGGATAAGACATCTATTAATTGAATATAATATTATCTTTGTGATTATGGCAGGAACACCCCACTTAGGGATGATATGCCAAAAAGAAGAAGCTACTGACAGCTACGCGTCATAGCGCGTCCCTTCTGTCAGAAAAGAAAATAAACAATAAAAATATACATTACGAGTTATTATAATGTTTAAAAGAAAAACTCACAAAACTGGTAAGTACATGGAATAATTGTGGTTTATTATATAAATTGTGTTTTCAAAACTAATGTTTTATTATCATTGTTTACAGAATCTGTGTTTTATGTCAAATCAAGGATATTTTTGCACTTCAAATGATGACTTTTTGAAATGAAAAAAGGGTAATAAATAATTGCACCTCTCCGAAAGATTTAAAGGTAATTTTATTTTAGATTCACTGAATGTTGACATCAAGCAATCAAATTATGTCATACAATCTTTTCTTACAAGGAGTGACATTTCATTTTTTGATTCTCAAATTTGTGTTTTTGTTTTAAAAATGAAGATATTGCTGGTCATTGTCGTTTAGTTAGTCAATTTGGATAGATTAAAGGATTTGATAACATCCTCGAATGATAACACTACGATTTGAATAGGTTAGGTTAGGTTAACGGGTGAACATAGTTTTTAGCGGGGGTTTCTTGACACCTCCCCGAGTGATACCTCTACACTCTGTTAAGTTAAAACATATTCATTTAGAAGGGTTTTGTCATATATCAAAGAAGCCCGCGATGATAATAATAATTAATACCCATTTATTGTTTTCATCCACAAAATATAACAAATATCAATTTAAAAAGTGAAAAATCTGTCTGTCTATTTATTATTCCATTGATTCGTTAAATATTTACCAGTCTTCAAATCCAACAAAAAAAAAATGTGTTGCTCTGTGTTTATTTTAATCGAATAATATTTTGTTACAGTATTTATGGGTCATTGTGCATCGGGATATATACGAGTCTTTCAACTGTTGGCGATGAAAAAGTTGGATGGTCGAAGAGGTCCCGGTCAGCAAATATCTTGGATGCCCAATTTAAGAGATTGGTCTGGAATAAGAATAGCGGAGGAGTTGAAGAAGTGGTTGCCAAGGTCGTGGAGAATAATATAATAGTTATAATAATATACTCTATCACACCTTACGTCTATTCAACTTATCAAAGCAGTAAATGGATACAAACCTGAGACTTCATAATTTAGTTTTACATAATAATATTGCGATAATGAGGTTATTTTACTAAAACCTCAATGTAGTTTATGAAATCTTTAAATATTATAACATTCAATTTTCTTTTCACACCTGTACCTAAGCCTGAAGAAATTGCAATTGGCGATCGACTACAAACAAATACTTCGACAATGTAGAGTAAGAAGAAAATTAAGTGTCCACTTTTTATATTTTTATATAAGTGTCTTTGTTTGGTTTAAATAATTGTTTATAATATGTTCCAGTGGACAGTTAATTTTTTCGCACTATAATACATTAACGAAATCTTCCTTTGTAGTGGAACGCCAATTTGAATTTGTCTTCGGGGGCTGTTGTCTTATTGTATTTTGTTTATATTATCTTTGATTTTTAGTTAAGAAGTGGACAAAATAAGTACACTTTTTCTAAGAAAGATTGGGAATATTATTATACTACATATTTTTTTTTTGCATTTTATGCATCGTCACTGTTGAAGTATGGTAAACTCAAATGTGTATCTAACATTTAAATATAACATAAGTACTTCTAATAGCTTCTAAGAAAATTGTTGCTTTGAAGGATATGGATTTTGTTAATTTCTTTGAAAGATCATTTTGTAAATGGATCACATCATATACCTATGAGATAATTAAAAAAAAAATTTCAACATTTAATGTCATATTTTTATAAGATCATAATATTATAATGATAATAATTGAAGTTCATGAAGTTGTTCATATTTATGAATTCATTTTTAGCTTATATTTTGTGTTACATTCTAAATATGAACAGTGCAAATGAAAATAATTAATCTTTGAGTATAAACATTGTAAATTTTCACCAATTAAAAGAAATATCTTTTTATAATTATTGTTATCATTTTTTTCAACTCCACATGCAGCTTAATGTTTCATAAAACATTTTTTTTTACAAAATGTTCATATTGTTTTATTTTGGTCTTCCTGTCTCCTCAAGCTTGCTATGTCCTTGGATTTTTTCGATACCCATTAAGATGGCATTCTCTGATTATGCCTTGCCCAATTTATTTATATGTTTTTTTTAATGAATCTGTGCTCACTCGAAGTGAACACAATTACACTTTTTGACATCTTTCACACTAACCAAAGGGTTGTGTTGTGAAAGCGGAAATGGTTGGCATGGCTGGGATTCGAACCTATGACCTCCAATACGCTGTGCGCATGAATGCCGGCGATTGATACCACTGGACTACCGACCACTCCGTGGTAATATAAGTGATATTAACAGAGTTTTATTTAAAAACAAATGAAATTAACCAACGGTATCCTTGCCCTTCTGAGTTTGCCCAATCTAGCATAATCAGAGATTGTAATGCTCATGGTTAAACCGTATTCTCCAGGATTCTCTATCTTTTATGGGCTCCAAAATCATTGCCCGTTCTTCGTACCCATATGTCATAACTGTTATATTAATAGTTTTATAGAGGGTGATCTTTGTTTTCCTATTGACACTTCTTGACTTGAGCACAGGCAGTAGAGTAGAGAAGAATGCTTTGTTTCCTGTTCTATCCTTCCTGTTGATTTCTATATGTCCCAACTCCGTTGCTGCTATTTCCAAGGCGTCAAAGACCTCCCTTATGGCTATCAGGGATCTTCCTACTATATTGAGGTTATAAGCATATCCGACAATTTGGCTACTTTGGAAATAAATATTAGTCTTTGTATCGTCGAGGTATGTTTTATGCACCACATATTCCAGGAATAAGCTGAAGAGTGTGAGGGCCAGTCTGCCACCTTGCTTGAGTACCTGGCCATCCAGGAGCTCCTCTGTAAGTTCCGCGCCGATTTTACATTTTGTCCTACACATAGTTGCCCTAATCAAACTTAACTTCACAGGTATAAATTGAAGTATCATGGTCATAAATCCACGATTCCTGTGCAAGGCACGGGTACTTAAGCTAGTATACTATATTTTAGAGGATTACAGAGGCGACAATTACAACGTTGTGCAATAAAGATGAGACATCGACAAAAATGGATATATTCATATCCTGGCGCCAACTACATGAGAGCAGTGGCTATCTATAAAGTTGGTTGCTTTAGTTATTCCATCCGATGGCTCTATACCTATCTCATTTATTATTAAAAATACATCTACTATAGTTTTTTTTTTTTTTTTTTTTTTTTTTTTTTTTTTTTTTATATTATTATTATTTTTTTAAATAATGAATCTGTGCTCACTCGAAGTGAACACAAATACACTTTCGACATCTTTCAAATGCTTGTGTCGTGAAAGCGGAAAATGGTCGACACGGCCGAGATTCGAACCCTCGACCTCCGCACGAAATAGTGCGAAAACCGGCGTCGTAACCGCTGGTCTATCAACCACCTCGTTATATCAACATGTATTATGAAGAAATTATCGTTGGGCTTAGTGGCTAGCGTCTCTGCATAGGATGACTAGGGACGCAGGTTCGAATCATGCCGGGAACGTGTTTTTTTTTTCGATATATGCATCATGTTGAAAATTCTCATGATAATTAGGAGTTTCGGGGATTTGAACATTACCGGCTAATGGCGCACGTCAAGAATGCCTGCAACACGTGTATTGAGACATGTGCTGTTCCTCCTAAGAAGTGTCGTGTTAGCTACATGCCTTGTATGAGGAAATCAGTGTTGTAACAAAGATACAAATTATTAAGATGATGGTTTCAGCATGTTGAAAGAATTGATGTTACAGTATTGCAAAAATAGTATATTAATTAACATACTAAAAGGCGTAGTCAACCGAGAATGACGTGGATCAAATACATCGATGTGTCCTTAAAGAAAGCTTGATTAGAAGTAAAAGAAATAGGAGAAGAATCTTATGATGCAATTTATTTATCGTATGGCTTCTCTTTTACAACACATCTTATAATCTAGACATAAAACAGTAATAATAGCACAGATATCTGATTGTCAAAAGTTAAGGTCAATATTTAAAATGTATTCAGTTGCTGTGTCAGTCAGCAAGAGGAAATCCCTGAAATTCCCCGATGATACGATGATGATATAATTATGATGCAATAATAATGGTCAAGGCATTTCTTCTCTCGCTTTTTTTTAAAGACTTAGCTTGATGGTTGTTGTGTGTTATTTCAATAAATTATTGGTTGTCTTGTGTGTTATTTCAATAAATTATAGTCAAATTATTTGGTCTATAAAGTTAGTAAGTGATCTATAATTAAGTAACGATCAGCATACATGAGCACTTGAGTAAAACCAAACAAACAGTAGTGACATGTTCTCGTCGACTTGGCTTTCCTTTTAATTTTAATGATATGAAATATTCCACTTCCTCTGTGGGAATCTTGGAATGTGGATGCAGCTAGTGTTAGCAATCAGCTTTTTCATGGATAATCTGGATTCTAGGTTATGAAGCTTGATAAAATTAGAATTTTGAAATGTTAGCGCGACATCCTGTTATTCAGTTCTAATATCTTAAACATGAGAATCTATTTTCTAACGGAATTTGAAGACATGGTTTAGGGGTCGTTACTGGCTGTTGATAATCTGTATAGGCGGAGGATATGTATGAAGACGGAATTTGAACTTGATGTTTCTCTCACTGTTATTGTTAGTTGTATATTATATCTACACCTACGGTGGTTGTCAGTAAACAATATTCCCTGTTTCCCACGGACTCACGCATCGCTGCTACGTGCGATGCTCGGTGTCGGTTTGGCAGCCGTAAATAACGGAGCGCCCGTAGTTTCGCCCGTTGGGTGTCAAGCACGCTTTGTGATTCCTTTTTTGTTAGCAAAAGGCCATTCGGCGACTAATATTCGTAATAAAGAACAACTGCAAAATGATCACTGCGGCAAGCAAAATGGATCATATTTATACCCATTCAACTCACCAAATATTATTTGCTTCATAACAACGAATAATAATAAGTATATTTTTCTTTGACTGAAATAGTAGCAAACTTTACAAAACCCGCGAAATAAACCTGCAAGTAGTGTTGATTTGTGCGATTTTGTGGAATGAATACTGAAAGAACGGCCAAGTCCACGAAGCGTCTGCGACTGCGGAGTCTAGACCGAGTCAGTCGGTTGCCGTTCCACAACAAAATGAGTTTTGATTTATTTTGCACTAGTTCTGCCGCCCATACGGACTAAGAGTATAAATCTACCGGGACAGACCTGTGTAAATTAACGTTAAGGAACATTATTAGCACTAGATGTGTATTCGTACTCTTTAAAAATATCGGATTTAATGTTAGATATATTTTTAACGGCCCTTTTAAACAGCAATCAATGTAGAATCGTTCCATCATTTTGGTTTTAATTTTAAGTCCCAATATTTCATCGATAAAAACATGATCCTTGTGGATGAAATGCCAAAAAGGAGAAAAAAAAAACAAACATGACGTCAAAAATTTCCGCAGCCGACATTGAATTTTGTTACGTGCTCTTAGAAGCGGCAGAGAAAAGAACGGTTCAAATAAACATGGCTCCGCCTTATTATATTCTTGAAAACAGCTCACTTGTCTATTATTTAAGTAATTATTAATAATTCTGGTGATGTGTGGTGTTTTATTAGGGCATTCACTATTTTATCCTCGACGTCATTTTCTTTCACGTAATAACATTTTTAAATGTTTGTTCTGTATGCCATTCCTAGCATGCACCTCATACTAAAACTTCCATTTAGTGAGAAGGTGCCTTAATTCAGGGAGAGCTTGCAAGACTTACTTATCTTCAATTTCGTTCCCTTATTCTCGTAATTCCAGAAGGCTTAGCGTCGATGGTCATTGTCCCTTTTTTCTCTCTGTTCTATGCAGATCGAACACTTCGATTCTCTCAAATTCGTCAACCAGAAATTCTGCCTCATTCAGCCCCTCTGCTTCCCTCGATATGAACTTGTCATAAGTTTGTACGTTAATTTTGACTTGGAAAAATTATACAGAAAACAAATTTTTTACTTTCTTCTAAATATATTAGGCGAAATTATTTCGTTAAAATGAGAATGTTGGCGTACCCGCTTTTAAGGCAAAGTGTTGTTTTCTCAAATATCCGCGTTTCGCATTGAACGTGATAAACGATGCCCGCGAGTATAATTTCCCGCCAAATGAGGCTCAAAGATATTCACCTGACAACGATTAACCCACTTTTGACTTAACTTCTGTATAATTTAAGTTCCGTGTTTTGTGTGTGTGTTATACCTAATTTCCTCTGGGATCTCCGTTTTGACGCAAATCCACTTCTTTCGTTGCTTATTTACTTAAAATCATCCCCTACCTCTTAAACAAGAGAAATATTTTGTTTAAGAAATTTGAAATTTGACTGGAATACACTAAACATACATTATTATAAAAGCTGTTAATATATTATGGTTTTAAAGCACAGTAGAACAGAAATGCTCAAAACCTTAGATATGAAAACACTGATGCCTAAATTGGCAAATCCCTGGTATCCAAGTAAGTCTCTCTCTGGACAAAAACCAAGGATTGGTTTGCAGTAACTTTTCCCACTTGATCTGTCCAGTCCGTTCTGTCCGTCGCTGATTTTTTTTGCTCCTCATAGGAGTAAATGCACATGTCTCAATACACATCTTTATTTATTTTTTCAATCACAAGCTGATCCGCCCGTCGACCTTCGACCTATTCCAGAATATAAAAATAATGTTGACTTATTACATGAATAAAAGTGACTGGTTACGACATTAAAATTTAGCTTATAATTTATTGCATTTTGTAATAGTTATCGTTGATTCGGATACGGGATGAAGTTCGATAGGTCTTAAGTTTAAAATCAAAACAATAATTATTCCTCTATGACTGCTTTACTTTTAGAAAAATCCAAGAGATGGCGGTGTAGTAGAAAATTAATCACATGTGAAACCTGTTAACTTATTGTATAATATATTGTTGAAAGAATAAAATTTTACTGAATTATTATGACAAGATAAGGAGCAAAAAAGAAAACACGTACGAAAAGGCTAAATCAACATACACACAATAAAAAAACCAAAGAATAAGCAACCAGTAAGAATCATACAAATAGTCGGTACAAAACAGTTCATGTAGACATAAATTATACAACAGGAGGTACGAAAAAATTTGAGTCTTGCAGGTTTTGTAAGATACACCCAAATAAGAGAGATATGTGAGGATAAAGGGTACTCTATCATGGAATACGTAAAAGTTAGAGGGTGGTATTATCATTGTCGCATTCATAGAATGGCTACAACCGGAATCATGGATCTCATCCCCGAAGGTGGAAGTTAGCTGGAATTCATCCTCACAAAAGGAAAAAGTCTCTGCACCAAAAAGGCCGAAAAGGCAATAAGTATCCGAAAAAAAGAGAAGATCAACAAATAATATTGTGATCAACTTTGGTGAAATTTTGAGACAAATCTTCATCTTTCTTTTGTGCGTAGTATTAGTTTTCGTATTTTTTCTCAAACGCCTCAGTTGCGATTCAGACAAACGGCATTCTGGTTCGTTTGTAAGGACGTCCTCTGCCGCACACCGAGAGACTAATGGGCCGATGTGTCTGAGCGTTCCTCTGTAAACTCTCTTTCACTCCTGACAGCTTCGCATGATAAACGATTTGTCGTTGAAAAAATGCCTTGTCCCATATTTCACGTTATGACTCGTACGCCCGAATTACCGCCATATGTTTTCTTTTAGCGTTGACGAATGTGATTTCAAAACGCTTCATAAGTCGAAGAAAATTTGAAATCAGTCGTGAACTTTCATAAATCTGGAAACTTGATAGGTACATTAAAATTACTACTCAAGCAATAGAATATTTTTTGTTACAGAAAATCATTGATTTATATTATGTAGGTACTACACATATAGAAACGTTGTGGCTTTGAACAAAGTCGACCAGCAGCGTTCACACTGTCATTTTGAATGCGAAGGTCTGTATTCGATGGTATGTCGTATTCTGAAAAGTATTCACTCTAGTATGGATATTTTATTATGAGAACGGACCTCTACACCTTTCTATCCAAGCACACTTCTTTCGCTTCTTCCACCGACATTACATTTTTCATACAACCTCTCCTATTTCTAATATTCTCATTCCTTTCCATACAATTGAATGAAGAGCTCTCATCTCTACCGCAATTATACTAGATTCCTTTGTCATATCACTAGCTTCCATATTATATTTTTTTAAATATCCTTTGCAAATCTTATTTTGTTTCTTCGTTTTTTCATAATAATACCTTTTTATTTAAAACTAGCTGACCCATCGAACTTCGTCTAGCCTTAAAGTCAATAAAATATTGCTGGGTAACATAACATACATGACTACTCTTTGTAAAAAAATCAAAAGTTATGTGGTAATTATGAATCTGTTATTTCAAAAGCACCAAAACTCTCCCGTTCCATACTAACTTTAATATTATATTATTTCATACTATTCTCCATCCATTTTTCGATTTTTAATAGTTGTTATTCTGTTATCCGGAGCGGAGAAGAATCTAATAAACTAAACACGATGATAATCTGTTGAGGCGATCTCGAGTTATAAGTGTTCGCACTAACCCGTCTTTCTTTTATAATAATAGATGTTAACAAATTATAAAAAAGCTTGAAAAAGTACCATCAAAAATGTCTTAACAATATTTTTAATTTCAATCATTTTACCGCCATCTGTGGAAAAATAGGGAAAAACTGCTCTATAGAATCTTTCTACCAAAATATCAATCTACCAGACATCGCCCTATTTCTCCAACAGATGTCGATGGCGGTATCGGTGCCGAACCCGTTCCATATTAACTTTAATATTATATTTTATGATATCCATTGTCCATTTTTTCGACTTTTTACTAGTTATTCTTTTATCCGGAGCGGAGATGAATCCAATAAATAAAACATCGGAAGAATCTGTTCAGCCGATCTCGAGTTATAAGTGTTCGCACTAACCCAACTTTCATTTATATTAGAGATAGGCCAGTAACCGTTCTTAAAAATCGATCGGACAAGGCGGCTGGTACCTATATTAACGACAAAATGGCACTTGCATATCAAAGAAATTACTAATAAAGACTATATGTAATGATTTTTTAAAAAATTTGATACATTACCTCATCTAGTAGGTACACTTGGCACACAGATTGTCAATAACTTTAACTGTAAATATCTTTTGTTCACAAATCTTTTCTTTCTGAGACTGTTCAGAACAGTCGTATTAAGCGTTTAGATCATATTATTCTTGGCTTTAAATTTACCCAGTATTTAATCAATCAAATAGAGCAGGGTAAACGGTGAGACAGTTGTTGCTTGATTAGTTAGTAGTGTAGTAGTGACTTATTAAATATTCCCTCTATGTTATGTTCCACTTGTCTGGCCCTCCAGGGATGTTTTAATTACCATCACCCACCAGAAGAATCTTGATTGGTAACGGGGGTGGGGGGATGAATTCTGTATGGGAGAAAAATAGCATTATTATTCCGATTTAGTCTAGTAGTGCAAGTTGCTATGGCATATCTTTAGAGGTGTTGATTCTGAATAAAATTAGTTGGAAAATAAATTACTTGTTTTTTCTACTCTCCGATAGATGTCGGCAGTTATGAAATTTATTCAATTATTTCAATGCCTACCCACTGTTAGTTGCTTTCGGTATGGAAGTTTGATTGGAAATTCCGTCCCATTCCTTTGAGACAGAGCTGGATATCTTGTGGGAGGAGGTCATCGATGCTGCGCAAGATCGAGCGCAGTGGAGAGCTTTTGTTACCCTCAATGCCCATAGTAGTGATTAAAAAAGGGAGAATGTTTTGTTGATAAAAAAAAAAAAATCCTGCAAATCGGTATAGTTCTACTCAGAGATTTTTAATAATTTTAAACGAATGCTAATTCTGTTTTTTTATATTAGAAATTTCAATCGCCTAGCTAGCAGTGGAGTATGTTAAAAATCAATTGCAAGATTAAGGGGACTGTGAAAACACGAGCAAATCATAATTTGAGTTCTTAAAAAGGTGAAATTCTAAATCACACGTGGTCTCAATGCGTGATATACGTACGTAAATATCAATAACTATTGTTGTCGTTATGTAAATGACTTTTGGCATACCTACCTATTTATTTAACAGATCTTTACAAAATCGTTGGTTCTTGGAATTCACTTATTGCTGTCATATTGAGAATACTAAACTTTATTTAGTTTCCCCTTTAGTGTAAACAATTAAGTATGTGTGAGGTGTTTTCCTCATCCCTTTAACAAACGTATGTCGCCTTTCATCTTTGAATTCGACAGATAAGACATAAGTAAGTACCGAATTAATTCGATACTATTGTCTATGCTACCTTAATAAAAATTAAATTCAGTGGCGCTTAAAGACACTAAAGAACCATAAATAGTTTTCCTCGAATCAACCTCATAAATATTTATGAACCTTATCCTTACTTTTTTTTCTTCTTTTTATTACAGAATTTCCGGCTGGAAGTGACAGCTCTGTTCAAAACTAATAAAAGGTACGTAATCTCTTTCATATCGATTTTTAACATTGTACTTATTTATTTATTTATTTATTTATTTATTATAACACATACGGCCTCTAGGCCAATTACAGTCAATCGACAATATTACAAAATGTAAGTACCTACCCACATTACAATAATCTCAGATAGACAAAATATATAATTATTTATAAAAAATGGATAAAAGCTCGCAATAAGCATGCGTAACGAGCAAACATGAAAAATAAAAGCAAATGAATATAAAATATTCTAATAAGCAATAACAATAATAATACAAACATAAATAAATTATGGCTAGAAGCTCGCAATAAACATGCGTAGCGAGAAGACATGAAAAATAAAAGAAAATGGATATAATACATTCTAATAAGTAAAAACTATAATAAAATTAATAATAATAATGAAAAATAAAAGCAAACGAATGTAATATATTCTAATAAATAATAATAATAAAAATATATAAAATTTGGATAGAAGCTCGCAATAAACATGCATAGCGAGTAGGCATGAAAAATAAAAGAATATGAGTATGATACATTCTAATAAGTAATAATAATAATAAATTAACAATAATCTGTAATAATAAAAATTTATAAAATATGGGCAAAAGTTCCAAGAAGCATGCGCAGTGAGCAGACATGAAAAATGAAAGCAATTGAATATATATTCTAATAAGTACCCAATAATAATACTAAAAATTTACAAAATATGGATAAAAGTTCGCAAGAAGTATACGCAAGCGAATATATACCCATTCCCACAGTTAATAATAATAATAATAATAAATGCCAGCGAATATATAATCTTACAAGCAATAATAATATAAATTATACAATATGGATGAAACTCGTAAGAAACATGCAGCAAGCAGATATGAAAATTAAACACGAGTGATACATCAATTACAAGCAAGAAACAAACTAAACAACCAAAAAGAAAAATATTTTATTTCCCCCCTTCTTCCCTAAACTTTTCCAAAAACAAAATAAAAAATAAAATTTACCACACATGATATGCCAACTCAGCAGAACTGAAGTCCAACCGCAGATGACACCCTGACAATCCAAAAAAAAAAAAAAAAAGAAAGAAAACAATCCAGACAAAAAAAAGCAAGGTTAATACAAATTAGTCCCACCCGCCATACTCGCTCACTCATACTTCTGCCTTCTTGGCTCATGAAGGAATGCCGAGAGTGCACTCCTGTAGGTAGGCAGCGAACTGTGAAAAACATCCACCACCCCTGCAAACTCATTTCCAAGCCTCTGGATTCTATTTATGGGTGAAAAGTAAAAATGAGATGTACTTGAGCTCGATGGGTAAAACGGCAAAGCTTGACGCGTCACCCTACCAGGAACAAAAAAATTAATGCTTTGGAGAATATCCGGGGCGTCCACTTCACTATGAATCAGCTTATATACTTCTCGCGTTCTAAGGATGCCCTAGGTTTGTAGATAATGAAAGAGATAGATGAACAAGCAATTAAGTGACAGCCAGATACATATTTTAACATTCGAGGATTGTTCCTAAAATAAGTTTTCCTGTTTTCACCGATCGCACGGATCGATGTTACACTAGATCGTATATAGGTATTTGCACATCTTGTGTGTGATTAATCTTTAATTTTTAACACGGCTTGACCTTGGAGCTTGGAGCGCTTTCGAAAAAAATCCATGACGTGTAACGCTTGTCCTGATAAAGGACCGAGTGATAGAACACATTGTTTACGGTTAACTGTCAGTGCACGTATTTGTTTGCTCTACTTTCGAAAATTTATAAAAGTGGTTTATAGTGTGTATGTGTACTTGTGTGATACACCAATCGAAAGCTAATCTTATAAGCTATCCAGGGATTATGGTGTGGCTTAGATCCTAATGCTGTAAGTCAATTTTTCATCTGATTGAACATTTTTCCAAAATAAATTGTACATATTCGGAAACGCTGCACACTGTGAGCGACCTACAGAGGAGTGTTATATGTCACTGGAAAGAGGGTCTGAATATCTATGAAAAACCTCGCGAGAGTACTAGTCTAGTGTGAGCCCTTAAGAAGATAATTAAGAAGACAACATTTTTTCCATACAAACATACCCACATATTTGAGTTTCAAAAACCACTCGTTAAAATCGCTAGTATATTTTTGTATTTTAACTTCAAAGTGCATCACTACTTCAGTCAGAGGTGACACACCATACCATAGTTTGCAAAAGATACCTTATAGTACGCAACTCAGAATGGAGAATGTACAGAAAATAATTAAGAGGAGAACCTTATCTACGTCCTCTTCTCCCGAATCTGGTGCTGCCTCAGTTAGTACTAAAATGGAGGAACAGGCAAATTTAGCATTGTTAAAAGGGAAAAAGATTGCTCACACAGCTTTGAAAGCACTGGAAGGAGTATCTAATATGAAAAAAGAGACAAAGGAAATCGTCATTAAGGCAATTAATGGCCTTACTAATATAATTGAAAATAGTTGCTACCACAAACCTAGATACGAGCCATTCAGTGAAGAGTTGGGAATAAAAATACTAAGAGAAGTCAAGGATCAAACTATAATATGTAAAAATTTAGCAGAGAGAATGGAAGAGCAAAAACAAGAAAGAGTTATCTCATATGCTGATGTCGCTGCTAGGACACGGTCCTCCGGCACCTATGGAACACCCCGATTACAAAATAACGACTCGCATACCCTGATCATAAAATCTGTAGACCTGACAAAAAAGGGTGAGGATATAGAAGGTATGCTAAAGAGAAATGTTAACCTTAAAACACTGGGAATCGGTATTAACAGCCTTAAGAAAACACAGAAGGAATCGATTGTGGTAAAGTTTGGTTCAGAGGAAGATAGAAAGAAAATGAAACAGGAGATTGCAAAATCCACAGACCTGTCTGCTACTGAGGGTGTGAAAAAGAATCCCCTTGTTATATTTAAGGGACTCATTAAGGGTATAACTGACCTTGAGCTTAATGAATCCATAGTGTCCCAGAACAAGGACATAAAGTTGGATGAACCGCTGAAAGTGAAATTTAAACGTAGACACAGGAACTCTCTTTTGTCTAATTTTGTATGCCAGGTGAGCCCGAAAACGTGGAAGGTTTTAACTGAAGCTGGGAAACTGCATGTTGGATATCAGTTTATCCATGTAGAGGATATGAGCCCACTTGTTCAATGTTACAAGTGCTTAGGCTTCGGTCATATGCATATGCAATGTAATAATGGAGAAACTTGCTGTGCACAGTGTTCGGGGAACCACGACTCTCGTGAGTGTCCACGTGACGAGCGGGAAAAGTCCTGTATTAATTGTAAAAAACACAAGAAAAAGGAAACCAACCACTCAGCCATGGATAGACAGTGTCCAGTACGAAATTATTTTGAAAACCTGGCAAGAGAGGGTACCAACTATAATTGTTAAAGTCCAAATTGGGGTTGAAAGTGATAAAATAAACAGGGAGGTTGCATGTTCTGAAGGAGTTTTTAACATTATATATGCTAATATCAGAAGTATCAGAAATAAAATACATGAAGTTCAATCAATGATTAATATCTATCCAGATGTGGAAGTGATTGTCTTGTGTGAGTCTTGGCTAAAATCGAATGAGGTGGCTTACTTTGAGCTTCAGGGCTTTGCTTCAGTTTTTAACTGCAGAAATTCTGACTCAAGAGGTGGAGGTACAATTGTCTATATAAAGGAAGGACTGGAATATAAACTTTGTTATGAGTCGGAAAACTATAATACAATCGTAGTAGATATAAAAACTTCAGTTGGTTGGAAAAAAATATGTGCATTGTATAGACCACCGAACAATAGCCTTATGTTGAATTTTTTGGAGTTTCTTGAGGAGCTGCTTTCTAAGTATAAAAATATGGTTGTCATTGGAGATATAAATATAGATCTCCTGGAAAAAAATCGTATAGTATATGATTATAAATTTATAATTGAATCAAATAACTATAAAATAATAAATAAACTGAATGATATTAATGCAACAAGAGTAACATCAGATTCTAGTACAATAATCGACCATATACTAAACGACAGTAATAATATATTTTCTATAGAATTGCATGATTGGTCAGGACTTGACCACAAATTAATGAATATACATATGTCTGACATAATTAAAGTAAAGCAGAGATTACAAATAACTGAACGAAAAATTATAAATAACGTATTGTATGTGCAACATGTAACAAATAAATTATCGGAATTAAAAGTCAAAGATATAACCTTCGAGAATATTGCTAAGATTATTGCAGAATCAAAGAAATTGTCAACAACCATAAAGCGCTGTAGAGTCAGATCAAACAATGAATGGCTTACTCCACATATTGTGGACATGATTGGGCTGAGAAATAGACTATACTCTTTGTTAAAAACGGATAAAAATAATGAAATATTAAAAAGCCTCTACAAAAAATATAAGAATGGGGTGACTAGTGAAATAAAAAGAACAAAACAAAATTATTTTAAAACCAAAATTGAAAAAACGAATGGAGATAAAAAAAGATTTTGGCAAGTGATTAATGAATGTCTTGGTAAAAATACAAATTATAGCAGATCTACTCAAATAAAAGAATTGAACACCCCTGGAGGAACTATATTATCTGATGGCCAAGGGATTGCCAACCTCATGAACAGGTACTTCTGTACTATTGGATCTAATCTTGCAAAGAAATGCAGCCAAACAAGGAATCACTCTAGGAAAAGAAGCTATCGACCAATTACCCCAGTCAAGAGTATTTTCTTATTGCCAACAGACGAAAACGAGGTGTCATCAATAATTAATTCTATGAAGAACAGCACATCATGTGGATGTGATGACGTTTCATCCATCGACCTTAAGATTCTTTGTAATGTTGTGTCAAAACCTATTGCATCGCTTATAAATCACTATATTGAAATTGGTGAATTCCCCAATTGTCTTAAAGCTGCTAAAATTATTCCTATTTATAAGGGAGGAGATAAGAGAGAACCGGGTAACTACAGACCTATAAGCCTCCTAAGCTCATTTAGTAAAATCTTTGAAAAAGTCTTGCACAAGCGATTTACTAGTTATATTACTAAAAATGGAGGATATGACCCAAAACAGTATGGTTTTCAGAGTGGGAGCAATACATCCATAGCTCTGATTGATGTTATGAACTATATTAACAGTGAGCTGGATAAGGGTAGGTACGTGGTGCCGGTTTTTATCGACTTGTCCAAGGCCTTTGATACGGTTCATCATCCCACACTGTTGCGGGCATTGTATAACTTGGGATTTAGGGGCAGTGTGTTGAGGCTGATTGAGAGTTATCTTAAAGATAGAAGAGCTTCATTTAAGAATGATGATTATTTGAGCGGAGAGTACCCTATTGAAATTGGAGTCCCACAAGGTTCAATCCTTGGCCCTCTATTGTATCTATTGTACATAGATGATCTACGTTTCTGTGGCGTGAAGGGAGAATACTTTGTTTATGCAGACGACACTGTTATTATTTATAGCGACAGCTCTCACGTCTCATTGCAGAGGATGATCAATGAAGATCTTAGTGCTTATGTTTCATGGCTGTATGACAAGTTACTTACCATCAATGCAGATAAAACAAGGTATATGATATTGCAGCAAAAAAATAAAACCAAAATCAGTCTCAAAATAGTTATAAATGAATGCGAAATTGAGCAAGCAGACTACATTAAATATTTAGGTGTAGTGATGGATGATGGATTGTCTTGGTCCGAACACGTCGATTCTTTATTGAATAAGCTGGGACCCTTGATTGGAGTGTTAAAAAGAATTGATTTAAGTGACATTGCCACGAAAAGAATGATTTATAACGCGTTTATCCTGCCCCATATAACGTATGGCTTAATTGTTTGGTCCCAATGTACTAAGGGCCTAAGAAATGTAGTAATCAGAGCCATGAACAAGGCATTGAAGGCAGTTCATAATCTAAATAAATACACAAGAACAGAAGACCTATATAACATAACTGAGTCCTTGAACCTAGATGAGTTAATTAACACTGAGAAAATAAAGATGCTACACCGGATGAAAAATGGACAAATAAAGTCAACCACAAATCTAGTTACAAACAGTCGTATACATTCCCGTGACACACGGCAGAAAAACCAAATCAGGGCTGAGTGCCCTAGAACTGATAGGCTCAGGTATGGTTTTCTGTATTCGACGGCATTGTTATATAATGCGCTGCCGGACGATATCAAGCAGATACAGCCTATAAAGCCCTTTGCCAGAGCCGTGAAGACAGTGACATTGAATAAGCGGAAATGAAAAAAAAAAAAAAAAAAAAATTAAGTGTGTTGTCCAGCGAAGTGAATGGTGTATTGACGGATGAACTGTTTTTTTTTTTTCTCTCATTTTTGTGATATGTTTATATACGAGACTGTTCTAGTGAACTATAGTTACTAAATAATTGACCCCCTCATACCAGCGGTACATGCTGTCTGGGGGCATTTAATCACAATTATGTGTGAATTTGTGTTTGTAGTGTTGTTTTATTTAATTTTGTACTTTATGTTTTGTTGAATAAATTGAAAAATTGAAATAGTCTCAATCGCCATCAAGAAACTAGTCTACTACTAGTCAATCAAGATAATAGTCCTAATAGGGAGAATTCCGTGACCGTAATTTGGGCATGTATTGATAAGATGATTTTTCAAAATTTAGGGCATTTCGACCCCTGTTTGCCATAGAAACTACTGTTTTTTATCCGATCAGGGTAACAAAGTCGCGAACTGAGAAAAAGGAGACTATTTTGTCGAAGGTCGTTCTTACCGAAGAATGGGGTGGGATTTTTTGCATCCCTAAGTTATCTGGAGGAGTTTGAAAGAGAAAATGTTGTGAATAATGCGAAACGGATGAGAGGGATTATCCTAAATGCCTTGAAGCATGTGAAGTTGGATTAAATTGTCGCGTGCCCAAATTGTCGTCCTGAAATGTAATTGGGATTATGGTGGACGAACCGAGGGTCGAGACATTATTTAGTCTTCAGCCAAGCAGAAGGATCTTGGGTAATGGTGTGGGTATAATCTTCTCAAAACAGGTGTATCTTGTGTTCGTATATACCTACAACAACAATTGTCGCGATAATGAATTTCCAGATCTAGGTCTTCGTTTAAGGGTGCGTTACCAAACGAACATAGAGCCAGAGCTGGAAATAAGAGTGTATAGTCACCAAGAAAACAACAACGAGAAAGAGCTAAAAATCTAGTCTACGTTATCTTTCATCGACTTTTATTAATTCGTTCACAATTAGTTCTAGCTCGTTGTCGTTTCCATGGTGTCAAGTATCAACGATAAATTAAAATTTGCTCTAATTCTACACACTAATACATAGATTCTACTACACTGACAATCTTGCGATGTTCTTCAGTTTATCTAAATCCTTTCTATTGTGATTTAATTTGCGATGTGTTATATATACACATCATGCTGAAATTTTACGTTTTATTTAATAGTTGGGTATAACAGATGCGGATGTTAACTATGATCATCTTCGCCAGGATGTGATCTCACACTGCTATCCGAAAGGTGCATAATAGTGGATATGACTTTTTTACATATATTGATCGGTGGCCAGATTGATTCTTCTCGGTTGTTGTCCATGGTGGAGCTTTAAATCCCTTCTAGGACCACGTGAAGTACACAGATCTTTAGATTGGCAAACAGCGTCACAAACTATTCTTTCAACACACCCATGCAAAAGCTACTTAGGGGTGTAATGATCTTGGCCAAATTGCTTTGAGATACTTGTTTTTCTTTACTCTGATACATAACTATTGTATTTTTATTTCTTCTGATTTGTAAATTGTACGTAAAAGCAACCATTGGTTGCGTCCATTTCTTTTTTTTTTTTCATTAAAAAAAAAATGAATCAGTGCTCAGCCAAAGTGAACACAAATACACATTCGACATTTTTCACATTCAGCAAAGCTTGTGTTGTGAAAGTGGAAATTTAAAATAAATAAATAATACTATAATCTCGTCAAAACCTCTTCTACTAAAAACATTAATTTGAATATTTTCAAAGTAAGGTTAGGAAATAATGCCGATTATAGTTTTCAATAATATACAATGCATGTATCTAAGACCACGTACATATGCTCCAAGATCTCGGCAAATTCACTTTCTTTAACAAACCCGTATTGTACCTGAGCAACACCGTCTGCTTGCTAGCTCCGAGTATTATTAGCTGAAGCTGGTGTGTGCATAAATATATACTGTGATTACTCTCTTAGAAGACAGGTAGTTGGGAAGAAACTGGTTTTTGAACTGGTGATCTTGTAACATGGTTGTGTTGTCGGAGTCACATAATGCCTTATAATACAATATGCACCATTGTACGAACACACACGAACACATCTTCGAGCAGGCGAATGTACTGATATCGTATCAGTTGGCCGTGACTTGACACATATTATTTCTTATGGCTTAGTTCTTTGAGAAAGAGAGTTTTACTTGCAGTAGGAAATAAATCAACATGCACCGTTTGCATTACCAGCAAAATTACGGGGTAACCTCTTTGTATTGATTTTCTAATCACCAAAAATCAAAGAGATAAATATTAATTAAAGCGTGAAAGATAAAAAAATAAAGTCGGGATAGTTCGAACACTTATAAATCGAGATAGGCTGAACAGATATTTTTCATATTGGGTATATCGCATTCTTCCTCGCTCCGGATATCATAATAACGAATAGAACGTCGAAAAATGGATAGCAAAAAATGATATTAAAGCTAGTTAAGAACGAATTTCGAAATAACAACGTCATCTATGAAAAATTCTATAGAAACTCAATTTTTATTTACCTGACAACCATTGACATTGAAAATATTGGCACGTAGATTTTTATTGAAATTTTTTTCAAGCTTTTTTCTTATTTTGTCAACTTTGAAGTGAAAAGTTAATAAATTAAAGTGTCTTTTGACACAAACTGTCAGTTGTTTGATAGTTGGTGCGATTGAAAGAATTCGAATGGAAATATTAAAAACGGATGCATCGATCGGAATGACATTGATCATTATTCTAAATTCGAATTCAATATTCATAGTTAGATTACAGGACAAAGTCTGTCGGGAATGCTTGTGATATTATACAGAATTCTATTTGGATGGTGATTAAGTAAAATTGCTGGATAGGAAATAATGGGAACGAGCTTTAATTGTCTGCTCTATACATATACGAGGTCCTTTTAATTGTTAGGTACATAATATACTCTCTATATTTGGAGAAAAGGACCAAAAGGTACACATACTCTCTATATCGGGAGTGAAGAACCAAAAAATATACGAATATGAAACTTTTTGAGCATTTAATGAAGGTCGTTGCACTTTCCTCCAATAAAAACGCTTGTCAGATTGGTGTCAATGATGGGTGTGTAACCCGCTTTTACTATATTATACTCCCCATATTGCAAGAATTGCAGCGGTGAAAAAATATGTCCCATCACAATGTGAAACGTATTGCGCATAGTTCGTCTCCTATACTATGTGTACTCTGTATCGCTGGGTGCACGGTGATTTGTTTAGTTAGGCGGACGCCAGATGCCCTGTGACCTACAAACAATATAGATTATGGGCGCATCTCGGCGGCCCAGGTCACCCGGTTAATTCTCTCTCGTACGTTCCATACAGCGTGTACCCACATTGTGTTATATTATCACACATCTGGAACTGTGAATACAGTAGCCACGGCAAACTTGACCGTCCATTCGGTGCCGTAAACCAGCACATTCGTATAATGGAAACCGTAAATTGGGCGATCGAAATGCTCATTTTAAAGTTTCAAAGCAGTAATTGATATTTTTTTAGAACTGACGATCTCAGTGTTTAAATTTACGTTACTTAATGTGAATTTGCCATTTAGTTTCTTCGATAATTTTGTATAGCTCTCCAGTGTTGATTCAAGCAGGCTTTATTATGTTAGCTGTGTACAGTGTACCTCCGAAGATAGTTAAAATAATGCAGTTCATGCATAAAGACTCCGAGTGTAGCGTCAAAACCCCAAGTGGTCTTACTGAAGCTTTTGGGATAACCACGGGAGACAGACAGGGCTGATTATTGGCTCCTTTTATATTTATTATTGTCGTGGACTTCCTCTTAAGAAAGTCCATGCAAGGAGCCAAGTGGTAAAATACCAATAACTCACAGGTGACAATGGTCTAATGGGTGAATTGTGCAATCTGGAGCACGCGAATGACCTAGCTGTTTTTCAGTACGACAGTGGAGGAATTACAGCGCAGTATTTCAAGACTCTGCGACGAAACAGCACACCTTCGAATCGCAGACGGAACTGGATGAACGATAACGATAAACAGCTAGGGATAACATCGATGGTTGCCAGGTCTTTCGAGTGGACCTGCTGAAAAACAGCATGTAAGGTTTTTAATAATATGACCATTTGCGTTTAGTGTCGAGACGAAATGTTTATTGTTTGATGCGTGCGTTTTGCCCACTCTCCTGTATAGATGTGAGTCCTGGAACCTGAGGAATATCCAGGGACAAACAGTCTCTGCCATCGAAACGAAGTACCTCAGGAGAATTTTGTGTACATATAATGTGATAAGATCTTTACTACCTTCAGTTGAAATTTCGCCTCACTGTGAACTTCATTCTATGCTGTTCTTGCTTGACCATGGCTTTCCGATCTGTTAATACAGAGAACAGCGTCTTTTTCATAGTCGAGTCCCAATTTTCCTTTTACCTTTAGCGATGTTTTAAACGTGATTTTTTAACTTTTTGATGCCATTTTTCGCATTTTTTGTATGTCAAAATTTTCTAAGTGGCAAAGAAAGGATGAAAAAAGTATGATTGATTTAGTGTGCGTGGATTCTAGACTGAGGGGTTTGACCACGGATACTCGGGTTTTTCGAGGTGCTGAACTAGGGACGGACCATTTCCTTGTAGTTGCAAGAATTGATCTGTTCCGTGGTTGGCGATCGAGACCGAGAGAAGTGGGAAGCTCCAAAAGGATACGAATCGAAAAGTTAAATGAGGATAATTGTAAGGATGAATATGTAAGATTAATTGAAAGCACGTTGAACAACTTAGAATCAATCAATTATAGCTTAGAGGAACAATGGGAAATCATAAAACAATCTTTAGTAAATAGTGCGATTAAAGTATGCGGGGAATCTAAAACGGGTAGGAAAAAAGGTGATGCATGGTGGGACAAAGAAGTGAAAGCGGCTGTGGATAAAAAACAGAATGCGTGGAAGAATGTAGTTTGTGCGAAGAATGACTCCGACAAAACAGTTATGTATGATATTTATAAGAAAGAGAAGAATGCAGTTAAGAAACTTGTGAGCTTGAAAAAGAAAAAATTAGAGGATAATGAATGTAAAAAATTAAGTGCGAATGTAAATGGCAATTTAAAGCTTTTTTGGAAGGAAGTGAAAAGGAAAAGGTCTGGGAAGGATGAGAAAGTGAATTGTTTGAAAGATAAAAATGGATGTATGCTGACACAGGAAAAGGATATAGGTCTGAGATGGAAAGAGTATTTTGAAGAGTTGTTTGAAACCAAGGATGGATGCGGCAGTTTGTGCCAAGTAAGTATAAATGGACAGGGTGATGAGAGTCAGCAAATCAGTATGAATGAACTTATGAATGCGCTTAAAAAAGCAAAAAATGGGAAAGCGTCAGGTTGCGATAGGGTAGCAACGGAGCTTATCAGGTATGGCGGCCGAGTGACGCTGCAGTGGTGCCTGGAGCTTTTCAACTTGTGCTGGACGGAAGGCCGTACCCCAGGTGACTGGAGGAAAGCCATAATCTGCCCTCTGTACAAGGGGAAGGGCTCCCGGTTGGACTGTGGCAACTATCGTGCAATCAGCTTGTTGAGCAACGTGGGTAAATTATACAGTAGAATTTTAGTAGAAAGGGTTAGAACAATAACTGAAAATTCCTTTCTTTGCCAGATCTACGCTCTGCGGATGATTACGGAGAAGCTTTTGAGTAAACATCAGAAGCTTTTCTGTGCATTCGTAGATTTGGAAAAGGCATATGATAGGGTAGACAGGGGTAAATTATGGGAAGTTCTATCAATGTATGGAGTGAATAACCGGTTGATTCGTGCCATTGCTTCGCTATATTCGGAAAGTACTGCGTGTGTGAAGGTGAACAGTCACCTTTCACCGGAGTTCTATCTTACGAAAGGTTTGAAGCAAGGGTGCGTCATGTCACCCTGGTTGTTCAATTTGTTCTTTGATTTTTGCGTCAGTGGGTTAAAAGATATAAATATAGGGGTTGAATTGAATGGTATAAAGGTATGTGCGCTTATGTATGCAGATGATTTAGTACTTATGGCTGAGTGTGAAAATGATTTGCAAGAACTTGTGTCAAGTGTGTTTGAAAATTGTGCAAAAAATGGTCTAAAAATGAATGTAAGCAAAACAAAGGTGTTGGTATTTGAAAGGGATGAAGCAAGAACGAATTGCAAAGTAACCGTAGAAAATGAATGTCTTGAGCAAGTGAATGAGTATGTGTATTTAGGAAGCATGTTTAGTCGGGATGGAAAGTGTGAAAAAGAAATCGAACGTAGGAAAGTTGCTGGTCGCAGGGTGGGCGGTGCATTAAGACCTATAATGAGAAACAACAACGTCTCACTACAAGCAAAGAAACTAGTGCATAACGCAATCCTGCTACCATCGATGATGTATGGTTGTGAAACGTGGACATGGACGAAAAAAGAAGAATGTAGTATAAATGCAGTAGAGATGAAATCTCTACGAAGAATATGTGGAAAAACTTTATGGGATATGGAAAGGAATGAAAATATTAGGAAAGAATGTGGTATGGAAGTAAGTGTTGTGACAAAGATGAAAGTTAATAAGTTGAGATGGTTTGGGCATGTGGAAAGAATGGATGCAAACAGAATGACAAAGAAAATTCATAAGGCTGAAAGGAATGGTGTAAGAAAGCGTGGGCGACCGAGAATGACGTGGATCGAACACATCGATTCCGTCCTCAAGGAAGGCCAGGTAAGAAGTAAGAGAAATAGGAGAAGCTGTATGAGAAATGGTATGTCGGTGGAAGAAGCGAAAGAAGTATGCTTGGATAGAAAAGAGTGGAGGTCCGTTCTCTCTGCCTACCCCTTACGGGACACGGCGTGATGGGTAAAAAAAAAAAAAAAAAAAAAATTTCTATTATTCCCGTTGAGATTTCTAGGCCATTGTCCTCAATTTCGGAAGTTCCTGACATTTCGTGCTGAATTGGATAATTTATAGAAATTCCAACCTCTATCGGTTGTCCCAATAACCCGATAACATCACCTATATCATAATACGATGCTAATTCTTGTGTTACGTTTGCGGTGCCTACGTAAGATGCCTAGACTTTGATAGCACTCGCAAACACACCAGTGCCCCCATTCTTGTTATAGACACTTCAACAATCATACTTTGTGCAACATTGTCTCTTTCGAACACGACACTTTGTATACTTACGCGATGTGTGATTATATAATGTTTGATATTGAAGTTTACATAATGAATACATCGCTTTGCTTAGATAATGCATTTTCCGAACCATCCAGTGTATAATTTTGGTGAAAGAGGCTATGGAAATGGAAGTGTTTTTTTTAATATATATTGTAAATATTATTGTTGGTTTTGATATCGTGGTAGCATGGCATTAAATAAATACATTTGACACAGTTTTTACAATCAAATGTTTTATTCTACTTTGAAGTATTACTTTATTATGACCAAATATCTTTTCAAATTCATTGATATGTGATGTGAAATGATCGACTAATCTTGTCTCGTATTTTTCTATTGTAAGTTTTCTGTTTTGAAAATATACACACGTATTTAAAATCACGATGTATCACGAAGGAGGAGGGGGTCTAGTGAGATAATTTATTTATTAAATCTACGGTCATAATAAGACCTATAACAATTTTAAGATACAAAAAATCACACTTACAGCTAGACATGATACTTGGTGGGGGGGGGGGGGGATTCTGAAAATCAATAGGGGGGAGGGGGTCTAAAATTTGCAAAAAAACATCACGTGATTAATGGACGTTCCCTTAGTAGTAAATTTTGTGTGGATAGGAACATTAGACACCAACTACAGCCATTAGTGGTTTGCAACCACCCTGATAACGAGATTGTTATAACAAAGCAAACTGTGTAAAACTAACGCCCCATTGATAGAAAAAGTGAACTTTTACAGGATATTTGAATTTAGAGTTCCTTACTATATTAGTAGGTACCTCATCATTTGCGCGTTGAATCGAAATTATAATTGCTCCATAATATATGGTGACGTTTGACCTCCTTCTTAAACAACCTCGTGGAGAATATAATGTGTAGCTGTGTTCCATCTTGCGTATGAATATTACTTTAAGCTAGATGTGCACAATGCGCATGTAGTGGTGAAATTTCTCTGTAGCTCATATTTTTAATTATCTCCGGCAATCAGCCGATCGTCGTCGCCGAGCTGGCAACCCAGCAAATACTGGGACCTTTGCCAATCGATTCCCACTTTATGCACTGCAAATTGGCCGTTATCTTTTGGTTGCACAGCCGATCAATAGTTCTGTCATTTATATGTTTATTATAAGTTTTACTTATATTCTTAAACAGAAGAAATATTTGTAGAACTTTCAGTAATATTGTTTGTTTTTTAGGAAGAAGAAATGATCAATCCAGTTCCCTCCTCTCAATTTCTTGTCTCATTCTAGTTGTAAAAAGCCTGACATAATCAATTGTTTACGAAGCACGTGGTCAAGCAGAGTGTGGAATTTGGATGTTGAGCTACGCAAGATTGAACGAAGTGTTCACCTCTTGTTTCTCCCCTATACTTCGAAGTTGGGCAAAAGAGGGAGCATAGATAAATTGCCACAACCAATTGGCGACATCAAATACCATCTCATGTTTGGAGGTTGTGCAAAAAAATATGATCTCGGGTCTCTTACTTTGAATAGCAACGTTGCAGAAGAGATAGAGCGTTGGATTCCATTTGCTTAAAATGTCATAATTACATGAAAAGACGGAGGTATCACTAGGACCAAAAATTAGTTAGGATATAGGACTTATCTTTCCTATGAAGTGGTTGAAATACGGACAAAATATGGACAGATCAAATTAGGGTTGCTTCGGAGACATCAACAGTTGGTGGACATCCCACAGTGATGTATAAGCAAAAACAACGATCATTATATTTGTAAAAAATATGATGCACATCAGACATTTTGTTACAATGCCTACGGTCCAATTTGAAACGGAAAAGTTTAAAACAATCCCTCGTCTGGTCGGTGCTGATTAATAAATTGTACAAGATCCATTTAATTTACAGTGCATTGCGTGTGTCTGGACAATTTAGCGAATCAGCCGCGCATCGTCGTCCTTTAAATACGGTTGTCTGTAGTACGGGTTAGGTCGACCATTACAACGAACATAATGTGGCACAAAGTGCATTCGGCACCGTTTGACCGGAGACACAATATACCCGTCGTTCAATTGCTCGAATTATTGTTGTAAATATGTCAATAGTGGCTGTGTCAACGCATGAGTTCTCTGTACCATACTCATACTTAGTAAGGATCTTGTATTGATGGTTGCTTCTATATTTATAAGGATCTTGTATTGATGGTTGTTTCTTTATATATAAGGATCTCGTATTGATGGTTACTTCTTTATTTACTCGTATAAGGATATTGTATTGATGGTTGCGTATTTATTTATTTATTTACTTTTTTAAAATAGCACCATCCAGCATAACAGGTTTACACCCTTTGCGCTGGATAGTGAGAACATTACAATAATGCAAAAAAAACAACAATAATAACAATACAGGCCAAATTAAAATGCAAAAGAAACAACACAATAAGACAAAAAGACAACTTAAATAAACAGTGTAAGCACCGAGCGGGTAGGTACCCTACGGTGCAATAATATAGCTGAATAATAATTATAAAAAGGAATAATAATTATAAGGATCTTGTATTGATGGTTGCTTCTTTATTTATAAGGATCTTGTATTGATGGTTGCTTCTTTATTTATAAGGATCTTGCATAAATGGTTGCTTATTTATTTATAAGGATCTTGTATTGATGGTTGCTTCTTTATTTATAAGGATATTGTATTGATGGTTGCTTCTTTATTTGTATCTCTCTCTTCTAGTGAACAAAAATACAGTTTTTGACATATTTGATACCAATTAAACCTTAGTGTCGTGAAAGATATTGTTTGGCTCCGGCCTCCTTTTACTCCAAGATTTATACTACTTCAATACGAAAGACGAAGACTGAACTACTAGACGCAACCTTATCTTGTTCATCAATTCTAATTAACAATTGTTTGATCCTTTTTTATGTTGTCTTAAGTACCTAAGAGTATAACAAGGTTGTAATTTTTGGCCCAACAATGACATCAGTGATTATATATTATGTAGCTCCTACTGTTTTTTTAAAGCTATACTCTCAAATCTACATTGATCCTCTGTATTCATCTTTCAAATTCATTTCTATTCATAGTTTGAACCTTATTCAAGTTATCAATCTCCAAGGTACCGGTCCTGCAAGTTTCAGACGTGCCGCAGTATTAAAAATTAGGAAACATGTGGAGAGTTCTAGCTGATTCTGTCCTGAAAAAACAATCAGGAAATGAAGAAATGGAAAAGACTCTTTACTTTGATGAAATTTGTGTGAATTTCTTAAACATTAAATTTTTTTTTGAGGCCTTACACCCGATAACACTTTTTTTCAACCATTTCTATCCTCTCTCTAACATGATCTATGGTTTCTCCCACAGGGCCCCTCCTAAAATTCCTTTACTCCCGGATTTTGCATTTTTCTCATCATGTGTCATTTCAAATAGCAATTTAATTTGTTTTAATGGACATGCTATGTTTGTCATTATTCATTATCAAATATCCGAGGTTCTCAAAGTTTTGAACGTCATGAAATTACTCATAGTATATGGAATACCTATACACGAGTCTTATGATCGGGTTTCAAAAAAAAAAAAATTTCCCTGAAATTAATTTTCTCGACGTTTTCGAGGGTGTAGATTCCAAAAATTCAAAAAAAAAATTTTTAAATTTCCGCGTACGCGTAAGTACGCCAAAAATGTGTGCGCACCCATAACTCATAGTAATTCTTATCCGATTTGATTGAAATTTGGTAGAACGGTTAGCCCCTCGATGTAGATGAGTTAGTAAAATGTTGAGATCTGTGCCTTCAGGGGAACCCTCTTAAAGTATACAAAGAAAATTTCACTTGTTCTAGAAAAAGGGCTAAAAAAGAAAAAAAAAATTTCTTCGATATTCATAAAATTGTTGGTATACGGATTGGTCTTATGCTCCTACACAACCACGTAAAATTTGAGGTCCGTAACTTTAATGGGTCCTCCTTAAAGTACCGATTAATATTGAATATGTAGTTCTAAAGCAGATAATAAAAAGCTCCAATAGTCGATATCATTTTAAAGTTTCTATAATAATTCCAAGGATAAATTCATTTTAATCGTAAAATTATGAATATTTCTGCAAAGATATGTTTTACACGAAAAGGCTGTTATAATATACTATGAGTTCTGGACTAGCAGCTTTTTAATATTATAGAATGCGTTCTACATTACTCTGTGTTCAAAATATATTTTGATGTAAAAACGATGAGAGTTAAAAAAAAATTGAATATGTTCATTGTACACTGCATATTCTCTAAGTTTCTTGTTTACAGAAGCCTGCAATCTTGAAACAAATATGTATCTTGTCGTGGACCATAGTTCTCCAAGCTTGCCTGTCCACAGTCAGTCTTTGAGCGCGATGAAGTGTCGGATTGATGATCTTCCTCAAGGTTTTACAAGGCTTTTATAAGTTCTTTTAATCCTGCATTTGAAACACATTTGGGTGGCCTACTTTGGGGTCGTCTGCCAGTTGGTATAGAGTCAGCTGCTATTTTATAGAAACGCCTTCAAAATCTACCCCGTCGTACAACATCCTGGGCATCGCAGGTTCTCCTGATATCGGAGTTCCTTACCCTGTACCGGAGTTTTTGGTTTTGCAATGTGGCGTAGAGTCTTCCATTCCATTAAGAAAATTGCAAAGCACCGGAAAGTATGTGGTCATTTTTCTTATTTTATATTTTAGCTAATTCGGAAATTTTATTTTAAGAACTCACACATATAGAGGCAGAGCTGAAAATACAGTGAAAGAACTGCTATCGCCCGTTAATTATTTCTTGCTGGTTGTTGTTTCCATTGTGTCCAACATAACCGATCAGGAAAATAATACTCTATTTTTTTCAGCTCTGGTTATATATTCGTTTGGTATAAATGCAACCTAACATATTTTTTCCCATAATAATTTGTGATAAAATAACAGAAAAATATTGAGGACTGCTTTTTCTAAGATCGGTGCCGTATCATCATATTGTGGTGTATTGAGTTGTAATGATCATTGTGCGTTCGCGTGACACGGGTAATCACTAACTGAGAGTATTACGGACATAAAATGTGTAATTACCGGCACGATACCTCACCTATTCTCCAAGCGCATTACTCGCCTTTATTTTGGACTCATCTCCAGCGCTGGACTCTAACCCGGGACTTTAACCTTTGCATGGTCGTTATCCGCTCTGCCTTTATTATAGTTGTCATTATTTCAAGCACGATGCTTAGATTCATTCTTTATTTTATTTAACAGATCTAGTCTTTTTATGATACTTGACCCCTTCTCCATTTTGCTTCTCAGTGTTTTTTTCGCATAAGCCAGGAACAGGGATTTCGTCTCCCGAATCCATAGCAAAATTGTCTGTTTCCTCATACTCAGAATAGCGGTTACCTGCCATCGACTGTTAAATGATCTTCCTCTATTTCGGGGAGAGCATACAGCATTGGTAATACAAGAATCTCCATTTCTCACATCGATTTTATTAAGTTTTTTTGAGGATACATCTGTCACAGATCGTGGATAAGGGATCAATTAAATTTAGTACGTTTGTTTTGAAACTTATTTCTCTCTTAAAAATTCGTATCATCGTTTGCCAACAACGCCTTAATGCCCTTAATAGATCCTTGTAATTTGATTGTGGAATGCAAATTCAGCTCTTAAATTGTTTTGTTCTGCGAAAGTCTTTATAGGAAGGTAATTTATCAAATAATTGATAATAATTAATAAAAAAAAATATAAATAAATGTGTCTGCAGGCGGAACCTAATGATAAAAATGAAAACCCTGGGGTAAAACCCCCCTTAAAATCTGAATCGATCGGTAATGATTCTTGCGGTCTATAGTTCCGAAGTCCAAGCCTAAAAAACTAGAACAAGGTTAAAGAGATCGGTAATGAATAAATTGAAAGGAATTTAGTGAAAAATACGTGACCGTTAAATTTGGCAATGACATTTCCAAACATCTTTCCATAAAAGTTGGTCAAATGTCAAGAAATCGACAGATGATCATGTTGTACGTATTATTATGTTTTATCTACGCGTGTTTCAAGGGTTGTTGAAGATTTATTCGTGATAATGACCTGGTGATATCCATTGTAGATGCATAACGTAAATAGAACATTATCTGAAGACCGCGCTAACGAGGGTATCATCAAATAATATGCACTCTTAAGTCAGAAGAAGCGCCTCCGAGGACAAAAAGACGAGTTGAGATGATGGAGACTGGAGATAATCATGGGGAGCGTCCATGCATAATGAGACCATGGAATAGACTAAATAATTGTGCATGGATAATACAACTTTGTCAAAGGTAGATCTTAGTGGGATGTTTTATTGTTATATCTTTTGCTTTTTAAGTTCTTTGTCGTTTTTAAACAAAAATTGTTGCTAGGATTTGAAAAGCTATAGCTTCTCCATAAATATCTTCCTGTGGTTTGTTTGTATTAAGTCATAAAAAGTCTTTCTCTCTCTCTTTGTCTTTCGTTGCCATTCTATCACAGAGCAATCGCATCTATTATATAGGTAGAACACCCTATAATTTACCTGGTCATTAAAGCATTTTATTTAGCCATCTCCAATAAAACTGCCCTCGTTATATTCTTATGACCAGATGTAGTTTTATTGAACTCAAATACCATTCTTCATCGGAATCAATGGAATCAGAAGACGATGTTGCAAAAACGAAAAATCTTGAAGCTTTGAGGAAAATTGATTTTTTTTGGAAAAAAAAGCGGGTGATTTTTAAAACGAAGTAATAATAAATATATCTGCTATACTAAAATACACTGTAGGTGGTCTATTTGCAAATCTGCACCTCGTTTTATCGTTCTAAATCATTGTAATTTATCGAAGAAAGTGTCAAATAATATTTAAAAAAAATCATGCAATAAACAAATTCAGCAGCTACCACATTATACGCGCCTACACGCGCATTAAAAAAACAGTAAGTAATAAAAGTAAAGTACTTACGGGTGTGTTTTTTATTATTACGACATGCGCGATTATTGTTGCGCAAAACGAAAACAACGCTTTCAAGTTCATATCAGTCTTGTCTCCATGCATCGGTGCATTCTGGTTGCACCTCAACGCATTTCCCTTTGCCGTAGGTCCGGGTTCGCCTCATTGTTCGGTGCTGTAAAAAGTCCCTTTGTATATTGCCCAAAGTACTCGCTCCATGAAAGGGGAAGTTAAATCAATGCTTGACGCAATAATGAGTCTTGGTGCATGCGACCAATTTACGTCCAACAGATGCGGGCTTTTTAAAGGTACCTTAATTTACAATGTATTGTTCTGGATTTTAATGCATTGACATTTTCATCCAATGCTTTAAACTTCAATTATGAGCTTGAAAATAAATGCTAATTTCACTGAATTCGTTAGTTAAAATGATCATAGTTATGTCATAAAGCAATGTCTTACCTTACCAGTCGTCGTCCTCATTGCTGAGGGTCGTGGCCATTATGAATTCTCTCTCGCACCATTGCTCTCCAGGGTGTTCTGTCCGCCGCCAGATGCACGGCTCTATGAAGTGTCGTCGCGTGGATATTTTGTTTTATTTGGTCGGTCCAGCGCATCGGCGATCTGCCCCGTAGTCTTGTACCCGGCGCTCTTCCAACCATTATCAGCTTTTCAAGGCTGCCCTCCCCTCTACGTGCTATATGTCCAAAGAACTTTAGTATTTGTTTGAGACAGAGAGACGACAGTCGAACCGTGATGCGGAGTTCTTGAAGAATTGAGGTGTTCGTTCTTCTTGCTGTCCAGGTAATCTTCAGCATTCTCCTCCAGCACCACAAAGCATATGTATAGCTAGACCGTTCTTTGATACCAAACGAAAATAGAGCCGAGTCTAGGAACAGAGCATAATTTCTTTTATGGTTGATATTGGACACAATAACAAGCAAGTCTTGGACACGGCGATGCTTCTAAACAAGTACACGTTTTATTTAACACTGAAATATGCTACATATAAAAAACAGGTGGGGTTGCTAAACGATAAATATATTATAAGATTCTCTATGTCCTTAACAGCAAGAACTAATTAATGGGCGATGATAGATTAGTATCCATATAAACCATCAAGAAAATATCTCTATTTCCAGTTCTGGCCTTTGTTTTTTTAGTTTAAATGCACCTAAAGATGACGCTTTATCCTAGATCAGCTTTTGAGTACTGACATCGTTTCCTGCATTCCTTTCCTGAAATCTCTCTATTTGTTAATTCTGGTCAGTATTTGGTCCTCACGACTTGGATTTTCTTTGAACAGCTAATTTCTTATTTAAGAAATTCATGCAATTTTTGATGTTCTTTATATTTGGTGTCAATCTTGTCTGCGGATTCCTTGTGCCATCACATCATAATAATACAACATCAATAGAAAATATTTTGTATGATTCTTGGTAAATTCCTGCATAAGTTTCCGCCTTAGCGTAGGACGTCTGTAATCTGCACCGCATTCTTGCAAATTTAATATGCAACAAGTGTAGTTATTGTTGTCACCGTCACTGCTCTACTCATTATAAATTATATCAGATTTTTCTTCAATCATAAGATGGAAAATATGTGAAATTTTGTAACAACTAAATATGACTCTAACAATTCATTACTGATGTTCGTTCCATTTAAAAATCGAACATCAGTAATGAATTGTTAGAGTCATTAGTTGTTACATATTCGTTAAGCCCGTAGTTGTTTGTTCCATTTAAAAATCGAACATCAGTAATGAATTGTTAGAGTCATTAGTTGTTACATATTCGTTAAGATCTAGTCCTGAAAAATGGTCACAAGAATCTCGATATAATCAGAACGTTGTGTTCAGGCAATAAACATGAGACATTAACAAAAATGGATATATTCATATCCTAGCGCAAAATACATGACTGCAGTCGCAGTCTTTATGTTTGGTTGCTCTCTTGTTCTCAATAATTCCCAACTTTTATCTCTAAATTTCATTAATTATTAAATATTCGAGAATTCTCATGATTAGGAGTTTCGGAGACTTAAACATTACCACATAATGGCGAACGTTGTTAACGTAAAGTGATCACACTAAGCCAGCCTTCGAAATAACAGTAGAAGACATTTGGATATTAAATAATATAAAATATAATGTTAAAGTTAGTATGGAACGAATTTCTATACAACAACGCCATCTGTGAAAAAATCTTTAGAAACACAATATTTCACCTGACAACCATTGACATTAAAAATATTGTCACGCAGATTTTTTATGGTACCTATTTTTTTCAAGCTTTTTTCAAATTTATTAACATTGAAGCGCATTTTTAATCAATTCAAACGTGAATAAATAGTGAATAAATCTAACTTTGAAATCAAATTGTCATTTGACACCAAAATATCGGTTGTTTGATAGTCGGGGCGGTTGACAGAATCCGGATGGACAATACGTGGTTTAAAACAGATGCATCAGTCAGAATGACATTGGACAAAGGTCATTTTTATCGTTCTTTTAAATTTTAATTCAATATTCATAGTTAGATCACAGGATAACGTCTGTTGGGAAAGCTAGTTTTACATACCTAAATACTAAATAATAATTATTGAGTATTGCGTCGAAACATTCCAATATGTCCCCCTACATTCCTATAGCTCAAGAGGCGCGGTATGACGTCAGGTCAGTTGGTTGGACCAGTGTTGCTGATCCAGCCGGCGCGGCGTGGTATCGGGGACAGGGCTAACGCCTCCTCTTCAATCACCATCTGTACCGCTGCCTACTGCATTGTCCCGATGATTAACTGTGACAGCCTCATGTTATTATTCTTGCTCTCGAGAGATTTAATCAGCTGTCTTGTCTTCTGGTCCGTCATTAAGAATGTCTTCTCTTATTTACCGAGTATCGTTTCTTATAATGATGACTTCACGTTGTTATGTTCATTTTTATAATGCATACACATGGTCAGTGGTCACACGCAGTATATTATATGCAGTATATTATCCTCGATTTTTCAACATTTGTATGCCTACTAATTTATAGCTTAAAATATCTTCTTCAAATCAAGATCCAACAGTTAAGAGTACTAGAAGTGGTTGCTAGCCTAGCGTAACCGCTTTTGACGACGCCGGCTTTCGTATTTTTTGTGTAAACTGTTTGATGCGGATGTGTTGCACATTCTCCTGTACGGGTGTGAGTCCTGGCACCTGACCAAAACCCAGGTGTTCGATATACAACATGGGTAGGCACTAGGTACGTATATCGAATTGAGTTTACGAATATTACGTCGTTTTCAAAAGTATTCTATGCGTACTGAGTGCAACAAAAGCGTTCGTTTTTTCACTTCTCTCTCTCTCTTCTTCTGACTCGCCTACTTGCAAAACGTCAAATTCGGAAATAATACGCTCGGAAAACCATCATAACCAAGTAACGGTCGGCGGTCCCATAAGTGTTGTGCACATCAAGTACATTACTGAAACCAGGAGTAAAGGAAAGAGCCAGCAATCAATCGGTGAGTCCCTTTCCAATACAGTCCACTTCTTCTTCGTTCGTCTACGTACTTCCTGCTTAAAGCTGGGAGACGTAGCGGACATATTTTGGTCCTTCTCCCCAAATTTCCTTTATTCCATTCCTATTTCAAGAATCGTGAGTTGCATTCAGTTCGTTACAACATTTCGGAAATTTTCATTGCGGTCGGATTCGATATATGTACCTTGTGCTTATATTAATTTTGTGGGTAGGATTCATTACGAGGGACGCTTATACTATTTTTTCTTTCGGAACGTTTCGGCTCCTAGCTTCGTATATATTCGGTTCATATACGTGAAGTTAGAGCGATTGCAATCAGCCGGTATTCAGTATAGCGGCCATCTTGTTTGTTATGACATAACATTAATGTAAACAAAAACAATCATGGCAAAGTTCATTAAATATAATTTGAGTAAAGTTTCAATTGATAGTTTATTAGAATTAGGTAAAGATGCACAATCCAATAAAGATTCTTTATCTTTACTCGTTCAATTTAATACGAGATATAATGATGTCGAAAAATTATGGGATGATTTTGTTGAATCATATGTCTCTATGGAAGCAGCAAAACCAAAGGACTTTGATGCAGAGATGCATTTAAAGGAATTTAAATACGAATCTATTATATACGAAATTAAAGGATTATACAACACTATGCTTTCTGTCACAGCTCCTAGTACGGGTTTAGCTGATGTGACTAATAATTCAAAACAGTTGTCGGTCCCCAAAATGCATTTGCCTGTATTTGAAGGTGACTTAACGTCATATCAAAGTTTCAGGAATGTTTTCGATAGTTTGGTTCATAACGAGAAGTCAATTCCAAGTGTGCAAAAATTACATTACTTATTAGGCTGTTTGAAGGGTGAAGCATACCAATTGATCAAACATCTTACAATTTCTAATGAAAATTATAACGTGGCGATAGACATTTTACATAAGCGTTATAACAATCCACGGCTTATAGCGGAAAATCACCTAGACAGAATCTTAAATTTAGCTTCTTTGACTGATAAAAATATGCAGTTGAGATATTTTATTAATACTTTAATAGAAAACTTAGCGGCATTAAAGTCATTGGATTTCAATGAAGATGAATGGTCATTCATTTTGTTACATATCATGTTAAAGAAAATTACTTCGGATCTTAGAAGAAGGTTTGAGTTGCAATATTCTAATGCTCAGATTCCAACATTTTCTCAGTTTATCGACTTTCTGGAGGTCGAATGTAGGGCTTTAGAGGCATGCAATGTATCGAATATTCGGGAGGTAAACTCGGTTACCAAAAAGCATCACAATGTGCTTACAACACATGTGAAATCGGAAAAGTGTTTATTTTGCAAGGAGACACACAATCTATATGCGTGTCATAAGTTCAAAGAGTTGAGTGTTAGTAAGAGACGAGAAATTATACGGGAAAATCAACTATGCTGGAATTGTATGGGTACTCATAAAGTTCAACAGTGCAATTCTAAATTTTCATGCAAACTCTGTAAAAACAGACATCATACACTCTTACATCAGGATCAACCTTCAACATCGAATGCTGATAATAGTAACCAAATTGCTTGTACTTCGTGCATTAGAACACATTCAAAATTTAGTACAGTATTACTCGCAACAGCGATGGTACATGTAAAAAATTCTTATGGTGAGTTTCAGTCAGTTCGCGCATTAATAGATCCAGGTTCTCAATGCAGTATAATCACTGAATCGTGCGTTCAGCGTCTCGGGTTGAAACGGCAATCAGCTGATGTGCATATTTCAGGGGTAGGCGGAAACTCTTCTAATGGTGCAAGAGGTCAGGTCACTTGCAATGTAAAACCGGTTACATCTAGTGGTCCAGTCATATCATTTGAAGCTCTTGTGTTAGGTAACATCACGGGAAATTTACCTGCACATTCTATTTCTTCGGATGTCTTAAGGGAATATAGACATATTACTCTGGCGGATCCAGATTGTTTCAATTCAAAACCAATAGATATTTTACTTGGGGGAGATATTTATAACGATATTTCCATAAGCGGTAAAGTTACAATACATCCAAATCTACCAACTGCTCATGCAACAATATTCGGCTGGGTGTTAATAGGGAAGTATCAACAAAATTCAAGCTGTAACACGGAAAAGAGGATGGCATTTTCACATGTCGCCACTCTGGCTAGTGAAAATAACAATGTAACAGTTAATTCAAAGGTACTACCGAAGAATGTTGTACGCAATGAAGGGACTTGGGATATTTTTCAACATTATAGTTCTTTTCAAAAATTAATTAGGGTTACTGCGTTGTGTAAACGGTTTATACACAATTTAAAAAATAAAAGAAACAAGCGGATAGGTTTTATTTCACTGAGTGAATGGAGATCAGCGCTACATTCACTAGTTAGGATTGTACAACACAACGAGTTTCAACGATATTGGAATTTTATCAAAAATATTCAATCATCTAATAATTCAAGATTGCATCGATTAAATCCATTTATAGATTGTGAGGGTATACTTAGAGTTGGCGGTCGATTGCAGAATACTTTATCAGGTAGTTCCAAAAGGCATCCTATGATACTGCCTAAAAATCATAATTTTACTTCATTACTTATTAGGTATTATCACGTTAAATATTTACACTCAGGTTCGGCACTTACTCTGTCTTTTATTAGACAACAGTTCTGGATCATTTCAGGTAGAGATGCAGTGCGACGTGTTATACATAAATGTATTCAATGCTTTCGTATCTATTCAAAACCTCTGGAACCAATGATGGGAAATCTTCCGGATTTCAGAGTCAGGCCAAATCGAATTTTTCTCAAAACAGGGACGAATTTTGGTGGTCCCTTTTACATGAAATCTTCCAGTTTACGAAAGGCAAAGATCCAAAAGGCATATTTGTGTATGTTTGTATGCATGGTTACAAAAGCGATTCATTTAGAGGTCGTTTCAGAACTCTCCACAGCGGCATTCATAGCCACTCTTGTTAAGTTCGTTTCTAGACGGGGCCTATTTTCAGATTTATATTTGGATTGGGGAACGAATTTCGTAGGCGCAGATAATTACTTTCGAGAAATCTTACACAATAAATCGAATTTAAAGGTATTGCAATCTCATTTTACGGAGAAACAAATTGTTTTCCATCGGAGTTCACCAGCCTCGCCACACATGAACGGGCTCATGGAAAATGTGGTGAAATCAAGCTGCATCTTGAACGGATTTTAAGGTGTATAATAAATCTTAATTAGAATGGGTACATTTTGGTACATATTGTTTCATACTTTTAAATAGGTTTATTTTTATTTTCATTGATTTTTTTTCTCACTTCGGATAGGTGAACTTTCTTTCATTTTCTTTACTTTTCTAGGTTAAGCATATACTTCAAACAGGATGGCTTGTATATTGCATACTTTTGATTGGGTACAAGGGTTCAAATGATGAACTTCTTTCATTTTTTTTTCTTCTTTTTCTTTTCTCGGGGCGGGTGTATGTTCGATATACAACATGGGTAGGCACTAGGTACGTATATCGAATTGAGTTTACGAATATTACGTCGTTTTCAAAAGTATTCTATGCGTACTGAGTGCAACAAAAGCGTTCGTTTTTTCACTTCTCTCTCTCTCTTCTTCTGACTCGCCTACTTGCAAAACGTCAAATTCGGAAAATACGCTCGGAAAACCATCATAACCAAGTAACGGTCGGCGGTCCCATAAGTGTTGTGCACATCAAGTACATTACTGGAACCAGGAGTAAAGGAAAGAGCCAGCAATCAATCGGTGAGTCCCTTTCCAATACAGTCCACTTCTTCTTCGTTCGTCTACGTACTTCCTGCTTAAAGCTGGGAGACGTAGCGGACACCAGGCACAAAAAGTATATGCATTCGAAACGAAGTGCCTCAGGAGAATATTGGGTATTAGATGGTACCACCGCATCACGAACGACGCTATCCGCCAGAGCACCCAGCGTAGACCCATCTCTTCTACCGTAATGGAGAGGAGATGGACTTGGCTGGAACATGCGTTAAGGATGCCGAATGACAGTGGACCGAGAAGAGCGCTTTTCTCTCGCCCGTCAGGCTCCCGAAGACGAGGAAGATCCTTGTCATGCTTTGTTCCGCTCATTTGAAGCAGAGCTGAGGGATCTGGACATAGTGTGGAAGGAGGTCATAAACATTGCGCAAGATCGAGCGCGATAAGTGAAGCGTAAAGGAAGTTTGGATTGGATTGGAGTATAATCTATAAAAGAATGTCGGGTTAGTGCGAACACTTATAACTTGAGATCGGCTGTACAGATTTTTATCGTCTTTAGTTTATTAGATTCTTCTCCGCTCTGAATAACTCCGAATAAAAAAATCGAAAAATGGATGGAAAATAGTATGAAATAATATAATACTAAAGTTAGTATGGAACGGGATTCCTAACAAGAACAACAACTATTTTTTGTACCTCGAGTTTCAAAACATTGCGCATTGGTACGCAGATTATTGATAAAATTTCTTTCAAGCGATCGCACAGGAGCGGGAGGAGTGGAAAATGTGAGGGGTGGCCTATGTCCTGTAGTCGGCAAACGTGAGCTGATGATGATGATTTGAGAAACACTTTTTTTAACATTCAAACATGTTTTCAGAATATTTTTGTATTTTTTAACCAATGAATGAACCTTTTTCTGGTGTTTTAGTTGTGCTATTAATTTAGTATCATCTGACTTATAAAAAAAGTCAGAAAATACGGATGAAAATTCAATATACCTAAGTAGATATCTAATATCTGTACCTTAGAGCATAAAGTGTGGGAGTCACATTTTAGTAATTTTGCAGGAGAGAGGATTTAGTGAAACTTGAAATTACAAAACGCGAACTTTTTTTCTATATGAAAAATATTAAATATGAAGATATTTTTTTTTCACCAATTAGACCATGTTTTATGTTTAATTAATACAATTTTCAATATTCTTTATAATAAGAAATATAATGGATTATGCTCTAACAAAAATTGGACTTAAACATATTTTTAAATTCAAAAGTCACCTTTTTTAACAAGTGGTGACTTCAATATTTTGACCACTTATAGAACCTTCAATTGCGAATAAAACTGTATCATTAAGTCAAAATCGCAAAAAAGTGGACTCCCACACTTTATGCTCTAAGGTACAGATATATAAATGGGCGAGTTTTGGTGCTTTTGAAATAACTGATTCATAATATTATAACCACATAACTTTTGATTTTTTCACAATGAGTAGTCATGTATGTTAGCTATCTTATATTACCCAGCAATATTTCATTGACGGGACGAAGTCGGATGGTCAGCTAGTATTATTATATTATTGTAAATCTTGAGACACGCTGGATTGGACACTTTACACCCAGTCCAGCGTTGATCTATAAATTATAATTTCTATTCATCTGTGTATGTTAATATATTTTTTTTACTTTAAATCAATCAGGACTCAACCAAAGTGAACCGAATACCAATATTATTTGACTTATGATCTCACAGATTGCAAAGCTTGTTTTGTGAATTAGAAAGAGGTTTAGTTCTCAGAACGAAAGTCGATGACTAAACCGGCAGGCTGCCAACCATTAACGACATGTTAAATTTTATTAATAAATGCAAATTCATCACATTATTTATTTTTAACTCGTATTTTTTACCTTTATAACAATAATTTCAAAAATACGAAATTCAAAGCTACCTTATGTTTGAGAACAAATTCCATATCGAATGAAACATCGCTCAATAAATTGTTCACATATCTCAAAATCTGCCACCTCATTCTTTCCTTGGCTCTTAGACGGAACCCCCGCATGCTTGGCATTGGTTGTAATCCATCTTCTGAGTCTTAAGACAAAGGGAACAAATCTTACATCGGTTCCAGATAAAGACTTATCCCGTCTCGTATTTTATAATAACATAGGGGTGTGATCGGAGAAACATACGTATAGAACCCTCATGGTCTGATAAGATGTTATTTGTCTGGACGCCTTTATTGGGTGATGTATGAGAGCTTCTTGATTCTGAGATATCTGCCACTGTTTCTAAAGGATGTCACGACGGCTGCTTTGTTTCGAAATCTCGGTTTCGAAAACGTTTTGACATGTGAAATATTATCCAATTTAGACGATTTTCAAAATGTATTATTATTTTATGGTCATATCTTTTTGAGAATTTTATTTATGTACCTACCAAATAATATGATAAATGAAAATTTGCGAAGTCTAAAGTTGAAAAAATCACGTGTACATATGGGATAGTTAGAATACGAAATGATTAAATTTACTTTTTTCAGAAGGTAGGTAGGTACTTACCTTCTTTTTGACACTATTATTTTTTTTTGTAAAAAATGAAACTGTGCTCCCTCAAAAAAAAAACGAACACAAATAACAAATAAACACTTTGACTATTCCATAGTAAGCTACTTAAAGCTTTTTTAAGTGAAAGATGAAGATGGTCTATCTAGTATCTATCTTTTGTTGGCTTGCACCCATTTTTGGGTGATGCAGCCATTCAACTAAGATATAAAAATAATTGAAATAAAAAAAAATATAAAAAAATCAAGATTATTTATCAGCAAGATGCCTTCATAAAAGAATAAAAATAATAAAAACAAGTGATAATAATAAAAAAATTAAAAAGACACGAATTTATCTAATACGAAAGAAGAAAAACATGTTAAAATATAAAATACACGTTTTATAAAGATGTGTCCGATTTGAGAAAAAGAACTAGTTGTTTGATAATAAGAAGATGGAAGATGGTCGGCACCTGGAAAAAATATTTTAATTATGAAATTGCAAAAATGGTTTTAAACCACTTAAACATACTTTGACCGCATTCCTTAAAATCTTTTGACACAAAAAGACTGATCTGTATCTGATTCTCATCTAAAAGATGTTATGTAAGTTTTGTGGTTATTGTATCGATTATGGCACACATCGTAGTAGCACAGTGTGGATTCGCTTGTATAAAAAAATCAATCGTAAAAATTATATAAAACTGACATACCTACTTATTTTGAACTTTATTAAAATGAACTTTTGACCACAGTTAGTAATTAATAAAATCCTATGTTATGTCTATAACGTTACTTAACCCAGCATTCGTCCTATAAAGGAATATAATATGAGCGCAGCGTTGAAAGCGCTAATCTGTTAATCTTCTTTTGACGAATGAATGCTTGCAAGTCTCTGCGCAGTCTAATTTGCTTTAAGGTATAGTCAGTGGATGTACATAATAGGTATAATGTTATTTGAGAGCGAATTAGTTCTGGGCGATATAAAAGATTTAGACATCAAGATATTACAAGTTCTTTTTTCAGTCTTTCTGACTTATTCTGCTGCTATGGATCATTCTCTTTGCGTTTTAAGTACACTTTCTGAGGCGTTGTAGTAACTCTTAACTCTTCTGCCAATAAAATTAAGACTCTTTTATTCGTCTAGTATAGGGGCTATAAGTAAGTAACGCTGTAAAAGGCAGTTTATTAAAAAAAATCTCATATATTGGAGATTCTAGGAACTTTAATCGGCCTCTAATTGTTGCGTCTGGGTTTGAAATTATCCTCATTTTTTTGTCATTGATTTTACAGGTCATTAAACCCGTTTTTTTTTTCAATATAGGGCTTATAGCTTGAGTGACCAAAAAGCCTGACACTATCGAAAGCCTTTGCTGAGTATCTCATAATATCACAGGCGTATTATTACCATGTGGTATTTTATCGAAATTTGTGTCTCAGATGCTGCATTTGTTAGAATTCTTCGCCATTTAAGTGGTTAACTCCAAATACCCGAAATTAATACATCATGCGAGGCTTTGACAAGTTCACCGTGTTGAAAAATCCTATGCCCCCGACAGAACTCGAACTCTCATCCCTTGCTGTCCTGCGCAGAGACGTGAGCCACTTAGCAAACCTACTGATGCTTACTCCTTACATACATACATCCATCCTCAGCGTCACAACCCTTGGTGGGTCTTAGCTGCCTCCGAGAAATGTCTCCAAACCTCCCTGTCGCCGGCTGTCACCTTCCAGTTCCTTTGCCCCAGAGCCCTGCAGATGTTTACTCCATAGTTTGTTATAGCTAAAAAGAAAAAGAATAAATCTCATGCGCAAAGTTAGATAGATATCAAATTTAGTTTGATTATAAAACTTCCGTTGGAATCGGGAGAACGTTAAAAATTAGAAATCCATATTAACGTGCAACGGCTGATATTAGAAGACGCCAGGTTATTGATGGTCTCTGTTAGAGCACTATTTTCTCGGTTATTTCATTCGTAACAATGACATGTTCGTTTGAAAAGATATAAAATAAATTTAATAAAGTGATTTTATAAAATAAATTTAATAAAGTGATTTTATAAAAACGAAACAGTAAATAGGTATGTACAATGAAACCACGACTCCAAGTTGTTTTTTGATAAAACTTATTTATTTATCGACTTTAATCAAATCCTTGTGTGACTGGTTTCGCTGTGTCCTCACATACACACAATGTCTTTCCGTAATTCGTTGTGACTTTTTAAAGAATCTATTGTATCTTAGAAACGAAACGAAACAGAATCTCATTGCAGCGGAGTAACATTGTTCAGTTCACTTTCAGTTTATTCCAACACAGACACCTTAATAGGAAACCTCGCAACACGACGTCTTATTTGCTTTCTGACTATACATTTTTGTTTGCTTTCTATCTATATATTTATTTGCTTTCTGACATTCACATACAATACTTGTTTGGGATTATCTCAACGTATTTTCAATTGATGGACTTTTCCAACAATACCTTCTATTTTAATATACAGTCGTTTTATAGTTTTCTTATACTTCTTATAGAATAGGAAAGACGTTATAGTATTCTTTGAAACGCGGCTTTGACACAAGCTATTTACAATGACTTTTATATAATCTAAGTAAAATTCGAATAATTGATTACAAAGTCGAAAGGTTTAAATTTCATTTTCTTTTTCTTCTTCTATTATATTTCTATTATTCTAGTTGGCTTCCATCTTCTGATCTCTATGACCAGCAGTCGTTCCCATATTGTGGTGTTTTTTTTTCTTGGAAACCATTGGATGATTCGAACAAGTTTCGCAAATTTCACTCTCCCTTTACACTCCACTCAGGGACATAGGGAGGCAGCAAGAGTTCTTCATTGCTCTCGATCTTGCGCAATGTTTTTGACCTAAATATTACATAAAATGAAATATATTCGGGGCTATTTTGTTATAGGCACAAAAATGTCATATCATTTTATATTATGTCTTGACATAAACATAAAAATTAAATAAATTCAAACTGGTAGCTTAATTTGAAAAGGTTTTATTTAACTAACAAATTTATCAAACATGAATTGGTTCTGAAAACACTTACAACCATTTCGCATCAAAGAAAAATTTGTGTTAGTTATAACGTTATCGATGTAAGGTGAATATCTGTTTGACAGCGCAAGATGTTCCTTACAAACGATGAAATGAGATTGATTTCAAACAACTCTCAAGATGACACCAGTGATGTTTCCATTTGGAACAGTAGCGGTTAGTGGGAATGCGTTCCATTCGAACGAAGGCTGTTAGGCATGCGCGCTAGGGGCCGAGCCTACGTTTCGGGGAGAAAGAGAGAGATGGGCGAAGAAGAATGCCATCGATATGTAGGTCATAGCCTTCAGCTCACGCCGCCGGGGTCATAGGTCATCCAGAGGTCAAATGCAGCCCACCGTCTAGGCGTCCTGCCGTGGCAACCTTTTTTTGGCGAGGGACAGGTCATAGAGGGGGTGCGGTCGTGCGGGGGTCTAACGTCACACCAGACGCATTTTTTTACGAAGCCTTTTCTTATAGTTAATGCGTCTGGTTCGTATAACCTTAAACCAATGTTTTTTTTACACGGAAAGTGAAATGTTTAAGACCCTTTGTATGATGTCGTTGTATAATTGTTTATAGCTGGATACACACGTGACGATTTATCTTTAAGATTTGACCAATAATCGCTCATTTTTTAAATCTTTGCGAAGAAAACAATTGATAAATGAGCGATTATCGGTCAAATTGTAAACATAAATCGTTACGTGTGTATGCAGCTATTAAAACAAAGATTTCGCTCTTAGAGACATGTCACAAAAATCCGTGGGTTTCTTTTTAATTAAATGCATACTTTGATTCACGTATTGATAAAATGTTAATATGGTTATATTACTTTATTAATATTATAGGCAATTCATCGTAGATGCATGATTTCTGCAGCCAGATAAAGACTAAAGAGTCATCGCATCGTACGAATGGCCGGCTGGACCGATATCTTGAGATGGTTCTTATGAAAGAAAACACAAACAAAGTTGCGCTAAACATTAGAATATTCAACATAGATAAACTGTTGATAGTTTCGGGCGAGGGTGCTTGGTAGTGGTCCATTTTCACTGATGTAAAAGAGAAACGAGTCTTCACTTTGTGCTAATTTAATTATTTTATTACAATTAACAATATTTTCGGGAGCGGCTGCTCCCTTCCCAAGTGGACAAAGACTACCGAAAACTAGTTTATGGTTATAAAATATTTCAAGTGAAGACTCGTTTTATTTTTACACCAGTAACATAGATAACCTTTTCCTTTCCTTTTGAAATCAAATTGGGTTTTACGGAAACTAACAATTGTTTGATAGTTGGTACGATTGCGAATGGAAAATATATGACTTAAAACAGATGCATCGATCGGAATCACATTGATCAAAAGGTAATTAGTTTATCATTACTTATATACAATTATTTTGAATTCACTTTGCATCTAGTAAGGACGACAGTATAACGTCTGTCGGGTAAGCTAGTCAGCAATAAATTGCCTGACACATAGTCTGGATCTACGGCAGAAAAAGTTCATAGATACTCGGGTAGAATTTTAACGGCGTGTGTTTCTTATAGAAATACTATCTCGTAAATATTTTATGCTGAACGCATACGATTTTCAAGTGTTGGCTCGCAGCCAGAATCGTGCATTATTCTAGTGTATCTTGTCACTATGTCGGTGCATTAGATGAAAAAAAATCGCACCCAACACCCAAAGGTCACGAGAAAATAGTCTAGTCGGACGTTTGTTGTGTTTATATCATCCTCTTGACACTTCTTGTCAGCGCAATTAGTGTCTGATTGCGTTTAACAGAGGGCGTTCTCTTGACATTTGTTACTGCTGATGTCCAGCTGTTTTGTTTTATTGCAAAGAAGATTAAATTAAATTTGACTACAATTACGATTTATTATTTCAGTGTGTCAACAACTTTACACAGTTAAATTTTATACACCAATTTTTCAAGTATAAGGTTGTATATTGAATTTACAACATAAGGAATTAATATGAAAAAAAAATTAAATGAATGAAATATTCAATAAAAATATTGGAAGTGGTTGGTAGCCCAGTGGTATCAGTCAACGGCTTTCGTACGTATTGAGGGCAGTGAGATCGAATACCGATCCACTTTTACAACACAAATCTTTACTTAGTGTAAAGATCTCAAAATTGCATCTGTGTTCACTAAGAATGAGCCGAAATTCATTTTCTAAAAAAGAAAAAAAATATTGTCATCTTATAAGCTTCGTTATAAGCTAACTATACTGATGTTCTGTTATTGTCGGCCTGTTTTTCAAAGGACACTCGAAAATTTGTCAAAAGATTCAAAGTGCTAAAAATTATCTATATGGTATAAGAAAGTCGGGTTAATGCGAACACCTATAACTCGAGATCGCTTAACAGATCTTAACGATTCTTAGTTAATTGGATTCTTCTCCGCTCCGGATAACAGAATAATTATTAAAAATTCGAAAAACGAATAGCAAATAATATTTATTTATTTATTCATCAACGGCCTAAAAAAGTTGTTAACATAAAAATATACAAATGAAAAGAATATACCTAAGAATATAGAAATAAATATATAATAAAAAAAAAATCACAAATAAAAAAATATAATATAAATTAAAAATATCACTGGCTGCACGAGAAAGATTATATTAATATCGATATAGTATTGATTCGAAAATATAAAATATAATATTAAAGTTCTTTACATATTTTTGTATAAATTACCTACAAATTTGAAATCAATATTCATAGTAAGGACTACAGGACAACTTCTGCCGGAAAAGCTAGTGTAATAATAAGATGCATTTAAACCAAACGAACAAAAAGATGGATGTAGACTTGTAGAGTATATTTTACTGATGGTTGATATGGACATTAATCTGTCTTCGCCCATTAATTAGTTCTTGCTTTTTATTGTTTCCATGGTGTCCAATATCAACCATAATAGAATGTACATAATATGCTCTGTTTCTAGATTCGGCTCCTCATGTTCATTTGGTGTAACCCAAGCGAATTTTCGATTACGTCCTGATAAACTCGGGACATTATTTTTGAGATTTGCAGTCTTCTCCATGTTTTCAGCGAATTAATAATAATTATTAATGTCTGGATATCCGATGTGAACGCACTCGATGTTTATATTTTTCTGTTTACCGAAGCATCAAACATATCCAAGACTGGTGATGAATAAAAAGATTTATTATGTTCATCGTTCGCTATAAGAACTTTTATTTTCATTTCATCAAACTTCATAATATTATCGAGGTGTATTTGCCTTGCGGTGAAATTGAATCAGAAGAAGCGGAGAATTTTCTCCCATTGTGTTTCGATGCGCTCGGTATTTATTTATTTATTTATTTATTTATAGCAACGGATTTCATTTTATTGGATTTTCTATTGTACTCTTCAACATGCGGGTATATCGCTTAATTTGTTCCGGTTATAATAATTAAAGTCGTAAAAAGGATCTTTTTCAAAACTCGATTCGGTGTAATAAAATACACGACCAAGAACTAATTATTTGTCAAACAGCACCAAAGAGACTTTGTCATAATAAAAAATACTAATGTTTTTTTTCCTATTCCTTATAGCAAATATCTTTAGTAGGTATAAAGACGTGAAAAATAATTATTTACTAGCGGTCCCGCCCGTCCACACTCGTTTCATTTGCATGACTAAAAATCTATTTGTATAAGTCATCGAGGAAGACCCTCTCTCACTTACTCTCCTTCCAAGCAGAGCTGAGTGATATCGATATGGTGTTGGAGGAGGTCATAAACATTGTGCAAGATCGAGCGCAATGGAGAGCTCTTGTTGCCTCCTTGTGACCTTAAGTGCATGGATTAAGGGACAATGTTATGTTATTTTTCAGTCATAATAATATTTTTTTTCTTTTTGTTTCAGGTATAACAAGAAACTCTTGGCTGATATTTTCTAAATCCATGCACTTAACTTTATCAATGTAAGTTGTTTTACTGTTAACATTTTCCTAGAGCGTTTTTAAATTTCTTGTTGAATTTATTCAGTTTGTATAAGGTTTTGGTCTGATTGTATTAATTGCTTTTTGGTCTCCTCTCGAAATCCAGTTGTCACTCCAGATATTTGGTGGTCTTTCTCTCGTTCTATGACTCTCAGAAAGTTTAGGGATTCTTTAGTCTCCGATTGTACCTTGTACCCACACCCTGCAAGAGATTGCCAATCTTCTCTGCTATCTGGCCAGCGTTCACGTCAATCGTTACATGGTACAAAAAAATGGAGTGTGAGACAAACGGAGTAGACACAATCCTGGCTCCTTAGTATGCCTTAGTATTCACGAATAACGCAAGGCATCGTGTGCGGAGGGCCTAAGATGGGTTCATAAAACAAGCTATCAATCAGTACTGGTTCAAAGAACTTCTGATAGAAATTCATCTATTAAATCCATCATATCGGTACATACATTAATAGGTACTAGGTTTATAATAATTATTATTCGTTCTCTGGGGGATGACTTGGCGAAGTTTCACCTTTCAAGAAGTTGAAGTCCCGGTATCACGTTTCAATTGCAAGACTATTATGAACATCCAACAAAAACACCACTCGCTATCTCCCAACTTAGTTCTCAGACAAACTTCACTTTGGCGTGCTTCTAACGAGACACGTTGAGATAACAAAAAAGTTAGTTGCTCAACTATCAGACGAATTAACCAAACCATCATGGTTAAAGGACGGATTTTAGAGTTGATGTTTTGTATCAAAGTTGGTGTTGTTTTATTGCTCATAATTTATGCTAGGGTCATGTTCCTCTTTCATTGAACATTGGTTCCTGTCGATGGTTAGCTTTCGATGATTAAACATTGGTTCATTTCGATGATTTGATGACTATGACATATTTTTCAAACAGTTAACATCTTATTTTATCAAACATATAACTCAACTAGCTAAATCTTCGAACATCATGCCACTTCAAACCATCAACCAATATTTGTGCTAACTTATTTTATTGATGCCAAAAAAACTATAATGTTTGTTCTTAAAATAAAAAAGTCTTTGTAGTGACATCCTAATCAAGTAGCGGCATGAAATATATTTCACGAAAAATTGTCTTATCTATCAAATATACCTTCATGACGTGACACTAAATTTATATATATTTGAAGAAAGATAAATAAATCAGAGGTCCTCAGTCAAAAACAAACGTTGTGAAACAGTGTCAGTAGCTTTTTTGAAGTCTAGGAAAACACCGAAGTTTATATTTTATATAACATGCAATTAAATAATAAAATTTTCATGTATGCAACAGTTTTTAGTTTCTTTATTCTGTTGTTCGTTATCTACCCGTTTCTTGTGATGTTTTTCTACTATTTTTAATCCTTAAAATCCAATCTAATTCATTATTTTTTTTTCCTATAAATAACCCCACGTTATCATAGTAATAATATTTTGATAAATTATAAAGATACCTCCCCTATGCATTCTTCTATCATTATCCTGGCATAGAATTCATAGAACACATATATAATCTAAGTATCCTGGCATATTCGCGTGACGTCACCCCCATCCTGCGAGCCGTCAGGGCGGGGGTGGAAGTTTGGTTTAGCCCGTCTGCGTTAGAGGGGAAGCAATCCAACCAGAATATTGAATCGATATTTTGGGACCAGACACAACACACAGATGCACGCATTCGCTCACTTATTAATAAGAGTTTAACACCTATGATGTTGAAACAATGTCTGAATACTAACTCCTACGTATGGAGTATCTTGGTTCTTGACAAACGGCTTTGAAACTTATGCCTATCCGAAAGAGATGAAAGGAGACTGGAGGGTTTTGAGACCTATACAAGATTTCTAGTTATATCCTGGATGAAACACATAATGAATGACGAGGTTCTTGAAATAATCGAAAAAGGCAGGCACTTTGAAAGGATTACTACAGTAAGGTGGATTGGAGATAAAAAGCGAGGAAGTTTGCTGCAAACTAACCCCAGGATTGTGACCAGAAAAGAATACATTTATGAAAAAAACACTTTTAAGTGCTGTATCCTTTATAATTTGTTGCTCTAGGGCTAGAAGTAATGGTAATGCGTTTATATCTCAAACACGTGCAAGAAAACGCTGCTGAAGCTGTTTAGATACTCCAATGCCTGATTTCAAAACATTGGGGAGCAGGATTCCCTACGGCTTAAGTTTGAGGATTGGTTGGCAGCAAGCCTGAACTGCTGTCGGTTTTCCTCCGTTGTCTTTAGTACTTCTTATGAACTGCTTTCCATATCCTGGCATAGCTGTTGCATATACTCCTGGTGCGGGCGTCCTCTACCAATCGAACCCTCGACCATTACCCAACCATCGCGAGTGTCTCTCCTCTATGGTGTCCGGAATTCTTGTAAGAACCTTATCATTCGTATGTTTTCTCTCCAAGATGTTTTCAAAATTCGCCCATACGTCCTTATTTCGAAGGCTTCGAGTCTTTTGCGTTCTCTTTCGCCGATACATCAAGATTAACATTGTCCATCCAGAGATAAAGTACGCAGATAATTTTCAACCGTATTATGATGCTGAAGACTTTTGATGAATTGCAGTTTTTAAATCAGAAAACGGTTGTGGAGGTTTTTGTTTATGAACTTCCATACAATTTCCCGTCTTGTCGTTTCTCCAATTCGTTTTTCTCATCGTCTCATAGAACAGACACTCTCTTTTTATATTTTTCTTTGAAATTCGTCTCGCCTCTCTGTGTATATTATTTGAATATCGTTCAAACTCTATAGATGTTTCTTTTCTTTTATATTTACATACAGCTGTCTTTCTACATGTGTTGTACACATCCTATTGTTTTTGCATACTACAAAACATATTGTATTGATGATAACAAATTAAGATGAAAAAAATGACAATTCTTTCACTACATTTTCGAATTGTTTGTCAAATATTTAAAGATGAACATCATGGATTGAAAATTCTGCTTTAAGATAATGGCTACCAATGCCCATGTGATAATGTGTAGAGTATTGATAAGTATCTTACAAATAAGCAATTAGGTAATAGAAATTTTTGATGCACAATTACGAAGATGACGATCGGACCATAAGCACTTTACCAAAATCCAGATAGATTATGACACTGGCCATCAAAAATTTCTAGTGAAATAATTAGCCATAGGTTTATGAATTAGAAGTTTTTGAAATCATCAAGTATTTTGTAATGTTTCGAAATGACGGATAAAAGGAAGATCAAGTAAAAATATTATGAAACTAGCTGAACTTCGACCTAATCCAGAATAAAAAGATATTTTTTTACTTATCACATGAATTAAATACAGTGTATGACATAAAAACTGAATTAAATTTAGCTAATAATTTATTTCATTATGTATGTAATAATTATTATTGTTGATTCGGATGCGGGATGAAGTTCGACGGTTCATAAGTTTGTAAAAAAAAACAAATAAAATCCTCTGTAGATGTGTAACTTTTAAAAAAATCTAATAGATGGCGGTGTAGTAGAAAATTAATCACATGTGATATACGTTACGATATTCTATATGTTATTGAAAGAATAGACGTCCATCAAAACCAAATTTTACCGAATTATTATGGTTAAGATTACTGACAAAATTATCAAGTATGTACGGTAACGTGAATTTCTATATTCCTCCTTATACATAGGTGTATCTGTATAAGAACAAAAGGTGTATCTGTATAAGAACAAAAAATAATTTTGTTTTTCATAGATATTTTTGTCACCTTTTTCTCTAAGAGCTGCCCTTGAAAAATCAACAAGTTTTTGTGTGCAGTCACCATGAATACAGGGTCTCCAGGCTTCTCAATTACCGCTCTAGGCTTCTCTATTACCGTTCTAGGTTAGAAACGGCTATCAAGTACTCCTCTAGCCTTTAAAAACCTATTTACAACCCTTCTGGAACCTCTCGTGTTGTTTGGTAGGCGCCGCATCCACGTAGAGCTACCCCACTTCCACGATCAAGGACAAAGTCAAGGTGAAGGCACAGTCATGGGGGGTGAGGGAGATTTGAGTGGTTTGATGAATGGACGTCTCTTGTGAAGTAAACATTTTGTGTTTTGACATATTTTTTTTTGGTTTCCCCTCATCCTTTTTTTCATTCGCCTTTTTTGTCTATTGAAAAGACGTCAATATTGTGTTGCTTTTATGTCAATTTTTTCTTAGTCTAGTCGCTTGTTTTTTGAAAACGAAATTCTATGATCTATTTTTTTTTTTTTTGTATCAATATTGAAAATGTTTGGTAGCTCAGCGGTGTTATCGATGAAGGTTGTTGGTTTAAGTCCCAGCAGAGCCTTCTCTTTTTTATTTTTTTTTTTCACGTCTAAAACCTTCATTTATGTGAACTTCTTAAAAAAATAAAAATTTTCTTAGATTCTCAAGATTTGTTGATTTATTCCTCCTTTTATTTTTTTCCCTCGTTTGCTGCGAATATCCCCAAGAAGGGATGAGTAAATTTTCTTTCACTTTATAGTACAATACCTACCTCCGCATTATTTCCTTCACACGTCCGCGTATTACACAGATCCATTTTATTCTGACATTATTGTTACCCCATCTTAGGTATAATCAGTGGAGGAAAAAGTACTTTGATGCATGCAGCGTTTGCATCGCAACACGGCAACATATGCGCTATGCACGGAGTCGGATACAGGACAAGATAGAAGGAATAAACAGAGACGAGTGCTCGCTTGGATCATGGGGAGAATGCTTAAACAGCGTCAGAGATAATAAAATGGTGCAACAGCAGTGGTGTGTCTTAAGGGTTGTACGGGGTTGAATGGAAAAAAGAGCAGTAACAGTAACTAATTATCGGCGTTTTTTATCGGAATCGTTTCACCTAGAGATTAGTTAATATTCGTATTTATTATACTGTAATTGCTTGGTTTTAGGAACATCTTTGTTTACCAATCACGCCATGTCCCGTAAGGGGTAGGCAGAGAGAATGGACCTCCACTCTTTTCTATCCAAGCATACTTCTTTCGCTTCTTCCACCGACATATAACATTTCTCATTCACCCTCTACTATTCTCTTACTTCTTAACTGGCCTTCCATGAGGACGGAATCAATGTGTTCGATCCCCGTCATTCTCGGTCGGCCACGCTTTCTTACACCCTTACTTTCAGCCTTATGAATTTTCTTTGTAGTTCTGTTTGCATCAATTCTTTCCACATAACATATATCTGGACCTAAAAATATACCATACTTTCTTTTATCGTTGATATTGGATAACTTACGCGTCAGAGTTGTGTTTTTTTCTCGTTGTTGTTGTTTCCTTGGTGATCGTATCAACGATGAAGAAAATATACTCGATTTCCAGCTCTGGCTCTATATTCCTTTCGTGTAAACACACCCTTTCCTTACCAGTCATCGTCCTCATTGCTGAGGGTCGTGGCCATGATGAATTCTTTCTTGAACCATTAATCTCCAGGATGTTTTGTCCGCTGCCAGATGTACGGTTCAATGAACTCTCGTCGCGTGGATGTTTTGCTTCTTCCTAATATGTTGGATATACAATATTCAGCTTTTTCTACAATGAAAGTTTTTAAAACATGTCTTCCTCTTCAGCCCTATAAAAAGGTTTCTGCTATCAGTTATTTACGAAATTTGTTCTAAAAAAAAACCTGAAAATCGTCACTGTATTTTATTCTGAATATATTTTCTCCAAACATCGATTTTCAGGATATTAAAATTGCTGGACGAATTATTTAGTTTTTGCTTCTGATTGAGTTATTTTTATGTACCTATCACTTGGACTTATCTCTGAAAGCTGAAAATATAATATTATGATTTAGTAAACGAATTATGTGTGTATGGATTAAATATTTTCTATTATTATTTTAGAAACACGGGCCCTAGACAATTATAATTTTGCGAACGAATTTTTCGTCAATGTAGAGTAGAAATAAAATTAACTGTCCACTTTTTGTATTTTTATATAAGTAGGTAGGTATCTTTGTTTGTTTTAAATAATTGTTTATATGTTCCAATGGATAGGTAGTTCATATTTTTCGTACTCTACTTTGACCACACATAACATAGTAGGTTTTTTCGTATTTTGTTATCAAAAGCATAATCTTTTTACGTTAACCAGATTCTCTTTATTTATTTATATCAAGTATTTGCGTATTTAATACCTGTTGCTATTCACATAGTTGAAAAATGGAATCATGATAAAATTAGCAGTGATTTGAGAATCTACCCTAGCGTAATTTTGAGAAAAACTAAGTAAATAAGGGGTGAAATATTGAGAAATAAATTGAGACGTAGAACTGTGTGCTAAGAGTGCTAAGACTCGGTTGTTTAGATTAGACTGCAGTAGAATAATTGGCTAAAGAGTTCCTAGTTCTACAATAAAGTAAATGATATGTTCTAGTAAATGTGATTCTTTGTAGGCTGTGTATTGTGACGCCAATGATTAAGTAGGGAAATTTTGTATTCGAAAAAGAATTAGTAGGTTTCTTCTTCTATTTATCTCGCAATTATTCATAGGTATCTATATATTAAAACGTGAAAGAAAAACATTGTGACTATTTTTACGAATATTGCGCGAACGGATGAGTATGAAATTTCTCACACTTATAGTTAATGCTAATATTTTTTTAAACTATACATAAAAATAGATTAAATCAATAAAAAAACATTTCAAACACTACTGTAATGTAACGTATTTTTATATATATTTGATACTCACACACACTTCCACAGACTATTTATAAAGAATATCAACTTCATAGAAACAAATGTAAAATGAAAATGTACAATTTTGGGCGCAGAAAACTTTTTGAAGGCGGTATATTTAAATGGAAGGTGGAGCTGAAAATAGCGGAATATTCAAACTGCATTGCGTCAAATTGATAATAGATTAATATTTTTTTTTTTAAATAATAATAGAAAAAACTTCATACATAATAATATCAACATTAAAAATTTGACGTATTCATGTCATTGTTTTGGAAAGAAAATTGCAAAATAGCACTCGCTCAGTCTAATGTATGGTCGAATTTCGATTTAAAAAGGTAGAATAAATTTCTAATTACATAGAAAAGACAGGACAACATCAGTAGGGAAAGCTAGTTTGAAATTAAAACTTCTTGAACACCATAAAACCCAACCTTTCACAAGAATGTACGGATATTTTGCATACAACAAAACCTGCTCTTATACTGACAATTGTCGTATTTTTAAAACCACCACCCGCTTTTGGGTAGAACAGACTTGGATATATTATTATCTGATTTATTCGCCCTTTGTGTTGCCAATCATCATCAGCAAGTAGTGTTGATCCCTCAAGGACTCTCTTTGGTGCATTCTCACATAGGTACTATTTGCATCTCTCTGACTGTATCCATTCTGCCACTGCTAATATTTTTCAAATCTCTCTTAAAGATCGCACGTACGACGTAATGGCTCGGGGATCACAAGTGGAATTTCCATTATATCGGTAACAATGTTCTTACAATTCCTGAAATGGATATTCCCTTTTCTATTGTATGTGACGTTTTTCCAATTCGCTCTGTATAATAGTGTTCTTTGTACCCGTTCTCGATTTGAATTCACACAACGCGAGAAAAAATAAAATATTTTTTTATTATGGAGAAAATTTTAAAGGTGTATTGATTTTAGTTATTGGTTTCTGTGGTCGATCGAACCTTACCTTGACACTCCGGTATACCCCTAATCTAATCTAAAACCATTAACATCTTTCTATTTCCGAAAACAGATCTTCAGAAATTAACAATTTCCCGTTCCCCTTTAGATTCGTCGGCTGTCATCCCGAGTTTTGCCATTACCACATAGAGCATTTTCTGGATACAAAATCAGTTTTTTGATGATGGATCAAAATAGGTAGGTAAAGAAGGTCGATTCTCATATGCAATAACTGCCTTTCAGCATATATGGTCAAATTCCCAAGACTTTTTTTTTTAGTTACCTTCTCGGAGTTTTCGGTTTAATTATGAAATGAGTTAAATAAATAAATAAATAAAACTTTATTATATCAAAATGAAGTGTGGAGACAGTAAATCGAGTCGAAAGGGCGGTGACTTATTTGACAAAGCTAAAAATGTGTCTTGCGAATCCATTTTTTTTAATTTAAAAAAGAATCTGGTCTCACCCAAAATTATATTGGCGTTTGGCAGAAACTGCCAGTTCTGTTATTTGATAGTGGTAGTGATTAACCCAATGCGAATGGAAAATATATGGTTTCTTTGGTTAAAAGGAATCTAATGTATAATCATATAAATTCAAATATTCATGGTTAGAACCATAGATCTACGTTTGTCAGGAAAAAAGTAAGTTTGATTTACAAATGAAAGCAAATAATATAAACTTTATACCCATTGAAAAAAACTCACTGGATTTTGGGCATCGTCATTTTTCAAGTATTATTTGTAGTGGCCATTGATCCGTCATGTCCTCTTCTTTGTGTTATGTGATATAAAACTTTCTGCTATATTTTTTGCTTTCCAATTTGATTCACCCCTGAATTCATACGGAATCTATTTGTGCTTGAAAAGTTTGTGTGAATACGAACACGTTTGAATCGGATAGAATATTTGTAGGCCTTTGGTCAAACACTCCAGATTTGATTATTTACCTTGTGAATGATACTTCCTTTGCGATTAGTTCGATGATATTTGATCTGTAAATAGATATGGAGAAATTGAAATATTCCTACATTGGTACAAGAACCGAACATCACCCGTTGCTTTCACAATACTTTGGTCGCTACAAGTATGAAATTGTTTTTTTTTATATTTTGTTAAGATGCTAGGAAAAATTGCGCAAGATTCTTTAAATATTTGCTAATAAAAGGAGACAGCTTGAAATAGGTTAGTCAATACCTACGAGTATATGCTGTTTATCAAATTTGGTTGCTATAGGTGATATTTCTCAACACTTTACTACGGATGTCTCATATTCTATTAGGTATACAAAAGAAAGTCGGGTTAGTGCCAACACTTATAACTCGAAATCGGTTGAACAGATTTTTATGATGCCTGGTTTATTGGATTTTTCTCCGCTCCGGATAACAGAATAACTAATAAAACATCGAAAAGGGATGGTAAATTATATAAAATATAATATTTCATATAAAATATGAAACGGATTTAATGAAAATAACGCCTTATATGAACAATTCCATAACAACGCAATTTTTATTCACTTGACAGCCATTGTGTGTCAAAACATTGGTACACAGATTTTTGATAGAAATTATTTCAAACTTTCAGAAATATTTTTTTTTAACATTCAAACATAATCTAAACGAAATCAATATTCATAGTAAGGACTACAGGACACCGTCTGTCGAGAAAAAAGGTTATGAAATAAAAACAAAATTCTTATCCTTCCTACGTGCTTTAAATACACGATTCTACAACGGTGTGTATATCGGGCCTTTGGTGGCCCAGTAGATTGCTTTCATTGATAGAATTTCTAGTTATGCAGTTCGAATCTTGATTTGAATTTGTCCACCGACATAAATGGCGAATTTTGTTAAAGCATAAAGTGATCACACTAACCAATTCTTCGCAACAGCAATAGAAAATGGTCGTAAGCCCTTTGTGGTTCGAAATTGAATTAAATACCATTTGAAAATAACGCTACACAGCCTTCTTCGTTTACCTTAAATACAGAGATCTTCAACCTTCTTTATGCTGGGAATTCTACTATCTTTCCTAAACGCATTAAGATTCTGACAAACGCCGTAAATAATGCACCTCATTTTATGACGTTCTTCGGTTGCTATTCAGGAAACTGGTCGCGTATCCATAAACCGGGTGACTTTAATAATTATTACCTTAATTAAACCATAAAGACAAAGTCAAAATGTGTGTTGTGTACTAGTTTTATTACCCTGTACACCTCAAGGTTTATAAACCGATGCGGAGCTTTCGAAGGTTTCGGATATGTCATGTTTACCATAAGGTTGTTAAAAGTTATGAATGAAGCAGACAAAAATGCTTTAAAATTCCGTTTTCTCAAAAAATCAAACTCTTTCTACTTTTCTTCTTATCTAGATCATGTGATTACGTACTACATCCTGATGATTGGCCTATCGCATGTCTTGTAAGATTACATAAAAATAATAAAAAAAAAAATGAACGAATGCGAAATTGTTCGAGAATCAATTTTTGGAAAAACGATTGTTCAAAGAACAATTATTATTCGAAGACTAAATTAAGCGGAAACTACGATTGTTCGAATTTTTACTTTTTTTGCACCACATGTTGATACAAAACTGGTTAAACAATTTTATGGAATATTTTTTGAAAAAACCCTCAAACACATTATTTAATATTCAGAATAGATGGAAATAAGAAAAGAATGAAACTAGTTGGACTTGATTTTCTTTAAAAAAATAAATAAATGACAATTGGAGGAGGAAAGCATTATGGAAAAAGAAAGAAGATATTTTTTAGCGCATTTGATGGCAGAACAGTGCCACCTGCTTTAATCTCCGTACTAATTTATTTTTTACGATTATTGTTTCTCTACTAACATCAGATGGACATTATAAAGTATAAGTTTATTGCAAAACTTCATTTCCTCCCTGTCTCTGTTCGATTTTAGTTGCGGGATTTTACGGTGGCATTATTTAGCGTCCGTTCTCCGTCGAAGTGCAGTTACTTTCAATTCGGGTCGTCAGTCTTTACGACAGTTCCCTTCGGAATCAGCCAAGTCACTTTCCATTATAAAACGTTCATGATATTCTGATTAGATAGGGGTTATACATATTATTATTACAGTGTACCTATCATCGCATTCTCTTTTACGGAAGACTGGATGCAAAATGGAACTGGAGCTAATCTCAAAGTCTTGCGGGCTGCACAGTATAGCTTCGTCCAGTTCCGAATAATATTATTTTGAGCTTATCTTTGAATATTGCTTTGTTAGGGCGCGTTTATACCAAACAACATAAAGCTCTCAGAGCTGGAAAATGGAGGATATTTTCTTAATCGTTGATATGCTCACTGTTAAATAAATGTGTAACATCACCAAGGTAATAACAACGAGAAAACACTGTCATCGCCCATCAATAATTAATTCTTGCTTGTTGTTGTTTCCATTGTGTCCTGTATCAACCATAGAAGAAAGTATGCTCTGTTTCTTGATTTGGCTCTACGTTCGTTTGGTGTAAGTGCATCCGTGCAATAACTTAAACCGAAATTCGTTAAAAATAAAATCTTCATTTTATCTAGAAATCTTAAAAAAAACAACATTCGAAGTGCGTACATAATCATTATCCAAAACTTGTATCTGAACAAAATGAACTTGTTATTGCAATAATAATAATAATTGATAATGAAGCACAAAAGCATCGCCGCCATTTCGAAATAACCGTTTTACAGATTATCATTAATACAAAGAGACGCTCGAAGTTAATTTTAATTGTTGCAATTGCATTTAACAATCTGAATAGTTTTATGGTGTTGCAGTTATTGAAAACGATTAAACTTTCAACGCTTGAACAGTTGTAAACAGAATGGGTATTTCAGATACTCGTTCCAACTGTTAATCGAACGTCAACACTCTATTGTTTTTTATTTTATTTTATTTTTTAAATAAAAGAACGTTTAATAAAATTGATTTTTTTTTCAATCGAGTTCCAACAGGTTGTTTTTTTTTTTTAAGACAATAGCTTGAAATCAAATGTTGCATTGCAACTACCTTTATAAAAATAGTTTTAGGTATTAAGTGTTAGCGTATTGACAGATTAGTGTCCATATTATCATCGATCAAGAAATCATACTCTAATTCCAGCTCTGACACTATGTCTGTTCGTTTTAAATGTGCCCTTATATGTATCACTAAGGGCCGAAATTACAATCTGTAGCTTATCCTGTAGCTTTATTGCGGAGGCTTAAGTGGAGCTTACCGCTCACTAGAGAACTTCAATCTAAATTCGACCGTGGCTTGGCTAAGCCGTATATATGGTTAAGTTGGTAGTCCTACTTCTCTTTTATCGTGGTTTTACCAATGCATTAAGCTCCACGTCTGTCATGTTCACCGGGACGCGCGACATTATTCGTGTTGTTATTTTGGTTTTATGCTCGCTATTTGATTCTGACTTGGACTTTTTCGTTACCGACCTTTGCTTCGATTATTTAACTAAATAATTTAGATGCAGGTACAGAAAGTGAAAGATTAGTTCAATAATACACATAACCATATATATCATACAATATTCAACGAGGTTAAAGCAAAACGATAGTTGTTAAAATGATTATAATCAAACAGAGCGAACAGTGTGTAATAGCGGTCAATGTAGTGGTCAAATAATCAAAGAAAGGGTTACGAAAAAATCCACAGCGGACAAAAAGCGTAATAATTATAATGAATTAGCCTTCCCACCTTCAAAATGACATTTTAAATGTCAGATCGTCCGTATTGTGACTTTTGGCGCCTCCTGGTGAGAAAAATAATAACTGAGTTGAGCGAGCTTTACGCTGTTGAGGACACTCCAGGGTATGTATACCTTAACTTAATGAGTAGGATAAGCCGCAAATTCGAGCTAAGGAGACATTGTAATTCGTATAATTTTGGTAAGCGAAGCTTTGTGTGCTCCTTAACGTTGAGACGGACCTTAAGCCTGCATTGTAATTTCGGGCCCAAGTTTGTTCGATGGGTGGCCTAATGTATTCACTTCACGGTCAAATTCGAAATCCCCGAGTCATTAATAAAACTTTCAACTTGTTTAACATATCGAAATTCTCTTGGACTCGACAGGGTTCGAAGGTCCATCTCTAATGGTAGCACGCAGATAGTTATACGCGTCAGGTCAACAACGAGGTGGATGTAGCGTTTACAATTTAAGGTCTGATAAGGAAAGTCGTTTTTAAATCAATACCTATTAAGTACCTATAATAAAAATAATTGTATATGCAATAATTTTGTTCCCATTAACCAGGGGTCAAATACCAGTGGTTTTCGAGTTATTAAATTTTGGGAGTTTTGTTGTGTATGAATTGTTTCGAAACAGCATTAGAATGTCTAAAAATGTCCAATACCAAGTGCTTTAATTCAAAATTAATCATTCGAAATTAAACAAATGTTGGCTACATAAAAACCCTAAGAGAATATCTTCTTTATCTTTTGCAAACAAAACTATCGTCTTATTTAAATTTTCCAGACGCCATTTGTCTAAAATGACATTTCGAAATGGTTCATAGAAGGTGACACTAGTGTGTTCTTTATTCAAACTTCATCGCGTAGTCATAACAATGCTCTAACTGAAAATTATTACCCCTATATAAACCTTACGAAGCGGTTAGCGTCTTACGATAATAGCATGTGAAGTCTAGTGCAAATATTATCCGAATATAATGTATATTTTCATATTATCGTAAAGTAATTTCTAGCGTGCTCTCGTTGCTTCTATCTGCGCGTGCAAATAAGCCAAATAACTAACTTCCTACATAACACTATTATTATAATTTCTATGTGTTACATTAAAATGTAACAAAGAAGATGTTTTTGAGTTACGACGTTTTGCGGAGGAAGGGTGTTAGTTTTTCAAATATTGTTTGTTTCCAAATTTGAAAGTCTTAAAGAATGTCAAATGTATTGGAATGACCCAGAAAAATTTGAATAGAGTTTTTTTTTACAAGAAAATGAATCTAATCACAATATTCTATAGTTACATTATACTAAAAAGATATCAACTACTTCCAGGGCAAAAAAATCAGTTAATTCTGATATCAACCAACATTAATTTATAAGTTAAACTGATTGTTTTGAAAAGCATTGCAGACAAATTTAACTAAGTATATTGAAAAGATGGTTTTAAACATTCATTATCCTCGAAATATGTAGCAATTTGAAAAGTTTATTATTCAATAAATATCGAAAATAGTGCATTTCAATTCGAATAATATATCCGTATTAGTAATTCATTGTTTGTTATCAAATTATGTGACAGCGTTTTCGAAATATATCCCGCCATTTCGATATAATTTTAAGTATATTTTTGTATTTTAAGTTGGTTTGAAAAGTGATGGAAAAACTCCTTCGAAGCAGAGCGGAGGAATCTCAACATGGTGTGGGAGGAGGTCGTAAACTTTGCGCAACATCAAGCGCATTGGAGAGCTCTTGTTGCCTCCCTATGCCCCTAAGTGGGGTGTAAAGGAGTTTGCATTTGGATTGGATTAAAAAGTGTATTATCCAATAATTTATTAATTTCAAATAATTTCAAGGAATTGTAAAACACTATTTGTGTAAAATTTTAATCTTCAATATCAACAATAATAAAAATACTCTCCAATAATTTCCTGGATTTGTTTGTACTTGCTAATAATAAAATGGAATTAAAATATTGTTCGGGTTCTACTTTTAAAACTTTTAGTAGCTTAATGCACAGATTTCGATAATAGTTTTTAGAAAAACGGAAAACAGAATGTGGAAAACCATAGAGTTCGGGGATTATTCCGTCCAAGTATATTACTATATTCTCTTTCTTTTCCATTTACAATCTCTCTCTAGCTTCTCAATGGTCGTGTTTCGCTATAATGGATTCGCGTGGTATAATTGAAAATATCGAATCTGTGGAATATTTTTATCGTGTGCTTATTGCTATGAGAACTATTGTTGCAATTCTGTTTCAATCGTGTGAACCAGACAATATTATCATTACGACAGCACGTTTTTAAATTTAAAATTCGAAAAAGGAATAAGTATGTTCGACGTACCTGTGTTTAAATTTTGTATTTTTGAAATTGGAATTTATTTTTTTTAAACTAGCAGCGAACGCAAAAACTAACACTTAAATGTAAACAAAATATTCAGATTTTATATCGTTTAACATTGTGTTCTAGCAGCAAAACCTATCTGATTACACGCATGGAAAACGGTATTTTTCTTATCATTAACATCGCCCCCTGAAGAGTCCAACGTTTTCTTTACTTACCACGTTGACGATAGCGGAAAAATATAAAATATCACACTTGTGTGTTAGGTTAAGGTTGGTTTCCCTGATTGGCCTTACTTCCTAACAAAACGACGAGTTTAAGGGGATGAAGTGAAACAAATTAAATGCATAAAACTACTATACAGAATGATGTGTTTAATTAGCATACTAAGTGCGCGGTATTACACACACCATGTGTACAATAACTGAAAGGAGCTCTGTTTATTTTCTTCCCAAGGTTGTTTCTCCGTGCTCTCTCACTCCATAAGAATCTTCCCCCGTATTCAAATGATCTTAATTCCGCTATCGGTTTATTTAAAAATAATACAAATAAAAATATAAACACAAGGAAACTGGGTTATGGTTTTGTATAGTTTGTTGTAGCTAGTTATCTTATTATTAGTATTGTTTAATAATAATAAAAAGTAAACATACAAAAATATAAATAAAGGGTTTTTATTAAATTGCATTCGTTCGTTTCGTTTTTCTTTTGTTTGTTTCCTAGATCTTGTGGTTTTCACAGGCAATCCTTGTAAAACGAATATTCATTATACGATTACCAATTTCATTATTCAATATTAGTAGTCGATCGAAGTTATTGCTGAATAGGCATCATGGACCTCGCATTTTTTTCTGCCGCATTCTCTATCTGTCTATCCTATTATTAACTTAATTTGATGAATTATATCTCGATAGCTAGGCTTGAATTTCAGATCAAGAGGTCCCGGGTTCGATTCCAGGTTAGGTCAGAGTTTTTCAAATTGTTTTTTTACTTGAAATTTCTACCCTGGGTTGTCTTGTGTCAAAATGGAAGGGGTCGGTTGACTGTAACAGTAGTAGAGTTGAGTTTAGAATATAATAAACAATGATCAATCAATACATTAGCAGCTTTTCGCTTAAGAAACGGATATATTTTGAGTTTTATAATATTTTATTAATTTTTTCAATTTTGTTTTTAAATAAACTTCACTTTTTATATTTTAATTATAGTTGTGCAGGTTTTTCGCTGATTGAATGTTTTTATTATTTTACGATTTTATACCTTTGTCTTTTAATTTTTACTTTTATAATATTTTTAATTTTTTTTTTTTTTTCAATTTTGTTTTTGAATAAACTTCACTTTTTATATGTTAATTATAGTTATACAAACTTCTCAATGTTTTCGTTTATTTTATTATTTACGTTTATATACCTTTGACTCTTATAATATTATAATAATTCTTTCAATTTTGTTTTTAAATTAACTTCACTTTTTATATTTTAATTATAGTTTGTATTACTTATTTATTCTGTATCTTAATTATTTTTATCCAACCTTATTGATTCAAGTTGTGTATTGTACTGTGTGTCCAATGCTGTATGGGTGATTTTGCGTTGGTAAATTTATTTATTTGGGATAATTTTGACACAATTTGTTTTTTTTATGCATACCTATGTTTTTTTGTGGTATTATTATTATTATTTTTTATGATTTCATACTTTTTGACTTTTATGATTTTTTAATAATGTTTTATAGTAAACTTCGTTTTTTATATTGAAATTACTAGTCTACAAGGTCTCACTTTTTTATATTAAAATTAGGAGTATACAAGTTTAAGTTACTCATTTATGTAAATATTTTTTTTTTGTTATTTCAATTAATGTTTATAACCTGTTAAAGGCACAGTGGTGCCGTATACATGTAAATAAATAAATAAATAAATATTATATTCTTCTAATAAAAAAATAAGACAATATCGCTATGAAAACAGTTTCGTTATTCTTTCATGAAGCAATGATCGTGTTGAGAATGTTACATAACTTTGACATTGTTATAAACATTATATCTTTGACATTGTTATAAACATTATATCATTAACATTGCTATAAACATTACTTTGATCTCGGCACTACACGTGAAGAGACAATGACATATTTCAATGTCTAACACTTTGTAAATGAGGGGATGTTTTCTTTCAAATCACGATTGAAATACAGACTAGTCAAAAGTTCACCCCACCCACCGCCAGAGTCATATTCATTTATCTTGTTTTACTCTATTTTTCTTGTATTTTATATGAGTTTTTTAAAGTATTATCTTATAGATATCAGATTCGTCTCCTTTTATATTTGTCCTTTTTTCAATATTAGCTACTTTAAAACTGTTATAAGACGGTGGTTCTCATGTACAAAGTCATTATTCAAGGTTTCTTTATTTTGCTTTCGATTACAGGAAGTAACGTTTTTCTAAGTTCGCTTGTAAGCTTTCTAAGCACCCATGGAAGCGTGTGGGTGCTCCGTATTCAGGTTAGGTTCGTTATACAACATTTCATGTACTCCGAATACCTTGACGTCAAGCTTAACACACGTAGCTTGGAAAATACGAGCTCATTACTTTGTTTACTGCTTCTTGATTCCACAATCTTACAAAAGTATTTACTTTTGCTTAACGAATAAATTAAAGTAAATAAATGAATTATATCTAAATGAAAAATATAATTACTTACTGAATGATACTTATCCGTTGGAGGTGAAAAATTATATACTTACATATTTTTATTGCATTCTTTTGATGTTAGAAAATGAAAAAAAAGGTATATAAAAAATCACTAAAAATATCGCTTCTTCCTCTTGATGCTATGAATGATTGACAATCCTCATAAAAAAGCAATTGCAAACGCATCAATCTGGACAAATAACAGAATTATGTGGTTGATGAAAAACGTTATCTCAAGCTTAACGATCGATTTCATTCAAGCCAAGTTGTATTTTTTGAGTAAGCCTTAGTTGTTTCAGATGTCAGTCCAGGATTTAAGGTTTAGAGCCATGTCGGGTTTTTTTCCTCCAAATTGCACCACTTTTCGCCTTCGAAAGTTTTGACTGTTAAAACAAAATTTTCACGACAAAAGTTTTCTAGCTCTCGTCTATGCGTGCGTGAACCTAATTCATTTGCTGGAATCATAGATGATAGTACTTGTTCTATAAAAATATCGTAATACCATAGATTTCTATAATATCATACGTAATAGTTTCAACAAAAATGACGTTTCGTTCTAATGAACTCTGCTCGGATGTACTGTGAAGACTTTTTGGTCGAGTAGCTTGTATGCAAGCTTCTAAATTACTCGCTACCTAGTCTGAACTGGGCTTAATGTTCACATTTATATTGTTCTACAGAACATTCTAAAGTAGCGATACTCATAGTAGTATTTAAACTACTTTTTTGCCCCGTGTTAATATTCGGCTTCTCAAATAAGGGAAGTGCGTGTAAGTTTGAAAAGACAATAAGATAAGTTCTAGATTATGAACACTTATGTACATTAGTAGTGCTAAGTTCTTAAGTAATTAGTGACCTTCAAACTAATCCTTGCTCTCATAATTGACTGTTTTACAACCATCACTCCCTTTATCAAGTTTTGGTATAATGCTCTTCAACAATAGATATTATTAATAGGATGTTAGTGTATAAGTAATTTCGTTAGGGAATACGGTATAAATACAGTGTAGAGATTATCAAGTTTATTATAAGTTAGGTGAAATCTTTACAAAGATATGTGTCATTCAAAATGGAGAGTAAAGGATTCCTGAAAATATAATTAAAAGGACTGACAGAACTTAGTATCTTCAAAATGTCTTTCGATATCAGTCTTTAAATGATATTTCTATCCTGTGTAAGTTTGACCATTAAATCTTTGATTACTTTCTCCATTATAAGATCGATTCTTGGTGGATTAAGAGTCTGCGAACCTAAATTTCTGTTAAATCTTGTGCTAAATATTATTGTTGGTGTGTATACATGTTCCGGTTATTCTTGGAGGGCTCTTGTTGCTTCCTGATGCTTCTTAGTGGGGTATTCGTTTAAGATGAAAAAGCGAGTCTTGCTTTGAAATACCAAATAAAGTGGTATGATTTGGATACTACATTCGAGTTGGTATGTTGGACAATGGGACAAAGTTTTCGGGTTTTTTCCTGGACGTCTCCAAAAACTAGCTAGCGTTATTAAAATTGTGATGAAACAAATATTTTGTTTGAAACAGTATGATTTAGGTACAATTTTGAAGATCAAAAAATCAAAACCTTCGTTATTATTAAGTTGTATATTTTTTCTTGATTTAGACTTTGATTGGTAGTCTAGTAGTTAGTTTGATCAAATAAAAGATACCCTCACTGCTCTGTTTATATGATGTAACCCAAATGGAAATATTTCATACTTAAAGCATAATGTCCATCATTGTGGTAAAGCATTTCTCCTTGGCCCTAATTACTATAAATAGAGCAAGCATGACAATATCCATCGCAACCGGTCCACATCCTCCACTTAACGGTTCGCCCCCTGCGGTTCTAACAGCATCCTTCCATTTACTTCCAACTCCTTTAGTAACTTATTGTTGCCCTCTCTCTACATAATAATATTACCAACCAAAATATCCATTTTAAAATCCAAATATATCCAAAATATCGAAAATATATCTTTCATTCAATGAAAGCCATTTTTGTTTTGACTCTAGTGGCATAGTTTCTAAAAAGTAAGTCATCTGAACAAACGCGGGTTTTTCACCCAAATCTACCAAAATAAACGTTTTTGTCCGGGTGGAATCTTACAATCGATTTTAAACCAACTTTATGAATACATAAATGAATCATTCACAACGGTCCATGCTATTTCACCAACTCTTAATATGTTACATATTTGTTCATTCAAAGTCATATCAAATCAATCAAAACTTCCTTTACATTCCACTCAGGGGCATTCATAGGGAGGCAACAAGAGCTCTCCATTCCGAAGAGATTCTTCATTCTTCGAAGGAGCGGAAAACAGTATGAGAGGGTCTTCTTCGTCTTCAGGACCCTAATGGGAGGAAGAACAGCGCTCTTTTCGCCCAACAAATTAATTCAATTCGGCATCCTTAACACATGTCCCGGCCAAGTCCATTTCCTCTCCATAACGGTAGAAGTGATGGTCCTCCGCTGGGTGCGCTGGCGTATATCGTCGTCCGTGAAGCGGTGATACCATCGCCTTATGTCCATTATTCTTCTGAGAAACATCTAATATACGTTTAAAAATATCTCACATGTTATGTTTTTTTTTTCATGTAGTTTTAAATTTAATATTATATACTTTGTATCAAAATCAGCACAATATCCTTTTTGAAAACACAGATATAGCTATCTACTAACGGTGTTCGTTTATATACCTAATCTAGCACCTTAATTAGCTGCATTTTTATTAAGAGCATACAAAAAAGCAGTATTTAAAAGAATACATAATGAAAGTTGTTGATGTGCATACATGTATTAAAAGTTAAGCGCATAGACAATAAACAGTCTGTACAAACGAATAAAAAAAGTTACAAACTCACGGTACTTACCTAGTTATAATAAAAACGAACAAACCTTTTCTCTATGGCGCAATAGCAGTGGCGTGCGAGGAAAAATATAAAAGCAAAGGGATTTCTAGTTTCCTCTTAATATTTTGCCGCGCTTTTCCGGATGCACAGCTACCAACTGCAAAAGTTTTATATTAAAAGTGTGCGCGTCCTTCGAGAGCGCTTACTGCTCTCTATGTCGTCCTCTCCGCGTGTTTCGTACCCTAAGTACACATTCAAGCAGAGAAAGTGTTTTCCCTCTACAGTGCTGTTTTATTTCCGTTCCTTTTTCAAAAATAGTATTAGAGAGTGAAATTTGTTTTTAGAATGTGTTCCGTTGCATTACCGATTTTCGAATTTAAAACATTAACGCTTATTTTCTTTGCTTTATAAAGAAACATTATTTTTTTAGATGCAATACGGTGAGGTTAGATCTTTTTCAATGTTATATTTTAGTATATATATGGGCTTATGACCGTCATTCACTGCCATTAAAAAGGCTGGCATATTGTGTGTTTTTTGTAAGTATACTCTTATAATTAAAGTTAGAAAAACATTTTAATAATCGTCAAAGTAAAATAATTATATTTTATACTTTTAAAAGTTTATATTATATTATTTTCGTGAGATTAGAAAAACAGTTGCATGTTTCAGATTTTTTTTCGACTATTAAGTTTTGAATAAAATTAACGAATTGAACGTGCATTCTTGGTGGAATTATTTAAATAAAATAATTTAAATGAAACAATTGATTTGTTATTCCACTATATTTATTTACCTGACTAGTTTCGCAGGAACAGGTCCTGCATGGTCACAGGTGACTTAGAAACCGTTTCTAAGTCACCTGTGACCATGCAGGACCTGTTCCTGCGAAACTAGTCAGGTAAATAAATATAGTGGAATAACAAATCAATTGTTTCATTTAAATTATTTTATTAAGTTTTGTATTTAAGTATCGAAAATCTTTTTATTTATTGTTCTTTATTGCTCGTTTAGTCGTTTGCGAGTGTATAGAGTTTCGATTTTTTTTTATAATATTTCATGAATTCGAACTCTTTCATTTGTCTCGTGTTAACAGGAAAAACGATACATTTCTTTACTCATTTTACATCTTATTAATTTCACATAATATGTAAGGATTGCTTAGATTCACTCACTAGGCAAGTACCAGGATCACAGAAATAAGAAGAGGTTATGTAGTGTCTCCAATATAATATACAATATGGTAAATAAACTCATTCTAAGATGACCCTTAGGAAAATTCTATTCTTCTCTTGAAGCTTAGCAATTTGTGTTATTTAACCGGACAAGTTCGTAATAATTTAAAATTTAATGATTGAAGGTAACAAGAATTAATGAATATAGTTTGACAGTAATATTATGATGAACAGCTGAGACAGTAAAGGTACCTACTTGGTATGTCTGCTCTGGTGAAATTATTATATCCATCGTTCCTTATCCTCTCCTGATACTTCCTTATGCAAATTACACGGTTATCCTTCAGTTAACTAACACAGGTTAACATTACAACCTTCCTTTGTGGTTGTTTTTTTTTTTCTTTGTTTTATAATATTATTATAATCATTTTATGATAAAACCCTTTGTCAAAAAGATTATTATTATAATTTGGTATATCTTTTTTCGAAAAAATCTAAGCTTCCAAAACGAAAGAAGAAATCACTTTACCTTCCTCGTCGTAACACCGAAAAAACTATGTTTTATAGAATCGTTGAGGAATATTTCGATTAAATTTACCTACAACTCGAAAAATATTTAAAATAACAAATGAATCGTACTTTCGGTCTTTAAGACAAATCGATTGCTTACCATATGTAAAGCGCTTATGCAATTATATCTTATCATTCTTAATTTAAAAAAAAAAACTTGTCCCTTAACTAAAACCATATTTATTATATAGAAGCGTTTTTTTACATCACGAAAGTCTTAACAATAACTTACTATAATGTCATGTAGCATTATCAATTATTATATTATTTCAAGTGATGCTTTCTTTGTTTATTTTCCTCCCTGCTTTATCATCTTTCCGAGTAGTAAAACTCGCATGCGCACCAACTATTATAGTTAGAAAAACATTTGCGTTTTATGTTATTTTTCATTCATTTTAAATTAGAAACACAAGCTGTGGGATTTCTGCATATTAATTTTATACATATTTTATCACTCTTTTGTACAATGTTGTAACATTATCCTATTGAATAGATAACTTTAATGCAATTATTACATAAATGTATGCGATGTTTGAATATGCAATTCTTCCAGAAGAGATAGAAAGGAATACATCGATTCCGTCCTCAAGGCAGGCCAGGTAAGAAGTAAGAGAGGAGAGGGTGTATGAAAAATGTTTCGTCGGTGGTAGAAGCGAAAGAAGTATTCTTGGATAGAAAAGAGTGGAGGTCCATTCTCTCTCCCTACCCCTTACGGGACACGGCGTGATGGGTAAAAAAAAGATAGTAAGACATTTTCTGCCCAGACAAACTTTCTTTCCTTTTTTATACAAAGCTTCTTTACTACAAACCATTTCTGGTACTGTAGCTCGTTTTTTTTTTAAACTGATCCTAAAGACCCACCTGATCTATTTGTCAACTTTTAGTCAACTACGCCTTCATATCCAATCCAAACTTACTTTACGCCCCACTCAGGGGCATAGGGAGGCAACAAGAGCTCACCATTGCGCTCGATCTTGGGCAATGTTTCTGACCTCCTCCCACAGCATGTCCAGATTCGCCTTCACCATTCCACGCCTTCATATACAACAGTTTTTTCTTCCTTATGTATTCTTTTTGTTAGGCGTTGGTTTTGTAATCATTCCTTTCAGTGTTTATAGCATATCAGTTTTGTCTATACAACATTCACCTTTGTCTCTACAACTATTTTGTCCAAAGTTACTTGTCTTGCTGATATGATTCAGGCAAATGCATGGCTCATCGAAAGCAAATAATTTTAGATCTATAAGTTTTGGTAACCGCTTATCTGACCAGTTGAGGAGATCATAATTTAGTGATTGATATTCGTTGTGGATAAGTTCTTCTTTTGCTAATAAGATCAGTGAAATTTAGCCCCACTTAATCGTAATGGACATATACTCGTATATGTTCATTTTTGATCCAATCATTTAGCTATCTGTGTCTTAAAGTGAGTTTATATTAAACGAACAAAGAGCCACAGATATGTAGAAAAGAACATTCGATCTTAATATTTTAGTGTAAACAAAAATGCTCGTTTTAAGCATTTACAACAGGCAAATGTCAACGAACAAGAACTTAAATTCTTGGGCATGTGCTCTAGAGATGCAAATTGTTGATCATTCTTCAAACGTTTGTGGCTGGTTTCTGAGATTGAAATTTTTAATTGCAAGTTTTGCGCCATTTCTATCAATCGAGCAAACATTCTTAGAAACTTCCCTAGAATCTTGTTGAAAAGAGGTCGAGCAACGAATGAATGACGTATCTCTTTGTTTTACGAAAATTACGCGGACGGAGGAGTATGAATGAAATTTCGCACACATATAGTTTATATAGAGAAGGGGTGGCGAATGCTATTATTTTTTTTAAATTATGCATAAAAATAGATTAAATCAATTAAAAACACTACGCACACTTCGGTAATGTTATGTAAGTATTCCATACTCGCACACATTTCGATGTATATTTGAAATCATACTAGACACAGATATTGAGACTCTCAAATTGAGAATACATTAATATTTTTCTATTAAAATAACCATACAAAAAAACTTAACAAATGTCAACATTTCAAATTTGACGTATCCATTTTTGAAAGAAAATTGTGAAATAGCACTCGCTCAGTCTTTGACAAAGGAATCTTGATAATGTTCGAACTTATAATCTAAACTAGTTATGGTCGAATTTCGAGCACTGGCCGACCACTTGTTCTCTTAATTGCACATTGTGTTACTTGGAGTTTTTGCATTGTTTGTTTTTGTTACGATAGAAGTTTCAAATCCATATGTCAATACTGGAAATATACATAAGTCAAATGCTTACCATTTACTTTAGGTACCATAACTATGCCCGTGTGATTACAATGTTTTGTCCAAATTGCGTGAATATTATATTCCCAGGATATTTTTAGACCCTCCGTTCCTACTGGCGCACACGTAATCCCTTTAAATGTTATGTTTTTATTGTCTGTTATTAAAAATGCAATTAAAGTGACCTTTCCGAGTCGTTTTATCACCTCGTATATTCACATTACCCCTTTTGTTTTATATTGTTTTGGCGTTTTTATCTTTTTTAATTTGAGACAATTTACTAAACCGTACAGCAGCTTAACTTTAATATCCCTACTTGTATACACTAGCGATAAAATTAACATCTTAAGAATATTTCATTTATTTTTTTAGGAATATATTATTCTATTTTGCCACTCGGAATGGAGAAGATGTACCTACCTTCAGAGAATTCATGAAACTCTTTTTGCGAAAAATAAAATGTGTGTCTTTTTCGGGTTTCATTCTACTGATCTTTCCCAAGCACCAGCTTCCTTCTCCTAGCGTCCCTATCTTCATCCAGACTCTTCACCCTAGAAAATGGAGTAGAACGACCATAAGAAGAATTGGAGAAATGGATGGAAAATGATGTTTCTAAATGTATAACAGCTTAACATCTACTTCGTTATTGTTAACCCATTTTGGGAAACGATTGTCAATGCTTGAGTAAATTTTTAGGTTTTTCTGTGAAAGCTAAGTGAGCATTAATTCATAATTTCTTGATTATTCTAAAAATCTAGCTTTTTGATTTCGACCGGTGGAGATTTTGTTCGGAACTTACCAAGAAAATGTTACCCACATTTTGATTCTCGCTATGAGCCCCTACAAACAGAGTTGTTATTCTCTATTAAATCATGTTAAAATATATCGGTTCTTCTTCAAAGGAATGGGGCATAGCATGATAGTGTCTATTACGTCTTAGGAACCCTGAATTCAGGGTTGCCTTTTTCTTGACCAACCTGAAACACCCCCATGTCATGTTTACCTCCATATTCTATTTTAATAAATCAGAGTGCGTCAGTAAATGAAGAGATCTTTCCTTGCAACATCTTTTTTAATGATTCTCCGCTTATCCAAAGTAAACACACATTCATACACTAACGTTCGAATACTCGAATAGACAGATCGTCAACTGGATTCGAACCATCAATACGCTGTACGTAAGAAAGCCGTCCACTCAATCACTGGGCTATTAACCACTTATTATTATTAAAATAATCGACTTACACACGCCGCCTATCCGATGCGTTCCCGCGGGTCACACATACACATCTATGGAGTCTTAGACATTCCCCACCGAAAATAAGTTAAATAAACAATATGTACAATAATTAACAACTTAAAGGCTTAAGATTCTTTTAATATGAGATCAGTGTATCTAATTCTTATCTTAACAAGGAAGTGTCGTGCCGTACATTCATACAGCTTAACGAATATGGTACAACGCTGTATAATTATTATTGGTTGTCGTGCACTACCTGTTTATTTCAATTAATTTTAATCTCAACCATAAAAGAGTCCACGGGTTCACTGTAAAACTGTATGATTCATTTCAGAAGTATGCACCCCATATTTCAGTGCACATCAACATACCGAAGAAAATGAATATTCTTTTTTTGTATACCTATGAAATATATAGAGTTTCTACCGACCAAAGAAAGATACATATACCAATACCGGAACACCCATTTATGATTAGTTTAAATCAGAGACAACGATTAATACTTAAGTGAGAAATAATTAAGAAAATTGCGCGGAACATTATAAAATATAAGAAAACTTAAAGTAGATACCCCTTTTTGTGCTTTTCAAAATGATTATATTCTAAATTTGAAATTAAATTGTTGTTTGACAGAAATTGTCAATTGTTTGATAGTCGGTGCGATTGACAGAATGCTGATGTTTGTTTTAAAAAATAACAGAAGCTGATCCGAATTACATTGGTTAGAAGATAATTAATTTATCATTAACAATACATGTTATCCGGTTAATATTCTTCAGCCTTAATTCTCTTGAAATAAATAGAGTTTTTATCTTTTGTTGAAAATAATTTGATCCTTATTTGACTTCGTTCTTTCTCTTTGTCCTTCATTTTTATTATTTGATATGTGCTGCTTTTCATGTTTTTTTTTTTATTTATTTTAAACTCAGGCACAAATCATTCCTTGTGGGGTGCAATTGCGATAAAAAAATATCGAGTTCAATATTAAAAGTAAGGACCACTGGAAATCGTCAATCAGGAAAGCTTGTTTCAAATAAAATGAGATTGTTTAAACTTCTCATTTCTTTATTTTAAATACACGAGTTGAAACTGTTTCTATGACTGATTTCATTTTGAAATACTTTTGTACCCTGGTCTTTTCGCAATCCTCAATCCATTAATGAAATTTATAAAATCTTGAAATGAAAATTCATAATATTATATTATTTTTGATGAAACGCAGGTAGATATTCAACTATGAAAAGATCTTAGGAGGCAGATAACTTCTTTGCGATATATTTGTTTGTTAGAATTCTCTCTCTCAGAATATCGCCATTTAAGAAAGTTACCTGATATAGCTTTTAGCTTTCTGAAATCAAGCTCTTTCAATATTCTACTTTATATTACTTTTCGTCCCAGCTGCGTGTCGTATTTTCAAATTAGTTTCATATTAAAACCTTTACGAATTTTATTTTGTTATCATTTACTTATTTAATTTGTTGTTTAAGAAATGTTGTGGATTTTTACTCTAGCTCAAAATTTTCATAATTGTTGGCAGCGATGTAAACCAATCTCTCTTTCCACTCTGCCCTATCCATAGCAGTCCTTTAAAGTTCCTCTTATGAGAGACAGTACATGTCCAGATCGTCCTCGGGAGTTTGTCGCTTAGGATTTCCCCTCAATGATGTTATGTAGGAGTAGACCGTTATTTCGAATCAAGTGTCCATCTTGCATGCCTTTCGGATATTTCGAGCAGGTGCCTTTCTTCTTCGATACTTTGAAGAATCTCTACGTAAATAGTTATGTGATCCCTGACATTCTATTGGATTGCAACGCCAACTGTGAAAAATTCCATTACAACACAATTTTTATTGACTTGACAATCCTTGAGTTTCAAAACATTGGTATGCAGATTTTTGATAGAATTTCTTTGGAGTTTTCTGAAATAACTTTTTTACATTCCAAGATATAAACATATTTTTATATAAATTCTAAATCAACATTCATAGTAAGGCCTACAGGACAATGACTGTCAGGAAAGTTAGTACATAATTAATATAAGCGTGCAACCGTGCAGGTTTTGTTGATGTTTTGATATTAGAAAGCCTGACTTGTGCCAAAAATATGGATGAGTACCTAATGAATTTGTTTATTATTGTTTCAGATCGAGACCAGTGAAATCCCAAGACAAGTCATGAAATAAAGGTGGGAAAGTTAACTCGGCTGCTGTATCTGGAATGGCCGAAGAAAATAATTTAATAAAAATCATGGATCTGAAACACGAAATGCTCTACAGAGGAGGCCCTTTGTCCCAGGATAACGGTTCCCTGATGGTCAAAAATGAACCGGAACAGGGGATACCATCAACGTCAGCCACCATTACCAACGGCAGGGGCGTTTTTAGCGGGATTGCCGGTATAAGATCCAGACCCGATGACTGGATGTCGGCGTCCGCTTCCCCGTCTTCAGCAAACCCTTTAACTCCTTCTCCCGGACCCCCTTCACATACATACACCCAAGTGTCTAATGGATATTCATCACCGATGTCTTCAGGCAGCTACGATCCCTACAGCCCCAATGGAAAAAACGGTAAGTAGTTACATAGATTCATTAAAGCATTTGATAGTGTCGGGAACTTTTTATACTTCTTTCACATTGATTTATTTCGAGATCACATTTCACATTTCACAGAATCTTTCGTGGAAAGAGGTTTTTAGTTTGGATTCTATTCTGTAGTTCAATGTGCCAAAACACCGTAAATAAAATCAAAGGTTTTAGGATAAAAAAATACCACATAGCAGTTGTCGGAAATTCAAAGAGTATTGGCGAAACATAAAGCAAAATGTTTATTAATCCATGCTAGCTGGTAAGAAGTAAATATTCAAAATTTAACTGCATCAGAGAAAAAAAAAAAAAAATTGTTGTAATTTGTTGAAAGATACTTTATTCATACAACCACTTTGGATTTTTTTTTTAACCATCACACCGTGTCCAGTAAGGGGTAGGCAGAGACAACGGACCTCCACTATTTTCTATCCAAGCATACCTACTTCTTTCGCCGACATAACATTTCTCATACACCGTCTTCTATTTCTCTTACATCTTACCAGGGCTTCCTTGAGGACGGTATCGATGTGTTCGATCCACGTCATTCTCGGTCGGCCACGCTTTCTCTCACCTTTCCAGCAGCATTATGAATTCTCTTTGTCATTCTGTTTGCATCCATTCTTTCCACATGCCCAAAACATCTCACCTTATTAACTTTCATCTTTGTCACAAAACGTCATTTTTCCAAATTTTAGGTGTTCTTATTTTATTCGACTTTAGTAGATGAACTATTTTAATACCAACCATAATTTTTCAAGGCAGCTACTATTAAAACAAATCTTTCCCGAAATATAAACAGAAAGAATAGTTTAATTTCTTTTTCATTCCTTTCTTTTACTATTTATTTTTATTCTTCGTCTTTCTTCATATTCTCTACGTCTTTATCGCTATTTTCAGCTCTATTCTTTTCCTGGTCACTTTTTATATTCCTCACTTTATTACTTTGTTATTTTATGCTGTGTTTTATATATATTTTTATTTATTTGTAATTTATTTGTGTCGATTGCAGTGCACGATATTCGTGCATTTCCCGTCCTTTTTGTATTTCACGAAATAGGTGTTTGTTTAATGTAGATCGCGTGTTGCTTATTCCACGTCATGTCCAATACGTCCATTGTTGTGATATTCGTTTGGGGTGAGGCAATGTAGATTAATGCTTATCTAATTCAATTGTTAATAAGCTTAAATTTTAATTTTAAACACTTCCCTTTTGACAAATTGGGTTAGCTGATAATAAACTTGAACTCAGCAAAGTGACACAGTCAATTGATGACATAAATATTGAATAAACACAATCTAAACAGAATATATCCCTAAAATCCAAACAGTTGATGCACTGTGCTATCCTGATACCATTCATGATGTATTGGAGCGAAATTTGGACAATGATATAAAATCTGGAAGTTGGTATATGTGCTGTAGAAATGCAATCTTTACGCGGACTACGCAGAAAAAGACTGTTTAATAAGGTGAGGAATGATGATATTAGAAAGAAATGTGGAGTAAAAGTGAATAACTTTAGGTGATTTGGGCATGTTAAGAGAATTAATGACGAATGAACTACAAAAAGGATCTATATATCTGAAAGAATGGGTACACGGAGACGTGGCCGACCTAGATTGACGCGGACTGATCATATCGGCGTCGTCTTCAAGGTGAGCTAAGTTAGGAGTAAAGGGAATAAGATACAATGTATGCGGAACTTAATGCTCTTGAATGAAGCGAAAGATGTTTTTCTGGTTAGGAGGAAATGGAAGTCCTTTCTCTCTGCCCACCTTCCCTCCGGGAATGGTAAAAAGAAAAAACAATCCTTGAGATATGGTTCTTGAAACTATGGATGAAATGTTATTATGGATGTAATGGATGATAAATTATGGATGTAATGTTGAACGAATTTTAATGTAACAAATTAAGGTTGAGCCTGATGATGTGACAGCAAGAATCATGCTAAATTGAGTGATTGAAAAACATTCGTGGAAAATATCACCAAACAAAATTGTTGTTAGCAATCTGTCCAAAGTTGCTGACACCAGATGGATGGTGACCAGAACTGTTTGGAAATGCTTTGGCAGACCTTATTCAAGATGGTCCGATGAAGTATAAAAGGTGGCTTGTAATGAAGAAAGGATTGGCACTGTAAAGTTTTATAAGCAGCAAAAAGAATATAAAAACGTAAATGGCAATGAAATAGAGAAGTATCTTTAAATACTGGAAATCGTCCGCTCTGTGATGTATAAAAAAGTGTCTCGATTGAAAGAACAAAAAGAGATAGATAGAAATAAAAAGAGCCATTTGTTTAATTTCTAAACATAACCATCACGGACAGCTCTGAACAAACTATAGCAAATCAGTTAGAATAATTATCGTTTTTTCGATCGCTTCAAACAAAAAGATATAATATTCTCGAATCGATTAGTTTCCAAATAATGCAGACACTTTCCGTCTCTCCCGCCGCCTCCGCGATAATATTAGCTTCATGGTTTATTTTGATGAATTTTTCATTTCCTCTCCACTCCAGCGGACCACATCCATCATTGGCTTTCTGACAACCCCGCATTCGCTAATCTCCAATCATTCTTGACGTTGGAATATACTACATTTTCTTTCTCTGTTGAAGTACGATAATTTTGAAAATCATTCTACTTACTTAAAATATTAAGATGTAATTATTTACTTCAGGTTGGGAAAATATTGATAAGAAATGGACAAATCATCTTAACTGTTAAGGAAAGGTAGACATTTCTGTTGGACGAAAAGAGAATTCCGCTCTTCAGGATAAAATAGAGGAAAGCATATTGTGCTGCTTTCATTCGAAGCAGGCTGAAAGACTTAGACGTGGTGTGGAAAATGGTTTTGAAATTGCATACTTATGATTGAGCATAGTGATGGGGTGTTGTTTCCTCCATTTGTTCCTAAGAGAACCTGCTAAAGCAGAATTGGTCGAGTGATTGTGATAGTTTGTTGGACTTTTACCAAAAATTTGTTTTAAAATTTTCTTTCATTATTATTTAGTACAGTCTTCAGGTATCAGTTTTATGTCAGCTTATTAGCATAAACATCAGCAGGAATATTCACAAAAAAGTTTAATTCGAACTAAAATATTTTCTTTTAGGGAATAACAACGCTAAAAAGAAAAGATGTTTAGTAAAATAAGATTAATTACAATTATTAGTATCCAAATTAATGTACATATTTTTAAGTAACTTAGGTACGAGTTCTTATATTAAAGTATGAGTCGTGAATCGAAAATAATCGAGAGACGTTCCAGAAGAAAGGAAATTACTCAAAAAGCTTGTTTAACTAGATAATCTATTTAAGTAAGTTCATTCTGCAATAAAATGTAAATTTTGTGTGCTAAGGACTCGCGTAACCATCAAGTAAATTTACAAAAAAGCAGCCCCCATATTGTTTTTCGAAATGATTTTTACGCTATAACAATCTTTATTAAGTAACAAAGAAATTAAGTTTGATATTAAGTGTTGTTATCGCTTTGTTTATACACTATTAATAAATGTTAATTAATTCAGAATGTGTAAACACGATTCGAAACACTCTGCTCGATTATTCGCCTCGGGCCTTTGGGGGTTTTTGTTGCTCGAAAAGACTCGCCTCTTTTAAAGCCAGACTAATCTTTTGAATGTTCTTTTTTATTGTCAGTTAAATTTAACTGTTATTTTTTTCATTATTTACAATCTTTCACAGCTTTTAGATCGGAGTCTTTTTGTTTATTATACAGCAGATGAAGTTTACGACATCATACATACATACATACACATACATTCTTCCTTTAAGGCTCCCCGCACACCGCAAGCCAACCCGGAGGAGACAAATCCGCAGCAAACCCAACCCGCATGAAACCAACCCTCTAGCCTGATCGAAGCAATCAAATCCAAAAGCCGACTCCATACAATTCAAGCCCGCCGCAGATCCCCCCCAAACCAACCCGCAATGCGGGGGGCCTGAACCCCACTTAGGGGCATAGGCAGGCATCAAGAGCTCTCCATTGCGCTCGAAGGCGACTGAGGCCTATGGTGCCTTTTCTGACCGGTTGAGGTTTAAGGGCGTGAGGTGGTCAACCTCACGGTCCCGATCTGATTTTTCGTTTTCCTATCTCTTACAGGATGTTCGAAAAACCAGCAAAAAGAGCAGAGATGCTATTCTTGGCCGACAACCCCACGGCTAGACATCATACAGAAAGATAAAGATTTTTTCAGTTTTTCAAAAAATCGTTTAATTTAACGTTCACTACCATATAGAAGCAATAAAATACACGTTAAATTTTCTTTGAATGACGAACATAAAACTGAAGCAAAATACACGTGCTGTGCCTTTTGATTATCCTCTTTGGTATATCTATAGGCCCTAAAATTTTCAGAACACTAGTTTCAAACAACCTTTTATACTTCCGCTGTACTTTTGCTTTTTATCCAATATCGATTTAATCCTTACCTATCTCGAAATAAATTTAAATGTTTAAAAGAGTTTTCTTATCAAAAATTATTTATTCAGTTTTTTTTTTTTACAAATCCATTGGGAAGTATACTTTTTACCCTGTCAGGTTCTTTGCTGTATTTTTCGACACAAGATGAGTATCTTCATAAATTCATATCTTCTGGAATGTGTCAAAAGTATATTATTGTCATTCGCGTAATTTTTTCATGTCTTGAAGTGGAATATCCCACATTTTGTAACAAGGATTCTTTTTTTGTTACCGTCACATTCTGACAAAGTGCATTGGTCTCCCAGATAGATAACATTGCAAACTGCTAGATAACACGAATTCATCAACATTATTGATTGTTAATTTAAATTATTGATTCGTGTATCATTACAAGATAGTATGAAGGATGCGTCGATGCGAATATATTGCCGGCAATTCATCACGCAATCAAGAGACTATTATTCGTATGGGATGAAGTTGAGTCATTTATATCAAGTGGTATTCTAACAGAATCATGATTAATTTGTATTCTAGCGTATAAAATTCCCTCGTCTATTTGTTATGTTCCTCTGAATGATATTTTAATAAATTGATAGCAATGACGGATTAGATTTGTACAGTGCAATTTATTATATTCTAAAATTTATTGTATTATTTGATTAAGTTCAGTTCATGTAAGATATATATTGTTTTACCTACCATCAATGATGAATGGACGTGAAACGTGTACATAGACGAAAAAAGAATAATGCAGTATAAATGCAGTAGAAATTAGAGCTCTACGAAGAATATGTGGAAAGACTCTGTGGGATAATATGTAAAAAAATGAGAATATTAGGAAGCAATGTGGTATGGAAGTTATTATTATGCAAATATGACAGTTTGGGCACGCGGAACGAACGGATACTAACAGAATGACAAAACAGAATTTGTAAGGCTGAAAGAAAAGGTGTAAGAAGGCATGGTCGACCGAGAATCGATTCCGTCCTCAAGGAAGGCCAGGTCAGATGTAAAAAAAATAGGAGAGGTTGTATGAGAAATGGTATGTCGGTGGAAGAAGCGATAGAAGTGTGCTTGGATAGAAAAGAGTGAGGTCCGTTTTCTCTGCCTACCCCTTACGGGACACGGCGTGATGGGAAAAAATATTGTGGCTTCCTGGAAGGGATCTTTTCATGCAGACGAATAACTAAAAAACCTTTTTTCATACGTATATTTCACATAATACAAAACGTGTGTTCTAAAAGAGGACGATGGGGTGTGAACCCTCGATTTCCTGCACCTAATACGATAGCTGTCTTCCCATCCACTAATTTTGCATTTGTGGACACATTTAGGAATTCAATGATCAAATATCTCTAACACATTACAATTATTATGCTCTGATTCTTCTTCTTCGTGTGCCTCTCCTTTAAAGAAGGTTTGGCGACCATAACTTTGTGAACTCATCACGGTTTTGTGCCAGCCTTATCAATGATGTCGCATCCTCCGCATTCCTCCTTCCGTACTTGAATTTCATCGATAGTAAAGTCATTAATATAATTCTAATATGAGCAGTCTGGTTCTGATAGACGTTTACTTTGATTTTATATCTATTATCTATTCACCTACTCTACAAGATTCTCGTGTTTGATATTGTCAAAGCTTTTTCATAATCTATGAAGCACAAGTATACATCGTTTTGTTGATCAATGCATTTTTGGAATGCTTTGTTTCCTCTGCTTAAAATGTTAATAATTCTCCTCTTGCATTACTCCTCCAATTAACCGTAAATTTAAAAGGGTTGAATAGATGTCAGCAAGCTTATGGGTGTATGCCTCAAACAACCAGATTTGGAAAAAGCTGGAAGGCAATTTGTTCCCCCAGTTGTCAAACACCACAAAGTCTTGCAAAATTTTATTCCTTATAAATCTGTGGATGAGGAAAGTTATATTTGCTCTCAAAAATAGACTAGAGATAAAAATAAATAGTATACGACTTTGTTTTTATACCGATCCTTGGGCGTTAACATTTTAGACGCCCTAAATAAATTTTATGGGCTTTAAAATTCTCTTCGGTATGATGAATACGGCTTGAATATTAAATGCCGAAATTATTTTAATTATTTTCTCTAAGGCTTCGCTTAAGGGAGTATTTAACGTAAAGCTTCCGTTTATTTTAGAGTTTTTTTTAAAGAAAAAAGCCTCTACTCGTTATTTAAAATAGTCTTTATTAATTCAAGTACTCAGTACGACAGCAATAATATTTTTTTTTTTTTTTTTTTTTTTTTTTAATTTTATTAGGCAATCCACCCGATGTCGAGTGATTTGTACAATAATAAAATTATCATAACACTTTTTTGTTCCACATTGAAAGGAAACCAAATGTTGGAAATTGTCCTCCCACTTTTCAAATATGGTATGGAAACAGCTGAACAAACTAGCAGTGACACAAAGAGCCATGGAGAGGAAGATGTTAGGTATTCCTTTAAACTCACAGGAGAACAAACATATGAATACTCGAGAAACCCAGGATTGTTAATGTGGTGGAGAGGACTACCACTCTGAAATGGGGCGGGCCATGTTGTCAGGTGCCCGGACCAAATATGGGCCAAAAGTCGTGGAGTGGTAGCCTACATGAGCGATATATTAACACAAAAATAGGAAGGACACAGAGGACAGTTTTTGCAGGCACTGATGGACGAACGTTTAATACAGATATAACAAATGTCGTGGGTTAATCTATCATTCGTGCTATAATTGGACGATTAACCTAAAAAGTGCAATGCAAGCAACAACGTAAAGTAATTAATTATTAACTTTAATTAAGTATCTCGTGGCTGTCACACCAACAGCGGAATACAAACGTGACGTTATCTCATTTAATATACACGTTCGGTTAAAAAAAACTCTATTATCAAACAGTTTGTCACCGTGCATAATAGAGCTAACAACGGACCCGATATCTATCCCTGTGGAACACCCATATTTTATTCATATGTTTTGAAAATGATTTAATTCGACGTTATCGGACTTTTTAAAGGTTGTTAAATTTTATCGATGTATGAAACGTTTCTCTACAACCAACTAATGGACGTTTCAAAAACCGTCCCTCGAATACCAGAAGTTGGAGCGGCCTTGATATTGTAAAGAAAAGGTTGTGAAAGAAACAGGCCTTGTTGTTAATCGTTCCTTTTGATTCTCAAGCCAAAAGGTTGCTAAAAAGCACCAAAATCATGAATTCTTTTTGTATGGCAAACGATTCAAAATACATTTACTCAAATACCATCCTTCTGGTAGCCTGTTTGCCTTTTAAAATTACTATTTTCTGCCATTGTCAACGATTATTGTCCACTGCATTTTACTAACTATCGTGACATAGGATGTTATTATAACAGTTTCCTTTGATTTTAGGGTACAATATCTAATGTCGATTATTAGAAATTATTTAAGATCTTATAAATCACTATAAATCTGCGTCTATGCCCATACAGAGTTGATGTTGTTACGTCTGTTTTAAAATATATCGATCACAAATCTTTCCTTTGTGAAGTTTCTTAGTATAACTAATGAGAGTTAAAGTTTATTTATGGCTTAAAAACAATTTGTAGAATATTGTAAAAAAATATCATTAGCCTTTTCAATCCTTCTTTGAGGTAATAAATGGAACGATTTGACCCGGGTCAAATGTGCGCCTCGAATTCTCAAAGGAATGATGTATGAAGATTGCTTTGGAGAATAAAATAAACAATTTCAGAATACGACCAACAATGTGACCACTAAGAAATCCGTGTCCGATTGAAGAGCAGCCCCGACCAAACAAAAAAATAACACTTTTTGTATAAATCTAATTTGGCTAATAAGTTTGCAGTAGTCGAAAAATTTAATTATAATCTTCCATTGAGCATTTGTGTTCGTCATTGATAAATTGGATGTCATTAATTGAGTTGATTATCCCATAAAATGAACAGAACTTTACGTTCATTTCGATGTCGTAGTGCGGGCTAATTGGAAATAAAACATCGAAAGATGATCACATTATCATAATAATTTTGGAAATACTCCATAAATAAGGACAATCAATTCTCTGGTGCTTGGTGATTTATATTCAAATTGGTATTTAGGTAGCTTTTGAAAATCGGCGAGTGGTCGTTTCAATAATGCTTTTTTGAGCCACCAGAGTCGAGCTCATCTGGTACGGCACGTGAAGAGGAAATAGTACAGCATTCAATTGTTTGACAAAAAATCGTTTTATTTTTCATCCCAATGTCGATGATTTTTTGCCATCTCCAAACCGAGTCCATCCATGAGTGTCAGTAGAGTCCTCACCTTGACTACTGGGCGTGTTTCTTGTATTAGTACTTGATATACTCGGTGTTGAGTAAGGTAAAGGCGAGTTACTCGCTCTGGTCATAAATCTTTATTTAACCAGAAACAACATTAGGTCTGATATTCCTACCAACACATATTAATTGCCAACATTATTATTTTACCGGTAGCTTCATCCACATTATGGATTATCAGCCTCAAACCCATTCCCATTTTTTTCCTATATTTAATTGACCCAGAATATTTTTTCGGATGTATCTTTTTGCGGTTACTGACAATACGACCTTTATCATGATGCTAGTCTTAATGTGCACGGCGCGCATATTTTTCAGTTGTCAATTTATTTGGTCGTCTTTTCGTCCTCAATGATTTGAGCTAGATCAGTGGGGCTAGTACAAGTTTCATCGAAAGCTTATTGCACGCCAATAAGCGGTTATTAACGTGCAAATAGTGTTCTAAAATCAAACTATCGAATCGTTCGATCATTTTTGTATGGAATATTTTCGAAACTCTTTCGATGATCGTTTGGATATTCGATCATCGAAAACTTATACTAGGGCTACAGTTGATTATTTACCATCTTTCTGGGCTATGTAAAACAAGGCTGTTTTTTCGTTGGATAAGCTGTCCAGAGCTTTAACCTTGTTTGTTTCGTGATTTACTGTTTATAATTGCATTGCTTCTTTGTTATTTACTTTTCCATTAGGCTTTAATTTCATATATACCTACCGCTGTTCATCTGATAAAGTTCATATTTGCCAACCCATACAAATAATGTAGAAGGACCGTATAACAAATAAAAATTATCCAAAGAACCGAAGGATGAAGGCATCTGCTCAATAAACTCTATAAAGTGATTTCAAAATGGCTAGGACACGTATTATAATAAAAATTTATATAAGTTTCCTACACTTCATCATTTGGGAGGGAATGACCGAGATGACAAACCCCCTTGGATGGCCAAGCCAAGAGATTCCCACAGGACTTGAATGTAGACATTTGCCGTTCCTTTGTCGAGGAGCTCAAAAATACCGTTTTGTATATGCAGGAATAGAGAAGAATATGACCTGATGGTAGATATTGTGAATTGAACAACCGTCAAAATACCAATTTCCAAAAATACTTCCGCGTTTTCAATAAAGTAAAAAAGAAAACGACGAAAGCATCATCCTTGGTATCAAGTGTCGTTTGCTTTGCGTAAACAGAAAATAACAATCAGTGTAAATCTTTTATTACAATCTTAATTTGACACATGAAAAATGCTCATTTTCTTAGTGCCAACTTGGCAAAAGAAATACGAAAATAACTTGTTTAAAAATGTTTTTTTTTGCTCTTTCGACCGAATTCAAAATTGAATCAAACATGCTTTTGATTTAACGTGATTGTCAAAATTTACTATTTCTCATCAATCTATTCAAAAGCATTTTTTCAAATTTCTTTTACATCCCACTCAGGAGCATAGGGACGCAACAAGAGCTCTTATACTCTTTAGTTTCTTTTAATATTTTTATCAAAATCAGTAGGTGTAGGTGGTATTCATCACAGAATATTATGTCAAGGGAGATTAGACTTAAGTTAAGTTAACTAAGTTAGTGTTGCGACAAAGATGGAAGTTAATAAATTGAGATGCTGATTTTAATGTAAATCTTATTATGCTATTTAAATCTAATTTAAATTAAAAATGTAACGTTTTAGTAATTCAAAATAAGGGTTTTTAACATAATTCTTTTGAATTTGACTGCAAAAACGGATACGGAAAGTAAGTAGAATTGCAAATAATATTCGTTCGAATGTAACAAAATCACTCCTCAAGATCTTTAGTGTTAAAATACGACCACCAATAAATAAACCAACAAATTAATAAAATAAAAATAAACATCAAATTAAAAACATTGTTTGATGTGCGGACGGCAACACCGTGTATCATTGTTCCCTCGGTATAATTACATTATTTCTCATTTTTATCGCTCTAAATGTGCGTATAACTGTCATATATCCTTCTTCTGGCAGCATTCCAGATGAGCGATGCGCCCATTCATCTGTCGCCTCCGGCTTGCATTTGGACGGCTCCCTTTGATTTACAAGATTTCTCGGAAAATCCGTCAAATGCCCGTAACGAAGAAAATGGGAAAGTCGTGTTCCGGCGGCGTCGGAAAAATGTGGATGTTTCGGAAATCGTATTTTCTGTGACACTTGGAAACATGCGCTTTGATTAAACATCTCTTGTTTCGGTCGCACATAATGCGCGTCGTCTTTTTGTTGTAAACAGAATGTGACCTACCAGTTTGGATATATAAATTTAAAACTAATTTTACATTTTTAATATCCGGTATCTTCAAATTACTTTTGAATTGTATTAAAACGTGTAATGTTTGGTAAGAGATTTCCATGTTATATTATTTTTGCCACTAAATATTCTTTGAAACATTTGTAAAAGTGTGGGATATAGGACCTGGAACTACTAAAAGGAATCTTTCAAATGGTCAAATTGATAAAAGAAATGTTTCAAAGACCTAGTCTGCTGATATTGTAATAGAATGACTTTTTGAAACATTGAGAAGTGTAGAATAAAGCAAATATAAATTTCATTATCATGAAACAACTTAAAACAAACGACTTATCAAAAGATCGAGCGGAACTTAAGGTTTTCCTACATAAAGACTTTTTGAGAGAGTTTTTGCAGTCGTCAAAATATAAGTGACTCAATGAAAGCTTATTTTTGACTATCTTCTTTATCTGGATATGCCTTATTATCAGATCTTCCAGACGTACCGATCACTTGAGCTAAAGCTTATCTCAATGGCTATCAAGGATTTATTTACAAGACCCAAGTGTTCCGAAAAATTTGTCCTTTCAATTATCTCTCAAAAACTCAACATAGGCTTGCAAATTCTCAAGTGTTCTCATAGTTTGATCACTTTCGAGCTTAGAATCCAAGTCATTATAAAATGTTGATAAAAAGCTAAAGATAAAAATATCACTTCGAATATTGTTCTTCCAAAGCGGTGCACTCGTGTAGAAATTTTCTCCCCAAACGAGATCCTTTGTTTAAAAAAATAGTTAAAAATCCCAAGGACATCGTATGATATTAATAGTTACTCACGAAGTGTTTCTCCCACATTTACTACCAGACGGTCCTACTATAATGTACCCTGTCTTTCCCAGTCAGTCCTACGCTGTGGTGCAAGTGAACGACGTAGTAGTGAATCACTACGCTGGGGGGGGGGGGGGCAGTGCAGGTAGCAGGGGGGAGGGTGTAAGCGTCTAGTTCGGGGGCCCTAACCGGGTCAGCCGCCTGATATCGATTCTCCCAAACTCTCCGCATTTATCGATTGCGCCGCTGAAACTCCATGTGCGGTGTTGTTATTGTTGTTTGAGTATGACTACCGGAGACACTTTCGGATTTGTTGACTGTCTGATTAAGTTGTTGTTTTTTTCGTAATTAGGACGGAGATTAATTGAGTCTGCAGCAAACGCGATTTTCGTTTCTTCTCTAATCTTCAAGATTACTTTTACAAGTTTGTACTCTTATAGGACTCACGTAGAGGAAGTTAGATTTTAAAACATCCAAAGCTGACGATTGATTCTTTTAGTCTGTACCTATTTGGCTTGATATCTCAAAATTCGAAATAATGATGACCAGAATGACCTCACATGCATTCGAAAGTAGAAACCCTTAGAGGGATTTTAGCCAGCAGGAGCCCGGAAATCCCTTATTATAGGTGTCCATAATGGACAATTAAAGATCAATTTCAAGTGAAAACCCAATTTTTCTAGACATTTTACTAATGAAATTTCTACTTGGGGTTGACCCATCTCACATTGACTCTGGCAATTCATTCCGCCAGCTGTATTGACACTTTTGAATATGTGCACGTAAAAGTCATTTATTATTAATTTTCTTTACCGAGTTTTGCTTACTGTAAACGAAGTCTTAAGTGTGGGTAATAACCTTGAAAAGAAAAGTAGAAAGTTTTACCTCTTCCCAAAAATCAACAAAATCTCTAGCGCATACTACTAATCAATCGACTTATAGACCGAAGTCTGGTCCTTGGAATCTACTTAAAATCATGAAACCAAGTTTAGGCTTCCCAAATTTTAAATCCAAATACCCTCCCCCTATTTAAAAGTTGAACAACCCTCCAGTTTAAAACCACCCGCCTCCTTCTCGTTCCAAACCGTCTGCGTCTCCTGTCTGAGTCCCGAATCTTTGAGTCAACCTTGAGATTTTTCGCACATTCTACGCTCCTAAGGCGCATGCTCCGTTCAATGCATCCAGGACGGCCAGACGTAAACTGTGAAACGTTGACTGAATTAGTAAAAGCCTCCACAGGAGCGAATTGGAATTTCACCCTTAATATCAACCTGTTGTAAACTACGCAATTCACGTACGGTTTTTTTGTCAACATCTTTTTTTCATCTGGTGGAAGTTAAAAGTTCATATCTTGACTTGACTCGAGTGGAAAAGAGCTGGAGACAAATGACTTTAAACTTGGAAGTAACCTGAAAGGGGAGTAAAGAAGAAAACCAACAAGAGGGTGTTGGGATGGGTCGATTTATTCACAAAAAAACACCTCTTCAAGTACGTGTAATTTCCAAATCGTCACGGGGAAGTGCGTAGTATGCAAGAGGCTAATCAATTCGAAACAACCAATTGGTACAGAGAGATAAATGACAAATAAATCAAGGAATAATTTTGCCGAAAAAATTATAATAGCCTAAAATAAATTTTATAAAACACTTTTAGTACTTGAATCAAATAAAAAAGAAACAAATGAAAATGAAACATAAAACAAATGAACTCCCATCAACTTTTCAAGAGAATCCCACACGACAGCATAAATACATTTGTTGATACTAAAAAATATTATACGAATCCTCTTTGTGTCGCCATCAAAGACGGTTCGGCCCGTCCATTAATCAAAAATAATATCTTTGGATGTGTTGTTATGCCTTTTGCCGTATTGCCATTCCCGTGCATAACGAGATGCACCGCTTCGATCATGTACGCGAGTTATTTTGGCATAGATCTTCAACGACTTACTACTGAAGATGCGCATGTCCGATATACAAAGACATCATTTTATTTTTGTGTCATGACACATTTCCTGCGGTCAATTACACCCCATCCGAATGGCTGAAAATATATCTCGAAATAGATCCAAAAGAAACTACAGGTAAAGAAGCGTGAATGTGATGGCTTCCAACGAAGATCGATGATCGCGGGATCTATAAATAAGCGCGATCATCAACTTGGCAAACGATGTCAAATGTTCGTGATCTGTCATAATGTTTGGATCGTAAATTCGTTTTGGGAGGGGCCTTTCGAAGTGTGTCAAATGGTTTGATCATTGAAATCAGTAGTTGACTTTAGTGATTTACTATGTTTATATTTTATTATCATGATTGAATCTCCATATCTATTTTCAACTATTTGTGACTCATCTGGACGGAGGTCAACAAAGTTTTAAGCATATTTTTACTATCATGAATTTATCGTTTTATCTGGGGTCTTAACTCTTTGTTTTCTGATGTTTTTTTTTTATATTTCATTCTCGTACTTACAATTATTGAAGTAATTCTTCCAGCAGAAATAGCCCTTTCTTCGCCACCCACATCATTAGTCTTAAATGCTGATTATGCTAATTTTAAATGGCATAATGAACGCATAAATTCCTTTATTAAAAAAATCACCGTAAGATACGGTTTTGACACATCTCAAATTTAATGGTTATAAATCCGAACATTAGGTTATGTCGTTCGTAGAATCATCATAAAAGATTTATTTTGTAGTTGGCAAAATAAATGGACTTTTTAATCTTCCATAATCATAACAACAAAAATACTGATGGCGAAATAAAATCCTTTTGAAAAACCCTAATGATTCAAACAGTTATTCTTATTTTACGAAATGTTAAGGCCTGTGCATGGATCCTTGGGGTCGTCCATTTAACATTTTCAAATACAACTCGGACGCGTCTGCCAAATCCGAGTTTATTAGCAACGCGAATAAATTGAGTACCGACACTAAATTCTAACACCATAACGTTCATAATAATCTTGGAGCTCCCTGCCAAGATTAAATAACGAATAATGTCTCGCCACTGCTTTGTGCCTACACATGTACATATTATAGAAGAGTTTGCTTCTCGAATTCGATTCTTGGAATTCGGTGCATCTTCAAGAGCGACATTCTCCTCAAAATAAATTGAATATTGGTCAATTTATTTATTCGCTCATGTTTATAGAGTAGCGTTCTTCTTTTTCTCTTTTTGATTATCGCGAGATTTAGGTTACTTAGTGCCCCAAGCATGATAGGTACATTTTAGTTTTAAATTGCGTTGTCTGAGAAAAGAAAAATTTGCTGATGAAGCAAGAAAATTAATTGAAAACTCGGCAATAATATTCTCCGATCATTTGGTAACAAACGGAAGAAAATACCTCCTCAATTTTTAGTTAGTTTTTAATGTTTTTGTTTTTTAATCGTTTCGGAGTAGCATGATGTACTGAACGAAATGCCTGGAATCCTTCAGATCCTCCGCATCTTGAATTTTCTTTATCTCTTGATTAAAGAAAGAAAGAATAATCGCCTACTTTCGTGGCAAAATAATTATGGTGGGTATTTCCTTATTTCTTTTTCTTTGCGTCTTGGCCTTCAGTAACCTTCGACTCCAACCTCTCTGTCTTCTGCTGCGGCCTCCCAACTGGGAATATTCTCTCCAAATTTTTGCAGACTTTTCGTTAAAGTTTCATTTCATTCTAAATCATCTTCGAGTTCGACATTTAACTGTATACAGTTTTTGGATTCTTGTTTTCTAGGAATTCAAAAATCTACTTATTCTGGCAGGGAAATTTGTCATTAACTTCTCTAGATATTTCGTAGAATCTTAAGCGTTGACAATCGTTTATATAACATACGCTGATTAACTTGTGCTGTCAATTGCTAATTATTTATCGTCTGCAAACAGCGGCAATAGTGGAATTAATTAGAGGCCCACGCTTCTACAGTAATTGCAATCACTCGTACAAAGTGGAATTGTCGAAATTCTCGGAATAATAATGGTCGAATCTGAAGTATTTCACTTTGTTGGCCGGTCGTAAAACTGGTCTATTGGCAGAATTTCACTTTCCATCTATCGTACGCTTCGATGATTAAAAATGGCGCGCGTTCATAACACCATCGATTCACCCACTTTTATACTGGTTCAAGAACTACCGCAGACGCCGCCGGAAGTAGGTTGTTGGCCTTGCCTAATAAGAATGCCATAATTTGAAATCTTCAATCATAGCCGGCTTTCGTTCGGAGAATTCTATCACTAGCCCGGGGCGGATCATTTTTGAATTCCTTATCCTCTCCGATTTCATAATGTGTTTGTCCCATTGATTTATATGACATATAAATCAATGGGACAAGTACAATAACATTCTCTGCATACTGCGTAATCATTCTCTGCATACTGCGTAATAGAACAAAAGTTCCGAAAGTTTATGTCACAATTTTTGTTTACGCGATACGAAGGTAGAAAAAACGTCGTGGAGAAGTAGTAACTGAATCGAAAAATCATCGCAGATATTCAATGCTTGGCAACACGTGCCCTTTCAAAGCATAAATAATAAGTAGTAGGGGTCATACATTTTCAATCGCCCGATTTCCTGTGTCTTTCCACCTTTGTTGTTTTAAAGGATAGTTATAAGCCTGTCAGCAAAAATAGCATTCGTTTCTAGAGGTTTTTTAAAAATGTATCTTATGAAAAAATTTACCAAAAAGAGCACATTTGAAAATACATCGGCTTTTTTGGATAAGTCACGCTGATATCTTCCTTATTCAACGGTTTGGACTTGCAATATCCTAGGTATCTACTTAATAACAGAATCTTGTCACCTTTGACCACTTTGCCTGCGAAACTGTTCAGGGTATTAGGGTACTTGTAAAATTGTTGATATATTAATTAGCACCATACAACAAATTAATAAAAAATGACAGTAAAATCAAAGATAAAAAAAAAGGTCACCAGGACATCTTGTATCGATTCATCAAATCTGTGACTCACAGATCCATCCATACTTTTGACCTTTTCTAGAATATCTGGAACGGCGTTTATGATGAAATCCGGACTATTTCCATTCACCCGTTGCTTTCTCGCATCTTTTGATTTGGTAACACACGTCCATATATGGAAGACATCCACGCCATATGGTCTCCGCTTTGGCGTCCATGTCTTTTTGAATCCATCGCAATATTAATGTTATTTTTACAAGCATAACTTACCATTGTGATAGCGTTTGTGTTTCTTTATATTTTTTTTTATTCCTTTATAGTATTGACTTTACAGAATCTATTCATACACATTTTTCATTTTTGTTTCAGGTATGTGATTTTTGCAGATTTGTATGAATTTTTCTTAACCACACAGTCGGCACACACCCGCAAAGTCGGTAAGGTTATTTTTTTCCAAATCTTTCTTTCTATTCTTTACAGTCTCTTTAATATTTTGTAAAGTTTTTGGTCTAATTTTTCACTGATAAGAAGCCATATTTAAGTCCTGCCAGTTATCAGAAAAAGTTTAGATTTCTTATATTTTATAAGCTTAATTAACCCTATAACATTAAAATACTCAAAAGTGACCTAAATTTGTGTATTTACCATATTTGAAAATTTATAAAAAATCCTGGAATATGCTTCCAATATAAAAACATCAGGCTTAAAAAATATAAAAGAGCTCCTTAAGCATATAGGACTTTTCATATCTATATTGTCTTATAAATTATTTCTCAATCTTTTCTTGCGTTTTTTTTTACTATACTCTATTTCTGGATATATTATATACTATACTATGGGTATGGTAGTTACTAGAGCGAGAATGCAAAGGTTTGGATATATGATCAGTTTTATTGTGGATGTAACATATTATAAAGTATGAAATAGATATAACTGCGCGGGTGCCGAGTGGCGCACCGCGATGCGCGTCGCGAAATGGATGATGCGTGTTCTCTGTATGCGGACTTGTTGGTGACTGTTGGTTGTTGTGCTGCCTTGTACTATGTGGCAGGCTGCTACCGGATGACGACATCATGGAGAAACGCTATCGGTGGATGATGTCGTCATGCGAAACATGGCCCGCATGACCGCTACAATCCTTTTTTTTTACTTTATTCTGTTTCTGGAGAGAACGATTAAAAAGTACTGACAAGGATTTTTACTGGCCGAAAGTGCAACAATTATGCAAAAATTGATTTTGCAAAAAAAGTTTCAAATTCGTATATTTTTTGTTGTTATCTCCAGAAAAAGAAAATACTTGTTTTTTTTTATCGAAATGTTCGCTATTTCTTACGTGCAAGTAAAAAAACTGAGCTTTCATACTATAAAGAATTATAACTTTTTAGCCTTATGCTCATTAAAATGTTTTTTTTTTACGGTTTAGATATTTACAGTTTTTCACTTAATCAAAGTCACAAACAAGCATAACAACTGCGAGCTTTATATTGTAAGAAACTGCTTGAGGATTTATCAATTAAATTGCCAACAACGTCGCTTGCAGTCGTCGATCTGATAAAACCCAACAGTTTTTAATGAGGTTTTTGACCATTTTGTCTGAGAACATTAAAACTATACACAATTTACCTACTCATAATACCCGAGTAAATTAAATGCCCACATTTTTAAAGAGGGTACTCTCTCTCTGTGACTAAGGTCGTCCTTTGCTAAACCATGTTTCCTAATTTTGAAGCGTATGAATGGGAGCTTCCCTTATTGATATCGGGGGCGCTCGCGCCTTGTCCAATTCAACCATTGATTCTGAGAACAGAAGGCCATTTTTAATTTCGTACCTTCATCCTTCTATTCTGACCGACACGACGTCCTTCGTGATCTCCTGGAGAACTAAGTGATTTGGCGTAGGTGCAGGGAGGTTTCTTGCAAAAGTTGGTCATCGCCTAGGGTCTGGTAGAAGACAGCAATCTTTGTACATGATTTTATTAATTCGCAAAATGACAACCATATGTTTAAATGACATGTGTTTGTCGCTTAATTTTATCTGTTTCTCAATATTAATGAGATGGATGAAGGAATCATTCCGCTAGGCGCTCCTCCGTTTTCCTATCTAGGGAGTTGAAAATTGCCTTAATTTGGGATTTTTTTTGTCATGAAAGGAAATGAAATATTCCATGATGCTTTTTTGCTTACAGAAAATTACATTTCGTGTATTGTTTTCTACTCCACTCTATCAAAACAGGTGGGTCCAATCATCTTCTTAGAAGTTTCTCCATCCTGATGTATCACTGGCTGGCATGCCACATTCCAGTTATGCTGCTCCAGAACCCTGCGGCAGTCTGCGATAACGCTCTACAACTTTTTCGATGTTTCTTCAACCTGTTGGTTCAATCCACTTCGTCTAAGGCTAAGGGCCTCCCGTTTTCTGATTGTATGAAGGTAAAGGACGGTCACTGAAACTGACATAATATCATGTTCCGTAGGATTGGTATGCTATAGATAGATTTTACATCCTGTTACATTTATTATGAACAGCCCCATAAAGGTGATATGGTTATACCGCTGATTCACGTTTGCCAGAGCCTCGTTTGTTTCCTAGTTGGAGGTACTGCGATTATTACGTGCGCGCTGTTAATTCTTCCCGAAACTGTACAATAATATCCCATGTTTTGAATAATACTTTAGTGCGATCACGGAGTAGGTACGAGTTTGGTACATAAACCAATTATTATGATTGTACTTGCACAACTAGCAAAGAAGACATTATTTGTGTAGTTGTGCGTTATGTCGCAGCAATAATTCGCCCGGAAAATTTATCTATGTACGGCATCCGAGCAAACAAACTGAGAAAGTGGTCTCTGGGGATGAATACCATTACTCGGATGGTTCTCTGGGTGGCGAGCTGCACTTCATTTGTTTATAGCCTCTTACCTCTTTTGTCTCCGCTGGTCTGTGGCGTCTTTATTGACTTGGAATAGCACTAGAATAAATTTTCGACTATGTATAAGCCAATGTAGTTTTATGATAGCATATCCGAATAGCAAGACTTGATGTCTTGAATTATTCTGTAGGTACGAAAGATATATTTTGAGTAAAAATAATTGTTTTTTTTTAAGGACAAAAATGGAACGTGTTTAAATTATTAACGATCTGGTTTTTTCGGATGGAGAAGTTTGGTCGGTTTGTAGCTTTCGTATGTGATTTAAAATTTTATATGGACATTTTACCATTTTGTCAAACGTAATTCATAAAAGTTTGCATACCTATTTTTTCCGCATCTTCCATTCTTTTCTGATTGTTAACAATTAATCAATCCAGCATTATCCACAACGGTTGTAAATGCTTGATCATTATGCTATCAAATCCAATATTCTATTCAAAGGTGTCCACCATTTATGGTCTGATCATATCCCACATACTTTACTGACTTGACTGATAGTCCCGAACCCATATTTTGTGCAAAATTACAACCATGGATGATCGCACTTCCTAGGGCCACGTTTCCTTTTAATAAAGTAATATACACATTAACATTTAATCGTTTAAAAAAAACATGTGAGATTAAAAAAAATAGTATTGAAGCACTCTTCAGTATAGTCAACCTGTCCCGTGATATCTGATACAGGATTCCAACCCCGGGTAGAAATATATCACAGATTAAAACCCAAATAAAAACCTCTTGAATAAAAAATATTTTTACATCGAGTGAGTTAGCTCAAACCTGTCATTAATAGTTACTTGTTTTTTTATATGAAATATATCTGTTTTATGTCAATTCTTTTTTTATTACCCCTTTAAATCATCGACGTTTCTCTTTTGTCTCTATTCCCTCCAAAGAGGATTCTATCCCGAACGTATATACATAGATGGGTACTCCCAGCAAATTATCAAACAGCAATAATAAATTTAGTTCTTGTGACATTTTTATGTTCGATGCAATTCTGCGCTAGTTTTTGTTCTCTAAACCGACAATTTATATTTTCGACTTTTATTTCGATATTTATTATATTCTTCGGTTTGGGTATTTCATTTTATAAACGACTTCCTCGCTGCTGGTGAATGTAGGTATTTTATGACAATTGCTGCAAGCTGACAGTTTCTTATTAAGTGGTTGATTTTAGTAGTGCGCTGGTTTTGCATCTGAAGTATTATTATAAGAAATTACTTCTATTATGCATGTTCAGTTGCATTGGGATATTCTACGTAGTATTTTAAAATCAATTCAACCGAGAATGACCCTTATCAGACTATAGACAATAAGTTTTGAGCATCCCTAAAAGTTCGGATATAATATGAAAAGTAAAAAAGAGAAGAGTGGAGGGGTTGGGAGAAGGCAGATTTCTTGGCTGCGTAATGTTCGTGACTGGACCGCAATAAAAAGCATTGGAGGAGTTATTACGTATAGCGCAAGACAGAGAAGCATTTGCCGAAGGGCGATAGCACAAGAAGAGAAAGCTCTGATTAAAAGATTATTCTATCCGTATTCTGGAAAGTCATATATGTAATGTGGCTGCTTCCATCTCCACTAGATGATGATTGTTGAAATCCTGTAGAAAGATGGGACTTTTTTCATTTTCGAATCATTACGAAGTGTTGGTCTGTTAAATAAATAATTAGTCTTTTGGAATAAGTTTTCTCAACTTTGGCAATCACTCTGGAATCTTCTAATACGTATTTTACTTCTGAAAAGATTTCCTCCACACTACCCGTTTTGCTTATGAAGATATCTGAGTTTGATTGTGATTTAGGGTGAATTTGTACTTAAGGTCTAGAATGTCTGTTTCTATTAATTTAATTTACTAAAGTATACATTTCATGGACGTATATTTTGATAATTGATTTTGTAATAAGCTATACTGATCTTTCTGTGTCATCTTTAACAAGATTTTTCCGTGTTTAATAAAATGAATATTTTAATGCCTACTATTACATAAAAATGGGCAATGAACATGAAACTTGAGCACTGTCATACATTAATACGTCTTTTTATTATCTACCGAGAACTGTCTGCCTACAAAGGTCACTGTTTATTGATAAAATCTGCACTGTAACTTATTACGTTGATAAATTATTCTGATCATAATCGTCATGGCTGGTTTTATGCAGAAAAGCATTATCATGGTAATTTATTTAAAGGTTTTAGATGCATTGTGTAGGAATTCTTCCAATACCTTGAGAAAAAACGATGCTACTTAAATGTACCTAGTTTGTGGAGTGCCACAAGGTGCCGTTTCAAAACCTTTCTTAAAACCATTTTCAATACAACCAAAAAATCCTGATGAACGTTTTAAGCCAATCTTCAATAAGTTGCTAAATTTTCTTTCAACGTCGTGCGAAATCACAGAATATTAGGGACAAAATTTAAGTTTGCCATTCACTTGCATCTTATATTTAGATTTTATCGCATCGTGGATTTTGAGACTCTCGATTTCTTACAGCTTACACGGCTTTTGTAGTTTTCTTCAATAAACGCAGATGTTTTTTTCTTAGGAGGTATCGTACTGAGGACAGGTTTTTCATTTTCAAAATTGTGTCTTTGTGTGAGGCTGGTACTCTTATAACACAAAGTTCCATAAAAATAAATGGTTCGTAATATTTAGGTCAAAAATGTCCGACCAAACTACCGCAAATTAGCGGGATTTTTTTTTATTACCAAATTCCTTCCGTAAGATCTTTCAAACCGTACAATATTCGGGTACTTTTGAATTCTTAATGTCGTTAAAGATATACAATAAAATTTACATCAAAGAATTGTTTTATATATATATTTTTTTTTTTGACATTATCATTATACGCTTCATAAATTTCTCGGAGCATTATCTCTATTGTTTTCGCATCTTCTTCTATTTAACTTAAATGTCAAACGGTTCGCGAACTCACTTGATACTAATTGACATGCGAAATTTGTTGCGCGTGTATTTATGAACACGTCAGTATGGAATGTGTAGTATCATAAATATCCCGCGTCTTCTCTGCGTGTCCTTTTAATATCAATTCCTGACGGTGTGAGAATGTATGTTGCCGTTTTCCCAATATTCGTTGCAACACAGTCCCCGATATTCAGAAATAGAATAATTATTAACATTATTTGTCTTTGTTTTGTGTATCGGCGTGAATCATAATGACCCGTGCATATATTTTATCGACAAAAGACGTCAAATTTTATTGATCTCAATTCCTCGATTGTTTTCGTATGGGTTGTTGATCGTCCTTAATCCCTTCTCAGATATTATCTGAACTTTATCTATATAAACTAAACTACCGATGGTCATGATCATTATTTTTTTTCTAATTAACTGTATACTATCATTTGAGTCTTATCTGTATGATTTTTACAAACCTTTTTTGCTCAACTAAATGTGTTTTTTATATGCCGTAAAGGAAATGACGGTGCTGCAAACCCCTTGACTCTTATGAATGGCTGAATAAATCAAACAATGACTCAATTTAAGAAAAGGGGTAGCCTTCCTTTGACAATGGTTTGAGTTTATAAGTTGCAAATTTTCTTGCAAAATAATCGATATCGTACACTGGTGAACCCAGGAGAAAAGACGCAAACGATCTGAGTGAAGTCGGCTTAAAATCATGAACTATTTACGCAAGTACTTCAAAAACGGTCCAAAAAAGAGATCATGTTTTGATTGATGATAAAGGTGATTTGAGTAGTCTTCCTGTAAATTCTCGAGACAAAGACGTCAATTTAATATTTCATCCGAGTGTCTTTGACTACACAATTTAACGTGCATCGGTGTGGGGTTCCCGTGTATAACTGCCAACTTTACGGTCCTGCCGGTGCTGAATGTATGGACGCTGATGCTGTGATTGCCTCCGACTACCACCACTTATCTCGCATCTTCCAACATCCCGATTGCGATTTTATGACCCAAAGTTTCCTGTCTTGGACGAGACGATGTTCTCTGTATTAAAGTGTAATGTTTTCCAGTCACCAAAGCTAATAATAATAACAATATTTTAATACGTTCCATTTGTTCTCGTTTGAGAATTTCGTCTCTTCCATGTTGTGAGTTTTTCAGGTGTTCGTAATTATAATTTCGGGATGTGTCAATTGTCAGATGAGTTCCGTTAATTTTTTTTTTGTATGAATTCACAATTGCGTGCCGTTATTTTTGCACGGTTGATCGCATCAATACTACTTGATTTGTTGACAAGTTAATGTTTTATTTAAGAATGAAAATATTTTTTGACAATTAGGCATTTCTTTTTAGAGTTAACATTGGTACATAGGTACTTGCAATTAACAAAATATTTACTCTTTCTCCATTGTTTAATAAAACTAGTTCTGGTTTCGGAAGCAGGTGGGTTTTTCATTTGGGCATAGGTATGGTGTCAGTATCCTGCTTAATTCCTGGTTAGAAAGAATTATTGCAAAGAAATCAAGCAAAGGCTATAAAACCTGATGGGCTACGCAAAGAAGAACACGCTTTTAGTATTAGGGTAACATCATCTTATAACAAAAATTCTTAGAAAACTGGCTTGTAGCCTAACAGTTTCCTCACTGAATTCTTATTAACGTACTAAAGGTTGCGGGTTTGAGTCCCGAAGCCGACTTGTTCTCTTTCACGACACAAGGTTTGTTTATGGTGAATGTCGAAGTGTAATTTTGTGAACTTTCAGCTACGTTTTATGTCCATATTCATAGACTCTTCTACCTTTTATAAGACTAAATAGTTCTTCTTACCAACTTTTAAAAATATCGAAATAGCACTTATTTTAAATGGTAAATATTTCAATTTAATCACTACAGTCTTAAGGAGGCTTTTTTGATGTTACGAAAGCTGTCTTAGTGATTATTTCTGCGTTAACACCATTTAGTTGTTGTTATCCAAATCGCCAAAATTTTCCGTCATGGAAATGTCACAAATCCCATGTCAAAGTGGTATCCGAAAATGCTAAAAACTACTTTATGAAAAAGGCGGAAACGACCAAGAATCGTAATGGCTAAATATCGATCAAATTTATTAATTCTTCTTCATTTATTAGGCAATCCACCCAGGGGGGTGATGAATTTATTAATTATTTTAAAGTATTCGAAGTTAAACAACTAGGAGAGAATGATAAGGAAAATAACGGAGTTCGTTCTCCCACCAGTCTTGATTCTGTCTCAATAAACCAAAGGCTCAGTGTAATATTCTGGACATTCTTGCGACTCCAGCCGTTGTCGGTCAACATAATGATATTCTATTCAAATGTCGTGTGACAGGAAAAGCCGAGATTGATTAGACCAAATTTGTAAACACGTCCAAACAATTGGATCAGTGGAGGAGAATGGATAGATCTTGATGCATTATGCATGCGCTAGTCGGCGGGGCCAGGAAGCTGTACTGCCTCATGCATTATTTATAGGTCACCGATATGTTTATTCCCTTTCTATATGGTGCTCTCAAAAATATATATTTTACAAAAATTCGACAAGTCAAAGTTCCTGTTAGGAGTGATTTCGGGGACAATAATTTAACTAGTCAATAAACCACAAATATCTAAAATATGAAATAGGAAACTTAAACACAACCTATCATAAGGCACTCCTGCATATTTTTTTTTTTGATTTTTTTTGAAAATTTGGTTACCAATCATTTTTTTAATCCACCACGCGCGTTCCTAAAAGGGGAAGACAAAGAGAAAAGACTTCCAATATTATCTAAAAATATACTTCTTTTGTCTTTTTGGACATTAAATATAGGAGCTTCTCCTATTTTTTTTAGCAAAGCTTGCCTTCAATGGAAATAATATGAAGGATGAGTTAAATAACCACTGCAACTTGTGTTTTGGTTGCAGGATAGGTTATAATTAATTAATTTATTAGAGACACTAAAAGAACGCTGTACAATACAAACAAACAAAAAAAATCTACAACAAACAGTGCTCCAATAACACGTATCTAACGCATGGCTATAGTGAATAGGTAGGTACAATCAACTTCTCCTGAGCATTCAAATTACTTAAACACAAATGAAAAACAACACAAAAATACATATAATTGCTTTTGGAACACCCCTGATAACGATTTTAGAGTGAGATTCGAAACCGTGTGTTTTAGATCAGTAGGCATTGTTACCAACTTGTGGCCATATTATGAACACGGCTGACGACGTTTCTTGATGATGGCTATAGAGCAGATTTCTCGAAGACAAATGGGATTCACCCGTTTGGAATTTCTCACCACTCCAAGTTTTATTGCAGAGAATAAACCCAAGAATGTATACCTATTTGATTTGATTTTAGGTTGGATACATACATACATATACTCCCTTTATGGCTTCCCGCACAACGCAAGCCAGCCCGGAGAAGACCAATCCGCAGCAAACCAGACCCGTACGAAACCGACCCCCCTAGCTCGATCGAAGGAATTAAACCGAAAAGCCGGCCCCACAGAAATCAAGCCCGCCGCGGATCCGCCCAAACCAACCAACAATGCGGGGGCCCTAAGCTCCACTCAGGAGCATAGGGAGGCAATCAAGAGCTCTCCGTCCGTAAGAGCGTCCAAGGCTCGTTGTGCCTTTTCTGACCGGTTGAGGTTTAAGGACATGAGGTGGTCAACCTCACGGTCCCGATCTGATTTTTCCTGCCTCTTACAGGATGCTCGAAAAAGAGAGCAGAGGTGCTATTCTTAGCCGGCAACGCCACGGCAAGTCTTCGAAATCGGATAAGTCTTCGAAAAAAAATATATGTTACCCTAATAGAATTCTTCATCTTAAGTGTCCAGTTTAATCCTCCCTTTGTGGCTTACACATGGGCAAAGGCCTTCCTGTCTCTAGCTGCATGAATCAGTTCCCCAACGTTTGGGATTCCTGTCCACGCTCTTATGTTGCAGACATGACACCTTTCCTCTACCCACATCACGTGTTCCCTCAATAAAAAAGAAAAAAATGTATTGTGCTTGTAGCTTAGTTCTGATTATTGTTCATTTTTCATGCATTTTAATTGTTATAATTTATTGTCTTAATTTGATATTATTTTATTTATCTGTGATTCTTTGGATGTGAGTTTAAAGTTTGTTTTATGTGCGTTTATTGTGTCTGTCATATTTTATTTTATATACCTGTATAATTGATAAACATGTAAATGGCCTTGCCGTATGTAAATAAATAAATAAATAATCAGCTGCGGAAGCGAGTACTTATCGCCTATGATAATGTGACCCCTAATGATATCTTGCGGATCTTAATTTTCGTCATCAATACTCCATGAATATTTGTCCTATTCGGGACCTCCGACTGTCTGACCACATCCGTCCAAGGAATACGCAACATTCTATTATGAATCCGCATCTCGAAAGTCTCTATTTTTTTTCATCGCATTTATCTTCAAGAATACGACCTGTGAATCACAGAGTTTCTGGAAACCCTTGACTGACAACGAATCTATAATATGAAAATTCTTTTGTTATCGACTTAAGATTTTCTTAATTTTCTATTTTTTTATTTATTATTTGTAAAATGCATATATCTAATTAAGACTTCAACATTTGTTAAATGTCAGATGCTAGAATTATTGTAATTGGAACTGAAAAATACGCTTTGCTACAAATTAGGCACTGATTAATCTGCTGCATTGGCGCGCGTCTATATTTCATTCATTATTTGTTATCCTTATCGAAATCGGTCTAATTTACATTTCAATGGTCGTGTTAATTCCAATTTGGATATTCGGCAACGATTTTTAACAATAAAAATAAATAATAAAAAAAGGAATTAGAATTTATTGTCTAGATATACATAAATCACGACACTGCCAGACAATCGTGCCCCAATGCCAGTAGCCCGTGTTACGTATTGTTGTATCATGCTCCAACAAAATGCAAGTGGACTGTATTATGATATTATTAACAATGCTGTCCCAATTTGCAACCATCCTTAAAAATAAAGCTAAAAAAGAATGTCGATAAACTGCGATCTTTATTAGTTTCTTGCTAACCCGATGTTGTTATTTATTGCTTTTATTTTTTATGCTAATTTTAATTGGTGTGTGCCATAAAATACACTATTACTTACGTATATTCTAAAATTCCAATTCTTGCATTCTTTTGGTAAGGTTGGATTTATGTATTTGCATTGTAAGTTTAATATTGTTTTATCCTTAACCAGTTTCAAAAAAAAGTAAATTTACCTCTATGATTTATGGACTGAAAGTGTTGCTTAATCCGTAAGGTTTTTCAAATATTTCACCGAAAATTTCTTTGGCAACTTGAAGGCTTCTTAGACAGAGTGTTAATTATATTATTCTGTTCTACGTCTACGATTGATTTAGCTTTTTGGAAGGATGCAAATTCATTGTTACTTTTCGAACTACAGAATCATGAAATATGCTTTTTGATATAATGTTTGCTATTGTCAGGAAAGATACAGAAAGTTCTTATGAAAAAAAGATTGTAAGAAAGTTGTGTGAAACATTAGAAAAATTAAGAAAACTCAACGTTAGGTTGCCTATTTATCGCATTTTTTCATTTTATTTGATTTTTGACAACCTGTCAGTTTATTGATAGTTGTTTGCGATTGTTAGAATATGCCTTGTAAACATCGTTCAAAACAGAGTTATATTGGCTTAACAGGTTTTTAATTTATCATTATAAAAATTCGAATTCAATATTCATAGTAAAGACAGGATAACGTATATTGGAAAAGTTCTTCATTCAATGCAAGCCATTGTCTCGTCTTCCGATTCGATGTATGCCCAAAATTTCTGGCACAGATAAACAACCTCCTAGTCTGGTATCGATTGATCGGGACAATTCAATGACACGCTGACCTAGTACAGTGCATGTGTGGCTGTGTCATTACAGACGCTTGTACCGCCGGAGCACGCGTCCGTCTGATTTACAATCTGCGACAAATTGCAAATTGTCAGTGCTATTGTTGTCACAACCGACAACGCCGTCATAATGGCCCTGGTGATCTTCATTACACTATTATTGAGTGTGTCATAGTACCTATAATAATAGTTCATATGGCTGGCTGTGCACTCATGCATGCGATCACTGACAATGTCATTTTTTTACCCGCTAAGTATACCTACTCTATTTTAATTATTTCATTCATTCAATACAATGCAGGAGTACATAGTACCATCCTCTGCTAAGGCATTATTAGATCCAATTATAAAATAACTCAATCATCTTTTACTACCATTTGCTTGTCGACTGGATCATATTATATCCTGCATCGAATTTGTTTGATCATGTAGGCCGTAGGCTCTCTGAGATATACCATGATCTAAAGATTCTAGATGTCCTCTAGCATCATTGGCATTTTTGACATCTTCCGACTCTATGTCACCTACATCCACTTTTTGCCAATGGTTTATGTGATTTCATCCTTCGTCGTAATTGGAAAAGACCGGGATTTCCAGTTATAATAATATTAGGTTGCCAACTGAAGGAGTACTTATTTCTTCTTTTAATCATCCAATCCAACGGCATTTTGACATTGACATTCGTTCGACTAAATCCAAAACCTCCTGCCCTTGTTTTCATTTCTGTGTTTCTGGTCCTGTCTCTAAGATTTACCCCCTATCTCGTATCAATAGTAAATTGAAATAATGGAAACGTTTTCTGTTTCAATATTTCTGAACAACTCTTCTTATTTTTCAAATCACTACTAATTTCTCGCTATCAAAAACCTTTCATTCTCTAGGTCTGTGGTTTTTATTCTTTTGATTTCTTATCAACACAGTCTTGCACTTTTTTATATTTTCTGATACTTGAAACACCACTTGCACGTTTAATGTGATAGTTTTCCGGTGTTCATAATGACTTCTCCACCTTTTGAATTTTGGTGTTACATTATCTGCAAATCAAATTTGCAAACCTTAGTAAACTCAGAGGTTTGCTAAGAGTCAGATTATTATCATCATTATTCGCATCACTGTATCTGGCAAATCTGATGTTATAGCAATACCCTTATTGCATGTAGGATCAGCTTGATTCCATAAGGCAATAAAATCCAATACTTTGAAACGGGACAACTTCTGACGTATTGGTGCATATCACTGTGTGCTAAGTCCACAACTGAACTACAAATAAAGCACAAGGACTTAATCAAAGATGTATCATAATGGGTCATTATAATCCTTTTCAATCATGTCGTAGATCATTAGATCAGCAGCATTGTTGTTTTTTATTGAGGTCAAAAAACTACACGATGATTGTCATAATGATAATTTGCCACAAATGGATCTTTCATAATTACATTATTATGGGCGCGATTGTTTTAACAATGATTGCATTTATTGATCTTAGATCAGCGTCAATGGCCAATAATTTATCTTTATCACGAAAGATTGGCGCAAGTTTGAATCCAGTGTTAAACACGAGTCGTGTTAATTTTTGACGATTTTTCAGCAAACCATATATGTAGATAAAAAGCATCATAATAAACGCGTTATTGGAGATTGTATCTTCTATGCCTGTTTCCTTGCATCCCTGGTCAAAGAACTGCTCTATCTCCTTCCACGCCTCTTTATCCTGGGCTATCTGGACCCAGTCGATATCCAACGTGCTTCACGGGGTCTTCCCGTCACTCCATGGAAGTGATGGTCTCCCTACACTCCTGGTGGTCATTCTGGATCCATTCGACCAATTTTCTTTCTAATCGTTTGATATATGTATATGATCTGCTTCCGGTTATTTTAGATGTACTATTTATATCTTGGGCAATATCTGTGACTTTTGTTTTCTTATCCTTGTGTTTCTCACTTTATCTCCCAGCATCGCTCATTCCATGGGTCTTTGGACTTATCTTTTGGATGCTTTGTGTGGTCAGTATTATTTTTCCTTGGCCAGTACGATTTTTATGCTGGAAAATCAACATCAAGCATTAATTACTGTTTATATGAATCATACCGCTTAAGAATTTATATAAGGATCAAACTCTTTACAAAGATTAACAAGCCAAAAACTTAGGACAATATAAAGGAATTAATAATGGAAATATTCTATAGGTTATAGTTCAAGGATTCGTCCTCGAATGATTCAATTAAGTTTCGAGCAACGTCAGATGTTCTAAAAAAAATAACCAAGTGGATATTTCAGAGATGTCGGAGTTAATTTTTCCTGAGTGATACTGTAATGATCAACGTCTATCATGGGGGGCAAAAAAGTGGGAAAACATCAAACACACTCCTTCCCAATGGAATTCTTTCCCCGTTGTTTTTAGTCTATTTTCTCGTGTTCCGTTTGTGCTGAGAGATTTATACGTGTTTCTTCTCCTCCACCCGTGATTAGTTGTGTTTCTTCTCGTTTCTTACCCGCATGTTTTATTATATCTTTTGACTTTACTACCATTTTTTATTCTAGGGATTGTTACTCTTTACTTTCCCCTACGGATTTTGAGACCGTGAACCTCCAATGGTTGGCCGCATGTAGGACGATTGTTAGCCTAGCACTTTGATTCTGGACTTTCTTTAGGAAAGTTGAGGGTTCGAAACCTCGTGTCGATCAAATTTTATATTCACAACACAAGCTTTTGTTGGCTTTTTGGATAGATATATAACAGTTTTTGTTTTAATGTTTCTAGTTTAAAACCATACTGGAAAACTTTTGACTTTAAGAAATAAAATAGTAAAGTGGTTGATAAGCTAGCGGCTTATTCGCCGACTTTCGTTCTGAAAGTAGTGGGCTTGACCCCTTACCAACCATCTTCCTCTTTCTCAACACAAGAATTGTTTCTGTGAAATATGGCTAAAGTGTATTTGTGTTCGTACTAATTTGAAAAACCCAAGATTCGTTATTTTGGGTTAGTTTTTATAGAGACCGCATAATTGATCGACTTTTTTTCAAAGATTCTGTGAGACAGATCAGAAATAAGCGATCTTTTGTCTAAATAATTAGTATACTGTCTGATTTTTTGGAGTAAAGGAGTTTGTAGGTTTTGAGCAGACATTGGTTACGTTCCTATACTTTTAATATCACATTGCTACTCATCCATTACACAAAGTTGAATCTGAAAGAGATTTTGAGATGTGGTCCTATAGAAGACTTCTAGGTAGGTATAATCCTGGAGGGACCACATAACAAATGGAGTGGTTATCCAAAGAATCGAAGGAGGAAGGCACCTGCTCTAAATCATGCCCGAAAGGCGTGCAAGCTGGATAGGACGCGTTATGAAATAAAGGTCTTCTATTATAAGGGGACAAATTCCCGAAGAACACATCAGGAATACCTGCAAGACATGTTCTTTTTCACCTATGAAGAACTTCAAAAAATCGCTATGAAGAGAGCGGAATGGGGTCCTAGAATTGTGACCAGAGAGGATGATACAAATTTGATTACTCTCTAATGTCCTACCCTTTTTAAGCGAATGCTATGGGTGTATCGTCGTAGAAAACCCAAGCAACTTCGCAATAATAATTGTCGTGTAACTGACGCTGTTGTGCAGCAGTACGGTGTAATTCTGTCGCTAAGTCGACGTGATTTGTCTTTAAAGTGATAAGTAACAATGGTGTCGCCTTCCTTTTCTTAAATTCCCACTTTTCAAATGAATCCCCGCGACAGATAAAGTATGTATTACTGTCTGGCATTAAGGACTTGGAACGTATATTTTATGGTTAACGTTACAATTGGCTTACTTCTAAAGATAACGAATGGGAATATTGTGTGGTTTTGCCCGAATTCGTACACGTCGCAAGTTTTTTTAAGGGTTTCTTGACTATACTCTTTATGACTCTTCAAGAAATCTATACCCTTAAGTTTTGTATTATCGATGATCGTCTCGATAGCCGATCAAATAATGTTTAATCGTTGATTTGAGTTGATGAAAGCCATAACTTACCATAATAATTCAGTAAAAATTGGTAATTGGTTTAATGGGGTCTATTCTTTCCATTATATATGTATACAATACGGTAAAAGGTTTCACATGTGATGTATTTTCTACTATACCGCCATCTCTTGGATTTTTTTAAGAAAAGTAAAGCAATTCTAAAGGAATTGTTTTGATTTCAAACTTACGACCCATCGAGTGTCATCTCGCATCCGAATCAACGATAACTATTGCATAATGCAATAAATTATTAGCTGGATTTAATTCAGTTTTTATGTTGTAAATATCATTTTAATCATGTAATAAGTCCAAATTATTTTTTTATTCTGGATTAGTTCGAAGGTCGACGGGCGGGTCAGCTAGTATGCTAGTATCTTCATTTAATAGATGACCATTTGAACGTGATTGTTATAAAAATAAATATGTGCTCTCGCAAAGTAAACCCAAATACCCCTACTTTTGACAACTTAGCAAGACTATTGGAAGAGGAAGATGGTAAGCAACGGGAATCTCACCCATGAAGTCCACTCCAAAAGTCAGCGACTGAATTGCTGGACTACTGATCAATTTTTATTTTTTTAAAACCAAAATGAATCTGGCCTCTCGTATAAAGTGAACACAAATATTTTTGATATCTTTCACACTGTTTTTGCCGTGAAATTGGAAATAGTCAGAATCGGGATTCGAATCCAAGACCTTCACGAATATTATAGCTATAATAGTACCTATTTACGTATTTTATCAAACAGTGGTGGTACAAAAAATAACTACACAAACAGTATGGACAACAAGAACATCAGTTAAGTAATACGTAGACATTCACAGCGAGTAGGTGAGAAGTAGAACAAACAACAGATAAAAAGGAAAAAAAGAGTTATGTAACAATATGTGCAGGCCCGGCTGGAGATAAGGGGATGAATGTTTAGGGTGAGGGATAGGAAGAATAGCTTTTAATATTTTGGTGGGAATTTCAGTTGAAATTTCAACGAAAATATTTCTGACCGGATATCAGGAAGTCTTCTAGAGTCCAGCTTGAAGCTTCCTTAGATAATGAAATACAATTAAATTAATTCTTAATATAACAGCTGTTTATAACCTGAGTTATGACCTCGACGAAGTGTGTCAGTATCGTACCGAAATGTGATCTCTAAAAATGCAAAGCGTCCGCACAGACGTCATGAATATTGTCGTACCTACTGAAATCTGCGTCCTTGAGAACGTTTCAAATAACCGAGTGACGGTCGCCAGGGTCACTGTCTTCCGCATTGGGGTGGGTCACGGAGATGACATAACCCGCACGACAGTTTGCGTAACAGCAGACCCCGCCCCCTCGAAGCTTCTCAACTGTGGTCTGCGTACGTACATATTATAAATAACCCTGCCTACTTAACATTGTTTTGGTAACCTGACACCGTCAAGTTCATGGACGCCTCGTAAAAAAGTTGAGTACTTATTTACTTACGCAACGTGCAAAGTTCCACGCCCACATTCTGTACACAGGCATTGATAAAATATTTAAGTCACCCATTGACATTTCTTGTACTCTTTAGTGACAATTATGAGATCATTCTGTACGACATAGAATCGCATTTCAGCATGAATATAGTTAACAGCCGGTTTCATAAAAAATAAAGGAGATTTTAAGTTTAAAGACTTTAGTGTAGTTCAATCTTTTAACGCCGGAGTTCATAGAAAATTTCGTGGCGCTTTAACTATCACATATGATGAACATTTGTATACGGTGACACTTTGGACAAAATGACCGAAATAGGGTGGAAAACATGGCAAAACGTGTAGAATATTAATGTTTACTGATTTCATTTACTAATTCATAAGCCATAATAATAAATTAACAACAATAACTACACATTGATGCTTTATTGAGAAACGAAATTTACAGAAATTCCGCGAAAATATTAGTAAACAACCTATGTTTTCCATAGATTTCTATGGTAACACTATCAACTGCTACCAACTTTCAAATATTTTTTTTTTTATGAAACGCGTCAACTTAAAGGAGACTTTAAATTTTAAACGTTCCTTTAGCTAAAGAAGTGTTCCTTAGCCGCTTTTTTTAAACCTGCCCTAAGTGTTTGTTTCGTTATCCCCATATTTCTATTCTTGTTTTGTATCCCAACTTAAGGACTTAGGGAAGAATCAAACGCTGTCCACTGCGCTCGATCTTGCCCATTGTCAATTACCAAATCCTTCAGCGTTTGTTTTAACACTATTAACTAAAGTACAGCATAATGAAATAAGCATTTAAGCCTATTTCAATGGATAGGATAGCCAAAATGGCCTTAAACCTTATTTGTGTCAATAATTGTAAATGACATTTTATTATTTAATGTGATTGTGAATAAATAAATTATTAAAACAAATTATGTAAGTGTAGTTATCTTCTTTGTTTTTAGTCAAACCAACACACTCATGTGCACCTACATAGTTTGTACAGACAATAGACTTACTCATATAGAAGATCTTGTCCTGACAGCAAACCCCGAAATACCATTATTTTCACTTTTGTCAAGAGATAAAATAAATACCTTACTTGTTAGTTTTGAAGAATTTTTGTGTAAAATAGTACCTAGGTCAATTTAATGATTTCTATTGACATTGCGATGCTAGTCGTATGTGGATCTTAAAATCCGCACAAGACAGGGAAGAATTTTAGGAGAAGAATTGAAGGAATTGCTGCAAACCAATCTTAGGATTGAAACCAGAGAATAAGATTGACATGACAAGTTTTTCAAACTTAACATTCAAGCTTCTTCCAAACACCATGATTAATCGATAGCAGATAAACAATAATCCTATATAATTTTTATGCTACCTTTTTCGTCAAAAACCTTACAATTTTAGAGTGCTTTTGTGGCTGTAAAACAGATAAATTTTTAGAGCAAAATTACAAAAAAATAACATGCGCATACATAACAGATGCAACCGTCTAGGTAGGAAATTGCTGCTTATTAAATAAAGGGTTGTCGAAATAACTCTGTACCTACTTCTCCCAAAATAATAATTTCCTCTCTGTCTATAACCGCAAGATGCGCTGGTTTCGAGGACGACTGAAGGACATCGCTCAGCTGGTGGTGCTAGATCCTGCCGGCCACCATAATGACCAAGATAATTATTTGTTGCTCGCATTCTTTTGTTTCGTTTTCAACGCGCGTGCCTAATTGTCTACCTGATTGCCTGGACAGGTGATTCATACAATACCTAGTTCAAATGCTCTTATTTGATTCGGCGAAACTTCAAATAACATAGATCCGGTGTCAATTTTACCTAATTTCCGTCTTAGAATAAAAAAAACTGTACGATGAATTATGGGGAATAATATAAAATGATACCAATTTTCGGTTTACAAAAAAAAAATTTAAATGAATTATCCAATTATTTTGGAAAAAATTTAAATGAATTGCCCAATTATTTTGGAAGACTTAAGGCTACTTTAAGACTACGACTGCCAGGAGCGTCGGGAGACCACAACTACGGTGTAAAGACGACCTCGTCAAATACGCTGGGGTCAACTGGGTCCAAAAAGCCCAAAGCAGAGCGGTGTGGAAGGGTGTGGAGGAGGCCTCTGTCCAGCAGTGGACGGAAATAGGCTGAGAAGAAGAGGAGGCTACTTTATATCACTCCTCGACTCTTAATAATTACCTTAAATTTGATCATTTTACATTAATAAAAGTGTTGATTGTATGTAACCTTTGCAATAAATAAAAGCAGAATAATAAACTTACAAAACTGAGAATCTGCTTTAAAAATAACTTTCGAATTTAAAGAGCCATTTCAATGCATAAGAAAGAAAACCAAGTAGTGTAACATTTGCAACAAATAAATCACCAAATTCTTCTTATTATGGTTGCTCACAATTTGACCTCCAGAGACCGAAGCAATAATTGTATCGCACAATCCGTCAGTGCATGCAAGTTTTACAGTTGTTCCTCTTTGAATGCGTACATGGGGCACTCTTTTATCAGATGTTTGTGTCATCCCACATGCGCATGCTGGTGAGTCCATTCATCCCCATTAACGTAGGTTCGAAGCGGCGCAGCCTACATCACATCTTATTCAGTTGACTATAGCTAGAACGTGTTTTTCTGGTTTGCATTGAGCCAGGCTGTACTTTTTTCGGGTCAGCTACTAAGTTCTGATTCCTTACTGACGATTGGGTCTCAAGCTATCTCCATTTTGTCTTCCATCGAGCAATCTGCACTTGTATAGCAGTAGCTGATGACCAGTACGCACATTGCGATTTCAGACGATTTGGAGATGATTTGATATGCTAAGGAAGAAATTGTTAATCAGAAACATCGATAAAATGTCCAGAAAGTTTAAAACATCGATCAGCTGTCTATACTATGAATTCACGACCGATGTCCATCTAAATATCGATATTACATCCAAATTGGTCAACAAGCTGATGACGTATGCGCGCTATTTCAGTATATTATAAGCGAGTCATATCAATCTATTATATATATGGATGGACAGCCAAATAAACAACATGTTCGGTGGAATGACCTCAACATTCAAATATTTACATTATCAGTACGATGAATCAATGTCCGTAGAAATAGTACAAAACCTTTAATAAAAAATAATCATTATCTTACATAATAGTATGGAAAACATTTAAAATTTAATATAGTAACTATGCCAATATCATAATTATGTACCTATTAATAAAAAACACAATGGCATACGTATAGATAGAAATTAATTATTGTGTTTACGTTGGAGTTTCTCGTCTGTCAGTTCGCCGGCTTAGACGTAGCGTGTATCGACATCTACCGATAAATAGTGTAAGCGTTAAACTTTTATCGACCCTCGCTAGATGGCGGTGTCGTGCCGCGTCTTAGATATTTATTTTATTTAGCCGTACAAAAATTTATGAGAAATCTTATTGACTTCTCATCATTTTTCTTTAATAGGCATACCTATATACCAAGGTTTTTTTTTAGATTTTTCAGGGAATTATTTTTTACAAGAGAAGGGTAGATAAAATGGAACGTCTTGGAAATCTTGTAACGCGCCATTACGTGGTAGATTATTTCAATTCGAATTTCTAAATTAGGTACCTAGTATTAGTTTAGTAATTTATTTTATTTTTATTTATTTCAATTTACGGTGTTAGCTATTTACATGTTTTAAGAGAATAATTATTAATTCATTTAACAACAAAAAGTTATTTAATAAAAAAGTTTATATGAAGTTTTGTGTTTTTAGAACCTGCATTTTGATATTTACCTGGTATAATATCGTGTTTTCTTCGATTGTGAAATGAAAATGTAATATGTTAATAAGTACCTACAATTATTTCAATAATAATATAACACTTTTGTATACAAAGGTGTCAGTGTAGCCGGCGGAACTTATTTCCTGAGGCAATTTTTTCCAGTCAACCGGTCCCGTCTAATCTGAGACAGGCCAACCCCGGGTAGAAATTTCAAGTGAAAAAACACTCTGACCCGACCGGGAATCGAACCCGGGACCTCGGATCTGAAGTACACGCTAGTATAACTAGGCTACCGAGGTCGGTTTTAATTTTACTGGGTATGTATAGAGATTTTACATATATGATTGTAGGTGTATAAATGATACATGCAAAGTCATATATTATTATATATTATATGCATATTGTATATTCACACACATACATAAATCCACGCGCACGCATGTACTATTCAATTGCCCATATTACTATAACATAGATATTCCTTCATAATATAAAGTGTAATTACATATTATTATTGTTGTGTGCAAAGACAGTGGCGTATACCGATAAATAGGGCACCTTGGTAAACATTAGTAAACAATAAGTCTTAGAGAAATGGGATATTATTGTCATTATTATTTATGAAATGTATTTTTTCTTTAATTTAAACTAGCTTTCCAAACAGACGTTGTCCTTTTGTAGTCATTACTATTAATATTGATTTCAAATTTGTAATTTAAGCAAAAATAGGTAAGTACGTTTAAAATATTACCTATGTTTGAATGTTAAAAAATTATTTCTGAAAGCTTGAAAAAAATTCTATCACAAGTCTGCGTACCAATATTTTCAATATCAACAGCTGTCAGGTAAACAACAATAATTTTGTTGTATAGAATTTTTCATAGATGGCGTTGGCGTCGCAGGAAATCCTTTTCATACTAACTTTTATATTATATTATTTATTATGCATTTTCAACTTTTTATCAGTTATCCGGAGCGGAGAAGTATCCAATAAACCAAGCATGATAAAAATCTGTTCACCCGATCTCGAGTTATAAGTGTTCGCACTAACCCGACTTTCTTTTATATTGTAGACTAGCTGATACCCGTCTTGCTTGACGTTGTTGATTTGGCTAGTCAGACTTGAGCCGTAGGTTATTGAACAGGTTTTGTATGCAGCTTTCCCCTTCTCAGGACCAGTAGGCCTAGACAAAATGCATTTGGCAATCGACTACAAACGACTTCGACAATGTAGAGGAAGAAAATTAACTGTCCACTTTTTATATTTTATATTATAAGGATCATTGTTTGGTTTGAATAAATGTTTATATGTTACAGTGGACAGTTAATTTTTTCGCACTATACATTAGCGATATCTTTGTTTGTAGTCGAACGCCAATTTGAATTTGTCTACGACGGCAGGAGTATATATTTTATCTTAATAACTGAGTACACACGTAACGATTTATCTTTAAGATTTGACCGATAATCGCTCATTTTCAAAAAAAAATTTCGCTAAGATTTTAAAAATGAGCGATTATCGGTCAAATGTTATAGCTGATAATCTATCATTTTCAAAATTTTTCACGCCAAGATTTAGAATGTGTACCCAGCTAATGTTTCAAAAAAGGAAAAAATAAGAGTCACTGCTAAATATGCGAAAAATTTGAAAAACTAATGTCACTTTCAATATTTATAAAAAAATAGAAGATGAGGAAAAATTAATACTCACTGTTGAATACGCGAAAAAATTAAAAGAAGAATGTAGTTATACATAGGTACCTACCTACCTAGTATTATAATACGTGTAGTTGTTCCTAATGCAAGTCCTTCATACTGTGTGTAGATATAGGTACCTACCTACCTAGTATTATATTATGTATAGTTGACCTACTTATGACTGTAGTGATAAATTTAATGAGGTACCTTAGGAGAGAGAGGGTGCAAGCGAACGCTGCTTTACCGGCTTTAGTCATCTGTCATGGCGTACATTTATAAGAAGTTTCGGTGAAAATCTTTATAAAATAAGAATTAAAAGACTTCTACTTATATTTTTTGTATTTCAAATCAAACTTCGATCGATTTTGTACATTTTCATACCGTAATGCTACAGTTCTACACAAAATTTAGACGTATAATTTTACTTTAAAAACATGACTTTCTCATTTTTGTATGAAGATTTTAAATTTTTAGAAATTTGTAAATAATTTAAAATATATTTAATGAAATGTAAATATTTGTATCTCAGATTACCACAATTGTATTTGCGAAAAACTGCGAAGAAAAATATTCAACGCAGAACCTACGGTTTTAGCGTGATGCTCTTACATACAGTTGGAGTGAAACAAATAAATAAATAAATACATAAATAAATAAATAAATAAATAAATATACATACATTACTGAATTATTATGTAGATAATCATCAACCTTTTCCTTTTGACATCTTATGTAGTCACACCAATCATTCGAAGCTAACATAATGAAAAGCGCCCTTTTTTGCCCAGTCACCATTGTATGGTATTTCTCTTAATAGTTCCATGATTGCTGAGGGTCTTGATCTGTGGGAGCATGATTGAGTGAACAAAAAGCCTCCAACCTCACGTTCATCTGCAGTTCGCGCTTAACACAAGTTTCCATCATTGATTTCATTTATCTGTTCACACCACCGGCACCGCATTCTTTCGCATTTACACATTTGGGGCGCCAAGATGCGGAACTAAGTAAGTACGCACAGAACTTAAACCAGTCTAAGGGTAGTTTTATTCAATAATATAGACCTGAATAACAGAACTCATCCTTTTCGAATTTCAGGCAAAACGTATGAACACACCTGCCGTCAGAGCAATAACTTCTTTTGATTCTTCCCTGCCTCTCCTAGTCCTTTATTCCTTTCACTCACCCTTAGCCTTCATCCCGTTATCCCCAGCCGAGCCTGCATATATTGTTACATAATTCTTTTTTTTTTCTTTTTCCTGTTGTTTGTCTTATTTCTTACCTACCTACTCGTTGTTAATGTCTACGTATATAATTAATACTTAGCTGTTATTTTTGTTTTCCCTACTATTTGTGTAATCATTTTTTGTACCATCACTTTGTGTGTCTGTTTAACAAATAGTGAAAGTGTTTTAACAAATTTGGACTCACAGCTAAGACGCATTAAAAGAAACCAAAGTCAATTTGGATATTTTCATTATCTCAAGACCAATTCATTATCGTCTTTTTAAGTTTGTAATTTGAAGTTTGAGAATCAGCATTTGAATTTAACCTAGGTTGATCTTAATCTTGAGCAAATAAAAGCTTTACATATTATATTTAGGATTTTACGATTGTAATAGTGAAGATCATGGTTTATCATTTTATGTATGAAATTTATTATGATATAAAACTTTAGAATCAAATTTGATCTTGTGAAACTAAAGGTCTTTCCTCGGTTTAATAATTCTAATTAAGTAGTTCTTGTGATAAAGAAGAGTTCATTTTCTGAACTTTAAATTCAGATACAAAAGTTAATATTTCCAATTTGATCTTACGAAACTAAAATTTATATTTCAAATTTGATTTTTTGACTTGACTGCTGCTCCTTAAAAAACGCTAGTACGCCCATGATGCGCGAGAGCCATTATCGTTATTATAATGGATGTAATCACTGACTGCATTGGCCATTACCAGACCGAGTACTCAGCCGGCTACCAGTCTCCGGCCAAATGTACAACTCTCATACAACACGAGCCCGGCGATGAGCTGGTGTGTACCTACCCAGTAAAACCTTGACCGAGAACGACAGAGTTATCTAACAGCAGCGCTGAACAATACACCACACTCCAAACAACAATGAGATGTTGTGTGCTGCATCTATCTATCTGGTTTGGTGGACTCTCTCCGGAAATTGTGTATTCTTATTTGTGCATGTTTGTTTGTACAGTACAAGAGATTTTCAATAAATTTCCTGACTAGTCCAACATTTGATTCTTATGGAAAACCTCGAAACGAGATCATATTGAACTGTATCTAGTTTATTAATAATAACTTTCACTACTTAATAAAAGAATATGTAACAACTAATGACTCTAACAATTCATTACTGATGTTCGATTTTTAAATGGAACAAACCACTACGGGCTTACGACCGTCTTCTACTGTTATTTCGAAGACTGGCTTAGTGTGATCAATTTACGTTAACAACGTTCGCCATTAGGTGATAATGTTTAAGTCTCCGAAACTCCTAATCATGGGAATTCTCGACATGTTCAACATGTCGAAAAGTCTCATGTATGCAACAAGTAGATATTTAATAATAATTAATGAAATATTGAGATAAAAGTTGGAAATTATTGTGAACAAGAGGTTTATAATCCTTTCGGTCTGGGGACTGAATTTTCCCTGATCTCCTTTTGTGGTGGATTGATTTGCAGCAAGTGCGAGCATCTCCTTTTCCACTCCTCTCGGTTCTTCGCCGTTCTCTTCCACGTATTACTAACATGATTGAAGAAGGGAGGATGCGGAAGTTACAAAAACATAGATAATGGACGCGGCGCGGCGTAGCGCTGTCCTAATTCGAATGACTCTACAACGCTGAAATGCTTGTGTCAACTATTTTAGCCTCAAAAAACATACAGGAATTTGGTTTTGTTTGGTTTGGAACGATGCTTTCGTAAAGGAAGAAGCATTTTTCTGAAGAAACAATCCACAAAGTAACTTCTGAACAGTAAGCCCATTGGTAAAAGACCACCAGGAAGATCAAGACAGCGGGCTGATGGACAACACGGGTACCTAGACGTGCTGGGTTTGGGAGATCAGTGGGAGTCCGTTGCGCAGGATAGGACGCCTTGGAAAAACATTGTCCAGGAGGCCAAAACACTTCAGGAGTTGTAAGGCCATCGGAAGTAAGTTAGTAAGGTCGACGATGCGGAGGAGAGAGAAATTGACTTTTTTGCATTGGAATTCCAAATTTGAAATGAGATATTATTCGTGGATGATATATTGATGAAAAGCTATTTACTGAAAATGCATAACCTTGATATGAGAAGTATATTATTTACGACTAGGTATTTATTTTCTTTTACGATATCACGGGGTTGCTTCATCCATCGGTTCGTCTCCTTCTCCATGGCTGCACTCCATTCTTATTATTTACTGCACAAGAGGATTGAGTCGGAAGCAGGAGAGAAGGATGATGGGAAAGGAAGGGTGATGGGAAAAGGGATTTTCATCAGGAACCATAAAATATTGACGGTTTCTTGGACAATAAAACTTATATACAGCGAAATATTACGATATTACGGAGGTGTGGGAAGCAATCTCCCGAAAAGGAACATAAAAAATGAATGATTTTCTCGACACGTGACATCGAGCTACGATGGTTTCGTTTATTTTTAGACGTTTTATCGAGTAGATAAGCATCACTAAAAATGTCTTTGACTTTGATTTGAAGCACCTGAAATTATAAAGTACTAGCTGCTGTCCGTATTGTTTGACATCTTCAAAAGATATAATTTTCTCTTTCACTGAAATTTTATTACTTACTAGTTGCATGTATACATGCAATATTCTCGGCGGAGCCTGTAACCGCTAGAGAACGCGTCCCCAGGTGGCGGATAGGGGAAGGCTCGGCAGATATGCAGGGTAGGAGGGAAATAAAATACCTCCCGCGGACCAACAGGTAAAAACCCTGGATGAGCCACTTTAACATATTTGAAGCTCGGGTCATTTTCAGGAGCAGGAACATCGGGCAGGGTGTTTACGTTTGGGGGATGGCGAAAAGAGGAAAGACAATAAAAACACTAAGTCTCCCAAGGGCGCCCCAGCCTCAGTCAGTCGAGGTCACTGCCTTGGCGTCAGGTGGCAACCGGTCATAAAACAGTATAGCCAAATTAACAACTCCAAAGTCCAATGAAAAAGTCAAGCAATAGAGAAACGATAAAGGTTAGGGCGTCCCCCTTAAGCGACGGTCAAAGTAATACAAAACGTGATTTTAGAAATTCTAGGGCGTCCCCCCAAAGCGACGAAAATAGTAGAAAAAATGCTAGGGCGTCCCCCTCAAGCGACGAAAATAGTAGTAATAGTTCAAAAGAAGCTAGGGCGTCCACCTCGAGCGACGAAAATAGCAGATCTGGCAATAGAAAGGGAAAGGACAAAACTAGAAAACGCAAAGGAAAAGACAAACAAAAGGCTATGCAGGCTATGGTTGAGATAAGGCTGGCAACATGGAATGTGGGTACTCTGACGGGGCGTAGCAATGAACTTAGTCAAACGCTTAAAAAGAGAAAGATAAATATATGCTGCATACAAGAGACGAAATGGAAGGGTTCAAAGGCGAGGAATATTGGAAATGGCTATAAACTGATATACCATGGGCAAGAGGCAAGGAGAAATGGAGTCGGGATAGTGTTAGACGAACATATGCAGGAAAGAATAGTCAATGTGGAGAGAAAGAGTGACCGACTGATGGCAGTAAAATTGGCATTAGATGACCAACCATGTATGAATGTTATCACGGCGTATGCCCCTCAGGCAGGCTGTACATCCACAGAAAAACAATCGTTCTGGGAAGACTTTGACGATCTTATACAAGCAATACCAAATAACGAGTCACGATACATCGGAGCTGACTTAAATGGCCACGTAGGTGAAATAACCGAAACCTTCAAGAACATCCATGGCGGATATGGGTATGGCTCAAAAAATTCACAGGGCGACGACATTCTACAATTTGCCTCAACTTATAATATGGCTTTGGTAAACACTTATTTTAAAAAACTAGAAAGACACTTAGTTACCTACTGCAGCGGAGAAATCCAGTCCCAAATTGACTATATCTTGACTGATAGACAAAATATTAAACACTTTAAAAATTGCAAAGTAATATTGGGCGAACCACTAACAACACAACATCGTTTGTTAGTGGCAAAATTCAACCTGCCACGAAAACTGAATTTGAGAAAAGAAAGAATTGCAAGAATCCGATGGCATAAGCTTAGTAGACAAGAAGGAATAGAATGTTGTGCTAAAATAAAACAACATATGAATGTGGGTGAGAATATCTCAGCAGACGATGCATGGCAGAATTTCCAACATAAGAGTATCGAAGTGGCAGAAAAATGTCTAGGAATATCAAAGGGACCGATTTCAAATAATAGAGAAACACATTGGTGGAACGATGAGGTAAAAGGGGAATTGGCTAATAAAAAGGCTTTGTTTAAGAAGTGGCAAGGTACTAAGACAGAGGAGGATAAATTGCTCTACAAAGCTGCGAAGCAGACTGCCAAAAGAACTGTAGCACAAGCAAAGGCATCAGCAAATCAAGACTTTTATAATGAACTTGAAAATGCAAAACATGACACAGATATATTCAGAATAGCAAAGTACAGAAACAGGGAAACACTGGACATAAAAACTGCAAAGTACATAAAAGATGACAATGGCCAAATGCTTACCTCAAATCTTCACATACAACAGAGATGGAAACAGTACTACAACCAATTACTGAATGAAACTTATCCACATAGCCACATTGACGAACTAATACCAGTGTCAGGACCAATTCAGGAAATCACCAAAAGGGAAGTAGAGGATGCCGTCTCAAAAATGGCGAATAAGAAGGCTACTGGACCGGATGAGATCCCCGCTGAATTATGGAAGACACTGGACAAAGATGGAATCACTTTTCTTACTGAAATCTTTAATCGCATAATGTATGACAAACGTATACCTGATAGCTGGAGACATAGTTTTATTGTACCGTTTTACAAAGGCAAAGGAGACGCACGTTTGTGCGAAAACTATAGAGCTATTAAATTAATGCCACATACAATGAAGATATGGGAACGCATAATACACCAACGACTGTGCAAAATTACAAGCATAACAGATATCCAGTGTGGTTTTGTTACTGAAAAATCAACCACAGACGCGATACAAACCGTAAGGATTGTGATGGAAAAGTTTAAAGAGTGCAAAAAAGATCTGCATATGGTTTTCGTTGATTTGGAGAAAGCCTTTGATCGAGTCCCAAGAACACTGATATGGAGAGCCTTAAGAAAACAAAATGTGCCAGAATTTTACATTGACATTATAAAGGACATGTATACTGCAATAGAGACCAAAGTTAGAACTGTGGCGGGCACAAGTGAGTCGTTCAGCATAGGAGTTGGGGTACATCAGGGCTCGGTTCTTAGCCCACTCCTATTTAATCTTGTAATGAATGATCTGACTGAGGATATACAGAGGCCATCACCATGGAATATATTATATGCCGACGATATTGTGCTGATGGGTGAGAATGTTGCAGATGTACAGAATATGATGAATGATTGGCGAAGAGCTTTAGAGGACAACGGGTTGAGAATAAGTCGAACAAAAACAGAACATATGCCATGCTATTTCTCCAATAACTTAACAGACACAGGACAACGTATTTACCTCCAAAACACACCATTACCTCAAACAACATCCTTTAAATACCTGGGCAGCGTAATAACACCTCAATGTGACGCAGATGAAGATGTCACCCACCGCATTAACACAGGATGGCTAAAATGGAGGTCACTCTCTGGAGTACTGTGTGATACAAAAATGCCAGTGAGAATAAAGGGTCAAGTATACAAGACCGCAGTAAGACCCGCAATGACATATGGCTCTGAATGTTGGGCATTAAAACAGAAACACCAACAAAGCATGCACACTGCAGAGATGAAGATGCTCAGATGGGCTGGAGGAGTAACCAGACTCGATAGAGTTAAAAATGTCTATGTCCGAGGAAGTTTCAAGGTCGCACCCATAACCGAAAAGATAACGGAAAACAGGCTTAGATGGTATGGGCATGTTATGAGACGACCACAAGACAACATGATCCAGAGAGCCATGGACATTGAAACTCCAGCCAGGAGACCAGGCAGACCACCCGCCACATGGTTGACGAGCATAAATAGGGACTTAAAAGACTGCGAAGTGGAGCCAGAGATGGCGTTAGACAGGAAATCTTGGCGCAATAGGACAAGGAGAGCCGACCCCAAATAATGGGACAAAGGCGAGGGCGAAGAAGACTAGTTGCATGTATACATGAGATCCAACTGTCGATGGCCTGAGTCGGTATGTTCATTGTATGAAACGATGTCGTCAATAAATTAAATTTTTACAAAAATTGTTAAGAAAAGTTTGAGATGTACTGCTATGATGTACATATTTTTTATAGAAAATTAAATCATCTAGTTGATGTGTTTCAGCGTTTTTCGATATTTTTTATAAAATTCTGAAATATAGGCATTGAAACTCGTAAATTTGTCATAAAAAATATTTTTCTTTATAAACAAAAGTTTGAGAAACACTGTAACTTTTTCATTAAATTTGATTTGAGATATTGTATTTTTCTATATAGATACACATTTTTAGGGTTCTAGCTTTTATAGTTTTCGAGATATATGAAAAAGTTAAGTAAAAATTCAAAGGTTGATTACCCCTGACTGAAAGAAAATTTCAAAATTCTGAGTATACAAGTTTTGTATACTTAAAGTAGGTATATAATATTTTCTGAAATTTTAGGATCTGTGCATTAAGCGAATCAAAAGTTATAAGGGGGGGGACACACACACACACACACACACACAGACACACTAAATGTTCTCCTCCGAATCCTGAGTAAATCCATATATGGAACATATATGCTGCGAAGTCTCTAAGTTGGTGCTTTTTGTCGTCAAAGTTTGAAAAACCGTTTAAAATCTAGACCTGGCCATACAAATCTCACGTATCTTAGCTTGATACTGCCGATCTGTCTCGAGAAATAATTTCTCTTCAACAAATCGACAGTTGGATAAAGATCCTATCATTTTAGATAGAAACTCCAAATATATTCGAGATTTTATTTCTATGAAACATTACCACAATTATAATTTCAAGGTTCAACGATGATTATCTTCAATAGATCACGTTTGCTCCAAAACAATGGTATTGAATATAAAGATTTACCTATACAGGTACTTTCAGTCTAAAAGTTTAGACAGTAAACTTGGAAATCGAGATTGAATTTCAGGAATACCCCACAAGTCTTTAGTTTATAAAAACTACAATTTCTTTCTTGGGTATATCTATGGTGTAGGTAAATCACATCACGGACTAATCAAATTTGATTCAAACTCTTGCTCTGTGTTACGGCAACAAGCGTCGTGGTCCAAGTAAGTGTCTAATTTCGTATTGCACAATAGAACATTTCGTTAATGTGATTTCTTTTCTAAGAAATCAGTTCATACAAAGCCGATCTCTCACAGCCGACAATAATATTGTGCAAGAATCAGTTATGCAGTTAATTATTTTCTCAGGATTTTTTTTTATTGATTGTTATTACTTTTTTCAGCACTTTCTATGAACATACTTCCTTTTTTTTTGTACTCATGACATTTGTTCTGATCTAACTCAAAAATATTTACGATTACCTCTGTTTATTTGTACCTATTTTTTTTATTTTATAATATTGTTGCAATTATGCACTGCCGCCACACCTGTCAAACTCAATTCCGTGACTTTTTTTTTTCTTAAATAACAAAAAAATGGAAAGATGTGTGCTCTTTATTGCTCATTCTTATTGCTTACTTCTCATTCATTCCTGCTGCTATTTTCCTCTTTATATTTTTTTGCTTTCTTTTTGTAATGAAAAACTAGTCGTAAATGACCGTATTAGAGACAAAAGATTATAATTTGATTTTTTTTCAATAAAGATACCCAAAAGTATTGTTAATGCCTTCTAAAATATCTCGCTATTTATTTTTGAAATTTCTTATACCTATTGACGTGATTTCGTAATATTTTTGAAAAAAAAAAACAAGTTGTTTTTCGTCAACAATTAATAATTAAAAACTATAAAACTAATCAATAAATAAATAAAAAAAATAGACAAAGTAATTGTTGTTATGTTCTATCTTAAGAATCTATAGCTGGAGGCCGGATAATAATTAAACGACGGTTTCGATGACAAAGAAAACTCAAATAATTATCATCGATGATCAAATTGAATGACACGGCGATTTTAAAAAATAAATTCATTAAGTGTTTTATCATCGGATCCAATCGAAGAAATCTGCCCACCATCCCGTGCTAACAAAGAACCCACTTTGTCCGATTGAAGTACGATTTAACGGATTTCTTAACGAGACTTCGTTAAGGTGTACTTCCAGTAATCTATATAATATAAAAGAAATTCGGGTTAGTGCGAACACTTACAACTCGAGATCGTCTGAACAAATTCTTCTGATGTTTGATTTATTGGATTCTTCTCCGCTACGGATAACAAAGTAACTATTAAAAAGTTGAAAAATGCATAAGAAAAAATATAGAACGGATCTGATGCGACCCCAACCAACGCCATCAATGAGAAATTCTATAACAAGACAATTATTGTTTAACTAACAACATTAAAAATATTTTACGAGTACGCAAATTTTGATGGAATGTTTGTATTTAAACATACTTTATACGTTTTTGTATAAATTTGAATCAATATTCATAGTTAGGAACACAGGACAACGTCTGTCGGGAAAGCTAGTTTATAAATAAAGTAGAACATACAAAAATTGTCATTTTAATAAAAAAAAATATTAAAATGTTCTACGTCACTCACGACAGCAAATTTGAAGAACATGACAGTGTGAAACGTACGAATTTGAAACTAGCAAATGAATCCTCAACAGTCCTTTCTAATATTATCATTCCTCGCCTAATCAGTCTCTTTCCGCATATCCTACGCAGTGACCACATTTCCACAGTATTTATTCCAACTTCCAGATATTTCGTCTATGTCCAAGTTTCACCCCCATACATCATGGATGGTATCAGGATTGCATTGTGCATCAACTGTTTGGATCCTATAGTAAAAATAGTTTGGATACTCTTCCAAACTATTTTTACCATTGGAAAAAGCCTTGAGATGTAATAATTCAGGCATTATTGTAATTCGCATTCGAAGTCTTCGTAAACGTGTCTTTCTCCATTCAAGAGAGGGCTGCTGGCACGAGATTCGAATAATTTCGCAAGTTTTCTTTGTTGTTACACTTACATACTAACAAAATGAGATATTCTCATAATTTCTCCGGGCTTGTTATGCTTAGTTTACACAGGGCAATAAAATGCTGGCAACTTGTTAGCAATAAAATGTTGCCACATGTTGATGGATACTCAGCAACATTTAGTCTAAGAGATTCCTAGCTTACATCCAGATATCGCGTTTTACAAGTAGTTTAGAGGTGGTTGGTAGTTCAGGTGTCAAACGTCGGCTTTCCTACGTACAGCATGGTCATGGATAGTGTTGTTCAAAACGGCTATAAACGAATAACACGCTACAGACTATATGTTAAAAATATTTAGCATGCTATTTCATACGCTATTTTATAACGCGTTATTTTTTAACAGATCGAGGATGGTGTGTTAAAATTAGCGGCACGCTAGATTTCGTAACACGCTACGTCACACCTCGTTCGTTGTACAGATTATTCGCGCGCTATTTTCTACTCTTATACAAGAATATTTATTTATTAATACGTCGCATAACTGATAATTTTTTTTTAAAGGAAACCAATGAACTTTTCTACATACTTTTCAGGCTTATTACTGTCTATAGGCAGTTGAATTGAATATTTAGGTAGGTAGGTATTTAACATTATTGTAAATTTTAAATTAATTATTATAGGTGTATTTAAAGAAAAATTGTCTATGTATACCTATATATAAAATTTAACATAAAAACACGGAATTGGTTTTAAATAATAATTTTAACGTGAGTACCTACACAAAGAGTTTTTTAACCTACATAAATTAACCAAGTCTACACATTATATCTACTCTGCCATGTAGTATCCTATTAGCAAAAACGCAATTTTAACAGAATAAATAAATAACATCGCACACATGGACGTATTACAAGTCCATGGTCTCACACGATAATATAAAATAGTCTTAGCGGGCTGCAACAGAAACATAGCGCGTCCGCATCTCGCAGCATTCTGAGCATTCACGCGAGGACTAATAGTCTAGTGTGGATTTCCAAATGCTATTTCATAACGACATAGCGTCTACAAACTATTTAGCATAGCACGCTACGTGCGCTATTTAAAATTAACGCGTTATAATAACATGCTATGCGCTAAATTAACCACCTCTAGTCATGGATTCGAATCCCGGCGGTGCCAACCATTTCCGCCTTCACGACATAGGCTTAGTGTGAAAAAAGGGTAATGTCGACTGTATTGTAAATGATAGAGGTTTCATTTGCGCATTTTTTCCAGTTTACTTTGTTTTTATTTTTTTTGTATTGCCATCCACAAAAATATCTTCATTTGAAACGAAGTGCCTCAGGATAATCTTCTACCACTGCATCACGAACGACGCTATACGCTGGCGCACCCCGGCTCATCACTTCCACCATTGTGGAGAGGAGGTGGACATGGCTCGTATATGTGTTGAGGATTGCAAATGAAAGTTGGCCAGGTAGAGCAGTGTTCTTGCTCCCATCAGATTCTCGAAGACGGAGAAGACCCTCTCATACCGCAATCCTCATTTCGAGGCAGAGCCGAGAGATCTGGATATGGTGTGGGTGGAGGTCACAAACATTGAGCAAGATCGGGCGAAATGGAGAGCTCTTGTTGCCTCCCTGTGCCCCTGAGTGGATTTTAAAGGAACATTTTGTATTGTATTGTCATCCATTGAAGTTTTTATTTTTTTTCATTTAATTCCCTTATACTTAATTCGATTAACTTTGATATTTCGTTAATGACTGTCATTAATTAGTTGAAACACATCCATGGTCCTTTTTTTCAAAATTTCCTTTGTCAATAACATCTTTTCGTTTTTGCAACCAGCATCACAGATACTATAATCTTTCAACACCAAACTGATATGGACGTACAACATCACTGTCAACATATAGTATCCAGGCAGATACAATTGAAGCAACTGTATCTGCCTGTCAACAAAAAGTTTTCAACGTGTTTTTTTTTGTTGCCCAGTGTGTATCTACCTTTACTAAAGGTGTTTATTGCGTCGTCCCACTCACACCTATTTTATTCCCGTTCCACACCCACCGTCTGAGGAACACGTTTGAAGTTTATTAAGAAGTCTGTTACGTATTATACTTTTCCTTTCTAAGACACGACAATAAGTACAATAATACGTAGCAAAATATCCTCAGAATATGGAGTAATAACGCAAGATTTGTTCGTTGGAATAGAACAGAAGGTGCGCCCTACGTTCCTTTGTTTCACATTCTGTTTGTTTTCGTTTCAAGGATTTGAAATGAGATTGTTTGGTGATTGGGATCCAATAGAGGAAAATAATAATATACGAAACCTTGTGTTTGTTTTTATACCGGAATTCTCCGGGTCTGTAATTTCAACATATCGTCGAGTTCGTTGTTACAGTGTTGGAAATATTTTCGATTTCGAATTTAAAAATACTTTCGAATTAGAACTCACCACCATAGGGGATCATTTGAGGACTTCAACTGAAGAAGAAATACTGCCAATGCATTAATTTACTTACTTGGTATTAGAACCGGCATCATCTCCTTAAATGTGGCCATGAAAAGGAAGCTATTCTTGACACCTTTCTTGTGTTTAGTACTAGCAACTATCTGTTTCGTTTAAATGTCGTTACATTTCAAATGCACTTTTTACTATTTTTTATATTGATACATTATTCAAAATTCTATAGAAAATATTATACATTCAGATTTTCGTGCCGTGCGCGAAACGAACATAGAGCACAATCTAGAAACAGAGCATACTTTCTTTGATGGTTGATATTGGACACCATGGAAACAATAACAAGCAAGAACTAATCTATGGTCGATGACAGATTAGTGTCTATAAAAGTACTCTATTTTCAGTTCTGACTCTATGTTAATTTGGTTTAAATGGACCCTTATAAGATAAATCAGACAAGAACCTTTTGAACGTTCGAATTAACATAGCTCCGCCTCATTCCCCCCCCCCCTATTTTAATTGTGCAGTTTAAGCATTAATACTGTTTTTTACCATAAACGCTGTTCGTTTCATATAAAAGTATTTAATTTTATTTTTTCCGTTGTCTTCAATTTAGTTAGTTGAGATTATGCTATAGACAGAAGGAAGGATGCCTTTTCTCACAAGATTATGTACATATCAGAACGGCCATCAGAATCTTGGCTAATCCCTTAAAGAGATTTTCAGCCAAAAGTCCCAACAAGGAAGAGGCAAAATTCCTAATAATAATGAGCTGATTTTGGAAAGCATATTCATTCGATACTTTAAAAAGTATTTAATAAAGTTCAATGTCAAATTTCTTAAAATAAAAAAACCCGACCGCAATGATAATATGTATGGGGGGTACTGTGTTAAAACAATACACTATAAATTTGTATAGTCCCGAATATTTAAAAAAAAACACTGACGCTTTTGTTTTCGAATGAAAACATTCGATTGTTATTTTAAAAACGAATCCCAGAGAGTGTTTATTAGTCGGGATCATTAGGAATTTCTTTCAATAACACACACGACCCTTCAATGTCGAGACTTATTTAAAGAATCGGAGAACTAATTTTACTTTATTATCACAGTGGATGATCGTTTTACGAGCTTTGCCGATAACGAGCACTTCACAAAGAATTATTGCATTCGAAATTCAAAATATAGGACTCGGGACGAACGCCGTTTTTCGCGCAAATAATTAGCCTTGGCTTGATGGCGTAACTTTGATTTACTCCTTTTTGAATTATACGTGCTTCTCAAAGCCTCTTATTAAAAATATCTATTAAATAATCTATAATTAAATGCATATTATGTATACTGTAACTAATAATAATAATGCCCATTGCCCGTGAGTCGAGCATAAGGAGCACAAAAAGAACTAGTTCTGTCTTCTATGCCATCTTGTGTGGCTGTAGAGGCCTATGCTCGAAAGATTCTGCCACATTCCGAGCACGGGTATTCCGCTCCCTCGTCTGGACCTCTCCTACTCTACATCTCGGTTCCCTGACTTGCGGCAATGATCTTCCTCCACTCAGGCCTGTTTGTCGCTGTTTGTTCCCAGTCTGATCTGCCTACTAACACTCTTTAACGCAGTATGTATATTATCCTTGTATCTCTTACGTTGGTCCCCGTGCTTTCTTTTTCCTTTTTCCAGTTCGTTGTATAGGATGTGCTCTAACTAAATGCTTTGAAAGAATGATGGGTATAAGGTATAACCGCATCACGAACGACGCTGTACGTCAACATGGTTGTAGGCCTTCACTTCTAACATTATGAATAGTAGGTTTTTAAACATGCTGTGACATGTTCTTATTCAGGATGCCAAGTGACAGTTGACGAAGAACAATGTTCTTCCTCACTTGAGAATCTTGGAGATCTGGAAGACCCTCTCACACTTTGATCCGTATGTGGAAAGCAGAGGTGCAAGCATAGCAAGCATTTGAACATAGTGTGAGAAATTTTAAGCGCAGAGGAGAATGATTTTAGCCTTCCGTTGCTCTTGGTGGTATTTAGATATAAACCGAATATATAAAAAGCGTTGCGTTCAAAATTTCTTAAACGAATTGATCGAATCCCAGAAAAATCTATAGTTAATCTATGATCGGTTAGCGAAAGTTTTTTGGTGTGTATAAGTTCGTAAATCGAGCAATCCCTGTATTTATACTTTTGTAAGCGTGGTTGCGCATTACCAACTTTACTCTTTTTATTCCATTTTCGCGTCCGTCGTCGTCCATTTGTGATTTATTTCCAGAGGTTTGTTCTAAGTCATTTTGTTTTACAGCTTTCCCGTAAATAAGTCAGCTTCTCTAACTGCGCCGTGTTATTAATGTCAATGTTTGCTCGGGCAGTGTGCACTGCCAATGCACATAAACGCATCTGGTTACCATTTAGTCATGCGCTACGCTATGGTTCTGTGTTTACAATAAAGAAACAATACGTAGTTTCATCAAAGAGGGAAATATCATGGTTTTATTTTTTATGTCTATGAATCAATCGTCACTTTTAAGGACACGATCCCAAAAATTCCAGTCGCAATATAAATGTCGTACCATCTCTTGCTGAAATTTATAAATCTCCAAGAAATGTCTTCAACTTGGCTGTTAATTCCCAGCCTCTTTTCTCCAAAACCCTTCAGTCAACGACGTTATTCAACAATCGCAGATTTGACCTCCAGACCTTTTATCTTCCAAACGAATCGTTTTCCTTTTAATTTCCAACAAGACTTTCGTTTCCCCTATTTAAAAAACAGATGTCCTAGCCATCGTAGTATATTTTTGAACCTGCATGGTTATTTGCAAAAAGTTAATGTTTAGAACTAGACAAATATTTGAAACTTAGGGGCCCCCTGTCTCTAGCCGTTTTTGGCACTTGATCGATTTTTTTTTTCTTAACATAAAAACTGAAATTAACGTTTTGTTGTAGAATGAACTTAAATATTAAGACAGTATAGGTAATTTAGTCTCGGAAAATTGACAAAATAAATAATTATGATTGCAATTCGTTCCATTCATCGAAAAAGATTTTTTTAGGAAACGACACCTTAAGTGACTAATTACGTTTAGTTCGAACTAAACTCTTTCTTGAATACCCCTGCAGATCCTGAATGCGCTGATATCTTGGCTCAAAATTGGCCATAGGGCTCAAAATTGTACCTGTTTCGGCATAGTTTGGCATTATAAGCATGTTCAAAGGTTCTAAAGTCATCTGATTCCTTGCATTCTATTCTCAAATAATATTGTCTTGAGGAAAACCTCATTCGTATTCAATGACAAAACACGCTCAGCATCAGGACATTGAGAAGTTCTTATCCATCCATTTAGGCGCCTTCGTTTCCAGCGAACAGTCATATTATCCGTTCAAGCATATAGCATACTGCTTTTTTTTCATTTTCAGTATCATGTTTCCCACTGGAGGCTGTAACACGATGATTTTTACACAGCATGTGTATAATGTTATACACAATCTGGTATAATGTTATACACACGCTGTTATCCTTTTGGATCAGAACGATTTGTTTACATCGGAGTGCATTGCCTTACTTCCGACTGACATCCAATGTTGCGAGATTTGTAATGAATCTGTAAGAATATAATAATATTGCAGTCTTTAGTCGACATGGATGTCATCCTGAACGTAAGATAATAATAATTGATCTTTTCGACAGTAACTACTTGTCAGAACATAATATTGAAGGGAAACGAAATTGATTAGTCGTTTACTAGCTGGGGTAAAAAGATATCATTAATGGGATTGATTCAAATGCAAAAATGGTATGTTCACTGATGTATTTATTTATTTTTTTCAATTTTTGAGAGGTCACGACATATAAATCAATAATATAAAAACAGATTATGGACCAGCGAAGACCCCAACATTACCAATAATGTATAACGTACATCAAATAATAAATTTCAAAATAGCAAAAAGTTAAGAAGTAAAATTAGATAAAAATAGGCAATCAGATTTTCATCCGCCATTTCTCAAAATACTCAAGTGGTTATAGGAAAAACAACACAATATATAAATCGATAAGTTATTAAGTTGAAATCAAAAGAGTTAACAGGTAAAACAATCAAAACAAAAAAAAAATAGAACTCAAAACAGTTACACAAAAAATCCGCCAAGATTCAAAACACTCAATAGACATTATTAATTATTATACAACAAAAATAACATCGTCTCACTATATATTTTTTAATGTTTTTAATTATTATTTTTGTATACCTATTTATTTGCAAGAATATTCTGTATTAACTAACTTACATGAGATGTGACAAACATATATGACCATACGATAAATACTAATAAGACGTCCTATCATCGAAAACCGTTTTATTGAATTATAAAAAAATTAAATTAAAATAGAAAATTAATTTATAGAATTAAAGGGTCCTGGAAAAATAGTACAAGAAACATTTTTTTAAACATGAAAGATTCAGATATAATAATATATTCAGAGTCTTAAACGACTTGAATCTTCCATGATTTGATCAGCTAGTCTCCAATCTCAATACTGTGTACCGTATAACTTACAATCAACCTAGAGCGATATGGGGGAGATCAATATTATTTGTTTTGACAGAACCAAATCCATTAAATGACGCCATCATCAGGACCAAACTGTCTTTTGAAAAATAAATTCGAAGAAAATTGAGTTGCACTTTTGCTAAAGTTCATTTAATCTGCCTAATGAAGCTGGACAAAAGAGCATAAATCAATTTTGCCAAGATGAAACAATGTCTCCTTCAAATTCATTAACATGAACTTTTACTACGTAAATACATAAATCAAAAAAGGAAATGCTTGTCTTTAAGATGTCATCTAACAGAAAAAAGGTTATCATTGGTAGTTTTGAATTTACTACTAAACGGTCGCTCGAAAAATGTGGTAAACTCCGCAAACACGAATTATAATATCCGTCCAGTTTCGAAGGAGGAGTTCGACGACAAAGAATCTGTACACATGACATTTATAGATAAGATAAAATTCATCTGCAGGGATGCATATATGTTTTACTCATAGTATAATATACATGAGTCTTGTGATCGGATTTCAAAAAAAAAAAAATAGATTTCGCTGAAATTAATTTTCTCGACGTTTTCGAGGGTGTAGATTCCAAAAATGCAAAAAAATACGCGTACGCTAAAAATGTGTGCGCACCCATAACTCATAGTAATTCTTATCCGATTTGATTGAAATTTGGTAGAACGGTTAGCCCCTCGATGTAGATGAGTCAGTAAAATGTTGAGATCTGTACCTTCAGGGGAACCCTCTTAAAGTATCCAAAGAAAATTTCACTTGTTCTAGAAAAAGGACTAAAAAAGAAAAAAAAATGTCTTCGATTTTCATAAAATTTGGTATACGGGTTGGTCTTATGCTCCTACACAAGCACGTAAAATTCGAGGTCCATAACTTCAGTGGGTCCCCCTTAAAGTACCGATTAATATTGAATATGTAGTTCTAAAGCAGATAATAAAAAGCTCCAATAGTCGATATCATTTTAAAGTTTCTATAATAATTCCAAGGTTGTTATAATATACTATGAGTTATGGGCTACCCTAGGTTAGCAGCTTTTTTCTTATTTAATTAAGGAAATAAACAAATCGCGTATAAATAAATACATTTCCAAATAAATGTGCATAAGCTGCAGACAGTCCTGCGTGCAATATGATTCACATCAGCGTTCAAGGACGTACATTTCATTCGGACGTCTTTAGCGTCTCGACGCGTAACATAAATAAGAAAATAAATACCTAGCAATTCAATTTATAGATATGTATGTATGAATTTATTATCAGCACTAATAATTATTCCGACGTCCCGTTTTTATATTTCCTCTAGTCAAACTCCCAATCAGCTGGTTTTGTATGAAATTTGGCTTTATTTCTGTTAAAGTTTGTGTAAAATATTATGTAAAAAAAGAATACAGACCTACTTAATGCTTTCGATGAAAATTTTATAGTCCTAATTTTGAAAAAACTTTTTTAGCTGATATGTGTGGTTATCCTTCTGATTTTTATGAAATTGGACTAAAAAGCCCAATGTTTTGATAAAAAAATATTTTTTTGCGCATAGGTACATTACGTTTGTTCTTTTAACATTATTTTAATTCTTTCTTTTTCTTTTGTTTTCAGGTAAGTCAAATCATTCTTCAAGGGTTTTGAGTGAACTTTTCAGCTCCACAGTAAGTATAAACTCATATTTAAATTTATTTGCCAAAACTTTTTAATAAAATGCCAGTAGAGATTAAACAAATCTTGTGCTTCTCTAAATATAAACGTGCCTGCTCTGGTTGGGTCTCGTGTATTCAGTTGCAGGATATCTTGGGTTTTGTCCCATAAAGTAGTTTGATTTTGTTTTTTTTTCTTTCTTCTTTATACTGTTGATTGATGTTTGTTGGGCCGAAGGATGTTGTGACTTTGTTTGTGGACTGTACGTAGTCGAGTTGGTGGTTGCGCTGTGGTTTGTATTTGTATGTTCCTTTAGTTAGATATTTTTTTTATGGACTGTTAAGATGTTTGCCCTAGTACAGGTTTGGCCTATTTGGGCAGCATTTCCCTTTGTTGTCTGTTATCACTGTTAATATTATGTATGAATAAATAAATATAATAAAATATTCAGGTAATTTATTTAGGTTTAAAATGATTATTTTACTGTATGCTTACTTGTTATAGTTTTTTTTTTTACTTTGTAATCGGTTCTCATACTTTTAATTTATTTTTTAAACTATACTATCATGCTCTGGAAAATGCTGGTGTTTATATTAGATATTAAATGTGGTAGTTTTTCATGGTTTCCGCTAGTGTGTTTCTTAATTGCGTGTCTATTTGGATTTAGCATGTGAAGAAATTTGTGTATTTGGGCAGTAGAACACCCTAAAACTCCCAAAGAAAAGAATAGCTCAATGATATAGAGTAGAGTTCATCCGACAAAAGTCGCATTCAATAAAATATCAAAAATATTTGATTCCTTCAATATTGACATAGGTCATTATTGAAGGAATCATTGACTCTTGTTTGGAGTGTATACTGCTTTACGGCAGCGAAACATGGACTATAAGCGAGAACGCGTCCGGGCGTCCATCTTACCGTATTTGAAATGTTTTCTCTATTTCTGGAGATAAAATAATAACAATTATAATAATAATAACAAAAAAATATACGAAATTGTAACTTTTTGCGCAGAAAAAGCAGGTCTTTGCACTATCTTCTAATAAAAACCCTTGTCAATCCGATGTCAATGATGGGTGTGCGATAAGCGGATGTGCATACATTTGTAGTCATTCTCTCGAGAAAATACAGACGCATGCTAGGGATCCATAGGTCTGATCATACCACAAATAATGACGAGGTACTGATTAGAGCAAAGGAATCAAAGAAACTCAACAATTATGTTTTGCGTAATTTTTAAGTAGGTACTTTAGTAATGGTGTATTAATTCATAAATGTAATGATTTTGCATTATCATACGAGTTCATAGGTACTTGTTGGAAAGATTTACTTTAAAGTTATGCTGTTGGCCTTTGACGAAAGGAAGGTCTTTGGGAGTGAAATGTCAGGTAGTTACCTTGAAACGGATGACCATTGAGGCTACATTCTTCCACCGCTAACCTGTCCGCAGACACACATCCTCCACCGTTCTTCGCCCAACAAAAGAACACAATGAATGTCTGATTGTGGATCTGATATATAAATATCAAAAATTCGTTTCTCACTATGCCATATTTTCGATTTGCGGAAAGCATAATGCCATATAGGTAAAATAAACTGACAGTATATCTATAATAATATAAAAGAATGTCGGGTTAGTGCGAACACTACTTATAACTCGAGATAGGCTCAACAGATTCTTCCAATGTGTGATTTATTGGATTCTTCTCCGCTCCGGATAACAGAATAACTAATAAAAAGTTTAAAAAATGGTTAAGAAATGATATAAAATGTAATATTAAAGTTTGTATGGAAAAGATTTCTTGCGACGCCAACGCCATCTATGAAAATTCCATAACAACACATTTTTTATTTACTTGATAACCATTGAGTTTCAAAACATTGGTAGGTACGCAGATTTTTGATAGAATTTCTTACAAGCTTTCAGAAATAATTTTTTTAACATTCAAACCTATTTTAAACGTATGTTTGTATAAATTACAAATTCGAAATCATCATTACTACAGGACAACATCCGTCGGGAAAGTTAGTTTTATCTATATAAAAAGTCAACGCTTACGTGTTTGTTGATATTTTTAGATTTGTCATACTCACCGTTTATTCCGTTTTTTAATAGGTACATAATATTTGCTTGCACTGCTTATGTAAATATTATAGGCATGCTAAACGTAACAAATTTTACATGTTTTTATATATTTTTTTATTATGCGCCGCCATATTGTTGTTTTTGTCAGATTGAGAGATATTCCACTGTCAACTGATACGTTCCATAGACAATCGTCAATCGAGACAATCGTACTTTATTAATAAAAAAAATATATAAATGCTATCGTGTTGTTACCAACGCCAATATTTGATAGTATTCTGATATCTTTGGTTTTTTTTTTATTTAACAGTTGCAACACGAAAAAGTTTTTGATTTCACGATTAGTAGCAGGTACCAAGCATCTATCGATAATTAAAATTCAAAAGTTATACATTTGGAAAAAAACGCAAATTTTCTAAATATTGGTTTATTTCTCCAATGTAAAATTGTTTGTTATGGACTAACGCGGCTAACACTCTTCAATAATGAAAGAAAGGGTAATATATATTTTTTCGAGTTGATTTGTCTGCGAGAGCGACGCATCGGGTATCTGCTAGTATAGTATTGTATGATGCCGTGTTCGGTCGTTTTTTATAGCGTGCATACGTTTATTATTTGGTACATGACAAGTAAGTACTTACTCGAGAGTGCAGTGCACATGAAAAGTACATCGGTTTAGTCCTCGCGTGCATGTCGTCAATTTACAAGTACATCGGTACTTACAAACTTACCTACCTCAATGTGTATCGTATTGCGCTGGTCCGGGATTGCAATGCACTCCTTTTCTACCTTAAAACAAACATTTTTCTTTATTTTTCTATTTATATTCTTTATGTACTTTCTCCAAATGCTTCGCACCACGATAGTTCGAAAGAAGTATATTATGTTGGTCTGCAGAACTGAGAACACAAAGGGATAGGCATGGAGAATGCATTTTCAATCTCTTCTGTTTTGTTTTTAAAGATTTTTTTATAATTTTAGTTGGTCTGTGAGTACTCTTCTTTCAACATGCTCAAGTCATCTCTCCTTTTATTCTGTTTACATTCATTCCTTCCATACAATTTTGTTTTCGTTGTCCTCTTCACGTCTCTTCATTTTGTCACTACATATGGTGGGTGGCGAGCCTCACAGTTGTCACTACACAAAAATAACTTATACGGCTGAAAGAAAGGTTATAGTGGGCGTGGTCTTCTGAGATCAGGTTTAGAAGTAAAAGACATTTGAGGGGTTGTATGAGAAATGTTATGTCGGTTGAAAAGCGAAAGAATAGAATGAAACCCGCGCGTTCACTTTGCCTACGCCTTAAACGACACGGCCGGCGTGAAGAGTTAAAAACAATAGGTCCTGAATTCGAGTCCTGCTCAAATAAAAATAGTTTAAGTATAATATTTTTCGCTAGTTATTAAAAAAATAAATAAGTCTAGACTAGATCTTTTAGAGTCTGTAGTTGTTAAAATTCCTTCAGTAAGTACCTACCTATTGATAAACTATATAATAATGTAACAATGCTTAATTCATTTTAAATACAAAATAATAATATTGTGTATCTCTAAAACTACTTTATAGGATAACCACACGATACGAAGACATAAAATTTTCTAACCGTAATCGTCATAGTTCTATGGTTAAAATCAACCAATGAGGTGCGGCCTCTTGATTCGAAAACGTTCCATTCTTATTTGAAATTAATTATTGTTCTATACGAATCGTCACCCACAACAATCGAACATTTGATCGAGAAATCTAACCGTTATTGTTATTTCTATACTTTATATAGCGAATGGGCTTTTTTTCCTTTAGGTATGCGGTACAAATTTTAAATTATGGTTTCTCTACTAATTAAACTAATACATTTTTGAGCATTCTTCTCTTAAATTTCTTTAGGCCTGTATAATTAAATATTGCATAAATTAGGTGCTGTTGCTGTGAGTCTGAATACTGTATTTTACTCAATGGTTCGACCATTATTCATAGATAGTAATTGAAATTAGGGGCATTCATAGGACATATCAACTGTAAAATTAAAAAAAAAACTAGATTAAAAACGTATCAATATGTACATGATTTTAAATAAAATACTCGAATTTAAAAGCATTTTGAATCACCAATTTTTAAGAGGATAAACACTGACATCTGTTGAAAATAATTTGAAACTTTCCTCACTGTTGAATGATAAAAATGTGCAACGATACAAGTGATACACAACAGATGTCGCTTTTCATAGTTGTATTAAGGTAAATAATACCTATGTTAACTTTTGAGAAAACTGTATACTTTTTTGTATGTAATAAAATATATTGTACATCTACACTAAAATTATCAAAATATATACCGGAGGATTAGCAGTAATTTATCACTTTCTTATTGAAAACTTGATTAAGTACATACATACAATCAATCGAGGTGGTGGGAAGTCCAGTGGTATCAATCGGCGGCTTTCATGCGCACAATCTATATTTTTTCAAATTTTAGAGGAAATGGCATTTGACAATAATTACTTTCTGAATCTCTGGACAATTTGAAGTTCAATATAAATGTATATTTTGTTAAGTTTTTTTTTTATACCTATACCTATGTCCATAGTTTTCTCAACCGACAAGAATCGAACATGAGACTTTTGTTGTAGTAATATAGCGGTTGCACATTGGCCTCTGCAAATCCTTCTATAAACCATAAACAATATTTTTTTGCTAGTAAATAAATAAAATATATTTATTATTGTTGAGTAGATAGTAGTTTCGTTAGCGTATACCTACAGTAATGAAACAGCTGGACACTATGAATTATTAAAGTACCTATACGCGTACATTACAATATTACCAATACGGACATTTTTTATTTTATTTTTATAATTACATTTATTATGGTTAATAAAATATCTTTGATTATTGTAAAAAAAAAATGTTAAAATTAAGTGTTTTCATGATGTCTAGTATTTGTCACCACCTTTAGACCTTTGGTGATGACCCATGGTCTCTAACGTAGGTACATAATAAAAATTGCAAGTTCTCGCTATCCTTCTAGAGATTTTCACCCATTTTTTACATATTATCACGCCGTGTCCCTATGGCATATAGGTAGGTGCTCTTTTGCTTTTTCAACACTAACTTCCATACAACATTACTTCATCTTATTATATTTTCATTTTCACTTGCTATAAGATCCCAATTGCACATATTATTGTTGTATCTACCTACCGTTTCTTCTTTTAACAAATCACACATTTTTTGTCTATGAGAAAAAAGACGATACACATATTTGTTTCTTTATTGTAGTTTATTTCAGCCTATCACACTAAGCCAGCCTTCGAAACAATAGTAAAAGTCTGTTGTTAGTACGATGATATTAACTAAAATATTAAGTCCACACAACAGTAACTTGAAAATAAGCAACAAGACAGTTGAAGCTGTTGAAGCTGAAAAGAAAACCAAACTGGAGAAATACCTAGAAGAATCGGATTGGGCTGGGCACTGAATTATTGAAAGTAATTCTGCCGGCGCATAGGTGAATACTGTGAAGCCGGCTGATGAAAGAAAAATAGAAAATAAACAAATAAATTGTTATAGTAACTACCTAACACAACTTACATAATTGTTACTGAAACTGATGATGAGTAATAAAATCGAAAATAAATAAATAAATTGTTATAGTAACTACCTAACACAACTTACATAATTGTTACTGAAACTGATGATGAGTAATAAAATCGAAAATAAATAAATAAATTGTTATAGTAACTACCTAACACAACTTACATAATTGTTACTGAAACTGATGATGAGTAATAAAATCGAAAATAAATAAATAAATTGTTATAGTAACTACCTAACACAACTTACATAATTGTTACTGAAACTGATGATGAGTAATAAAATCGAAAATAAATAAATAAATTGTTATAGTAACTACCTAACACAACTTACATAATTGTTACTGAAACTGATGATGAGTAATAAAATCGAAAATAAATAAATAAATTGTTATAGTAACTACCTAACACAACTTACATAATTGTTACTGAAACTGATGATGAGTAATAAAATATCTTAAAATGTGACTAATCTAAATTCACTTGGCGTTTTAGGTTGCCACCGCGCACCATCAGGACTTCCTATAGAAGCTACATGTTGACATGTTTCCTTTGCTGCTTTTATGAATGTCCCAAATACTATAATGACCATTTATATTGTAATGTATTTTATAGCCTATAGTGTAATTAATTATTATCATATTTTTATTTACTACTCGTGTTTTTAATAATAACACTTTGTATTTATAACACTTATAACTATTTACAACACGTGCTAGTTAGTTTTAATGTTTTTTAAATGTATAGACTAGCTGCCCATCTGCCCTGTCCTGTATAATAATTGGTAAGTTCGCACATAACTTGTTATTTTCGCAGAAACACTTTTACTCGAAAATCTTTTTTATACACGTGTCAAAACCATTCCAACTGCGGGCAACATTTTTCATTTTCTTATTATTTCCGATTGATGGTATTTTTTCGTTGCTATGATATAATAATAGTGTCCACAGTTCTGCGGTTTAAGGTTTCTACATTCAACTGTTGCTACTGGAAGGTATGTCAACAACGGGGTAAAGTATTTGGTTTGGACCCTTTAAAAATCAAATAGGTAACTGATTTATGGAACAATTCAACAATTAATAACTGTTTTATGCCTGTCAACCGACAGATTATGCAAGCTCTATACCTTAAAAATAATATTTATTTATTAATTAATTTACTTATCAAAAAAAAAATATCATTTTATTTTACCTGACATGAAAATCACAAAACGCATAGATCGCAGAATAATACGATCGAATTTAATCTTCGCAGAACCTTGCTGATATGATTCTAGTAATCTCTAATATAAATTAAAGTCGGGTTAGTGCGAACACTTATTACTCGAGATCGGCTCAACAGATTCTTCCGATGTGAGATTTATTGGATTCTTCTCCACTCCGGATAACAGAATAATCAATAAAAAGTTAAAAAATGGATAAAAGATAATATAAAATATGATATTAAGGTTTGTGCGGAACGAATATGATCCGACGCCATCTTTGAAATAATCTAACCACAAAATTATTGTCTTCTGCACCTGCACCCTCCCATTCTCGCATACGTAATAATTGTCCATTCTTACAGTAGCTCATTTCACTTAATCCAGCGTTTCTGGCGTTTTAGAAATTTTTCATACAAAGTCAACCAAATTGCGCGCATATAATTATATTCTCGCGTTAATCCCGTCTGAGCTTTGAATACGAATGAAATATGGACGTTTTAGAATTAATATTTTAATGTTATTATTTAGTTAGTTTATTTTTGTTTCTGGAGGCGATGTGCACAATGAACGGGCCGCCTCTGGTTAGGACCAAAGGGTCCACAGGACAACGTCTGTCATACTTCTTGCATATAATATACCAAGTACACCTCTTTTTCTGTAATAAATGGATATTTTTTTTTTTATTTACAACATATAAATAGTAAAATTACTATTTTTTATTACAACGGTTTGTATGTTGGATTTGAATCCATACGAATTCACGAACGACACCTTCCAAATAATATTAATTTATATATTATTATTTATTTATTGACACATTTCGTCGGTCGTCTATTAAGGCGACATAAATTCAAGGATGCAATAAAATTTGTCGTCTGTATAAATAAATTTATAATTGATGCGAATATTTTTAACCATTGACCACAAAAATATTACCGACATTTTGTATGTGTTGAATCGTAGTTTGCAGATGTGTTTGCTCATATTTTTGTATACTTTTCTTCTTCTTCTTTATTTTCTGCAAAGCTCCTTAGAAGAGTCAACGATTTGATAATCCTTGATTTTAATCTTCAATTGCAAATAGTGCACTTACACTTACCTATAACCTATAACTCGAGATCGGTTGGACATATTCTTCCGATGTTTGATTTATTGGATTCTTATTATTATTTGGAAAACTTGTATAGCGCTGTTTTGTGAAAAATTTGCTCCTCAAGGGCGCTGTCTGCTGACTAAGGCTTATGGTTACGTGTGGATTGTTTCGTGTGATTTCTTGAAAAGAAAGGTCTTTAGTTGATTCTTTTAACGGGATACCTATATCATGCGTTTCTCTGTTTGTCTGTGGAAGCCTGTTCCAGGCTACAGGTGCAGATACTGCAAAAGTACGCTCCAAGTATACTGGTTTCGATGCAGTACATAGATTCATCTGATAAAAATATATATTATGTGACATCCAAAATCACTCGATATCGGGTGGAAGGCCTCAACAAAAAAAAAAAAAATATTATGTGACTAACATACTCTAAATAAAAAAAAATACTAGTACTTAATTGATCAAATTTTTGTTTGGGAATACTGGAGCCGTAATTTTTTAAGCCGTATTCGTTTTTTATGCTGATTTTACTTGTTCCTGGTGGCACCTTCCAACTCATCGCCTCTGTTGGCTGATGGGTTTGGCTCTTCTCTTCCGTCGGTTGTCCACCCTACGGTTCTGGCTGTCTTCTTTCGTTATGCCGTTCCTCTGCATATCTTTTTGAATTGCATCAAACAATTGTTCTTCAGTTTTCTTTTTTATAAATGGCGGTGAAAATTTTTGAAAACTACATTCCATATGTCACCATGTGATCTGGAATTTGTTTTATGTCACCCTATCATCCTAATAATTGCCGTTTTTCTGGCGTCAGTAACTCCCAAACTACCACAAATGCTTGATCTTTTGATTGTATCTTTGAGTGATACTTTCGCCGACAAGAATGCTGTTGCCTTTTATTTCATGCTGATTTTTTTTCAGTATTTTTTAAATAATTACTTAAAGTTGTTTGTAATCTCAAGTAATTTATTCTAGTCAAAAAGTGTTAGGTCCATCTGAGATACACCTGTTCCTGTGGCAGGACTCTATTCGTACACCTTGTATGATAATATACCCATTTAAACCTACATGGGTATACCATACCTACTTTTATTGTATTACTATGTCCTGTTATTAATATACATACATGTGTATTAAACCTATATAATGTTATGCAATATACATCCATACATTCATACTAGCTGAGTTTTGTGGTAAGGACTTTAGTTGCTAATGTTATAAAAAATTGATATAATTAGTAGACTGTTCTGTGTTCCGCTCCTTCGAAGCAGAGCTTGTTTGTTTGTTTTCCGAGTCCGGTTTCTTGGTTTCTCCGGTGGTGGAAGAACTGGCCGACATGGTGTCGTTTCCAGGGACGCCCGATCGCTGTATTACAAATATTACAATAGTTCAATCTACGTAGAGGCTCCTTCCGTGTCCGAAGCAGAGCTTAGGAATCTGGACATGGTGTGGGAGGAGATCATAAACTTTGCTCAAGATCGAGCGCAATGGAGATCTCTTGTTGCCTCCCTATGCCCCTAAGTAGTGCGTAAAGGGAGTTTGCATTGGATTGGATTGGAATTAGTGGGCATGGTATTTGTATGTAAGGATTTAAAAAAACTTAAATAAGATAAGGCAAGAAGAATACTTATAAAAGTTAAAGTTTTGGGTTTTTGTCAAAGATTTTGACGAATTTGACCACCTAAATGGTCATCTAAAACCTGACCGTCCTCGGTAGCCTAGTGGCAAAGGCTCCGACTTCAGATCAAGAGGTCCCGGGTTCGATTCCCGGTCGGGTCAGAAATTTTCAATGTGTTTTTTTCACTTGAAATTTCTACTCGGGGTTGGAATCCTGTCTCAGATTGGACGGGACCGGTTGACTGGTAGACAATGCTTCAAGCATTAAGTTCCGCCGGCTATACTGACACCTATGTATAGAAGAGTGTTATTTATTTATTTATTTATTTAGTTATTTATTTAAATGGTGAACGTTGTTGACGGAATGTGGTCACACTACGCTAGGATTCGAAACAGCGAAAAAGACGGTAGTAAGCATCCATCTAGTCTAGATTCTAGACATTGACAAAAATGGATATTAGCTATATCCTGGCGCCAAATACATGACAGCAGTCGCAGTCTTTAAATTTGGTTGCTCTCTTGTTCTCAATAATTTCCAACTTTTATCTCTATATTTCAATAATTATTATTAAATATCTACTTGTTGCATACATGAGATTTTTCGACATGTTGAGAATTCTCATGATTAGGAGTTTCGGAGACTTTAACATTACCATCTAATGGCGAACGTTGTTAACGTAAAGTGATCACACTAAGCCAGCCTTCGAAATAACAGTAGAAGACGGTCGTAAGCCCGTAGTGGTTTGTTCCATTTAAAAATCGAACATCAGTAATGAGTTATTAGAGTCATTAGTTGTTACATATTCTTTAAGCATCCATCTAGGGTTTACAGACAGAACTGATCCTAACACTTCTCCCTCAGGCACATTTCTTTTGCTTCATTCGGAATGGGGGTGTTATCAATCAATCAATCAATTCTCCCTTTTACACCCCACTCAGGGGCATAGGGAGGCAACAAGAACTCTCCATTGCGCTCGATCTTGCGCAATGTTTATGACCTCCTATGGGGGTGTGATAGAAACGAAAATTTTCTACTGAAGATAATATCTTCTATGATTGATTCCCTAATATTGTGAGTGATGTTAAATCGTGCTTCTACCAGGCAATCAGTTCCCACTTGAACTCAACACACTTCAGAATAATTGACGTCGAATTTTCATGATTACTTACTTGTTACTTTTAACTGTGAAGCCATAAAGTTGAGTTGGGTAAACATACACAGTTACTTCAATCGAATTTTTATTTTATTTCGACGAATGCCTCCACAAGGCTACGAACTTAGGTACCGGCCTCTCCCATACATCTGACTCTAACTCTTAATGCCGCAACATCCGACTGAAACTACCCTCGGTGTGTGTAGCGTTAGGTTTTTTAGACACAGCTGCCTTTGGAAGTCAACGCGCAGGGTTGTCAACCAAATTATTTTCAAAATATCTTTGAAATTTAGAAAAAAAAAATGTCACTAAATCCCAAAATAACTGCCTACCAACCTCTTAGGAAAAAATTAGATTACCATAATACCCAATACGTTGTGGAAACTAGAGCCGACACTACGAGAACGTAAAGTCTTTTGAGAACCACCGAAGTGAAGACTCTCCACCCCATCGCGAGATAAACCATTCGAGACAGAGGAAGAAACTCCGAAATTCTTGGAATCTGCGATGTCGAGGATGTCGTGCGGTGGGGAACAAACAGAAGACGCTACTGGAGAGACCACGTCAACAGAGCAGATTCGGTGAGAGCGATGAAGATAGCGGCCGAAGAAATTCCTCATCAAGCAGACCCCTGGGCGCCCACCAAAAAGATGGAGGGACAGCTGGACGTCCGCGTCCCAGGAATAATATCCGAGAAAAAACAGGACTCAGTTCTATATAAAGAAGATGAAGAATTTCCCATTACCAATTTTATTCTTAAATTTGATGCTGTCCGTTGCGAAGTTGGAAGTCACAATGCCAGCTTTTTGATGCTCATTCCTTTGTTTATGTAGAATATTGAAGTGGTTGGTAGACCAGTGGTATCAGTCGACGACTTTCGTACGCACAGCGTATTGGAGGTCGTAGGTTCGAATCCCGGTACCGACCATTTCCACTTTCACAACACAACCTTTGCTTTATGTGAAAGATGTCGAAAGTGTATTTGTGTTCACTTTAAGTATGCCCAGATTCATTTAAAAAAAAATCTTGTAGGTAGGTATTTTTTTATTCATGCAATCTTGAGACATCTATCGAGAATGGATACAACTGTAGAATGTATGTAGTAACATCCTGAACTTCTTCTTTTTCTTCTTATGGTCACTAACAATTTGACCTCCAGAAATAGAAACCATTGCATCGCCATCCGTTAGCACGTGTAAGTCCTACAACAGTCCTATTTAAGGAGGGATCCTTGAATGCGTTCATGAGGACTCATTGATCAGGTAATCGATTTTCTGTATCATCCCACATGCACATGCTAGTGAGTTAATTCATCCCCAATTATGCAGGTTTAAGTTTAACACTGGACTAATCTCAAGTTGGTTGTTTGACAGTTTCCAAAACTATCGATAAAACTCTTCGCACACAGCACACAGCATTAGCGTGACTGTAACGTAACACGCGCTTAAAACAATACGTTATGAAAGTCCTCTCTATTCCGTGATCCCGTTATGTCAATTTTTCCTGTGTGTTGCCAACCCTATAGTTACCTTCTTCCGACTAACAGATCCGTCACATGACGCACACACCATACCACCTCATCCTCTCCACATTTAGGATTATTACCATGGTGTTAGTTGCACTGCGCTCTGGGGAAGGAGAACTTCCCATCGAGTTCTTTCCTGGAATCCAACACCGAACCCGACGATTATTTATTTAATTACCTTTTCACAATATCCACCAATAACCTACCGATAGCTGACATCTGCCTTTACGGAAATCCAATAACAATAATTAAAATGTTTGACTCTAATCACTTTTGCTTTGAATATTTATCATCTGGTTTACCTTGATAGGCTTGTTTAATGGATCATAGGACATCTTCTGCGTGACTAGCAGCTGTGTCTTTCATTCTTAGTTGAGCCTCAGAGGCTTGGCTTCTTCATGAATGGCGCTACAGCCCAAATCGGGCCTTGGCCTCCTCCAACATGTTCTGTCCTCTGATATTGTATTCCAGCTAGCTACCTGAAGCAGCTCTTCTACATCCTCACCAATCTCATCCGCCCATCTAAGCCAGAGGCTCAGCATTCATTTCCGATTTTGTGTTCAAGTAACGAAATGTAGTTTTGCGCCATCTTTTGTTTTCATAATTGCTGGTATGTGTTACCGATTTCTGGATTGTTGATAGAATAATTATTGTGAATCTCCATATTTCCCTTCTACTGGCATTTAGCTAACTTCATTTAGGAACCTTATTGTGGAATGCCTTAAAAACTTTGAGGTATGCCGCATTCTTCATCCTTTAATCGATATCAATGTTCATGTTTCTACGTATGTCTTCTTCTCTGGTCACAATCCTAAGAATGGTTGGCAGCAATGCTGACTACTCTCTCTCTCCACTCCGATTTATCCACAGCAGTCTTTTTAAGTTCTTCATAGGATGAACAGCATACGTCTGAATTGTAGATACTTTTGATGAGGTCGTCTCCGGAAGTTTGCCCCCACGGTCTTGATCTAGGAGTCTTCATTAACCATCTTACACGCATTTCGGACAGGATTTTGAGCAGATGCTTCCTTCTTAAATTCATGGGAAAACCTCTTCATTCGTTATGTGGTCGATAGCTTGCATTATTTCCCCTCTAATGACGTTTTTTTCGCAAAGATTGCAGGCCGCACATGGATGAGAGAGGCTCAGGACAGGAATGATTGGAAGGAGGGGGAGGCCTTTCTTCAGAAATGGACGGATACAGGTTGACGAAGTAGATGAAGAATCGCGTTTAACTTTATTTATTTAGAACCAATATTGTGGCAAGTGGCAACAATCCTCAGGGACATCAATGTCCAAGTTTCTCTGTCGATTGGATGGCAAATGGGTTAAATTTTAGGTTTTTTTTTAAACTTGTATTTTTACCTTATTAGTCCAATATGTTTCAGTAAGAAAATAGTCTTACAATGGACTGCACCATCAGTAAGAAACCAGAACCTTATAGTCAGCCAAACAAAACAACTGCCTTTCTCTACAGTTTGCACAACCCAGAGAGATGTGGTGTAAAGTCTACCGAATAAAATGTAATGTAGGTTTAATCGCTTCGCACTTACACAAAATGGAAATGGGTTGATTCACCAGTACCAATAGCTGGAATGACACAAACCTTCGATCATCAGCTGATTTATGAGTGTCCCTAATCATAAATCGATCAACTTGCTTCCATCCCTAGGGATCAAACTTTCATGGGAATAATAAGGAGAAAAATCAAGACAAAATGCGACTTCTAGTAGCAATAACGCTTTGAAATATCCTTAGGGTGCTTCTTGAAATACATACTTTCTTGATGCATAATCTTTAGCGCTTGCTGAGTCAAACCATCTAGAAACCAGCTAGAAACGGTTTAAACTACGATTATCTGATCCAATAGAAAGTAGCTTGCTTTGTCCAAGCTGTCATATGAGGTCATACTTGAATTCTTTCAAATTCAAAATCGGTAATATATTTGACTTTTGTGGAAATGAATAACCAGAAACATGTGGTGGGAGTCTCCGCACCCCTCGTGAGAGCCAGCCGTGGAATGATCCATTAGCTGCACCACTCACTTGAGGGTTCGGGACCAGCCGTGCACCCTGCTCAAGTATCTTCCTATCATATGTTTATTTTTTTGTTGTTGTTGTCATTTTGTTATCTTCGCCCGTCTAACGAACTTTGTCGGATGACAGACAGAACACGGCTGTTTAATATGGTGGAGCGAAATGTTTAAAATTCAATAAAACATAACTAAAGTACACAATATACAAAGATCTCTATGTGCCAAAATCCTTCATGTCCTGTATTTCTTGGATATATTTCCTCAAAATCGTTATTTCTAATTTATCCCGTCTTTACATTATTTAGTGAAAGAAAGGAGTCCAACCAGAGTCGACCATTTCATTTTGATGTAATATCTGCCTGAAAATCGTTTGAAAGCCCAGTATTGATCATCTGATAAACTTGTGCCCCATGTATGCATACAAATAAGGAATGTCGGACAATAATATAAATAATAAGAAGAAAAAGTGTCTTAGAACTTGTAATTTAATTTCCAATTCATGATCAACTCCAGCTCTGCGCAGCCTTTCTGAGTTCATGACAGTGTCTATTCACTAAATTGAAACATACCTAATTTTATCCATCCATGCCTCAAAACAATTTAGTAGTTTCCACAATTTTGCGTAACAAATAATTGAAAAACCCATTTCGGTAGACAATGTTGACCAACAAGCAAGGTCTTGCTCGAGGATCCTCGTGGCGCTTGAATAACAACTGTTTCTCGCAAATATAACGCTTTGACTTAATTTAACTTGCTTGAGAGAAGAGAAAATCAACCTTCAATGGATGGATTAGATTTATGAACCAACCTTTGTGGAACATGATGCTTCTCTGAAGGTTACTCTAGTCAATCTTTTAATACCTACTGTGAACATAAAATATTTCAAGGTCTTTGAGGATTAAGAATGCACAATCAACCCACCCTAATACTAGCATTGACTAGCATCCACGCACATCTGCCCTGTATTAGGTAAAGTCGTATCTGTATGCATCTAAAATGTTTTTTTTTGTTCGTAATATAGCCTACCCTACTAGGGATGTGTGTATGCGCGCAACAATTTTAAACATAATACCCCACATCCCCTCGGGTCCCGGGTAACAAAAAAAAACACATTTTGGGATAACATACGCGCGTGTGTGTTGTGTATGTACACGGTCAAAAACATACACAGTCTTGGATTCCAGGTATATTGGGGTCTCGTGACATCTTCGTCTCTCTCTAACTCGTATGTATCTCTATGCTTTTATCCCGCTCGGGAATCTGGATCTAAAAATCAAAATAATACACATTCTTTTTGTACCGTTGTTGCGTTTTAGTGTCAGGTGTTCTCAAACATTTTTATTAGTGCCCAAAATATGAAATTATTAATCTGCAAATTAGTTGGGAATGGACCAAATTCAACTATTATGTAAATACAGAAAGTTTCTTGTAATGGGGGGGGGGGGGGGGGTGGAAATATTGAAAATAAATCAAAAGAAACATAAGAGACTGGTAGCAGGGTGGACGGTGCACTAAGACCTATTATGAGAAACAAAAACGTCTCAATACAAATTACTGATGTTGCTGGCGGAAACTTTGTGAAATCCCATTTTTGATGAAATCCCAATTTTAATAATTATTTATTACCTGTCTCAATACAAGTTAAAAAACTAATGCATAACGCAATCCTTTTACCATCAATAATGTATGGATGTGAACCATGGATATGGACAAACAAGAGTAATGTAGTATAAATGCTGTAGAGATGAAAGCTCTTCGTAAGATAGGTATGGGGAACGACCGTGTGGGATAAGGAAAGGAATAAGAATATTGAAATGGAATGTGGTTTGGAAGCTAGTGTTGTAACAAGGATGAATGTCAATAAGTTGAGATAGTTTTAGCATGTTGTAAGAAAAAAAAGCCAAATGGACAATTTAGTTATAAGGCCGAAAATGTGTCACGTTTCGTACAAATAAAGTCACCGTCAGCTCTTGACTTTGCTGTACAAGATCTTATTTTTCTTCTTCTGATCGGTCACAACTTCATCTGCTGAAACCGAAGCTATTGGCTCGCATCTTCCGCCAGTGCTTGCTCAGATTATTGATTGTTTTTGTCATCCACCGTGTGCATGCTGGTGAGTCCACCTGACAACATTTATGTAGGTTTGTAGCGGTGCTGCCTCACATTTTATTCGCTTGACTTTACATCATATCCTTAAGAGTTGCGTTGAGCCAAGCAGTTCTTTGTCGTGTCAGCTACTAGTTTCTGGTTTCTTACTGACGATGCAATCTTGTTGTCTGCATTTGGCTTCCATCTAACTTGTTATAATGGCTAGTGCAGATTTCTGAATTTCAGACGGCTTGAAAGATTGATTGTCGAGATAAATTTCCCAATACTTTGGTTTTTATGTGATGGTTTTGTCTTTTCCGAATCCTGTGGCATAAAAATGTGGATGAATATTATTGCATTGAGTAATATTTTTCGATATTTTTTTACTCTTGAACCATTGTTTTCACACCTCTGTCCCTTTACGATCAAACTCAGGCATCATCTGGTGCATCGAGACATTTTCACCATCGCAGCATTATATAACATTCTACACACACATACACTCAAACCTATGGGGTATTATCTAATACGGGTCTGTAAAAGGTCTATCCACAATAAAACTACTACACTGCCCCGCACAATAACAACCTTTTTTTTGTGGACAACGCAGCATCCATCCCTGATGAAGGTTCAAAATATTTCTTCACACCGAATTCTTGATCCTTTTAACGTTTATTTTTTTCTACCCGACAATATTATATCATACCAAGTTCAATAAAATTCTAACATTATAATACAAATCTTTTTTTTTCTACTCCCTTTTTCTCAGGGTAGTTGAACTCTATAACAACAATACTGCCTGCAGTACAATCAATGTCTGTGCTATTTCTATAGGAATTTTTTGCCAGTCCTATGATGTTACCTAGCGAAACGCACAATATTATATTATTTGCTTCCCCGCACTTGTTGTGTTTGTCTTTTTTTTTCGTCCTAGATCCTTTTTTCGGGGTTAACGAACGTCCTTTTAGTAGAAGCGGTCATTGATTTTTCCTTTGGACAGTTCATCAGCTGTACCATTTCGTATGTTATTATATTCTATTTTGTTTGCACGTGTACCTATGTGAAGACCATTTTTGTATTGCAGATTTATCAAGGTGTATTAATTGAAGTATTTTGTTATCATTTCTACACGAAATAAAAGAATTTTAGAACTTTCTTGAACATGCGTTGGCAAAATGCGATTACTCGTCACGGTATTGAAAACCAATTACATACTAAATGTTCGATTTTTAGTTATTTGTGCTGTTTAACGGAATCAGCTGTCAATGCATCTGCCATCTTAGCTGAGTGTAAATTAGTTTTGTAGCATTTTGAATGGCGTTTTTGTGTTTTATTTCATCGCTCTAAAATGCCATTCAAAGGGCACTCGTGATCATTATCAAATGATCGATAATTTGTGTCATCCTTTGTCTGAAAGTTGGTATCGTGTAGGCTAAAATAGTATTTCTTTTATTCTTGATTGTTTCATCAGTTGAGCTTCTACGTAAGTTCCGGTTTCTTGCACCTCTCTCGGTGTTGTTCCTTAGTGAATCCCTCTGTGATCTCATTATTTATCAAATTTTCGTTAAATAATTTATGTCAATCTTTATCCAGAGTCTGGTTAATCCATCAATCCAGATTTGTGTAAGTTCGATTGTAAGTGTGTTGACTTTTGCGTGTCTCAAATGTTGATTGTTCCGTTTTATCAGCGCTTCGAAGATCTGGTCTCTTACTGACTTCATAATCCCGTCCATTTTTTTGTCTTCATTTTTGTTTTCTTGTAAAGGTGCATTTATACCAAACGAACAAAGATCCAGAGCTTTGAAATAGAGTAAATTTTCCTAATCGTTGATAATGTGGTCACCAAGAAAACAATTACCAGAAAAAAACTATCATCGCCTACTAATAAGTCGTTATTTCCGTTGTATCAGGTATCAACGATTAGAAAAAATATACTGTATTTTCAAGCTCTACGTCTTTATGCGTTTGGTATAAATTCACCTTTATAATTTGGGTTGGAATAGATGTACAATTTGGGTTTACAACGAACCATAGTTTTTTTTTTAATTTTGGACAGCAACTATTGATGATCTTAATACTACCAAGATTTTACACCAAACAACAAAACTCTCGCTATTTCTTGACACCTCATGGTATAACACAGAAAGGTTTTTAATTATGTTTTACCTAAATCCCATAATTAGTTTCTTCAAGAATAATTCGTTACCCATTTCCAATAAACCCCGTAATGAGAAACAATTAATTTTATTGGAGACTTGTCGCACCGCAGATCACAGGAAATCTATGCCTGCTGGTTTGATAACACAATCGTAATATGGATCAGGTGGTGCGAAACGATCCTAGGTTGAATGAACCTCGTGCCGGTGGATTCACATTCGTAAGAAATCCGTCTGACCTTGATTCGAGCCAAATACACGGGTACATTCGATCTCAACTACGTCAGATGTTGTTTATTTTATAATACACGTATTTATGATGAACCTTCAACGTGGCTTTCACGAATAAGGAGTGTTCAGAGAGTTAAGGTTTGGGTTCGTCATTTCCTGTGATATCTTGAAAAATGTCCCAATACTGAATACTTCTTTTCCGGTCAGATTATTAGGATTGCATGGAAGCAATGTTAACCACCCGTTTCCTTCAATCCGCCCTATCAAAAGCAGCGCTTTTGATAGGGCGGATTGAAGGAATAGCACAATATGATATCACACCTTCCGAAATACAACAATGTTGAGATACAATTTATCTTGGACAGTAGGAAATAAGGATTGATAACTTTCTTCGGCTGTATTTTTAAAGATTCGTTTAGCATATTGCATCAATTTTTACCCTGAAACTTAAATACTCGCTTTTCTTTTATTTTCCAATTTTCTTTACGGGAAATATCTTTTATTATCTAAGCACATATAGGGCCAGCAACGTCAGTCAACTTCCATAATGATGCTGCAAAGAGGAATTCCCATCCATTCGACTATTATTGGTCGCGCCTCATGCTTAATGAAATGTGGCATGTGAGGAACGTTGATATTGTAGATACAAAATATTCCCAGCATAAAAATTTCACGGTTTCCATAAATAACCCTAAGTATATCCATAGATAATTCCCTAAAATTATAATAACAATTTATTGATACACATTATTTTTTTTCACTTTCTCCGAGTCCCACACATCTTTAATATAGCCCGCGGCTTTGTAGCTCGTCCACTTTCCACATCAACACCCAGGTAACATGTCCGTAACTCATTTCCCTCCTATCAAGAAGTATTCATTCTTTGAGTGACGATGCTCTTGACATTGAAATAACACCATGGTTTGTGAGACGTAAATAGTTACTTTTGTTTTGATGCATATCTGTACGAAAAACCTACATAATATATGCTTCGTCTAGGTTTCAACCTAATATTTTGCTTTAGAATCCATTCTGAGTGAATAGGAGCTGTAGAACCCTTTTGAAATTCGCTTTGAAGCATTAAAAATTAATCAACACTTTCGTCAAAGCTGGCAGTTTTTGAATTATCAACGTCAGAATCCTTGAGTTGCGTAAGTCAGTGTTGGCTTAAAAATCACTAGCTGCTTGTACTCTATCAGCTGAAGATCATAATGCTAGAGTAAGTAACTCATACTGCAAATAGAATTTATGCCTTTGAGAAGTTATGGGGTGTACTTAAGTTGGTGGTCTACATAATCCAACTTCGCTTATCGTAGATTGAATCATAACCACCAAAAATTCATATTTTTCATTTTATGAAACTCTTACAAAATATTAAGATATCTCTGAAATCACAGATTAGAAAAGTGACTGTGATTTTGATTTGCTTACCCAACATTTTCCTACGCTTCATTTTTTTTTATATTTCTCGTACGCAACAATTTCCAATAAAAGTTATTAAATCTGTCATCGATATTAGTTTATTACACCTTACTCTGCGCAGAGTTTTTTAAGCCGTCGTAAATTTGAGGTTTCGTATATTTTTTTCCTTAATCTCTCGTACATATCGACATTTTGGATATAAACACACCAAGAAACTCGAGATTTAGTAGTTTTTCAGATTTTGTTCGTTGCTTCTACAATGTGACCACTACAAGCTTGACCACTGTCTACTTTTGAACTCTAAATCCACCAATTACGGAACTGGATTATGTGATCCAGGAGACAAAAGAGGACGTTGAGGATCACACCTGACAATTCGATGGCGCTGTCCTGGATTAGGATGATCCATTGAATGAAGTGCAAGATAGTGCTACTTAGATGAACTTCCTTTCCCACATTATTATTAAATGTGACTTTGTTCAACTTTATCTTTAATAGCTCTATTATGTTGTTGAATATTTGTCTTTTCATCATGACTTATTTGTCTTAAAGTCTTTATATTTTAAAATTTATTGTGTTATTCCCAAATTTTAACATTATAATGGTATTCCATAATTTTATGAACGAAGTCATTCAGAATTCGATGAAGTTGCACTTGCAGGTATATTATACTCCTCAAAGCACGTCATATTATCGTTGAAGACTCGTCTATTCGCGTTAACTTTGTTGCCTCCAGGCGTACAGTAATGCTTGAATAGCATGTGTCCCATCGGATGTCATTTTAAAATAAATCTTTTATGGATCCGAGAGATCAAATGCGCGTTGCGTACAGGAAGCGTCTTATAAACATGGCAACTTCCATCTGCTGGTGAAATAAAACATTCAACTTGTCGCATGATCGACAGGCAATTTGTCATTTTGTACATTATAGCTTCTAGTTTCTCCTAGATCGAATTCAGTTCTGCAACTTGTATTATAGTTAGCAGATATTGTGTCATGTCTCGTAGTCTCTTTAGAATCTTTGAGTATGGTTGATTCTTGATTGCTTTGGATTGTTCTAAAAGCAACGTGAAAAACATAGAGGGCTTAATACACAAACTTTACTAATAATGATTTTTAAAGCGTCATCAGATTTTAGTCTTTTCTATTTTTAACCTTTTTTTGGCAAATATGTATTTCAAGGGCCTTGTTTACATAGATAATATAACTTAAAGAAGGTACTTGCTTACTTACAAAATTAATCCTTAGCCGTTTTTTCACTACTGAATAGTATAGGGATTTTCCAAACTTTTCCATTCGTCTCGATTCTTCCTCTTTTATCCATGTCCACATTTCGTTGATTTTCGGGTCCATTTTCCTTCGCGACACAACCTGACAAATTCTGGTCAAATATGAAGTATCCAAAAGGTTGTTGTGGAAGATATTTCAAGTCTGTTGTTTGACTAACATAACTTCATAAAGAACTGAGTTTTGGGGTATTACTCTTACTTAATTTGGCAATGTTTAGTGATAATGATACCGTATTTAAAATTACTTGAACGTCTGATGAAGGTGATGGAATATTTTAAGTACAAGTACAATTTAATTAAAGGAATTATGTACGCTAAACATTTTTAACAAGACCAAGAGAAGCACCTTGAGGAACACCAGAATAATATAATGATACGTAATTATTAGACGCCGGCTTCCCAGCCTAGCCAGGAAATGCGTTGGGTTCTGACCCGAGGGCTGCAGACTAGTGCGTGTTTGCAGATCAATATGCACCAATATAATAATATGTAAACGATACGCACTTTTTAGCGCATGTTATGTAAACTACTAATAATAGAGATAATGATCACGCATCAAAATGCCAAAGATCTATAGAAAATTATCGTCCGGCAATTTGTTAAACGGTTCATTTTTTTTTCGTAGACTTAATGACGGGTTTTCGGGTCGTCTTCTTACGCAATGCCCTCAATCGGTTTCACCTTTTGCCAGACGGCTATCTCTCTAGACTATCGATCTCTATTTTTGGCCATACCTAAACTTATTAATGTCTTACATAACGTGTGGTCGAAAATAATTGTTTGAAAAAGCATACGTATACGTATCTACATACCGGTACAACATTGTGTTCAAGTTGGAGCAAGAAAGGTTTGTAGCGTTAAAAAAACTAGAGTGCTCCCCTTTGCTGAAGGTTTTTGGGGATAGTGTTAGATATTGCATGGAAGCAGACATTGTCATTGACAAACCTAGTCATTGATTGAGATGACCAAACAAACATATTGTATAAAGTGGTCCATTTTTTATATGATCTGTTAAGTCTGAATGACTGTCTCTTGCGGGAATTATGTCACACACCCGAATTCCGCCCGTCACAAGAGACAGCAAAAAACCTGATAATCCCCATATATTTTTGCATACACACTTCAAACAAGTCTTTGTTTTTTTTTTTGTGTTTGAGTCGCTCTTCATTCTCCAGTTTTTCAAGTAGGTTGTTTTTGTTGAAGATATTTTAATAAGTTAATGTTTTTTATGACCTGCGGTCACACGTGTTTTCGGAATACTAATGGATGTTGGAATTTTGTTGTGTTATCGATTTCATTTTGTTTTCTTGCCATCGTTTATATTCTTGTTGTGGTTTTGAAATTCCTGTCGATTTTAAAATTTTGGTATTTTCGTATGTGTTTATTCAAAGACTGCCTAGTCTTTCATTTGAGGTTACCAAGAGTATTTTTAGTCCTCATTTTGGGTATTCAGGAAAAAGACGATAGCGATCGTCGTGGTTGAGGATTCTGAGGCAACATAATAGGGAGAACCGGACACAGCATGCCTAAGGATCGGTCACCAGCATGCTATAAGAATATGAGAAATAAATATTTTCATTCATCTTTGACAGTTGGCAGTAATTATTATTTGCCAACAATGCGTATTTTCTTTCCCTAAGCTAACAATCGGTCCAGTTTTTCCTTCTTTTTGTTGACCTCATAGTTTTAGATATCTTGGTAGGCACTGAATTCTGAATTTGGGAACTTCTCAACGAAGTTGGCAAAGTGTCTCAGATTTCCTGGACCAGTTGGTTAAATCAAGTGATTTTTACCATTCCAATGAGCACTTTGTAGTGTTGTCAAGAGGTTCTGACGCTTTGTTCAACTTATTTGCAACCTTTTCATTACCACTTGTGCTACTTGGGATTGCTTTTTAAAGTTACAACTTACAACTTTGTATAAGAATACCGGAAAACCTCCCAGGGGTTCCCAAAGGGTGCGTAGCGGCGCCGTAGAAAGTGAAGAGGGGCGCCGTGAGTCGACCCTCTATCATTATTTGAAGCCACTGATCACTATTCGAAACCAAAAATATTCGGGAAGAAGTATATAGCAACACTAATTGTTAATATTTTGAGATCGAATTACACAAAGAAATTGGCACTTTTACCAAATATTTTTCACGAAAACTACCGTACTTCTGCGATATATTAAAACTGAATCTTTTTTTTCAAGGCAACAGCAACAACACGCACATTCTGAAACTATCGATGGGAATTGCGGTGTATAGAAAGAAACATCAGTTTCTTCTTCTTCTTCGCCCTCGCCTTTGTCCCATTATTTGGGGTCGGCTCTCCTTGTCCTATTGCGCCAAGATTTCCTGTCTAACGCCATCTCTGGCTCCACTTCGCAGTCAAAGAAACATCAGTTTGAATAAAAAAAATAAACAAAGGCAGCGGTCAAGATTGTTTCCCGCAATTTGCATAAATATGGATTATGTATATCTATTCCAAATAGCTTAGTAAGGCGCCGTGACGAAATACTAATCTTGCAAGTGCGCCGTGGGCTGAAAAAGATTGGAAACCCCTGGGTTAAAGTATATTTTTTTATTCTTATGTGCGCGTGAAATTTTTCCTAGCTTTGAATGTATCACTTCTTCACTCTAAATTATTGATCATGCGGCATAATTTTTCAATTTCATTTTTTTTCTGACGTATAATTTTTCGGTCTTCCTTTTCCATCCATTATTTTTAACCGCAACTCTCTAATTCACAACATAATTGGCTAAAAAATGAGATATTTTTAAAACTCGTTTATTTTTCGATTCTCCCCCTATTTCAATAATTTATCCGATAAATTTTGCCCATTTTTCTATTGAGCTGTCTACAACAGTAATTTACTTGTCCTTAAAAATAGAGAAGGATACGTCCTCTCCGATGTGTGGACATTTCGTATCCCGGGATAACGAAGGTTTCTCGGCAAATTGCGTAAACCCAAAGAGTTTGAGGAGAATAATGATAATAAAATCGGGATTTTGTGGGAGTTTTTAGTTCGGGAGGTCACGTTTTTAGGTTTACAGTCAATTTGAGAATGTGGTCATTTGTGAGAGATATTTAGAAAATTGGCTGCGTTTAACCAACGACAAGTTTTTTTTTGAGATATAAACATTTCATTCCCATCACGCCGTATCCTGTAAGGGGTAGGTAGAGAGAACGGATCCCACTCCTTTCTTTCTATCCAAGCACACTTCTTTCGCTTCTTCCACCGACATACCATTCTCATACAACCTCTCCTATTTCTCTTACTTTTGACCTGGCCTTCCTTGAGGACGTACTCGACGTGTGAACTTTCCTACGTTCGGTTTCTCTTTCACACTTTCCATCCCCACTAATCATACTTCCTAAATAATATTTCCATTTTTCTTCAACTTCTTTCTACTCTTCGTATCCCATTCCTATCCCTAGTTCTAATCTTCTTGCTTCTCGATTTTCGGGGTTCAATTGCTGTATTTTATTAATTAAATAGAAACTAAAAGACTTTGTAAGCTCATTATTTTTCATGCTTGAAATTGTGTAATTGTGAAGAATTAATGTATTCTGTGTTTATCTAACTTACTTTTTTCTTTGGTTTCAGGTAAGAGAATGACGTTTTGAAAATTCTCAGACTTTTTATTGAAGGTACCTTCATCTTTTGGTAAGTATTAATTTTTATTTATTTTATTTATTTATTCAAAGATTTACGGCTTTAGAGCCTTTTACATTGGATAATTTTTAAACATTTTTAAACAAATGAAGATATTTTGATGGAAATTAGATTAAAATACACGAGAATAATCTACATACAGCGCCTAAACATCTGGAAAAAGAACATGGCTAATACGCACCTCATAACCGTGAAAGATTCACTTTTATTTATTTACTAGCTTTCCCCACAGACCTTGTCCAGTGATCTAACTATGAATTTTGAATTCGAATTTAAAAGAATGATTAAAATGACTTTTAACGAATATCATTCCGACCAATGCATTTAAAACATCATTGGTTTTAAGCCATATATTTTCCATCCGAATTCTGTCAATCGCACCAACTATCAAACAACCGTCAGGTTGTGTCAAACGACAATTAGATTTATTCACTTTTTGCGTTTTAATTTATAAAAAATACGCTTCAATGCTGACAAATTAGAATAAAACTTGAAACATTTCATAAAAAATCCGCGTACTTACTAATATTTTTATGGTTGTCAGGTAAATACAAATTGTGTTTCTGTAGATTTTTTCGCAGGTGGCGTTGTTGTACGTTCCATACTAACTTTAATAATACATATATTTTATAATATTTGCTACCTATACATGTTTCGATGTTTTTATTAGTTATTCTGTTTTCCGGAATGGAGAAGAATCCAATAAACCAAACATGATAAAAATCTTTTCAGCCGATCTCGAGTTGTAAGTGTTCGAACTAACCCAACTTTCTTTTATATTTAAAGATTTGAATAAGAGACGCCGACAGAACACTAAACAACACATACAAAACAAATCATGAAATAAAAACATAGAATTAGCAGTGCTCCCATTAAAGGTATCTCCCGCACAGCCATTGTACATAGTTAACTAGGTACAATCAATCCATCATTTTGGTTTAGTGCTGCGTTTAACGAGACAATTCACGTTTTCAAATACCAAATTTTGATTCAAATATATAGATAAAAAAAAAACAGTAATAATATATTAACTCTTTCTTCAAAGGATTGTCTTCGCGCCGATTTCTAAAAAACTATTATCGGGATTGGAATCCGATAAGTAAGAAACTTTTTGCGTTATAAATAAACTTTATTGAATATTGGTTAATATATTAATTAATTATAATTTGTTTAATTAATAATAAATTGCCCCAAGCCTTTTGAATTTAATCGAACATTATTATTCCAATTTCAAAATTTCACACATGACTGTCCCCGGCCAATGGAGCGCGTCTATTTCGCTCAATAAACTTTACAAGAACCAATTACCGACTAAATTTTAGTTTTTTTTTTCTTTAAATGCCACCAATAATAATAAATAGGCAGTATTTCCTAGTAGCTGAATCCACCTGTCGCGAATGTAAAGTGTTGACAGGTTCGTATCGCGGTAGAACTACTTTTAGTAGTGTAATGTAATATATTATTTTAATTTAGAAAGATATTTTTATCATTGCTAGCGCAGTTGATTTCGTCTTCTTAGATATCTTTATAATATTGAATTTTAAGATAACATTTGAATGAATTCTCAAGTCGATTCTTCCTCATAAAAAAATACTATATAGTAAGTATACATATAGCTGTCCTACATATTTGTGGCAGTTGGTATATAGTATTCAAAATATGACTGAAATATCATTCAATCGAAATTCAATCAATCAGTAGTCATTTATGACTTCTTTTTGGTTGGAGTAGATATGGGAAATGACGTAAAAAGTCTTCTGCGCTCGATCTTGGATTTAATCATAAGCTCCTTCCGAACTACTCGTACCTACACATGTCCATATACCAGAGTTCTGCCTTGAAGAAACTCAACAAAGTATAAAAATTATGTATAGGTATACTCCTAAGTATCAAACTGAACTAGGTTGGGAAAAGACTCCGTAGCCTTCTACAGCCTTCTCTACTAGCCTTCTCCTTCTATGCCGTGGGGCTGTCGGCTTAGAATAGCACCTCTGTTCTTTTTGCTGGTTTTTCGAGCATCCTGTAAGAGGCAGGTAATCGAAAAATCAGATCGGGGTCGTGGGGTTGACCACCTCACACCCTTAAACTCCAGCGGTCAGAAAAGGCAACAAAATTAAGCCTCGGACGCCTGGGCCCCACCAGGGGGGGGTCCAGGCAGCTAGTGTCCCCCCTGTGTTGACCACGGCTCGGAACAAGAGCTTGAAAATCGGGACCCTGAATGTCCGCACTCTGAGGGCGGGCGGGGAGCTTGTTGCTGCCAAGTTGGCGGGAGATTATGGACTGGATATCCTGGGGCTGAGCGAGGCACGCATCCCAGGGACGGGGCAGAGTGACGCTGGCAACTATGTCATGCTGCACTCTGGTCACCGAACTGCACGGATGCGTGGCGTCGCTCTACTTTTAAGTAAATATGCCTTCTCTCGCCTTCTTGGTTGGGAACCTGTTTCTGACCGCCTGATGAGTGCGTCCTTCAAGATGACAGGCGAAACACTGACGGTCCTCCTATGCTATGCTCCCACTGAGGATGGGGATGCGGCTGCCAAGGACTGTTTTTATGACAGTCTGGATGCAGTTGTGTCCCATGTCCCAAGGCGCCACCGCTTAATTGTACTGGGGGATTTTAATGCCAAGGTTGGCAGTGACCCCCAGTATGGACCAGGCGTCATGGGTAGGCATGGCATGGGAGTGATAAATGATAATGGAAGCCGTCTGATTGGTTTCGCCACACTCCACGGACTCTTAATAGGGGGAACTCTGTTCCCCCACAAGGATATCCATAAATATACTTGGACCTCGCCTGACAGGAGAACAAAAAACCAGATTGACCATCTTCTGGTAAGGGCCAGCAACCGAACTGACCTGCGAGATGTCCGCACCTACCGAGGGGCAGACATGGACACTGATCACGAACTCCTTGTGGGTTCGTTGAAATTCAGATTTACCCATTTCCAGCAGGGACCGTCTGCCTCTCGCCCGCTGGACATACGCAGGTTAGAGAGTGCTCAGTGTCGTCATTCGTACGAGGCTGAGTTACGCACCAGGTTTGCCCCCTTGCAGGATTCACACGGAGCTGTTCCAATTGAGACAGCTTGGAATAGCTTCCGTGACGCCGTTATGGAATCCGCACGTTCTTCTGTCGGCTATAAGAGCAAAAAGAGGCCAATATGGATGTCCGATGGGTCCTGGAGCCTCATCGAAGATCGCCAGAAGGCTAAGACCCTCAGAGACAGCGAAAAAGACCCTCAAAAACTGGCTGCTTTGGTGTCTGAGTACAGGGAGCTGAGCCGCAAGGTGAAGCACTCTGTACGAACAGATAAAAGAAGACACCTGGACTCTCAGATACGGCGAGCGCAATCTGCTGCACTCGGAAATGACTCAAGGACACTTTTCGAAATCACCGGGGAGGTCGGGGGCAGGGGTCAAAAAAGACCCGTGACGGCAATACGAGACTCTCGTGGAGCCACTGTCACTGCCCCCGAACTGATTAAAGGGAGATGGAGGGAGTACTTTGAGTCAATATTAAACCGTCCCGAGCCCTCCTCACCTTACAACTTTGAGGAGGAGTTGGCTGGTCTGAATATACCTCAGGCAACTGGGATATGTGAGGAACCGCCGACATACAGTGAGATGGTGCTGGCCGTGATGAGACTTAAGAACAACAAAGCGCCAGGAGACGATGGAATTCACGCAGAGCTCCTCAAACAAGGCATAGACACCCTTGGCCAACCACTATTAGATATATTTAAAATGGCGTGGGAAGAGGAGAGGTGCCCAAAAGATTGGCGGAATGGATCCATCGTCGCAATATTTAAAAAGGGGGACCCCCTTGAATGCGGAAACTACCGTGGAATTACTCTACTGAGTGTTCCCGGTAAGGTATTATCTCAGATATTACTACACCGCATTCGGGGGCCTGTCATGGCTGTCCTGAGAGAGCAACAATGCGGCTTTGTACCTGGAAGGTCCTGCACGGATCCAATTTTCTGTGCCAGGTGCATCTTTCAGCAGTGCAAGGAGTTTAACTCTCCAGTCGCTTGTTGCTTTATAGATTTTGAAAAGGCCTTCGACAGCCCACATAGACCATCAATATGGAAAATACTTGCTCTGTATGGTATACCTCCGAAAATAGTTAAAATGGTGCAGTCCCTGTATGAAGACTCTGAGTGTAGCGTGAAAACGCCAGGTGGTCCTACTGAAGCTTTTAGGATCACCACGGGAGTCAGACAGGGCTGCGTACTAGCTCCCTTTATATTTATAATAGTCATGGATTTCCTGTTGAGAAAGTCCATGCAAGGAGCAAGAGGTATACCGATAACACAGAGAGATGGTCTAATGGGCGAACTGTGCGATCTGGAGTACGCGGACGACCTAGCGTTGTTCAGTACGACAGTGGAGGAATTACAGCGCAGTGTTTCAAGACTCTGCAACGAAACAGCACGCCTCGGCCTTCGAGTCAATGCCAGTAAGACGGAGCTCATGGCGAACAATGCCTGCCCCGATAAACAGCAACCGATAACCATCGATGGTCACCAGGTCTCCCGGGTGGATAAATTTAAGTACCTGGGAGCAACCATTACCACCGCTGGTGACCTCGGGGCTGAGCTCCCGATTCGTATCGGTATGGCAAGTGGCGCCTTCAACAACATGACCAAGATATGGAAAGCGTCGGCGTTTAGCGTCGAGACGAAATGTAAACTGTTTGATGCGTGTGTGTTGCCCATTCTCCTTTATGGGTGTGAGTCCTGGCACCTGACTCTGGCCCAGGCACAAAAAGTCTCAGCCTTTGAGATGAAGTGCCTAAGGAGAATTCTGGGCGTAAGATGGTACCACCGCATCACGAACGACGCTATACGCCGGCGCACCCAGCGTGAGCCCGTCACCTCCACCATTGTGGGGAGGAGATGGACTTGGCTGGGACATGTGTTAAGGATGCCGAATGACAGTTGGCCGAGGAGAGCGCTGTTCTTCCTCCCATCAGGGTCCCGAAGACGAGGAAGACCCTCTCACACTGTGTTCCGCTCCTTCGAAGCAGAGCTGAGGGACATGGACATGGTGTGGGAGGAGGTCATCACCGTTGCGCAAGATCGAGCGCAATGGAGAGCTCTTGTTGCCTCCCTATGCCCCTAAGTGGGGTCTAAAGGGAGTTTGGATTGGAGCCTTCTACAACCTACTGTCCTACTATGTGAAAAAATCTATAATTACTCGCAAAAAGCACACTAGACTATAAAAGGCTGTGTTGTGAGTCTATAGCCTTCTTCAATCTTCTATGCGGAAAATTTGACATATGCTCCAAAGTCTTGAAAGGCTCTGTAAGATCACTAAGGGCCGCTCTTATAAACATCCGTTAGTTAAAAGTCAAACCAAATAAGCCGAAATATGATCCATTTTCTCGTTTTTCCGTCATAAAATAATTTGTTATTCAAATTTCAGTACGACAATTTGTTAGTAAACCATCGGTAAACTTACGGATATTTGGTCTCTCGTTTATAAGATCGGCCCTAAAGGTTTTTGCAGTAACATTGTAGGTAACATTTCTAACACTTCATTTTAACTGAGTAAAAATTATTTTTATTATAAGTTGCAATGAAAATAATTTTTACTCGGCTCTGTAAGAGTCTGTAGCCTTCTTCCACCTTATGTGTAATCTACGTGGAAAATTCGCATATTTTCCAAAGTATCACTCATGTCTTGAAAAGGCTGCTAAGAGTCGTAGCTCCACACAACCTTCTGTGTGAAAAAGACTAAATTTACTCTCAAGTAGCACACTAGACTAGAAAAGGCTGTTCTTGTCTTTCCGTAGCCTTCTAAAATCGTCTATGTGTAATTCGATATGTACTCCCAAGTTGCACACTAGACTAGAAATGGTTGTTACGAGTCGTAGTCCAACAACCTTCCTCTACAACCTTCTGTATTGCTTGAGGTTATTCGATGTTCATCTTTCACATCAAACCAGTTCATGTTTTCTTTTTTCTTAAAAAAAACTTCTATTTCATTTCCGGTTTAAAGTATTTTAAGCATACTTCGATACCACCACTAAGCAAACTTACTTGTTGTATTCACTTTAAGAGTCCGAGTCTCGCTGCCATAATAATAATATGACAGTCATTATCGTTGTAGCCGTGCGAGACACGAACTAATGTCTCTGATTCCTGCGGAATGATCCCAGGCGTGACACTAAACATGAGTTTGTCGTTCCGGTTTATTGTCGTGGTTTTTATTTTATTTATTTGTAACACAGCACGAATTAAAAACGATATTAAAATTGACGATTTCATAACTATTCTAGTTAAGATTTAAAATTTAACAGAAACTCTATTTTTAAGAAGTTGTTCTTCGACATGGTGGCCTACAGCACCAGTACTTGTATCACAAGTTATATGATCGTGGTGGCGACCATTTCCATTTTCACAACACTCGCTTTACTTTATGTGAATGTCTAAAGTGTATTTGTGTTCACTTTCGGTGAGCCCAGATTCATTTAAGTTTAAAAATAAGGGTAGTAATGCTTGTCAAAAATTAAGATTTGGAAGGTATTGGACTTAAGTACTCAAAGATGATGGTAGTTCAAAAAGAATGTGTAGGTTTGTCTATTCTCAGCTTAAAGGTAACGAAATCAACGTGGTCGCTGGGATATGTTATTTTATTTGATGTCTTTAAATTACTAACGATAAGCGACATGCCACCCATTCTGAATGTTTTACGTAGGAAAAGTACTTATTTCTTTTTGAATAAGTTCAATTTGTTTAAAAAAAAAACTATCAACCTTTAAACGGCATTGTAATTATGTTACATTCTTAACTTTTGATCTTGAAACAAAACTGGCTTACGAATGACTTCATACACTATTTCGAAGACTGGCTTCGTGTGATCACTTTACGTTTTAACAAAGTTCGACATTCAAGTGGTCAAATTCGTTGAAATCCCCCGCAATTCGTCAAGTTACAATCGCTTGTTTTCTTAAAATGTTGCATATAAATTCAATAAATTCAAACTAGGTATAATGCGAATTCCTTTTTTAATTTAAAATTTGTTCGAATTTTAAATTGCCATTTTTTTAATTAGAGCATTTTTATATATGTACGCAAATTCACATAATAAAAATGTTCGTTGATGCACACAATAATATTAAAGAAATCTTGGACTCAAATTCGGGATGGGAATTTGAACTTTATACATTGGTGCGAAAGATATAAAACGGCGTACAAAATTGTTAAGATGAAATCGCAAAATTGTATCTCGTGAGTGTAATTAGTTCGAGATTTTTTTGAGATGCAAAGTGGTCCACCCGCTTATGTCCGATTTTCTTTTTAGCTTTGAGGCGCCGTTGGGGTAAATATGAAGGCTATCAAATTCTATGTGCTTGTTTTGCGGTACAAAGGATGTTAAATTATAATCGGTAACTTTAAATAAGGTTATTAAAGAGGTTATAACCAGCAAGATATAAATTTTTTAGGATATTCTGGATTCGGAAATAGCTATGTACCTAAATTTTGTAACCAAACCCATATTCTTCAGCTTAAATCATTGAAAATATTATCGCCGTGAGTGTAAAGTTGAACTGGATTCATTAATTTTTTATTTAGATTTTAGTAGGTACTTTCTCGAAAACAGATTTTAAATGCGAGCACTACAATAATAATTACATGTTACTACTAAATGGCTTTATATTTCATCAAATAAATCTGCGTTGTTTATTTTAAGTTGTATCATTTTTCATCTCATCCAAGGCTAATAACAAATTCATTATCCGGAATATTGACCCTTAAACAGCTGTGTAATAAGGAATAATTTTGCACGTACAAAAAAGGTTCTTATTGTTAATGAAACTGTCGAGTCATTTTTGTATGGAAACTTCACGATCCGGCGACATGTACTAATGAATGATTTTTTCGGTAGATGCTGATAGTGAAGCTGTTTAGTATACTTACACAATAAAATGAAGTAAGTTTTTTTTTTTTTTATAATTGGGTACACTTCATATATATTTTAACCGGATTTTCCCTTCTCACGGTACGAAAGTAATAAGCTAACGAAAACCCAAAAACTGCCCGACAATGCTCTAAATTATATTTCATACTAGTTTTTCCGACAGACGTTATCTTGTGATCCATATCTGTGAATATTGAGTTCGAATTTGTAAAACGATAAATTTGAAGTAGTCGGTAGACTAGCGGTTACGACGCCGGCTTTCGCACTGTTTCGTGCGGAGGTCTTGGGTTCGATCCCAGGTGCCGACCATTTTCCTCTTTCACGACACAAGCTTCAAGTAGCTTCCTGTGAAAGAGTCAAAGAGTGTATTTTTCTCCACTTTGAGAGAACACAAATTCATTTTTATAAAAAAAAAAAAAAAAAAATATCTTTCAACCAATGTAATTCCGACCGATGCGTCTGTTTTAAACCATATATTGTCCATCCGCATTCTGTCAACTGCACTCACTATGAAATAACTGACAGTTTGTGTAAAATACCAATTGATTTCAAAATTAGTATTAAGCTATATTGACACTATGAAGGTAATCTACTTCAAGTGTTCTTACATTTTCTCTTTTTCCTTTTATAAGAACTTTCTCAAGAAATCGGTCCGGCCATTCAGGCGTTTTGCGTTGACCATGCAAAATAGGGCTACATTTTTATGAATATAGACTATATAGGACGACATTTTGCACAGAGTGAGATAACCAGCAAATCAACAGCACACGACAATATTTTTGCTAGATTATTTTTAATCATCCACTATAAAATAAATATTCTCTCTTAAGTCACCAAAGACGAAGATGGGGTTAAAAAGAACAAATTGTGAACTGTTTTCATGATCGATTTGTTCCTTATTTACGTCTTTAGGCAGCTACTCTGGAGGGGTATGCAAATAGACCTCCTTTCTATCCACACAAACTTCCTTTGTTTCTACGGTCTCACCTGTTTCTTAAATTTCTGACCCGACCAACCTTGACGTCCTCGATTACAGAAAAAGAAAACACATTCTGACACATTACACAAATTCCTAAAAAGGTCTGATTGAATTGAGTAATAAACGTCATTATTTCAACCATATTGCGTCACCTTTAATTGAGCACTATGAAAAACCTTTGGTTGCGACATAAATGTTGGGCATTGTTCTGAATGCTCGTCGTTGTTCAAAGTCAGGGCTAATGCCAAGCGCAATGCTGCACAATCGAACGTATTGTTATTTCCCCGTGTGTTTGGGTTTATGTATCGTTTTATATCGTTATTCATCATTACGATTGTTATTTAACTTATCTTTAATCTTTTTATTATGAGTGCTATTAATGCTTTATTCGTTGTGCAACGCTTTATGGTTCAGTTCGTCGTTTATTTGATGACGCTTAACTGAAGTTTAAAATGTGATCGACGAATGGTTACCACGTGTAAGTGAAGCAGAAGTGAAGCCATTTAAAAACAAACCATATTTTGGTTATTTTGGGTTTATTTTGGTTAATTTGGGCCCACCGGAATAATTGCGTAGAATTGGGTATTTTGGCAAAATTCATCCTCACCACTACTGTCTTACCTGCCTTCAAACTTGTCTGTCACCGGTTGGTATTTTTCAGTTTCTCAGTCCTAAAAACCCGACAATTCACAACGAGATTAGCTATAGTAGCTGGGACATTGTCTACCTTCTTAATTATCCATCATTTTCCTACCTCCTTCAGTGACGCCAGTTAGCCTTGCGTCTATTTTTGTGCCATTAAGATATTTAGGTCTTCGATGGACCGGCATCCTTTTTATGTACTTATTACTTTACTAGGGTCATGATCTTTATTTTTGGCGATGTTTCAGGTCTTCTTCAGAAGATTTTTCCCATCATATAGGGATATTTGAGATTTTGCACTTTTGCTCCCCGTGCGCTTGATCCAAATATCACCGGATACATTAAAATAATCCATATTTGCTTTATATACCAGTTCAGGGCAATTGCTGAATTCTGCAAAATGCTTGATGACATCAGAATTCAGATGAATGATTATAAAATAAATTTAAGGTAGATGTTCAAAATAAGTAGCGAAATTGCCATCTGTTTTATTAGAAAAAATTATCTTCGAAAGATGCACGGCCCAGAAATTCTTTCCGTCGAAAGTGAATGAAAGATCAGTGGAGAAATTCCCAAGAGACGCAATGACTGATCGGCTGTCTTCATCTTGACCTGGTCAACAAGTAATAAACGCTCGATGATAATCCTACACGACAGAGAATAATGATATGTGCGAGAGAGGTGTACGTACACAATATGTCCATAATATAATGGGTGGCTGTGCAGTGTTCAGAACCAGTCTAGCATGTCTATGGTCACTGTCAGTCCAACATGCAAAGCTAGTTAGGTGACTGTTGGTACGTAGGTACCCAAAGACACCAACCACACTCACACAATATTATGAAATGTAATATCATTCGATGCAATTATACCAATATATATGACGGTTGCAATTATTTCTCTATTCATCTGTTTGTTCGGCTGTTCTACGGGACTTTATCCCTGTTTTTTGAGATACTTCTTTTACGAGTGGCTTTGTAAGGTAACCCTTATATTGACTATCGCTCTGAAGAATGCATCCAGGTCTTGAGCGGCATATAACAATACAATCATGATTTCAGATTTCTGCCATCCTCACGGCGATTTTGCAAAGAGGGCACCTTTTTGACTTTGACATTTACCAGCAGCATTCATTCAATCAGCTCTTTGCAAGATTCGTGTAGGATTCATATTTTTTAAGACAGGCAATCCTTATAATCAACTCCATCTATTTCAGTTCTCGGCCTAGAGTATATCGACTGCATATTTTGTTCTATCCTTGCTGTGGTTTCCTTTGCAGTTCTCATCGCCTTGCATTAGAACTAATGTATAAAAGCGTTCAATTCCATCACATCCACTCAAGAAATACATAACATAAAATTCTCTCTTTTAAGGCCCCCCCGCACACCGCAAGCCAGCCCGGAGTAGACCAAACCGCACAAAGCCGACCCCTAGCCCGATTGCTAAAAAGTCAGCCACACACAAATCAAGCCGCCCACAGCGGATCACCCCCAAACCAACCCACAATGCGGGAGGCCTAGGCCCCACTCAGGAGCATAGGGAGGCATCAGGAGCTCTCCATTGCGCTCGAAGGCGTTTGAGTCTCATTGTGCCTTTTCTGACCGGTTGAGGTTTAAGGAAGGTTCAAGAAATACATGTATCTCTAAAATCAACCAGACACGCATAGTTGGTAAGAAAATGGAAAAAACAGAACAATAGATGGGTTTTCCAAAATTACCGATATAAGAACTTAATTATCGTAATTGTTGGAGGTTTTTCCTTTTAATATGGTTATGATTTTTTTCATCGTTAATGAACACTTTTCAATATATTTTTTAGTCTCCTTGTGGAAACATTGGAAAAAGAAGGTCTTCTTGCAGCTAGTAACAATAGGCTAATGAAATAAAAGAAACTGACATTCGTACGTACGCTTTGTATCCCCTGAAGGTTAGATCGGGGACCTAAGCACACACACTCCGACATGTAAGTAGTCGCGGTGCATTCTCGGGTAATATCTCGTATCACTTACCACCAGCACTTCTGCAATATTTTGCAAATATGTACATTTGTTTGTTTCATGCTTTGTAACAATAAACGATCCAATGTCCTTTCAATTTGTGATAGATTCTGCAAGGTCCAATTTATTGATTGTTATGTCTTCCAACTTTATTAGTTTTCTTATACCTTGCTTCATTTTGCGTATTTCTTCTTTTTTTTCTAGGCAGTTAAGGTTAATGTTGTTACATATTAGGGCGTTATTTATAACTTTAAGTTTTTAACTTAAACCATTTATTTTTCTTTCATGAAGCGTACATTTACAATAATCTTAATAGTAACGTCAGAAATTGAGTCTACGCCACTTAACTCTGGTCTCCGTTCATAGAACAGTGCGTGAAAGTCCTTTTCTTAAGATACTTCTCAAATGTGCTCCTCGATTCTACGCTAGATATAAACCCGATGCTTATTGTAAATATCAGATGAACTGTTTGTGAAAGGGATGAATAAGGTTTTTAAGATGCTAAGGTCTCGTTGTCTTCTCAATCCCAAATTCCGCGCCCGCCACTTTGAGTAGCGCTCCCTTTCCAGCAAAACAACAACCGGTTGAAGTACCCCCGGACGAGTGGAGTGGCATGAAGTGTTTGCAGACGGACCATTTATAGTTATCCCTCATTACTCATACATGACCAAATTACATCGAGTTATGAAAAGTAAAAGCCTAAAACAAACTAAAAGTATTTTTGCAATGTCGTTAGTATGTACAATCCACCGGGTACTAATAATGTAATAATGTATCATTTTATTCCTCGACATGTTGCCTTGTCCTTATATGGAGTAAACATCATCAGCATAAAAAAGGTTCTAATGATTTGCGATTATCTTCGAAGAAATTACTTCTTTGTTCCAATTATCCGAGGCGTTGGTATTGATTGCTCTTTTGGCTTTGAGATTTTATTTTCATTTATTTACTCCGAAAACGATTTACAAATTCCTTGTTTGTCGTCGCATCTAAAGGCATAAAAGGTGAGGGATTATCAAAAGTACATAGATTATCACCCATCTAACTTTGTACGTCAAGTAGCAAAACAATGGTATTACTCCGAGACTTCCTTATCGACATGCAACAGACCTACCAATCAATAAATCTTAAAGATATCTCTATGCTATTATACACCTGATTGATGATGATAAATCTTATTATAGCATACGCCACATGTCACTGTCGCCATTAGATCGCTATTATTGATCTCGATCGACATTGATCTATAAATCGATCTTTAATAATATTATGTATTGATCAAATACTCCGGGATCTTTATATTATATTTTATTACATAAGAAAACTTCAAGTCGACTGGTCGGCGTAGATCGTGTTCGCTCGGGTGTTTCCGCGAGGCGATGGAAGGTTTCATTACCACGCCACCACATAGCACAACAAGCTACAGAAATAGCATCCGTAAGAAGTCAAGGTTATAATCATTTTATATTATGTATTAGTATTACTAGAACAACGCGCGTTCTCAAACGTACGGACCCAGAACTATGCCTTGTGGCACTCCATGTTCTATTTCTGGCTATTTTTTTTTTCAAATTGTTAGCTAAACATAGACGATCAAAACATTAATAGTGTCGTTATATTCAAATTTTCTTAAAAATTTGATATCTTCAAATTGTTTAACAAATTTCTTTGATTGATCCCCTTGAGGCTCTCCATATTTTTTTCTACCGAAGATTTTTCATACATACTTTTTTGGAATTATCATGGGCTATTCACGCAGTTTATTCATTGTTAGTCTTTTAAGATTGAAAGATACAAAGGTCTTTCCCTGTTTCCTATTTTCTTTTTAGCGATTTTTTGAAACTCAAGATGGAGCAACTGTGAACGTTTGAAACTATGGTGGGTAAAGAAATAATAGATGCCTCGTTTCTCTGTAAATAGGCATGCAATACACGTAAAGACCGTCTTTAACGAACGCACACATAGCCTTTCTTGTCCGTGTATTGGAAAATCTCAAGCTACGATTCGCATGGCTGATTTCAACCATAGGAATGGTTTTCTTTACGATAAACCAACTATCATTTACCTCAGACCATAGTTTATTATTTTTATTTTTTCATTATTATTTATTTATTATTGTGGAACAAACGTGTAGGTAGATCAGTCGTACACTTACCCAATTGCATCTTTTGAATTGTAACAAAAGCCTTTGTATTTAAATGCGTGACAATTCGTTCTTCTGTATTATTTTATTAATAGCTTTCTAACGGATAATGATACACATTTTTGTTTATTTTTTTTATATGCAGTTTTCTTCCCTTTACTTTCTTATTCTTTTTAGAAATATAATTATTCAACAAAATCATCTTTTTGTATTTTAAAGTTCTTATAGGAGAAGTTTTCCTCACTCAATAATTTCGGGCAAAAAGAGGGTCGTTGAATTTTTGGCTATGTTTACTAACTTTCTTGGTTCCATACTATACGTGCTTGGACAGGAATGAGAATCTTTGAAGAACATTTCCAAACTACCACAGATCTTCTCAAAACGATAGTCAAAGTTAAGGAGACCTAAGAAGAAACCTCCAAGCTTCGTAGTTGCTGCGAAGTTGTCAGACAGACGAATTTAGTACGCGTTATTGAAATACCTGTACAAAACACACGTGGGACTAATCACTAGATCATTGATACGTCCAAATTATCTTGTTCCATCGATTATTAGAATAATCATGTTGGATATTAGTTATATTATATTCATGGTGTTGTGATCCTACGCACGATGGCTCTCAGAGAACAGCTTGATAACCACGCATACATCTGCCACGATAAAAAGATCAAATTTTTTATATGAGTATTTGAAGCTAGACTCCTTGTTATTTTAAGTCGATTTGATCCATTTTATGTATGCTTAAAACCCAACAGTTTCATCTGGACACTTTAGGATGTCAATCGTTTCTAAGATATAAATTTGACACAAAAATTGCTAATTCTTTATTTATATCGAAGCTACTCTTGTGAGGTGGAATCCCAGCAGTCTCGCCATCTTTTAGTTGCGGCTGGTTGTGCAGAGCGATATTAGGGAGTCTGGTCGTATTCATTCTCTGGAAAAGGGTAAACCATTCCTTTCTTTGCTGTCTGCTCCATCTACCTATATTACCTGCTATTTCGCAAATTCTGGTGTTCCACACGGTCTGTTCTCAACATATTACGCATACTCCTGATCGTGTCTTCTCTACTTTCGACACCATAGGTGAACTTAAATTGATTGTAAAAAAAATAACACTCGTAACAGAAGGAGTATAATATTGTCACCTGAAAAAGGGTTTAAAGGGTTTCGATTTCTTAGATAGTTACTAGAACCGATATTCGCGTAGACGACTGAAAATTATGTATCTCTATTGATTTTTTGTCATGATTCATGACTCTTCTTTGTCATTCTCAACCTTTCCATTGCTGCTTGATATACTTCCTCATTGCTCTAATCACTTCTTATTTATTTTTTTTAAAGTTCTCAATTTTGCGCCTGGGCCTTTCGTTTGATAAAATTGAACCGGTTGTTTATTTTGCCAAAAAAATTTTGTTCCAACGCATGCTCATTCCGTTTTTTTTTCTCGTTCGCCCACGGAGAATCGATGATAATTAATTTTTGGAAAAAAAAATAAACTGCATATCATTCACCCGAGTCATACGCCAACAGATATTATGTTAATATGAGTGATTCCAAAAGTCGGAGAACATTTCCATTCCGGCGCACACCCGAAATGTGATATTCATATCGGGTTGTATGTTGTTGTTTTTGCATTTTTTAATGTACAGTATATTACAAAAAATAATGAAGCAGTCGGTTCACCCGAACCGGTTTATGTTGACACATTTTTTTATGTAAGTATTTTTTTTTCTTTCAACCAAACGCTTGCTAAACTTCATTAATCTAAAATAAATCGATCTACCCATATCTTCTTCTGCAACCTCAATCCTGCGGAATGGTTGGCAGCCAGGGCGAACATTTCCTCCTCCACTCCTCTCAAATTATCACAAATTAACCCTGCAATATACTTGAAGCCTGTCATTAGTGAACTGAAGATTTTAGGAGAGCACGGAAATTCGCGTTATTTTTTCAACGTTCATTTTGTTCAAAATGAAGGAAGATTTTATAACAACACAAAAAATAGTAGGTAATAGGTATTTTTCAACAATATTTATGAATATACATTGCCAAATGAATGAAAAAATCTGATCAAACAAAAGATTCACAAAATATACCTACACAAAAAAATTATACAATATTTCAATAAATGTTACAATAATTTAAACTATGCTTCAAAATAAAAAAAAACTTGACATCGGCATCGGCGTAAATGATCTGGGATCCTTGGAAATTTTTTTGGGTGGGGTCATCCAAAAAAAATGTCACTATGGGACCCTCCCAGCACTTATTATTTTAGTGGTAGCTATTTTTTGCTTTAAATTATTATTTCTGAGCGAGCAACCAAAACAAAGTTTTTCCTTCGTTTTTTACAAAGAGAAAAACCCCTCGGAAGTCCACATTAGAACAAAGTATCTAAATCGCATCCAAACAATAAAGCGCCCAATTATTTTTTGTTATTTCGAGTAATTCAAATAATATTATAGGTAATTTCCACTTTGATTATTTTAACAAAATCACATTATTTTACTAAAATAGACACGAAATTCGCGTTAATTTTCTATAAATCACATTATTCGCGCTATTTACGCAAAAACCTCGAAATTCGCGTTATTCGCGCAAAAACCTCAAAATTCGCGAAAAAATTCGTTTTATCGCGATCGCGAAATTTTCCAGTCTCTACAAATAAGTTATTATCCTTAAGGCATTCCAATTTGCATGGCAGGGTTGGGTTGTTAAAATAGGTTATTTGCCTTTTGTGATTTTTGCGTTTCTCTAATCCTTTTATCTTGCAGCAGATACCTGAGATCTGACCATACCGCTCCACCCATATAATTTTATTATTATCTTTGTATCTACCTTTCTGTTATTTTAGAATATTATAGTTTTGTATATCCTATTGTTAAAATTATTGTGAATAATCTCTTTCGCGGTATGGAAGTAAATGTAAATTAATTTAGTGTAAATTGTAATTATTATGTTTTATAACGTCAATTATTGTAAATAATAAATCTTACTATTTGATATGGAAGTATATGTAAATAATATGTAAATTGACTTATTGTAAATTGTAATTGTTTTGTCATATTGTATAAAAGCATAACCTGATGACAAGCTCGTGTGAGCTTATCGGGACTGTGCATTCATGTAATCTTGTTTATGAATAAAGAATATTATCTTAAAAAAAAAAAAAATTCCTCATTTGTTTTATTTGTGTTGTTGAGTATTCTGTTGGTGGTTTTAATAATAAAAAATAAATCAATTGGTCCTTCGAACCGGATTTTGCTCGACATACTTAAATGATTTTTGAATTGTAATATATTCCTTAGGCGCCTTTTGAATACATATTTTGTAGAACAGGGAACGTGTGCGAACCGTTAAACGTTAGGAATGAGATGAAGAGTGGCGATATTGGTATTTTTTTTCTTTAAACACATTTATATGATATTTATAATATACATACCTAATCGAAAAGAAGTGAAATTATCTATGGAGCGAGAGAAATAACCCTTCCATTTATAACTATGTCCGGTGTTGCGTTCCTGCTGCGTTATCGCTGCAAAGCGGTTTTCGCGAACCGATTCAAGTTCGTCGTCAAAGCGTTAAAAAAAATAATTACGAGATTAATCAGATTTATCACCAGTTCAAAGAACTTTTTTTTATTATTAAAATATAGGTAAGTACTTACTTGCCTACATTTTTATTAAATTTTGCATTAATTTTTTTTTGTTCTTTATCGCTTCCTGCCATTCTCACGGCGAAGGTTCACATAGTTCATCATTGATGGCGGAATAAAAAATTTTATTTGAGCGCTTTAATTAAATTAATATTCATCAAGCCGGCGTATCGTTGATTTTATGTTAATTTTGTAATCTTTATTGTGTACCTACATTATATGTGTGAGAACTAATAACTATAAATAAATCGATATTTTTGTAGATTTTTAGACTTAGTCTAATTCCGATATTGTCGTGTCGTTGAGTTAATCTAACTCAAATAAATATTCATCTTATACTTCGTCATTACAAAGAAAAACAAAACGTCGCGCAACGCCATGTTTTCATCAAATCCAATCCTAACTCCCTTAAGGCCCCACTTAGGGGCATAGCGAGGCAACAAGAGATCTCCATTGCGCTTGATCTTGCGCAACATTTATGACCTCCTCCCTCACCATGTCCAGATTCATCAGCTCTACTTCGAAGGAGCGGAACACAGTATGAGCGGGTCTTCCTCGTCTTCGAGACCCTGATGGGAGGAAGAACAGCGCTCTCCTCCACATAATGGTAGAAGTGATGGGCTCACGCTGGGTGCGCCGACATATAGCGTCGTTCGTGATGCGGTGGTACCATCTCACTTTGTTTCGAATGCAGATACTTTTTGTGCCTGGACTTTAGTCAGCTGCCAGGACTCACACTCATACAGGAGAATGGGCAACACACACGCATCAAACATACTTAGTACATTTGGACCCAAACAGCTGAACCCATTTGGATAATTTTGATTTCGAAATAATCCTGATAGAACTGGGATTTTTTAAGGGTGAGAATATTTGTAAAAACTACAAGGAAAATAGAAAAAAAAAAACAACAAATAAAAGTTTTTTTCTTACAAAATGTTCCTAATTGACAGATTCGTCCCAATAAACGATCTCTATATTTTATTGAGTCACTGGAAATGAAGTTTATAAGCTTGGGATGAAGGTGATTCGACGTTTACCGCATAGTATTTTATTTGATGAATTCTAGGAGTAGTTTATTAAGCGAAAGTTAAGTGGCCATCTCGTCGTCGATGAACGTTAGAAGCAAGTCCACACTGTTAAATCTTCTCTTTCGTAATCAGTCGAGCAAGTTGATCGCCAGATTTTTGAATTGACTATTTATTATTCTAGGGCTTGTTTTATAAAGAAAGAAGGCCACGGGACCGTATTTCCCCTGTCGGCCCTAGAATCACTAGGTACCATTTGTATCGCGGTTTCAGACTGGGCCAGCCAGCGTAACAATTGTTAGCAACGCATTAATAAATGATCTTATATTGATCGTAAAAGTGCGTTTATAACATAGAAACATTGAGCCAGAGCTGGAAAATAGAGTGTATTTTCTTGATCGTAGATATGGTTACCAAGGAAATAATACCTAACAACTTCTTAACAAACTTCTTTCGCTTCTTCCAACGACACACCATTTCTCATACAACCTCTCCTATTTCTCGTACTTCTTACCTGGCCTTCCTTGAGGACGGAATCGATGTGTTCGATCCACGTCATTCTCGGTCGGCCACGCTTTCTGACACCTTTCCTTTCAGCCTTGTAAATTTTCTTGGTCATTCTGTTTACATCCATTCTTTCCACATGCAGATCAGAGCAGCTATAGGCACCTTGTGTTTTCTACAATGTTCATATTCAATGATGTTGTGATGCGATAATGTTTCCTTCTATCCTATTGATATTGCCCTTATGTTACAATATTCCATTCATTGAATTTGTACATGTTTAAGTATTTCTCACTGTTTTGTGTCTCTTGTTTGTGTCTGTTTTTTTTTTTTTTTTTTTGGTGTTTGCTTCTTGGCATCACCTATTATTGTATTTTTTTATATGTTTTAAAAGTATTTTTAAAAGCAACCGCTGGTTGCGTAGACAATAAACAAATAAATAATTGTATAAACTTATTGACTTTCATCTTTCTTTGTCACAACACTCACTTCCATACCACATTCCTTTACATATCGTACATATCCCACAGAGTCTTTTCACATATTCTTTGTATAGATCTCATCTGTACTGCAACATTCGTCTTTCTTATCGTTTCTTATAAATGCGCCCTTACATTTCCTTGCAATCCATTCAAAGTCTCACAAATGACATAAAATAGCTGTGCCCATAGTACTTTTCAAAATTTAGACCACGCGATGCTGTATCGTTTTTTTTTTAAAGGAAATGCATTTATCGATAACATCGAGGCATTATAGTAATATTATATAAGTTTTTATAAAATCTGTTTGATTTGTTCGTCTGCCTGTCTGCTTATATAATCATAATCCACCGCGCTATGTACGGCCGGTCTTTGATTCTTTCAAGGTTAATGCATACACCGGGTAATTAAACTTTATACACTCTGAAGTGTATCTAACTTGACTCTAGGTGTGTTATGTATTGTTTAGTACATTGGTCTACATTATCCACACGCTCTATAATACCCACTTACCTCTTTGGTGTATTTATATTATTATACCTGATTATTGTGCAGTGTTGCCAATCGGGTCTGTAGTCTGTATCCACGTGATGCTCAACCGCATTTTTTTCGCGCAGACTTATGCAACGTAGTCTGTCTATAGTGTATCGTAATATAGCCCATTTTCATCACCCATGTAGGATATAATATGACCGAAGTGACCCAACTTCGAACACTCCAAATGGGCCTCAATGGTATTTGATTTGTTTAGTTTAGATGACTCTGAATCCTGAGTCCGATTCTGGGTAAAACCGAATAACATTGACCCAAACAAATAATCTTCTCTTACGTTCAGACAAAATGAGGAGTCACAATTGACATTAGGGGGTTTCTCTTGAAATTCAGTCCCGGTTTCAATGTTGACGGTCTATACTTAATACTAAAAGTAGGTAGATGTATAAATCCTTATTTATACCGTTATTTTCATATCAAATTAGACCTGGGTTGGTGAAACTATTTTTATGCTGATGCACTGGATTCCTACGGAACGGTCCGTCGGTCGCCTGACAAGGCGCGCGCCGCCTTCCAAAATTATATGACAATGTTTTTTGTTACTACGGAAACAATATTGGCAATGTTCTCAACTGACATATTCACCGCTGTTTATAGTAGCGGCGGATCCGTAGGAACCCAGACCGTAAATAACCAAAATCTAATTGTTAAAATGACATCTTTATTAAGATTGAAATTGCGATGTAAATGCAGAGTAAGGACCCTGAGCGTTAATTTCTTCTTTTTCATTTCTCTGCCCATGTCCCTCGCCCTTGGCCTGCGTCCCTTTACTCCAGCATGGTCTGCTTATACTATCACCAACGTATATCGGTCGTTTTTATTTATTTCTCACCTACTCCTCATTGATGTGTGCGTGTATACTTTTGGTGTATATTTTATCTTTTATGTTACATTTTTTGTATCATCACTGTTTCTATGTCTTTATAAAAACATTAAAAAAAAGGATTTGGAATGCTTGACTCCAAGGAAAGGCAACATTTAGGCTAAGCAAAACCATCAGAAAAATGATAGACCTTCTTAATGCATACACATAATGACGTATATTATTAATTATTCATAAAAAATATGTAAATTTCCAAAAGTGTATCCAATTAAAATATTTTATCAATTCGTATGATGTGTATCGTAAAATTTATGATCTTTACAAGTCGTATGTTTTTTATTTATTTATTTATCATATTCTTTATTTATTTATTGATTTTTATTTCACTATCAACTTTCGATTCCGAAAATCATCATCTCACATAATAATGTGTACCTATATATAGGCTTATACATCAAATTTTGTGTGGGAAAGACATTAATTATGTCATATACCTATTCAGTCACATTGATGAAATATATTAAAAATAGCAGAATCAAGTCAATATATATTATGATACTTTGTAACTTATCATCTCAAACATGTCGATATAATTTTTTTTAGAATATGATGGAAATTCACAATATGTCCACTAGGATCTTGTAATTTTTTTTCCAGTCATCACACGATTTCCCTGTTCAAGGCATAGAATACGCGCCTTCCCTTCTTGGCGATCTCTCTTTCTTCTCTTTTTCCAGCTCATTCATCTCATTCTATTTCCCAATATTCAACTAAACATACGGGTTTTTGGAATCACCTAGAAGACTCAAAGAAACTATATATTCAGCTGAGAATCAATCTCTCAAAATAAATGACAACTTATGGTTTAATATTCGACTCTAATTGGTCGAATGAAGCCTTGGATTGGGAGAATGATAAAAATACCTAAATGAAAATACCAAATTGACAATAAATCTGGGTGAATCTATCGAACACATAAATATAATATACATGCTAAGTATAGACTAATCTGGTTTAAAGTATTAGCTAAGTGGTAATAAATTATAATTTTCTCAAACTATTTAATAGAAGCGTCGGTAATAACCGTAGCATTCTTCCATGTGAGTTTTATCTTAATTAGTCTGTTTTTTATATTATAGAAACTTACATCAAAACTTTTAGCTAATCTGTGCTTAATTTTTTAGCACCTATGACTTCCATTAATATTGGTCGTAAAACTATTTTCAAAACTCGTAAAATATTTCTATAATTGAATCGTTAAAAATGGGCTTAAATTCCTATATTTCAGCCACGTTGGCGCCAAGAAATTCCACCAAGCGTCTCTAACTTGCTCCAGTTTCATCCCAGCTGGAACTGGCATCTTGTAAATGTCCGCTTGTTTAATAATTTTGGACTGTTTCGTCGTTTTGTAGAGAATGCTCGCATATTCTAGACTCCCAGGAGATATGTCAAACCAGCAAATCTGCGGTTTTGGATGACTGAAATGATCGGCTGCTGCATAGGGTCTCATTTAAAACACAATGGTACCACCTTATCCCAAAAATCTGTCGAGAGGATCTCTTCTCAACACCTAGGAGATGCTTTTGTCCAACCTTTGTCGGGTGCCAAGAGTCGCCTCTACATAATAATAAGACTGGCAGAATGCATATTATGCTCATTTACACTGTTGCAAATGTCAACGATAAAGTTCGAATAGGTTGAACTTCTTTTGAAGGCCAGCGAGTACCTATATCCTACTCTTTCTCGTTTATCAGTAATACAAAATAGGAAACATTCATCAACAACAGACAGGATAATGCCGGATCAATAATTTAAAAAAGCATGAAAAAAAACACAAGCGTTACGTACTTGGGTACTTAACAGAATGCATTAAGTAGGTACTTGAAGAGGCTATTTTCATACTGCGATCACTCAAGGTCAATCAGTTTTTCAACCAAGTTTCAATTAATGATATTTTTTCTTCGCATGGTTGTGCACTTGTGCGGTGCTTTCGATGATTTCGTATTAAAACATCGAGATATTCATCAGATTCAAGAAACAAATGTTTTGAACGAAACCATGTATCTTTTCTGCATACTTTTTTGTTTTTTCGCGTAATCCCTATTCGAAGAAAAACCCTCATCAATAAAATACTAGCTTTCCCGACCGACGTTTTCCTGTACTATGAATATTCATTTCGATTTTGTAACTTATATAAAAAAAGTTAAAAATATATTTAAATATTATTTATGAAAGATTGAAAGAATTTCTATCAACAATCTGCATACAAATATTTTGAAACTCAATGGTTGTCGAATAAATAAAAATTGTATTGAAATGGAATTTTTCACAGATGGCGTTGTCAGTAAATCCGTTCCATACTAACTTTATTATTATACTTTATATTATTTTTTATCCATTTTGCGAACTTTAATAATTGTTCTGTTATCTGGAGGGGATACGAATCTAATAAACCAAGCATCACAAAAATCTGTTCAGCCGAGTTATAAGTGTTCGCACTAGCCCGACTTTTTTTATATTATAAAAGATGTTATTTCAAGATCTTTCTATCGTTGTTTTTACACATATTATTATGTAGCATCATCGGCCTAAATGAAAACTAGGAATAAATCATTTGATGTTAACAGTTTTACTATTTTTGTTTTCGATTTATTTACCCTCCCTATTTCGGACTGCAGTTAATCGAAGACCCTCGTATACACGAGGCAAAAGAAAGATAATACAGACCATACCAACGCATTATTCTGCCTTAAAATAGATGCTTCATGACCACTTTTTTCAATGCCTTTATAAAATAAAGTAACTCGGTGCGATAGTCCATAATATAAAGCAGACATAAATAGTAAAAGCAAGTACTTATTTAATTTAAACAGGGGTAGGTAGAGAGGATCGCCTTCTGCAAACGCTTACATCCATTTTTTTTTTCAAATTTTTACACAAGCTATTTACTTTGTTTAATTTTGTTGATTTCAAACCACTATACGAGTTAATGACAATCTGGTGTTTAGAGGTCTGTTTTTGTGTGATCATCTTGTTCGTTGTCAATGTTCGCCATTGGGTGGACAAATTACAAATGACGAAGGTTTTTCAAGCAGAGTTGAGAGTTTTCGAAACGCTGAAATTGACTAATTTCGAACAAAGTGATGGGTTTTTTGCCTTTATATACTCTAACTAAATGCAGCGCTCTCCTCAGCAAAACTATCCTTCGTTAAGGATGCCGTATAACAGTTGGCCGAGGATAGCGCTGTTCTTCCTCCCATCAGGGTCCCGAAGACGAGAAAGACCCTCTAATACTGTAGTCCGCTTCTTCGAAGCAGAGCTAAGGAATCTGGACATGATATGAGAGGAGGTCATTAACATCGCGCAAGGTCGAGGGCAATGGAGAGCTCTTGTTGTCACCCTATGCCCCTAGGTGGAGGGTAAAGGGAGTTTAGATTTGAATTGGATTCTCTAAATGGGGTCGTTCATAGAGAGCTGCATGACTGCTTTATTTATGGTTAATTATTGCCTGTTCCTGTGATTATGCAAGAACTAAATCTCTCTCCATCTGTTTGAAGAACGAAGTCCCTCTTGCTGAACTGATATAATTATAATAGCTCAATCTTTTGTAGTACTGTCAGTGTCACCTTTCACGAGGTGAAAGAAACTTGTTTTGCAATTGTCGCTGTTAACCCAACATTGACATTGACAGTAGAGTAATGTGTAATTTACTTACTGTGTGTTCGTCTAGGACAGTGGTCGGCAAACTTATCGCTAATGAACCAAATAAAATAATATAAACCAAAATCTTTGTATTGATTTTGTAAGGTACATAAAAGACAAAAAATATTTCGATATCCTTTATAACCGGGTTTCATTATAAAGGTGGTTATACAAATATAGTGTTACGCAAAACGATTGTGTTACCGTTAAAACAATGAAAATAAAATTAAAATGCCTTCTTTTTTTTAGCTTATTAGCACACATCGATTCTTCATAGCTTCATGAAAAGGTGGAGTTTTCGGCATATAAACCAGGCGTAATTTGCGAATCAGATTTCTTTAATTTTGATTCCAATCTTCTGAAGTTGACGCATTATACAGTATTTCAAAAAAAAAAAAAACATTTATCTGTCAATCTTATCCGAAAGTTTTGTCCTTGTTGATCTTCATATTAGCCCGTAATTATCCACTGCAGGACATAGGCCTCCTCACGCTCACGCCACTCCTCTCTGTCCCTGGTCATCCCCATCCACTCTGTCCCAACGGCACGCACGATGTCGTCGCTCCACCTCATCGGCTGTCTTCCCACACTCCTAGACTACTAGACAGTAAATTAAGTAAGTGTGACCCCACCTAGTTAAAAACATGACACAGGGTATTGAAGGTAAGTTACAATGGCTGTGCATGCGACTATTGGTGCATTTTGTTTTAGAAAGTTATAAATGTGTTAATGTTGGAGAAATTTTAAAATTAAAAAAAATATCTGGGATTTTGGAAACCTGCTTATAAATGCTTCTCTCATACGGTTGTTTCAATAGAGTAAATTCCACATGGGGCTAAGGATCCGAATTTCGCTGACCCCTGGTCGTGAAACAGCGTTTACTTCAGTGTCCTTGAGTTATTATTGATATCGTTTTATTGTGTCTAAAAACGTCGCAACAAAACAAGTGGCCAGCGGAGTCACTAACAGGTATCGAAGGTTGAACTCGTAGTTAAAAACACAAAACACGCGTAAAGTTTAACGACCTAATCAAGAGTCCATAATTTTAGTCTGATTTTTTAATCGCAATGATATCATTGAATTGTCACCGATCAATTCTTCAATTTTTATCAACCGACTTCTCAACAATAGATCTCAGGTTGAAGAATTTAAATTTCGCTTGCATAACATCATAATTTTTCCGAACCTGAAATTCGACTGTATGACACTTTTACTGAGCTTTCGAAGAAGCTACATACACACATACTGCCTTAATACCCCACAGCTCTGCCTCGAAGTAACGAAATATGTGTCTTTGAGACCCTGATGGGAGAAGTTATCCCTCGCATTTTATTTTTGGACTAGCAGCAAAGCTGTTGTTTCAGTACTCTATTAGTGGTTTCAATAATCAACGAATAGCTCCTAAATGTACTTTCTGATTAACCCTTCTTAATAATTGTATGGCTTCTTCAGATTCCTGATGGATTGATAAATCTGTTTATATATTGGCCATGCCGGAGTTCCGTCTTTCTGCAGGTCTTCCGGATTGTCGTTGTCCCAATGAAATGCTGCATATTGCAGAACCACGTTGTTATCCTTACCAATTTGGTGTTTTTAACATTGTAGATATAACACCAAAAGAGTTCATTCTATTTATATCACTGGACTTTGAAAAGTGCGTAAGTGCGTATGTTTTTTTTTGTATTTAAATTCAAATCGCAACCATGTGTCACAAATCCATCAATAGTTATAAGGAGATACATACATAGTCAAATCGTTGAATTACATATTACGCAATACTAATATTATGCCGTCCGCCATTTTGTGACGTGCGACGAAACAAAATGGTGTCAATGGCCTCCGTCGGACGAAAAACCAACCATGCGAACTGTTTTTATAACCTCGATGATGTTTACATCATTATCGCACATTATTACGTCTTTTTTACATAATTAATTAGCCTTTTTTTCCTGTGGGAGGCGCTCGACATTGTAAACTTTATATTATTTATCCGCGTACATAATTCGCTCTTGTTCTTTAATACGCGCTTCTGTGCTGTCCTGTCGTTGATGTTTCTTGCTACTGATTCGATTGGCCACAGGCCTCTACTTGCTTACAATTACAAACTAGGTAGGTATTTATTTACTGAACTAATTTATTAATTTGTTTATGGTACTACCTATCTATTTCTTTATGGTACCTCCTTGCTTCGCCAGTATTTTAAAATTCGAACGAGATAATATCTATTCTCGCTACTCTACAATCTATTAGGAAAGACTTTTTCGGTACAAAACCCACTGACACTGTTGTATATTCTCTGTTTCCAGAGAGAAAGACCAAAAATGAATAATAGTATAACACTTTTCTATACAAAGGTGTCAGTATAGCCTGCGAAACTAGTCAAATATGTGAAAATCAAGGACTCATTCTCCCAAAATGGCCGTTATTATTCACATTTTACATACATCACGATTCGGCAATTCCTTAACATACGAATCTGAAATTTACATTTTATTGTAGAACTAGCTTTCCCGACAGACGTTGTCCTGTGTTCCTAACTATGAATAGATATTATTTTTTTTTTCAAACCATATATTTCCATAGACATTCTGTCAAAAACACCAACTATCAAACAACAGACAGTTCCTGTCAAATTTTAATTTGATTTCAATTTTTCAAATTTGGAATAAAAATTACTTAAGAGTTTTCTTATTTTTCACGCGTCTTTCTTAATTTTTATTCTATCATAAGAACCTTCTCGTTATAAAAGCCGACACGACAAAAAAAGAATTAGCGAAATCGGTCCAGCAGTTTAGGCGTGTTGCGATGACCATGGAAAATAGCTCTCTATTTTTATGGACTTGGACTTGGCTGGGACATGTGTTAAGGATGCCGAATGACAGTTGGCCGAGGAGAGCGCTGTTTTTCCTCCCATCAGGGTCCCGGAGACGAGGAAGACCCTCTCATACTGTGTTCCGCTCCTTCGAGGCAGAGCTGAGGAATCTGGACATGGTGTTGGAGGAGGTCATTAACGTTGCGCAGGATCGAGCGCAATGGAGAGCTCTTGTTGCCTCCCTATGCCCCTAAGTGGGGTCTAAAGGGAGTTTGGATTGGATTTATATATATATAAGACAAGATGAACATTAAATTAATAGTTTAGCTGGTTTAGATGCCGAAAAATGTGAAAATATAATAATATCTTAACAATGATTGGAAATTGTTACATTCATTTGGTGTGGTCATTTTGAAATATGTATTCTTTCCTCAGATTTATCGAATAAGAACAATCTCAAGACATCTGTTGCTTCTATTCCCGGCCATCTTAGTAACACCCTTAATATTCAAATTATAATTATTATTAAGATAAAAATGACGTAATATTGTTAATTTAATGTTATCTAGTTACCTACATTAAAGTTAATTATTATTCTGAACAGTTCTAGAACTTGTTATAATTTACATTAAATCGTAATTTATAATACTCCAGGTATTTTAAACTTAATGAGACATTTTAGCAAATTTGCCGATACCCCAATATCAATTCCCATAATGATATTATTAATGGTTTTTAAAAGTGACCTCTCATTTTTGTTTAAAAAAATATACTTTTATCAGAATATCTGAGCAACACCGCTGTTATTCGTAATGTCTTAATTTGTTTTACCTATATACATGTTTCGTGCATAATGAAAGTTTTTCCTAATATTATCGAAAGAAATTTTTATCAAATAGGTATGTAACAACTAATGACTCTTACAATTTACTATTGATATTCGATTTTTAAATGGAACAAACCACTACGGGCTTACGACCGTCTTCTACTGTTACTTAGTGTGATCACTTTACTTTAACAACGATATAACTAGGTATTATGATTTATTTATTTTCTTGTTGCCATCATATAGACCCAATTCGGTTTTTCTGCGTTTTAAGAATGTACTTTTTAAAGCACTATCGAATGCACAGAACCTCCATCAATAATAATACGCATCAACCGATAAAGATTTGGTACTTATAGAAGTGATTCTGTGAGAAATATTTTGATAAAATTAAATGGTCTGGGAATGGCCTAAGATTTGAATTAGAAGATCTCGACTAACCACTGCACTACCATCAATCGTCGTTGCAATAAATTTGCTTTCTTATTATACCCTTCACAACCTCGAAACATTATATTTTCCGTACACACAAACCTTTTGAGAGATAATAAAAATCGCTGTTCTTGGTTATTTTTTGGCGACAATTTCCTCAAATCGCGGGTCATGGTTCCACTGTGCAAATACAAACGTTTTTTTTTTTCTCCTTCAATGACGACAACATTTTTTTTGACACTCGACTTTTGTATCTAGCAATTAACGGTACACACATCTATACAAGAGTTCACCTATTTTAGTATTTTGCAGGTTTTTTTTTTACCTAATAGCCAGGTAACACACTATTGTTTGTCATCGAATATAACAGTTATATTTTTTTCGAGAATCATTAAATTTACATAACATGTTGTATTGTTAAAGTTTTTCGTAGATAAGTGAAGTATTTATGTGCGATATTTTTCTTTGGCGTAAGTGTCCGAACTATTTGCGATTTAAATTAACACATTTTGTAATTTAACTTTTTAGTTGGCCGGCTAAATTTCTTGTGAATAATTAGTCTCCAGTGGCGGGGATTCCCAACTATCCCTCCATCTTTTGGGTGGTCTTTCTGGAGGTCTATTAGATTGGGGAATGAAGTCTCTAGTCGCTGTCACAGCTCTTTTTTCCGCCATCCTGGAAATATGCTCTTTCCAGAACCTTCTCTCTGTCATTCTCAAATATCTTCAAATTCGATAACTTTACTTTTCTTTACAAAGGTACAAACTATAGTAGGTAGATTATATTTGGCAAAATTCAACGCCCTAGAATCGAAATCGGGTAGAAATTATTACAATCAAATAAAATCTAACTCTACTCAGAATCATATTTACTGCAGGATTATTATTTTTAGAAAGTACATTATGATTTTATACTTAATTTTTGTTTTATCGTATGTACTTACTCGTATATCGAACTGTTTATATCTGCGTTATGTATTACATACTTTTAATTTATTTTAAAGAAATAGTGCTGATTTTTTTTAATGTTTCGTTTCATTATTTTCCTACATTAGAAAGAGACACAACATTCCATTATAAGATTTATGAAGTTTAATAGTGGTTTTTATTTCAGAGAAATCTTATTGGAGAGAAATCTAAGATTTCTCTATACCATATAACGCACTTCAAACATACTCACTCCTTTTTTATTAAGTATCTACTTGCTTTTGGAGGCAATTTGAGTCATTGTTTGTAAAAAAATAATTCTGTATACCTATATCTATCTTCCCATAGCTAAGTGGCTACATCACCCAAATATGGGTGCAAGCCAACAATAGATAGATAGATAGATACATATACCGAACATTCTTCGATTCAGAGCTGAGGGATTTGGACATGGTGTGAGAGGAGGTCATGAGCATTGCGCAAGATCAAGCGCAATGGAGAGCTCTTGTTGCCTCCCCATGCCCCTGAGTTGGGGTTTAAAGGGAGTATGTATGTATACTTATAGATGTTTTTAAAACCATATTTACCTTTTGATATTCAAACAAATGGCTCTCAAAGGTCAGTTTCTGATTCTGAACCGTCCTTAAATAACCATTTTTAATTATTCTAATCCGTCCAGTTTTGAAGTAGACGAGTACGGTAACAGCCAAACTGAACGGAAGAAATATAAATAATTTAAGCAACAAAAACTTTAAATTGGTTACTGAGCTCTGCTTCAAGAAAGAAAAAATATGCAGTAACCGACTATTCCAAAACCATTCATCGAACGATATTTTTATCCCTTGCAGCGATGATTTAAGAATCTCTAAAGAAATGTGTGAATGGCAAACTGTTGGTAATAATTACTTTGCATTATCATTCAAACGACTTTTACCTTCGAATGCAGCAGCAACACTCAGGGCCGCATTTGGTTTCAAAGCATCTTAGAAAATTTCCACTCGAAAAACATCGGATAAATCATGGAAAAACATTGGGCAAGACTTCTCGTGATTTTTTGTTAATCTTGGACAGTCCAAAAGCACTCGAATTTCAACTATCAATAGTGTTTAATTCTTTTTCTACGGGCGCGAATATCTCCTCCTCAACTCATCTTTTATGTTCTGCATTCCATGTACTGGCATATTTGTTGCAGACGAGCATCCTCTACCTATGGAACCCTCGTCCATTTCCTCCAACAAAGTTACCATGACATTTTCATACCTCATGTCCCGACCATCCAAGATGTCTCGATTGTGTTTGAAAGGATATCTACAGAAGGCGCCAAGGGCGTTGTAGAGTGGTCAAAACTCAAGCCCAAGGCCAATTTCGTACTCACAGGTGGCTTGCTTAGTGCCTAGAGTCCATTGACACATCTCCTAGTTACCAAATGTCTGTTTCCTTGGATACACTAGGGTAGTCACCAAGTGATCATGCGGCCGGTTGAGATCATTTTAGAGCGTTTTAGTAAACTACTCACCTGGTGGCTGGCTAGACTCTAGGGGCAAAACAAATCACCCGTTAGTGCGGACTTAGCCTAATGGGCTGTATCGCAATTCGCAAGGAATGAATGAATGGTAGAAAGATTAAAGTATGATGTAATAGCTATGCGATTCTGAATGCAGCTCTTGTAGTCTGAATAGAAACCGCATAACCGCAGTCCAAGTTCAAGCGTCACAATGTTCCACGCTGCTCCAACAAATGTCTGTCTCGTAATGTTCTCTGCGTACTGTAGGAGGAATTGCACTGCTTAGTGGCACGATGTAATGCTAAACAAATGTTACCGGCGCACGCGGCAATCAGGTCGTTTCACAACTCATTTTGAAATAGATAGTCGTATTATTGGATGGATGAACGGAGAGGTCCTGGTCGAAGTCAAATATCTTTGATGCGCAACGTGAGAGATTGGAGTGGAATAGGATCGGTGGAGGAGTTGTTCCAGATAGCGCGGAAGACCTGATACGGCAAATGCAGAAGAAGAAAAAGTCATATTATTGGTTTTGACTTAATGATCGAACTCGGTAGCGTATTTGTTTTTAACGCCGACATCTGAACTAAAGGTCTTATGTTCCACTGTCTGTGGGACTATAATCTTTTTTGATTTAAATGTCCTCCCGGGGTAGGCGTCTTAATTTTCAAGTGTGCGATGATCACTCTTATCAAGGTTTGGGTGCAGCAAAATAGGGTAAGAACGGAACACGTGTGCTGTAATTTCTTGCTCTAGAGCTGGGGGAAGATGGATAATCCTGATTGTGAGTGTGGAGCTGTCCAGACGTTCAGGGATTTGGTTGAGGAATGCCAAACTAGACAGTTTTCGGGGAGCATCCTGGACATGTGGGAAAACAGGAGGCGGCGACTTGGCTTGCAGCGTTGAAGCCGAGATTATAGGTGCTTGTGACGATGCAGCCTGCATGGGCGAAGAAGAAATCTCTCCGAATGCCGCATGAAAAGTAAGTAAGCCAGCCTTAATAGAGAAGCCACATATAGTATTTTATGGACTGATTCAACTGTACCATCCTTCTCTTATTGACGGTAACCCACAAAGTGTTATTCAGTCCGCGTCCAAGACCATGAACGATGGTCGAGGATGGCTTAGTCTTGTGTTCAGAATGCGTGAACGTGGAGAGTGATTAGGTTAGTTATTGCTTTTGTTATGATTTCAAATTCGTCAGTTGGATGAGGCGCACCTATGTATGTTTACGTACTGAAAAACTTTAAAAGAACGTATTAAAAATATCCTTGGTAAAGTGAATTCGCTTTTCTGCCTTAAAAGTCTGGGTTGGATCACCATTTTCAAAGAATTTCTGAGTTTTTAACCTATTTTTAATACTCACAGTCACTGATTGGATAGAATTATTGAAGAGAAATTGCCTTGGTGTAATAGTACCGCTTGATTTACCAATACTTACAACTCTGCTTGCTGACTTGCTGATTATTTTCCTTCGTCACCTTATTGATGTTGGCAACTTAGTTTCCCTTCTTTGTCTGCAGCGTATCCTTTTCTGGTTCAATACGTAAGCCTACAGAATTTGTTTGCATTGTGTCATCCACATTCTTTGTCCTGTCTACAGTTACATAGTTATCTATTGATGGAGGTTCCATTTTAAATTCAACATCTCCAAGTTTTTCTAGATAATTTTCTAGCTTGATAATAGTCCATGTGCTCAATAGATAAATTAATATACAAGTCTCACCACTTATTCAGTGTGTTTCTATTTTTAGTGTACATACAGAATAAGGTTGGCTATCACATATTTCATGTTTTTTCGTCGAAAAAGATACTATATTGTATTTTCGCATCGATAAATATGCAGACGTTGAACGAATGAATATGTCAAATTGACAATTTCTTTAAAAGAGACATATACGAGATATAAACCATTTCAACAAATCTTAAGGGACTGATCCAGGCGAGATTCCAACATCACATAACTCAGTTACCAATGTAATAACTATTGGAGTTATATAGCAACTGGTGTTGCATAAAGCGTGGCAACGTAGCGCCAGTAACTATTCAACTAAGTATTCAACTGTCGTCGCTAGCTTCATATCAGGTGACGTATTGCCCGCAATTGCAGTTGAATTGTGTGCGCTGGATGTCGCTGTGATGTGAACTTCCAAGTGCGAGCGCAGTCAAAGAGGGTTATTAAATTACTAGCTACAACATCCGTATGACGCTCTTGATGACCGTTTATAAAAATATTATTTTTTCATGTCTCAATCCGCCAAGCAGTCTTTGCCCCACGTTTCCCTGTCGTCAGCCAACCCCTTAAAATCTGCATACGAGTTACAGCTACTGCACATATCTCCAATCATCTGTTCGACCTCTGTGATTGCCGCCCTCAAAAATTGCTTCATTGAAGGTGCTAAGAAGGCATGGGTGCCGGATTTTGGGCCTATCCGAAATGCCCTATGTTTTGCAATGATTTTAAGGAGTTGTTTTGTTTATCCAACCCGATCAGAGCCGTGTAATTTTTTATGTTCTCTGTCTACTGCACTCACCACAACCTGGCAGATGAGATCTAATCAACGGATATCAACGGATTTTAGCAAACCAACATAAACACGAAACCTTTTAAAAGTACAAAACCTGCTTATTTAAGAATTCGACAAATCAATTTATTCCAAAAATATCTGATTTAAGAGTATAACAAAATGATGAAGATACAATACAGAATTATGCAACACTGCAGAATAAGGTACTAAACCAAATTACTTAAAAAATCAAAACGGACATCCATACAGAACTGGCTGATCGAGTGAACAGATAGACGCACAAAGGGCATGAAATTGTTGTTTTCTTTTAACGACATATTTTATAGATTACTCACGCAAAGTCTGGTTCTCTCGCTTGCCTCAACTAAAACGCTGCTTTGCTATGAAATTATTACTTCTATTTTTTTCTGCAGTGTTGCCAGCTCTCTGCGCACTTTCAATTATTACAATTATTATAGATTGCGCTCGCCGTGCTACTAGAACGGCCGCTTTACCATTTATTCATCGCGACGGATCACGCAACACAGACCTCAAACGTGTTCTGAAGAGATTGGATTAAGAGGCGTAACATGGCCGATATAATATCGAGTTTACAGGCCGTGAATATCTTTACCAACTACAAATAGTTGCCATTACCAATACTTTATTTTGTGTGGACGAGGTATCTTTTAAGGGTTTCTTTAATCCTTAAACTAAAAAGAATATACTTATCTCGGTATGAATCTAGGAGCTAAAAACACTATCAGATCGAAAATTGTACATTTATCTTCGTCTACATATTGTTTAAAGTCCTCGTATCTTTATCTATGTTTCGAATTGATCTCTTCGAAAAATATTGCATCTTCTAATCCTTTGCTCCTTTTGGCTCCATTTTTTATTTTTTTTGTGTCTTTTTTTCATTCCTTTGTGGGTCTTATCCTTTTTTCAGGGCATTTTTCACTTCGTTCATTTTTTAATCCTTCTGTTATTTTGATCTGCGCTTCGTACCAAATAGTACCAATATTCAATATAGTAGTGGGTGGTATCACGATTTTTGTTCAATTTTCATTGTTAAAATATGTTGGGAAAACCAATAGTTGCCTGTTTTACCTGATACATTTTTCTGGAAGAACTCTCAATCAAATCGAATCCAAAGTCTTGGAGAATCGTAATTTTTACGTCTCCTGTAGTAGGTACATACATAACAAGACGGAGTCATCGAAACCAAACATCATGAGATCAGCGCATGAAATTATATCCATGTATCTCGTGTATGTAGTTCAAGAACGAATGCATTTTATAATTAATCGACTTTCCTTTGCACTGAAATTTCTACTCCAGTGATGCTCGTTGATCTTATCGTCTTGTTTAACTCGATCGATTACTCGACCGTGTCAACTCGCAGACATTATTCATTTTCTATCGCCTTCTTCTAACGTGTTTGATGTGTGGAGTACCACAGGGCTGTCGCGCGGATCCGGTTCTCTTCAAATGTCACTTAATAGCGAGACACTTGGACGGGAGATATCTATTTTGCGATGTGGATGCAAATGCTTGGGACAGTAATTATTACTGCCTGCTCTGAGTGGACCCCGTCCAACTCTCAAACATACTTATATGGACAGCGTAGTAATTATTTTGTAAAGTAAGTAATTTATAACGTTGTCGTTATCTGACTAAGTAAATGTTGTTGGCATTATTTTATCGCGGGGGTTCGCTAAAACACAATATTCGCATGTCAGTGTGTTTTTCTTAATTAGTTTAACTTAAGGTTAAGTCAATTAGTAGAGTGGGGTATTGGAGAAACTTCTCATATTTTGCCACTTGTACGTTGTTTAGGTTTAAATTGTACCTACCCTTGGATTAGGGTTTCTTTATTTATAAAATTTACGAACCCTTTTCCCGGCAAATTTGCTGGATTATTATTACATGATGGATATTATGCCCCTGAGTTGTCTTAAATTAAAAGATACTTTTGACCGAGGAGAACCTTATTCTTTGGCCCTTGAAGTTTACAGTTTGTTACTCCAGATCCCGCTGTGTTCCGCTTCTGATTGTTTGCATTAGGACAAAAGTTAATCAACATGGTTTTAGAGAGGTTAACTGGTATTGCCCTATATCTGTTGTTGAATCGATTGCTCTCTGACTGTGTGAAACCTTAAATTGATTTTTAACAAAGCGTTCTACATAATAAACTACCAAAAAATACAATTCAAAATCTTAATGATTCATTTAACTGCATGGATTTTTATCTGGTAAGATATTCAATCCAAGACTAAAAGGATAAAACAAAAATTAAAGCCTGTCTTAAATCATAAAAGTGATTCGAATCAAAGCAGTCAAAATTCGATCAAAGTATTATTATTTTACAGTGCAGTTGTGTTCCTATTTGTTAAAAAGGTAATTATTGTTGGCAACCGGACGTCGGTGATAAAAAATGCATCGAGAGCCTTACTTTATTTGTATGGAGAAACAATAAATGAAATGATAGCACCACAAAAATAACCATAATTATCTACGCCAATTACTGTATTTAATATGACTTTATCTCTGAGAGGAGAAAATACAAGAGCAGAGTTAGTACTTATAAATATTATTATCTTGTGAGAAACTCGATACAAAAGAATTCCTCGCAGAACTCCCCAGAGAACCTATTGAAGGTTGACCACATTCGCTCGGGTTCTAGTTCCCCCCAGCTCGCACGGGCTGTTCTCTCCATTTTATTGTCTTTCGCGTCCACGATGCGTAACACAGGTACCCACAGAGAGAAAATCACCTCCGCCATTATTATACTCTGCCTAGATTCTAGCTAGACTCAACCGCAGGTCTTTTATTGGATTGTTGTAAAGTATTTTTGAGGTCAGGAAGTTGTTTTCTATTTTACTGATTTTGTCGTCGACTTCTTTCGACGTGAATTGCATTTCTTTGCCGAGGTATAAATCGTTAAATCATTTTGACTCACTTGAAATCAATATTATTTCATAAACAGCATAACATGATTTTTCTCGTCAACTTACTATACTTCGATACTTTATTAGCGTTCTTCTCGAGAATTTAACTCGTCCATATCATATTGATTGACTAACCGAATGGGCGAAGTGCATAAACTCATTGTAGAGTAAGTTTCATGGTAATTGACAAATTTTATCGTTGATGAAATTGATTGTACCTATAATAAAATAATTTAAAAGCGATTCTAAAAAAACATCCAGGCTAAAGGTGATGTAAAATTGTCTAAAAGGGAATTTTGAGTGTATGATCTAGAAGGAAAACTCTCGTTCAAGTTAAATCTCTAGTCAATTGTTTTTTTTTTCGGAAGGTACTTACAGGAAGAGGACTAAAATATCAACAAGTTTCAGACTAGTGCTCGAAGGTTATTACCGCTACTAAAGCATAACGATGATAACTTTAATGGTTGCCCATGTCAAAAAGATAGGCACCCATTAAAATTTAACGCTCTTTTAATAATAATTATGAAGTTTATCGACACTCTTGCAGAATAAACTGATGTTACCTTAGCAATATTCTCATGATGAATTCTCGTATTGGCAGTATCATAAATCTGTTGTTATCCTTCACTTCCTTAATTTTACACTGTGAGTTTCATAAATTATGATTCTTATTAAACTTACGTCAGCTTTACCAATATTATTATGGAGATAGCAAAACTTCTCAACCCTCGTCGATACGCTTTCAAGAAACGTCCAAAACTTATAAAAACTAACCTGGATTTTTTTGTCCGGTACCTTCCCCTACTTTTATTACCCAAAGTTCTTCTTCTAAATCAAAAACTGCCTTGTTGGATCGAGCTCTGTTAAAAATGTCCCTATAGTCATTGTTAGATGCTAATATATTAAATTCAAGGTCTTGATTATTCTCTTAGTACAAACTTTAAATTGACATTGAGTCTTCTGTAATTTCTAAAGATTTTTCTCCTTAATTCAGTTTATATCCTACTTTTAAAGTCAGAGTAAAATAAAAAATATTCGATAAACTAAATTGGCCGGATGCAGTCATTCCATTAACAATAATTATGCGACCACTGTAAAAGCAACGAGTGTTGAGGAAACTCGATCAGATTTCAATCATTGACGGTCAATCAAGGAAATATTGTTATCGTTGTGAATACATACCTCAAATATATTTTTTTGTCGATGTTGTAAAATCGATTCTCACGGACTTGCATCGTTTAAAAAAACGCCACGCATTGCTCTAACGAACTTGGCATTTAAACAGCGTTGTGTGTAGTCAACAGTTGTTGTTGAGCTGTTGGTATAGCCCTAACCTTCTCTCTGTGTGCTACTACTGCTACTGTCTCTTTTCATTTAATAGTGCTACATAACAATAATAATAATTATTGTTGTTATCTGTGTTGTTACTATAATATAATAATTTTCATTCAATTTCTCACTGACACCGCGGCCAAGGGTATGTGCAACTGGGGCTTTTGTCTATTCACGCTCCACTGGTCTTTTTGTACACTCGTGCATAATAAAATAATTGCGATAGGGACGATTGCTGATAATAATTTTAAAATGGTAAAAAAGTAACAAAATCATAAGTAGGGTATAGAAATTGAATGAATAAAATAATGTTTTTGAAGATTATGGGGACAATTGGAACGAAGAATGTGGTGTATTGAAGTAATAAAAAGTAACTTTGATTATACGTTCTTCTGAGGATAGCATAGCTTAATAGAAAGAGAAAGTGAACCTAGACTCTACTACAGAAACATGCTTCAGTTTCGCATTTTCTAGTGATTGGAAAGACCATTGGAAAGATAAAAAAGAGAAAATAAGGATAATGTCAGTAGATTTAGCGCATCATTATTCAAGAATATTCTGCGCATTGTAGCTGATATTTGCCAATTCTCATGCGCTAAAAATCTAAAAAAGTGCTGAATTTTATAATTCCTTAGGCTTTCACGACTGGCTATGGTTATTAAGAATCTTGTTTTTTTTTGGGTGTAAGTCGTGGTCAGGGGCGATCATACACGCTCCTAACCACGACCTCTCAGAAAACAAGATTCTTAATAATAGTGCTGAATTTATCATTATTATTTTTGTAGTCTGATCTCTGTTGATTATCCTTTCTATCTTTTTAGTGGTTTTCGCTTATCTTTATTTTGTTGGAGTTTCAGAAAGTTCTTCACTGTTTCTTATTTTTACTAACCTGTTTATTTAGCCATTCGATTTTTTGTTTATCAATAAGCCGATACTGATTCCCTTTTTATTCTTATTATTTCAGGTAAGCCATCTTCTCTTCTAACATCACGTGTGGTACTTTTGCATAACCATTATGTTTATAAGGTAAGTCTTTATATTATGATCGTTGCTGTTTTGAAAGTTCATTGCTCAGTTAGTTTTATCATCCTCTACTCTCTCGGTTTGTTTTAATTACTATTTCATCAAACTGCTCGCAATAAATCATTTTGATGCGATAACGGTTAATTCATTTTAATACATTTATAATTAGTTTTGCCGGATCGCATTTGTGCCGCATTTCATTTTGTTCGTAGGATGTTATGTTTTAATATTCCTGAATCAAAGAACTAGTAATTAGATTAATTATATAAGGCACACATACAATAAATTTACACTGAATGCCGCATACATTTTATTATGCAGGTAATAATTTGATATTGTTTATGAATCAAATGAACACATTTTTAATATCATCCGCATGACATTGATCTCTGCATTGTGTGCATTAGCATTTAACTGTCATATTAACAATGATAATGTCATTATGCAATAGAACAATGGTCTGAAAATAAATTATTATAATCCCAACTGCCGGTGTACCTCAAGGACTTCGCTCAGGTCCCGTTGATTTAACATTAAAAGTGGCGTGTCTATCTTCTGCATCTTTAAGTCCGTTTTCCATGTATCCCGATATTGAGCAAATTTCATCCAGTTGAAGAGGATTTTTATTTTATTTTCAATCCATGAACCCAGAACGGGAGACAATTTGTCAATAATTAATTATTGAAACCCAAAGCATTGCCTCTTGTTAGAGAATCACCATAAAAAACCAGGTAAATCTTTCTAAATCGGTCGAAAGTAAATAGTCATCCATCTTTCTAGATTTATTTGTTATCAGTTAAATAATAAAAAAAAAATATTTTTAAATTTATTCAACGAGTCATTCGTGTAACCCTTTTATGAAAAGATAAGTGTAAATTGTTCATGGAAAGGGCATAAATCATGAAAACAAACGACATAAATCGGTGAGCAAATATTGTTGCATGTTTTAGAGTGCATTTATCATCTTTATCGTTGTAAAATCTTAATGGTTGTTCCATTTAAATAATCCTTATTTGACTTCAGATCTTTTTTTTGTTTACTTATGAATGCCCTAGGTGAACTGCTTCAACAATACATTGTATATTTCATTTTTAACAAACGTATTGCTAACAAAACATATTTAGAGTATCTGCAATAGGATCTTAATCCTTCCCTTCAAAAAGCTCTCCGTAAGTATAGTTGTTGGGATCCTAAACATTTTCCAGAAAGTTTTATTTCTCAGTTATTAGCAAAAATCGTTCCTTTTCCCTAAAATATCAGTTCTTTCCATGTGTTAAAGAATTCTCACTAGGTAACCAATTTTTTTCACAACTCTGTGAGTGTCACTGTTTTAGTCTCTCGGGGTTCAGACTTTAAAATGTATCCATAGTTCTTCGGAATCCTTGTGCTCTCTTTACATTTTTCCCTTTATATTCTCACATCCTGTTACTATTTCCAGAAAGCTATTTTAATGTAGTTAATCTTAGATTCATCATCATCATCAGCCCCCCTTAATCTAGTATTGGGCATAGGTCTCCCTTCCTGACTTCCATCGCTCCCTGTCGATAGCCATTCCGTACCACTGACGTTCGGTCACTTTCTTTATGTCGTCGGATCATCGCGTTTTTCTGGCCTCCCTGGGTCTCTGCTGCCGGTTATCGGACGCCACTCCAAGGTTCTTTTGATCGTTGTTCTGACCAAGTGTCCAGCCCAGCTCCATTTCAGTGATGCTACATATTTTGCACCACGTCCCTCCTGTCCTTTCTTGGATTGTTGTAATACGCCAGTACTTTGATATTTTTAAAAGATTCTACAAATGTTGGGCAATGATCAGATTCGAGATCAAAAAGTGCTCCCTCGCCCATCATCATACAGAAGTATATATTGCCTTTGAATTTTGTAGGAATTCTTGATTCGTCTATCGATTCTAGTTTCTTTGTTCCTAATACGGAATTTTGAATCTCAAACATCAAAATGCCGATAAATTATCTTCTTTGAGTTGGCACTTATAGTATCCCTTCTGCGTAAATTACAGGATATTGATGTTCTGTCTGAAATCATACAAGATATCAATTTATGGTAAGTGGTTTAATATAAAATTCTTGGTGGAATGACGGAGTTTGCACATATAACATGACCTATGCACTTTCGTCGAGAATCATTTATCAGTTTTAACGATCGGTGTGAATGTTGGTGTATCGTGCGAAGGCATGTTTAAAAGATCTACAAAATAGGAAGTATTTTTTTTTTCATTTAGTCGCCGTTTTAGCTGTTGGCATTTAAAAAGAATTACTTTTATGGATAAAAATGTCAGTTGTGGTAACTGGTATACCGCCATGGTTAAGTCCAAAGGGTCTTTCGAACACACCATTCTCTTTTATTTATGCGTTGTTTTTTTTTTTCTCCTTTTTTAATTCCTTAAATTTTTTGCTGGGTGCAAAGTTCAACCAACCAACTGATTTTTTTTTCCTCTCAAAGATATTTTTAACTAAACTGTCGTTTTTTTCATTTGATGATTACTTAGGCGAACGGTGTCAAAGCTGCAAAAATTTGTACGGTACAAAGTCTAACTATTATAAGCGAAAGCAAAACCCTTTACATACTTACTCAAAATACTATCCGTGTGTATTTACATCATACTAACGGATTCCTATCCCATGTCGTCTCCTAAACGATCTTTGATTGTTAACTATGATTTTGAATGCGTTCAATTACCATTTGTGATTATTAATGTTTGTGAATTTGGCTTCCTTTTCTGATTTTAGGAAGTCTTACAGTATCGTAAAGTTCTCCTAATATTGATTTCAAAATTAAGAATATTATAAATATCGATCCTTGTTATGTTTCCGTGTAGATCGTTAATTTCAAGTCTAATCAAAACAATCCCAAATATTCTTATTTACGAGACCAAGGATTGGTCCGCTGAGCCGTTGACACGCAAAAACTCGTTTGACGGAGCCTATAATATAATCATCATTCTAAAAATATATCAACATCTCTTATGAAAATATTGAAGTCGGTCCATACGAACATGAGGAAAACCTTCCAAAATCACATGTGTGATTTTGGATAGTTAATTCTTTGGCGTTTAAGAGCTTCTTTGCCTTCTATGCCTAACAGTGTTTTGGAGTGCAATATGCAGTGCAGAGTTAATAAGACTAGCCCAGAATCGACTATTTACTGTTGATAGCCAACATCCCATAGGATACAAGAAGAAGCATTCGTGATTTCACCTTCTCTTCTAAGTAGAAGGACAACGAAAGAGTCTTCCCTATATTTCTTCCTTACTCCCTTTCAATTCACTCAATGAATCATGGTTACAAGCCGAAAGTTCCTGGAACATCGAGCTCCAGTTGTCCTTTCACCTTTTGGAGGTCTTCCGGGGTTGCAATTGTTTGATGCAATGTTTTTCTCCACCACGGTAGTTCTTATAAAATTCCGTGAAATTTTAATTGCTTCCCATTTAAGTGAATTTAAATAACAGATTCCTGGAAATAACCCTGAAATACCTGTAAAATTTTAGAATGCTGCAAAATTGACGTTCCTAAAACTTAATGCCAAGTTGACTGTTTAGGGTCTGATCTTGTCTCCCTCATTTTCCATTTCAGGAGAAACAACTCCTCGAGGCTTTTTCATGTTAAGAATTCAATTTAAAAACAATGCGTATATTTTTTTAAGAAATGGAATAAAATTTTGATGTCACACTCCAAAAGAGGCTTTTTATGATTACAAAATACTTGTGCTACGCCTATACAAGAGACAACAGCGTCTCGATTGGCACTCCGAATATCTTCACGCGTAACCTTCGCTTCATAACTTCCTGGATGCAGCAAATATCACGCAGGCACTATACGCCAATATTTAACGATTCCGACCATGAATTTTTATTTAATATTTCTTGCGCAAAAACCACTCTGCTGTTCCGCTGCTGCAGCCATGATTCCAAATGTACCACTTTCGGCTTTATTTCCGAATAGGTCAAACATCCTCCGCATGCAAGCTATCGCGGAATAAGCCTCAATGTCCGGTCAATGGTGATTTATGAGCAGATGAATCATGCCTACTAAATGGACAGGTGAATCTTTGCTGATAACCTAGCTGTTCGATTGAGAACTTTCATTCAGCGAATGGATGTTCATGGCTTTAACCCAGTTTTGGTATCTTCCTCTTTCGTTCATTTGTATTGGTGTTCAATCAGAGTAAGCTCAGGCCCAACTAAACTCAATAAGTTCCCATCAACAAATAATGCAACACAAATGAGGGCATTCGCAAAAGGGTTGTGGTACTTTCGATGAAGAACTTTTTTCGTTGTCATATTTTCCCCATCCAATCCGGTCCCATATGTTGCCATATTGAAACGAATAATTCCTCTCGTAAGAACACATTTATCCGTTTTTAATTCCAATATAATAATATCAATTACGTAAGAATAATAATATGTATTGAAAACACCGCGTGGAGTAAGTATTGAAAAATCTGGGATAAATTCTCCGTCTAAAGATTTAAAAACCATTACTTTAATAAAAATGTCAAAGAGTCTTGGTAGAACCAATAAGGTGGGTGATATATTCCCGAATTGGCAGAACGTTTACGATAAAGAAAAATATGAACGTCGTCAGATCGTAAATTGGATAGTTTATTACGGATCGATTATATCAATGGCTCTTCTGCGCTCTGTAGGTCACGATGGAATCCCAGAGAAATAATTTTGCAACGATGCTTTACCACGGGTATGGCGATCAAAAATGAGCATTTGCGCAGAAATTCTTGTTTGGTAAAGACATTAGTTTCTTTCTTCTCAAAACTTTTGAAGATGTGGAGATTGTTCTATCCAATTATCCTTTCTTTTCTGCCATGTATGATTGGTTTTTTTCTCTTAGTCTTATCTACTCTTCTTTAAGTGCCCTGTCGGGATATTGGCGATCACTTCGGCGAATATTTCTCTATCCTGTCTGTCTCCTGCCAGGTCAGATGATATTTTCCCCTCGCAGTCTTAGTCTTATACCGTTCTTTATAACACAAATTTTAGTAAACTATGTGCTTCGTGCACGTGTTATATCGAGATGATTGCTTTAGCGTTCTTTCTGTTATTCTCTCATCGTTGTGGACCCTGATTTTTTTTATTAGGTACTTAAAATTAGGCAAAAGGCTTTCGTCCATAGGTTTTTATATACGTATTCCCAGATGGTCCTAATAACCTGAAACGCTTTTTTTCAACTCGTCTTCCAAGAGCGCCATAGTTCTAGTTCCCCTTACCGTCATAATAATATCGTTTAATGGTTCCACATATTATGTCAAGTATTTATTAAAACGTGAGAAATCTTGAGCGTTTTAAGCATTTACAATGAAGTTAGTAACGCTTAATTTTTTATTATTTATTTCTTTTATTTATGATTATCTATTTTAACTACATATTGATAATGATTATTTAATTTGAATTTCAAGATTCATTAAAAATCACACCTAGTCCAATTATTATTAGGTATCACATATTTATTCATCTGATAATCGTTAAATATTATGTTTAAACCATACAATAATAAAAATAATAATTGACCAAATAACACAAAATAACAATGGGTCTTCGTATTAAAGGTGAAGGAACTGAATCATTAAAGATTTGCAAAAAAAATATAAGACACATGAAAAAAATAACATAACATTTTATACATTGGTGGGTTCAATTGTTTGCTCGTTCATATTTTTTCAGTTCAATTGTTTTTTTATTTTGTTTAATTTACAAAATGTTACCTAACTCAATCATTTAACGATTTTTTATATGGTTATACTTTGGAGGAGTTTTTGGCCTCATAGAAAGTCAGTAATGCCCTACAGTGGGTACATATTATGGTGTCATTTTAGTGATACCATATTATATTATGACTTTATATACAAAAAATATACTGACATTTGTAGCGAAGGCTTTTTTACCTTAGAACACTGCTGAGTCATTCAGTGAGAGCAAAATCAATACCACGCCACGTAGGGACTCGCTGGTTTATAGATATTATACCTAATTTATTTATTCATTTATTTACTCGAAATCACATTATAATTACCTATATCATCTTTACATAAGTTATAATAATCAACATTACAAAATAAATAACGAGAAAAATGCTGCCTCACTAGGTGTAAACCTGTATAGAGGAGAGGATAGCGAATACAACACAATAATAGAAAAAAAAACAAACGAAACAACAGAACTAATAAAATACCTTAATAACCTAATTTCATATAAACAGTAGGTAATTAACTAAGCCAGCCTTCGAAATAACAGTAGAAGACGGTCGTAAGCCCGTGGTGGTTTGTTCCATTTAAAAATCGAACATCAGTGATGAATTGTTAGAGTCAGTTGTTACATATTCGTTAAACAGTTTGTTTAAATCTTGTACTCAAATGAGATAATATAATAGTAATAAATCATAACTGAGTGGAATAAATAATTTTTTTTTTTACCCATCACGCCGTTTCCCGAAGGGGGTAGGCAGAGAGTACGGATTTCCACTCTTTCCTATCCAAACAAACCTCTTTCGCTTCTTCCAAACGCATAACATTCCGCAATTCCGCATACATGCTCTTCTATTCCTTTTACTCCTGACTTGGCCCTCCTCTAAGACGGCACCGATATGATCGGACCATGTCATTCGAGGTCGGCCTCGTCTGCGTGCACCCATTCTTTCAGATTTATATATCCTTTTAGTCATAGGAATAAATAATCAAAGTGGGTAACATTATAATCAAAGTGGGTAACATTATAATCAAAGTGGGTAACATTATAATCAAAGTGGGTAACATTATAATCAAAGTAAATAAATACACAGAAAGGGAAGACGGTGAAAAATGACACCAAACAATAATAATTATAATAAATTGAGTAATAATTAATGTGAGTATTGCGGTGGTATGTCGGCATGCTTCGTTGTGTTTCTTCCGTACATAAGTATGTAATATTGACATTTGAGATGACATTGATGATTTGAATTTAACATGTTTCGTAGATGTATTTTAATGGCCTATGGCCGTGTTTGATTATAAATAAATCAATCGATAAGGATAAATAATTATATTACATTAATCAATAATAATAAAAAATCAATCAATAGTTTTTGACTTAATTTTAATTTAAAGTAAAAAGTCGAGTGTGCAAATAATAGGACCATCGCATACCTCCATCCGAAATGACATACGTATTATAATCGTGTTATTTTGTCGAATCGACTCTGATGGTTGACATGACATGACAGCACACGGAAGGTGTACCGTTTTAATAATAGACGCATCACTTCTAGTATTTTACCAAAACGATCTGGATAGTTGGTCGCCTACTAGATTTTGTATTATTTTGTCGTATCAAACAACAAAATCATTTTTTTGTATATTTGTATGTGTTTCATCATATATAAAAAAAGCTGCTAACCTAGGGTAGCCCAGAACTCACAGTATATTATAACAGCCTTTTCGTGTAAAACATATCTTTGCATAAAAATTCATAATTTTACGATTAAAATGAATTTATCCTTGGAATTATTATAGAAACTTTAAAATGATATCGACTATTGGAGCTTTTTATTATCTGCTTTAGAACTACATATTCCAAAATCACTCGAGTCCGGGTGGAGGTCTATAATAAAATAAAATAAAAAAACTACATATTCAATATTAATCGGTACTTTAAGGGGGACCCACTGAAGTTACGGACCTCCAATTTTACGTGCTTGTGTAGGAGTATAAGACCAACCCGTATACCAAATTTTATGAAAAACGAAGAATTTTTTTTTTCTTTTTTAGCCCTTTTTCTAGAACAAGTGAAATTTTCTTTGGATACTTTAAGAGGGTTCCCCTGAAGGTACAGATCTCAACATTTTACTGACTCATCTACATAGAGGGGCTAACCCTAACTGTTCTACCAAATTTCAATCAAATCGGATAAGAATTACTATGAGTTATGGCTGCGCACACATTTTTAGCGTACGCGTGGAATCTACACCCTCGAAAACGTCGAGAAAATTAATTTGATTGTGAAAAATTCTATAAAAACACAATTTTATTTACCTGACAACCATTGACATTAAAAATACTGTCACGCAGATTTTTGGTGGATTCAAGTTTTTTCTAATTTGTTGACATTGAAGCGCGTTTTTTTATAAATTAAATCGCGAAAAGTGAATTAATCTAATTTTTAAATCAAATTGTCGTTTGACACAAATTGTCAGCTATTTAATAGTTGATTCGATTGTCAGAATTTGGATGGAGAATGTGGTTCAAACAGATGCATCAAAAGAAAATTTTATCATTCTTTTAAATTCTTATTCAATTATCCTTATTCCACCAGGACAACGTCTTTCGGGAAAGCTAGTAAGGTATAAAAAATAATACTAGGGAATGAAGGAGCTTCCGTAAACGAACTGCGGTCATCCAACTAGTGAAATGTTATTTTTAGTGTTATTTTTTGAGTTGTGTTACTTTAATCGCTGGCATAATAGCGAAATAATTTGTGTCACTCCGCGTCGTCATGTCACCGTGATTGTTATTGTATTTTATGTGTTTATTTATTTATCATTATTATTATTTTTTTATTATTATTTATTCTATTTTATTTTCTCATTTTTTGTGCTGCGTTTCACGAAAGCGAGCGAAATGTCATTAAAAACAACTAACGGGATATAATTTAGTTCGTTTATTTATTTAGTTATAACCTTTTGTCATGTTTTCTACGAGTGAGTAAAATAACTACACTGTCGGTGTGAAAGAGGGATATGTCAAAGAGTGTAAAATTTGATTTGTCAGTCACATTTGAGGCGTTCATCATACATAGCACCTGCGTTCGATGAAGATGAGCATTTATCCGCGTTAGAAACGCGGGCGCAAAACTACATAAGTCATGAACTTTTTTTTTACCATTTTTGTGCATTGCTCCTTCAATCTTACCCCTCACTAATGACACATCCTTTGAATCCAACGAGTGTCCTATGTATAAATTCCAAGCTGGATCACAGGATTTGTATGAATTTCGGATGAATGAGGAATTTGGTTGAATTTCATAGTTTGATTGCGTCAGTCCCAGAACGTCAAATGTTATGTGACCATTAGACTAAGTTGATGTATTGGGGAAATATACAATATGTTCGAGGAATAATTTTTAAAGACCATCCGTCCAAATAATACGATATCAATCCAAAAAATGGCAGATCAAACCAAATGCATGATGTGGATTGATAGAGTGAGATCCATGAGTCAGTCCAATTTTTAATCTCGTCAAGCCATTCTTCCATCACTCCAAACGTGGAGTTGGCGGGGTCCAAGTCGAAGTCTCACCTGTTTGTCAGTGTTAAAAACTTTCGTCCTTATTTGTCTCATTTTTTATGTTGCTGTTTTTAATTTAATAATATCAGAATGTGGCAAACAAGAGCCCTAGATAGTGGAGTGTAAAAGTTTGGAAGAGACCTATGTCCAGCTGCGGAGATATGGCTGAGGAAGAAAAAAAATAGCAAAATGTGTGTAGTAGCGTATAGAAATTTCGTTACAATTATTGAAAACTAAAACTGAAGTATAACATATGGCACAAATGAATAACATCCAATGGGAGTGATCGTGCGTGGCAGGCTTTAACGTCTTTATTTTACACGACACAAACCATGGCTTAGTGTGATGGACACTACGGTCGACAGGGTGTCTAACGAGAGAGTCCTCGGCATGATGCAGAATGAGAGAGAGCTCCTGACCACTGTCAAGAGACCGCAAACTTTGGCTACATATTCCTTGGTGAAAAATATTCATGGATATACGAGGCGGAAGAGCGGAAACATCTTGGCTGAAAAATCTTAGGCAATGGTTTGGAATACCGGAGGCAGCTTCATTAATGAGGCTTGTTGATGGTCGCCAACCTCCATTAGGAGGGGCACACGACGAAGAAGAAGTGTGATAGATGTTAGAAATATATTTGTGTCCATTTTAGATAAACGCAGTTACAAAAAACACATGGAAAAACCAATACAACTACTGATAGTGTAAAATGTTGTACCCCGTGTATCACAGCGCATCACTCTAGGCACACCTCTGAACCATTAACGTCTTTATCTGTTAATTATAAGAGAGTACCTATGCCATTCATTCTACTTATCTCATAGTGCACTATTAGTTAGTCATTAACAATAGAAGTAGTATTATGCAGTTTATGTATTATGCAGTTCGTGATGTTTGTCTCCGGGGGCGCTGATGACCTGTCATCGGTTCTAGGAATTTCTTTCAGTATGAGATTTACCTACAACAGCCACAGACACTAGTGTGGGGGCTATTACAACTTAAAAAATGCGCCATCTAGACTCATTCAAAAAATTTGGTTGCTTAAAGTTTATCAAAATTTCTACTAGGTAGATATCTTATCTTTTAGCTCATTGAATTACCTATATACTTATATAACGTATTTGAAGTGGTCGGTAGACCAGAGGTATCAGTCGGCGGCTTTTGTGCGTACAGCGTATTATTGACTATTTCCACTTTCATGACACAAGCTTTGATTTATGTTATTGGTTGTGGTTTAGTTATTGGAAAGGATCATTTTAAGGTTTGCTACACATAATTTAAAATTTCAGCAATTAAATTTAATTTTTAGTTGTCAATTCGATCTAAAGTTTTCTTTCATTTACCTACAGCACTCAAATAAATAATTTGTTTGCGAGGATCTTTTTTCTTCTTGGCGCTTCAGATGAATTCTATCCGATTTTTATCTGAAACTTGGCACTTTTTTGTCTACTTTTTAAATCTTAATAATTATAATCGTTTTTCAAAACGTTTTGGAATCAGAAAATTCAGAACTATGAAATACAAGTGATTCGCGTGACCTAGAGGTTGCGCTTTTTATTGGTAGCCTCGGCCCTCGATAGTAACTTGCTGTGGGTAAAAATATATTAGAGTTTCATAAAAATCTGTAGATGCAGTTTCGCTGTTAGTAAGTAATCAATTTGAATAGATCGGATGAGACAGCGTGGAAGAAGGCGCAGCCCTGTCCTGTGTCAGAAAGACGGACATGTCGCACTCTCAGTTGTTGTTAATAATACATAATTATAGCCTTGTGCGACCTCGCTGCGACATGTCAAGTTCAAACAGGTGTGAAGGAATTGCGCTGGTGTGATGCAATCTCGGTATCATGCATATTATGGAGTGGGTGGGGATTCGAACCCTGTCATACTTCATAGAGGCTAGTCCGGTTGAATTCCTCGACCACAAACCGCTCCTTCTTCCTTTTAAATAAATTTACAAATTTGTCCTTTTTCCGTCCATCCTTGGTCAGAGATCTCGTCCATCTCTCTCCACACTGCTCTTTCCTGGGTTATCTGGACCCAGTTGAGACGTTTACAAGAATGGATGAATAACAAAACATACTCTGGCGCGAAATGCATGACAGCAGTCGCAGTCTTTAAATTTTGTTGCTCTCTTATTCTCAATAATATTCAACTATGGACTTTAGGTTCTTTATAAGGACGCCCTTCCGTCGTAGTGGAAATAGCCCCTACATCCTTTTTTTGAAAGATGGTCAAGATGCCTATACCCCATTGTGTCACCGCGACCAGAATAGATCTTATGTGACGTCCCCCGATGTGATAACTCACCTTCAAGGCTGATATGAGTCATGTAGTTCACAATTTGTCTCAGTACGAGTAGTCGTGTCTTCCCCCAGTTTATGCACGGCGTGGTTTTTACGCCAGTACAACACAGTAACAGAGAAATGGGTGTTTCATCTTCCTCTGAGCATAAGAATCTATAGGCTGGGGTGTCTGTTTATCTAATTCTGGACATACTCCTCCGCAGTCTCCAGTCAAGGTCCTCGTAAGAATCATTTTTTTTAATTTCCAAAGCTTAAAAGTGTTTCGGTGGTGAAATTCCACAAGAGCCAGGTTATTAATTCCTCCGCATGTTTCTACCCTGTATTGTTTGCCCAAACATTGCAGCCCATAAACCTGGCCCTACATTCATAGTGGTAGTTATTTGATTCGAAGTTTCAACCCTCTTCGATCACTTATATTCTGGATCTCTATCCAAGAGACCTGCGATTTGGGGGATGCGATACTTGAGCAATATCTGTTTCTCTTTTATAGTGTTTTTTTTTTATGTCAGTTTAGTACATAATTTTGATTTAATATCTTTCCTCATATAGGGTTAGACAGTGAGTAACTATCCTCGTCGGATATATGTACATGTTGAATTTGACCCATGGGCCAATCTGGAAAAACATCCTCTTGTGTTGAGAACTATCAATATATTTAAAGAATGTTTGAAGGAGACTGCCGATCGGCGGTCGATAGATAGATAGATTGAGGGGAGAAGTAGAAATAAAAAACCATGGCAAAGTCGTGAAATTAAAATTCGAAAAAAGAAAATGAACAAAAATATTCTTCTTATTTCTCATGAATTCAATTCTGGACCAAAACTATAAAAATAAATTAATATAGTCTAATGTTAAGCGGAAAAATTCGATAAATTTTAACTCTATGTTATAGCTCAAGCGAGTGGACTATTATAGCCGTCATCATGGCACGCTATAAGGTGACCGCAGGACAGAGAGTATGATTCAGTGTTGTAGGACTCAGTCCCTTGCTTGGGTGAAGTCTCTGAAATGATTACAATAATTACGGTTCACGCATAGAGGTACACGCTAATGGAAACGCTCCCATGACTCTAATGACAGGCAGGTACTTCGCCCACTAATCCCCGTGTTGCACCTATTGATGCAATTATTATTGTGTTATCAGTTTTAAAGTCTTCGGTTGCAGGGAATGTCACAAAGTCCTCCATGTTCGATTCGACCAGCAACCCCTCCCGTGGTCATTTTTTTTTTCAAAAGAATGTTCAAAAGAAAGCTTCGTAACATTAAAATTCAACGACTCGATTGTTTGGACCTGGAACGATATCTAACAGAAAACCGAAAATAATATTTTGAGAGTAAGGAGAGAAAAACTGTAAGAATTCGAATTAGAATGATGAAAATCTACCACATCTATTGCATCCTCTAGGAATATTAGTTTTCAAATCTATGAAACAGGAAAAATAGCATTTATAATAATTGCTTACGTATATATTTTCCTATTAAAGACTGGATTTTTCCTAATAACTATGTTACTCGATAGTGAATAATCTGCTTCTTTATCAATTATTGCAGTCAGTCTTAACCTACCGTCTCAACCCTACTGTCCAAGATCTGAAAGACTCATCATTAATGGTCTTAAGATATTATTAATTCCCAAACTTTGCAAAGAAACGGAAAATGTATGTGCCCATCCTTTGTCCCTTAAATTCCCGCTTAGGGACACGACATGATGGGTATAAAAAAGAGAAAAAATTAGTCCATTTATTCTTGAAATTAGAACGTTACCGGATGGTGAAACAATAATTGCCCTTTTTCACATTACTTGGGGTCGGTTCTCCTCGTCCTTTTTTTACCAAGAATCTTTATCAAGCGTCAGGTCTGGTTCTACTTCCCTTTCCTTGAGGTCCCTCTTGAAACACTTGATGTTCGACAACCATTTCGCGGTGGATCTGCTTGGTCTGCTAACGGAGTTTTGATGTCCATAACTCTCTGGATCATGTTGTTCTGTGGTTGCCTCATAACATGCCCACATCATCTTAGCATGTTTTATGTAATATTTTCGGTTATGGGTGCGATCTTGAAGTTTCCTCGGACATGGCCATTTCTAACTCTATCGTCTCTATTGTTACTCTTCCAGTCCATCTGAGCATCTCCACGGTTAGTTGATGTTTTTATTTTAATGACCAACATTCAGAGCCGTATGTTATGTCGTTTCTTACTGTGATCTTGTATACTTGACCCTTTATGTGTTAATGCGGTGGATTGCATCTTCATCTCCGTCACATTGAGTTGCTATATATATGCTGTCCAAGAATTTAAAAGACTTAACACGTAGACCTGAACTAGAATCTGTTTAAATAATAAACATTCTGCATCTTACAATAACCTGCTTCCTCTTAGTGATTCCTGACGCTTAGAATGAGTTTCTTAAGGTTAAAAATCAATGCGATATGTCAGGAGTCTGAACTAGAATCTGTTTAAATAATAAACATTCTGCATCTTACAATAACCTGCTTCCTCTTAGTGATTCCTGACGCTTAGAATGAGTTTCTTAAGGTTAAAAATCAATGCGATACGTCAGAAGTATATGGGCGGGCGCATAATTGCAATGTGCAACGCTTTTGCAATATATTAATAATAAAATATTCTATACGGTATAATGAATCGTGTATCGACCTAAAAATTGCATTCGACAAGGTCATGAAACATGTGAGATCATTATTTATAGATCATCACTTTTTTATTTGCTTGTCGTCGTCACCTCTCGTCGTATTTGGAGCCGACAGCTTCCTCCTATAATCCGATCTTACTGCTTGTTTGCCCGTTTGAGTCTAGATGCAGATCTAACTTGGCGAAACCACTTTCTCTAGACTATGCCAACGTCTGCATTTCCATCAAGCTAGAAGAAGTGCTTTTAGAAAATTCTAATGAAACAAAGCAAACATTACACGCTATGCGAACTAATGCAGAGTGCACTCAATCTTACAAAAGAATGGTGTCTAGCAGTGGGATTGAAGTTAAACTCTTCGAAAACTATGCTAGTACCTTTTACAAATAAAAAGAAGCTCCCAAATATCAAATCTATCAAATTAGATGGAAATGAAATACAGTGGAGCGACGAAGCAAAATATCTAGGCGTGATACTAGACAAAAGAATGTTGTGGAACAAACAACAAGAGAAGGTCGTAACTAAAGCTACTTCAGCTATTATGACATGCAGAAGATTTGCAGGGAAAAACTGGGGATGTAACCCAAATATACTACTGTGGATGTACACTGCCATGGTCGTGCCCATCATCACGTATGGAGCACTAGCATGGTCTAGAAGAACAAACCTCATCACCTCGAGGAAAGCACTCGAGAGGGTCCAAAGATTGGCCTGCCTGTGCATCACAGGAGCCATGAGAACATGCCCAACAGCAGCCATGGAGGTGATCTTGGGACTGACACCTTTGCACATTGCAATAGAGGAAACAGCCAAGAAAGCTTACCTCAGATTATATAAAGCCGGATCTATCAAGGCAGCGCGGGAAGGACATGAAAAAATCCTGTCCAACTGCGCGTATCTTGCCGACTTACCAGGAGACACAATGATCAAGACATTCAGCTTTGAGAAAAACTTCTCTACAGTACTGAATTCATAGAAAGAATGGAGCGAACAAGCTATCCTTTCTCTTAGAAAAGGTACCATTGTATGGTACACTGACGGATCAAAAACCGAAGAAGGAGTTGGAGCAGGGGTCCATGGTCCCAGGATAAACTATTCTGAACCAATGGGAAAACTCCCAAGTGTCTTTCAGGCCGAAATACTCGCTCTGGATAGATGCTTCCAGCTCAACCTAGACAGGAGATATAAAAAAGGCAACATAGCCATATTTTCTGACAGCCAAGCAGCCATTAAAGCATTGAGTTCCAACATCATCAACTCTAAAATGGTATGGGAATGCCTATCAAAACTGAATGAATTAGGCAAGAATAATAACGTCACTCTCTTCTGGGTCCCGGTACATGTCGGGGTGAAGGGTAACGAACGAGCAGATAGACTAGCGAAAAGAGGTGCAGCAACACATCTAGTTGGACCAGAACCTTTTTGCGGTCTAAGTAACAGATTCTTCCAAGAAGAGATAAGAAGGAAGGGAAGGGAAGAAAGAGAAGAACAGTGGAACAACCTTCCCGGACTTAGGCAATCCAAGGATCTTCTTGGTGGGTTTGACCCCAGAAGAACCAAAATATGTTTAAGCCTAAGTAAAACAGGCCTTAAAACCCTAACAGGTTTCTTAACGGGTCACTGCAGACTTAGGGAACACCTGAGGAAGCTGGGACTCGAAGATGATGGAACCTGTAGATTCTGCGAAGAAGGGGTGGAAACGCCTCACCACCTACTTACAGACTGCGATGCAGTGGTTTATGCGAGAGCAAGAAGTTTTGGAAAACACAGGATAGAGGTGGAGGACCTCGCCACCTTGGATCCCCTCCTAATGCTGGACTTTCTGAAGCGTCTGGGATTAGTGGGGAAGCTCTAATTGGGTAACACCATGAGCAAGTAGGGGAAGCACAATAGACCAATTCAGGTCGGAGCGCAAAATATCCCCTAAGGAAAAAAAAAAAAAAAAGGAAACATTATTATCGTGGCATTAGAAATGACTTAATCAGATCAGCAAAGACTTGGCTTAAATCTTTAAGTGGTAATGTTGAGATACATTAATACAGAGATAAACCAAATCGGCTGGAAGTGGTGCTTCTAAATATTTCATTAAAAGACAGAGTTCGAGAAATCATCTAAAAATTGCTTTGCACACTTAATAAAATAGTTGTGGCGATTAGCTACACAGTAGCCCGGCACAAATGGTTAATTCCAAATTATTTTATATAAACAATTTTGGTAAGTTTGTTATTTAGTAAAGAATGGAGATAGGCATGTCTTGTCTTAATACAAGATTCTGGGAAAGTTACTCTCTGCCTAGTTTGAAAATCTCTCATGATAATATTATGTATTAACAACAGTCACAATAATAATGTTCAACAATATGTATTGGTTTAATAAGAAAATAGGTTTATATTATCTCTTTTTTTCCCCACCATATGCCGTGTCTTTAAAGGGGTAGGCAGAGAAGACACACTTTGCTTCTTCAACCGACATACTATTTCCTTTAGGATGGAATCGATTTGTACTACTTGAAGTCTACAAATATACCAACTTCAAATATATCTAAACATGTTTGAAAAAAAAAATACTGGATATTTTAATATTATGACCCGATGCAGAGTGTTCCATTGAAGTGTTTTTTTTTCTTTTTATATATATATAAAATTAACGATACTCCAAGAGAGATTATCAAGAATGCATCTTATTAATGTGAAGTGGTTGATAGCCGTAAGCTGTTTTGAAATTTTCAACCAACAAAACTGGAATTATATTATTTCTTACATTTTTCGATATTAATAATAATACTTTTATTGATCCTTTTTCATCTTGCTTCGATCTTGATATCCTTTTCTGTTTAGTCCATTTTGTAGAATGTTTATTTATTATGACAAAAGAAAAAGGTTAGTTGTTAATACATAAGAATTCTTAATTCTATTTATTTTTTATAGGTTTATTGATATTTTGATAAACTTTTTGAAACACGTTGGATTTAACCAAAGTTACAACTAATTCATGGTTTTTCTTGGTGCCAACCACCATACAAAATATTTTTTAATACACCGTGTGTTTCAAATGATTGATTATTAAAACTAGTGGTCCACAAGCGATCGAAATTCGACCATCATATTAACTAATTTGAATTATAAGTTTGTACATTATTGAAGTTCCATTGTCAAAGATTGAGGTAGCACTATTTAACAATTTTCTTTCCAAAACAATGACATGCATGCGTCAAATTTGAATTGTTGATATATACAAAGCTTTTTTCTATTATTATTATAGACAAACAAAATTAATATATTCTCAATTTGAGCTAATGAGTTTGAATATCCCGCTATTTCCAGCTCTTCCTACCATTAATGGCGAGGGCAGTTCTTTTTCGTTGTTATTTCTTTGGTGACCATATCAACGATCAAGCTTTCCCGACAGACGTTGTCCTGCATTCTTAACTATGAATATTAAATTCGAATTTGTATAATGATAAGCTTATTACCTGTAAACCAATGTAATTTAGATCGATGCATCAAACCATATATTATTTTCCATCGACATTCTTTCAATCGCACCAACAATCATACAACTGTCAGTTTCTGTCAAGCTTTTATTTATTTAATTTAATGTTTAAAGTTGGAATAAAAAATTTATTTTAAAAAGTAGTAAAAAGGTTACTTACTTAAGAGTTTTCTTAAATTTTCTTACTTACCACGCAATTTCTTAATTTTTTCGTTCATAAGAACCTTCTCCTGATAAAAGCCAACACGATAAAGAAAGAATTAGCGAAATCGGTCCAGTCGTTTAGGCGTGATGCGACGACATCGGAAAATAGCTCTCCATTTTTATAATATGGAGGTCTGACTCTGTTCGTGTGTTATAAACGCACCCTTATATGCCTTTTAACTATGAGAATCCGTCATTTTTTCCCAATTGTCCCCTATTTGTTTTTTTCTCCTTCTTTTGTTGTGTCGAAACTCCAAACGTAAAGGCATGGCCTTAAACGTAAAGGTTTTGTTTATAACCTTCCCACTGTGAAATTGATCCTGTTCCCACTGTGAAATTGATCCTGATCCTGTTCCCACTGTGAAATTGAAATTCCGTCCGTTTCTGACCTATTCAACATTTTTGGACCCGAGTTTTTGTTTTGGTACAGGATTAGATAATAATAATAATAATAATAATAAATAGGATGATTTATATAGCGCCGTTTTGTGACATTAAAGCCACCTCAAGGGCGCTAGCTAAAAATAGAAAGGAACAAATAATATTAAAGTTTACAATAAAAGGTACTAAGGCTAAATAAAAACTAAAAACATATTGATAAAATTAGAAGATACATAAGAAATCAAGGATAGCCTGGAAAAGAACGCGTAAAAAGATGAGTTTTTAAAAGTTTCTTGAACTCATTAATGTTCTCAGCATTCCTGATATGAGAAGGTAGCTCATTCCAAGCCTTGGGCCCAGAGACGCTATATGCCCTATCGACATACTTGGGACGAAATCTAGTGTCGATTTCCTGAAGTTTTGTATGTGAGTCTGTGTGGGATCTTAATGAGCTTTGTCTGTCATTGGGTAATTGAGATATACAAAGGTCTGATATATATGAAGGAGACATATTGTGAATGGCTTTAAAAGTAGTTAGACATAGCTTGAATTGTATGCGCTCTGGACATTTTAGCCAGTGGAGATTATGCAGTGTTGGTGTAATGTGTGAGAAACGGTCGATGCGGAAAATGAGTCGCGCTGCTGCATTCATTATCGATTGCACTCTATTGATTTGATACTTCGGTAGATTACTGAGAAGAACATTGCAGTAGTCAACTCGTGATATTATCAGTGCGTTAACTAGGGTCTTAGCTGCATCCACTGAGAGACATCTTCGAATTGGTCTAAGTTGTCTCAGAAAATAGAAGCACTGACTTACTATTGAAGAGATATGTCTATCCATGGACAGGGCATTATCCAGGTAGATTCCAAGAAATTTCACATTTTCGGAGGGAGTTATTTGAACATCTTGGATAAGTATGGGTTCCTTCGATATGAGATTTTGTCTACGCGGTGATGCTACCCAGAGAAATTCGGTTTTAGCGGGGTTAATTTTTAGCTTATTTCTGCTCATCCATAGTGATATTTTCGCTATACATGAGGAAATTTTTGTCTCAAAGTCATTCTTATGTTCTGGTTGACATGATTGGTAGACAATGCGATCATCCGCATAGGCATGAGTGTTAAATCCGAGGTTGTGAATCAAATTTTCTAACTGATTAGTATAAAGATTGAAGAGTAGTGGTCCCAGCACAGATCCCTGTGGAACTCCATACTGACAAACATTTTCAGTAGTTGTTTTACCATTAAATGTTACTTTATACTTACGACCAGTCAGATAAGAAGTGACCCAGTTAGCGCATTTATCCAGTACCCCGAATTCTGATTGAAGCTTGTTTATAAGTATAAAGTGGTCGACAGTATCAAATGCAGCGCTCATGTCAAGAAAAGAAATTAAAGTGAGCTTACCATTGTCAACCCCAGTGATAAGATCAGACAGGATTCTTGTTGTGGAAGTTTCGGTCGAATGAAATTTTCTATAGGCAGATTGGTTTCTTGCAAGAGTACAGTTTGAGTCCAAGAAATCCGTTAATTGGATGCTTATAAGTTTTTCTAGAATTTTAGCTACGGATGGTAAATTTGAGATGGGGCGGTAATTTTCAATATTATTGGGGTCCAGGTTATCCTTTTTGAGAATGGGGGTTATAAGAGATGTTTTTAAAATATCGGGAACCACACTTAAACTTATGGACTTATTGATAATAGTCTTGATAATATCTAAGAGTTCATCTACACAGGATTTCAGCAACCAAGTGGGAATAGGATCTAGCGTACACTGTTTATTTGGAAGGGTGGCTATTATTTTTTTGAGTAGTTGATTTTCTACTATGGAGAATTCACTAAGTTTTGGGTTATTTCTGGTGTATCTACTGTCCGTTGTAATGTCAATTGGGCTGTCTTGTTGAATATTTAAATTTTCTGTAGCTTCTGCCTCAGTTCTAATCCTTGTTATTTTAATTTTAAAATGCTCATTCAAGTCTTCAGCGTTAAGAACTGACTCACATTTACGTTTATTGTGACCACAGACTCTACGGATGTCTTCCCATATCATTCTTTGGTTTTTCTTATTTGATTCTAATTTGCTGTTCCAATATACGGCTTTTTTATTTTGAATTAATTTTCTGTGTTCGTTTAAGCAGTTTGCCCACGAAGAACGATCAGCTGATCTGTTTGATAGTCTGTAGGCCCTTTCTAGTTTCCTAACGTGCTTCTTGGAAACTCTACATTCTTCATCAAACCACAGACTACTGTCCGATTTCCTCTCCCTACATCTTTTTTTCGTTATCGGTGCTAAAGTATCTAGTATGTCAGTAAGTATATTGTTATAGCTGACAAGAATATGATCTAAACTCGATGTCGCTAAATAGCTTGCATCACATAGCTTAGATGTCCTCAGTTTACTTTTGAAGTCACCAATATTAAAGTTTTTAAACGACCTACTGACGATTTCCTTGTATATAGGTGTAGGAGAAGGAAACTTCAAGCATGTGGTAATCAGGTGATGGTCTGATAGACCTACATCAGATATCTCAACTGAAATTGAGGGAATGTTATCTGCCACTATCACAACATCTAATGTTCCCCCAGCAGAATGGGTTGGCTCAGTGACATACTGCTTGAGTCCGTGATCTCCAATAAGCTTGTTGAATTTAATAGTGTTTGAGTCATCTGATTTTTCTAACCTTATATTTAAATCCCCGGTAATAAGAACACTACACGAGTAAGACGATATTGTTTCTAAAAATGTGGAGAACTCGTCGAAAAACTCTTTGCTTATGGCTTGTGATCCAGGTCGGTATAAGGTGAACACAATTAATTCCGAGTTTTTGTGTTTAATTTTTGTGCTACAGTTTTCAAAAGTTTGAAACTTGTAAGTAGCTGTGTGATGCAGTGTAAATTTCTCTTTAACAATTATCGCAACACCGCCATGGTTCACGAATCTTTCAGAATGGTTGGTGTCAGGAATGTCGCGTGCTTTCTCTGCTACTTTAAAGCCTTTCGATTTCAGTAGATTTATGCATGTGGCACTACTGTCTTCATGCCAGGTCTCAGATATTGCCAGAACGTCCAAGTTTTTACTGCGAAATAATTCCTCAATATCCTCCACTTTATTGTTAATAGACCGAGCGTTCCATGTGCCTATAGTTATATCGTGAGGTACCTCCCGATGTCTGTTATTGCGAACAATCCTATCTGTTTTTAAATTATTATTATTTAGGTTCGTATGAGTTTTGTGGATAGCTTTCACGCGTCGTCCTGCTCTACAACCCCTGTGTGTTTTTTTGTGGGTTCTAAGAATATTATGGGCGGCAAGTGTATCCAGAAGTGTCGGTGGTGGAGTCGTTGTGGTGCGTTCACCAATATAATATAACAAATCACACGTATAAGTGTTGGTCTTGATGATGCACATTTGGAAACCATAAATCACGATTCAAGAGATCGAACTGATGCTAGTATGAGTATAAATGTATGATGTTACACACTATAGAGAACTTGTTGGTACAATAATAAGGCTTCTGACCGCACAGAGTAATCAAATTCTACTTCCTTCTTGATTGGTTTTTTTTTCGGCGCTCCATTTTGGGTAGGTATCGAATTGGTTCCGAATTTAATTCGCATTCCATTATTATTAGAATTTTGTTCAATTGTTTTTTTTTTCTTATTCTTTTTTTTTGTTTTGTTCAAAACGTGACAATTGAATTCTTGCATATTATGCATATCGACCGTGCTTGCTACTACTAAATCGGATCGTTTCGTTGGCTCCGTACAAAAAATACCTTCGTCACAATGAGTAATAAATAACCACACACTATGAATCACTCCGCATCTCTTACTCGAGGGTATGCTGTATTGGTCTTTTTATTCGGTTTGGCGTCCCTCATTTGCATATTCCCATTAATCTTTCAATGTTTTGAAAAAGACTTCTTTTTTTTCGTAGTTTCGTTGTAAATTTGGTGCACAAAAAATGTTAATTTATTCATCTCGGGTTATTATTAAGTAAGTATATTATTATTTACTTATTACAAGTCTTGTTCACTTCGAATATAAATTTTTAAGGAGTGGCATAATTTTCGAATTGTGTCGTTTTTGATCTCTGGAACGTAGAACGCACATCTTTTTTGTGTACTTGTACATATTTTACGAGCTTGTATATTTGATTTCTCGCACTTTGACCATTTGTGTTCTCATGGGGACATACTGTTAATTTTATCATTTCATATTGATTCTATACTTTTTTTGCCATCAGTTCTTGTTCAAAAAGGGTAAGGCAGAGACAATAAATAATAGACCTCTATAATTTGTATCCAGTCTTTTTTAACTTACAGCGACATTTCACTTCTTATTTGTTTCTTCAGACCAAGTTTTTCCTTTTGAATGAATCTGGGCTCACTCAAAGTGAACACAAATACACATTTATAATAATCAAAGGCATGCGCTGTGATGCTGTGAAGGTGAATAATGGTCGGCACCGGGATTCGAACCCACGATCCTCAATACGATCTACGGAGTAAGCCGTCGACTGGGCTATCAACCACCTCAATCTCTTGAAGAGAAAATCGATTGGTCCTATTTACGTGAGCGCTAATCGCCTTCATCTTCGCACACCTGTCCTTTCAAACCGAATTTCTCTCTCTTAGATGCCAAAAATGATGACTCTCGTGGTACTTAATAAAAAATATGTCTCGAAAGTGACAGAGCCCATTAAACCGAATTATAATTGACATGCGCATATTAATTAATTTTTAAAATTTAATTATGAAACGAATTATTATAATAGGTACTTGTTCAAAAATGTCTGGATCTTAAACAATGCAATGTCATTTTAAAGTAACATGTCAATAAATCAATTTAAACAATATGGCAAACAACGGCAAAAAAAATATTTATGCACCTACCTACCATGTCATATTGAGAACATAATGAATATTTATCATCAGCAGCATACTCGGATCCAAATCCACCCACGCTCCGTGGATCGTCGACGTTAGGATCCATAAGATCTTTAGCAACGTGTAATTTGTTGATCCTTACAAAATTGCATACTGGGTGATCGATATCTTCTAAATTTCCCATTAACAAACCCCGAGTACAAGGTATCAATTTTGTATTACACTACTTGTGAATCATTCGTTGTTGCTTTCTGTCGTTTTTGTAAGCATTTATAGTCCGAGGATTACAAGTTTAGATCATTTTTCTTTTGTTTCTTTGGTTTTATTATTATTCCAGATACTTGGCTGATGAAACGTCTGATTGATTCGTTTTGTTCTAGTTCTCCTTTTGGATCGAGGAATTCGCGAAGGATTGGCATCCGTTTCGTTTTAAATTGTCCAGTTTAAACACATTTCTATACGAATTATTTCCAGCTTTGGTTCACTCACATACAATTGAATTAGCTCTGATTTTGATTACTCATCTCGCATATTTGAATTCTTCTGCTAGCTATGCGTACATCATTATTTATCCACCTCATCCTTTTTCATTTATTCATTATGAAGGGTTTGTGTGGTGTCTGCTCAACGCACCTAACGTCTCTATTTTGTCTCCGTCTTTCGCAAACTCTATGCCCGAGTATAAGTCTCCTTCTTTAATTTTCATTAAATGGTCACACTTCCACACATGTGCTTTGATTCTGCTTTTTTTTCTCCAAATCATAGATGTAGAATTATTATTCATTTATATTAAAGAATTTCACCCTTTGCCATTCAGTTTACCATGTCTTTTCTTATGTTGACTAAATTCAGAAATCGTCCATGAGGATACGCCTTATTTTTCCGTTTACAAAATCCCATTCTCTCTCCTTGTGATTTTTTTCCCTTTCAAGCTCACGCGATTTTTGGACGAGTTCTTAATCTCACGAAAAGGTGTGGATCACAATAATTGTCCTAAATTAACGCATCCAATAACAGTTTTCAACAGTAACTGCATCCATCTACAATTTGACCAGTTGTTCACCATCGCATATCATTTGAGCCATTTTTCTCTCTCATCTTTGATCAAATAATGCTCCAATGGTCCAATGGCTCATTTATCTTTAGAAAATCATCTTCTTCGGAATAATCGGAGTATTATTGTTGTCGTCGCTACGTTTCACAGATATGAAGTTCGTTCGTTTTGTATAAGTCACGTTTATAGACCTTGATTTTAATCTTTTTGAGATCAACATCTGCTTTGAAGTATCTCGTTGTGAATCGGCCGTACCTACATACCATTGTGTGATGACAGTAATTACTTCGAGAGGTCCATTGAAATATCAAAATTACACTGTCGCAAAAACAAAATCATCATTATTGTCTCCTTTGTTGTTTTTTGCTCGGTTACCTTTGTGTTTGATTCCTGAGGATATTAGTATTTTGTTGACTTCCAAATGTTTTCGAATCTCGACTGAGTCATGCGTTGCTTTCAATTTGGTAGAGACAATGTACGATTTTTCTTACAAACTGTAGCATAATTTTGAGATAATTTGAACAAGTATACATTATACATATTATACAAGAGGAATGAATATGCTTTACATTTTGTCCTAAAAATATGAATATTGATGTAAAACTTATGCATTCCAAGATCGCTCCCAGTTGGGGGCAAGTGATAGAAGCCTCAAAATTCCTCCAAGCCATGTTGTTTTAAGGCTTAATCCCAGCTTTGGCCAGTCATTACCAGCAGACACACGTTCTCCTTATCAATCCCCTGTAGGAATTTATTATCATTTGAGACTAGACTGCAACCGCAGAATGGTCTTGTTATGCCTAGTTTTGATTTTGAAGTGTGATATCAGACAACATGTCTTTGGACATTGCATCAACAGGGTAATATTTTAGATTCCTAATCTCATCGAGAATATTGCAGATAAATATGTGATATGTTTCGAAATGAAGTTTGAATTTATGTGCAAATGACCTTTCCTTTGCATTTCCGGAAAGTAAATAATATGTTGCATTTACACAAAATAATATGCTTTTGTTTGTTATTTTATGGTATAAATTAATATTGTTCTTTTTTCTTGTTTCAGGTAAGTGTCCAGTTAGATAAATCATCCGTTCAAATCCGAAGTATGGATGATGGTAAGTATATTTTTGTAGACTTCCGCCGTCTTTCAAGTCCATACCCTTCCACTTCTCCACTCCTTGGCATGATACAAAACTTCTTGATCTTCTTCTGCTGGTGTCCCCACATCGTGAGAGACGCCATAAAGGTACGGCTGGATGGAAACGAAACAATGGAACAAATTAAAACAGTATCCAATCAGGTTGATAATGATTACCAATTATTCCCATGATAATATGATGATGAGGAAGTGAAGAACGAACAATCCTACCCGTGTAATGTGGAATCTATCTGCTTACTAACAATCCATGTGGCGTCCGAGAATATTTCTATCCTATCATTACCTAGTAATGTATCATTATTCTCCGCCATTTTTTTTACCGATGTTTTGAATTATTGGGATGAATCGTTGTTGTTAACAATATTTGTGTCTTATTAGTGGTAGTTGCCGGTTGTGCATCGTTAGTGATAACTGATGAGGGGATAATATAATATGCAACATGAAATTAGTGGTAAAATATGCATCAAAATTTTCCCGAAATTGATAAAATATGCAACATCGAATTGTTAAAGAGGCACTCCTAAAGTACACACTTTCAATATTTTTTTTACACTATCCAGGTAAAACAAAAGCCTCTATTTTTGTATTGTTTCTTTTTCCGTTTTCTATAACTATGCAGGTATGTATAGTATGAGTAACCATGATTCAACTCATATACCGATTTTGAATAGCGATTTTTCCACATTTGTACTTCGTTAGTATCTATGAACATAAAAATTAATTTTGCTCCATATATACGCGTATGGCATGTCAGGCGCTATAAAATTGCATGTGTATCCCTCAGCCATTCCATGGCATCGGTCGTCAAATTATTGAGGACCTCCATCATTCCATTAAATTTATGTTAGGTATTCAATGGTAAAGTTTATCTTTCGTCGCAATTTTTCAAGCTGAAAATGACCGTATGTCGATGAGTAGCTTTCGATTGTGGTTCGATTTTCGCTGGTATCACCTCTGTCAAATTAATATAAATTCGATGCATCATTGATATCTAATATTTTGAAAATATACCTTAAATATGCATCTTCATATGCGGATTTGAAAATGCATATTTTATTATTATCCGATTTCTAGTAATCAGCATTACCTATACTCTACTTGCTTACTTGCTGTTTTACCATTATCCTAGTCTATCGCGGTCTCACTTGTTTCAATAGTGTCGAAAAGAGATAGATTTATTGAAGGTTTATTATTTGCTAAGTTAGCATTACGGATTTTTTATATCATTTTCTTTAGTCGAAGGAATCGTTGTGTTAATGTTGTGTACGTCTTTCCTTCTCGCTTCTCCAACGTCTTTAAAGCCCCAAGGATGACTTGCCAAATTTTAGCACAAAAGGCTAACGCTATAGTCGCGATCTGACATGTCATGGTATGTATAGTGGAAATACTAATTTGGTTCCTGTTGGCCAGACTATTTGAAAGAGAGCATTATCCGCACCGGAGCAATGATTCCGCACATAGATTAAACTGCGGAAACTGGTATAAAAAGTGCCCAAAAGTTTACCTTAAAAGTGCCCCAATTTTAAAATCTAAAATTATCGTGCCTCCAAAAGGCAAAAACAAAACGAGAACTTATTTTAGATTTTGACAACGAGATTGGGCGTATAGAGAGAGGTTGCAAGAAGTCCACTAATTGTTGTTGTCTTCCACACAACCTTTTGAAAATGGAAATATGGTGATGCCAACTACCCTTCGTATACACGGTAAGTTCAATTGAGAAATGTTTGAATGTACTATGTGAAGGAAGTCATCGTCCAGATGTGGATGGATACGGCTAAGGAAGATGTAGGAAGATTCAATTGCCATCATTTCTAATTAGTATATAATCGGAGCTTACCAAGAGAATAGCTAAGTATACACAGTAATTTTCGCTAAAATAGTTCCCAAATCAAAAATACGGTGTTCCGCAAGGATCTTCTCTAGGGCCAAATTTCAATGGTTTACGCATGTTAAAAACACAAGAGTAAATTTAATGTCTCAATTTATGTTGGACCAAACATAAAAATGATTGTCATCGTGCGCATCTGTGCGCAAAACTGTATAGGTACTCACTCGTCTTATAAAATAGCTTCTCGCGCAATGGTTACTCGAGTATTTTAGTAGATTTCGTGGGTTAGCACAATTTTAAATTCCGACTAAAGAGAGAGAGAGAGAGATAGAGAATAATAATGATTGTTACCTTTTTATACACCAGTTTAAAAAAAGTTTTTACATTATGTTCATAATTAAATCTCGTTAAAAGGTTGTCTTTGTTGGTAGTTGGATGTATCTCGGATGTTCTTGACACTATCAATTTGTTTCATTTGCTACCTTCGTAGTCTATTCTCAAATCAATTGTATTCAGTTAATAGAATTTGACCAGCCAGCAAGAATACCTTTGAGAGCCACAGGTTTCTTTGTCGTGCCTAAAGCAGGAAGTATAAGAATAAAATTTGAAACTTTGACGATCGTGACTTTTGCAGATTTTTATGCACACTGTCCTTTATTGTGCAATATGATCCAGGAATCTTCTGCCTCATGCCTAAAAATCACCTATTTTCTTCGGAAAATTCGGAATAACAGTTTATATTTCTTTGATATACATACTTTGGTTGGAAACCCCTCGCTTTTCATCTCTGCCTCCATTAACTACTGTATCCTCTTTAGTTAACGAACTCCTTCGTTTTGCCAAATTGAAGAAGTCTCCAGGTGTGACAACTTTTCTGAACGATGATGCTTGGATTGCAATATATTATGAAAGACGTAGAAAGTTTATTTGCATTGATATTGTGGAGCTTTACGGTAGTAATCCTTCTTAATCCAAAGCCAAAGATTTCAGCAATAATTACTTTTCTCTTTCCTGTTATTGGTTTAACGTCATGCGACAGTAAGCCGAAACAGTTAACTAATTTGCATAATTATTATTCAAATGAGCAAAAAATGTTTAAATCATTAGTTTCTCATAGAGGAATAAAGGCATATTAAATTTCATTTTATTTGTACAAACTAATAGGTAGGCACTGTAATAGTAATAACAACACGACATTCGCAATGATATCGGCCGTGCGTTTGAACCCTGTGGAACTCCCGACTTGAACGCGACGTTCAAGACCTTGGCTCCAATTACAATGGTTATTTCCGAAGTTCTACTCGTTTTTCGTGTGTTTTGCCATGTCATTGGCTATTATTTGTATTTTTGTCCAGGTTTTGTCTACTATTTTTATTGAAATTGTTAAGTTCAACGCTTTCCGCCGCAGCCATTACAATGAAAATAATATTCGTGCTAGAATGGAGAGTGTCGATTGTTTGCTGTCGATCGTGTTTTCAACCGATTTCAAGTTCAGACATTTCGTTCACACGATGCAGAGAAAATAACTCATTGTGTATTTTACCTATTTTTATTGCTAGTTTATTACAATGAAATTCTTACGTATATACATATACTTACTACAATACCAAGTTTTTCTTCTTTTATCAAACCATCAAGTGCCATTTCTAAAATCAATAGTTTTTTCTCTTTGATTTGTAGACTTAATCTGAATCACACGATATTAAGTCAATTCACTTTTTTGTCGAATGTTAGATCCATTTTTTCGTCTCGCACGCTATTGATAAAAGCCAACAAATGTTCTAAGCATAGTTGTTGACTACAAAAAAAAACAGATATAATTGATGACCGCATTTTCAAAGTATGGAACTTAAATTAATACGACGATTACTTAAAAGGCTTGGAATTCTTATTCTGATTAATCTTGTCAAATCTGGGTAGTTATTCCATTTTTATCTATTTTGTGAATTCCTCACCCCTATTTAATACACATTCTACCCTTTTCTAGAATATATTTTGGACTGTAGGCAAAAGGAACTTATTTTACTCTCTATTATTATTTATTATGTTACTTGTTAATTACCCGTTCTTTCATAATCCACTCCAGTTTTCTTGATATTTGCTGGTGCATTAATTTTATAATCTTGGTCCATTTGGATAAGAACTGGCTGTGCCACCTTCTTAAGTAGTCTAAAGTCATGTTACTATTTAATAGCACTTTTATTCGAACCAAAGCTTATTAATCCATCCATAACTCTTGACTTTTCTATAAATAGATTTCTAATAAGTTTCTCCATAGTGAACGACTACATTATTTGATTTCCTCCTTTGGCTTTATTATTTTTATTCTGAAAGCCAATTGCAATAGGTCAATAGGACTATTTCCTTTAACTTTTTCAATACAAACACAGTTCTTCGTCTCTCTCGCACCGACGTCTAATCCCTAACCGGTAAACGTGAGAATAAATTTAATTTTAATCAAACACACACTAGAAAATCCACTATTACAGGTGCCGTGTTGTTTGAGCAAGAACGAGACGCGACTATAGAAAATGTCAAGTCAGTGAAAAAGACGGATAGATAGAAATCAAGACATGTTATTATTTTTATACTATTATTCTTATTATTGAAGTAGAAGCCTTTATGGTGAACGAGGAACAATTGCATGGTGATGTTGGTAGCGCTTCTAGTCCGACGCATGAAGTCGGGCCTCGTGTGTTGGCGATAAGGAAGCGGACTGGCATTTACAAACAATTTCAAACAAAAACTCATTAAAATGCTAAACCCGTAGACGAAAAGTAAAATAACAAAAGACTGTCGCTGTAGTATGCCATAGCTTACAGGTATACACTCGAGAATGACTTCGTTCCCAAAAAAAGGATATTTTTTGAATTGAGTTTGTCAAGATCCCAAATTACATATTGTAGATCCGACTAAAGATGAAGGTACTATTATCCACAAATGAATAACCTAATAAATTTAAAAAAAATATATATACTGCGAGTTGACTGACAGAAAGGGTTTTCTGGATTCTACTATCTAAAATACACAAAACATCCATAAAAATCTTTATTCGTGACTTTTGGACAAAATATGAATTTGCTCTTAGCGCCTTGGCTTCACAAGCGACTTTTCACTTTATTAAATAAAAATATAAAAAAAATAATGTTTTGTAATTCCGCGCTTGGATCCAACAAAATATAAAGGAAACTCTTGTATTTTTAGACGAATATGAACATATAAAATTCGTCCGGTTGATCCAAAACCAGAAAACTTTTTGGCCACCAGATTAATGATAGATTGTAAAAAAGACTACTTGTATAGATAGAGTTTCTTGGTTAATTGTGTTTTTCTTGGAAGACATTACATAAAAAAAGAATCCATCAAGACATCTTGGCACGATGCGTTTGTCCGTACCACACAATATTATAATCTTCTCCCAAATGTAATCGACTTCACTATTCTCACCCGTTTCTTGGCCAATATGTGACTCCATTGATGTCGGTGTTTATCACATCCCACAGAACAACGTCATTCAAATTGGACATGTCATGTCTATCCCATCTTTAGGTTTGTATTACTTAAGGTTTAACGACCTCAGGTTCGTCCAAAATTTTGTAGCAATTTCGATATCCTCTGTTGTTTTATTGATCGCTTTTTCTGCTCCTGTATAGCATTTGATTAAAATCCTCTCTATGTATTCTTTGCAGCAGTTTATTAAAAACCATTACCCTTTTCAATAACGTATTCTTTACTTTTTTTATTCTAAGTGTTATTCCTTATAGTTCCTTTGCAAATGGCTTTCACATATTATGTCATTGTTGTAGTGTGATATCTTGCATTTGCCTTTACAACAAGGATACATTTTCTCATTCTGTAGGGATCATTTGGAGGTTTAAGTATTCTTAAGTATCTTTTAAAACACTGCTCTCTGTTTCCTGGCAGATAGAAAGGAATAAACATCTTGTTTATCAAAGCCTTATTATTGTCTTCTTATTCTTCACAATTATTGACATTAGAAAAGTCTTTGTTATAAAGTGCTTCTTCTAATCTCTCAAATGCTGTTTTTTTTCACATTACAACATATCTCGAAAGGGAATAGGACTTCCAGATTTAAATACTGCTTCTACTTTTCCATTTTCTGTCTTTCATTCTCATGCCTTCTCTCACCATTCTTATCAGCTTTGTCGTTGCACCCAATCTGTTATTTTTTCTTTTGATTTTCATCTAAATTTATTATTTGTATGAGTTTTATTATTTTTGTATTTCTTTCATTTGTGTATTTTTTCCATGTCCCACAAAATTTACGACATTTTATACCACATTCTTCGCATTGTTAATAAGTTCTGTGGATTTTAGCCATTTTGTTTTATCAATTTCTATATCGAAGTCCGTTCCACCAAAGCCTCCAACAAAAACCTGGGTGGAAAGAAGGGGTTAAAAAGTCTGCGTTGTTCTCTATTCATGGTGGTATAAAATATTATACCGGCTTAGGTAATCTGTACTATGATTTCTATAGCATAGTAAATAATAACATACGGCACACCATGACCAATAATAATACTATGGTGTGTGCTGTGTATTCTGGATCTGATATTCACTGCGCGTCGCAGGCAACTCTCTAGTCGGAGTTGGTGGGGATCTAGAGTGACGTCACAGCCTGCCGACCGTGGCAGTGATCGAGTCGGCAGTCGCCATTACATTGCGCGTCGAGCACGGACGTTCGTGTGCGCGGGCGCATCTTTCACATCGACCGGCGTGTTGCATTCACAATCATAATAAAGAATTTTGTATTTTTTTTTGGAGAGAAAAAAAGTCAACATTTCAAAGTTCTCCGTGAGGGTTCGTTCAAGCAGTGAATATCGTTCTTTGGATTCAGTGAAACCTCTTTTACTTCGTGGTTTATATTGTTTTTTGTAAGAGTTGGTAAGATCGGTTGGATCTATTTTACCTTCATTCGAGTCAAGAGTGCTTTTATTGTTTTTTTTTCGTTCGATCCTAGTTTCTAGATCATTTTTACGGGTGTTGTTTTCAATAATCATTACATCCGCACACCTGTCAAAAACGATAAATCCAAAAACACCTGTATTTTTACTATCGAGGGTTTTTTGATTATCAACGAATCTAATAATTTATTGTTTTTATTTTTTTTTAAATAGTGTTCTTATTATAATCATTATCCTCAAGTGTTTATTTTTTTTTAATTGTTGGATTGGTGCCTCAAAGTTTCAAGTGTTTTATTACTAAATTGAAAGATGTTTTAGTGGCGTGTTTTGAAGAGAGTGCGTCGACACTAAACACACACACGCACAAAAAATTTTGTGTACCCATTGTTTGTTTTCGATTTCGTCTTACCCAAAAAAAAACAGGTATCTCGCGAGTGAAGCCATGTCTTACGAGCACTACAGGTTCAGTGGCGGATGATAATAATGTCAAAAATTCATTTGTTTACAAAATAAATAAATAAAAAAAAAGAGAGTGTTGTTTGTATAAATAAATATTCGTGACTATATTATTTTGAGGATTTCGAAACAAAATGAAACGCCGCTGGTCGAATAACGGGGGATTTCAAACTCTCCGAATGTTGGAAGACAATTCCGTCGAAGTGACATCTTCGTCGGCCCTCATGGCCCCAGCTATGGTCATGTCTCCCGAGTCCCTGGGTTCTCCCGAATACGGAGAGCTGGAGCTGTGGAGTTACGACGACAGTTTGCATCTCAGTTACAATGGTCACGGGCAGAGTGTGGTGTCCATGGGCAGCTGTGCTCCTGCTCCTGCTCCCATACAGACCCAGCTGCCTTCCATGGGATTACCGCACACTCCAAACACGCCCAAGTCGGAGAACGGCTCCATATCTTCAGGTAAAACATTATTTCTTTTAATTTGATTTGATGCAGTTTTTGCTCCACAGCATCCTTTTACCCTAACCTTACTTTATCAATTTCTATGAAACCCTTGATATTACGAGTGTTATGTAGATCTTAAGGACTTGTTACAGACACAACTCATTTTCCGAAGACTTACTTGGTTGACTTTTTAGGGGTCTAAAATCCTGTTGTTTGTAGTAATTTGAAGTGGTTGGGAGCTTGGCGATTTTCGTTCGTTTTCGTACTGGACTTCGCGGGTTCGATCCCAGATACCGATAATCCTCCTCTTTTGCGTCACCAGTACCTATTTGCTTACCGCGAAAAAGTCAATGTGTGTGTTCACTTTGAGAGAAAAAAATCCTTGTAACGAAAAAAAAACTGTATCTCTGTCAAGTCTGACCATTTTCGCTAATTCTTATTTAATCGCTCCAGGAGAAGGTTCTTATGAACGGAAAAAAACGAAAGCTTCCCGAAACATTCGAAAATTAAAAAAAAACTAAACAACCATATTATTATCTTTTCGTAACCTTCTTAGTAAACTTCAACCGTTGACCCACAGGAAATCAACCCTCATATCAGCTTCAGATGCTACCACTCTCCTCGTAACAACCAACTGCAATGCAAAGCCTGCGTATTCCCACAGAGCTTTTAGTATTGCATCTTCAGAAATGTGGAATAATCTTCCTGCCTCCGTGAGAGAAGCTCCAACCATCTCCAGGTTCAAGACTTCTCTTAAGACTCATCTCTTTGGGAAATCATATCCAGACACAAAGCACTAACTCCACCCATTATAAAAGCGCCCTTGAGGTGGTGTTACACCACAAAACGGCGCTATATAAATCATCTTATATTATTATTATTATTTCAAATCATTTATTCATTAAATCACAATATATCATATGAAGTATACATCATTGTAAAAAAAAATTAATAAAAATAAATTAAAATTAAATACAATGCTATATACTAAATATAAAAATATCGGTATTATCTCTCATGATACATCACGATGTAATGTAATCATGAGAGATCTTCGAACTACAGAGAAAGGAACCTTCTTAACATCCTACATGAGGACAACAGAACTGCCTTTTGGATGGCATATCTGAGACCACAACAGATGCCAAGTTTCCCTAGATTGTCTTTATTATTATTATTATTAGTGCTTCTAATGTAACCTTATGCGGTAAGAGGACAACGTCAGTTGGGTCAGCTAGTACAATTTTAATAAGATGTCACAAGTAAGATTTTTATGGGCTTACGACAGTCTTCTTGATAGTTTCGATGGCCGACCTTGTCTCTCGTTTGCATTAAAAACAGTTCATATTTGGTTAATTTTTCTAGCAAATCTATAATATTATGACTCATCGTTAAAAAACTTCAACGTTCATTAAAATATGGTGCAATATTATGTCGTCATGTTCGCGAAAAGATTCGAACCTGTATCTAAAGACGCTAAATTTCTCGTCACTTTTGGAAAGCTACTATTTTTTTTAATATGGCAACACTGTTCGAAATATTATTCAATTTGATTTCAAATTTTTGAATCGATCGTTCTTTTTTTTTGTTAATAAAATGGCGGAAGTATTTTTACATCAAAAAAATGGTTGTTTGAGTAATTGTTTTAACGCTGTCGAACAAATCATTTGCATGAAAGTAATGACCGATAACACAATCGCCCAATTGATAATAACAAATCCCTTTATCAGCGTTTTTTTTTTACTTTCTAAATAGTAGTATCATACACCTATAAGATCGCAATTGCTCGCTATATTGTTACATAATGAATAAGTATTAACAGCAACACTTTTCTATACTTTGAAAATTAATGACCCGACCGGGAATCGAACCCGGGACCTCTTGATCTGAAGTCGGAGCCTTTGCCACTAGGCTTTCGAAGTCGGTACATAATATGAGTCATGTGAAATATCGATTTGTAAAAAAGACCTGTAAAAGTAGGTCATCAGGTTGAAAATAATACTAATAAGCAAATACTTTGACAATTATTATTCACTAGTGAGTAGTGACATCGAAATGGTCGATGTGTATATAAATAATAAAAGCATAGTCTTTTTGATTTGCTAATGTCATCCATTTTTTGGTCAGCGTAATATTGTTGTCCAAATCAAAAATATTACATAACACATAAACATTTGTTATTCTATTGCCACATTGTCTATTTAACACAGTATATTTTAGTCTATAGGTTTTTTAGTATTAAGTACCCACATAACTTGATTGATATTGCAGGGTTTGTTGGAAGACACGTAGTGTATACATATCTAATTCAAAGTCATTTAAAACGAACGCAATTAATGTAATGTCTGTAAGTATTAAAAAGTTTATATCAATCAAATCAAATCTCCCTTTGAATTCCACTTAGGAGCATAGGGAGGCAACAAGAGCTCTCCAAAAAGTTTATATAACGATTCTATATTCGAGCGAGTGCAGTGAAATGGAAAATCGCTTCACGAAAATATTCCAACTTGTCAATTATGCAAAAAAAAAAACTTGCATACCTACTATTTATGTTATCAATTTTTTGCGATGTGTTTATTTTAGGATTAGTTCAGCGTTGCCTTTAGATAAGATAGTGCACACCAGTTCACTTTTCTAGTCATAATTATCTCGAACTACTTACCATTTTGCCTACTTTTTTCAGAAAAATAAAAACGAATTTCGTTTGTTTACTTAATCGGAAAAAAGTGGAGCTCTGATAAAAGCTATATTCTATATTTGCACACTGAAAGAAGAAATTTAAATTACTATACTTTAAAAATACTCAAATTAACTTTTACTTTAAAAATACTAGTGGTCGACCAGTGTTCGAAATTCGACCATCACTAATTTAAATTTTAAGATTGAGCATGATTAAGGTTCCATTGACAAACAATGAGCGAGTGCTATTTCACAATTTTCTTTCCAATACAATGATATGGATACGTCAAATTTGAAATGTTGATAGGAATTTAGAAGGATTTTTCAATAATTACTAAACACAAAAAATATTTATGTATTCTCAATTTGATCACAGATGAACAATATAATATGCGTCTGTGTCAATGTCAAATACATCGAAGTATGTGTGAGTATCAAATACATAACATTACAGTAGTGTTTGTAAAGGTTTTTTTTATCGATTTTAAATTAATTTTTATGCATAATTTAAAAAAAAAATAGCATTCGGTACTCCTCTATATATCAACTATAATAAGTGTGCGAAATTTCATACTCCTCCGTCCGCACTTTTTTCGTAGAAATGGTCACAAATTTTTTTCTTGACGTATTAATATATGGATTCTGCATAGATTATTGTAAACTTTTAGCGATATGGTTGTAATTTTTCGCATGACAGCTTCGAAGCGGGGTGGGGTAGGTATATTGAGTATGTTATCTGAATGTCACGTGATGCAGAAATAAATTCGTGCCCGGAAAGATAAATGGATTTTCCACCCCTAGACTGGTAATTCGCTATTATGAAGAGATCCCAATGGGATACGAACCCAATTCCTACGTAAATGTCGCCGGATTATTGGGGGATATTTTCAACACTATTACAATATCATAATAATATGATGATGTTAGTAAATCTCTCAAAAAATCGAAAACTACACTCTGTCAAAGAAGTAGTGGTATCGCAATTTTAGAATATCCTACACATCGTGATTCTCTGTCTCCCTTCTTAAAGATTCGCTCTTTTTAAGATTATCTCATAGACACTCATTCTGAGGCATTCAAAATGAGCTGCGATCCATATCGCTGATTTTCGTCAACGTCCACGATTCAGCTCCATAAACCATTGATGGTAACAGGATTGCGATACGCTCCAGTTTCGCAAATAATCATAAGCTCAAATCATAGAATGTAAGACAATTTTTTTGCCCAGTGTTTCTCAGAACAAATTTTATATGAAAATGACCGTCTTTGACCTCATATTCCTTGCATCATTGCAGGTAAACTGCGAATCACAGAATAAAGGCAAATTAAAACAAGCGAGCTTTTGGAATGTCCCAGTTTGCATCTGAATTTTTTTTATAATTCTGTGAATGTTTTTCATTTAAAATATCGACGATCTTTATGAAAATGAAAATAAAGACTTGGTACCTATAGAGGATATTATTTTATATTTGGCTTCCCAAGTTACGGTTTTCATAAAAAATAATTTAAGTAAGTAGGTATTCTAATATATTTTTTCTTGATTTCTTTTAATTTCAAATCGTACACTTTTAGTCGGGTTTCTGTCTATATATACCCTTAAAGCGATGCAGATTATCAAAACAGCTGTGTGTATGAATGTATTGTTATTTTCAAGGCAATCTTTCATTATGTTTGTGTGTACAATATTGTAATATCTATGTGTGTTAGTTACTAAAGATAATGTGTTTATGCTTTGAATAAAATTATTTACTAGGGGTTGTTTACCCTAAAGGGATGATAATGCAGAATATTTAGTAATTTATTACATGTAGGTACACAGTAGTAATATGATGTATGTATGTACATTGTACATGTGATTATTTTGATACATAAGTACATCATTTTTATTAATATTAATATGTTAAAAGCAATTCTCCAATTTTTGTTTTTTCACTAATTGACTTGTTAATCGTTTTCATAGACAATTCATTTTTCAATACAAAGGTGTCAGTATAGCCGGCGGAACTTATTTCTGAAGCTTTTTTTCCTGTCCACTGTTCCTGTCCAATCCAAAACAGGCCATCCCCCGATAGAAATTTCAAGTAAAAAAAACGCTGAAAAACTCAGACTGAATTGAAATTTCGGTTAAAAAATATCTGAAAATGCCGATATTTTCGTAGTTTTTTTTTGTCAATATTTAAACGTGTACATAATATATCAACAATATTAAATTACTTCTCAAATTGGACATTAGGTTGGTACCTATTTAAAAAAAAATCGATTATAAAACAACTTAGAAATTTAAATAATTCAAACAATAATTCAACTTTTTGCGAGCCATTTTGACGTTATACAAATCTGAACAGAACATTTTGAACCAAATTGAGTATCTATTCAATGTGAATTTTCCAACTTTTCCTGAACTTGGCATTTTTGGTGCAATTTGTTTTTTAACAGTCCAATTTGATTTTAATCACCCAATTTATTTAACTGTCTATTATAACCTAAAATTGGACTCGACCGTACAATTTTTTTTTTTTTTTTTTACCCATCACTTCGGGAAACGACGTGATGGGTAAAAAAAAAATTGGACGGTTGAGTCCAACCTAAATTATGATGACAGTGGAAAATTTTGCTAAATAGTTCCTTGTACCTAGGTATATTCAAATCGACATTTTCTTTCCAAAACCATAATATCTCTTTGATTCCGTCCTGGATTCGAAAGATCATGCACGAAGTTCAGTTTTGTTGTTTTCGTGTTATTATTATTTGGATAGGTCTATTATGCCTGTCCTCCTCTAGCGTGGCTGTCCCTCTCTCTTTCCCGCCGTCGTCATTGACCTTCATGTTGTAATTCGAGGACGCACATGTGTGTGCCATTTGCGGGCATAAAAAATGGCATCTAGAAGGGTACTTCCACATACACTCGTCGACCCAATTATCGGTCTGACCTTGAGAATTCGATAGCCTGCGATCTTATGTCATACCGAGAAACTTAATAATAATTATAATTGAGGTTATGTTGGCTTTTTTTTTAAATAAAGTACCTACATAATATGAACAATCCAGATTAACACACCATCGTTAGTGTGCAGTAACTAGGTGCCAACTTTATCAAGTTACGTCTTTCGCATTTTATCACATTACCAATAAATTGAGGACTCGACGTTCGATACTCGACCTTTCTTTTGCAGATGTAATTGTGGTAGTTAGATACTTTTATTCTGCATTATTCCATTTCCACGAATATTTATAATTAAACATTTGATAAATTTGTAAAATTGAAGGAACTTCACAGTTTAACTGTTGAGAATAAATAATTAGAAGACTGATCTGAAACTGTTTTAATATTGAACGCTATAATCTCATAAAAGTATCAATCGCATTTAAAAAAAAAATTATAAACCGTTTTTGGTGCTATGAATGAAGTTTCGTTTAAAATTATAATTTATTCAATTCAATAACATACTGTGAAAGAGAAGTGAAAAGAATTTCTTAAAGGCGAAAGAGAAACGCAACTCACAAAAATGTCTTGTTCTAACTTTTCTTAATTCTGATTTTATTTAAGTATATCATAATTTTCTTAAGGGGTAGTTTATAGTTCAATTGATTAGTTTAGGAAAATGCTATGCTCTTGGGTGGAGTTTGTTACAAAAATGCTTACGCTCTTTTTTAGTAACTCCACCCTAGTTGCAAATTATATTCGAATTTACAGAGAACTAAAAAAATGGGTGTGAAAGTCGAAATGTAAAGAACTCGCCTGCCTGACTGCTTCGCCAAACTACCTAATTAATGTTCATCTTCTTATATATAAAAATGGAGAAGTAATCTCCATGGTCATCGCATCACGCCTAAACGGCTGGACCGATTTCGCTAATTCTTTTTTGACGTGTCTGCTTTTGTCAGGAGAAGGTTCTTATGAAAGAAAAAATTATGAAAGTTGCGTGGAAAAGAAAACTATAATTTTTATTCCTAATTTGAAAAATTGAAATTAAATTAAAGTTTGACAGGAACTGTGGGTTGTTTGATAATTGGTGCAGTTGCCAGAGTGCTGGTGGAAATTATATGGCTTAAAACAGATGCATTGGTCAGAATTATCAATCGTTATAGGACCACAGAACAACGGCTGTCGAGAAAGCTGGTTCTACAATAATTCCAAGATTGAGGAAGTGTTTCGGTGGCCGCAAACTACGACCCCGCACTGTAGGGTGTTACGTATTATATTCGTCACTTTTGGTACAAACAAAACAACCATACCGGCGATGACAGTTCAAGGTGAGCGGGTTCCCCCTTTCACCCGAGCCCTCAGCCCTCGCTGCCCGACCCTCGGGAACACCTTTCACGCATTCAATAGCTCCTTGCAGCAAAGTCGAGCGTTCACATACCTACACCTTTTGCGGGCTTCCAAACAAATAACACTTCAATCGATAAAGTACCTATTAGAAAACGGACGTTAGCTCGTTGTGGCTGAAATTACTTTCTCTCCCTCAGTCTAATTAGAATTTTTGAGTTTCTCGTAAGATTCAAGGAAATAAGTAGGAACGTAAAAATATTGTGAGTTGTTCAATGATGTTCATTTGTCCGATTTTCTTTTGTTCGATTTTCTTTTGTTTATGTTTCATAATCAGGACTAGAGACTCCCAAACCCGTTCTATCGTTAACCCTTTGACATGTTTTTCAGTTTTTGATACACCCCCTTCAATTCATTTTGAATGATTAAAATTGCCAACATTTTAACGGAAATAGTAAGCTTAAAAAGTCACATCTAAAATTTTAAACCATTTTGTTACCATTCTAATTTCATTCACTTTTTTTTTTTCATTTTATTTCATGAAGATTTGGAAATCCTCGTAGACTTCCAGTGGTCGTTATAGACCACTGATCTTGACTAGAGAACACAAATTGACTTTTGATATCTTTCAGATTATATAAAGCTTTGTTTATTGATACAAGAAATTGATCAGCTACTGGATCCGAACCCACGTCCTTTAAGTACTCAATCACTTTTTTTAAGTGTCTTTCAGCGTATCATGAAGTAAAGCAATCTTAAGTAAACCCTCAAAGGTAATTATTGAATGCAAGGAGTCTCCAAATTATACCCAAAAGGGGTTTTATGATGTTGCCGTTTAAAAATTAATGTCTGAAATGATTAGTAAACGTTTTTTGACATTTAGTTAATTGGTCATTTTAAACGCATAAATATCAATCAATTTTTTTCTTTTGCCAGTAATAATTAGCAATCCCAAATAATTACTTCTTGTTGTTGTGTCATCGCCTTAACTGGTTTTTCAAAACTAAACAAAAAAACACTGTTTAATGTGATGTAATTCTTAAAAAAAAAACTCTCATTTGCGTACATACTGCATTCAGGCTCCCTGTTAACTCGAGCACATGCGCACACGCATCTCTACAAACTGCGTGATCCTGACTGCAATCGCATTACAAATCGAATGCTGCTACAACTCGAAATTGTTTATTTTTACTCCACCTATCCATTAAAAAATAACCCGATTATTTTCAACTTAAGACAGTAGTAATTCTTGCCTGAAGATGTAGTCAAACATGGAAAATATAAGGCCTTTTCTGCAAAAAAGAGATTTTTTAACGTGTCTCTTCGACTTGCCTTATTCACTTTTTAGATCTTTGTATCGCTTAATATTTCAACTATGAAAATGTATAAAATAATAACATTAAATTATTAAAAAATAGAGGATATGTTTTTCAAGTCTCAATCAAATAGACCAAACAATCCAAACATACACAAAATCTGCCTACACATGAATAATTTTTATCAGTTACGATAAACAATAGTCGAACGATTGAGAATATAACATAATTGGACAGGGTTGAAACACAATCATGCTAGGAATGATGACAATGATTTACTCTAGGCACTATTTTTGACACCAACACTATAAAGAAAAGTTCCTTTCCATCTTATCATTATTCTTTCATCCATCCTTTCATGGGTTCGCGGTGCTTCTTTAACCGATGTTGTGCCAGCCTGATGCAGATTTTTTAACGTTATATAATAATTGAATACTATTGTTACATTGGCATTACTGATAACGTCTCATTAGCGTTTTTTTACATTTCTTAAAATTGTGTTGGGTCAATAAATTTACCAAAAACTGAGTTGTAACAGTTGTTTATCCGGAATGCGATCACCTGTAGGATAATATTTCTGCACACCATATGCCGCTAGGGAATTTTTAAATTGGTTTATTTACTCGCAAGTATGTTTTTTACGTACGTATTGTGTGCTATGTCTTTGATTTTTTTTTCTTTTCTTTTTTTTAACCCTCCAAGAGATTATTATTTATTGCACAAGTCTGTTTCCGTGTGAAAGTATAATATGAGTATACCCATCAACCCCGATATATTATTTCACCAATTCATTATATTTATTTCAACATCATGCTTAGGTAGGTACTAACAAAACATACCAATATATGTATTTTTTATCCCCTATAAATCTTTAACAAAGAATATCATATCGTAGTTTTCAATGACATCGATCGGATCGAGTCAATGGAGGGTTCTTGAGACCTTCAAAGTATTACGAATCCTAGTATGTATGCTCTTTTCCATTCCTCTTTTTACAAAGCAGTAATTTTGATGTTCTAGTAAAAACAGCACATGTCAACATAATTCATGCCTTGAAAGTACTTTCGGCATGACGAGTTTGTCTCCTCGGTCATCTCCTCATTGGTGGTTTGTGGGAGACTTTCGTGACCTATCAAGTATCTCGTCCATCTTGATGGCTTATCTAATGGTTTCCTTACTGTTCCTTGCAGAAAAATCCTGAAATTATTCTTTAGAACCGCATTTTGAAAACTACCGGCCTAATGCTCTTGCGGTGCTTCATGTTCTCGTAATGGGACGCCATTCTTCTTTGAGTTTACACAGAACAAGAGGCTCTTTTTCGGAGCCCTATCATCTTTAACACATGTCCCAACCGTGTCCTCTTCAGTATCATACAGATATGACAACGTAGATTCGTTGAAATATTTCGCTGTTTATCTCACAATGGCTTACGTGAGTAGATCGAACAACTGTTGTATTCGAAACGATATAATTGATATTGATGATGTATCTTATGAATTTAATATCAAACGAGTTACTTCACACAGCTGATGTTATGATCGATTTCTAATATTTTACAAGTCAAATTTTCTTCAATAAACCGTAAATGTAATTCAGGATATTACCATTTCGCAGATAGATACAATTTTATTATTATCTTATACAACATCACGTTCATTATTATTATAGCTTTACTAAGTAGACCCTTTGCCAATAGTAATATCAATATATATCAGCTTATTGTGTAATTCATATTACAATGATCACTTACTAATAATTATTTATATTTGTGTAAATATTTCATTTTATCTTCAACACTCATTTTGTATACAAATAACATGACGCTTTGCTATAGAAAATTGAGAAATGCCAATATAGTTTAGTTAACTACGGAAAAAAATATCAGTTTATACTTACCGTCGAAATTGGTCATATTCAAGCTAGGAGTTAGTTTAAGATGATGAAAAAAATGAATGTACAAGTTTGATGACTAAAAAATATAATGGTAAAAAAAAACATTTATTATTCGTATAGGTAAAATGTCCGCAAATTTGCATTAGAGAGACAAAAATCCTAAAACAAAACAGCGGGCACGTCGAAATAAAGAGACAAAAAAAAAACGACGGGAAATATTCTGGGCACTGGGTCCCATTAGAACTCCCTTCGCGAATAATGTCTTTGGCCTTGCGTGCACCTGTTCTCCTGGTTCCTTCTTCCTTTTTGTGTTATTTAATACGTTCTTCTAAGTTCATCGGAGTTATTCGCTTCTGCGTCCCTTGGCGTCCGTCATTCGCCATACTGTTTTGTTCGTCTGACAAATTTGTTTATAATTAGTTGATTTATACAATGTCGGTCCCCCTAGTTTTATTATATTACTCGATCCTTTTTTTCAAAAACCAATTAAATTTATTTAGACGAATTCGCATTTCCCTTTTATTTGTTTTTAGAAGAAATCGCCCTCTCTGTTTAAATCGTATCTCTTGTTGAACCGAACGTTTTATTGATGATCATTTAATGACTTATTGTGAAACATCGAGAGCGTAAGAATTCACTAATTTTGGGTTTATTACTGATTAATATTAAGTAATTTCAGATGTTCTTTTAGATAACTTCTACTTCAACGATGTATAGGAGTCCATTTAAGGCAATAGAGGCAGGGCATCTCCAATAAATTGAGAGCACAATTGTATTTTTGAGTGTTTATACAAAATGTTATTACATGCTACATAAAGATGAGTCTGTCTATGGAATTTTGTTGATTTATTAATCACCTTCTTTCTTTTATTTATCAAATAACAATTTAAATAATGTTAATATCGTATGCAAAACATATTAACAACCCATTATTATCATCTTAAATGAAATTTTTTGCTGCTCGTTTTTCTTGTTAAGACTCATGTGCGCCTAATTGGTCCAGTCACGACTTCTTCATTGTGAAATTCACGTTCGAAACCTTTTAAATGGTTTTATACTGATGGAACCGAAACGTGAAAAAAGTTGAATAGCTTCCAAATGTCAAATGAGCGTACGAATAACGCCTACACAATAAAGAAGTTTAAAGTGGCTAGTCGGTGGCTTACATATTCTTTTTGGACGATTTTTTTTTTGTTTTAGAATAACTGACAGTCATACATATTCGTAATAATTATAAAAATCTGCACCGAAATACTCAGATTTTTCTCATTTGAGGCATTTTTAATAGAACACTCAGATTTTTCTCATTTGAGGCATTTTTAATAGATAGTATGTAGTTTTAGGGTGGACGGCCATTTTGTAAACATACCGCCATTTTGTTGATCACATGTGGCGCTTATACATATTTTCAAAGAGTAAATTCGTCATTTTGTCGTTTAGAATAATTCAAGTCGACTACGCGAACACGTTAGTATGTTTGTAGGCTAAGGTCACTTTAGCGCAAGTTGGTGGTTGGCATGGTTTATGTAATCTGTTGCGCATTGCCAGTGACTTGTTACTAAGTTTATTGGTCTGAGGCGTATCATAATTCATAATATGCAATAAAAGAGCATGACTTCTGCAGAGTCTTATCAATGGTTTGTTCATATCGTAAAAATTTATTCGAATTCCATGTAAGTAATCATGAATTGGAATGTTTTAGAACTTGATTACAGGCTTTTTGAGGTTTTGCAAAGAATCTATCTATCTTAGTGTATTCTTCTTTTGTCCTCCATTTGTCTTACACTACGATCTATTTTCTTACCGTCACATTTGATTATCAACTGTAGGAGATGTTTATGTAATCGCATTATTTCATGACCTAGGTGTGAGACCTTTCTCACCTTTACTCTTAGAAACAAGACTCCATCATATAAAATGTATGAAAACGATGAGCAACTAGACGGGTACATAAATGCCAAGATCCCTTGATCGGAACAACTCAGTCAAGGTATAATGTTACGTATAGATTTATTAAAATTACTACACGCCATTATGATATTTAACTATCATTATCATACCTTATAATAACGTCTATAGAAAGTTGATTACCTCAACGCGCTTACGTATAATTACTATTTTTCCACTTGACTTGGGCGTCTCTATGCCTTTAATATTCCATCGATAGTCGTGGAGACTCTTATATTTATCAAAACTATTTCTATGTATCTACATCTGTTTTTTTTGTTGTTGTTGTTCTTAAACAACCTTTGTACATCGTAAACACTTCAACGCTTTCTATAATTATTGGTTATGGGAAGTTGAAGAGGATTTTTCTTCATTAGTGTATCTATTTTTTCTCTCTCCCAAACATTACGGAGATTAATTATATTTTTTTTCTAACCTTGACAGCATATTTAATTTAATTTCTTTACTTTCTCCGTTTATAGAAATATGTACTTTGTTTGGAATTTTGAACTTTCTTTATACAAGTTCAAAATTCCAAACATAGTATTGTTGTTCTCGTCCTCTCAGTGTCGTTTCCATTTAATCCTTATGCTTTAGAAATACCAGCTCACCTCATAAGAGTTTGAGTTTTTATCATCCCTCCATTCCATGTAAGCCTTTCGCAATGCGGAATCACATGAGGTCAGTTCTCATCGTTTTTTTTTACTTCATCATAGGTTTATTTGTAGTTTCCAAAATATCCCTTATTGTTCTTGATATGGACTTAAGTGATGTATCGGCTGCTGGGTCTTATCTTTCTTTTCTTTAACTTAACAACATTTCTTGTCACCTGACCATTTCTGCTCTACATTCGATAAAATATGGCACTTCAAGATTGTCAAAGATCAAAGAATAATGCGACTAAAGCTTTGATCTGAATATTGTAGTATGTGTTATTGATTGATGTTTTACGGTACATTTTTATCTGAAAGCGTATTGCAGTCGTGATGACAGCGTCTGCACATTGTTCCAGAATAATAAAACCCAATATGCAGCATGTTATTACTGTTGATCGCGTTATGTTACATTACGGGCAAGGTTAAGTCTGTTCGAGGTCGCGCGTTTGCCAAATGCGTACTACGTACGGGACAATATTCATAAATTATTTGGACACACGGATCTGCGTACCTCCGCGCATTGTTACAAGTTGATTCAACTTTCGATACGTACGTTTTAATATTAATTACTCGCGCTCGTGTATTAATAACTTTCATTATTTCGCACACAACAAAACGCGCGAATGCTAAAGAAGAATTCGCGATTAGTGCTAGTGTGTCAGAGTAATAAATCAAAAGGGGTTTGTTGAATATAAAACTCTCCAGAAGTATTTTAATGACACAAAGTTTGCATTAAAACAAACAATAATGTGTATTTTGAGAATGTTTTTGTTCCAAAATAGGGCATTCCTCAGGGATCAGTTCCTGAACCTTTTTTTTTTTTTTATAAACTCGTATATTTAATTTCCCGTGTCTGTTTCATAGCTGGCAAAATACCACCAATTTCTTCTTATTCTTTAATATATTATAATGGTTTTCCATATAGGTATTTTACAAATAGGTTTTATTTTCTATCAAAACAAAACGTGTGAGTTAATTACATTCAGCGATGTTACTACCAGACATCGTGTTTTCTTTCTTTCGCCTTTCGGCCTATCGTGATATAAATCATTATACCTATTAGAAAATATCTGCTACAAGACAGATTACAATCGTTTGTATGTAGCTAGACAAGTTTGCAATATCTCATGAGAAAAGGCATTGCGTATTGAGTAAAAAATCAACACATGGACGGATAGAAACGACTCTTTCACCCGACTATAATATAGTGAAAGTTGAATTGTACGAGCGACCTAGTAATGAGGAACGACGCACTGCCATTTAACAGCGCTCGTGACATACAGAGAAAAAATTGAAATATGAAATCGTTCTCCGCATCAGGTCTCGTTATTTTCTGAACAAATCTCCATAAACTGGTATTTTATCGCCATCAACCGTATGGTTTTCTCCTTGCCGAACTTTCCTCTTTGCCGCTACCCGTTATTAAGAGAGATTTCTTTTATCGAGTGTATCCTCTGCTGATGCTCCATCTTTTATATCTCCCTTCTCTTCTTCTACGGCTTTTTTGTATGCTAACCCATCTTATTAAAACTGCTCAAAGGATGTAAGCTCCGAGAATGTAACAGAAAACATTAAACTTCCGTGATACACCAGGTAATGTCAAAGATTTTAAGGACACTAAAAGACAGCTGAACAGAGGAAACGATTTCCTAACTCCCGTCAGAATTTTCCGTCTAATCTCAAATCTGAAGGATATCTCGAGGAGTAGACCAATCAGAATGTCGCAACATCAAAACATGATGTAAATCCGCATATTTGGAAATAAGTAAAACAGTCTTCTCGTTCGTTCTCCTATGAATTTGTTTGTCAATTTGAAGGAGTTATTTGATTTAATACCTCCGTTTGTTGTTGGCGTGGTAACAATAAATTGAACACGCATAGAATTTTATGGGCCATATATGGGACATATCGAGATTTGGCCTACTTTACATAATGTCATTGACTGGTTTTGGAGTTGAACAATCACTGAACTTATTTGTACCTCGTTGTTCAGTATAAATAGTAGTAGTGATATATTCTCCATCAATACGACACCGTATGATCTTATTGAGCACTGCCGTAAGTGACTAACTAACCTTGCTCCGATTTCGTTCAGACTCCTAAAGCGCTCTTACCGGTCTCTTTATCAGTCGTCTCGATCTTTAAATTTATTCCTCATATGTTTTGAATTACTGTAAGTACTAGTATTGTATTTAAAACGAATTGAACCATTTGGAGATCACAGAAGCGTTTTTCTTCAAATCTTTATTTTTCGATTATAGCTTCTATGCCAGCAATTTTTACTATCTTGCCTTCCGAGGTGTTCTTTGAATTAAATGTTTGAACATTCTTTTCGACCCATATTTTCGTTTTTGCCGTAGGCGCACTTGTCATCGTTTTCCTCTCATCCGTTTCGGTGTTAATTTGTAGATTTGATGACAAATCGTGGGTTGACAATACGAAATTACCACTAATTATTGGCGTGTCGGTTAGATTTATGTAAATACAGTTCATTATGCTCGACTCGGTCGCATATTTGATTCAAATTTATTCCACGGCTTTTGTACCTGCATATTTACATTTTTATTCAAGAATTTTGTCAATTGACTCTTTTTTTGAAAATCTTTTAAAGAAAAAGAGTTTTCAAAGAGATGTTTTCAAAATATTTACAGTTATTTTTAAGTACTTTAGATTGTTTGATTTTGTCTTTCATATCTTTTCTCCTCCCAGTCCCAAATTTTTGCCTAAGATTACCATTCTGTTCTTTTAATCCTGTGTGTCACCATTATCCATCCCGTTCCTTCACAAGATCTTGACACATTACACTGTGCCGTCGATGTATTCTTTGGTCTGGTATTATTAGTCTGACTTTGCTGATCTACCGTCTTTTTCAGGCCTAGATTCTATCTTTTTATACCCACATTTTGTCTTTTTATATCCACTAAAATCTCCATAACTACTTTTCTCCCTGTCATACGAAAATTAAAGGTCTCACCAACGCAGGCGATCCCGTCACATTTGCCCGTGCTGATGCGCTGGTTTCTTCAAAGGTTTTATGTTGTTTGGTCTTATTCGGATTCCACATACAACAACTACATCGCGTGAATGAACCCGTAAATAATTGCAGGCCGTCCGTTGAGCCTCGTTCGAAATGACGTTTGCCACATAATATTTCATTTTTTTTGCTCATAAATTAAAATACACAAATTTATCTAAGAATATGCGGTGTGTCGGCATGACCGCTTTCAAGGATACGAGCGGTAGAGGCAAATGACACACGACCGGTTATTCGGTCGCGATTTTAGTAATACTGACCTACCGATATTGTTATTTGCGTTATTTACCTCATCACACGTCAAGCGCGGGTCATAAACCTCAATACGTCGTTAATGCAAACAGAATCAGTGGCCGCTTCTGCTCTCGGTGAATTAGGCACTTGTTAGATTATTATTTATTATTAGATCTATATTATGTTTGTTTGTATACCTACACACTTGCGCGTGCGCATCTTTATAACCCTGAATTTTTCTTTCACAGCTGGCTTTTTACCAACACTTTTTTTTTTTAAGGCGATTGTCGTGATATTTTTGGGCATCACGTTGCCAAATTTTTTGTTTATTTATAGTCTACATACGCGAATTCCTATTTTTTTTTTATTAATGCGAAAATGCTTTATCAGGTATGTTATTTTATGTAATTTATCTTTGTTATCGATTAGTTTATTATAATATCTTATCGTTTCAATAGCGTTTTCTTTTTATCGGATTCCGTCTGGGACGTGACTTAAATTAATTGTATAGTTTTAAGGCAAGACGATCGATAAAAAGGAGTCATTTTTATCCGACTTATGATTGGCGAGCGAATGACATTCGTTCCAAAAAAAAAGCAAATATCCGACAACCGCTTGCGACTTGCCAACATTTTTTTTTTAAATAATTCATTAAAATTCTTCTTTCTTGTTCCAACGTAGCTTCGTATGTATTATCTAATTCATTATTATATCTTCTTCTTCTTCTTCTTCTAATGAGTGCGTTAACTCATATTATTTTTCTTGGCCAACGTATTAAATTGGTTTTTGGAATGAATTCGTCTTGGTTTTCCTGTATGCCAATTATTATAATAATGTCTTGACAGAACATCCATCAGATTCAAAACAATCATTCGAACTTATTTGTATTCTTTAATCGTCATTGCTAGCCCAAAATATGATATTTTTTCCGCGATTCTCAACGAAATAGTTCACGATCTAGGACTACTCGTCCGCCATATTTGGAAAGATGGCGTCATCTCTGTGTATATTATTTTTATCTCATTATTTCCACGCGAATTCACAATCGTTATTTAAATAATCGTACAAAAAAAACATTTAACTTCTATCAACGGAGTCGTCCATTAATCCAAAAAAATATAGTAGGGCGTAGGTTGCGTTTACTTATGTAACGCCAGCATCACACCTGGATGTTCTTAGTGCGTTACAAATCGTTACTCGTATAATAGCTTTATAGTCGAGATTTTTACTTACTTACCTACTGTTTTTTGTACCCTTAAAATGAAGACTGTTAGAATAGGTGCCAATTATTAGATTGTCGATAACATCCAGTTGCAGAATTTTATGTTGGTTTCCCCGAAAATATTTTGGTATTTTCGAGCTGTTTCCAGGGCAGAAAGCCCTGGTGCCGAAGTCAGCAGGTCAAAAAATGTATAAGAACGAATATGTAAGATCTAATGACTCTAACAATTCATAACTGATGTTCGATTTTTAAATGGAACAAACCTTTACGGGCTTACGACCGTCTTCTACTGTTATTTCGAAGGCTGGCTTAGTGTGATACGTTAACAACGTTCGCCATTAGGTGGTAATGTTTAAGTCTCCGAAACTCCTAATAACGAGTATTCTCGACATGTTCAACATGTCGAAATATCTCATATATACAACAAGTGGATATTTAAAAATAATTAATGAAATATAGAGATAAAAGTTGGAAATTATTGAGAACAAGGGAGTAACCGTATTCAAAGACTGCTGTCATGTATTTTGCGCCAGGATATGAATATATCCATTTTTGTTACTGTCTCATCTTTATTGCCTATTGGCTTTGTTGGTGCACAACGTTCTAATTATGTCTAGATTCTTGTGGCCATTTTTCAGCACTAGATCTTCAATTTCTTCTTTTGCATGTTGTGTTTAGTTACCTAACGCCCGTTCTCTCTGTCTACCATTGAAGGGTTACAATATGTAAAACAGTTTTTTCTCAATACCTGCACAATGTCCATATTACATATATTATATTGATTGTATTTAGATAGTATGTTTTTACCTATATCAATTTCGTTACTTTGTAAGGCCCCTAACTTAATAATACTGTGGGGCCGCCAAAACACGCACACGAGATCGCTTCGAGTTTGCGGTTTAGAGAATAAAAAAGGAGCAATTTTTTTTTATTCATATTATATCTACAAAGTAAAAAGGCAAATTGAAATGTATGTAGGTATAATAAAATAAATAAAAACTGGTCTTGAACGAATGTATTCAGTACTTATAGTTATAATATTTGTGTGTTATAAATGTTATTTTTTGTTTACTTTATATAAAAGTTGCGTTACAGATCACCAAACATTTGTATGAATCTATATTATAATAGCCTCTGTCACTGACTCACTGACTGACTGACTGATGTCATTAACGCTGTTAGTTCCTGCGTTTACCAGAAGATGGCGCTACTCGGAACTAAACAGAAATTTTGTTCAACTAATGTTGCTGACAGTAACATGTGACTAGTGGCTGAGCAGTTTTTTTTAAGATTTTGATGTGGAGTAAAACAATTTTACATACTCGGGTTATTTAATTAAAGACTCACATGCGAATTCCCGGCTAAGAAAAACCAAACGAATGCAATATTTGTAATAAAAAGTTTAATCAATCAAATAATTTAAATCACGATGACATACTAAAAGCCACTGTAATGCTTTGTGCTACCGTGTGCTTTTAAGACTCTCATGCGAATTCAGAGATACAAAAGCAAAGTTTGCAAAAAAAAAAAACATAAGTAGTGGGCGCCTCGGGCGTCTTTCATAAACTAGTTTAAAATATGTGTCCAAAATTCATGGTAGTCATGGGACAATATAGTTTTTGACATCTCAAATACGCATGCTGGTTTAGTTAAACCGTTCGTTACAACCTACGTCTGATTATATTCGGTTGACTTTAAACTATGCCTTTCTAAGTTGTGTAGAGTTGTCTGCTATGAAATTAACTTTTGATTTCTCACTGTCGATGCGGTCCATATACATTTCTCCGTTTGTCTTCCATCGAGCAATCTACACGTCTTAAAGCGGAAGTTTGCCAGTACGGATTTCGGATTATCAGACGGCTTCTTTGAAAAAATGCGATGCTATTTTAGTAGATAGGTAGCCCAAAAGCTAGTCTAATTATAGATAAAACATATTTAGCTGTAGTTGTTATGTCATCCTTTTTTTTTTTTTTTTTAAAAAGGTACAATTTTATCGAACGTCTGATATCTGATGGTCCATGGACGGCGATCCTTATAAAAAAAGAGACAAATCGAGTCGCCTAATTTATCAATCACAGATTATTTTTTTTCTGTGGTGTCTGTGTTTTGTTTTTCTCATGCTGAATTAACATGTCAAATTGTCTCGATTGATTTATGTGTGTGTTTTCTTTGTTTGCGCTATACTCTTTAGTATACCCACACACAGGCTTAGCCTGGTGGGATCTTTGGTTTAATCATAAAATATGTTGTTTATATTATGCTATTTGTTGTACCAAAGTTTGTTAAAAATAAATAAATAAAAAAAAATTTGCATTCTTTGAATGAATCGATAGTTTTATTTTTAAAAGATCGTTGTATTACCCATTGACAATTTTCTTTTCCGAGTGTCTTTTAAAAACCATAGGCTCTCAGAAAGCAAGGCTATCTATCATCTCAAAAGCTATGCAACTTTCTCAACAAAAGCTATGCAACTTTCTCAAGCCTCGGTATTTTTTTAGTAATTTGGAATGAAACCAATTTGAAGTTTTTGTTAATATGGACGCCCAAAATATAGACAACAGGTTGAAAATAAAAACAATACAAAAGTAACGAATACTTAACCAATTCAAAATAAAAAAATAACAACACAGTAAACCGTCTATAAGTCATTAATAGAGGTATGAAAATTCATACATGATCTATTCATTTTACTAGATTCTTAGTAAAGTCGCGTTTAATTCTTCTATAACACTTTGTTCTAAATTATTTTTGACATTATGGTGCCGAAAATGGTTGACAGATTTTTTTGTGTACGCTTTATTGATAATTTATCTTATTCAAGCACTGAATAACAAGAGTAACAGAAAAAATAAATAAATCATTATTATTTAGATATTTTTAATAAAAATATTGTGCTCACTTAAAACGTATAATAATTTCTTATGGGCATCAGTCAGTTGAAAGAGGGAATAGTAGGAAACCACGACTCAATACCGTTACAAATTACAAAAGGTCTGAACTTTCTAAGGTTTTGGACAGTATATAAAAATCTTTAAACTGTATTAGTTTGGTTTCCGCGAACTTGGTTTCCAGACAACATCAAATCACCGAGGTGTCATATTGCAATACTTTGACCTTCAAGTCTTGGCGTTAATGACCGATATCATCGATATTCCAGTGATCTAGAAATGATTGATTTCCTACTCTATTTTCTAGGTAAAACTGATTACAATAGATAATTTTTCACCAACCAGTCGAGTATCTCGCGTCTCAAGAGGAGAGGACAGGGTCGGTATCAGTATGTGGGAAACCTCTCAGAATTTATGTAAACATTGCCGACCTTGGTGTTTTAACAGAACTGTATTTTATTATTTCTGCATGCCATATGGTCGTAAAATACTCGTTGCTGGATGGATGTGAAAAAAAAATCTACACGGATCACACCCATGAATAAAAAAAAATCTTTATTGATACAATTTATCAAGGTCTCGACTTTGTGTAAATCTAGACTAGACTAGAAAAGTGTTTTTCTTCTTCTTCTTTCTTGTTATATCATTATCAAGTCATGATCATATCGAGTTCACCGAAGATGGCAAACCTTTATTTTTCATCAGAAATGTGATTTGCCGACAATCATTGGTATTCCCCTTTAATATCAGATTTCAAGGATTATTTTATCAAAACCGATGGAGACTCCAAAACTTGGTGTGTTTGCAAGTTTCAGACAATCATAATCCTGAAATCCTCAAGAGCCTAAGTCAAGTGTAATAAAATGGCCGCCAACGGTATCGGTCGGTCGTCGTTACCATGGTACAAACGTAGAAAGCTGTCGTTTTTTCGTTGTTACTATGGGAACACCGACTGACCGACACCGTTGGCATTTTAAACTTGACTTGAAAGGCACATGGGGCCTTTTTGAAATCATTCTAATGCGTATTTAAATAAAGTCATGCGGGCAAAACAAGAATAAGTACTCTCTCGTATATAAAAAAATTCAACACTTTAATATTGTCCACAAATAGATCTTAACGTTTAAAAGATTTGCTCTGATAAGTAATTCTAAAAATAATAAACTAAAAATAATAAAAAAGTTCCGAGTTACGCCGAATTGGAAAGACGTCTCCTATAAACCTTTCTAGCATTTTCAATAAAAATAATTTCATAACATTACGTAATCATGTTGACGTATGAATTAAAAAATATATCACACTTTTTTCCTCTTTTTGATAACGAAAAAAACATATCACACGCGATAATATTAATGTGAAAAGCGAAGAAATGACAAGATAAATAATCGAGTATAGGCGTTTCTATGGTTGGTACCATTCATACCTGTCAAAATAGACTCGCGTAAAAAAGCAAGATGGCGGATTTGGAACGTACGAAAATTTTGAATTTCCTAATCGAACGACGCTGTCATGATATTTTAATTTATTCTTTTTTTTTAAACGCCTGATTTAAAATTCAATGAAGACGGTTTTTTAAAGCTTTGGTAAGATTTTTATTCAATTTGCGTATACACTGCTTTATTCAAATTTATTTTTTCTAACACGAAAATTGTCGCCTTGGATTCGAATAGAAAAAAATATTATATCTTCGCCGATCCGTAGAAAAAAATGAAGCCATCGTTATTTTCAAATTTAATAAAATATCGTGTAAAAGCCTATGATGAAGGTTTTTTAACTATTGGATAACCTCAAAAGTGACATTTTTCCTCGAATCAACGGCGAGTTGCCTCAATTTCTTTAATATATGTTTTTTTATAATTTCATTTTATCATAAAGTATATAGTTTATTATTTTAACGATATTATTATAATGGCAACATTTAAAATTGTGTGACATCAACAAATATAATAATATGCACGCGTGCACTTGCTCGCTTATTAAAGAAAATAATCTTTTTGCATTATTGTTTTTCTTCTCTCTTATCTTATCAACGACCTCGCTTCTATATATTTATACCCATACATATAATCTTTATGTATATCTGTCTCGCTTTAATTCAAGAGAAAACGGTGTTGCCAATACATTGAACCGTGATCAATAAAATATTATTTTATTTTTATAACTGCATATCTCATATGAGATGCATTTATGACCTATTCAATTTTGCGTTTTGTAACAAAGTATAATATAAAAATACAAAGAAAATATTCCACGAAAGTTATTGATTGAATACTAAATAATTACTCTTCACAATCATGTGACACTAGCTGTCCCGTGGAACATCGTCCCACCTCGGAGTTAAAGATAAAGACACTTTCAATATAAGGCTATAATCTATAATATAAATGAAAGTCGGGTTAGTGCGAACACTTATAACTCGAGATCTGCTGAACAGATTCTTTCGATGTTTGATTTATTGAATTCTTCTCCGCTCCGGATAACAGAATAACTGATAAAAAGTTGAAATCCCACCTCGGAGTTAAAGATAAAGACACTTTCAATATAAGGCTATAATCTATAATATAAATGAAAGTCGGGTTAGTGCGAACACTTATAACTCGAGATCTGCTGAACAGATTCTTTCGATGTTTGATTTATTGAATTCTTCTCCGCTCCGGATAACAGAATAACTGATAAAAAGTTGAAAAATGGATAAGATATAATATAAAATATAATATTAAAGTTAGTATGGAATAGATGTCCTACGACGCCATCTATGAAAAATTCAAACAACAAAATTATTGTCTACTGCACCTGCACCGTTTCGGGCGTTTTAGATAATTTTCGTACAAAGTCAACAAAATTGTGCGCATATTATTCTCGCGGTGTTCCTGCCTGAGCTTTGAATACGAATGAAATATGGACGTTTTAGAAATACATATTATTTTAATGTTATTAGTTTATTTTTGTTTCTCTGTTGGGCCGCCTCTGATTAGGAACACAGGGTCCACAGGACAACGCCTGTCGAGAAAGCTAGTATTCCTATAAAAAAATGTCTCTTTTGTTGTGAATTTAACGCAATAATTACTGACCAGTTAGGAAAGCTTCGTATTGGACAATAAACTTGTTAATTTTCTATTTTCCTCGCAGTTTTAGCATATTTTATCACTATTTTAAAATACCCTGAGCTTCAACGAAAGTTCTGAAACCATTGTTAGCCAAATCAGTGAAACCGTTCTCGACATACGCACATAAAATTTTTAAACGTAAAATTTTGATATGCAGGCAATGTAAGTACCTAAATCGATGTTTACTCACTCGACTGTCATTCAAACATTGCGCTTTGTACTTTCCCCGCATATTATTATATTAATCACTTGTGCCTATATTCGCTTTCATTCAAACTATCTTCGAGACGCTGATTGAATATTGTCGCGTCGATAATATCGCTACCTACGCTGTCAACATAACCGACCTTAAACGGGTACTTAACTACTCAATCAAGTACCACTACTGCCTCCATTTTGATGATAATGCTGATAATAACACATTACATACTACTTTCTCTATGATACACTTTGACGTGCATATCTATATTTCATGCTAATATCTTTTTATGATTCGAACCTAGAGGTTCAGTTCCTCTTACTTTTTTTCGCTTAAAACTGATTAAATGTCGACCTGTCATTACGTACTCTTGTGTCAATACAGTGAAAAACTAGCTCTTCTCGTCTGAAAGATCGCGCCTTTTTTCCGTCCACTTCTTCTCGTTTTGTCAACTTTTAATGATGCTGTGGACATTTTGTTCTATGACAACGTGCCCAACTGTCTAATTAAAATCGGAAATTGAAATGAAATATCACGACATAATTTTGATTTGGTATCTCTGCAGAACATTTAAAAAAAAGTACTTAATATTTCCCAGTTTTTTTCAAATTACCATGCAAAGAAAGTTATGAGGAAAATATTGAAAGATTGTACATGATCATTGTGATTCTTGGCTTTTATTCGTACCTATTTATGATGTTTTTTTTATAATATTATGTACTCTTGTGTTTACCATTATGAAACGCCAGAGGTTAAAAATGATAATTCGCCAATCCTCAAAATAAAAGAATAATGACTTGCCAATCCTTCTATCGGATGGGATTCTTACAAATTGGCCGTAAAAATATTAAACATGGACGATGTAAAAAAACGAATGTAATAACCATTAAGGGCCGAAATTATAAAGACTGGACCATATTTTCGTCAGTAAATGTCAAAGTTACCAACGAACGGCGACTCGTTAGTAAAGTTTACCAACGACCATATTATAAACCAAAATTAACTATCCGTATATTTGTTTATGGTTTTCGAAAGCTTCTATGGAATTTTACCGACTCTTATATCAAAACCATGTCAAAACAAACGAAATCAGTAAAAAAACCGCGCAAAAGCGTTGTAATTTGGTGTGCGTAATTTGTGTTGTTTATCTTTTGTAATATTTTGAAAGTGAAATCAACTTTGTGAGACAGGACTCTTTATTTTAATCATAAGTGAAATTAACTTTGCGAGACAGGATTGATTATTTTGTTATATCGAAATATGGACATTGTATTATTTTCATTTTTTATAACTATTCTCTCGGTGTTGAAATAGTTAATAAAGGCATCACTATCACTGCTGGAAAACATTTTAAAATAGCAAAACAACGCGCAACAAAAACACCACAAAATACGCACAACGAATTTAAAAGAATGAAATGACAGCCTGACAGCCACGGCCTATTGCTATTTCTTTCTCTCTTAGGTGAAAGAGTGAGACGGCAATGAAGTTACTGTCGCTTAATCGGTGGTCTGGCCGTCAGTTAAAGCCGATGGTAACATTTTACCGAAATATTACTAACGGATGTTTATAATTCTGAAAAACGAGTAGTTATATCAAATTTTGGACCAATTTTTTGTAACTTAAACTAACGGACTTTTATAATTTCGGCCCTAAAGGAGTCGGCGTGGGCGTATCTCAAGCATCAGACCTTGCATATTATTATGATATTCTATTCGCCTTCTCGAGGAAAATGGACATGTGCATCGCGGGTTGCGTCGAAGGATGTTGCAATGTCATTTTTTGTCCGTTCCTCAGTGACATAATAATCAATTACAATAATACTCCTATTTGATTTTATCAATCGATCTTCAGGTAGAGCTGCCACCACGTAACCTTTTAAAAATATTTTTTTGTCTGATACGTTGCGTCCCTACTTCTCTACTGTTTGGGTACATTAATAAACCTCTATGCATTGGTATAATTTGCCCAAAGTTAACCACTAAAGGAGCGAATAGCCGATAATCCCCGTTAATTTTATGATAAAAAAGCCAACCCCATCTGATTATAAGGTCGAAACTAAATTCACCAATAATGTCTTGCAGGGTTTGCGGGATATCAATTACATAGCTATTGACAAATCTAGTGTCCTGGCTAATGAACTAGTCGGAGCGGTCACTGGAGGTCATGGGATGAATGAGATGCTGGAAAAGGGAGGAAAAACAATGCGCGATATTATTATAACTGTAAATGCTTGGCATTATGCGACATCAAAAACAACTCGCAAGCAGATAAAACGCACGATTGTAGGATTATCATGAAACAATAGACGAGCGCGGCAAGGATATACGGGTTGGACGTTTCGTGCATGCTTAATTAACTGGCTGCCACTTCATTATCGCGCGAAGCATCGGAAAGCAGTACATGGCAACACCACGGCCTGAATAAAAAAATAATCCTTAAGCGTACATTGTTGATTGCAACACAGTCGTTGTCAGGTTTCCGATTATGCGTCATTCCGTGTCTTCTTCTTTTTCCTCAGCCTTGTAGTTGTCGCTTTGCATGAAGCTAAGTAGTTCAAAGTATGACGCTTCATCACCACAGGCTACAATACTTAGAGTGATATCTCATCACCCGCCCTTCCCTTCAGTTCGACGTATCCGCCACAACGCATTTCAGACATATTGTAATCTGGTGCTCTGTATTTCCTATCTGCTCGTTAATCAATATCATCTTTTCCGCTTTTTCGTACCGTATCGTTGCCGTCTTCTGCTGAACGAAGTTTTGCCTACACAACTGCCTTTCTTTGGTCATTGATTTGCTTGCTGTTTGCTCTTAATATTTCCACGTATCAAATGTAGACAATCGGAATCAGAAATGGTAATTGAGTGTAGAAAAAAACCCGTGCTTTGAACTGAGCGAATAGTAAAGTGTATATTTTGCGGTATTATCGGGCCAGGTCCCCATGGCCGCTCATAATGAGGCCATGGTCTCACGAACGCAAGTCGGTTTAACGACTTGTTTTGTCATGTACAACAGTATACTATCTGTGTGATAAGATTTGCAACAGGTGACAATGTCAAACAATAAACCTATTTACATATTACTTACCCATCCTCGCTTATCGTACGCGGTGGCGTTACAAAGCCTACAACAGCTTGATCATTTCGAGGTTTTTGAGTTACTTTCAATAACTTCGAGGCCAGAAACGTTGCCTTGGGTCCATGCTAAAAACCAATTCTGGAACACTTGATTGATCGGTAGGATTTGAGCGTTATTTAATATTAGTCAAACGTTGTTTATTTGTTTATTTTAGCTCTTCATTTATCACAATTTCTTTTCTATTTTTCGTCTTTATTTTCAGCAAAGTCCTTGGGATTCGAAAATTTAAATTTTTCATCAGTATCGTCCTGTTAAGTTATTTCGAAAAAGCTTTTAAAAGTTAGATTGTCGAAAAGCTCATGGATCCAAACCTTCCACTTGAACAATATCCTTCTAGATTCTAGATAAATCCTGAATTCTTATCAAAGGAGAATTTCTACTATAGATAATAAGGATAATGCTTATTCATAGAATAAATCTGCCATCCTATGATCGATTGGAGAATGTACTACAACTCTTCGAGTATATTCTGTATAATTGTATTGAATTGTTTGAGATATTGCTGTTTTGCCAAACCATTACCCAGTTGTCTTATCACAACGAGTTGGTGGATTGACGTGTCCTACATTCTGTTGCTGGTGTATGTGATTAGTGCGTCAGGTAGAAATGTCGCGAATTGGGTTATCTCACCGCAAGCTATTTTTTATCCTTGATCCACATAGATTGATCGCTTCATCCGTTTTATCATCAAAATACCCCTTGATTCGAGTGATTTTAGAAATCCTAATCTATTACTGTTTGCATTTTCTAATCTTGATTTGAGTTTGGATACCAGCAATACATCTTTTTATTGATCTATCCCTTTCTCAAAAGTGTCGATAAATTTGCTAGAATTTACTAAAATGTATTCATATCTTCGCTTGGACTTCAGAACTTTATTATTTAGATTGATATCATCTGACTTTTATAACTTATTCGAATTGCTCGTTAAAATTTTGCTGACCACTAGAATGTTGCTTTTTTTGTTTACAATATTGAGTTGGATAGTACACGTACAATTACAAATCATATAACGATTATGGGCCACTTCCAAGGATCAATCATCGGCCCCGAATTCGATAGACCCGCAATAAAAATATTTCTACATACCGGAAAACACGTGGAATTGTGGTTTCGTGCATTTTAGACTAATTTGATCTACGCTAAAGCAATAATTATTTTTTGCATCTGTTTTTTTCAACAATGGTCTTCTAATCACCAAATGTCGTAAGAATATTATAATCCCTTGATTGGAATTATTACACTCTTGGTTAAAGTTTCGTTATCCTATTCACCGCTTTTTGAATTATTCAACTGTTCAATTATTTTATTTTATTCTACTTCAATTGTTACTCGTTATGCTTTAGTTTTTTTTTTGTATTCTTGATTTGCAGAAAACCCCCCGTGGTGCATTTTGAATCCGATCTTCAGACTTATATCGTAATGATTATGTATTTATTCGATTCTTTATCGAAACCGCCTGTGAGAGTCGTCGTGATAAAAAGACCTGTTTCGTCCTGAGTAGCGACATCACCGAGTATTTCAACGACGTTTTCTCTTTGAAGTATCAAATATTTCTACTCAAGTAATACAAAATTCAATACAATATTCGTTTGCATCTATCAAACTACGCATTATTTCTTTTTCGGTACTTTTCAAATATCTGTTAACAGCGACCATAGCCATATTTGGAAACTTACTATTGTTATAAAAGGCATCGTTATGATGCATCTGGGATCTAGCAATGTGCTAAAAACTGCAGTCGTCATAATATATGAGATTGTTTGTCAATCTTGCAACAGGGGTGCTTGTTGCTAGTGCATGATATTCTCTGAATAAAATGTTTTTACAACGTTAATAGCCGCAATCAAGTAAATCAGGTTATCGTACGAGTGTCTCTCTCTCTCTATCTATCGTTCCGTCCATCTCTAGCATCGTGAGCTACAAGTTCGCTGCTATTTTCCCAAGACTTTCAAGGCCAATATAGAGACCAATACACACACTTGCCAGCCGTTTGTCTATAATAAATAACAACAATACATGCATGATGTTATTATCGGCCCGATCGACTTGTCTGCCTCCAGGGCCCGTGTCCTGATAGCTCTCCGTGTTGTTTTGTTTTTGCGAATGTTGACTGAACAATTTGGGAGGCTGTGCAAGGCTAGATTTGCGATTTAAAAATGTTGTCCTAGAATCTTTGCGTAAAAGTTCATTCTTATGTACAGGATTGAACGCGTAACCTCCAGTTTTAAAGACTAGCATACTAATCATAAGACTGCTAAAAACATTTGAAATCACTTATATGGAAAACGAAGACTTCACCGGCTTACACAGTAAATCCTAAGGGACCAGATACGCACCCCTTAGGCACCCTATGATTCTCATTTCATATTCTTGTAAAAACTACATTTATTTGCAAAAATCGTTGATTATGGAACCGCATAATTAAAGTATTAACATGCCTCTATACATTCTTCGGCAAGTTGAAGATTCAATTTGCATATTATTATTATTTCGCATAACTTAGACGGGTTCATTATAGTCGTCATCTGTTCGCGGTGTATGTCCAGATATTGGTAAACGACCATGATAGTAATAATATTTGTACTCGCGGTAATTACCGACAACTATAAAATTCCAACCTGCCTTTGCATGTCTTGTGTGTGCACTTAAAAACTTGGAAGTTGTATCTCTCCTGTTTTTGAGTCGATGTCTCGGTTTGCCAAGTATTTTGCACCGTTCCGCTTATGACTCCTTTGATCTTGATGCGTTGGAAGTGCTGAACTGTTAGTTTCCGCTCAAATTTACTACCGTAGGTCTCAATTAGTGTAATATGCGATATTTTCTTTTATGCCTATAAGATTTACCATTTTCCATCGTTTATAACAGTTTCTGATACGAAAAGCTCTGTACGACTTATAAAGTTTTATTAATTTATTTATTGTTAATTCGAAAAAGGGGGAAAAATAGATAAAGCATAGATTGACATAAAAGGTTCCTTTTTGAGCAATCAAACCAACAACTTTAAAATTCGGTTACAGTTTATGAGAAGTGAATATAACCGTGTAATCATTGCTTCCAAAAGCAGTATTCAAATAATTACGTTTGATGTCGGCATCAATAGGTTTTCTTTTCTCTTTCATTGGTAACTTTCGGGCACAACACCGTAACCTTCAGATGACTAATATTACTACGGTGTGGTATCTGTCTCGATTGATTTCGTAATCATCTGCAAAGCCATAATCAATGAAATAGTCATCACATGTTGTAGCAGTTTGAAGGTATGATATGTCACAGTTTCTATCGCCTTCTAGCACTATTTTGTCAATAAAATCAGTTGGATTGGATTTCTTTTGTTGTTGTTGTTATTGTTAGTATTCAATTGTTTTACTTATTAGTGCGTCGTTTTCGTTTTATCAGAGATGGCCTCAGCTCATTGCCAACATGTGCGCTACAAGGATTTGACTTGTTTTTAATTCCATCCGTGCAAATATTTAACTACGAAAAATAAGGCTACCTTCATTCGGTGTACAGCAGGACATATCGTTACCATTTTGTCGTTCTCATTATCTATTATTGCACAATCGTTGTGTTATAGTTTAAAAACAATCCTATGTGTTGTTACTTCAGCTGTTTTGAAACGTCATTTTCTCTTTTGTATATGATGGTAATAATATGTAACACTGCACGAGTGAATACGTGTCTGATAAATCGTTTTCACTGTCAGCAAACCAATCCACATTCTCTCTTATAAAACAGTGCTCCAATAGCCGCGATACCGGGTCATGGACCAGACTCCACTGCATCAACAAACACTTTCATTTAAGATGCTTCTTCGTCAATGGGAACGGCGTCGTATTAAGATTCACTCTATCGCTCGCCAACGTTATTTGTAACATTGTTATTAGTTCCCTCGTTTTATTAAACCAATTGCGATTCATTAACGCGGTATGACTCGATTCTGCGACACCGTTTCGCAAGTTCTCTCTCGAGTCGGGGCTCGAGTGAAACAATTTTGCACGGTTTTAGGGCAAGTTGGTGTTTTGCAGTTGGTTCAACCTTCGTTTTGGCCGTTTTTATTTAGCCACCATCGATCTATTATCGATATTTAGATCACGGCTTTTCTAATTTATTTACCCAATACCATTGCTAATTAATTCTCAATGGAAGTGGTGTATCGACAATGATCGAAAAAAAAAAAACATATTTTGCGAATTTGAAGTACTTATAACAAAGTAAGCAAAATATTTGATAAGGTCGTATAAAATTTTAGGCATTTCCGTCTGATGTTATTCAGCATTGTGTCATACGGTACCGTTATTTTCTAGTTAAACTCCCAAGGTATCCTTCTTAAAACGCGGTCCGTTCACTCACAACCACGTTATAATATTACTAGCTTATACCCGTCTTGCTTTACGTTTTTGATTCCGATTGTCAGGCTTGATCGGTAGGTAATTAAACAGGTTCTAGTCTAGCTTCCCATTGCTTTGTAGACCTCTATAACTGACATAAGCACAGAAAAAGAAGAATGACACTTTTAATGTTTATTAAAATTTTGTATGAAGATCCTAAAAAATAGGGTTTTTTAAATAGCTCTAAATATATTAAAGTTAATGCAGCAAATTGTATTAAAGAACCTTCTCCGGCATTTTGCACGGCTCTGTGCAGATTCATATCTGACGTAGAATTTGTATTTTGAGCGTGATGCTATGACATACGGTAAAAAGCAAATAAAAAAACATTTCTGAATTATTATGTAGATTTACCACGCAACTTTCTTAATTTTTTCTTTCATAAGAACCTTCTACTGATAAAAGCCAACACGACAAAAAAAGAATTAGTGAAATCGGTTCAGCCGTTTAGGCGTGATGCTCGGACATACCGTAAAGCAACGACAAAAGGCAAATAAAAAAACATTTCTAAATTATTATAATAGATATTGTTGGAATCGCGTAATAAAGCTTTGAGGAAACGGAATGATTTTAATTTTTTCTGTTATATGTACCGGCCTTATCTTGTGGTCAAGAATTTTCCTCATCCTCACGGCTAATATCAAATATAAACAATGTTATTTTTGATATTATAAGATCACACACTCGCGCCATAACTAGGTCAACCTAGCCGGTATAAAGTTGTGAAATCAAAAGACAATAATTATAAATTTTCTTTATGATTCCGAGAAATTCCAAACGAGTCGATCTCTTGCGACCAGCGTCTTCTAAAATTCCAAGTAACGCCTTTTTAACCAGACTGTTCTTTAATATCTTACTGTTATTTTCCGTCATTTATTATGATTTTGACCTCCTTTCTCCATTCTGACTAATTAAGGTTTTTCCCCTGACTCAACTTCATCAAACTCACGGTTCTAAAATATTTTTTTCTAGAAAATTTCATTAGAATATTTTTAAGGACATTATTTTCCAACTGTACGGGATATTTTTTGTAACCCATCATCAGAATGTAAATGACCGGACCAAATTCGCGTGCATTGTTTTGTCGATGCCTTATTTTTGCAAAACAACCCGAAATACAGCCACGAACCATCACAAATTCCTTTGGTCCTTCTCAGAAATAAAATACGTTAGATTCTGTAGTAAACAACTTTTTTGGCCTTTACTTGGAAATATGATATTATGTATTTCGATTAGATCGTTGTTTGTTTCATTCATTTTTTTTACATCGCTAACGGTTTTGTTGGGTCTTTCATACGTGGAAGTGATTTGGGTCATATAATTGCTGCCAAAAAATATTAAAAATATCCTTGAACTTTTCCGGGTTTTGTATTTTTGGCATTCGTTGGTTCACTCAGAAGATGATTCATACGACCCACGCTCCAATACTTTCTTAGAGCTTTTAAACATCTGAGAATATTTAATGCCATCAATTTCAATTAATAATCTGAATCCTATGTTGCTGATACGCTAATACCACCAGATACTTTTTGTGGCATCGAAACTTTTATATCCTACTTTGATTATTTTGGTTACAATATCTCTAAACACGGATGTTGAAGCGCTTGGAGATAACTCAGCGGGAGAAAACGACAGTATAGATTCTATCGAAGAATTTTGGTCCGGTACTGTTGTTCTTGGAAGTTTCATCATTCGACAACGCCAAAGCGTGTCTTATGAGATTTTCAATGCTCGGTCTTGGTCGACGCTTGTTAGTAGGTCGCCATTAACACCCATACGCTAACTATTTAAAAACGCCTGTTAACTTCTTCGAGGCACTTTATAGTTTTACGTCCCTTTGTGTCCGTTTGTATTCGTGGCCATTCGTCATCTGTCTAATTGATTGTAGGTTATATTATCGCTTTGAGTTCTTAACCATGAACAGCTCCATGACTATAAGAAGAAGAATGTTACAAATTAAAGCAGATGGGTATTAGGAGGGTGTTCTTTGTTTCTAGAATAAACAGAACTTGTCAAATGATGAAGAGAAGACCAGAATTTTGAGGAAATGATTCGTATTCGTCTAGGAACTATTGTCAACTCTCGGTAAAAGGAAAATGCAGTTTGGTAGGTGCTTTTTTTTAAGCCTCTGTTGAAATCACTGGCAAAAATGGATTCGACAAACGACATTCGTTAGATTTTGATCTTTTCCAGGCTTATGGACATGATCTTGATCTTCGTGTGACTTACCTCTTTATTATTCATATGTGTGGCAAATTCTTGGCTTGATGCATGGTTTATTTGCGTTCTGCTCCGCAGCTTATTTTGTTGTATGCTGATTTTATATTTTTATGCATGCAACATCTTTATTATTTGTGGGAATCTGCATTATGTGCACGCGAGATTTCTTACCAACTTTCAATACTTTGAGAAAGTTTCATTCTTAATGACTATCGTCATGATACAATACATCAATTATTAATTATTAGGTATTTATGCATTTGATGAGAATTTAAGACCAGTCAATATTTGCTACTTAGTTATCCCGCTTTGTAGAATTTGCTGTTAATGTTTCTACTAGTATCGTTCATCACAGCTTTTACAATCTAGAAGATTTTGTATTTGCTTGATGAAGATAGCCATTAGGATTTTGAAGCTCTCAAAATAAATGAATGATCTGTCGAAAACTGTAATGTAGGCATTCCTACTTGCCTTTGCTCTGTTTCTGGTTTCCATTTCTAATCTTATATTGTATTTATTTAGTCTCGTTTATGCTATTTATTGAATTGTTATTTTAACCATTGATTTGCAAAATGAATGAGCGACGATGCATTTATCTTCTGAGCTAACTTAACACTTTATCAGTTTGGCGTTTTACAATAATATAAGTTAATTTTCTGTCACCATTTAGGCCAAGATTTATGCTACCCACAGGTGCATTCATGTACATTCAGTTTTAACACTTTTCAAACAAAATACCTTCAGATTTAATTATTCTTTCCAGGTTTACTAATTAATTCTCACTTTTGCACTTTTGTCTTATTTAAAGAAAGTCACACAGTATTTCAAACAATATAATTGACAGTTGTAAACATTCACATAAAGTCACAAAAAAAAACTCAGAAAATGACGAAAAATATATGTAAGACTCACAGGAAATTCGCATTCGACCGTGTATGACTTGAATCGATCTTGCATCTTTTAGATGTCATGGTCAGAAGTTTAAGAAACAAAATTAATGGTTTTTCAATATACTTTCTGAAATTGGGAAACACTGCGGGATGAGTAGGAAAAACATTAGGAGTTTCATCGATAGATTGGAGAGGGCCGACCGACTGAATCTTGTGGATATTATATTTTCACCATTAAACGGCTCTCTTAATGGGGAACATTTGAAAAAACTCTCCAAAGCCGCGTATCAAATTTTCCCATATCCGTGATAGAAGTTCACTGTCCATAGCTAATTGAAATGCCACGAACCTTGGAAAGTTTAAGGCTCGCAGACATTACTGCAGTTGGGCCGAGAATCACCCTTGCGTATCAAAAGGATAATTGGGGGTCCTCGGGTTCGACGCGTGTACCTGACACATGTAATGATTATGTTTTCAAAGTGGACTTATCTCTGATGGTTCGGCGCAAGTGGCTGTTAAATTGGCGCATTTTTGTGCAATTCGTGGGCGTTCTGCGGTTCCGCTGCGGAACCCTTCTGAGTAATTTGTTAATGGGCATTGCAATTGGGGAGTATCTGTTGCAATTAACACCTGATAAATTAATTTGTTTCCATGAGGGGAAATATCGCTTCTTTTGAGTAAACTTGGACTTATTCTGGAGTTTTATTTTTAAGCTGTTCTTTTAGAATCCTGTTTTAGAAGAAAGTGTAGTCTCAAATTGGATGAGAACTTGCATCAAGAATTCTACTTAAAGGTTTACAGATATCAATTTACTATTATTGTAGCAAAACTTATCGGACGATAGGCATTAAAAAGGGTCATTGATTCTTTGATTTCCTATAAATCAGAAATTTCGTCCCTTAATAAGTCTCCAAATTGTGGAGACTGCGGACAATTTGACATTTTTTCCCGTAGCAACGTCTGATCATGTATCGCATAATTCGTCGTATGTCATGACAACCGGTGTTATTATTGTCATGACATCTATCGACCTACAGACGAATGATATAAGAATTAAAAAAGAGCGACGAACTTAACATTTTTACTACATTGAGTTCAATTGTACATTATTAGAGAGCTTTTGTGGATTCGCAGAATCTAAAATTGGTTCCTTAATCTAATAGTCACGTGGCTGAAGATAAATTATTAATAATTTTTCATTTTCATACTTTCATCAACAAGCACAACAGAACACAACAAAACCCTATAGGTACATCCTTCAACTATGTAATTATACGATTAAAACATAAAATTTATCCGTGTTTACGCTATGAAAAATATTATAAATAAAAAATGGGATGTCACCCACCGCTATCGACAAACGTCACAGTTTATATGAGTTCAACAACAGTCACGTGGTACTTGTTGGGACCATGCGCAGTAGCACACTATTTTTGCAGTATTATTTCTTCTCAAAATCTGTATTTTCATAATATTAAATCTTAACAATGATTCTCTCTCATAAAGCTTAGTGCTGTATTAAATTGTTAAAAGAACTTAGAATGTTACCTACTTACGTTGATTTTTCTTAAATTTTCTAATACTTCGCGCAAATTTTTTATTGTTTCCTCCATAAGAACGTTCTCCTTACAATAGGAAACACCACAAAAAAGTACTAGCGAAATTTGTCCAACCTTTCACGCGTGATGCGATGACCATTTTTATATATAGAGATATGCGGAAAAATCAGTATTGTTTCCGTCCGACTTTGGAAAGAAAGTCTCGGGCTAAAAACCTGCTTATGTTCGGGCTATTGATTGCGAAATCTATGCCTTGAACCAGTTTAAGAGACAATAAAAACATTCCACGCCACTTTAATTCCGTTATCGGTCATTGTTTTTAGATTTATATATATGACACGTGACAATATTGTGTCTACATCTATTGATAAAACGCAGAAAAAAAGTATATTAGTATGATATTAAGGGCCCTTTCTCGCTCACTGAAGTTTAGATCTTCTTATTAGAACAAAATTTTGTCATCCTAAAATCATGGATATACAAACTGCCAGAATCACAATTGAAAAAAAATTGTAAAAATTGTCAGTAATAAAAAAAAGAGACCGCCTATTGGGTAGAACTGAACCCTAACGAGATATGGACATTTCATTTTGTATCTCCTTTTAGAAACTGACAATATGTCTTTGAGTGTGAAAAATATGGCATAGTGTAGACAATATTTTATTTCGCCTTCTGTGTTAAAAACTATTTTCTATGAATGCAATGCGTTTTTTACTAAGAACTTTACTTTTGTTAGTCTAAATAATGTAAACCTAAAATCGAAATCCAGCTTATGTCTATGGCATATTTTACACCTACTTTTTAAGAGAAACATATGTTTATATTTTTTTCTGACGACGGTCAATAATGGACCAATTTTTTACTACCTACTGTATTCTCTCTTTCAAGAACAAAATCTGTTCGAACAGAAAGGACACCCGAATTCAGTGAAACCAAATCTACATAATATTTTAGTCCGTTTATTTATATATATTTTTGTAACAGCATCAATCATAGAAAACAAACGTAAAGGTCAGATATTAATATGCGAAAAGCCGTGCAAAATTCCAGAGAGCGTTCTTAAATACTCTTTGATAAATTAACATTCATATATTTAGAGCTATTTAAAAAACTTTATTTTTTTAAGATCTTCATACAAATTTTTCACAAAAGACAGTAAGCCATCTTTTGGAAACAAAATTACTCATGTAAACGTAGAATGGAATCTTGGTATTACTGTATGAAAATGTAATAAAATAATTGGAGATTGATTTGTTATACATATAAATGTTATTCAAATCTTATTATTCTCAATAAATAAAGATTTAATGCAAAATTTTGTAAAAATCATTCCTCCATTTTGAAATTGACATATTTTAGAAAATTTATGGCCATACTTTTTACAAAGCGTCGTAGCCACTGTAATAGATAAGTAATTATGTAGGTGCCTGATAAAATAATATTCTAATGTAGATAGGTATTAAATAATTTAAAAATAATTGTTGAATCATTTTATATTTCTGAAATATAAATAAAGTTTAAATCTTAAATTCATCGTTGAAAAATATTAAATTTAAAATCATCGTTGAAATTGGTATGAACATTCCATAAACAAACTGGTCGGTAAAACAATAGCCGATAAATTAGATCATAACGTACAGTGAACTTGACAGAATTGTTGAGAGAAAGAAATAAAATTGACAATAATTGAGAATCTTTAAATGGCTTCAGGATTTTAATCAGTTTAATAAAACGTTTGTTTTATCCACATAATAATTTAGAAATATAATATTTGTATTGAAATTAATCACACTCAACAGCGGTATTACATTGTGTCTAAATTAGTATGTAAATAAACTCAAAACCACATTAGCTTATTGATTTTATCCTGCATATTATAAAAGTATTGTTAAAAATTTGGACTCATGGTCCTATTGTTGGTGTGAAAATTATTTTGAAAAAATATTCATAGGGTGTCATATACTTAACTTTAAACCAATCGTGTTAAAAGAAGTATTCTTCAAAGACAGCGGCCAGTAAGAGGTTTGATTGGAAGCCTTACTTGACGACCCTCCAAGGTTTGTGACAAATCATTCATCCTAGAATAAATACAATATTATTATGATACGACATATAATATCATTTCATCTTCCACATAATTTTTGTTATGTAATATTGTGTACATTAATTAAAGTTATTGTAGGTATATAATACACCTATAAGTAGCCAAAATCAACACTCTTTTTATTACAGGTATTTTTTAAAAGTATTTAAATGAATAAAATCACAATGAAATCAATAACAATTAAGAAATCAAATTAAAAACATACAGTCATGCCAAATCATATTTTTATCTACATAATTCACAACAAAATATTTTATGTGCAGTTTCATTAATTTAATATTATAAAGTAGGTACCTACTTAGAAAAAAATAAACAGCAGCAATAATATTCCTATATTATAATTTATTCAATCTTATTCAAATTTCGAACAACTATTAAATTTACTTTTTGTTTTGTTTACATCGCCTATGTGTCAAAATTATTGACAACCGTGAATCCATAGACTATGATTAAAATGAAATATTGTGAAAGATAATGATTTTTTAAATGTGTATTTTGTGTGAATAATATATTCTTAAAATTAATAAAAAATACTTACCTCAAATTACTTACGATACACACCTACGTATTTTTTACAAAACTTTTTTTATTATCCAGCCGAATTGCTCGAAAACGAAGCGCTAAAAAAGAAATATTTTGTTGCGTTGTCTATGCCCTATGGATTCATTGTCATTGACACTTCTTATTTTGTTGTCAAAAAACTAATTAAATAATACAAACGAATGAGATGTAAAAAACTTTCTATTTTTCTGGTTATTTTTTAATTATAAATAACAAACAGGAATATTAATGGACAATCTACTGGTAAGCATATTTATTTGTTTCAAAACAATAGGATATTAATAATTAGTTGACATTATGGTTATAATGTCATTGACAAATTTTTGTGTAACTATATTTTTTACAGGCTCGGCAGCATTTTCAACAATAACAACTAACCGGTGAATATCTAAAACGTAAAAACACATATTTCAAGAGAAGATCAACCAAAATCGGTATGTAACGTAGTATCTTATCATTATTTAATTCTATTAATTTTGTGTGTATAACTCATTAATGTTATGTTACAGATTAAAGAACCTAAAAATTTACCAGTTCAATGAGGAGGAAAAATATTCATTGTTTGCCAAGTTTGAAATGTAAAAATACAACTATTAAGTCATAATCAGTAATAATGAACTGGCTGTCATACGGATAAGATAATATGCTGTGACAATACATAAAAACTCAACATAACAAAGACATCACGGAATCAACATACAGAGGGCAATGAGATATTATACTGGAGATGCAATTCCATACAATTTTTAGTTTGAAAGTAGCATTATGAGTAAATTTGAAGTTGAACTTAAATAAAAATATGCAATCAAGCATTACTGACGAATATGTTTGTCTTTGTCACACATAATACGCCAAACGGCTAAGTGCTGTCACCTTCTACCGGTACACATTAATAGAAATTTCTTTTTGTGCGTGAGATTTGAATGCATTTGTCAGAATTGTCTAAGAACCTTTTGAAAAAGATCTCTCGTCTTTATTAATGCGAGGCATACAACGAACAGTTTAAAAGCACATTTATAAAAATATTTTTCGACAATGGAAAAAATGATTTATTTATTCGAATCAAAATGACCCTTTTTATAAAAACACTAGTTATAGTGTACTTGCTTCTAAATGTCGTCCGGCTAGGTAAGGGCTCATACACACAGCTTAAACGAGAACCGTCAGAAATCCGGCACTGTGGGAAAAACCGCTGGCGATTTCTCAGTTGTATGATGGATTTCGTAAAAAAATTCATTGAAAGTGGAAAACCTCTGTTTGCAGAACATCCTTAAATTCCATATATAATTTTAATTAAGGAGCACTCTGTTTAAATATAAGTTGTATTCTTTTTTCTAAATAAATTGATAAAAAAAAAACCTTGATAAAATAAAAAAAAAATCTAGAAATATATACCTATTCACTGTTGGATACGCCGCGTACGGGTGTATCTTTTTAAATGAATTTGGGCTAATTAAAAGTGAACACAAATACATTTGGAAACTTGCACACACTATGGAAGAGTTGTGTTGTGAAAGTGGAAATAGTCGGCACAGTGATTCGAGCCCAAGACGTATGCTGTAGTAAGAAAGCCGTCGACTGAACAGCTGGGTTACAAATTCAAATAAAAATGTATTTACGCGTTTCATACAGACGCGGTTTTTTTACCCCGCTCGGTATGCACCCGTAGTGTGATGTGGGCCTAACTAATAAAACAAAAATAATTGTCAAATATATTTTTATATTTTAAACATTTTATCACAATAATATGCACTTAAAATATATAAAATACGTCCTTTTTTATAAAAGGATTTTCCTATATTGATTTCTGTTGAGGAACGACTTTTATTCACCACAAAATCTACCATTTTCAAGAACACCGTATTACCGCGGACACAACTGTCAAGCTCGAGCTGTTGTCAACGACTAAAACACGAGCGTGGCACATTTTTGGTGGTGGCACAATTTTTCACATGCCATTTTTTAGACTCGATTGCATCTCTAGTATAATATCTCATTGACAGAGGGCGAGTTTCTATCAACTAACCCCGTTTTTTCATTTGTATAGGAATTTTTTTATTTTATTTTTTTATCTGTTAGATCTTACAATGACATAATATTGTCAAATGACTGAAATGAAATAAACAAAATTGTTTTATTCATAACCAGAAATATACTAAATGAAATAACATAATGTTTTTTTTTTCATCAAACATAATAATATATTCTTTCAAACACCACTAATATTTAAAAATGATGCCAACAGCAAAAAGAAATTATGAGAATTCATGGAGTTTTATAAGTATTTTTACACAATATATTTATGTTAATGTTAAAATAACTATCAAATAATGTGACATTTTAACACAACTTACTTCATTATTATTAAAAAGATATTCTGTAAATTTGAGATGCAAGAAGATAACATGATGGTCTTATTAGCAAGTCAATTTCATATAAAATACTTTATAAATTTATTATGTCCCACAATGTGCTTTATTCCATTTTTAAATTTAACATCAGTAATGAATTGTTAGACTTATTAGTTGTTATAAATTAATCATGCTTCGACGTATAAAAATATCTTCTTCGTGTGGTTCTCCTAACTGAAGTTGGTGACCATCACTGCAAACTTTTCATGATTTTGAGCCAGCCTTCTCTCAGCCTTCTGCTGCCTATACTGTTATACGGTTCTGAGGCCTGGGTTCCCTATCGTAGACATGTGAGAGCACTCGAGCTATTCCATCAGAGATTCCTGAGACGTGTACTGCGAGTGCATTGGAGCGATCACATCACTATCGTTTCCGTACTTCAGAAATCTGGATGTAGATCCATTGAGGATATGATGGTGGAAATTCGGCTGCGATGGGTGGGGCACGTTATTAGGATGGAAGACCACAGACTGCCTAAGAGACTTCTATATGGTGAAGTCAATGGAAGGCGACACGTGGGAGGTCAAAGAAAACGTTACAAGGACAATCTCCGCGAATCCCTTAAGCTCTGTGGGGCCCCCGATGATTGGGAACGGTTGGCTCATGACAGGCCTGCCTGGCATGATGTTTGTTTGCGATCCCGGGGAGTCTCAGAGGCAAGGAAGCTTCAAAACCGCCACAGAGCGGATGCCCAACGGCAGAGAGAGAGGGATCGCGGAGAGATCTTCGCGTGTCCGGAGTGCGGTCGGGTCTGCGCATCCAGGTTAGGTCTTTACGCACATTCAAGAATACACCAAAGGCGGTGAGTGTTATGGGATCCTCGAACTCGAGGCCCGGCAAAGAAGAAGAAGATATACATTTGAACTTATTCATCACAGCGTAATGAGAATTTAGCCAAAGTATGAGGCATTGACAGTGGTCAGGAGCTCTCTTTTTACTTTTGTATCATTTCCAGGACTCTATAGACACCCTGTCAATACGTGATATGCTCAGCATTCTTCTATACAATCACATCTAGAGGAAATTATCAGTTTATGTAGAGCTAGATGCTGGTTTAAAACTTGACGTGCACCTTGAAATTTGTTCTTCAACAGTTGTGTGCATTAAGTTTTAATAATTAGATATCGACTTCTGATCATGAGGACCTGGGTTCTATTTTTGGAGGAATCAAAGTTTTATAGATGCTTTCTTACGTAATACAATACATTGATTCAGGAGCTACACTGATTATAATTAATATATTACTACCGTAGTATTTATAGGAAAAGACAAGTTTCCTTTTATTATATACATAAATTCCATAGAAAGAAGCTTAACTTGAACAGTCTTTAGAAAATTCATGCCTACTTTTAGTCAATATTTTTAATGAAGATAGATATTTTAATTGTTTCAGCAATTTTTATTATTTAGATGAATTAAGTACCTATAATTGATCAAATTTTTGAAATATAATCTACATGCCTAATAATTCAGTAATGTTTGTTTATTTTGTTATTATATATTTATATTTTTGTATATTGGAGCATAAAACCGTAGGTTCTGCGTTGGATTTTAATTGTCGTGGATCCTTGCAGGTATATTTATGGTAATTCATGTCTACTTTTAGTCAATATTTTTAATGGAGAGAGATATTTTAATTGTTTCAGCAGTTTTTATTATTTAGATTAATTAAGTACTTATAATTGATCAAATTTTTGAAATATAATCTATATAATAATTCAGTAATGTTTATTTATTTAATATTGTATATTTATTTTTTGTATATTGTTGGAGCATAAAACCGTAGGTTTTGCATTGGATTTTAATTAATCGTCGTGGATCCTTGCAGGTATATTTATGGTAATCAAAGATACAAATTTTTACAAAATCTCAAATAGGTATATTTACTGTAATTAATAAATTTCTAAAATTATAAAATCTTCATAGTAAAATCTCCGTAAACACAGATGGTCATCTTTTAAAAACAAAATTACTCATGTAAATGTTGCTTAGAACCAAAATTTGACTGAATAAAAATGTATTTTAAAGATTCAAGATTGTTTTGAAATAGAAATTAATGTAATTCAAACCATATAAAACACATTTTATCAACATTGAAATGAATATTCAATTTTTACCATTCTACACATAGGTAGAGGGTTTAGGGAATATAGTCAAGACTCAAACCACATTGAGAGTAACACTTGCATATTAATAAAGGAAAGTTTTCCCTTCTATTGAACAGTGAAATTGAATCAAGTATGAGATGTAACATATTATAATGCAGTTTTTTTCCATGTGATTGGCAGACTACAATTTTGTTTCTTTCTTTTTATAAACATTAAAAGTGTTATTCTTCTCTCTTTTTATGAATTGTGAAAGTGTAATTCTTCTTTTTCTGTGCTTATGTCAGTTATAGAGGTCTGTTGAGCAATGAGAAGCTTAATACTTATAAGTAGTCTGTGGAGAAGCTAGACTAGAACCTGTTTAATTACCTACCAATCAATCCTGACAATCGGAATTACATACGTTAGGCAAGACGGGTATTAGCTAGTCTATAATAATAAAGGAAAGTGCCTGACTGACTGACTGATTGACTGACTGATTGATTGACTGACTGATTGACTGACTGACTCATCAACGCACAGCCCAAACGGCTAATCGTAGAGAAGTGAAATTTGGAAATCTGGTAGGTCTCAATACAAAACCTTCCACTAAGAAAGGATTTTTGGAAATTCCACCCCTAAGGGGGTGAAAAATAGGGTTGAATGTTTTTCAAAGTATGCGAATATCTCGGAAACTAGACATGGTACGAACTTGAGATTTGGTATATGAATTCTTCTATAGAAATGAGTGTTAGCGTATTTGGCAATTTTTCCAAAATTTGACTAAAAGGGACGAAAAAGGGCACATATAAAAAGGGATGATTTTTAAGTGCCTCCTAAAAAGTTTAAAACTGGTTTTATCGAAATTTCAAAAAAATGATTTCTTCAGAAAGAGTCAAATTATACTATTTCGTTTTCAAAAGATATCATTAATTAGAGGGTAGGGGGTGAGGGGCACTTTTCCAACGTGTATGTGTGTGTATCCGTCCCCTCTTTGTAACTTTTGATTCGCTTGATGCACAGATCCTAAAATTTCAGAAACTATTGAATATTTTAAGCATACAAAATTTGTATACTCAGAATTTTGAATTTTTTTTTCAGTCAGGGGTTATCAACCTTTGAATTTTATTTAATTTTTCCATATATCTCGAAAACCATAAAATCTAGAACCCTAAAATTGTGTATGTATATAGAAAAATACAATATCTAAAATATAATTTAATGAAAAAGTTCCAGGATTTCTCAAACTTTTTTTATAAAGAAAAATATTTTTTTTATGACAAATTTACGAGTTTCAGTGCCTATATTTCAGAATTTTATAAAAATATCGAAAAACGCCGAAACGCTACAACTAGATAATTTATTTTTCTATAAAAAATACATACATCATAGCAGTACATCTCAAACTTTTCTTAACAATTTTTGTAAAAATTTAATTTATTGACGACATCGTTTCATACAATAAACATACATACACCGCGAGGTGGTCCGGTGCAGCGTGTATGAATAATAATATATACGTAGGTAGGTATACCCAACCCAACCTACTTTCTCCAATACACGTGACGAAACTATTGCGTAATCTATAATAATAATATAGTTTTGAACTAGCCGACCCGTCAAACTTCGTCCCGCCTTGGAATATAAATAATATGTTCGAGATTTTATGCATAACTTTAAGTTGATTTCAGTTTAAAGTTATTTAACACAGACGACGACGTGGTCCTTATATTATTGAACTTGAATTAGTATAATGATACAATTCATTATTACCTTTTTAACTACTGTAACCGCTGCATCTGTTATAAAACATATCATTTTATTATTTACTATCAGCATTCCGTGAATCGTATCATTCATCAAACAACTGATTCCTGTCAAACGCCTGATTTAATTTCAAAATTAGAAAAAATCTAATAATAATATGGAATTTTATTTTTATTCGTGCAACTTTTTTCTTTCATAAGACCCTTCAGACAAAAGCAAACACGACAAAAAATGGGCGATATAAGTTCAGCTATTCTCATAGGGTAAGAAACACGTAGAATGCCGATTCTGACTAGCGCCAACCGGCGCAAAGAATGTTACTATGCATTTGAATGGGGAAACCCACAGAAAAAGCAGGAACCCGCTTTCCGACATGCCCATTTAAATGCATGGAAACCATAGACAACAATCTTTGAGCTGGTCGGCGCGGATCGTAATCGGCTTTCAACGTGTTCTTACCCATACGATGACCGCGCAAATTAGCGTTCCATTTTTATATATGTAAGAGATCCACGAAATTCACTTTCCGTGAATTCAGACAAACACTTTAGTACCTATTTCAATATATTTTTCGTACCATGCATCCTGTACAGCGATTCTGAATTGTTTTTTTTTACGATCGACATTAAAATCATTATGTAGGTACCTACCTATTTTAGTAATTTTTTATCTCTACTAAAATAATTTACGGTAAGTTCACGAAAAGAATCTGGATTGTATTGCAATTCTTTATGTCTTGATCTGTCAAAATATTTGAAGCCATTTCATAAAAACACTAGCAAAAAAAAAAAACTATGTGAGTAATCTTGCTTTGAATTTATTGCGTAAACCATGAATAGCAAGTTGATATAATATTATGTTGAAAAAAGGTAAATAGTATTATGAAGTCAATAGGTAAATTATTTTATATCAAATGTAGTAAAAGTGCAAAATATTAAATTTTAAAATTATCTACAAAATCCTCACATCATTTTAGGATAGATCGTAAATAATTGTTTTGAAAACACTGGAAAGTCAATGACCATATCATTTCGTCACTGTATAGTGCGAAAAAATTAACTGTCCACTGGAACATATAAAAAATAGAGACGAAAGGGATAGCAGTTAGCCGGATATTATGACCTCCTCACACACCATTTCCAGATCCCTCAGCTCTGCTTCGAAGGAGCAGAACACGAGGAAGACCCTCTCGGTATGAGAAGATCTTCTTTGTCTTCGGAACCCTTGCGGGAGGAAGAAAAGCGCTCCCCTTAAAATATCGGTGTTTTTATTTTCAAAAATTTATACAATTCGTAGAATGCTAAAGAAGTCCTTACTAGAGCCCGGCCAGTGCGTAAATTACCATGGGTACAACGCATGAATTACGCTTACGTAGGCGGTATAAACAAATCGGACTGACTCCGTTGCCGGAACGTTATTGTTCCAAAAATCGCGGAAACTATCTGCATCTTCAGCCAGGATGATATATGACGAAACGTCGTTTTATTAAACTTCCCTTACTTACGAAGACCAGCAAAGCTGCTGTTTTCCTCTATATAGTCTAATAGTCTATATAACGAAATATTATATAGAATTACTCTCCATAATTTACCTTATGCTTGATAATCAATTTTCTAAGTTGTAGAATTTATTTTGTGATTATAAGGTGTATTTCTTAAGTGATACTTTAATAAACAAATCAATGAGTTATCCAAACATGTCTCTTTTTACTATTCGGTATCCGGATATTATTTACGCCGCCGGATAGACCGGATATCGGATAGTTGCCGATATCCGTTTCATTTAATAAAAAATATAAACAGTGGACAGTTAATTTTCTTCCTACTCTACATTGTCGAAAATTCGTTTAAAGTCGAACGCCAATTACTTATACCATTAGAATACTGAGGTTGACCACCTCACTTCCTTTAAACTCAACCGGTTAGAAAAGGCACAATGAGCCTCGGACGACTTCGAGCGCAATGGAGAGTTCTTTATGCCTAACCTATTCTCCTGAGTGGGTCCAAGGCCTCTCGTATTATGGGGTGGTTTGGGGGGAACCGCCACGGGCTTGATTTGTGTGCGGCTGGCTTTTTGGCAATCGGGCTAGGGTTTGGCTTTGTGCGGATCGGGTTTGCTGCGCTTTAGTTTCCTCCGGGCTGGCTTGCGGTGAGCGGGGGGGCTTAAAAGGGAGAATATTACGTTATTATAAAAATGGAGACCTACTTTACGTGGTCATCGCATCACGCCTGGAGGCCAAGTCGAAATCTTAACGACAGCTCCAACGTTAACAATTTGTTGTTATTTCCATAGAGATAACGTAAAAACTGTTGTTCAACGTGCGTTAAACAATGCTGTTCCAAATTCCGAGTCAAAAAAATAATTCTGTCAGTTATTCAAAATTAACGTTAAACGTTACCTCAAAATTTTTGGAAGTATTATGACGCTGCTATTATATTGAAGACGAAACGCATTTTTTTTTGTTTGGAAACCATTTTCAATTTGGTAAACGTTAACGTTCGGAACGTTAACAGTTTTCACGTTTAACGTTATTTATTTCGACCTGAACGGCTGGACCGATATCGTTTATTCTTTTTATGTCGTGTTTGCTCAGGATAAGATATTTATGAACTAAATTTCGAACCTACGACCAGACAAACAACAACTAATCAAAGATATAAATTGATATGTTAAAAAAAACGTCTGTAGCTTGAAAAATGCCCAAAGCAGATAGAAATAAGTGTTTTAAAGATCACTAATTTCATTGCTTTTCGAGACCTGAATATTTTTTTATTCATATCCAGCAATATAAAAATTGATTTCAAATAACGTCATTTGATGGCATAAAAGTTATTCGAGTTATTTTTTGGGATTCTCATAGAACAATGTCAGTCAAGTTAGCGAAATTTTTAAGTTCGCGGGCTGATTCTATTTGTATAAGAAGCACATATTTTTTAAATACAGATTAATAACGACAAATATAAATAAAAATATAGTAATTTAATGGAAATTTTAGAATATATATATAAAAAAAAATTTTGAGGATGTTTCTTATTATTATTAATTTTGATGCGAATATAATTAATTCTGCATTGTTTAGGAAGAGAAAGCAAATAAATACAGTAACACGTGAGCGAAGCCACGGGTAACTAGCTAGTAATAATATAATGTTAGGTTTAAACAAAGCTATATAATAATAAGTAAGTACCTACCCATAGTTATACTATAGTAAACTTATTGTTAGGTGTGAATGAAGCATATTTTCTGAATTGACATAGTTTTTTCCACAACTAAATAATATTATCTTCCGACTTTATTTTTCAAATTCAATCATTTCAAATGGATAGATAGATGAAAAAATAATGTAGGTAATATTATATTTATTTGGTAAATAGGTGTACGGCTACAACACTAGGAACCATCTGACCCAAAAAAAGAACAGCCTGGCCCTAGAAAGATAATAATAATATACCTAGTCTAGGTATAATCAATCGAAAACACGTATGTGGATTGATTTGGAGAGAAAGACTCACTATATATGCATTTGGATAAAAAAAAACCTATCATCAATGATCTGATACGATATGTCGTGCCGTAATAACGCGATCCAGCACGGTTTCAAGCTCTGGAGACCTTTAAAAGCAGATGTATTATAAGTAATACAAACAGATCTCATGTGAAGTTTTTTTTAATGAATCTTGGCTCACACGACATCACTCATACAAAGTTTGTGTTGTGAAAGTGTAAATGGTCGGCACCGGGATTCGAACCCACGACCCTCGACTCCGTAGACTGGTATACCAACCACTTCGTTGTTTTCCATTATTTATCTCAGAACCACTCGAGAATGACGTCAAATACACAAACGTCAATTTATTTTATTCCATATTTGTAAAAAGTAGATTTGTTTATAGCTTCACAAAAATAAAGCTAAGGATATTCTCGGTTCATTTTGACTTTATTGCAATAACTGCATTCACCATGGTAGATAACAATGTGACGCTGTTACAGTGTATTTTGTGTCCACTTGTGGTTAGAGCAGATTTGTTTTAAAAATTATTATTATTCAAACACGTTTATACAAAAATTCACCAGATCTTCATAGATTTCTTGAAATAGGAAATATTTTGACAATGTCCTTTACCAGATGGTCCAGAAAAAAAGTACCTACCTAAATAAATTTTGTGACCATAATCGTTTTTTTTTATCTGCCATTGTCGAAGAATCGTTCACCCCAAAACATAATATTATCCTTGTTATTATTTTAGACGGGTGTTGAAACCTTTTTTAAAACCTCGATAGACTAGTTCTAATGGTATGGGCGTGGACTTCTGATCAGGAGATTCCGGGTTCAGTTCCCGGTTGGGTCAGAATTCATTACTTGATATTTGTTGAACTATTCCAGATTGGACGGGAGGAAAATTCCGCCGGCTATAATGACATCTTTCTATATATATTTTTATACAAAGATGTCATTATTGTGTTCATGCGATTATGTGTTCATCAATTTGCGTGACATTCGTAAAAAATATTATTGGGTATTCAAAAACATGTTGTATACCATATACATACATATTATGTTTTGACAAAAAAATTGTATGTACCTACCTAGGTACTCCAGATGGTGAGATTTTTTATCCCATTTTCTAGGAACCAATTAACCCAAAATAATAAATAAACTTTGGATAGCGCCAAAATTTTAGCGATATGACATTTTTTTTGATAGCTTAGATATAATATTATGAGAATTGTTGATACCTCTTCCTCCTCTTTTACTAGGCCTGTTCGCCTGTCAAATTCCTGCGGTGTAGTTGTTGTTCGCCTTTCTGACGTGGACTCCCAACTATCCTTCCATCTTTTGGGTGATCATCCTGGAAGCCTTCCAGATTGGTGAATGCCATCTCTCGCTGCTTTTGCAGATCTTGTGTTCACCAATCTGGAAATATGCTCGTTCCAGAACCTTCTTTTCTGTCGACCCTATCTGACAATATCTTCGAATTCGCGAACCCTTCGGATTTCCATAATTTTTGATACACATTGATTAAATTTATATACCTAGGTGTATAATAATTATTTTAGATAGAATACAATTAATAAATTTTACAGCCCCGTGTTTCACGATAGGTAGGTAATTACTGACATTTTTAATTCTGTCTAGTGTCAGTAGCTAAACCGATAAAAAATGATTCGACCATTACAATTCTCTAATATTATAATAACACTCACTCGATATTCGATTAATTATTTCGGCCTAAAATTATTTCGAATATATCCTATATTATGCATTATAAAAAGTATTATTTACGTAATAAAAAACCCTTTATGTTTAAAAAAACAAATACTATGGGAACTATGCTCTACCGTTCGCACATTCTTCTAGATGCCATTCGAAACATACTATTATTACATATAGAAAACATACAAAAAACATAATAGGTATTATTATTATTTTATGTTGAACTAACTTCCACAATAGAACTTACATTGATGCATAAATATTCCTTCAGAGAGAGCTTATAGTGTTCTATGAGCTTAGTCTCCCTCAAAAATCTGCAAAAGAATCTCCATCGCAGTTATATACAAATATAATGGTCGTAAAGACCAAATTGGTATGACGATTCAATATGGTCGTCAGCAAAGAAATTGTCCAATATATTAGAATAGTTCTCGACAATAATCCTATAAGACCGAGCGTTGATAAGAATTTTAATTGGAAAATGATTTTTTGTGTTTTCTGAAAAAACCAAGCAATAAATGAAAAATCCGCAACAACAATGTTTCAAAGAAATTCGAGAACCATCTTTGTGTCTAAACCTTTTTTATCCAAGTCTAATACTTTTCGAGATATTTGTAAAATAATGTCGGGGGAGAGGTCAATAAAACCCGTCATAACTTCTAAAGCATGCTGTTAATTAAAAATCGACGATGTCTATGTTTCAGATAAAGGTTGGATCTATAATAAAACCTCATTTGAAATTCGATTTTTGTAAATTTAGAGTCGGAATTTAATTTGTAACATGGTGAAAAACGGCTATTTTACGAGAAGAGGCCCTTAACCGTCACATTTTGTCAATGTCAAATTTCGATGTTAACGGCACGATGCAATTATTAATAGTGTCGATGCACTTTTATCTTCAAGTTCATCGATTGATACGGCCCGAGCGCATCGCCGCGATACTAGTAGACCACGGCACATTTCTTACGTCACATATTTGCGGATTAAATCGCAGCACACCAAGAGATAAAGACAACTAACACATTAGTATTATTATTGGGTATGCACTTTTAGTATGTTTTTGACCGCTGAAAGCGAATGCAATTGTTTTCCACTTATGCGCGAGCGTTTTATTTTCTGTTGTTTTTATTGCCATCTGTGGAAAGAAAAACTTAGTTGAAATCGAATTAATTAATTTGTAGTCGTTCAAAAATATTCTTTGACGTAAGTATTTTTTTATATATTATTTTACATTTATTTTTTACAATTCTCTTTCGTTTTATTTAGTTTAGTTTGATAATATAACAGTAACTGGTTTCGGCTTACTAGGCCATCAGCGGACCAGAACCACTTGTTTTAAACGCTTATTTAAACAAAATCATTTTAGCCTAAATGAGTCTTTATACAAATTATTTCAACGAACGGTATTAATATTTTTTTAAAAATAGAACGCAGTTTTTTTTTATTTTGAAATTTTAAATAATGCTCGTAAAAACAATTTATTGATTGTGTGTTTTCGCGAACACGACGATAAAAATAATAATTCAAGATGTCTGCACTCAGCCGACTGTCCATCACGCTCTTGGCTGTTGACCCAAATGATTTTTCCATAAAACCCAAGGGCGACGTATCTTCTTTGATGACATCACCAACTAAGATGTCAACAACTCGCGAAATTATCATCATTACACAACTTTAATTATTGCGACATATTGTTATTCTTATTACAGTTTGCCAATATCGATGGCATTTTCTAATACCTACATAAAATTCATTCCAAATTTAAAATTTCGAACGATTTTTAAAATTCATATTCTGTTCTATTTTTAAATATAAACGACGCACATTTTTCTGAAGGGAAAAAAACATTCGGTTATTTTTTTTTTTCGTTCGCATCAACATTCACTTTCTTGGCAAAATAGTACAATATAATGAAATATAAATCGCTTAAATACGAAATAAAAATAAAACGATTTTATTTTTTTGATTTTGTTTTGCATTCCGTGTCATCTAATTCGTACATAAATGTTTCTTTTTCTTCCTCTCGCATATTTCGGAGCGGATAATAATGTTGCTTTTTATCATTATTATTGCATTTTTTTTAATACTTAATATCATTTTTCGCGCCTGCAAAATGTCTTCTACGACTTGATAAAAAATGAGACAAACATAATAACTTTATTTTTATCTCGACTCTGACATTTCAAGTGCACTAACCTACGCGCAACATTATTATTTTGTTTATTCCAATTCAAGATGGCGTCGTTTTAAACATTCGAATTAAGAATGATGTTTTTAAAAATTGGAACTTATCAGGGTGTTCATATTAATATAAAGATTATGGTTGTTAAATGATGAAAGGCATGCTCGTGAACTCGTTTTTGTTGTTTGGTTGACGATACTATTATTAGAATTCTTGAAAAAAAGTCTTAGATTCTGCAGATGACATTAATAGCCAAAATGAAGACTAACTGCAGTCATCATTTGTGCCAAAATGTCACCTATCGTCAGACTATGGTTAAGCTTTTGAAGAATAACCATATTTTGTTGAGATTTAACCAAAGATTAATACCGCCGATTCGACTTTAATGCTCGATTACCTGCACTTAACCCTGGTTCAACATTAATGGCATTATTGCACTTGGCCGGCGTGCTTCCAGCAAACGGACAATTAATTACTTTCGGGCAATAAATCCTCGACTTATTATTAAAAAAAAATTCTCGTAATTTATGATCGCTGTCATTGGGCCATTAATGATCTCTTTTGATACCGTCGGTCGGTTCGGGATGCCCCACTGTTCTTTCCATCCAAGATGTAGGTACCTCGTTGGGTTTTATTACTTATTTCGTATGTGCGAAACTACGGATTAAGCATCATTTTATATTTTATTTCAATTCCTTTTATGATCGCCCACACCCAGACTTTCAGCGAACAAATAGTGTCGTATTTGATTGATATTCAGATATGGCGTTCCACAGGAGCTACTTACGGGTCCATTTAAATTCGTTTGTTTAAATTTCCTACAGTCAGATTCTCATTGAATGAACCCCATCATATTATATTAACATTTTTTTTCACAACCGATAGTTTGGGTCTATGCAACAGTCAGATTCTCATTGAATGAACCCCATCATATATTAACATTCGTTTCACGGCCGATACTTTGGGTCTATGCAAGCTGTTGGTCTATCTACGTCACATTTTGTCCAGTTGAAAGTAGGTACACCGGACCAAACATTAGCTGATTTGGTGATGACTGAAATACAGCTAAGAAAGAACTGTGGGTCGCACTGAACCGAAATTGGCTGAATGGACTTGCCAGCAAGTGAGGTGATAGAATATCGACCACCTGACAAAAGAATGCTTCAACGCATTCTTAAGGGCCTCTTCTCGTAAAATAGCCGTTTTTCACCATGTTACAAATTAAATTCCGACTCTAAATTTACAAAAATCGAATTTCAAATGAGGTTTTATTATAGATCAAACCTTTATCTGAAACATAGACATCGTCGATTTTTAATTAACAGCATGCTTTAGAAGTTATAACGGGTTTTATTGACCTCTCCCCCGACATTATTTTACAAATATCTCGAAAAGTATTAGACTTAGATAAAAAAGGTTTAGACACAAAGATGGTTCTCGAATTTCTTTGAAACATTGTTGTTGCGGATTTTTCATTTATTGCTTAGTTTTTTCAGAAAACACAAAAAATCATTTTCCAATTAAAATTCTTATCAACGCTCGGTCTTATAGGATTATTGTCGAGAACTATTCTAATATATTGGACAATTTCTTTGCTGACGACCATATTGAATCGTCATACCAATTTGGTCTTTACGACCATTATATTTGTATATAACTGCGATGGAGATTCTTTTGCAGATTTTTGAGGGAGACTAAGCTCATAGAACACTATAAGCTCTCTCTGAAGGAATATTTATGCATCGATGTAAGTTCTATTGTGGAAGTTAGTTCAACATAAAATAATAATAATAGGTACCTATTATGTTTTTTGTATGTATTCTATATGTAATAATATTATGTTTCGAATGACATCTAGAAGAATGTGCGAACGGTAGAGCATAGTTCCCATAGTATTTGTTTTTTTTTAAACATAAAGGGTTTTTATTACGTAAATAATACTTTTTATAATGCATAATATAGGATATATTCGAAAATATTTTAGGCCGAAATAATTAATTGAATATCGAGTGAGTGTTATTATAATATTAGAGAATTGTAATGGTCGAATCATTTTTTATCGGTTTAGCTACTGACACTAGACAGAATTAAAAGTGTCAGTAAGTACCTACCTACCGTGAAACACGGGGCTGTAAAATTTATTAATTGTATTCTATCTAAAATAATTATTATACACCTAGGTATATAAATTTAATCAATGTGTATCAACAATTGATTATTATTATCCCTCTCATACCGTGTTCCGTTCCTTCGAGGCAGAGCTGAGGGAAATGGACTTGGTGTGGGAGGAGGTCATAAGCATTGCGCAAGATCGAGCGCAATGGAGAGCTCTTGTTGCCTCCCTATGCTCCTAAGTGGAGTTCAAAGGGAGATTTGATTGATTTGATTATATCAACAATTATGGAAATCCGAAGGGTACGCGAATTCGAAGATATTGTCAGATAGGGTCGACAGAAAAGAAGGTTCTGGAACGAGCATATTTCCAGATTGGTGAACACAAGATCTGCAAAAGCAGCTAGAGATGGCATTCACCAATCTGGAAAATATAAAAAATGGAATCCTAGAAAATGGGATAAAAAATCTCACCATCTGGAGTACCTAGGTAGGTACATACAATTTTTTTGTCAAAACATAATATTATGTATGTATATGGTATACAACATGTTTTTGAATACCCAATAATATTTTTTTACGAATGTCACGCAAATTGATGAACACAAAATCGCATGAACACATAATGACATCTTTGTATAAAAATATATACAAAGATGTCATTATAGCCGGCGGAATTTTCCTCCCGTCCAATCTGGAATAGTTCAACAAATATCAAGTAATGAATTCTGACCCAACCGGGAACTGAACCCGGAATCTCCTGATCAGAAGTCCACGCCTATACTGTACCGGACGGCATGATGTTACGGACAATATGTGATTTGTGTAAATACTTTGTAAATATGACTGAAATAAGAACATTGCCTGCGACGTTGATTTATACCTATTAAGGGTGGGTGCACGGGGTCTTCTAACTTATGACGACCGCGGAGTGTGTATGTCAGTCCGCTGAGACTGACGTATTTTCACTACCGCGGCCGCCGAGTATTATGGTTTACTCGTCAATGCGACCTCGTGCCCCCAGCCCGATGATTGATTATTGTGCATTAGGATAAGTACCTGTAATCTAATGTATATAATTGTGATTTGGTTGTGCATCCCGTCTCGGACAAGCTAATAAAGGACTGGTTTGTCCCTGTAGAGCCGAGACGGGGGCCAACATACTTGTATAGAATCCCTTTGTGTAATATTATATGAATGTGTATACTTTGGGGATATTATGAGTGCATGCCAGATGATTACTCTGGCATGACACAGCATGCTGCGTCGGTGGCTCGGCTAGGAGAGGCCGAGTAACACGGCAGATGCAATAGAAAAGGGTGTGGGATCACGCCGCTAGAAGGCACGCCAGTGAGGAGACACTGGCGCGGCCAATACTTGTATAACGGCAGGCTCGCTAGAGGCGCAGCCTGTTGCTTGGAAAACTGGGGTCCTGCTAGATGAATCTAGCGGACCCAGCATAGTGTCCGCGTGCTGACCCGAGGTCTGGCAGAGCGGCCTATGCATATGGGGACATCGTAAGTGCATGCCAGATGCTCACTCTGGCAGGGCACAGCATGTTGCGTCGGTGGCTCGGCTATGAGAGGCCGGGCAACACGGCACATGCAGATGAAAGGCGTATGTGTACGCTGATTGAAGGCACCCCAGTGCGGAGACACTGGTGCGGCCAGTCATGTAGCGAGGCTCATGACAGTACCTTGTGGAGGTATGACGACAGGCTCGCGAGATGCGCAGTCTGTCGATTGTAATCTTGGGGTCCCGCTAGGGGATCTAGCGGACCCAGCATAGTGTCCGCATGCTGACTAGCCGTCTGGCAGAGCGGCCTATGCATGGGGAATTGTATGGGGCATGATGATGGGTTAGAACGGGTGCTTTCCGGACACAGGGATGTCTGGCGAGGCTCGGCATTGCGTGTAGGCCTGCCAGCCGTAGACTCCTACGCGGCCGGACAGAGCAGCACAATGTGCAATAGTATATTATTAACTTGTTGTTAATTTGATAAGCACACCTCGGTGTATCATGATGAGACGAATTCATCGATACCAAATACACCGAGGTGAATATGTGAATGTATTCGCCTCTTCGCGGATTTCTTATTATTTAGTATGGAAAAATTTCCGCTATTTTGATGATAGCGGGTTCTGGTGAGCACGTCCCGGTCGGAAATCGCGTGGCGATTCCGATGATACCAGATAAGCCGGGATGTGCCCCAGATTCGCGATGATAATCCGCGGAGAGGCGAAATTATGATTAATTATTTCCCCTGCCACTCAGCACTGCGATGCGTGAGATGGTGGGGAGCGCTTGCGCGCGCATCATGTGTCCGCGCCGTTCGCCGCAGCCTGCGAGCTGGGGAGCGGCGGCGCGAATTGTATATAAGCCCATACATTCCAATAAATTATCATTCTATCTTCGTTTACACTTGGTGTTTGACTTGACTACCCTGCCTGCTCTCTACTGGACTTCTCTACCTGGATCTCGCTGACTACCTTGGACTTCTCTCTGGACTGTTTGGACCCTTTCTGGCTGGCACATTGGACCGTGGACTCGACCCATGCAATTGGACCCTGACTACGGCTGATACCACTGGAGCGAGACTTCCCTCGAACGCGCGTTGAGACCCGAACTGAGTACGGTCTTACGTGATTATTAGGGGATTTACTCGTCGAGGGCGCAGGGCGCAGAAGAAGACGTCGGAGCTGCAACTCTCTCGAAAGCACGTTGGCCCGAAATCAAGTACGGCCCGCGTAGTTATTAGGAGAGCTCCGCCATCCAAGGAAGCGGCCGGGCGTGTCCTCACTGCGGTGCCTCACGAAAGCGACGCTCAGACCCGAAGCTAGTACGGTCTGCGTCGTTATTAGGGGGCTCCTTCGAAGACGCCAGCGGACGACGATTGACGTGTGCACGTACCCCTCGGCGGCTGACTGACCCTTAGAGCCTGCGCCTGCAGTCCCTTGTGCCGCGCGCGTGCCGTGTGGTACAAATTGGTCCTTCGAGCCGGATCAGTTGCTGCTGAGGTGCACATGTCATGAGGTCGGATGCTGGAACATCGAGCACCATGATGGACGAAGCGGTCATCCGGGTCCTACAGCGACACATGGATGACCTGAGAGGAGCGCTAGCCGCCAGCCAGGCAGAGCTAGCGTTTCTGAAAGCGGCGAACCGTGAAAAAGCACCCGCGAGTGCTCGAGTGACCCGTGAGTCAACACACGCGTGTGTTGACAGTGAACATTACGAACAGTTTGTCAAAAGTGAACATTTGTGGCCAACTGGCAGTGAACCTGAACTCACCGAGTCAGTACCCGCGAGTACTGCCGGAGTGAACCGCGTAGTGAAACACATCGCGTACAGTGCTGCGAAAAACACGGGTAGTGCATCAAATGCCCGTGTAACGGCCATCCAGAACCCACCTAGCGGGCGCATCGGTGATCCGATGACGTCTGCGGTGACCGGATGGTCGGTTATGCAAGGGAGGCCCGCGAGCTCCTTGCCGGAACCTGAACTGAAAGCGGATTGTGGACAGCCGGTGCTGTCAATTCGTGAATTGTGTTTGTCACCTAGCGAGCGCGCCTATGGAGCGACGCTTGCGGTGGCGAAGCGAGGTAGGCCCGCGAGCCCCTCGCATGAACATTGTGTAGCTGGTACCACAGCTACCGCCCATAGTTGGGTGAATATAGACAGTAGGCAGCCGAAGCTGTCATGTGTCCCAGAAAAACGGCCACCTAGCGAATGCGCTGAAGCGACATTTGCGGTGGTCGAGCGAGTACAGCCCGCGGGCTCCTCGCAAGTGACTGAACGTTATCTACACGACGCCTATGGTGCGCGTGACGTCATCCACGGACGGGTGACATCGGGAAGTGGACAGCCGGTGCTGTCGTGTGCCCGAACTGTGATCGCCTGTGGGGGGCCGCCTAGCGAGTGCGCCGGTGAACCGGCGACACTTGCGGCGGTACGACAGGTGGTAGGCTCCGACATTACCGTTTGTCGGCGTCTTCCGTGTATGGGGACCGAATGTCCCGTGACACGGGTCAAGCCTCACGGCTGTGAGGTACTGAGCTGTGGCGAACTGCCTAGCGGGTGCGTCCTGAGTACGACGACACCTGCGGCAGTGGGACAGCCGTATGAACAATTGGGGAACCAGTGCTTGTGTGCAGATAGTTTTCCAATTATAAAGGACAAGTGCCATAATTATGTCCTGAAAGTGAAAAGTGGCCCTGCTGGGCAAATATTAAAACGAGTGAGGCGAGACCGATCTCGTAGTGCTGATAGTCGCACAATAGAATCACGCGTTGTGACTCCTATGATTTGGCTGAGTAACAATGTCAAACCTCCTCGGCCAATGGGGCGACGCAGAGGGTCTCATGGGCTGACGCCGGGGACCCAACTACGTGACCAGATGTCACAAGGGGGGCAGAGAAACTGCTCCCTTGAATTGAAAGCCGTGTGGCCCGCTGCAGCCTTACAACCTGCACGGGTCACCGGTGATTGGAACCGAGCAAGGAGAAACCTTGCTCGTTGCACGAGAGCTACTCGACCCTCAGAGGTCAGAGCAAAGTGCAGACTGACAGAACGACTCGCTCGGCTGCGAGTCAAAGTCAGATGGAAAATCGCGGGGAAAGGGGCGCAGAACAAACCGCCGCCCGAGATCCGCAAACAGCATGCCCAATGGGTGCCGAACAAGGGCCCACGGCAATTTGAGGTGGGAAATCTGGGCGTGATCGCCACCCACCACCCCTCACACGCCAGAAGGCGAAAGAAGAATACGAGGGGAGAACCTCCCGAGACGACAAAAGTCAAAACACGGAGGACCAGGCCAATAGGTTGGCTGAGAATCAACGGCTGGATGCCGACACGGAAAGCTGTGTGGTCCGTTGCAGATTTACAACCTGCGCGGGCAGCCAGTGAGAGAGGACAAGCGAGGAGACGCTTCGTTCACGGCGCGAGAGCCTCTCGACCCTCAGAGGTCGGGGCAAAGCGTCAGCTGACAGAAGTCAGCACGAAATCTTTGGGCGTGATCGCCACCCATCACCCCTCTCACGCCAGAAGGCGTAGGAACAAAATGAGGGGAGAAACTCCCGGTACCAGGCCAATAGGTTGGCCGAGAATTGACGGCTGGTTGCCGAAACGGAAAGCTGGGCGGCCCGCTGCAGCATTACAACCTGCGCGGGCGGCCAGCGAAACGGAACAAGCGAGGAGACGCTTCGTTCACGGCGCGAGAGCCTTTCGACCCTCAGAGATCGGGGCAAAGCGCCAGCTGACAGAAGTCAGCGCGAAAGTATTGGGCGTGATCGCCACCCACCACCCCTCAGATGCCAGAAGGTATGTGAACCAGACGAGGGGAGTACCTTCCGGCATGACTGAAGTCAGAACACGGAAGGTCGGGTCATCGAGGAAGAGATGGCCACTAAACAATGGCGGCCTACCAGGCTGGATAGCCGAGAAAGGGCCAGTGGTGAAGCTGAAACTACAAGGTGTGAATGCCGAGAGCAGTACATCGAACGTGCGTGACGCTGTCGAGGTGATTGATGACACCACCCACCTGCAGATACTCACAACTGAAGCCGAGGAGGTGCCGGGTAGCTACCTGGGCCCGCGGCTCCTTGAAGTGGCGTCTACTTCTACAATTGTAGATGCCACCCACCACCCCCCGTCAAACGCCAGTGGGCGTGTGCTACACACGGGGGGAGAACCCTCCTGCTCCACTATCTACGAGAGCTGGGAGGTCAGGCCACCGGCGAAACAATCGGTGGCCAAGAAGACATCACAGTCACTAGTGTGGCATATCCACATACGGGCGGTGAGAACAGGGGGCGTGACCGCCACCCACCGCTCATCAGACAGCAGCAAGGCAGCGATCTCACGAGGGGAGGAGCCAGCCACCTGCAACGAAGCGACGCCACGTTCAGGCCGTCGTTCAGACGCGAGGCGTCACTACAATAGGATGCGGGTCTGGGTATCGGCCAGGGGGTACCAGTCTAGTGACTGGACGTCTCACCCACCTGTGCCGGCCGCCGTATCCACTAAGGAGAGGGCGAAGTCCCTCAACATGTCAAAGGCAATGCAGTGGCGCCGGGCACGCAAAAAGGCCTGGCCCACACACATGGCATGCTCCAGCAACATCAAATGGTACGAGTGACGACAGCACCCTGAAGGGAGGACTGGCGCTGATCATCAAGATGACGTGGAGGTGCCGACCCAAGATCCACAGCGTAGCAGCCATGGGATCGTCCGGTGGATGAAATTAAAACCCCTCCGGAATTTTAGAGGGGAGTGTACCGGACGGCATGATGTTACGGACAATATGTGATTTGTGTAAATACTTTGTAAATATGACTGAAATAAGAACATTGCCTGCGACGTTGATTTATACCTATTAAGGGTGGGTGCACGGGGTCTTCTAACTTATGACGACCGCGGAGTGTGTATGTCAGTCCGCTGAGACTGACGTATTTTCACTACCGCGGCCGCCGAGTATTATGGTTTACTCGTCAATGCGACCTCGTGCCCCCAGCCCGATGATTGATTATTGTGCATTAGGATAAGTACCTGTAATCTAATGTATATAATTGTGATTTGGTTGTGCATCCCGTCTCGGACAAGCTAATAAAGGACTGGTTTGTCCCTGTAGAGCCGAGACGGGGGCCAACATACTTGTATAGAATCCCTTTGTGTAATATTATATGAATGTGTATACTTTGGGGATATTATGAGTGCATGCCAGATGATTACTCTGGCATGACACAGCATGCTGCGTCGGTGGCTCGGCTAGGAGAGGCCGAGTAACACGGCAGATGCAATAGAAAAGGGTGTGGGATCACGCCGCTAGAAGGCACGCCAGTGAGGAGACACTGGCGCGGCCAATACTTGTATAACGGCAGGCTCGCTAGAGGCGCAGCCTGTTGCTTGGAAAACTGGGGTCCTGCTAGATGAATCTAGCGGACCCAGCATAGTGTCCGCGTGCTGACCCGAGGTCTGGCAGAGCGGCCTATGCATATGGGGACATCGTAAGTGCATGCCAGATGCTCACTCTGGCAGGGCACAGCATGTTGCGTCGGTGGCTCGGCTATGAGAGGCCGGGCAACACGGCACATGCAGATGAAAGGCGTATGTGTACGCTGATTGAAGGCACCCCAGTGCGGAGACACTGGTGCGGCCAGTCATGTAGCGAGGCTCATGACAGTACCTTGTGGAGGTATGACGACAGGCTCGCGAGATGCGCAGTCTGTCGATTGTAATCTTGGGGTCCCGCTAGGGGATCTAGCGGACCCAGCATAGTGTCCGCATGCTGACTAGCCGTCTGGCAGAGCGGCCTATGCATGGGGAATTGTATGGGGCATGATGATGGGTTAGAACGGGTGCTTTCCGGACACAGGGATGTCTGGCGAGGCTCGGCATTGCGTGTAGGCCTGCCAGCCGTAGACTCCTACGCGGCCGGACAGAGCAGCACAATGTGCAATAGTATATTATTAACTTGTTGTTAATTTGATAAGCACACCTCGGTGTATCATGATGAGACGAATTCATCGATACCAAATACACCGAGGTGAATATGTGAATGTATTCGCCTCTTCGCGGATTTCTTATTATTTAGTATGGAAAAATACTAACTTCCGCTATTTTGATGATAGCGGGTTCTGGTGAGCACGTCCCGGTCGGAAATCGCGTGGCGATTCCGATGATACCAGATAAGCCGGGATGTGCCCCAGATTCGCGATGATAATCCGCGGAGAGGCGAAATTATGATTAATTATTTCCCCTGCCACTCAGCACTGCGATGCGTGAGATGGTGGGGAGCGCTTGCGCGCGCATCATGTGTCCGCGCCGTTCGCCGCAGCCTGCGAGCTGGGGAGCGGCGGCGCGAATTGTATATAAGCCCATACATTCCAATAAATTATCATTCTATCTTCGTTTACACTTGGTGTTTGACTTGACTACCCTGCCTGCTCTCTACTGGACTTCTCTACCTGGATCTCGCTGACTACCTTGGACTTCTCTCTGGACTGTTTGGACCCTTTCTGGCTGGCACATTGGACCGTGGACTCGACCCATGCAATTGGACCCTGACTACGGCTGATACCACTGGAGCGAGACTTCCCTCGAACGCGCGTTGAGACCCGAACTGAGTACGGTCTTACGTGATTATTAGGGGATTTACTCGTCGAGGGCGCAGGGCGCAGAAGAAGACGTCGGAGCTGCAACTCTCTCGAAAGCACGTTGGCCCGAAATCAAGTACGGCCCGCGTAGTTATTAGGAGAGCTCCGCCATCCAAGGAAGCGGCCGGGCGTGTCCTCACTGCGGTGCCTCACGAAAGCGACGCTCAGACCCGAAGCTAGTACGGTCTGCGTCGTTATTAGGGGGCTCCTTCGAAGACGCCAGCGGACGACGATTGACGTGTGCACGTACCCCTCGGCGGCTGACTGACCCTTAGAGCCTGCGCCTGCAGTCCCTTGTGCCGCGCGCGTGCCGTGTGGTACATATACCATTAGAACTAGTCTATCGAGGTTTTAAAAAAGGTTTCAACACCCGTCTAAAATAATAACAACGATTATAATATTATGTTTTGGGATGAACGGTTCTTTGACAATGGCAGATAAAAAAAACGATTATGGTCACAAAATTTATTTAGGTAGGTACTTTTTTTCTGGACCATCTGGTAAAGGACATTGTCAAAATATTTCCTACTTCAAGAAATCTATGAAGATCTGGTGAATTTCTGTATAAACGTGTTTGAATAATAATAATTTTTAAAACAAATCTGCTCTAACCACGCTCTAACCAAAAGTGGACACAAAATACAATGTAACAGCGTCACATTGTTATCTACCATGGTGAATGCAGTTTTTGCAATAAAGTCAAAATGAACCGAGAATATCCTTGGCTTTATTTTTGTGAAGCTATAAACAAATCTACTTTTTACAAATATGGAATAAAATAAATTGACGTTTGTGTATTTGACGTCATTCTCGAGTGGTTCTGAGATAAATAATGGAAAACAACGAAGTGGTTGGTATACCAGTCTACGGAGTCGAGGGTCGTGGGTTCGAATCCCGGTGCCGACCATTTACACTTTCACAACACAAACTTTGTATGAGTGATGTCGTGTGAGCAAAGATTCATTAAAAAAAACTTCACATGAGATCTGTTTGTATTACTTATAATACATCTGCTTTTAAAGGTCTCCAGGGCTTGAAACCTTGCTGGATCGCGTTATTAGGGCACGACATATCGTATCAGATCTTTGATGATAGGTTTTTTTTATCCAAATGCATATAGTGAGTCTTTCTCTCCAAATCAATCCACATACGTGTTTTCGATTGATTATACCTAGACTGGGTATATTATTATTAGGTATCTTTCTAGGGCCAGGCTGTTCTTTTTTTCGGGTCAGATGGTTCCTAGTGTAGCCATCAGTAGCCATACACCTATTTACCAAATAAATATAATATTACCTACATCATAGACATATTGTAATAATATGTCTACGACCTACATTGTTTTTTCATCTATCTATCCATTTAAAATGTTTGAATTTGAAAAATAAAGTCGGAAGATAATATTTAGTTGTGGAAAAAACTATGTCAATTCAGAAAATATGCTTCATTCACACCTAACAATAAGTTTACTATAGTATAACTATGGGTAGGTACTTACTTATTATTATATAGCTTTGTTTAAACCTAACATTATATTATTATTTGGTTCACTGAATTCGGGTGTCCTTTCTGTTCGAACAGATTTTGTTCTTGAAAGAGAGAATACAGTAGGTAGTAAAAAATTGGTCCATTATTGACCGTCGTCAGAAAAAAATATAAACATATGTTTTGCTTAAAAAATATTAAGTAGGTGTAAATATGCCATAGACATTAGCTGGATTTCGATTTTAGGTTTACATTATTTAGACTAACAAAAGTTCTTAGTAAAAAATGCATTGCATTCATAGAAAATAGTTTTTAACACAGAAGGCGAAATAAAATATTGTCTACACTATGCCATATTTTTCACACTCAAAGACATATTGTCAGTTTCTAAAAGGACATACAAAATGAAATGTCCATATCTCGTTAGGGTTCAGTTCTACCCAATAGGCGGTCTCTTTTTTTTATTATTGACAATTTTTACAAATTTTTTTCAATTGTGATTCTGGCAGTTTGTATATCCATGATTTTAGGATGACAAAATTTTGTTCTAATAAGAAGATCTAAACTTCGGTGAGCGAGAAAGGGCCCTTAAGTGGGCTGTATGTATACAATTTACAACATCTGATAAATGATGGACTCGTATCTTTCTGGGAGGTTTATTATTGGTATATAAATGTGCCTTCAGTCAAGCCAATTTTACAACGCTAATAAAAAAGGTCAAGATAACTCCGCTGTTTTACAACAGTCCTGTGTTTTTTATATTATCAATTCTATTCTGGCGTCCAAACAAAAATGTCAAGGTCGTGCGGGGACTTGGAAATTTCGTCCCATCCTACGATGTGAACGAACTTTTATCTGGTGACGTAAGTGCATTCGGCTTGTCCACCAGGAATAATAAAGATTTATATTTGGACAAAAAAGAAACGGCTATCGATGGGGCCTCTCGTGTGGGGTGACCAAGCGTTGCAAAAGAAACAAACACACCTATAGAGATAAAAGAGTAAGGTACTAACTCTGAAATATTTGTATCTATGATCAGTATTTTCTAATTATGACAGATTTTAGGCTGATTGAGACTGGTGAAATTTCATCAGGGAGTATGATGTTTTGTAATGTATTGAGTATTTCGCATACGTTATGTATGCAGAAATTTCAATTTCTAAGCACTAACTACATAATTTATTTTCCCTGCTTGTGTACTTATCGTATGTAAGTATTTTAAAATTCGTTTCTCACCCAAGTACGAATACCCTAAATGTTCGAATTTCAAATTTAAAAAACAAGATTCCTTAAACAGTAAGTGGATACTGCGCAGAATAATAATTTTCGAATATTCCATAGACGCGTTCGATTCGGATTCCATTGTCTCTGTCACATGTCCATAGATAATAACATTAAAGGTGTGATCTCATGTCATGTTTAGTCTGCTAGATGTTGGTATGATTGCGACAATAAACAAATTCGAGCGGAATATTTGGCCGTGTTGAAGTGGTGTGTTTGTTAGTCATGAATATAATTCATCGGCAATGTCACGGTCGAGGCCGACACGGTAGCGAGTCATTGGCCCGATCCGTCACCATCGGATTCTAGACTCTAATGTGTATCGCGTGTGAATGCACCTTTATCACACATATTTTTGGGTGCATTAACCAGATAAACACACATTCATGTTTGGAATGAAGGTAGCTGCAAAACCTACTGGTTGTTTTTCGCTTGGTGTAATTTTTAATGGTGCATAAGAATATGAGTATCTGATAAATCAGTATTTTGATTCATACATAGTTCTTTTTTGTCGATAGTTCGAAATTCAAATTCTTAATATAGAATATCATTTCCACAACTTTTCAAATAGTGGAACATAAATAATTTAAGTTTGTCGGCTTCATTAGCATTCGAAGTCTCTTTCATTGACTATTTCTTCGTAATTCAGTATTCGACTGAAGAATTTTCTTTATTCAAAAATAGAATATTTAAGTACTTATGGAACCTACTTTACGAATGTTATTTTTTTTATTTGCATTTTTATCTAGCTGTATATTATGTTATCGTCTTCGATTCAAAATTTAAATATTTGCTCTATATAATATTTTTACATTCGAAATTCAAATGTCTAGGCTTTTGGAATAATAGCTAGAACACTCAATTTTACTGTCAACTGTTTTAAGTTTTCATAGCAATAGATAATTTATCCGTCTATGGTGAAATTTCAAATATCGAATATCTTATTTTCTTTTTCTTAAATTTTCATCCTTTTGAGAAGTGTTTTAACCATCATAGGTTTTTAAATAAGAGAACACTTGGAAGGAAGTTCTCATTTATTTCAGCATTTTTTCTTCCAAATGTGGTTAAAAATACTCTAATGTTGTTCCCAAGCCCGCACAGCTCCCACCCACGCATCGTCTTCCTTTCTAATAAACGAATTCGCGTTGCTTTTCTTTTATTTAAAGATTTAAATCGTGAAATATTTCTGAATGATGAATTTGACGTTACTCATTCTGTCTCGAGTGCAGGGCTGCCTAGTTTCGTAATTTTTTTTTTACAAAAATGGCTAAATTAGCAAATGTTTATAGAAAATATTCAAACAATGACAGAACATGAAATAATTGCGGGAAAAATAGAAAAAAAAAATAACAACTCTGTTTTCAATACAAAATGTTCCTAACTTATGGAGATGACACTAAGTTTACTGGGTCATTTAATATTTAATTAAAAAAAAAAGAATGCATTTCTCAATGTCCATTTTGAAAGAGGAATATGGAATAGGTTGAAGGCGCCTACCGCATATGTGACCCCAATTCATTTATTGAATACCGTTCGGGACATCCTTGTTAGCCGCTTCGGTCATTGTATTGGTGGTCTGCCAAGATACTCACCTAAGTCTACTCGCAAGAATAAGAAGAAGAAGTGGGCATTATGAACTATTTCTCTAATTACGTAGGTACCTACCGCTGCTGCCCGCTATGAGTAAGTACACACACCGCTAAATTTATTTCTGGTTCATATTTAGGGCATCGTCATACTGCCACTGTCTGCCCCGTGTCTGCGTATTACAATATTTTGAATTTAGAATGGTTTCAATATAGTCTTTGACAGTTCTCGTTGACTCAATATTTTGTATGTTTTGCCATAGTTTAACCAAAATATGACCGACTTCAACTCTTTATTTTTAATTTTAACGTTTTTCTGTATTATAGGTAACATTATCCAGAAACACACTATCGAAAGCCTTTGTGAAATCTACGAATCTCATAAAAGAGGGGTAGTTGCAAATAAAAACTGAAAATAAATTACTGAATATTTCTTTAATTTGGACGTGGATCTGGTCTGATGTTGTTTTTAGTATTCATATACTTTTGCGTTTACCTATATCTTGGATATTTTTTCTTTTTTAAATAGGTACATAATATATTATTTGCAAGAGTTGCAATGAATCACATTCAACAAATAAATACTAAATTCACGTCTTAACCCTAAGAATGTTAAAAAAAATCCCACAACTTTTAGAATAAAATTAAAACAAACATGGCCGATATATAGGTATGTACACTACGCTTCGTTCGTTTTTATTGTCATGTATTCCATAGATTGTTATCTTCGCATAATCTTTTTAATGGCTAATCAGCAAGAGATTTTCCGCCCAGGAAGTTACTTTACGCTCGATGTGTACCGAATAGTAATTATTTGTTTGTTTTATGTGTCGCGCCTACGTTTAAAATTACATAAACATGATTACAATAGCAATACAGCTCTCAATTTTAAGCCATAATAATATGCAAATATATTGTTACTACAATGTCCATTGCAGAGCTCGAACTTGCATCCAGCGGCGCCCGATGTAATCGAAAGAAGAATAGACTAAAATCAAAATACATAAGTTATTATATTTTTTATGCTGTTAACACTTCTAAACAGGAAGCTGAAATAAAATGCATAGATAATGATGGTGTTAGTATTCTATTGTTGGGTCCATAGACGATTAGATATGGCGCTGTCAATACACACAATATAAAACACCTACCTTCCAAATCAACAACTCGTTAAATAATTTCCTCTTTTATTGTCAACATTTAATCGAGGATTTTGTAGTTTCCTTTAAAATAGGACTGCATTTGGACTTCTTTTGAACATTTTATAGGCGACTAGTCTAAATTCGTCCTGCCCCTGTGAATCAATAATAAATGTTGTGTCTAGATGACTAAACTGTGATTCTAAACCATCCTTAAAAATAACCCTTAACACTCCTAATTTTTTTCATTCAAATCTGTCATCAAGCCGTATAGAAGGAGTTTGGTAGCAGCCAATTTGCACAGAAAAAGTCACAAGACAAATGCTATCTTTGAATTATGATATTCCTTTTAAGAATACAATATTTGGCCAACGACAGTTCGTATACACTGCTCCTAAACTTTTTTATAAAATGCCTGTAGAGATTAAACAAATCTTGTGCTTCTCTAAATATAAACGTGCCTGCTCTGGTTGGGTGTCATGTATTCAGTTGGAAGTTTTGCAGGATATCTTGGGTTTTGTCCCATAAAGTAGTTTTGTTTTGTTTTTTTTTCTTTCTTCTTAATACTGTTGATTGATGTTTGTTGGGCCGAAGGGCGTTGTGACTGTTGGGTTATGCTTTGTTTGTGGACTGTTGTACGTAGTTGAGTTAGTGGTTGCGCTGTGGTTCGTGTTTGTATGTTCCTTTAGATATTCTTTTTTTATGGACTGTTAAGATGTTTGCCCTAGTACAGGCTTGGCCTATTTGGGCAGCATTTCCATTTGTTGTCTGTTATCACTGTTAACATTATGTATGAATACATAAGTAAATAAATAAAGATAGTACTTTGTTTATGGTTTATTTCAGTTGTTGAAACTTTGAACATTAGCAACATATGTATTATTCTAAATCTAAATTCAAAATCGTCCCATTTCCGGTGGCAAAAAGCACGCGAGTATTGCCACTTTATAAAATAATGGTAAATAGGTAGTTGTGGGTATAGCTTTGATAATAATATATTATTGTTATGTGTAGTTAGTTCGTTTTAACATATAGCAACACCGTCGCAATAAATATTTTGTATCCACGTACAATTATGTAGATAGATCTGCTCGGAATACGACCTTCGAATAGTATATTGGTAGCTCTTATACATGATTATATTATGGTAGATGGGCAACAGGTATCCACCTCTTGTATCGGCTGTTTGGTGTCAAAATGCTGTAACTACAAAACTGAAAAAATAAAACAAACATGAATGTAGTAGAAGCGCTCCTATAGTTTTTCGTGTCAGGCCTTTGTGACGTTGATTCTACCCTAAGAAGGCCTCTGTCCCTGGAAGTTGCCAACAGTTTATCATCACATGTTAGCAAAATCTTACGGTTGATGTTGATAAAAAGTGCGTATGTAACTGCAAAGAAGTTAAGAAGGCTGTTTACTCTTAATATGTTATTTCATAATTTTACTACAGGTTACGCGGTTTTACTAAAAATACATTTTAACGAAACAAATACCTTGTTTTTCATATATCTAATTCAAAAATTGAGTTAATTATTGGACTCCCTATACATCTCCACGAAGTGACGTGTTTTTCTCGAATTTCTCAAAGCATTGTTTTTGTAGTTAGAACTTTATATCGCCGAGCAGGCGATTTGTTAGTGTTTGTGTGTTGCCATAATATAATATCAACGAGTTCAGCAGCGTGGAAATGATTTATGTGGCAAATCTAATGAGATATTTCTATTTTTTAAAACATCTACTAAGTCGCGAATCTCGGGAACAACCGACAACAGATGGACTGTGAGAGATATGACAGGTATCCAATCAGATACTCGGCCAAATAAATTAATTATATTAATTTAGAAGAACAAAACAAGTTCAATGTTAATAAACTAATAAAAATTATATTCCGATTCGTAATCTATAAATATAGGGTTAGCCGTGTTTAAATGTATTATTAATTGTATTATTTTTTTTTTGTTGCAGGTAAGAATATCAATCTCGACAACATGGACGCGATGTACTGCCAAAATGGATACCAACATAATATTATTAATAGCAATTACGAACATGGACTTCTGCAAACATACGATCACCGTGAGTTATTTTAAAATTCAAATAAAGAATAGAACGAAACGTCAATTTATTAGGTTCCCGCGTTCTAAAATATTACGCGCGCTCACACTCCGTTGCGTACTTTTTTCCTTATCCGTTTTAAAAATCATAGACGAAAACATTGTTCTTTCCCCCCTTCAAAATATAAAGCTAATAATAGACAATGATAACTGTAAAAAGGCCATTACAATTTCCTGCGAAACGAACTATCAAATTATCCCGTATTCTTTCCTCCTTTAGATCTTTTTTTTTTAAATTTATTCGTAGAATCTCAATATTAATAGGCTGTGAAACTGTGTTTGTGGTTTTTCTTTTTAAATTTGGAATGTGATCTATAAATTGTTAAAAAAAAGGCATATATGCAGCGTTGTTAGCTCGTGTTACATAATGTTATGTTACTAATGATTGAACACATTAAAGGAATGCGCTTTGAATGTATGAAAACATTAGCCTTTTACGACATGACTTTATCTATGGTTCTTTCAATCTATGGTATAGCCATTCAAATGTCATTACACAATGGCACGAACATAGCCATAAATGCAGCATTCCACCTATATTTATTCCATTTTGAATTTGACTTAAATAATCTCGTATAGACGAAATATGTACATTATGTACGAAGATCACACAATTATGTGACAGCTAGATACTGACACAAATAATAATACACCGTGATTACGTATTTTCTATGGCCTTATAAATGAACTATTGGAAAAAGAAAGAATGATTATCCAAAACTTACAGTAGATACATTCTTGAAGAGCGATACCCCTACCATTCTAAATGCTTCTCTTTATGCATTAATAAGTAACATTTAAGAAATATTTTTTATCAAATTTTAATCTCTTTCTGTCCAACATAATATGATTATGTGAGGTTGTTTGATGCTGCCTTTTAGATGAGAAACGTACCTACACTTTTTTCACATCACACACTCATAAGCGCTGAAAACCAACTAGTAAAACATTGACAATCTAAATTTGACAGTTTATTATTCTTTCTTTTTTTAAGTTTACATTTTCCCACTTATTAACGACCATAGACACGAGAGTTTTTCTGTTTTGTTCCCTCGTCCTTGCCCGATCTTGATAATGTAACGAGTTATTTATTCGCAATGGCAACACACAACACACATATTATGCACACCCACACAAGTTATAATAAAATATGCAAAAGATCTATTGCAGAATGCAGTGGCGTCCGCAGCGGGAATTTTATTCTTGTTGTTGAGAAGAACAGGTCTGGCGGCAATTTTACTGAATCTATGCTCTGTGTCTTTGACACACGCTGACCTTTCACTTATCATTATTATCTATACAGTATGAATGTTCTTTTATTATCATTAACAATATTGAAACCATACCAAAGACATGCTATAGTGTGTGTATCTTATTAAGTCAATAGGCCACGGGGCGATAAATGCGCATGCGATTTGTTGTCATGTCACTATCAATGTTATGAAAAATGCAACTAACTGAAATAAATTTATTATGTACTTAGTCATTTTTCTCTAATTATTATTGAGAAGATATTTATTCTTGTTGGATTTTTAAACATATTCATTTTATTTTATGTTGGTAACTTTGAATGGTTGATCATTAAATTTCATTGTGGAAACCATATTACGTAATATAACTTGTCGTATGTCATTATTTTGACATTTCGATTTTTTTATCAGAATCTCGAAAATAAAAATATAAAGCAGAATAATAAGTGTCTAAGTCTAATAACTTTTTTTTTATTTTTTTATTTTTTTGATACTTTATTTGCAACTACTAAAATTTGTTCATAAAACCACCACAATTGAAACTTGAAATTCTATCACATATTTAAATTATTACTAATGTTATTTAGAACGTTTTCCATTGGGTATTTTAATGTTTGAAGTATCATTAGTGTTGTCGATACAAAAAAAAAATACGTCAAATTATATTATCGATGTAATTAATAATTTATTATTCTTCGGAACCGTCACACTGACAGATCCGTCTGTCACTTTATATTAATATCAATATGAACCAATATAAATGTTTGTTCTTAAGTAGGCACCTACTTGATCACTGTCCATATTGAAGTATTGCTTGCAGTTCAAGTGCATTTACCCACCGCATATAAATATAATCATACCTACTATGTTTGTTCTATACAGGGCTTCTTTTTATTTATCCTCACGTCAATCATAAAAATATACCTAAACTTTACGTGTATATAATGTAATTTTTACTGCCACCAATTTTTACACTCATAATGCTCGAAGATTCAATAAGATGAGATGCCGTAAAACAGAAGATTTATTGTTAGTTCAGTAAAATATTAAAGAATTATCTAACAACTAATGACTCTAAAAATTCATTACCGATGTTCGATTCTTGAATGGAACAAACCAGTTAAATATTTGTCCAAACCCTTCAAAGCAACAATAATTTATGACAATTAGAGGCTTTCGAGTGTGGATATTGAAAATTTGTAGTTCATTACATAAAATTCATAAAATAAAGCTTGATATTTTATTGTATTGCCGTAAAAAATCGGTGAAAAATATTTTATACGTCTTGTTTTGGCAAATAAAAAAAAAACAACGTTTTAACTAAATAAGGCTTTTATGCATCATATTGACGAATTTTTTTTCCACATATAATTGTTGACATTTTGACTCTAGAATGACTTTCCCCAGTTATTGAGCTGTCAAATTTATCAATACAGTAAAGTGTGCATTGTGCACTCGTGCAGGACTAAAACAGAGTTCTCCTCTAACTATTGAATAACTAAACATTGAATAAAAAAAAAAACGAAATGACGGAATTATGCGAACGATATTTTAAATATTTTGTTATATATTATGTATTCAATAAAATAAATAAATGGAGGATGGAATCTTAGTAGAAACATATTCCAAATAAAGATACATTAATTTCAGCAATAGGATCTCACATCTTTATTGACAAATTTGATTTACGAAGATACAAAGACGTTGTCTGCGAAGCGAACTTTTTGTGGCTTGGCCAAGTACTCTGCATGTTCTTGGTAGGGTGTCTTTCTTATTAACTTATTGCCTCAGGCAATAAGTTCCGCCGGCTATACTGACACCTTTGTGTAGAAAAGTGTTTTTATTATTATAAGTCTTATTATAGAGTGGCAATTTAACTAATATATTTAATGCTTTTAAGAAATTTCTTTTTTTTATGATCTTCATAGTTTGATTCCAGTAAACACAGCTAGCCATATTTTGATAACCAAATTGCTCACTTAAAAGATGCACGGAATCGTAGTATAACGATTGAAGATTGATTTTAAATACAAATAATTGTGATTTAATTTAATTCAAATATTTAGTTAAAATAATATGCAATTATACCCCATTAATAAATTGTTGTTTTATAATTCAAGTGAGATCTCGAATCGTCTACCTATGGTTGTTTGACCGTCGTGTTGAGTAGCTGGCTACGTTACATAGATGTCTCTATATTATTAGTCTATGACCTAAATCTCGATGATTTGATTTTGACCTAGATGGAGACGCTAACCGACTGGTTATATCATAGTGCGTATTGTCGCCAATTTTAATACCTATTATTATTTTCGTTTTATTTAATCGGGTTTTTAAAGTTTACTATGAATGGATTCCGACAGATTATTTACATCGTAAGTTCCTGGTCGGATTTGGTTACAATACGAGCCGCTATCTATGTAGCACGTGTCTCTCTGCATTGTTTATTGTTAGCTGGGTCAATGTTGTTATTATTATTATAATAATAATTAATAGTACCTATATCTGTCACCGTCGATGTTAGTATCTCGATGACAAAATATTTCAATAATTCAGTAGCAGCACTAATAATTAATAATAATAATCGTTGTTCGATTTTCAAATGTAAAAGCGTCCTATCAAATTAGAAATTTTAAATTTGGAACGAATAAGAAAACAAAGGTGTTTGAAATTTTCGTTGATATTTCGAACACGTTTGGGTGTTTCTTTTCACGCTGTATGTCATAATGCAGTGTATTTTGTACCCACTAGGCACAATCTCTGATCCAAACAACAATTTGTATGAGTTATATATCTTGACGTATATAAACAAACTTAAATAAGTATGTACTTATCATAGTATAGTCGTAAATAGAAATACAATATTTTAATGTTGGTGTGTTGGTGTATAAAAATGTTTGTCTGTATGTTAAGCTGTGAAGTTAGTCACCTTTCACCTTCCACAATTGCACACTGACCTTCAAACATCTGTGTTTTCTTTTTACATCGCGTTTAGCTATACGTTTCTTATATTATACTTAAAAATATAGTATTATAAAAATCTTCTTGCCTATTAATGTATATCTATTTCTTGTACATTTATCTTTGAAAACTTTACTAGTCCCGCTTTCACAATAAACTCAGTTAGCTTAGCTTTGCTTAAATGGAACGGAAAACATTAATGAGGGTTCGATGTGATTTCGAAACCCTGATTTGGCGCTGAACCGAGGTTTCATTCAGCACTCTACTCGTGTCCCTATGACTCTCACCTTGTCATTGAAAAACATGCTTACCTTTCTATGTCATTTTCTATCTAAATAGTAACATTAAGAGTGAAGGTGAATTACACTTAGTACCAATTTTTGAGTGCCGTGAACCCGTAGATGTTTCTTTAACCCGATTCTAGTGTACACTCGAAAACCTTAGTAATAAATAGAACAATTCATTCTGAAAGGCTCCATTTATGGTGAACGAGTGAGGATTTTGTAGATTTCAACTTCATAAAAAATAATAAAAAAACTCAACCTTTACACTTCCACTTCGTTTCATTTTTGTTATTTGTCCAAACCGCTGTGAAAAGGTAAATTACCTAATTGATATCAAACTACCTCGCATCATCGTTAATTCAAAACAATTTGAAAAAAGAACATAAAGTTTCGTTTTCTCTTACCTGCTGCGCCAATAATACGGCAGAGCGATGAACTTGCCGAATGCCTACGCGAGTCGTTCGTAGATTCCAGATTTTTTTTACACACCTGACCGACATAACGTAGTTCTTAGATTTCTTGGCAGAGTGCACCGCCAGAGTTCAATGTCGTCTAAAACTTAAGCCAGCCTGCGCCTGCACATCGGTCATCGTGCGAATTATACAGATTTTTTTTATCAAACCATAAAAACGAGTTTAATATTGTTGAAGATATAAAATTATCTATACATAGCATATATCTCTTTTCGACCAGTGGAATTATTGAATACTTACTGTTAGTGATGAATGTTCATTTCCTGTCGAAATTCAAGGCTTTTAAACGATTCTCAAGCTGCATTGCCGGCCATTTTTTTTTAAAGGAATTTAGAGTGGACGGCCTGAATATTCGAATCAGTCTTTTCGAGTGCATTCTTCTTAAATGACTTATGGATATCTTGTCTGAAAGCTTACACTCACAACAGTCACAACCCGTTCCAAAAGTCTTAACTTTGACACTACTTGGCGGTTGCTGGTAGCCTCACAATATCATCGATTAATTGATGATGATGCTGATACGATGTAGGTACATATGTTGCAGTCATTTGATTGACAATATCAACGGGTTTCATAATATTCAATTTGAAATTTCGTCTACATTCCATTTTTAAATTTGAATGAGTAAACTCATCATTCTTTCTTTTTTTTAAATCTGATGCTAGCCAACGTTCTGTTTCTAACCATAGGCATTTTATTTATTTTTTTATCAATGCACTTTTATCATTGAAAGGGCATAATAACAAGCGTGTATTATTTATTTTAGATACACAATATATAGATGGATGTATAATTATTATAATATTGTTGTTTCAGTAAGTAAATATGTATAATATATAAAGTAAATAGATGGACGAGTAAATAATATAGTGCGTATCATGTTTGGATTAAAATTAAAAATAATTCACTCGTTTTTATTATTATATTGTGTACTAGCGCTCGATACCCGTCAACGTCATCCATATAAACAACTCTCTGCATTTTTTTAAATATAATAGACGGTAGAGATTGCAGGGGCAACACTGTCCACTCTGACAATGAATAAAGTATTTTTTTTATGAATCTGGTCTCACCTAATGTGAACACGTATACATAGGTACACTCTTTAGCATCATTTACAAGCAGATCTGACGTTGTGTGTAAGAGGAAACAGCCCTGGAGATCGAACCCACAACCCTCTACAAAAGTCAGCATCACTATGCTTTGAAAACAAAATGAATGTAAAAGATTTCATGATCATTGCAACAAAACAAAATGTGATGTCAAATATTGCTTTTCGTAGGTAACCCCATCCTTAATTAAATGCATGCTTGCTTTCTAAATATTCTGTGATAGATTTACCCACTTACATACATTCTAATATTTTTTTATAATAAGTATGTAGTAGATACATTAAATATACATTTTTTATCTCACAGCCTTCCTCTAAAAATATCTGCTACGTACCGTACCTACTAGGTATGTAGATTATTATTATTTGTGTTTTATCAGGGGCATCCTGTTTTCTCTTCTATCTCGTGATTAATCCTAAACAAATAATAAAACTCGGATCGACAATTATTTACGTATTTATTTTGAACGAAATCAAATAACGTGGTAGTCCCGATAAGAAGGTAACCAGTAATATTCGGAAGAACTTCGTATCTAATAAGACGCCATTTTTTAAATTGTAGTAGGTACGTCAAATTTAAGAACGTTTTCAAATTTTCATTCTATGCAGTCCGTTCCGTTTTGTTCGTAGACTACGTTTCTCATCGTGGGCACGTATCTACCTACCTACGTAGGTGTTAACTTATGGAATGTTTTCGCGAACATTGTTCACAAGTTGCTCATCTGTAAAAAAAATGGATGACATCCATTTGGAATGGTCGTGATCGCCTGTATTTGCTGCTTTAGTGTGTACATATAGGTGTTAGTAATAGTCGGGATGTTTTGATTTAGCCATAGGTAAGTGGTTAATTAGGTAGGTACTTTTTCAAGTAGGTAGCTGGTGTATTATTTCTCGGTTTTTGTTTATCATTAGAAACATTGACCCAATTGTCGCTGGGTGCAATAAAAATATTTGCGATAAGATAAGCGAATTGCCCGCCGCGTCGGGCTATACTGCCACTAACGAATGTATGCATGCACGCCGATGTACCTACCATAGAAAAGTGATACTTCATAATTATTACATGCCGTAGTTGCGCACAAGTATGGGCCGAGTGCAAATTTGAAAAAAATGGATTTTTGATTAGGGACTTCAATGATCTTCTCTCACACCTTGACCAACTCCCAAATGCTTCTAAGGAAGAACAGCGCATTCCTAGCTAGGCCAGCTGTCATTCTACATCCTTAACAAAACATTCGTGTAAGAATAACACAAAATTACGCTAGAGAAAAACTCATCTAACTCTTAAACTCTTGTGTACCAACCAACTGATTGTTCACACACCGCGGTTATCAATTTATCATAACCATTGGAATATTTTCGGTGCGTGTCATTACTCATTATTATTAGTTGAGGATAACACGAAGTTATTGAATTTAACTGCCAGTACGCAGCTTTAGATGTCCTGTTATTTTTAGCCCGTATCCTAGGACTTAACGGTTCAAGGATTAACGGTTTACGATGCGCGCGCTAAAAGGACTTTCAACTATCTTGCATAGATATTGCTATTAACTATTATTGTATAAGTAAACGGTCATTCTAGGAACTTGTGCATAACTAAATAGGTTAGGTTAGGCACCATCGCTGCATTTCGAACGGTTTATTTATTGATGGTTATGTACTTGGTATTTTAAAATGCTAATGCCTAATGCCTACAATCATTCTAAAAATACTTACAAGTTTGTATGATATTAGAGATGAACTGTACCGTTTCGATTCTATGTTAGACACAGAATTCCATACGAGAACAAAATCTAGAACCCCGAGTGGAAATGATCGGCACTTGAGTTCGAACCCACGACCATTATACCGCTGTATAAAATTATACTATGGTAGAAAATGGCTTATATGAAATAGCGACTATCGTTTAGATTTTGGTTTTTATTTTTAGTTTTTGGATATGTTGTACACACATGCAATATATCATTTAAAAAAGGAGACTTCAGACAAATTTTGATGTTATATTTAGAATTCAACCATTTTTGTAAATATTTTTAAAATTGATTTAAAAATTAACTTAATTTTTTTAGCAGACCATTTTTTGGATTTTGTCGGATCATATCTTTTTTATTGATTTTTTAATCAGTTTTCGTGTTTTTCTGAATAAGTCTGTATTTGTGATAATATTTAAATTTAAATGAATCTGATTGGTTGATAAATAAAAAAGTTATAGACACTAATAGGTAAAAAAAAATTTAAATCCTAGAAAAAAAAGTAACACCCTGTATACATTTTGATGTATGGAAATTGTCCCCTCTATATACCCTACCAGTTTGGCTAACGTTCTACATAACATCCTGTATAATATCTATAAGTTTTGAATAAAAAGTTATTTGTTTGGCAATGCTTATCCGTGGAAATAGCGTAGAAATTGAAATATTATTTTTGAAATTGGTGTACGTAAGTTAGCCCAACAACAATTTTGCCTCCAACTTATTATTATTTGTCTAATAGGTTGCAATATTGTGGAAGCTATCCAAATAAGACCTAGTGACTCTTCTAGAGTGTGGGCGGGATGGCCGACCGCCCACTCTACTGTGGCTGACCTAGGTCACGTCTCATGATATACCTACCTCGGATGCATTTGTACCTATATCGTGCATTCTCTATCATTATAATATACTATCTACTATCTATGTCATGTTCTTACTTGTAGAACTTGTGGTTATTTCAATGTCACGCTATTTTCCGATCATTACTTATTAATAGATTGTTATTTACGTTATAGCTATTTCTATTATTTATGTAACAGCGTTTTAAGGCGCATAAACGCCTATGACGTAGTTTATTTTGGACATATCTACATAATAATTCAGAAATGTTTGTCTGCTTTCTATCGTATATGTGAACATCACGCTCAAAATACAAATGCTACGTCAGATATGAATCTGCGCAGAGCGGTGCAATTTGCTTGAGAAGGTTCTTAAATACAATTTGCTGCATTAACTTATTAGAGCTATTTAAAAAAACTCTTATTTTTTTAGGATCTTCATACAAATTCATCAAAAAGACAGTAAGCCATCTTTTGGAAGCAAAATTACTCATGTAAACGTTGAATGGAATCTTGGTATTACGGTATGAAAATGTAATAAAATAATTGTAGATTGATTTGTTATACATATAAATGTTATTCAAATCTTATTATTCTCAATAAATAAAGATTTAATGAAAAAAATTGCAAAATGATTCCTCCATTTTGAAGTTTGACAGATAGCACAAATCACCCTCTATGGGTGGAATGTGGAATGCCTAATTAATTATCACACATTAGAGGGTGTACGGAATGTAGCTAAGATTCAAACCACAGAGCTCTCTCTCTCTATGAAAACTTGCAAATTATGTCGGTAGTTTCGTATAATATTAAAAATTGTAAAAGTGTCATTCTTCTTTTTCTGTGCTTATGTCAGTTATAGAGGTCTGTTAAGCAATGGGAAGCTAGGCTAGAACCTGTTTAATTACCTACCGATCAAGCCTGACATTCGGAATCAAAAACGTAAAGCAAGACGGGTATAAGCTAGTGTATACACAAAGGAGAAATTATTCGGTAAAAATTGTAAAACGTCAAGCCATATAATTACTACGTAATATAAAAAAATGGAGCCCTATTGCGCATCACTCGTGAACGCCTGGACTAATTTAGCTGATTCCTTATATTTGTCGTGTTTGCTTTTGTCAAGAAAAAGTTCTTCCTAAAGTAAGTAAATTGCGTGGAATATTAGAAAATGTTAGAAAACTCAACGCAGGTAACATTCTAAGCGCCTTTTACAATATAATAATTATTTAATTCTAGTTTTGAAATTATATTGGGGGTTTGACGGAAACTGTCAGTTGTTTATTAGTTGGTGCGATTTATAAAACGCGGGTGGAAAATATACGGTTTAAAACAGATGCATCGGTCGCAATTGTATCGATAAAAAAATAAATTTATCATTATATACCAATGCAATATTCATAGTTAAGACAGGAAGCCTGTCGGGAAGCTATAGCATAATATGAAAACAGAGGCCTATTTCCTTTAGTCATAACACCACGCGTGAATTCTGGATCAATTTAGCTATATTTTGCTATGTTTGCTATTGTCAGAATAAGGTGCTTATAAAAAGAAAAATGCCTTGCATATTTATATATAATAAGTTTTCTCTCTTGTTCTCAGTAATTTCCAACTTTTATTTATATATTTCATTTATTATTAAATCTTGTTTTATGCATGTTTTGTTGAATACATGAGATTTTTCGACATGCTGAACATGTTGAGAACTCTCATGATTAGGAGTTTCGGAGACAAACATTACCACCTAATGGCGAACGTTGTTAACGTAAAGTGATCACACTAAGCCAGCCTTCGAAATAACAGTAGAAGACGGTCGCCAGCCCGTAGTGGTTTGTTACATTTAAAAATCGAACATTAGTAATGAATTTTTAGAGTCATTAGTTGTTATTTTTCTAATAAGTTTTGTTTGCAATAGTCCGTGTTCAAAATAAGGTCAAAGAAACACCATGTGTTTACTATCTCGCCATTAAAAATCCTTAAAGACAAAAAATAGGAAGTTTTAGAAGATAGGATGTCACCTCTACTAGCAAAGGCTCCGACTTCAGATCAAGAGGATCTGGGTTCGATTCCCGGTCGTGTCAGAGATTTTCAATGTGTTTTTTCACTTGAAAATTTTCTACCCGGGGTTGGAATCCTGTCTCGGATTGAACAGGACCGGTTGTATGTATGTATATATGTAGGTATTTCATTTACATTTTTTTTGTTTCCAGGAAGAGAAGATCTGTCTCCGCCCAGCAGCCTGAACGGTTTCAACGTGGACTGCGAGGCGGGGAAGAGGGCGAAGAAGGGCCCAGTGCCCAGACAGCAGGAGGAGCTCTGTCTCGTCTGTGGAGACAGGGCGTCTGGTTACCATTACAATGCGCTTACCTGTGAGGGATGCAAAGGTACGTCACTATTACATTGTTTTATTTAGGTATCTTTCTATCCAGAGACATTTCTTCTTTCTGACTTATAGCTATGCGGGAGATACCTGTTATTGGAGCACTGGAGATTCTATTGTTTGTGTTATTCAGTGTTCTATTAGTGTCTCTATTAAATAAATAAATTATCCTTTCTTGAACAACTGAATTGGGGTTTCTATTCAACCATTTTCAGTTAACGGTTTAATCTTTATTTTGTGTTTAGTTTCTAATTAAAATTTTCAATTTTCATCTTAACTAAATATAGGTAGAGATAACTGCCTTAATATTTAAAAATTGAGACCAAAAAAATCAATGTTTGTGTTTAAAATCCTTTTGTATTATTATAAGACCATTCCAATATTAAGCTTTTTTTCGCTTTTCGCATTTCGCCTTTAATGAAGGTTGAGGAACCTTCAAGATTTTTTCAAGTACAATCAATTGAGCTTTCAAACCAGCTGTTTAAAAATATACAGAATAAATTTAACTATGTTGAAATCGCTTTCCTTGTTAACAGTACCTACCCCTATTCTAAGTTTTCGTGACATTTACGCTGCGTGAAGTAACAAAATTTTATATGAAAACGTGTAGAAAACTTCGGAAAGCTTCGTAGCCCATACAAAATTCCCGCGAGTTTCTCACTTTTAGTGATAGTGTGAAAACACAAAGAACGCCAATTCCGACCGGCACAAAGAATGTTTCTATGCATTTGAATGGGCATACGCACAGCAAAAGCAGGTACCCGCTTTCCGGCATGTCCATTTAAATCCACTGACATTCTTTGCGGCGATCGGCGCCGGTCGGAATCGGCGTTCTTTTAGTTTTCACCCATAGACAATAGACAAACATTAGGATCCATTTTCAACGTCATAGAGCCTTGCAGATATACCTAATTGTAGTAACATCGAAAATGATTTTCGTTATTGTTTTATTTTTCAGGTTTCTTTAGGCGGAGTGTTACGAAGAATGCTGTATACATATGTAAATTTGGACACGAATGTGAGATGGACATGTACATGAGACGCAAATGCCAGGAGTGCAGATTGAAGAAATGCCTCCACGTCGGCATGAGGCCGGAGTGCGTGGTGCCGGAGAACCAATGTGCAATCAAGAGAAAAGAGAAGAAAGCGCAGAAGGAGAAAGACAAAATGCCGGCCATCACAACCTCATCAACGAAACCGGATATCTTACCAGTCTGGATGAAGTGCGAACCGTTACCACCAGAGGCCACCAAAGTGGTAAGCATATTGTCCATTTAAAATTAAACCAAACCAACATACATTCAAATCTAGAAACCGAGTATAGGTACTTTCTTTTATGGTTGATAATGGACACCATGGAAACAATGACTAATTTAGTGGGTGATGACAGTTCTTTCTCATTGTTATTTCCTTGGTGACCATATCAACGATCAAGAAAATATACTCTAATTTTCCAATTCTGGCTCTATGTTCGTTTGGTTCAAATGCATATTTAGAATCAGTATATTCTCTAAAAGAGCAAAAAAGTTCACAACAATTTGTCAACTGATTTTTTTTAAGTAAAAGTTTTCATACCTTAATATTTGCCAGAATTTTCTCTAAAATAAAGCTAGTGGGTTTTTATTAACTCTCTTCTTGAGCTCAAATGTTTCTCAAACTTATCTCATTGCATGACCTTAAAAATTATTTTAAAAAATTCATGATTGTATAAATAACTAGATAATTTGGTGGACTATCACTCGCACCCAAAAAAAAGAGATTTTATTCTTATAAAAATGAATCTGGCTTAACCCAAAGTGAACACAAATACACTTCCAACATCTTTCACACAAAGCAAAGCTTGTGTTGTGAAATTGGAAATGTTCAGCACTGGGATTCGTATGCACGACCTTCAGTACCTACTTACCGTTACCACTGGTCTACCAATCACTTCCTACTGTGATCCAATAATACATCTGACAGGCAAAAAGACTTTGTATAGAAAACATAATTGCTATTTTTCTAGCAATTTTTACCCTTTTCTCACCATTTCAAAATACCCTGAGCTTATGCACAAATTTCCAAACCAAATTTAACCCATACTTTTAGCAAAGCACAGCTAATCATTTTTATATACAGTTCTTCCTCCCATCAGGGTCCCGAAAACGAGGAAGACTCTCTCACACTGTGTTCCGCTCCTTCGAAGCAGAGCTGAGGGATTTGGACATGGTGTGAGAGGAGGTCATAAACATTGCGCAAGATCGAGCGCAATGGAGAGCTCTTGTTGCCTCCCTATGCCCCTGAGTGGGGTGTAAAAGCGAGTATTGATTGATATAGGATATATTCCACTTTCAATGTATACCAAATTGTTGTTAATGTCATTGCAATGATTTGACGAAATAATAATGGTTGTATCTTGTCTTTCCAGAAATTATTTACGGATAAGCAGTTATCAGAAAACAGATTAAAGAATGTGACGCCACTGAGTCCCAACCAAGAGCTGGTGATAGCGCGGCTAGTTTGGTATCAGGACGGATATGAGCAGCCCTCCGATGAAGATCTCAAACGCATCATGGTCTTTGTAAGTGTCAAACGCTATTTCAAATTAATAAATGATTAAAATTGTTGAGATTCCCACAGTTAAATTTGTGGGACTACATAACATTACTCAAGCATCTAACATAATATTGTCGTTGTATGCTTCGCAGAGTTCCGGTTGTGATATGGACGACGCAAACCTTCCCTTCAAACACATCACCGAGATAACCATTCTCACTGTACAGCTAATAGTTGAATTTGCCAAAGGATTACCTGCTTTCACCAAGATATCTCAAGGGGATCAAATCACCCTCTTAAAGGTTAGCTCTTTTTTTTTTTTTGGTATTTGTATTAATTTAACCTAATATTGATTTTATGTTTTCATAACTGAATTTATTGTTAAGCGAATACCTAGTTTGTTCTGGGAAAAAAGTAGAAACACGGCTTTCGTAAATTAATATACAATGTGGTTGTATATAAAGTTAGCTAAGATGAGTACAAAATACAAATATGTTCATAATATCAATCTTTGTGCGACATCTTATTTGCCAAATACAATTTTTGCTATCCCATTATAGCTGCCAAGTCATTATTTTATTTTGTCTATGGTTTCATTGGACCTGTTTAATATTATGTTCGCTACCTTAAAGTAGCATCTATTGTTTGAATCCTTGTATTTTGAAACTCATATAATATAATAGTTAGTCACTCTTTAAGTTTCTTGTCACCTCAAATAATATCCATTATATAAAATAATTTTCTTCCCATTTTAACTCAAGTATGTGTATGGTTTCAGGCTTGTTCAAGCGAAGTGATGATGCTGAGGATGGCGCGAAGGTATGACGCGTCGACCAACTCCATTATATTTGCCAACAATCAGGCGTACACCACGGATAATTACAAATCAGCTGGCATGTCTGAAATTGTTGAGGATCTGTTGCACTTTTGTCGACAGATGTACGTGATGGGAATAGATAACGTCGAATATGCCCTTCTTACTGCCATAGTCATATTTTCTGGTTAGTACTTAAACTTGATTACTTTTCTTATAACTTAACGATAATCATGGCATTTCGAAACAAGCTACGAGAATGTTCAGTTTACTGACATAATCCCTTTTAAGACTACGGTAGTTATTAGAAATATTTGTTAACTGATTGCCAAATCTCTATAGATTTTTATAGGACTTCGATAGGTTATACTGGTGATGCGTTCATGTAAATGATTTCCTCATATCTTGGCGAAGCGATAGGTTATGGCGAATCAGCATGATTTGGGTGTCGTTTCAAATTCAATTACTTGGATATCACTCAAAATTAACACAAATTAATGTGCTTAGTGTAAAAGAGTGCATTTGTGTCCACTTTGAGTAAGCACAGATTCATTTATATGAAAAGATCTGTGACAGAAAGCAAAGCTGGGGGGTATAAAGCATGCAGTTCTTAGAAGATCTGTACTAGCAGACATCATCGCTAGCTGTCTCCAGTTTACAAAACTATTATCTAATTATCTATAAGTATATTTGTTATACAAACTTAAGTTCACTGTCCAAGGTTTCATTGTCTGAATTGTTCGTAGTCTAAACTGATAATAAAACAATCAGTCAGTAAAATTTAAGGAAAGCTTACCTCTGAAATTTGATCAATAAACGATGCTTAGTCAGAGATGCCCCTTTACAAAAAGTTGGGCAATATCTTAAGCCAACTTGGGGGCTAATTTAAATCTAAGAAGTGTGAATTTCATATGCGCATTGTGTCCCTTTCGCCATTTGACATATCAATATTGTTTTGAAATCATCATGGCGACGTGCACAAAGTACCAACTGAAAAACCCAAAATTTAAGGATACCATATAAAAATCTGCTTAAGTTTTGTCTTATAGTCGATTTAAGTTTGATTATTAATAAGACTTTATTTTTTCAAGATATTTTATCTGGGTGTCTCTTTGGATATTTCAGATCGGCCAGGACTGGAGGAGGCGGATTTAGTTGAACAGATTCAAAGTTATTACATTCAAACGTTACGTTCTTACATATCCAATCGGTATGCCAACGATGTTAAGTGCAGTGTACTGTTTGCCAAGTTACTTTCCATCCTCACGGAGCTGAGGACGCTCGGCAACCAGAACTCCAACATGTGCATCTCGCTCAAGCTGAAGAACAAGAAACTACCTCGCTTCTTGGAGGAGATCTGGGACGTGACGGATGTGACGCAATCAACCAGTGATGGAGTATAACCTTGTACTAACAAATCATTTCCCTTCTGCATTTAACATATTTATATGATAAGGCATATAATCCGAGTGATACAAAAGACACCCTTAATTGTCGTCATGTTGAGAAACTGCGCGTCAGGTCGGTGGTACTGAGGGCTGACCACCATGGCTGTGAATAACTAATTATTTTAATTTTTTTTTTTAATTACTATTGTAAGTATCAATATATATATTATAAAAATGAACATTTTAAAAATAATGTTATATACTATAATAATTATTATTCATTAAAATAAATTATGTAAATGAAATGTGAATACATATATACGTATATATAATGTGTTTGAACTTGATTTTAAAATATGTCAGTTGAATTTCGAAGTTGCTGTATCGAACTAGAGGTTAGAATAAAACCTCGAGAACTCTGATAATTTCAAAAAATAATTTCGGTTAAAATGTCAGTGAGAAGGGTTCGATACGGAACGATGGAATTGAAATAAAATAGTATTTTACAATCATGTGGAACTATACACACATGTGCCTAGAGTAGGAATAACTGAAGAAAAAGAAGATTCAATTCTGAAATGACTTACTATGAAGACCGATATCGTATTGTGTGTATATATTAACGATGCTACAAGAACTAAAATAAAACAGAAACTGATTTGAGAAAATGCACTATACTATCTTTATACCTATCATTTTTATTATCAATGCTTTTAATTCTTTCTTTTAAAACTCTAAATTATTACTTATTCTAATTTTTTTCTTCGAAGTGTTTGTAACTTTCATACGAAATACAAATAATGTTCAAAATTTTGTGTTAATGTTGTATTTTTTTTCACTCAGAACAATATGAAAGATTTGTAAAAAAAAAACCTTATTGTTTTTGCACATACAGTATGAAGCGTGCGTTAATTTAATTGCACGGAAAATTAGGATTATGCGTAAATTTCCTCAACATTTTGTGCGCAGTCAAATTAATGGCCAACTCATATATGTGGGAAAATTTTACTTTTTGACGCTTTGTGTTATTATTTTTTTTAATAACATCACATAGGTAATATTGTATGTAATTGAACGTAATTAATAATATCTAAGTGTATTAATCAAATTTGAAAAAAAAAACAAATGTATCATGCTTTTTTATTCGACGTAAAACTAAAAATTGTGTGATTCAATGAATCTAACGTAGGGAGTTCGTGAAAGATAGAATTGTAATGTTTTAATCGGAAATTATCTCTAGCAGACTTGAAAATGAATTTGTATCTCATACTTATTAAATTATATTAATTTTTAATATTGACTGATTCCAAAATAGTTTTAACATAATATATATATTATTGTGTTTTTTTTTTTTTTTTTTATTTATTTTCACGGAACATTCTGATAAACTCTCAGCGAAAGTGAAGTATACAAAAACGATAGGAAATTTCGTTTTTTTTTTAAATTTAAAATCAAATTATCCCAGAGTGTTCTGTGTTTATTTTGATTAAGATAGGAAATTTTATGACACGTCTCGTTTGCCTTTGCCGGAACGATGAAACGAAAGAAGAAATTATGATTTTGAAGTAATTAAAATAAATAAATTTAAAAAAAAAAACAAACAGAGGTGCCTTTATAAGACTGTAGGGCTGGTGCAAAACGCGGACATTAAAAAATCTGATTGTTCACTCGTTTGGAGCTACGAAAACGTTTGTTTTTGTACATAAGCGCTCGCTCTATTAGTATGTTAAGTTAACTAAAAAGACGGTCGACATCTTGGATTAAGATTGGTACAATAAAGACGTACGTAGTGTCCTTAAACATTTCATTACTCAGGAATAAATAAAAACAAAATTTAGATTGAAAAATGGACTGAATGCCGAAAGTCAAATTACATTTTATTACGATCGTTTCAAATGATGGGATTCTCAAATGTGTGATCGACATATTGAGTCTGTTTTTTATACATCTAGTTTCGCTGCGTTAGGTTGCAATTTTATGGGAATCCCGTATTAAATTTAAAAAAATAAACGTACTGAAAAACAAATGAAAGCATCATTACTTGTCACTCGATAGCGATGTATTATTATTGTTGAATATTGTCTATTTTGTGTTTTACCTGTTCCTTTTTTGTACTTTTTTATAATACGATATACGAGGATTTTACCGTCCTGCTTTTGAGTTTAATAAACAAAAGCGTAGGAATCGCGTATGAAAAAAAATTGTTTTATAGACCTTTTTCGCATTTTGGCTATGTTTATAATAATAATGTTATCAGTATGTCAGTTTTTTATATAAAAATAAATTTAAAAAAAATATTAATACTTGATAAAAAAATTTATATCCGATCTTAATAACGAATTGATTTGTACACATTTAGAATTTAAAACTTTAAAAATTCTTTAAAATGTTGGATGTGCTATTAGGAGCTTAGATGGAGTGTTGAGACTTGTTAAGTAGAATCACACAATGACGAAGTTTTGTCCCGCTTAAAACACTTTTGTTTCCAGACAGTAAAGTCTTTTTATTGCTGTCATTTCAAAATTTTCACAAATGGAAGTTATACTTTCGTGAATTAAAAAAAACGTAAAGAAATGTGATGTTTTTGTATCTGGTGGAGTCTATATTTTTTTTTGGAAGACTTTGCTTTCTAATACTTAACAATAATTATAGAAATATAATACAATTATTAAAATAATAATATGTAAAAAAGTAGTAAACATTTTCATGTAAAAATTTACGATTCATATTATTTTCATTCATGGCAACGTTTTTTTTTTTGTAAATATTTTCAAATAAATCGATGTACTATTGATAATGAATTCTAAGAAATTATTATGTAACAATTTGATTTTGTTGAAATTGTCGTTTATTGATAACATATTGTACAAAAGTTGTATGAATATAATTTAAAGTCACACTGATTCTAAGACATTAAGCCAGTAATACCGTTGAATCTTTACCGACTTTAAACAAAAAGTTCAAATTGATTATAATAATACGCACTCTCTTTCTAAGTATTAAGAAACATTTTACTTACTATTAAAAAAATACAAATCACATACAAACAGAAATTTATTAAAATCTATAATATAAATTATTCAAGATGTGTAACGTAACTACATAATATACATATATATTTGTTTTCCTCTATTAATATTTTAAAATAAATAAAAAATTACAATATTTTTTAATGATCATAACCTATTATAAATGTCAAAAGTATTTTTATCACTGGCAATGTTTTTATTTTCGGAAAAAGCCAACAGTTTAATCTATTGCCGTATATTGTTTTGGATCACGGATTGAAAAAAAAAATAAACCGATTTGCCAGGTAAAAATATATATTTGTGGAATCATATAAATCGGTTGTATATTTTGTTTCGTCAACAACGTTTTTTCGATATTTTTATTTTTTTATATAGAGCTCAACAAATCCGACAGAAATTTTAAAAACTGTTATTGATAATTCACTTATTTTTCGAAACAATGAAATAAAACTAGAGAGAGATTATAATATAAATTTATGAATTGTTACGTCAAACGGGTAATAAAAAGCGTTGTTGAAAGCAGAATATACAATTATTGCGGCTACTATTTATATATACTATAAATAAATAGATATTGTTTGTTAATAAGCAAAGATATAATATATTATATGATATGGATTAATATTTTTCTCCTACAAAAATAATATATTACAACTACATACATATATATTATAAAAAAAATATTAATTATTATTAATGTATACAAAAATTAAGATTTACAAACACATTAGATTATTCGTGATGTAACGTACAAAATGCATAACATACAAAAACAATAAAATACGTATTATATTTTTTCGGTTGTACATTAAATAACTATATTATAATCTCTATTACAAACAGAATATTAAAAGAATGTACAGTTATTCGCTATTGTCTGATACAACAATTTGATATACTCGGTTATATTATATTATATCTGAAAACTTTGGTTTTATTTAAAATAGTACTTATAACTTTTTAGCCAGATCTTTATGGGGCTATATTAACAAATTTTTGAGCCAGATCTATGCCTTACCGAAAGAGGTACCTGCCGGATTCAGTCTATATTATGTCCCTTTAATATTTATAAACATAATTTGTATTTCTGTAAATGAGAAAAAAAAAACAATAGATGTACTTGATATTTCTTAGGGTTTATTTTCAAAGAAAAATTATATCATATTATTTCATTTGACTGTTCGGTTAAAATGTCATTTTCTTGCTCATTCCAATTTCTGTCGTAAATAATTGATGTGTATCGCCTTTTTTAGTTATCGGTTCTTAAGTATTATGGTAGTTAACGTTTGTCGCTTTGATGCAAGGGAATAATTATTTGTCGTATATCTTGAATAATATTAATTACCTCAATTCTTTGAATAAAGCGATACTTTCAAGTGTCTTAGCATTTTGTTAACTTTTTACATCAGTTTCACGTACTTTGTATTCTAAAACTCATCCAAATGCATAGCACACAACCAAATAAACTTAAATTGTTTCATCATCGTCATGGCAGTATGTTTACTTTGTCAAATAATAATTATCGATGACGACTATTTGTTACGATTGTCAATATAATGAAACATGCACAATGATAACGTAACATATTATTGGTCTTTTTTATATCTAAATAAATAAGTTGTGTGTATATTATAAAATATAAAATAATATTTAAAAAATGTAGATTTTTTGATTGTCTGTTTACTGTCACTGCCAAAATCAAAAAGTTAATCTTTTTATACGCTTGTTCGTTGAAACATAATAATTAATAATATATTATATAAACCGATAATGTATTTCTACTTTAAAAAAAAAAAATATTGACGATGAAAACAAATGAAATTTGCCTTTATCTTTCTTATAGAAATAGCTTAGACATCATTTTTGATTAGATTCAGTCATTATTATAACTACGATAAATAATTGTGTTCACTCACATAACTTTTTCATCACACGTTATATTGATAAAAAATGTCTTCTATTTAAAATAACGCTAATTATTACTTACTAATAAACGAGAGTTAAAGAATCTCAAAGAGTTTCATAATCAAAATGACGATGACGGCTTTCCGTGTCGTAATTGAATGGCGTATTATAAAAAGTAAAAAATCATTTTATGTAAATTAGAATTTGTTTGTGATTAGAAACGTTATTTATACTATGCTGTGTATTTGGTGTCATGCAGGTTTTAAGGAAACATTTTGCTAAATACTGACGAGGTTGATTGTGAAGTACTTCACTGACAATTATTACGATATGATTTGACGATAGTGTTTTGATAGTTAAAATGCTATTTTGACGATGTTTGTTGATTTTGACGATAGTGATGTTTTAACGGCATTTCATTGTGATGTTAGTTTGTATATTATGAATTGTGAACATTGCAGCTTATTGTATATATAATTATAAATTGTATTTTATATGTTAAGTGATATTGATTGAATATTTGTAATAGATTTATTGGTAATATTTATTTCAATTTTATATTTTAAGGCTAATGATTATGTTTTATTTCTGTGAAATGCAAACGATAATTTTGTTCCAGAATTGGAAAATTTAAATAAATCTCAAAATAAAAATCACTGCTTTTTAATTCCTTTTAATTTTGATCGTCAAATTCAATTAGGAACAGAATTACGACTGTATATAATATTATTTTTTAATGATTCATTTGTTTTTTTTTTTTAATTTCGAAATGAAATTCTACCATATTATATATTTGTGTATAAATATGAAATATATATTTTATTTTTAAATAAATCTGGTTGTAAATATTTATATTTAAATAAATATATAATGCCTAAGTGATAAGCGAAACAGAGTCAGATTTTAAAATATCTTTATACTTACTTCAATTTATTTTATTCTTATTCAAAGAAAACCTTTGATAATCAACATACAATATTTTTTATGTTCACAAATATCTTTTTAGCTTTTCCGCTCTTTTAAAAAAAAATCTCTAACAGGGTTTTTTTACTCCATCTTTAAAATTTGACAACTCTAAAGTGTTGTCGAGTTTTCATCTTCTGTTTGTCTTTGATCTGTCATTTGAGTGTTACCATTTATAAAAATAAAATTGTCCCATGGATTTATAAAAAGATGTATTTAAACTCTGTGTCGTTTCATTACATTTTTTTTTTGTAATAATATTTGTACATTATTTTTATTATTTCTGTAATTGTTATATTTTAGTTTCTTTCACATCATCCTATTGTTGAGTGATTTTTTTTTAAATAAATAAATATATATTATTAATTTAATCAGTTTAACTAAAAGATATAATTAATTACCTTTAGGATATTATATACTATATTTATATAATAATAATATTTGGAGTGCAATATGTACAAATTTTACTAATTTTCTTTTCAAGAATGGTTATCCTCGAGTGTACGTACTAGTGGAAATCTGCGTGCTAGTGCGTACATCCTTGAATAATTTTAATAATTGTGTATTAAGAAGGAGCATAGTACTACTATACTGAAAGGTTTCTGTAGAAATTCTCATAAATTTTTTTATACATAAAATAATATTAAAAAAAATTATTGGTTTTTCATTTATTTTTCTATATTTCCTTTATTCATGACAATCTGTAAGGTTAACACTGCAATGCCAAATCATCATATGGGAACTAAGCTCCCGACATTGCGAAATCATTACAATTAAGTATACATACCAACCTCGGTAGCCTATCTGATCTAGAATAGAAGTCCAAGGTTTGATGTCGTCGAGTCAGAGTTTGTAGTATTTTTTACTTGAAATTTCTACGTGGGGTTGGCCTGTCTCAGATTGGATGGGACCGGTTGACTGGAAAAAATTGCCTCAGGTAATAAGTTCCGCCGGCTTTACTGACTGTTTATGCCTCTATTAATGAATCTGGGTTTGCCCAAACTAAACACAAATACACTCTTGACATCTTTTTGAGAAAGCAAAGCTTGTGTTCTGTAGAAGAAGAAGGAGGTTGGGTATGAACCTATGAACGTCAGAACGAATGTCCATGATTGAACTGCTAAGCTATCAATCAAGACCTCAGCCAGAAAATAGTTTCGGTGGGGATTTAGCTTAATCATGTAGTGGAACTGTAGAGGCTGTTGCTAAAACTGTTCATGGTGTTCTTTTAATAATTTTTAAAGTTCTATAGATAATAATCTTTTTTCTTACCATTGTGTCTCAATGTCGTTTACAGTGCAGTAGAGTTTATCAAATGGGCTTAACTACTTAAGTAGACTAATTCAGAGCTACTTTACATAAAGATTTGGCCAGCTTCATACCACCAGATGCTTAAAACTCACTCTTTCAACTACTGTAGATGAATCTTGTTGCTTCTATCCAAGAAATTCTCATATTGTGAGGTAATCAATCAAAGGAAGCACAGATCTAATGAAAATGAATTAATTTGATATCCAAGCGCCATCTATTGATTAATAGTTCCTAGCTAATAAAATTTGGTCTTTCTCTCCTTCTGACAAATAATGGAGTGCCCAAACCAATCTGTGATTAAGGATGACTGAAAGAAAGGAAGGGCTATAGTGTTCTTTCTCAGACCGTGCCTTACCATTTTACGAGCCTATGCTGCGGACCTGCAGAGTATCTGACTGATCTGGGAGGAAGCGGAGCGGCTGGTACAAGACAGAAGTGCATGGAAGGACCTAACAGCGACCACATGATACACCTTGGGAGCAAACGTGGATTGGTGTGGTAATAAAATTTGGTAGCTAAAATGCTTTCAACAGATGTCTGTGCATTAATTAATAACATATATTTATAATTACACACTAAATGCCTAAAAATACGTCTATTATGAAGGTTAGGTTGGCTGGCTACCAACTCTGCTTGAAACGGCTAGGAATGCAGGTTCAAATCTCGCCGAGGTCATGGGATTTTTCGACGTGTTGAACATTAGCATGGAGGGGATTTCAGGAATTCTACAAATTTAAACACCTATGGCGAACATTAAACATATAGTGATCAGTGATCACACTAAATCACCATTTATTTTAAGCTCTTAAAACCATCACTAACTGACTTCATATTTGCATCAATTTTTTTGTTTCTACATAATATCCAAAACTAATTTGTTTTACTAATGATTAATGTACCTACATATTTCGTCTCTTGACATTTCATCTTTCCCGCTAATTATATCACGCATTAAAGAGGTAGTTTTTGACTGGTGGCAAACCTCAGCGTTAAGTAATCTCAATAAAATATTGAAAATGAAAAGGAAAAAAAATGCAAGATAGTTACTATTATTTTATTAAGACTAGACTAAAATCAAAATGTGAAATTATTTATACAATGAATATTAATTATTATGACAACAATCTTTTGTAAGTTGAAATGTAAATAATAATATTAGCAATATTTATTTTATTTATTTATTTATATTAATATATGGATTAAGTCACACAAAAGCTTTACAAGTTCAATTTTACATCTACAAAATTACACAATTAATACTTAATTTTACACTAATAATAATATTAATGAATGTCTTAATTTTATCTTAATAATAATTAAATAAATGAATTATTATTTTGTGTAATAATTGGTTTTAGAAGCAGTATTATGAACCAAAATCTCTAATATTTAAGTAATATTTTGGTTTGGGGGATACAGAGAAGAGATGTCGAGGGGGTGGTCTTAATTCATAGGCAAGTTCCCTTTCATAGTGAAAATAATAAGCCTCTTTCCATCTTGTTTTTTTAGACAGCAAACGCAAAACTTCAATTTTAGCAAATCAGCCAGTTGTATACTAAATCATGGGTGACTATGGGTCATCAAGTCATAGCCACATAATTTAAGGAAAAGATTCTGATGATCACATTACATATCATGCAATACCAAATACACATAAATAAATTAATTAAAACTTTTATTTATTAATAAAAAAATAAATTAAAACTTTCTTATATAAGTGTTAGTACACCCGGTGGAGTTTATTGCCGATGAGGAACTTATTCTTCCTAACCTGAAAACTTTACCGGACCCAGGTCCGGGTAAAAGTTTCGACCGAAGAATATCTTGAAAAATCTCGGAAATCGTGTTTAGAAGTTTGACGACAACAATATTTTCTTTTGAATTGTATTAAATAATCATTCATTCAAAAAAATTAAACTAAATAATAAAACTTACATTATTAATTTATTTTTATTTACATAGTTAAAAAATCAATGAATCAGCTTTATATTTTATTTCATAGATTCAATATTAATTAATTATAAGATGCGTAATAATAATATAACCTGCAATTAATTTTAGTTGGCACACATACAATTACTAATAATATACTTACTACTTTTTACAAAAGTTTTTTGTAAATTTTCGACTTTCATTCCATGTGGTGGATTCAAACTCCAAACATGTTCCTTTTTCACGACACAAGCTTTGCCTAGTGTGAAAGACATCAAAAGCGGATTTGTGTTCACTTTTTAAAATACAGATTGAATATCAAAAAATTTTCAATACAAATAAAGCTGATAATTTATTTTTAAACCTTAAAATTTAATGTTAAAATTAATACAATTCTTACCTATAAAAATTTTCTTCTTATTTTTACTAGTAAAGTTTCATTTATTGAAACTATTATGAAACTCTTAATACCAGAATTTTAACTTTTTTTTTTAAATTGATTATTTTTTTTTGTTTCAAAGAAATTTATTATTAATTAAAACAGCACAGACATTTTTTATAAAATATTAATCATATAAATTTGTGTAAGTAGAGATTTTAAATATAGTAAAATAGGTACATTCATCTTATAAAATGTATAATTTAACAATATTTCAAAAATAGCGATAATTTACAAAGTTATATAGGCTCATTTATATTTTTTATTTATACAAACACACTTCTTCTTGTGTGTTATTCTCCTGCAAAAAACCTGAATTTAGCCAATGCTTTTGACATTTTAGCATTTAGATAGCAGTCTTGCCAGTAGTAAGAAAAACGATAATGTTCAGTGTTACCATACATCGCATTTTTCAATAGGATTCATTGGCGAACCAGGTTTACAATGGTATGCTTCTGAAAAATCTCGTGAATTCGACAATGGGCCTAATACTCTGATCGGTCCTGAAAATAAAAATCAATTTCTATATTATCTGCCAAAAGAACCCTGGAGTGGAGACCGAGAATCGATAGCAGAAACGCAGGGAGACCACAAATTCGATGGTCCGACGACATAAGAAAGGTGACCGGACACCAGTTTCACAGGATGGCTGCCGACAGGGAGCAATGGAAGTCGGAAAGGGAGGCCTATGTCCAATACTGGACTGAGGAGGGCTGATGATGATGATATTATTATAATTTTTTAGAGACATCTTTTGATAAAACTTTGAAACACGAACCAACAAGTGGACTTAGCACAGCTACAAACCACGAGTGTTACGGAGCTGCACTATTGAGCTATTTTAAATATTTTTTAGAAGGGGTAGAAACTGAATAAAGAGTATTGTCTGTTCAGATTATAGATCGACTTCGTTATAATTGTTATAAGATATATAAAAAGATTTTATATAACTTTATAAAATTAATAAAATAAATAAATAAATAAAATACAAAAATATGTCTCTATGTCTTCTGGCAAACTACTCCTATATTAATATATTATAAATAAAAATTATTTTCATTATTATTTTAATATGCCCAATCCAGGTTAACTTATAAATTTTCATCTTAGTAACAACTCTACTTACAGGTCAAATCTCAGTAAAACAAACTTCACAGGACCATAAAAAATATTTTGTTACTATGGATATAGGAAATGATACATTTTAAATTTTTTGTATCGCCATATTATTATACCTACTGATGTCAAATAAAATATTATTGCTATTATTAATTGAGAACAAAAACAAATTTCAAGGAGTTATCAATCACGTGAAGGAAATATGTTAGGAAAACACTTACGAACTCGCCAATGCCAAGGACAAACTGAAGTCGGAGAAATTTTATTGCCTAATTGTAATATAATTTTAAAATTTTAAACCAAAAAAGTTCGCTATACTGAGATCGACTTCGTTATAATGAATTTTGGTTCAGTATATTTTATATGGAAGTTTTTCGGGGACAAATTGACGATTCGTTATACTGGAAATTTCGTTACATCGGTATTCGCTATAAAGAGATTTGACCTGTACTTCCTAGCAATATTCTCATTCATTTTTTTCCAGAGAGTCTTTCCACACATTATTCGTAGAGCTCTCATCTGTATTGCATTGCATTTTTTTCACATTTGACAAACATACATTATTGATGATATCAGGATTGCTCCATGCACAAGGTTTTTTTTAGATATGCTATAAAACAAAAAGTTTATAAATGTACATACCTGGCGCATGAACCGATGATCTGACTTTATTCAAGGCATCTTCAGGTCTCATAGAGCCACACCATATTTGAGCATAGTTCAAGAAAAACAGCTGGTCGTGTGTGAGATTCAAACCAGGAAGATCCGGTTCGGGACCGTATTGAGATACCCATTTACGATAGGCCTGAAATAATTTTGAATAATAATTAGTTACATATGTAAATTATACTAAGTACATACTGATATAAAATATAACATTTTATTAATCTGGAAATGTCTATAAGTACTTATATAAAAATGGAACAAAATTTGTTGGTAAATTTTAATTCAATATTCATGCTGTAAGGTAAGAACACGTAGAAAGCCGATTCCTACCCGCGCCGACCTGCGCAAAGAATGTTACTATGCATTTGAATGGGGATACGCACAGCAAAAGCTTTCCGGCATTCCCATTTAAATGCATTGAAACCATAGACAAAAATATATGAGCCGGTCGGCGCGGTTCGGTTCGGCTTTCTACGTGTTCTTACCCAAAGACAGGATAATGTTTGTGGGATAAGGTAATTTATAATATTATAACACTTACCCTAAAAGACTGTTTGAGTCCGCCATTATCAGCAATATTCTCTCCTTGAGTCATTCGGCCATTGATGTTCATCCCGATTTCAGAAATCTTGTACTTGGAGTACTGATCTATTATACACTGCGCCCTCTCTCGAAAAGCTTTGACAGTCGCGTTGTTCCACCACTGCATCATATTTCCATCCTTGTCAAATTGTCTCCCTTTAGAATCATAAAAAATATTAATGAATACAGGTCAGTTGTATTGAATTTGAACATAAGGTTTATCAGATCTCTATGAAGAATATGTGGGAAGACTCTATAGGACATAGAAAGGAATGAGAATATTAGGAAGGAAAGTGGTGTGGAATTTAGCAATGTGATAAAGATTAATGTTAATAATAATAAAGATTATTTTTATAGTGCCATTTTGTGAAATTAGAGCCATGGTACTAAAGGTTAATAATTATTAACTAAGGCCAGGTAAGAAGTACAAGAAATAGGAGAGGTTGTATAAGAAATGGTATGTCATTTCGGTGGAAGAAACATAAATAGTGTGCTTGGATAGAAAAGAGTGGAGAACTGTTCTCTCTGTCTACCCCTTTAAGGAAGACAGCGTGATGAGTAAATAAAAGTATAAAGTTTGTAAGAAAGTATAATATAAAAACCTTTATCGTCAAATCCATGAGTAATTTCATGTCCAATTACAACACCAATGCCTCCGTAATTCAAAGATTTGGGAAAATGCTGGCTGTAAAATAATGGCTGAAGTATCCCAGCTGGAATCACTGAAATATCAAAGCAATAATTCAGAATTTTCCACATACCTGTCTTGCTTTCACACCATCAAAAAGATGGTTATATTGAAATTTTACTATGAATATCCCATTATTTCACAAATTCATTAAAAACAAACAGACTCCCTAATAATTATCACTCTGCAGCATAAGTGAATCCAGCTTTAAGGCAGACCACAAAAGTTGAATTGTTGATTGAGACTAAATTTCAAAAACAGAGCAGCTTTCTTCAGCAACAGGCCAATAAATAATAATTTAAGAGAGGAAATGTAGAATCTGATAAAACAATGCTTCATGTCATCAATTTTATTTATTTAGCAAATATTATTAAAATTAATTTACGATATTGGTGGATTAAATTAAATGACTATGTGAACATTATTAAAATTAATTAATATATACATAGATCCATCTATTGAAAACTATTCAAAGCTTTACAAACTATATTAAACTTTACTATCAATAGATGGCTCTGTCTTATCAAAATAAGATTATTTAATGTAAAATAATGTATATACCTACCAATATCGTTTCTATTTGGATTGTAGAATGCATTCACTATAGCTGGTTCCGTAGTCCATTTATCCTTGTTAACAGGTTGTCTTAAGAGCTGCAGATTTCTGTACGCCTCATACTGTGACACTCTGAATATGTTGTTTATAAAGTCATCTTCTGTTATATTTAACTGCAATAAAGAAATAATACAATAATATTTGCTTCCGTGAAAGTGGTCCTATGAGAGAATTTTAGGGCAAACTACAAATATTTCATTGCACCTATAGGGTTGTGCAAAAGTAAAATCGAGAGTTGCGTTATTTTTTGCAAATTTTTCTGGAAGATTTTCATACTAAACAAGCCACAACCAAAATTCTGAAGAATGCATTTACGGATCACCCTATTGCAGTGTTTGAGAATGAGTTTGTCACAACAATCACCATCAAGAATTCGAGAAGCACTCACTTAAACTTCAGGCAAGAGTAATTGAAAATGTCTAAAATTTGGTTTGGCATCTTTGGTAATAAAATCTGGCAGTGATCGCTTGGCCAATACCATTTTCACATGTCACATGATGCTACATGGAGACATCAAACGAAGATTATCAAATTCTAAAGAAGAACCAAATAATTATATTCGGATAAAAAATTACAGCCAACGCTAAAGAACACTGGATGAATTCTGTTGCACTACCTAGTACAAATCTCTTGGTATAAATTAATCAAAGATGCTCACTGTCGTATATTCCTTGTTGAGTTCATCAGGCTGCATCAGAAGATCTGGATAACCGATTCTTTCATTCATAGCGTCTGCTTTTTCTTTAGCAACAGCTCTGGTCTCATCATCCATCCAATGGTTGTGCGCCAGGAGTTCGTTGAATGCTTCTCTTATAGAGTGAATCATCTGAAGGGCTACTTCCTGGAAATATAGTGGTAAATCAAACATTGAAGTGACAACATTCTTAAATTAAAATTTCTTTAATGTATCTTTGGAGCCATGAAGTACCAAAAAATAATAAAGATCCAATGTGGAGGATACTCCTACCCAGAACCTCCACATGAGACACATGACCAAAATTAATTATTGAAACTGGAGATAGAAATCCTGTTTAAAACCCATCTTTCGGGGATTTGTTGTGAAGGGCAAGAGCCGGGAAGAAAGACTGATATGCTGCAAGAGGTCTCTGGAGACAAGGTTCAATAAAAAGTAGCTTTCCATGAATGAATTGAGGATATCATAATATACCTAATTTGGTCGCCGCAACACAAGGGCCGTAAAAAAATAGATGATGGAGAAAAAAGTGAAGGACGGACTTGTATAGCCACGGTTAAATAATGGACAACTTCAGACTCCCTTATTCTACAAAACCATCCTTAAAAGATGAGCAAATCTCTTACAAACATAGGGCCTATTTATATGACGTATCCAAATGAAGAAAAATAAGTTCTTTACACAAAGATTATATAGAGAAAGGCGGTAAAATATCATCAAAATATTGAAAAGCCAACCTTGCTCTCGTGATTAAAGTAGTCCCTGATGAAGAGTGCAGACACGGCCATCCCAAACTTCTTGTTGGTCCACTCCACGCACATTGACCATCTGTGTCGCTCGCTCAGAATCCCTTGCAGGATCCTCCTGAAGTCCACACTTGCACGGTTGTATTCGTCAATCATGTGCGGTATGATGGCATAGACCAGTCTCCACATTACGTAGTTGTGAACAGTTCTATAAAAAATACAGATCTCTATAATAATTTGTATATTTATTGGGGATAACTTTAGGTTAGTTAAAATCATGTTACGACCTCTAAAGACTACGAAAAAACTACACGAAGCGCAACAATTTTGTCACTAACGTTATGGCCATAGAGTGTCGAGACATGAGCGTCTCTAATGTTGGCATGTGTTAATTATGATTCGCGCCCACAATGCATATGGCACAATAACGTTTGCCAGATCAGCTAATCAATATCTATGAAGACAGTGATAATGCTTTTTGTTCTGTAAAAAAAATTACAACTTTACCAAGATTTTGTTTGAGATTTTTGTCTTACCTCATATCTGTTTCAGCCAGAATCTCTCCCATTCCTGTAAGGTAAGGCAATGCATAGCTGACCACTGGTTCGATATCTGTTATTGGCACATCCAAGATCGCCTTCAAATACTTTTCCCAGTTCAGCTGTGGGATGGCTTTTTGCAAATCTTTCAAAGACATTTGTTGGTAGATTGAACTAGTGTCATGACGATCCGCTTCAGACACTGATACCTGGAAATTTGAAAATTATAAGTATAAGAAATATTGTATGTACCTACATACTATAAACCCTTTACCAGTTAATGGACGTAGGTCGTCGCCGATTTTCATAGTTGCACAATGGCTAGCTATTGTGATTGCAACAGTCTTCCGAATATTGTTAATAAATAATGTCATTCTTTTACAAATCACTCTTTGAGGGTGGAATGCCTAATTAATAAAAAAAATGTCATTCTTATAGAGACATCTACTGATGGTGTTGTGAAACATGATTCAATAAATTGTTTTTAGTATAGCTACAAACCACAATTGTTACGGAGCTGACAATAATGATAAAAAAAAAACACTAAAAATTATTATTGTAGAAAACTTATGATGGACTTTATTGCCTATTCTGATTAGTGATTATACAAGAATAATAATTTATATGTTCTCTGGTTCAATCAACCCCTATTAATTATTTAATATTAGTACCTTAATTAGGCATAATTTCTTTTTAACGAAATAATTAAATTTTAAAATACCTAATAATAATTTTCTCATAGGTTATATTATTATTTGACCTAAGGCTAATGATGCTAACGTAAAGTGGTCACACTGAGCCATCCTTCTAGTATAAGACGGTCGGAAGCACGTAGTGGTCTAAATTAGATATTGTAAGGTTCGCATAAAAATTATTGGTAACTAAACATTTTGGGGTGAGTTGTTAGAAACAACAAAACCTTCGTTGTGTTAAGCTCGTCCTCTGTTTGTTGATTCTGTGATGTCTTTGTTATGTTAAGTGTTTATGTGTTACTCTACCAATGTACAGTAAAGTATAAATAAATAAATAAAATTAATAATTATCACAGGTTATCTCACATTTTATTCATTTAACACTACTAAATTCGGAAATACCGCCATCTAACCAAAAACCTTTGAAACTACTAACATCTAACCGTTTAATCTGTTCACTCTATCTCTAATTCAATATTTAATTTTGGTAATTTTTAGAGCTATTTTATTTGAGAATTGTACCAATTACATACATACCTACTTAAAATTGGTAAGTACAATTCTCAAATAAAATAAAATCATTGAATGTAAAATTATTCATACATTAGCCAATTTCCTCTCAAAGTCTACAACTTTTTGCAGTTCTTCGGAGGCAGTTGTGGCGTTGGCTCCCAGGAGCACTGCTATCCTGGTCATCAGCCTGTGATAAGCCTCCATGTCTCCTTGAGAGTTGGCCTTCAAGTAGTAGTCCCTGGAGGGTAGGGAGAGAGTCATCTGGTCCACCTGCAAATATCAAAGGAATAATATGTTAAATGACAATGTAAAGCACATTAAAAAAGCTTTATTTTTTTTCAGGCCTCGCTTCAGTTCTTCAGGTTACCTATAATAATAATTGATTTGATTTCTTTTGAATTGATAAATTCCTTCTACACGTGCGAAATGCTTCAACTTTTTAATATTTGTTTCTGTGTAGATATTACTCTTTGTTTTCATGTGTGTAAAATCAATGAAATATTAAATCTGACGAACGTCTCACGGATCGAATTTGGACCGCTGGCCACAGGTTGCGGACCCATGTTTTGAGTGCATTATTTTAACCATCTCTAATCAGAACTTAAGTACCTAATATATTTTTTAGCATGTAACTTTTATTTTGTGAGAAATTTAATGCTGAAAGGTGTACAGAGCCATTCATTATATGTGCATTTTTGAGTGAAGATGTGGAGTTCATTGTGGTACAGCACAACAGATGGCAGTGTAGATTACTGAAAAGAAGTAAGTAAAGGGGGTATTTTATTACAGGTACTTGCACGGAAATTTTTAAAGAGTAGATTAAGATAGTTAGTTTTTAAAAGAGAAGAAGTAAGTAGGAACGTAATGTTATGTGAATGTTAAAGATTATAATTTAGAACAAGTAGATTAGTACGTGTATTTAGGAAGTTTATTAAGTAGGTAGAAGATGGAAGATGTGAAAAGTAGATTGAAAAAAGAAAACTGGCTGGTTGAAGAGTTGGCGGTGCACTTACACCTCTGACGAGAAATAAGCACATAATGACTATTATTCTGAAATGAAAAACAGACGATTGAGTTGCGTCGTATCCAATTTTTATTGAGACTTTTGACATTGCTGTATTCTGAAAATATTTTTATCCAATACATTAGATGCGTAACTACTGGCAACCGATCAAGTTCTAAGCAAGACCTTCTTGCATTGAGTTGGAACGTGAGTTTGAGAATAGCAGTCATTATCTTTAAAATCCAAACATGGAGAAACGCTGTTGGTGGATGATGTCGTCATACGAAACATGGCCGCTATAAGTTGATGCACAATGCAATCTTACGTAGGAGAAACATGGATATCTTGGACATGGACGAAAAATCTAGAAGTTGTTATAAATGCTGTAGAAATAAGATCACTCTCAGAATACACAGTAAAAGACTGATGGTGAGGAATGATGATGAAGTAAACAATAATAGCGTAGTGACTATGAAAGTGAAGGTGGTTCGGGCATGTTGACAGAATGAACGATGAAACGCAGACGTGGGCTTCATATCGGTACTGTCTTTTAGAGGAGGGCCAAGTCAGGAGTAAATAGGAGACGATAATGAACGTATGCTCAACTTAATGCTATTGAATGAAGCAAAAAAGAGTTGACCGAATGGTAATGAATGGGAGTTCGTACTCTCTGCCTACCCTCACCGGGATACGGTATGACGTGGTTGGTAGACCAGTGGTATCAATCGACGACTTTCGTACGTACAGCGTATTGGAGGTCGTGGGTTCGAATCCCGGTGCCGACAATTTTCATTTTCACAACGCAAGCTTTGCTTTATGTGAAAGATATCGAAAGCGTTTTATTTATATAGGAGCTTGGTCCGTTGTTATTTATTATAAGTGATAGCCTAATCCCTACTTACATAAGTTCGCGGTCACAGACAACCGAATCGTTGAGAGTGTGACCACTTCTTACTTTGTTCGCACCTGGATGATGTTTACTGAAGAGTTCTTGTCGTCGGGTCCCACCCACATCTCCACCAGCACGCCCTCGTTGTACTCCTTCCGTATGAGGCCCAGCAGCTCCTCGATGCCCGTCTTCGGACTCTTCCAGCCGGGAGTGGCGACTGGCCAGCCCCCTAAAGACTTCAGCACCTCTCGGAGTTTTCTGTCTCCCAGTCTGCTCATTTGATCTGCAAAGATACCATATTTTATCAGATATGTGGCAAAGGGTCACAATGCAATAATTAAAAAATAAAAATTTAAAGAGTTAGGGGAATGCCTCCAGTCCTACATTTTGTGGTGTTGGGATCGATTTTTATCGAAATGGACTACCACAAAGAATAGCAATAAAAATCTTCACAGACTGTTCATTCATCGTGGATCCAAAAAACCGTAAATTTAGAGCTTAGAACTATTTCAAATCTTGCATAATATTTCAAGTTCAAACTAAATTTTGTATTCGCCTTTAACGCCAAATTAATAATAAAGTTAAGGAGAAGTTACGTATTATTATATCTAGCGTTTTATCCCGAATATAACCTGACCCCGAATTTAATGCTACTCTGAAATTTTCGCAAATATTTTAGACTTTTTGACATATAATAGAAGGATTTAAAGAATGTAAAATTCAATCAGATGAGCCTTTTTAGGAGTAATTATGGATATAAGTTAAAACACAGGGTACAATAATTTCAAGATTAACGTCTTGCATAATGAAACAAATAAAATAGCGCAAGAGATGTTAATAGGCGGAAACAAAGTGATACAGTATCGATTCGCGTTAAAACCCCGACTTTAACGCGAGTCGATTTATTAACACAAGCCAAATGGTGAAAAATATATCTTTATACACAGTATACAGTATACGTTAATTACAGGTGAGCAGCTAATATAATATAGTTTCTTAACTGATTCCTATGTTGTCCCACAAGGATGTTAAGAAAGTTTCCGTGAAATTAATAATTAATAAATAAATAATTGTGGAGTTGTGAATCTTTCTACTTTAGCAGAATACGCGCGAGCAGGTTATTTGAGCACATCAAACACCTCAGTCTGGGACCCTGTTAATTAAAATTTATTTAATTAAACCAGCCAAAGTTTACCTCGATGTTTGTCGAGTTTACTCTATATATGAAGGACTTCAAAAACACGATATGAGGTAGGCTTCGTGTACCGGTAGGTAAAATAAACATTATGAAGGGTGGAACGTTACAGGCAGCAACCCCAATACTAGCTATATGAACTCATAAACCCACTAACTTTATTAAAACCTGATCTTTATTAAAATAGCGATTGACTGATTTTGATAGATTTGCAATGCAGAAAGTTCAAACTTTCAAAGTTCAAAATTAATATAAAGTAGATTCAAAATTGTTTTAGATAAAAAATTGATATTGTGTGACACAATAATATGTTTTAGATAAAAAATTTATATTGTGTGACACATTAATATGTTTTAGATAAAAAAATATATATTGTGTGACACAATAACATGTTTAAAAAAAAAAACCACAAATTTTAAAATTACATCTCCTTTTCAATACATTTAAACTTACATCTCCTTTTGTGTGAAAAGGAGATTGAAAGAAGGGTTGCGTTGCACTTAGTCCTCTAATGAGAAATAAAAACGTATCTCTCTTAAATCCAAACAGTAGTTGATGCACAATGCAATCCTGATAACATCCATGATGTATAAGTATGGGAGTGAAACTTGGACATGGACGAAAAATCTGGAAGTTGGAATAAATGCTGTGGAAATGAGATCACTACGTAGGATATGCGGTAAGAGACTGATTGATAAGGGGAAGAATGAGAATATTAGAAAGGATTATGGTGTGGATGTTAGCGTAGTGACTAGAATGAAAGTGAATAAATTAAGATGGTTTGGGCATGTAAAGAGAATGAACGAAGATTGAATGACTAAAATGATATAATCTGAAAGAATGGGTGCACGCAGACGAGACCCGAGACCGACCCCGAATGACATGGTCCGACCATATCGGTGCCGTCTTAGAGGAGGGCCAAGTCAGGAGCAAAAGGAATAGAATGCAATGTATGCGGAATGTTATGCTTTTGGAGGAAGCGAAGGAGGTTTGGATAGGAAAGAATGGAAGTCCGTGCTCTCTGCCTACCCTCATCGGGAAACGGCGTGATGGGTAAAAAACATACCTATTACATGACTTAATTTAAGATGCGGTACTCGAAGATCTGAACAGAAAGGATTTGGTTATTTCCACGTTATACTAGTATTACAAACTTTTTGAAAAGCAGAGAGCATTTAGCAAAAGAAGAAAAATATACAATGAAAGTAAGAGGATTAACCAAATTTGCCACTATTATCCGATTCTTTTTCTGAATAAAACTGAATTAAATTTAGCTAATAATTATTGTTGATGCGGGTGCGGGATGCAGTTTGACGGGTCACAAGTTTGTATTAAAAACAATAAACTCTTCTATAGTTACTCTTCTATACTTAAAAAATCCAACAGATGGCGGTGTAGTAGGAAATCAGGCAGATATGAAAAATGTTACGTTATTGTATATTATGTTGTTGCACCAATAAACCAAATTTTACCAAATTATTGTGGTAAGATACTTACGGATGTCCATACAAGATTTGTAAAACACTTTGGCTTTCGTCGTCGCTTCACTGTCCATGGCGTCTATGGGCTGTTCCAGCACATCCTTCAGGATCACCTGCAGCTGGTCAGCCAGGACTTCGAAGGTGCTTATTGAGGCTTTGTCTTCTGGTATCACGTGCTTCTTGTTCCACGTGCCGCAGGCGAATTGAAAGAAGTCTACGCAGGGATCTGCCGTATGGTCCATCGCGGCCATCAAAGACGCAGCTAGAAAAAAGAGGAAGAATTTTATTATTCTATTAAAAAAAAAGAAAAACATTAAAGACGTATATTGTAAGAAAAATATGTGATATAAATGTAGTTGAAAGGGAGCTCTAGGAATACCATGTGGAAAGAAAGAAAGGAATGGGAATATTAGGAAGGAATGTGGTATGGAAATTAGTGTTACAAAGATAAGAGTTAACAATTTTAGAAACCTAGTTGTTTTTAAACTAATTTCGCTGAATTCTTTTTTTTGCGTTTGTTTTGGTCAAGAGGAGGTTCTTATGAATGAAACAATAAAGAAAAGTGCGTGGAACATTAGAAAATGTCAGTGGGGCTAGTACGAGTTTTATCGAAAGCTAATTGCACGCAAATAAGCGCTTATTAGAGTGCAAATAGTGTTCTTAAATCAAACGATCGAATCATTCGAACATTTTAGTATGGAATATTTTCGTAACTCTTTCGATGATCGAATATCGAAACGATCGGACGATCGGATTGACCGTCTGCCCAGTTACGTTTGAAGAAATGATCGCGCTTCGCTTGAATTGCTCTGTTGTATAGATAATTAATACGACACCTACTTGCTAAAAGTTCTTACTTACTCACATTTCATATTTATTTGTTTGCGTTGTCAAGGAAAGTGGACGCGCGATCATACGATGGCAGTTAGGACACACAATATTTCATCGTGCGTTCATGCAATCATCGCAATCGCACGATCATGCGACCAGTTAGAACAGGGCCTAATAGTTTTTCACCATCCATTTCTATGGTACAAATTAAATAGATGGAATGGTGATGTATGTCACTTCTAGCCAATATATTGACTCCATAACCCATAGCCTGTTCTATTATTGCATGTAGGTTTAATATTATAAAAGAGTTTTGGAATTAGATATTATTTCCACATCGATATATTCTCAATTATTGTTCCAGGAATTTGAATATGCCAGATACCTTACTTATATATGAAAATATTGAATAAAGTATGAGCATCTCTATTGGATATCTGTTGTGTCGGAAATGACACTTTTCCTGTGTAGCGAGATATCCTATAGTAGGAAGATTAGTTAGAGCGAATATATAATGACGACCGCAAGGGTGCGAGTGGGATAGATATATCGCTTGCTGCGTCACGTCGGTAACGAAAAAATCAGCGAACAGGATTTGGCCGGCACGTAGAAGGTTAGGTGGTGCGACGGACAGTGTGTGAGTGAATTGCTCGACATGTCTCAGACACGAAAGTAATTAATAAAATTTTAACTATAAAATGTAATCCATACATATTGAAGGATAATGTAAAGTTTATTCAGTTAAAAAGTCATTTAATATTAGTGCAAAGCCTAAGATGGAATCCGCAACGAAATAAGGTACGTTTTCTTTCGATAAAGTTGATTTCAAATTTACAAATTGTAACATTAGTAGACAAAATTAAAATAGACAAGTCAAGATTAAATATTAAGTATATCTGAATGATAATTTTCAGATATGCGGTTCTAGTCTCGGGGTAGAATACAGGGTATAATTCCTTTTTCTGGATAAATAATTTTCGGATGGCAGAGGTGGATAAAGTATTTAGTTGAAAGTGAGGAACTATCAAATTACGGCGAATATTCAAAACTCCGTCGAGTCTTGTATGCCTAAGTATTTGGATGGGGAAGAGAGAAGCTCCAGGGTTGTAAACTTCACATATATAATCAAAGACGGATTATCTTCGTACTTACTCCATACGCGTTGAACAGTTGACCTGTGGGTAGGTCAGTTCAAGGGTGAACCAAAAGATTTCAAGGCGAATTCTTGGGAACCAGTTGGAGAGGAGGAAAGTTCAGAGGTTCAGGTCGTGTCCCTCAAATTTAGGAATGAAACACAGCTGAGTAATCTTTTCTTAACCTTTTTATTTAATATAGATCATGGTATGCTCATATTCAAATCGGTAGTTGATATATTCTCATAGAATTTAGTAATTAAAAAAATGGCCTTTATGTAAGATTATAAAAGAAGTTGAGGGAAAGAAAGATGTAATAAGTCGAAGCATTGACAATATTTTACTATATTTTTGGAAATCATATAATAAGATAACCTGCAACCATCTGCAGGAAGATTTTGTAAAAAACTTAATTAATTTTAGTTATTTGAATTCATGTAATTTACAATGTTTATTGATTGAATGAATAAATTCAGTTTTTATGTGAAACCCATGTTATTTATAATTATAGAATACCTAACACTTTTCAGGACATAATCATGATCGTTACAGCTCACCCCCTGTAGAGTCTCAAAGTCCGTGGCATAATATTGTATGAGAGTAATAGATAACGGTTCCTGTCGTTTTTGATGCTAAGAAGAGAGGCAGAGCTTCCTTGCTTAAGAGAGAGCAAGGGAGGGTCGAACCCTCTTAATAAAGTAACACTCAACGTTACAAAATGGCGCCCAACGTGGGGCATCAGAAACGACACAAAATCGAATTATCCAACTTTTTCCTTTTGTTCTAATTTGATTAATTCATTGGGGTAGCGACTTGTACATGTCTTGGAAAGTGTTGGTGCGAAAAGTGACGGCCAAATCCTCATTTAATTTTAAGCTAGTTGTAAGTCTTTTAATCAGTTTTACTTTTGTATGTAAAAGAAACAGTAGTTGGGTCATTTAATTTTTTTTTGAAACAAAAATTTGTTACAAATTTTTTAAATATTATTGTGGGTAAAAATTTTTTCTGCTGAAATTTACATGCATACTTGAACTGTGGGTAGAGCATTTTTCTGCTGAAATTTTATAAGTGTGGGTATGAATAATTTTTTTTTCGGATAAAGAAGTTATGGAGGCAACAAATTAGTAATGTGTTAATAGATAAAAATATTTTTTTTGATGGATCAAATGCTGATCGCAATTTTTTTGAAAATTAAAAAAAAAAAAAAAAAACCCAATTTACGAAAGTTTATATGAAACCCAATATTTAAGACATCTATATGGAATATAATCTAATGTACTCGATTATTACTATGTTCTAGATCCATGTTATTGATGAAGTCATTAAGGTTTTGGCTGGAATTCTTTCACTGTGAATGCTGTTTAAATTCCTGAGACCACACAGATGTGCGAACAAAAAATTTCTAAACGCTAATTAAAATGACCAAATATGTATACACGGAGATATTGTTTTACACTTTCAAGAAGAAAAACAAAACCGCAAGTTGATGTTTGAATTAATTTTTTTATTTTTTTAACAATTGAATAACAATTCTGAATATGTTACTGAAGTTTAGTGGACTCTTCTTTTTTTTTCTACTTCTACTGCTCGTGTTGAGAAAGGTGTGTGAGAAAGAACTAGGGGTCTGAAAGAAGCGTTTGCAAATTTAGATTTTATATAGGAAAAAATTTTTAGAATGAGGTATGGTATAAATTGAAGAGTGTCTCCATTTTTACCTTTGTGTTGCTTTGAAGGGGGGTCTATCGAATAGACATAGCTGAGTATGTTGAACATAGCGAGGTGGTAGTGGTAAATTTTTGAATAGGAAGCAGCGACTCTTCAGTTAAAAGAGTGAAGTCGTCAAATACGAATAGGTAGTCGTGTACGCGTGGCCTTAGCGAGATAAGTACACAGCGGACCTTTTTATGAATTCGTTTCTTATTGATTGCAAGTTTGTAGTCAAGAGGTTATGTATCGGGTTTGTTTACATCTCGTAATGTGCAAGAAGTAATTTTAATAGATCGCTCGTGCTGAGTCAGAAACTCGTTTTTTTTTTTATATTGAAAAGAATATTGCGCAGGCGCGAGAAATCTTTAGCAAGGTCTATCGAGCTTGTAATGTTTTGGATTGGGAGCGCAGGAATTTACAATTTTTTGATTAAGTGCCTTGTAATGATTTTAGTTGTAGAGAGTTAATTTTTTTTCCTTGTACAAAATATTTATTAAAGTAAATAGTGACTTTCCTAGTTATCTATAGATAAGGTAAATAAATACCTAAATTAGTAGAGTGAAGATTGACGTTAGCTACATTGATGATACACTTAAATATCATTTGATAAATCTCTTTAGCAATTCTTTTAAGTTTTTTTTTTTTTTTATTCGGCTTTTGAAGACGAAAATTTTTATTTTTATAATTAGGAAGAGACAAAGAAGAAAATTTTTATTTTCAGCTTTGGTTAAAATTTACTTCGGTTTACTCAGGCTTGGAAATAGATTTAGTTTAGTATTTTATAATTTTCTTTTCTGGTGAAACATCAGCCAAAATGGACAAAGATCCCTTAATTAAACTTAGCGTACCTAAAGATGATGTGGAGTTAGCATCAACATTATCGGACGGCGACGGTATAAAGTATCAAAATATAGATTCGGAGCTACCGGAAACGGTGAATGTGAAACAGCATACAAGGAAATCGCCTTCATTTAAGAAAAAGGATATTAAACCGTTATTAACGAACCAGGAGAGTCAAGTTATATCAAGCGGCGTGAGTCGAACAAAAGATGTAGATCCGAGGAAATGGAATATAACTTTTTCGGGAAATACCGATCCGCGCGATTTTTTGACGCGTGTAGAAGAATTAGCGTCAGTATATAATGTACATTTGGACTCTTTAGTTAGGTACATGCCCATTCTTCTATCAGGTTTTCCTTTAGTTTGGTTTAGAGCAACAGAAATTGAGAGGCAATGGGGAGACTTTAAGGGAAAATTTTTGATACAATTCGAAGGCACTAATAGGCAAAGAGAATTAAAATTAGAAATTATGTCAGCAAGGCAGAGTAATGGTACATCTGCAAGCGAATTTATTCTAGAACTGGTCGCGAAGAATAAGTTACTCGATTTTCCGATTGACGGTGAAGAATTCATAGAAATTATTAAGCAGGGTCTGTCTGAAAAATACGCAGGTTTATTAGCAACGACTAACGTAACTAATACGCGGGAATTAATGAGCGTGTGTGCGAAATATGACTCATATGTCAACAAGAAGTCTACCAGATATAACTCGGGATCCGGGAAAATTATGGAACTGTCAAATGACAATGTTACGTGTAGCCAAGTAGATCAACATTGTAGTTCCAGTCGAACTACCGAACGGGCGAGAAACATCTGTGTAGTGGGGGATTCTAAGGGAAAGAATGAGTTTCGTTACAGTAATCGTCAGCCGAATTCAAATTTCACGAGCAAAAATAGCTCACGCAACGAACACTTAACAAATAACTTCGTGAAGCGTAACGGTAATATACGGTGTTTCTATTGCAATAAAACAGGGCATAAACAGGTAGATTGTTATAGCCGCCTCAATTCGACAAAACTGAAGGGGAACGCAAATTTTACTAATTCCGAACGCGAAATGAAAGGTAGGAAGGATTCCCAAACCGATCGAGAGAAGGAACGTATGGTTGAATAACTGGACAGTCTTAGACTGTAAAAATGTAAAAAAAAAAAAAAAAAATAAAATTATTAGGTAAAATATAAATATTTAAAATAAGTTATAGGGTATAAGCTGTGGACTTAAGATGGCGAACTGGAATTTATATAGGTGAAATAGAAGTGAGTGGTCGGTAAGTTCTCGAATATATGTAACCCAAGGGGGTGCATGGAGAAAGATTAGACCGCGAGGCAATTATTGATAAGTAATGACGCAGCGGGCGTCATGGGTCAATGCAACATATGAGGCCGAGTTGTTTTGTAGGTTTGGGACAGGTCAAGCTGTGTGAAGAAGGTTACAGAGAAATAGTCGTGCGTTACACTTTGAGCGGAGTCTCGTTGAGGCGAGATAGATTATTACTTAGACATCACCAGAAAGCAAGGGGATAGACTAGGTTGGTACGGACTAGGTTGAGGATAAGTCAAATGAGAAATTATGTTTCGACGTGATGGTATGTGAAGAGATGTATAAGGTAATGGAAGAAAATGCGTGGCCCGGGGATGAATGTGGAATTAGAATGAAAGAGGAAATAAAAGTTTGAAGGAAGAGTGTTGAACATATTGAAAATTTGTATGAATCCAAAACTGAGGCTGTCTAATGTGTCTGACTTTGTAAAAGGTAAAGGTTGTCTAGTGAAATGTCTAGTATGAAAATATACACAGCGCAGCGGGCGTGGGTTACGTAGCATATGGTGATAGTATTAATCGAGAGGTAAGAGCGAAAAGTGGAAAGAGGGTGAGTCTACTTATGATAAGAGAAAAATCGGTGTAAAATTTTCACCTGAAGGTTTCGCACATACTGTGGCCGACGGAATACAGTATGAGTAGTGAAGATTTAAAGTCATAGTATTAAAAATTTATTAGTTTAAAAAAGGAACATATGTATAATTTTAAGCTATTTGTGTAAATTAAAAATTTTAAATTTAGAGATTTCAGAGTCAATGCTTTTGTATCTATTAAATAAATGAGCCATGGGTTATACCTTGTCTCATGTAAGAGCGAGTTATAACTATCATTGTTCGTGTAGAAAAAGATAAGAAAAATTTTTGACTCTTGATGATCTGTCGCCATTTAAGTCTATAGACTTAACGTGCCATGTAAATACTCAGTACACTAGGATAAGGTCATAATGATAAGACAAGTGTAATATAGTAGTTAAATTATAATTTATAGAGTAACCAAGGATTACTCTAACTGAGTATAGAGAGCGATTTTGGGTGACCGAGGCAATTAAGAGGTTAAAGTTAATAAAAATGCCTCAGGTATGCGAAGGAAGTTGTTTTTTCCATAGAACACAAAGTTTTTGTTATTTCTCGCATACTTAAGTTATTGTATTCTAAACAAACAAAAATTCTATGGTGGCGCCTGGGTTACGTTTCATTATAATGAAACTAAAATGTACGAATAAGAACGTACGTGTAAATTTGAGCTGTTGAGTTAGTCGAAAGGACACCCAAAGTCAATCTCGAAATTGAAATTTAGATATATACTGTATCATGTTATTATTATTGAATTTTTCTTACAAAACCTTTGTTAAATTTTCAAAGGAAAATTAATGTTTTTATTATGAAATTCATAGTAAAGGATGGTCCGCTATTAGGGTGTGTTGGTTATGAGTAATTTCTTGTTTTAAACATAAAATTTTCTAGATGATAAGTTAGGTGTATTTGTTTATTGAGCGTACCATGAGACAATAAGTTCATTTAACTTTCTTTCTTTTCTTTTATGGAGATGAAAAATGGAAGCAAGGGACAAGTAGTCGATTCGGCTATTCGGAGGGAGACGGTTAGAGGGAAATATTTTGTGTATACTCAAATACACAAAAATTTTATTGGGAAGAGGGGTATTGTAGCGAGATATCCTATAGTAGGAAGATTAGTTAGAGCGAATATATAATGACGACCGCAAGGGTGCGAGTGGGATAGATATATCGCTTGCTGCGTCACGTCGGTAACGAAAAAATCAGCGAACAGGATTTGGCCGGCACGTAGAAGGTTAGGTGGTGCGACGGACAGTGTGTGAGTGAATTGCTCGACATGTCTCAGACACGAAAGTAATTAATAAAATTTTAACTATAAAATGTAATCCATACATATTGAAGGATAATGTAAAGTTTATTCAGTTAAAAAGTCATTTAATATTAGTGCAAAGCCTAAGATGGAATCCGCAACGAAATAAGGTACGTTTTCTTTCGATAAAGTTGATTTCAAATTTACAAATTGTAACATTAGTAGACAAAATTAAAATAGACAAGTCAAGATTAAATATTAAGTATATCTGAATGATAATTTTCAGATATGCGGTTCTAGTCTCGGGGTAGAATACAGGGTATAATTCCTTTTTCTGGATAAATAATTTTCGGATGGCAGAGGTGGATAAAGTATTTAGTTGAAAGTGAGGAACTATCAAATTACGGCGAATATTCAAAACTCCGTCGAGTCTTGTATGCCTAAGTATTTGGATGGGGAAGAGAGAAGCTCCAGGGTTGTAAACTTCACATATATAATCAAAGACGGATTATCTTCGTACTTACTCCATACGCGTTGAACAGTTGACCTGTGGGTAGGTCAGTTCAAGGGTGAACCAAAAGATTTCAAGGCGAATTCTTGGGAACCAGTTGGAGAGGAGGAAAGTTCAGAGGTTCAGGTCGTGTCCCTCAAATTTAGGAATGAAACACAGCTGAGTAATCTTTTCTTAACCTTTTTATTTAATATAGATCATGGTATGCTCATATTCAAATCGGTAGTTGATATATTCTCATAGAATTTAGTAATTAAAAAAATGGCCTTTATGTAAGATTATAAAAGAAGTTGAGGGAAAGAAAGATGTAATAAGTCGAAGCATTGACAATATTTTACTATATTTTTGGAAATCATATAATAAGATAACCTGCAACCATCTGCAGGAAGATTTTGTAAAAAACTTAATTAATTTTAGTTATTTGAATTCATGTAATTTACAATGTTTATTGATTGAATGAATAAATTCAGTTTTTATGTGAAACCCATGTTATTTATAATTATAGAATACCTAACACTTTTCAGGACATAATCATGATCGTTACAGCTCACCCCCTGTAGAGTCTCAAAGTCCGTGGCATAATATTGTATGAGAGTAATAGATAACGGTTCCTGTCGTTTTTGATGCTAAGAAGAGAGGCAGAGCTTCCTTGCTTAAGAGAGAGCAAGGGAGGGTCGAACCCTCTTAATAAAGTAACACTCAACGTTACACCTGTCCTCAATCACATCCAATAAAAGAGGAAATTGATTCTAAATTGAAATAAAAAAAAAAACACAGACACAGAGATTTGCCAATATACGTAGTGATCTAAATGTTTTCTGCCAAACTTTTATTTACAACATAATATGTACGAACCATAAAACCTACACATATTATGTGTAGGTTTTATGGTTCGTAATACATCACAATGTATTGTTATCATGAGAGATCTGTAAGCTACATCTCTATGTTATGTTGAAAGCGTTCCTCTCTAGGAACGTTTTCAACTTTCAACAAGAAGACGACATCACTGATTTTTTTGTAAGTATAGCACATAGCACATCTGAGACATTTCCTCTAGGTACATCTTACCAACATTGACTTAAAGAGATTTTGGAATAACACGATTTGTTGAAATAGCCTTCCCGACAGACGTTGTGATGTTGTCCTTAATATGAATATTGATTTCAAATTTGTAATATACCTATACAAAAATACGTTTAAAATATGTTTTAAAGTTAAAAAAATATTTCTGTAAGCTGGTACAAAATCTGCGTACAAAAAATATGTCAATGGTTGTCAGGTAAACAATAATTTTGTTGTTATAGAAAATTTCATAGATGGTGGTAGCGTCGCAGGAAATCCGTTTCATACAATATTTTATATTATTTCTTATGCATTTTTCAACTTTTTATTAGTTATTCTGTTAGCCGGAGCAGAGAAGAATCCAATAAACCAACCATCATAAAAATCTGTTTAGCTGATCTAGAGTTATAAGTGTTCGCACTAACCCGACTTTCTTTTATATTATAGATTAGTGTGCGTTTACACCGACCAAACATTCGACTGTGCTCAGGTGAAAGGCTTCAATCCACATTTGTAAAATTTTACACCAGAAACAAAAAACATATGCGAACCGATGTATTATTGAAAATGCAAAATAATTATATTTATCGTGTGTAAATATGCTTTCTTTACCACATTGAGCAATTTAAGACTAAAAAATTAATAAATAATCGAGATATTAGAAAAAACATGATTAAAAGGTGGTTTAAGTCCTTTTACATCGCCACTGACATTTGTGTCCGTCATAAAAAAAACTATCGTTTTCATACATCATGCGTCATGTGGCTTAATGCCTTTTACCTGATTCAACTAGATTATTGTGGCTTAAGTCCTTTGACATGGTTGCGTTTTGCGTTTATGTCCTTCTTTTTGCAATCATTTGCGTTTTTATGTAGGAAATAAGTGTTTGTGGCTTAAATCCTTTTACCGGAATGTGTCTGAGACACACGTTATTAGTTTAAAATAATAAAACCAATTTTGGAAAAAATGTGGATTAAAGCCTTTTACCTGAGCACAGTCGATTATATATAGCCGAATCTAGAAACAGAGCATACTTTTATATATTAATTTCTTGGGCTTTTACGACGGTCATGAAACGTCGGCGATCATACACGCTCCTGACCACGACCGACACCCAAAAAACAAGATTCTCAATAAGAGCACACTTTCATTTATGATTCATATTTGGCAACCGTGAAAACGGGCGACGAAGTCCATCACATGGTGACCCCTATAAGTAGTGCCTACTTACTTATACTAGAAATAGTGTGTTTTTATGTTATTATAAACTACAAGTAGTATCTATATCGGTTTCATCTGTCATGATAATATATTAAGGTGTAATGTTATCTTTAAGCTACAGAGAGAGGAACTTTCACAACATTCATCAGTAAACAACAGGACTATATCCATTTGATGGCATAACTGAGACCTTTAGAGATGCCTAGCTCACCAAGGAGACATTGAAATATTACCATTTATATTAAAATATACGTAATATATTAAAACGTGAAGCAAAAACTTTTTACCCTTTTTACGAAAATTGCGCGCACGGAGGATTATGAGATTTCGCACACTTATAGGTAGGTTATATAGAGAAGGAGTTGTGAATGATAATATATTTTTTTAATTAAACATAAAAATACAATAAATCAATAACAAAAAAAAAACATTACAAACATTTCAATATCTCAGGCTACACTCCATCCTCAATGCGGCAGCTCGTTTCATTTACAATATTCATCTCTCTGAACATATCTCACCTACTCTAAAGTCACTTCACTGGCTAAAAAGTCCTGAAAGGGTGGAATTTAAAGCCTGTCTCCTAGTCTTCAAAGCACTAAATCTCATGGCCGCAGAGTATCTCTCTGAAATGTGTAAACTTCAACCGTTGACCCACAGTAAATCAACCCTCAGATCAGCTTCAGATGCTACCACTTTCCTCGTAACAACCAACTGCAATGCAAAGCCTGCGTATTCCCACAGAGCTTTTAGTATTGCATCTTCAGAAATGTGGAATAAACTTCCTGCCTCCGTGAGAGAAGCTCCAACCATCTCCAGGTTCAAGACTTCTCTTAAGACTCATCTCTTTGGGAAATCATATCCAGACACAAAGCACTAATTCCATCCATTATAAAAGCGCCCTTGTGGTGGTGTTACACCACAAAACGGCGCTATATAAATCATCTTATATTATATTATTATTTCAAATCATTTATTCATTAAATCACAATATATCATATGAAGTATACATCATTGTAAAAAAAAATTAATAAAAATAAATTAAAATTAAATACAATGCTATATACTAAATATAAAAATATCGGTATTATCTCTCATGATACATCACGATGTAATGTAATCATGAGAGATCTTCGAACTACAGAGAAAGGAACCTTCTTAACATCCTACATGAGGACAACAGAACTGCCTTTTGGATGGCATATCTGAGACCACAACAGATGCCAAGTTTCCCTAGATTGTCTTTAAGAGACTTAGGAATAACTCCATTCGTCGATATCACTATAGGTATTATGTGGGTGGTTGGTGTATGCCACATATCCTTGATTTCGTGAGCAAGATCAAGATATTTAATTATCTTATCTTGCTCGGCTTTTTTCAAATTTTCGTCATACGGAATAGTGATATCCACGAGATACGTTATCCCGTTCCTACGATCAACCAATACAATGTCCGGACGATTTGCGTTAATCGTTCGGTCAGTTTGTATTGGTATATCCCAATACAACTTTGTATTACTGTTTTGCATTACCGAAATTGGGGTGTACCTATAATAAGGTACTTCAAGATCGAGCAAACCATATTTCAAGGCAAGTTTTTGATGAACTATTTTAGCCACATCGTTATGTCTGTGCAGATACTCAGAACCACACAGGAGAGAACACCCAGACAAAATATGTCTGAGTGTTTCTCCTGTTTGGCCACATGCACGACATTTATCAATTATATCAGGTAATTATTATTATTACTATTATTATTATTACTAGGTATATAATTAGGTATTTGACTCTCGCACACACTTCATTTGACATTGACACAGAAGTATATTATATTCTTTTGTTTGTTTATTCGAGGTCAAATTTTGCATAGATTAGTACTGTTTGTCTTCATTTTATGTCAATTTTCAAATTTGACGTATCCTCATGTTATTGTTTTTCTTTTTCAAAAGAAAATTGTGAAATAGCGCTCGCTCAATATATTGTCTAATTCTAATACGTGTAAAATCTCATTATAAAAAAAGTTTGTAATGGTCGAATTTCGCTAACTAGACGACTACTAGTCAAAGTAATTAGCTATTCTATTAGTCCGACAGACAGACAAGGATGAATGAACGTGATAGATTGGGAAGAAAGTTGTATTAATTAGGATAAGATTATCGTATGATATGAAAATGAGAATAGAAAGAAAGAAAATGGAGTAATAAACAAATATAAAATATTGCGGTGAATTTCGCGCTAGAGATTGGAAGAGATAATAACTGAGTGGCATAATGAGAGAGGGTGATAGGAAATTGGTAAGAAATATTCATTATGGTATTGAGAGGGTCGGTTATATTGGCTCAGGTCGTGCGAGTCAGGGGTCATCAACATTTTTACACAATTGAGTCATTTGGGTTTACGTCAAACAAAAAAAATACTTCTTCTCTTTTCTATAGATTTTGTAATTGTGATTTTTTGTAGTTTTAGCGTGATGAGGTTACGAATACGCATTTAAGTACCTACATATTAATTAAAATCATCTTAGTAAACGAATGAAGTTTCGAAAATAACAGCTCTTACACTAGGAATTTTCGTTTTCTAGAAAATGAAATAGGTACCTATGTATATTTTTGACAGCTCACATGGGATGCAATTCATCCTTTTGAGTCGATGATCAACTACTGTCCGGTCGATAATAAAGTATCTAACTTATTTTTTTTAATAATGTATGTAGGATGTATCTTTTATGATGCAGTGTATGTTTTTTATATGTATATTTATATTTATCTATGTATATTTTGTACATTTTTTGCGGTTTGTATTGCATCGAAGGATTACTGGTGAATATTTGAAAGAACTGTGCTGGTTTATCATTTTATTGCTTATTGTTAGATTGTATTTATTTATTTAATAGAGACACCAACAGAACATTTTGTTTTACCCATCACGCCGCCGTTTCCCGAAGGGGGTGGGCAGAGAGTACGGACTTCCATTCTTTCCTACCCAAACAAACCTCTTTCGCTTCCTCCAAATGCAAAACATTCCGCATACATGCTCTTCTATTCCTTTTGCTCCTGACTTGGCCCTCCTCTAAGACGGTACCGATATGGTAGGACCATGTCATTCGAGGACACTGAACAACACGAACAAAAAAAAAACACATACATAGAATCTCCAGTGCTCCAATAACATTATTTTGTAGAAGGACTGTACGTTGCGTAGGATAATCATAAAACACATTTTGCTTTTTTGTGTTTTTATTTTATAATTACCTACGTCTTTCTCCAACGCTCAAAGATTTTAATTTTTAATGTTTTTTTTTCTGAACATGTAGGTCCTCACAATTAATTTATACATTCATAAAAGTACAACATCCAACTCAAACAAAAAGTAGGTATATTAAGTAGGTATACCTATAGTGCTTGAAAGTTGCAAAAATAAAACAGATTAAAATAAAATTTAAAGAAAAGTGTTCTTATATTATGTTTTCTACCCCTGATTGGAAGGTTGTGTATTCTGTAATGTAATAACGTTAGCTTCGGGGTACGTGGAGAATAAAAATAAAGTGAATCCGGGTTGAAAAAATACCCCATACGTGTTTTTCAGGATCTGCAATAGATGGCACTAAACAGTTTCAGTTTACTAACACTTTAATAGGTAATATTTTTACAATATAGTTTACTTTTTTTTCCAGAGATATTTGTTAACCTCTGTTAGAATTTTTAATAATAAAAAAAATGTAACTGTTGCGGGGAAGCGGAGTAAGTGAAGATTGCGTTTAGATAAAATGAAGATAGTAATATGTACATTAGAGTGGAACACTTTTGTATGAAAATTTTTTTTTTGTCAAATTTCGATTTGGAATAGTTGTATTATGTTGCCTATTGGCATCAATAATCTACATAAAAAATATAAAAATTCTCATACAACGGTAAGAGCCCCCGCTTTGACTTCGAATATTACAAAAACGGCAATTTTGGGGCTGTTTTCGCGGTCTACGAAATATTACAGAATTTACTTAAATAGGTTTATTTTATTCAAAAACTAATTCAAACATGGTTGATTACCTGTTGCTTTCACTATTTCATCAATTTAATAATAGTCTTTGGCGCTGTGAGAGATGAGCAAAGTGCAAGAGAAAACGGTGGCGGCAAGGTCCGGTTTATAAATTTGAAATTTTAGTTTCATCAAGTGCAGTGGATGATTATTGTCTTAAAGTGAAAGGTTCCATGTCAATAATAATTATTTCCACGAGTGTGTAGGAATAGGTGATATATGTTTTTAAGTGTATTAACATGACTTCTACGAGACAAAATTTAAAATGTCCGATACTTGGTTTCATAGCACTTTTGTGCAGACTTAATAGAATAAATCCTACCTACGTATTAAAATGTGATGTAATTTTATAAATGGGTTTGAAAAATGTTATAATAAAAAATAAAATCTGTGTAGAAACTTAAGAAAGTAGAGTAAGAAGCATTCAGAGTCGAAAGTAGAAAGCTTTTTGACATATCTGCATGTAAACGTAATGATTTTGTAAGATGTACTTATTTTAGAGATGAAAAATTGCCAAAAGAGGTACAAATATTTTTAAATGGCAACCAGCGGGTACGAGATAGCTTAACTGTGTTTCTGTTTAATGAATCAGGAGTGCTGGATCCATTTATGAGAGCAGTAGTAATTTCTTGTAAATGTTTTTGGTGTGCGTTGAGATCTGTTGATATTCGTGGAGGTAGATCTTCAATCTTATCAAAATGGACCAACGGCATAGGTAAACAATCGCTTCAATGGCAACTCTTTGATGTGTATGTGAAAAATTATCCATTTCAATGGTCGAGATAGTCTGTTTTCCGAAATAACGAACCCAAGCTAAACAGAACTTGACTTCTTTATGATCGAAATATGTTCCTCCGGTACAACCACTCTAGGCTTTTGCGATCCTTCAAAAATAGTTTTGGCCGTCTTTTATTTTCTTCCAACGAGGAATTTATATGTGTTAAAACCATCTGCGGTCGACGAACAAGAAGGCAGATCCACTTTTTAGCGAGTTTTTAGTAGAAGAAATTTCTTCAGTTCGTGTATTTGAATTATGAAATATTTCTTTGTTTAGAGCACGTAATCTTCTATTCTGCAAACTTTTAACTTTGGATTAGATCAATTATTCCTAAATCTATTATTCTTTCAGCCATTTAAAAATATTTGTTCCTCTTTTGTCAATTTTTCATTTCTAAAATAAGTACATCTTACAAATTCATTACATTTATATGCAGCTATGTCAAAAACTTTTCTATTTTGGACTCTGAATGCTTCTAACTCTACTTCCTTAAGTTTCTACACAGATTTTTATTTTTATTATAACATTTGACAAACCCATTCATAGAATTACATCACATTTTCATACGTAGGTAGGATTTATTCTATTAACTCTGCACAAAAGTTCTATGAAACCAATTATCGGCCATTTTAACTTTTGTCTCGTAGAAGTCATGTTAATACACTTTAAAACATAGATCACCTATTCCTACACACTCTTGGAAATAATAATTGACATGCGACCTTTCACTTTAAGACAATAATCATCCACTGGACTTGATGAAACTAAAATTTCAAATGTATAAATCAGCCCTTGCCGCCCCCGTTTTGTCTTGCACTTTGCTCCTCTCTCACAGCGTCAAAGACTATTAAATTGATGAAATAGTGATAGCAACAGCTAGTCAACCATGTTTGAATTAGTTTTTGAATAAAATAAACCTATTTAAGTAAATTCTGTAATATTTCGTAGACCGCGAAAACAGCCCCAAAATTGCCGTTTTTGTAAATATTCGAAGTCAAAGCGGGGGCTCTTACCGTTGTATGAGAATTTTTATATTTTTTATGTAGATTATTGATGCCAATAGGCAACATAATACAACTATTCCAAATCGAAATTCGACTAAAAAAAATTTTGTTCCACTCTAATGTACATATAAATAGGAAAGACGAGACGTTGCCACATGGAAATGAAGATGATTCCATGGTTGAAAGCGTCAACATCCGTAGTCATTACTCGGAGGGATATCTGTGTGCTCCAACGTTACTATCGCGCGTGAAATTGAACACTGTCACAACTAAATAAAATGTAAAAATTCAAGGACACACTTTAGACGAGGAGAAACATAATCTCAACGCTTTGAGCCGGGCTCACTCCATCCGTTCAAATAGAGCGAAGTCACTCTTAGATATTCATCTGAAATTCGATTATATTTTTAAGGAATGAATGAGATTGTCGAAAGAGTTGCCAGTCTAAAATGGCGCTGGGGTAGCCGGTATATTGATCGTGGGTACAATTCATTGCGAGTACCTTTAGAATGCAATTCGATTCCGGAGTCCGGCGTTTTGTATATAACTCTGTAATTATTTTTGTCAAAACTTCAGTTTAGTCACTCCTAATGATTTCGAGGTTATTTTATATACGATTTGAATTGGTTAGGTTAAGGTTGGAACGTATATAGTTAAAAAGGGGGGGTTTGGACACCTCCCCGAGTGATAACACGGCAATACTCCAGCGTATATCAAAATCGCCACCATCTTTAATTTATATGAGTGACTAAACTGAAGCTTTACCTTATTTTTAGGTCATTAAAACAATTTGACAGTTTAAAATGTAGATTGATGAATTGTAATCTCGATGAATTTTCCTAGACCCCGGGTAGTCATATTGCCCGCAGCCCAAATGACAAATGGATGAAAAGCCTCTCGTGCTGGCATACTTAAATTATCAAAACAACTCTCTCATCCTTTGTGCTGATAATAAAACAATCTAATAAAAAACTAGTAACAAATCGAAAAATGTTGAATGTACACAGTAATCAGTAATTGATAAGTATGTAGGTAAACGATATAATAAAATGGATATAAAATGAAGAGATATTAAAAATTATTACATTTTTTTGAGTTGCCACAGTTTTGTTCTTGTAGTGCGTTAAATTATTTCTCAAATACATACCTAGATACATCCTTACTCATTCACCCACTGTTCTTCCATTCTCTTTTCTTATAGCCCGAGGGAAATTTGTATCGAAAAGTATTTACAAAACTTAGCTACATTATTATATTATGTTCTTTTAAGATCCGTGCTAGATACGTCGATACTAGGTAGGTAACTACTATATACAATTTATGGAATAATTATAATTAAAATATTCCGAAATTGAAAACCTAATGTTAATCTCTAATATAAATTAAGGTAACGGAGAAGAATCCAATAAATCAAACATTGAAAGAATCTGCTCAGCCGATCTCGAGTTATAAGTGTTCGCACTAGCCCGACTTTAATTTATATTAGAGATATACTTACATAGATCTCCGTGAAAAGGCAGAAAAAGCCATAAAAATAAAATGACAGGCCCGTTACATAAATGATTAAATGTGATGATAAATACGTCACCGCTAGAAATCGCAACAAAGCCTATATAGAATTATGTACATTGAACAACGTAAATATTATGCATGATGGTAATAATAATACTAATATGCAGAAACGCAGATTCCTTCGTTTTAGTGTCGTGTGCAGAAACTGATTCGTCAAACCCTCGTTGTTTGCATTTCATTTGCACAACATATTATTATTCTTACAAAGAAGTCTTTATTGTATTTATAACATATTTTATTTACGGTCCTATTTATCCATTATCGTCCTCCTCGTACACCAAGACCTGGGGGATGGCCAACGTTCTTCATATTTTAAACAAATTTTGATTGTCCGTTTATTCCAGATCGCATATTACTCTTTTGACCCATCTGTAAGATTTCTTCATTACCTCGGGTATTTCCCTCTCCTCCCATGGACTCTTTAAGGTGAAATACCATGACAAAATGAATATAAGGAACTAATATGCAGCCTTTCAACAACAAAAAACACAACAATTACAGTAACTGGCCACCCGAATTCAGTAACTGGCCACCCTTACTGTAACGGATCCTCCTATTGAAATGGGGGTTTGAAATAACGAAAATAAATACTATGAATACTACGAATAAGGTTTAAAATTACATAATTTCGAAGGTGATTAAAAAACATAATTACTAAAAATATTCGATTGTTTGGGTCGAAGGTGCTTGGTGGTATTTATTCATTTCTAATACAACATAATTACTGTCTACTCATGAAATTCTTGATTCTATTACTGGCCTCCCTTCGGTATCATTTTAAAAATCCATTATTTCATCCGTAATTTCCTAATAAATATTGTAGAACGAGCATTATTTACAAAATAAAATAATAATATCATCAAAAAACTACCAAAAATTAACAGTAAACACGTTTGATGTATAACACTTCTCCTTAACAAATGGACAAGGGATTACCTCACGAAAAAATCGCACAAAAGTGACACAAATGAATGACCGATTTTAATGAAATTTGAAGAGTGCATGTAGAAAAAAACGAGCTATCAGTCTATCGAAGTTAGGGAACAGATATTCTCACCCAGGGCCCTTATTCTCGTAGCGGTCTTAATACGCTCTTATCTTGATTGACAATCATAAAATGGCGGATTGGTATTCACAAAACAAGATATCTTAATAATTCGTTATGTTTGAAATATCAGTATGAAAATGATCCAGTTCAAGATAGGATTAATATTAGATTCCGATAGTTTTGTGAATACGACTGCTTGTGATCGTGTCTTAATCTTATCGTTAAGTGATTTTTAAAAGCGATTGATTACGAGAATAGCCCTACAGGTCTTATTTTGAAAGAAAAATGATCAAGGTGGCCAGTTACTGTTAATGGCCAGTTATTATACTGCTTACCCTATAATAATATAATAAAATTCCTATTTATAAATTTGAGTAGAGCCTAGCGCTCCGTTAGATCATCCATTGACAGAAGATATTCCATACAGGTTGGGAGTGGAAGGTTAGGGAGAAGCGAGCAAAGTTCATAGGCATCTCGCAGAGGAGAACCAAGGAAGACATAGTCCAGTGTCTCCAGGTCTATAGACCACACTCACAAACGGGGAATCCACCATATTGGACCAGAACAGGTGCGAGTTCAGTCGATGATGATTGAATCGCATTCTGCACAGACGTGAAATGTCACACCGCGACAGGTAGGTTCCATGAAACCATGGACTAAAAAATGAACACAAAGTTTTTGTTTCACGTATCAATATAATATAGATAGGTAAATCTTCTTCCAAACGCATAACATTCCGCATACATGCTCTCCTATTTCTTTTGCTCCTGACTTGGCCCTCCTCTAAGACTGAATGTAAATTATTTATTATAGGAAAATCAAACAATTAATCACCCCTTCCTATGTGGATGTTCTCCGACGGGTTTTGCTGCTAATGTTGATAATATATTAAAAGTAGACAACATTAAACGCTAGGAACTCGGTATGGTAGCTACCTACTAACTACACGCCACACACCCCGTACATTATTTCATTATTCAATATGACATGTACCTAGTGTGGAGTATCAGGGTTGGGTGTTGGGGGTGAAACATCAAAGGATGAAGTAAATTGACCATCAAGTCCCTACATTGTCACTCTCAGCGCAGGGTTCATTGTTTAACCCTTGCGGTCACACTTCTCCTGAACAACTTGCCGCTAATTATAGGGGTTGAAATTTACCCATCGAAACATTTAGTTAAGGTTTAGGTAATGTTGATAGCTTTGACTTTGAGTTACATAATATTATACTAGCATTTCCGACAGACGTTGTCCTGTGGTTCTAACCCGAGGCGGCCCGTTCATGTTATTATGTACATAATGTGCACTGCGCCCCCATAAAACAATACAAAATTAGTTCGATTGAGTTAAGCTAATAAAATATTAACATTAAATATTTCCCAAACACCCATACCTACTTCATCCGTATTCAAAATTCAGCCGATAACAACGCGAGAATATAATATGTGCGCGCAAACATTCTACCTCTATGTGCCCGATGTTGACTTTGTATGAAAATTGGAGTAAGTGGGATGGGCTACTGTAAAAGCGGCAATTACGTTTGCAAGAATGAATGGAACTACCGTTGCTATGGCGTCGCAGGGAATCGGTTCCATACAAACATTAATATTATATTTTATACTATCCCATTATCCATTTTTCAACTTTTTATTAGTTATTATGTTATCCGGAGCGGAGAAGAATCCAATGAATAAAACATCAGAAGAATCTGCTCAGCCGATCTCGAGTTATAAGTGTTCGCACTAACCCGACTTTCTTTTATATTAGAGATTACCTTTACCTTTGACTCCATTATATGTCTACATACGTGAAGGAAAAACTTTGTTACCATTTTTACGAAAATTGCGCGGACGGAGGAGTATGAATTTTCGCACACTTATAGTTTACATAGAGAAGGAGTGGCGAATGCTATTTTTTTAATTATGCATAAAACAAAGATTAAATTAATACAAAATAAGATAACAAACACTACTGTTATGTTATCCGATGTATTTGACATTGACACAGACGCATATATTGTTTTGTTTATTTGTGGTCAAATTGAGAATAGATTAATATTTTTTGTCATTAATAATAATAGATTTTTTTTTACAGATTATCAACATTTCAAATTTGACGTACCTACACCTATCCATGTCATTATTTTTGGAGAGAAAATTTGTGAAATAGCGCTCGCCCAGTCTTTGATAATGGAACCTTAATAATGTTCAAACTTATAATTATTAATAATTAAAATAAGCTGTGGTTGAATTTTGAGCACTGGTCGACAACTAGTTTTACTAATTTGTTTTGCTATCTCATATTACATTATTCATAAATTTTTTACCCATCACACAGCCGTATCCCTTAATGAGTAGGCAGCGGAAACGTATCTGCACTCTTTTCTATCCAAGTAAACTTCTTTCGGTTTTCAACCTACTCCATACAAAATGTATGAGGAGAACATTTTTAACATATAACGTTAATTTGTAAAAACTAATTCATTACTGCGATTTTTAAATGGAACAAACCATTACGGGCTTACGACCGTCTTCTACTGTTATTTCGAAGGCTGGTTTAGTGTGATCACTTTACGTTAACGACGTTCGTCATCAGGTGGTAATGTTTAAGTCTCCAAACTCCTAATCATGAGAATTCTCAACAATTGTCCAACATGTTGCTAGAATAGACTCAAGATATTCAAAATTAATAAAATACATATATGACCATGCTACTCTGGACGTAAGAATAGATGAAGACACCAAAACAAACAACATAAGAGTGGAAAGAGGGTCAGACAGGGGGACACGATATCACCCAAGTTGTTCACACTTGTACTGGAAAACGTATTTCAAACATTAAACTGGGAACAGAAAGGAGTAAAAATCAATGGAATTTACCTAAATAACTTGCGCTTCGCCGGCGACATAGTATTGTTCAGCGAAGACTTAGAAGAACTTATCTCTATGATAAAAGAACTCCATGACGCTTCCCTAAAGATCGGTCTAGAGATGAACATCAGTAAGACTAAAATCATGAGCCCATCCAACAGCAACATCATCATGGATAATAAAACAATAGAAGCTGTTGAGGAATATATTTATCTCGGACATAAAATCAAATTAGGGAAAGAAAACCAAATAGCAGAAATCCCCAGGAGAATAGGACTAGGATGGGCAGCCTTCGGAAAAATGAAGGATATATTAAAAAATAAAGATATACCAATGAATCTGAAAAGAAGGGTATATGAACAATGCACCCTCCCCGTAATCACCTATGGCCTGGAAACCATTACGCTCACTGCCAATACTGTACATAAATTAAAATGCACACAAAGGTCCATGGAAAGACAGATGTTAGGCGTGAGTTTAAAAGACAAAATAAGAAACGAAGAAATAAGACGCAGAACTAAAGTCATGGACATCATGGACCTTGTTGCTAAACAGAAATGGCAGTGGGCGGGACATGTCGCCAGACAGGGAACGGAGCGATGGGCACCCAGAATCCTGAAATGGAGACCATGGGATAAAAGAAGAGGAGTGGGCCGACCCCAAAAAAGAGGGGCCGATGATATTATCCCAGTCGCGGGCAGAGGGTGGATAAGAAAAGCCCAGGATAGAGGAGAGTGGAAAGGAATGGAAGAGGCCTATATCCAGCAGTGGAGAGATGGCTGAGGAAGAAGAAGAAGAAGTCCAACATGTAGAAAAATCCCATGTATACAAGTCGTCAGGTCCGTAGAATAAAAGTCTATGTGACTTTTGTCCATTTTACAGGAGTGCAGTTTAACCCTATTTAAAGATTCCGATACACTTTTTTGAGATTTTCTTCTCTTCAAATTAAAAATTTTGTAGTAGAAATAATGCTTCTCTTTTCTTCAAATTTAAAATTTGTAGTAGAAATTAATGCTATTGAATACTAAGCATCTTAAAAGATTCCCTAACATATTATGTACCTACTTTTCTAGAAAAATCACATAGGCATTTATTCTAGGGAAATTTTTCACCCTGATGTTCCTTTGTTCTACGGACTACGTCTCGTTAATCTTGTTCCTATGTTACAATGTACCTACCTTTATTCTATGGAATTTTTGGTTATTTTGTTTCAGTTCTATGTGCAACAATCATCGTTTTCTTTAAAATTAATATTAAAAATATTGTACTTTTAATAATAGCCACATTATGTTTTGGTTATATTTTATCAAACGCGTATATAAAAAGCAAGAAAGGAATCAAACAGAAATCAAGAGATATTTAATAGTTAATGAGATAAAAGTTGGAAATTATTGAGAACAAGAGAGCAACCAAATTTAAAGACTGCGACTGCTGTCATGTATTAATTATTTGTGAATTTATCTCCTCATAAATTTTGTAGGTGAACACAAAATATGTAGAGCAAAATTACGATACATAATGTGGATAACTTTGTCTTAATGAATGATTACTGATCCTCTCTGTCTACTTTATAGTTAGTAGTTGTACTTATGCAATGATTAATCACATCACTCACCTGTTCTCACGCATTCTTCTGATAAACAAATATTTTTTCTCCGATCTGAAACAAAACAAAAAATGTTTGTATTAATGATTGGTCTGTTTCTTTTCAAAATCAATTTAATATTTGGGCCTTGTACTTCACTAGATTGTTTAGATATGTAATAATAATAATTTATATTGTGCTTATCAAAATGAAGTATGAGATGAGCCAGAGTACTTCATATATATTAATAATAGTATTCCCTTCGAAATATTTCCAATACAAAATCTCTGATCCTGAAATTACTTGATATCGAATACCGAGCCTGATAGAATTATATTCCCAATTAGTATTCCCAAAATAAGTTTTTCTCTATTTACTATGAACAAGTGGTCGCCCGGTGGTTGAAATTCGACTATAACTAATTAAGATTATAACTATGAACATTTTTCTTTCAAAAACATGATGTTGTAAGTAATAATAATTATTAATTTTAACTGTTTTCTGCCTTTCTCCAGAAATACATTTAATATTCCAAAATGATATTATTGTTATATGAAATTTAATATTTCATTATTTTAATATGTTGCATAGTCATATTATTTCTCTATTTGCTAACATATTTTTTCTTTTATTCGTTCTTTTACTCTGTATACAAAATCAGCTGTAGACTATTAAATAATATTCATATACTAACATAATAATAATATATTGTAAGTCATTTGTAAGCATCCATCGTGCAACGCTAACTCATCACTGTACCGAGTCTTAGCTTTATAGTTTCAAATAACCTGTGACCATGAAGAACGTGCCCTAATAATAATAATAAACACTTTATTGGTAAAATGCCGTGGGGTTGCTGGCTTTGTCGTGGGGTTTCCGGCTAAGAATAGCACCTCTGCTCTTTTTGCTGTTTTTTTGAGCATCCTGTAAGAGGCAGGAAATCGAAAAATCAGATCGGGACCGTGAGATTGACCACCTCACGTCCTTAAACCTCAACTGGTCAGAAAAGGCACAATGAGCCTCGGACGCCTTCGAGCGCAATGGAGAGCTCTAGTTGCCTCCCTATGCTCCTGAGTGGGGTTTAGGCCTTCCCGCATTGTGGGTTGGTCTAGGGGGGGGGGGGTCCGCGGCGGGCTTGGTTTGTGTGGGGCCGGCTTTTCGGTTTGATTACTTCGATCGAGCTGAGGGGTCGATTTCATGTGGATCAGGTTTACTGCGGATTGGTCTCCGGGCTGACTTGCGTTGTGCGGGGGGCCTTAAAGGGTATATGTATGTATGTACCTATTGGTAAAATAATAAATCAAAATTGGCGGGCTTATTATTGCCTGGGGCAATTTCTTCCAACCAACCTATTATAAATTACATTTTAACTGGTGTTGCTTTTTATATATATAAAAATAAAATACATATACATACATAGACAAATACGTACATAAAATAATCAAATAAGATACATATATGAAAAATAAGAGTAAACCATATTATAATGTACCTAATACAAAGTCGAGGGACGAAAGGATCAGGAGTCAGGAGTAGTAGAGAGGAAATGACGTCAATGAAACATGTCAGGTGTTCTCAATTTGACCACAGATAATTAAAAGAATATATTATGCGTCTGTGTCAATGACGAAATATTTTTCATCCTTACTTTATTTTATCTGAAAGTCGATATGCGTCGCTATTACAATAAATAATAACAACCATTGGTGTCCGCGAAAAATAATAAATCGACGTAACATTTTGATACTTGATCAGAGGTCCCTACATACAACTATTGCTACGGGAAGAAATGCAAAATTTTCCGTAATTATCCACGTAGTGGGTAAAATTGGGATTCTAAATGAGATTTTGTTGTAAATTAACATAAATGTAAGAAATATATATTTTTTCTATTCAATTCTATTATTTTCTATTCATCAAGGGAGGATAAAACCGGTTAATAGGACAATTAAAAAATCAATAACCCCCTTCTATGCTTGTCGTCCGACAGACTTTGCTGCTAATTTTCGATATTGTAGAAGAACTAAACTTTTTATAATTTTATTCGTCCATTTATCTCGACCGTAGATTGTGTTATTTAAATAATTATTAATAACATGTACATCCTGAGAAGGAATCCTAAAATAATATTTTCACTAGCCCAAATCCTCACAACCGCAACGCCTGATGCGAGTGATACAACACAGCCTACCACTTTATTAACCCAAATTCCAAAAATATTATTATTTTGTAAGAATTCATTACACGTAGGTACTTATACATATGTATTATATAACCGACTTCATTCAAGTTATGGGTTTTTGTTTTTATATACCAAGCTCATAATATTATGGAGAATGAAATCACTTTTATGACTTTAACAATTCATTACTGATGTTCGATTTTTAAATGGAACAAACCACTACGGGCTTACGACCGTCTTCTATTGTTATTTCGAAGGCTGATCACTTTACGTTAAAACAACGTTCGCCCTTAGGTGGTAATGTTTCAAAGTCCGAAACTCCTAATTAAATAATGTATTCAATAAGTATATTATATTAAATGATTAATGAGATAAAAGTTGGAAATTGTTAAGACAAGAGAGCAACCAAATTTAAAGACTGCGACTGCTGTCATGTATTTGGCGCCATGACATGAATATATCCATTTTTGTTACTGTGTCATTTTATTTCCTATTGGCTTTGTTGGTGCACAACGTTCTAATTATGTCTAGACTCTTATTTATTTTTCTGGGTATAAAATTTCGATGAAGTTATTCTTCGATGCCTAGCTACCTTTTTCACCTTGATTCGGCTACATAAACATTATTCGAAAACGTAATTTTTCGAATGACAAAAATTGTACGAAGACAGATTAGTCAAAAATTACAATTGTTCCTCCGTCATTTTCATACACAAAAAATAATTGATTTATTTAATAAGATCATATACGGATATGAGGCCAATTAAAACCAGATAAAACAATAAAATTATAAATTCATACACAAAAAAAATGTAGTTAAAAAAATATGTTAAGGTACATTTAGAGATTTTCAAGGATACTAAGTAATGAGTGGAGGTCCGTTTTGTCTGCCTACCCCCTAAGGGACATGGCGTGATGGGGGAAAATGTTAAACGAATTCTCAATTTGAAGGTCTCGATACTAGACTTTTGATGGTTAAAATCCTGATTGGGTCCAGCCTTCTGATGAATATAAACAATATCTATGGGGGTGTTTTCTACCCCAAACCTTTATGACCAGGGTCAAATCTAATAAAGCATATTATATATGACCTCAGGGTAGTTGGATGTTTATGAGCCACATATTACAATACCTACGAACCGAATAACCCCCTCATATAACGAACGGAATTCACATCATCCTGTTAGTAACACATTTTAAAGCATTTACCTACATACTCCCGTTTGAGATACTTTAAAAGTCAAACGCTTATTAACATTGAACAAGTGGTCGACCAGAGCTCGAAAATCGACCATAACTTATTTAGATTACAAGTTTGAACATTATTAAGGTTCCATTGTCAAAACCTGAGGGAGCACTATTTCAAAATTTTATTTCAAAAACAATGACATGGATACTAGTGTGGGCCGATTGCCTTTTCTCTCGATATTTATAACGTAATAGTTATACTACTATTTTTTCTATATTTTTTGGGCTTACTATAAAACAGTTTCCTAACATTTTTATGTTTTGGAAAAATTACTATTTTTTAACTGTTTTTTATTTATATATTTATTTCTTTGGTTACCGGTTTCGGCTACCAGCCATCATCAGACCAAACTTAAAACTTAATTAGATTACAGTTTAGTTTAGTTTTAAGTTTGGTCTGATGATGGCTGGTAGCCGAAACCGGTAACCAAAGAAATAAATATATAAATAAAAAACAGTTAAAAAATAGTAATTTTTCCAAAACATAAAAATGTAATAGTTATATTTTAGTGCTAAATGCTGTTTAAAATACATATGCAAAATATTTTTCAATTTGAAAGATATCTTCTGTCTCCGAATTGAGCTCAAAGTTTCAAGAAATTGTCAAATTTATCGTATTTTGAAGCAGGTATAAAGAAAGTAAAAATATCTTTAAATCATATTTTTTAAGATTGTATGTCATAAAAATGATGGAATTATCAGTTCTGTATGATAATTATGCAATTAAGACGTCAACAAATTACATAGAGCGCCGTGAAAAACAAGAGAAAATCTCATGATATGAAAAAAGGGTTACAAATACCATTGTATTTTGATGGCCGTAAAGCCAAAGTTTTAGGCTAGTGGTTAGAAAAAGTGGACGAAAATATAGATGAACAATAATAAAAGAGAGTGTTAAAGGAAACTGATTCTAAATTTATGGATAGAATGATCGTTTCAGTTTTCTTTTCAAAAAGCAATATTTCATTTGATATTTTACTTGTCGTCTGATGTGATGAAAAAAAGTATACAAAATACCGGAAAACATGATTGAATAATTAGCTTGCAGGAGAAAAGACTAATAAAACCATTGGAATGAATTATTTTCTTATTACAAACGACGAGGAATCCCTATTAAAGGAGTCGCCGGTAATCTAGAAAAAAACGACAAGTAACAAATATTTAGGTTTTTGTATAATACATTGATAGTGTTTTCTCAAATCATCATACGCATTCTGTACAAATTGGAAAACAACTGGAAAAATGTAAAAAAAAAAAAACATTTGATATGTCCCAGGTGTTTACAACAGAAACTACTATTTTATCATTTCAAGATCTACGAAAAGATCAATTATAGTTATTCCAAATTGTCACAGTCATACCAATAGGAATATTTTCTAACGATTAAGGCATCACAACTCCAGGAAAAATGTTCCATGTAAGATTGCTAAACTAAGCGAATAGGATTCTGCGACTGCGTTTCTTTCAGAAAATCTGATAACCTTAACTTATCTTTATTGTTAATGTTTGTGCGCCGACCGGCGCTTTTATTTTCAATATTTTCATGTACTTAAAGTAACTATTGTTTATATGCAGTTTATATGCAGCTTAACTAGTTGTACCCATATCTAACTAACTCTCCTTTTGTGACCCCACTTAGGGGCATAGGGAGGCAACAAGAGCCCTCCATTGCACTCGATCTTGTGTAGTGTGAATGACCTCCTCCCACACCATGTCTAAGTCCCTCAGCTTTGCCTCGAAGGAACGGAACACAGTATGTACCCATATCACGTTTAAGTAATTTCGAAGTGAGTATGATTTGTGCGGTTAGATTTTTTTAGATTTTACCCTTGGTCCCCCTCCATGTGAAAGCTATTGCTATACGCCCGTTTACGCAAGATCGAGCGCTGTTGAGAGCTCCTGTTGCCTCCTTTTGCCCCTAAGTGGAGCTTAAAGGGAGAATGAATTAATGTAAACTCTTGATGAAACATTCAAAATAATTTCTCGACAGATAATTTTAACATTTACTTAACAAAATGTGTATCTATGTAAATGCAACTAACTCCACGTCCAAGAACTAGGACTTGGTACTCCCTGTGTCATATTATTATTATCATAGACAAGAAACTTTGGAAGTAGGTGATTCAGTTCAGGCCGTCCGAAGTAATGTTTGCCTCTGATGGTGATGAAGTTTCAAGAGACAATGGGAGTTTGTTGGTTCCACTCATTGTTGAATTCTCAACCGAAGTTAGATTGTTTATAGCACACTCTGCCTATTATTTAAACTAAACTTGGAGGTGCCTACAACAGAGGACTCTAACTTACTCACCTACCTTATTACTTTGTTGAGAGTAATGGTGGCTATAAACGAGGCGAAATTTACGCAAACACGGTATGGTCACTCCGCTTGAGGTGCATTTCTTCAAATATTTATTTATGTTAAATTTAACTAAGTAGGCCTTTTACATGTTAAATTTATGAAATTATGATTTTGAAAAAAGTCATAAAACAATAAAAACATAAACACAAAGAATATATTGGTTACCTACATAATAAACATCGAGATAAAAGTGAACATATTAAAACAAGTCAATAAGGACATCAGATATAAAAGAAAAAAAAAGAACAATGTCAATAGTATAATGATTATAGGGTCAGTTTACTTTCAGTCAAAGTCAACAACGGGTAAGCTATGCACGAAACAACGAAGTCAAAATCAATCAAAACGAAAACTCAGTCAATGAGAAAAACGGTCAAGAAGGAATTTCAAACAGTCATAAATGTCTTGATAAATATTTAAAATATCGTTTCCACCTTACTTAATATCCTTCATAACAGTCAATTGCAAAATATTATAGAATAAAATAAACTTTTTGTGAATTTTAGATAGTTTTTGTGACAATTTATTATACCTGCGAGGAGATTCACATAGAAACATGTCTCACATACAAAGCGTATTACGCTGGCAGGTAATGGTGTGTTACACACATGAGTTGTTTTATTTATTGAATTAATACAGTAAATTGTTATTTTGAAATAAACATTTTAATCGAATTTAATCATAATAAAAGAAACAATAAAAAGTCGAGAATTTAATATTCCGCTTATATTATGTCAAAATCGTGTCTTTTATTTTCAACACCTCTCTTAAAAACAACAATCAAAACAAAAAAGTTATTATTTTCAGTAAACATATCATTATGCTCTTGTTTTCATCACAAAATATACGTTAATAGTGTTATAATTCTTGATAAAGATGAATTTGTTTGAGAAAAAAGAAATTTGGAGGCCATGATGATAATTTTGACATGGGGAAATTATTCATTTGAAAGCACTTGCAGCTATGTTCACTTCGATCGATTTCTTAAGGAATATCGCTTGTATTGGTTGAACTCACACGGAATTAATTGCCCGCGAAATTCAAAATTTTAGTTGATGCTAAATTTAAGCGATAATGATATGATACGAAGTGATTATGGTAGCACATCGGTTCAGTCAACAGATTTTGTAAGTACAGCGTACTTTTTCCACTTTTACAAGATAACCCTTGCTTTCTGTGCAAGATGTCGAAAAAGTATTTATCGGTACTTCGGTATGCTGAAAAACTGAATGAAAACAGATATTTTTTTAACATCGTCAATGAATCAAGTTTCAAGTTTTAAATAAAAATATAATAAAGTTTTGCGTGAGATGTGGTTTGTTACTGAAATATGCGAAGAAAGTGTGTATAGGCAGAAAAGACGGAAGGTTAGTTCTCTCTGCCTTACCCTTTTGGGAAGCACTTTGTTGGATATTAAATAATATAAAAAAAAGTATTTTTTCGCTTTTGCAATCCTGCAAAAAAAATTCTCGGTGCTGACCGAATCGTAGTTGATAATTTTATAACGATTTACTGCCGTAAATTTTAATACCCGTTTGTATATCTCTTTAGAATAATAATGTAGCTTCACTGTGTACTCACTCAGTAAGGATGCTAAAATTCTGAGGAAATAAGTTTTACATTGTCTTCTAAATTCTAGAACATGTTTGTTTATTTGTTCGTAGGACATTTGTGACAATCTGTGTTCTACTTAATTATACGAAACATAGCAATATTTTTACATTGAATTATTAAGAGCGGCATCATATCGGTGCCGTCTTAGAGGAGGGCCAAGTCAGGAGTAAAAGGAATAGAAGAGCATGTATGCGGAATGTTATGCGTTTGGAAGAAGCGAAAGAGGTTTGTTTGGATAGGAAAGAGTGGAAATCCGTACTCTCTGCCTACCCCCTTCGGGAAACGGCGTGATGGGTAAAAAAAAAATATATATATATATTAAGAGCTGAAGACCAAGATATGGAAAGCGTCGGCATTTAGTGTCAAGACGAAATGTAAACTATTTGATACGTTTGTGTTCCCCATTATCCTGTATGGGTGTGAGTCCTGGCACTTGAACAAAATATATCTGCATTTGAAAAGAAGTGCTTCAGGATAATATTGGGTATAGGATGATACAGCATTCAACCGTCATATTCTAAATCAGTGTTTTTCAATATGTGGGTCGCGACCCCTAGGGGGGTCGCCCACAAAAAGGGAAAGACAAGGTTCTATACTACAATATAAAACACAGTGAGAAGGATGGGATTGTTCTTTTTCAAAAATAAGTCAAATCGTGGTGCTATTTCCAATCAATCAAATTATTTTCTAATTGAAGTCTATTTCTCTTTTTAGTTTTAATGTCCACCATTGATGAGAAAGTCAGTTCACAGAGGTAAGAAGTGGCGAATGGCACTGATAATCTTAGAGCTTCCTTTGCCAGCTCTGGATATTCTTGTTTTCCTTTCATCCAGAACACGTCAATACTTTGGGAATGAAATTACATCTTTAGTATGCCGTCAGATTTATAATTCTATGAGATTTTCTTTAATATTTGTTGTGAGACCAGCTAGTTCTACTGACTTATCCAAGAAAGGATTTATAGAATCCATCTACATTCATTGTCAGCATCAGAGTGCAAGTCTGGAAAGTATGTTAATAGTCTCTCTTGCAAATTATGCAAGCTCTGTATCATGCAAGGAATGTGAGCCCTTACCATAAGCGAATGGTTTGAATAATGTTAACAAAGTACATAGAGACTACCTTTTTGTCTTTCTATTGCCTAAGGTGGTCGCTAGAATTTTTCAACCTGTAAAGGGGTCGCGTATTCAAAAAGTTTGAAAAACACTGTTCTAAATACTAGCTGAACCGTTGAACTTTTTCCCGCCTCGGAATCAATAATCGTTGTATTAACTTTTTGGCTGAACTCAATTACATATTACATCATTACTAGTTGCACCTCCAATTCTGTTAGATGTTACAAAATCTCGATAAAAATAAAAAAGAAGAGTGAGATTTTAAAGAGAATGAAAATCCGGAAGTAAGGTTTTGTCACGTTGCAGACCCTGACTCTTTAAATGGAACTATTGACGTAGAACTATATCTACAAAACACTTTGCAGGGGTTTACTTCAAGGTTCGCTTATCTCTATATATAAAAATGTATCCCTATTTCGCTTGGTCGCAGCATCACACGTGAACGGCTGGAGCAAATTCGTTAATACTTTTTTTTTTGAAAGAAAATAATTAAGAAAGTTACCCTAAACATTAGAAAATATAAGAAAACTTAACATATTACGTAGCCTTCTAGGTGCTTTTGAAGTTATAAACATTCCTATTTTTAGATTTGTAATTGGCATTTGACCGGTGTTGCCATTTTTGTAAAATTTTTGAACCGAACACCGACATCAAAAAAGTCATTCCAAAACTTTGATACCCGGAAAGGTGAAAGTTCGGTAAAAAAGGTCATCGTGTAAAGATACAACCTGGACATATCTCAGTCAGTCCATTGATAGTTGGTGAGAATGTGCCCTGTAAACATCGTTTAAAACTTTGAGAAGAAATATACGAGAAAAATAATATGCTACTGCGCATGGTTCCAACAAGTACCACGTGACTGCTGTCAAACTCATACAGACTGTTACGTTTGTCTGTAGCGGTATGTGACGTTCGATTTTTATTTTTAATATTTTAGCGATACGACAGAGGAATTTTATGTTTTAATCATACATAATATTTAGTTAATGGATGTACCTATGGGATTTGTTGTGTTAACTTGGGCTTGTGGACAAAAGTAGAATGAATTATCTTTATTGATAATTGATCTTCAGTCACGTGACTGCGCGTCCCATAAAGTTCTCTAATAATAATATGAATAGGCAATAAATATGAGAGTAACTAAAATGGATATAGTCATATCCTGGCACCAAATACATGACAGCAGTCGCAGTCTTTAAATTTGGTTGCTCTCTTGTTCTCAATAATTTCCAATTTTATCTCTATATTTCATTTATTATTATATTTCTACTTGTTGCATATATTAAATTTTTCGACATGTTGAACATGTTGAGAATTCTCATGATTAGGAGTTTCGGAGACAAACATTACCACCTAATGGTGAACGTTAACGTAAAGTGATCACACTAAGCCAACCTTCGAAATAACAGTAGAAGACGGTCCTTATTTTTTCTTTATTCTCTAATAATATTTGTAGTCAGTACTTTAAAAACAGACGCATCAGTCAGGATTAGATTGTTCAAACAGCTAATTAGTTTATAATTATACATATTCGCATTCAATATTCATAGAAATGAAATGACAGGACTACGTCTGTCGGGAAGGCTAGTATTTTTATATTCTGTCTATTTTTATAGTCACCTGACGAGCTTCAGTAAACAAAGGTAGGAACTATTCACTCCTGCGATAACAACGTCCCAAGATAAAGACTAAAAATCAGCTTCAAATAATATTACGTATATTTTTGTCTTATATTCCCATAATAAAGTCGTATATTCTTTCGCTGCGTAAAGGGCATTTCGTTTCCTAGTCTAAGTCGTCAAGGATGTCTCCCACAAGCCTCCAGTTAGGAGAAACGGTGGGTGCAGAAAACCCATGACCATTAGGGCTATTAAGCCCGCAAAACGATACCAAAAATGATTATTGTTTTAAAAAATATTGTTTTATAGTGTTCCGTCTGAGTTAAGGTTGTTGGTCTGATTAAAAATAAATCTATATCATAATTATTGGTAAGCTCGTCCGTTGCTTGAAGTTTTCGTTGAAGCGAAGTATTTTTCATACATGGCATGAAAAAACAAATCCAACTACGTCTGTGTATATATATATATATATGTGTATGTGTGTGTGTGTGTGTGTGTGTGTGTGTGTGTGAAATCATCATCATATTATGTGCCTCTGCAACCATTGCTTTGAAAGAAAATGTAAAATTGTTCACAGTCCTAAACGTGGTAAAGTAAAAAAAAGGACCCTTTAAGGGACTAATAACTAACTCATATGTATAATGACCCTTTTTATGTATGTTGTTCGACAGGTTTTGCTGCTAGTAACTTGTAAAACACTTTAAGTAGGTACCTATTGTTACATTATCTAGGTGGAAGACAACTCGTTGTTCATTCCGTGAACTGTCCGGATAAACTGTGTTGGATGTTAAGTACCTTAAGGAAGCTACCCACTGTGGAAACGTGCAATGTTTATTAACAGAAAGGGGTAGAGAAGGTCTCTCAGAAGGTTCGGGCTGTGTGTACACTACCAATTAGCCCTTTCTAATTAATTACTTTCTGATCTTCTCAACAAGTGACTAACATCATATTATATGTACACACAAATACAATGTATATTTTATACGGTTTATCTTAGTTTGTGGTTGGATGTTAGAGATTGCTTCGGCTATAATCCCGCCATTGCCACTTGTTTATACACTATTTTTGTACACTATTTTTAATATGCATAAAGAATAAAATAAATAAATAAATATAAACTATATAGATAATATGAAGCGTATGCGAAACGTTTTGGGTACTCCGTGTACTCAGGAGAACCAAAAACGTTTCGCATACGCTTCATAATATATTTCTCTCCGTGATCACCTCTTCACAGAAAAATATATAGATAATAATATCTACATCTCTTCAATACAATGGTGACCACTATTATTCATCAGTGGTAAAAGGGAACATTAGGTCATACAACCAAAAACAATTGCTGCAACCGGGAGATGGGAGTCCAGTTAGGACCCATCTTTCGAAGGTATCAAAATAAGATTAAAGAAACTTCTTGCGGAAAGCAGGAGCCAAGAATTGCACTGCCACTCTACAAGATACAGCGCTCTGTGAGTGAATTGAAGGATGTCAAAAAATACATATTTTAGTTGAAGTGATACGAGGGGCATATGGTATGTAAAATAAGATCTATAATATTAAAAAAATCGGGTTAGTGCGGACACTCAACTCGAGATCAGCTGAACAGATTTTTATAATTTTTGGTTTATTGGTATCGTCTCCGCTCCGGATAACAGAATAACTAATAAAACATCGAAAAATGGATAGCAAATAAAAGGTATAATATTAATGTTAGTATGTAAAGAATTTCCTTAAAACAACACCACCCGTGAAAATTCTATAGAAACACAATTTTAATTTACCGGACAACATTAAAAATATGCCACGCAGATTTATGATGGATTATTTCAAGCTTTTTTCTAATTTGTTAATATTGAAGCGCATTTTTTTATAAATTAAAACGCGAAAAGTGAATATCTAAATCTAATTTTGAAATCCAATTGTCGTTTGACACAAGGTGTCAGTTGTTTAATAGTGGGTGCGATTGACAGAACTGGCGGCACTAAACCGACTTTCTTTTATATAATAGATTACTTCAAATCCGATTGGTATGTTGTTGCAAAGATAAGAGAGATCGTCCGAATAAACAAAATATTTCATTGCTTGATTTATTAGTATAAGATGTCTATTTGAGTTAAAATAATTATTTATAACGGTAAAATGTTAATTAGGTTCTCCGCGAAATTAATAAACTTTTTCAATATTATCAACCTCTTCAGTGGTAGAAAGTTTGTTCACAAGCGATAATTACTTCATTAGATCGGTAGACTTTGCGCGTTCTAAGGATTTCCCAACTAATATAAATACAAAGTGGGAATGAAAACTTTCAAGTAGTGTTAATTATTTTTAAGTGCTAGTTATTTTTATATTTTTAAGCATTGTTTTCGAGCAAGACACAATATGTTGTATACCTTCTGAAAGATAATATTATTATTTCAGAAAACTCTTACGAGATCTGTAGAAATCCTTTTCTGATTTTTTTTTTTTGATTACATGTTTATTTTTATTACAGAAAAATAGGTTGAAACATTGCTTAAAAGCATCAATTAAACAATTCAAAGTTTACAACGCCAATAATTAAAGCAAGCTACAATCAAACTTTATAATCAATATAATGATAATTAAACAATTTAGGGAAGCGTAATTTTGTTGTTTGATTGAAAGTCTTATAAATTAATTACGTATATCATTACGGAAGCTGATGAATATTTGATATTTCTTTCCGCAAAAACAGTTTTTGTATATAGTAACATATTATGTAATTTTCAGCGGACACCACTTATTATTGCCATAGAAACCATCGACATCAGACTAATAAATAAGTATGAAAAATGTTTCCCTTAGTTTGATTGGTTTTGTAATAAGTATGAAAAATGTTTCTCGTAGTTTGATTGTTTTTGTAATAAGTATGAAAAATGTTTACCTTAGTTTGATAAGTTTTGTAATACGAGTTTGTATGAAAAATATTTCTTTAGTGTTACAACGAAAATACCGAATACTTTTTGATATTGTATGGCTTCCATCTTACACGGGTGAGATATTAATTTCTTATTGATGTTATCTTTTCCTTCTGTCGAAAGAAAACCAAAGAGCATTTCTGTATTTAGTTGAACGATTTCAGAGACGGAATTTTCTCTAGACAAACGGAACATCGAATACCTACATAGACGCCATTTTTATTTTTCAAAATATTCACCAGATAAAGGAGATTCCGTAATTGAATTGGAAGACTGCGGTTGAGAGGGATTTGAGATTGAAGAAAAAGCAGGAAAAATAAGTCAGCAAGCAAAATAAGATCAATTATCGATAATAGGAACAGAATACGCTGCAATATAAAGATGAGCTTAAATCCTTATGCAAAATATTTATTTAATCATTTGAAAAACGCAAAGAAAAAGAAAACTTACATTAGCTTATGTATCACAATAAATAAAAATAAGTATCTCAAAGAATGTAATGAGCCAAGCGGTGCCTATCCTTTAGCATTTTTTTGAAACTATACAAGGGTTTATTAAATAGGTATATCAATTTCGCCAAAATCATTACCCCCCTAAGTAACCTTTACATGGGTTCATCTATTGAAATTTATCTCATTTAGGTACCTAATAGAAACTATTTCGTTCCAGTGTTATAATGACTCTTAAACAGTAAAGGAATAAATAATACCCATGGTGTTTCAGATTTCAGGGGATCAACTGTAGCCCTATTATATGTTTCCGTAACATTTACGCTGGCGTAAAGTAAAAAAATAAATTGTATGGCAACGTGCAACCTACAGAATATTTTGGACAGCTCTGCAGCCCCTACCGAATACCCGTGAGTTTCTAATTCCTACCTAAAATTTGAAATAGGGTGGGTTGACTACTGAAAAATATGTCAGTTTTACTATAGAAAACCTTCGTATAGAAAAGTGTTGATTTATTTAAATAAATTGATTCGTTAAGATCTATTCAATAAAAGGCCACAAACGATGATTATTCATGACGATTAGAATATAGTTTAAAAAGTTAATTATGCATGAATATCTTAAATAGCCCGATTCAGATTATTTCAAGCAACAATTCAGCCATTTATGCTCGCTTAATATTGGGAGCATCTTTGTTTACCTTGCAGCTCACTAGCTCGGAATCAATGGACTGGATTAGATAAAGCACACGTGAACAATATAATGAACCTATATCACCGTGTATGTGTACCTATTATTAATGTTTATCAACAAAGACAACACGCGATGTCAAAATGTTCATAGAACTTTTAAATTGTGTCTTTATTCATGAAAACAACCAGCCATTATCAATGTAAGTATAGAGTGATATCTTCTACATAATAATTCAGTAATGTTTGTATATTTATTTATTTACTAGCTTATACCCGTCTTGCTTTACGTTTTTGATTCCGATTGTCAGGCTTGATCAGTAATATTATAAAAAATCAATCTCCAATTATTTTATTACATTTCCATACGGTAATACCAAGATTCCATTCACCGTTTACATGAGTAATTTTGTTTCCAAAAGATGGCTTACTGTCTTTTTGAGAAATTTGTATGAAGATCCTAAAAAATAGAGTTTTTTTAAATAGCTCTAAATATATTAAAGTTAATGCAGCAAATTGTATTTAAGAACCTTCTCCGGCATTTTGCACGGCTCTGCGCAGATTCATATCTGACGTAGCATTTGTATTTTGAGCGTGATGCTCCGACATACGATAAAAAGCAAACATACAAACATTTCTGAATTATTATGTAGATTTCTATTTTTGTATATTGGATCATCACGCTAGAACCGTAGGTTCTGCGTTGGATTTTAATCGTCGTGGATCCATGCAGGTATATTTACAATAATCAAAGATATAAATTTTTAAAAATTTTCAAATATAGGTATTTAATGTTATTAATACATTTCTAAAATTATAGAATCTTTCATAGTAAAATCTCCGTAAACACAGATGGTCATCTTTTGAAAATTTTTCATGTAAATGTTGCATGGAACCAAAGTTTGACAGAATAAAAACGTATTTAAAAGATTCAAGATTGTTTTGAAATAAAAATAAATATAATTCAAACCATATAAAACACATTTAATCAACATTAAAATGAAAGTACATTTTCAGATTACTTTTCGACTAACGTTTGAGGTCGGTAAAACAGCTGCTGTCATCATTAGTCAATCACATAAAATTTGTACTTTTCCACACATAGAGGGTGTAGGAAATGTAGTTAAGATTCACACCATAGTGAGAGTAAAACTTGCATATGTAGAAAGGTTCATATAATATTATTATTCGAGTATTTTTTTACCCTTCGACAGTGAAATTGAATCAAGTGTGAGATATAACATAGTATTATGATACATGCCGTTTTTTTCCATATGAGTGACTATAATTTTTCTTTTTTATGAACATTAAAAGTGTCATTTTTCACTCTTTTTATGAATTGTGAAAGTGTCATTCTACTTTTTCTGTACTTCTGTCAGTTATAGAGGTCTGTTAAGCAATGAGAAGCTAGACTAGAAGCTGTTTAAATACCTACCGATCAAGACTGACAATCGGAATTAAAAACGTAAAGCAAGACGGGTATTAGCTAGTTATAAATAAACTAGCTTTCCCGATATGTATGTTCCTACGTATGAATATTGAATTCGAACTGTATTTTCCATCAAAATTCTGTCAATCGCACCAACTATTAAACAATTGACAGTTCCTGTCAAACTTTAATGTAATTTCAATTTTTCTATTTTGGAATTAAATCTATATTGTGAAAAGTACTAAAAAGGTTACATACTTAAAGTTTTCTTTGATTTTCTAATTATCCGCGCAACTTTCTTAATTCTTTCTTCCATAACAATATTCTCCTGACAAAAGCAAACACTTAAAAAAAAAGAATTAGCGAAATCGGTCCAGCCGTTTAGGCGTGATGCGATGACCAAGCAATTTTTTTAATAGGTATACTCAGAAGATTTTTATAATATAGACGATTTCTTAATCCATGTGTGTTCATCGACAACTCTCGGTAAACTCTCGGTCTGTATTACTTTGACAGAACGCTGGCGTAAAGTTACAGAATGTGTTTGAAAACATCTTCAGTGCCACTACAATATACGGTTAAATTTGCAGCCGGTTAATTATTATCGGCTGACGTAATAGTATGCGAGTAATATTTAGAATAGGGGTTACTGCATTTAAATTCCTTCGATTTAAGCCCTGTTAATCATTGGACCGCAGTGAAAAGTCATAAACAATAATTATTAAATGTTTTAAATGGAGAGAAATTCCAAGTCCGATAAATTACATCTCAAGGTGATGTTAATTGAATGGCTGATACATGTTAAGTAATTGGGGTGACCCACATAATGGATCTTCACATTTCGGACATGCGTAGTTATGACCAGCTCCAATTACTGCTGTCTCTTGTGTTTTTTTTTTTGCTTTAGACCGATTGATCTCCAATCAAATTGACGCGCAAGTTCAAGGAGTTTGGATCTTTTTACGATCTTGTTAGTGCAATTACTTAGTAGTCTACAGGCGCATGCTTTTGATCAAAAGGTTGGGTTAGGTTGGTAAGTGGGTTCGATTCCCGGTCCAGTGGCCCTAAATTTTCATACTAAAATGATTCGATCCAGTGGCCCAAAATTTTCATACTAAAATGATTCGATCGTTTGATTTAAGAACACTACCTATTTGCACGCTAATAAGCGCTTATATTTGCGTGCAATTAGCTTTCGATAAAACTCATACTAGCCCCACAGTTAGAATTTTTCATTTGAAATTTACAGATGCTATAAAGAGGAACTGCCTGCTTCTACATATCCAAAAATATAGTTACCATATTTGATTTGCACAAACGGGAATGGATGAACTTAACAGTGTGCGCATGTGGGATGATATACACTCAATCGAACTTCTGATAAATTTAACGAATGCCTACAAGGGGCTAATTATTGTCGAACAACAGAAAACTCAATGCGAACTAGTAAACTTTTTCGTAATTAATATTGGTGTTTCAATTCAATCAATCAATTCTCCCTTTTACACCCCACTCAGGGGCATAGGGAGGCAACAAGAGCTCTCCATTGCGCAATGTTTATGACCTCCTCCCACACCATGTCCATGTCCCTCAGCTCTGCTTCGAAGGAGCGGAACACAGTGTGAATTGGTGTTTACCGTGTAGTAATTCATAATGAGAATGAAAAAACACTTACTTGTCTTTCTAACATGTGAAAATGTTCTAACAGAACGAAACGCGTCTCTGGAATAAAATAATTTGTGCATTTTCAGAATACAGAAATGTCAAAAGTCTCAATAAAAATTGGATACGACGCAACTCAATCGTCTGTTTTTCATTTCTGAATAATGGTCATTATCCTGCGTCATTGTGAGATTTTTTTCATTCTTGAATTTCATTTCATTATATTGCTCTTGGAGCTCAATTCTGATTCTCATTCATTTTTTTTTCTCTATTTTAATATTTAATTTATCATCTTAATTTAATCTCTAATATAAATGCCAAGATGCCAATGAAATGTTCTCATTATAGGATTTTGTAAGGGATTATTTAAATCTCCGGTAAGTATATCAAGAAATTGTTCTACATGCAGGACTAAAGAATCAATCAATGTCGTATCTACGACAAGTAAACTAAGTATAAAAATATATCGCATACAGAGGATTTTAATTTTACTAAGTGATCCAATATGTGGATTATTTTAAAACTAGAGAGTGATTAATTTTATGAGCAAAAAATTCACCTCCTTTAAACATGTTATTTTGAATATTATCTAGCACAAAATGTTGTGATCAAATCTCTACAAAATGGAAGAACCTATAAGAATTTACCTTTACCTATTCGGAAATGCAAGTACTTCGCTGGTAGCACAATGTCGCTCAATTTAAAATTTGATATCACTATTGTATAATGTACTAGCTTTCCCGACAGACGTTGTCCTGTGGTTCTAGCCCGAAGTGGCCCGTTAATATGTACATAATGTGCACTGCGCCCCCGTTAAACAATACAAAATTAATTCGATTGAATTAAACTAATAAAATAATAACCTTAAACTATTTCTGAAACATCCCTATTTCATTCGTATTCAAAGCTCTGGCGGGAACAACTTGAGAAAAATGCGCTCGCGCACACACCCTACCTCGCCTATTACCAACACGAATGTGCCCGATAATATTATTGACTTTGTATGAAAATTTTCTAAAACTATCGAAACGGTGCGGTGGAGTAAGTGGGATGGGTTACTGTAAGAGCGTATGAGAGGGAACTACCCGCGATGTCGTGGGCGCGTCCCAGTAACCTTTCCATATAAACTTAAATATTGTATTTTACATCATTTGTTATCAATTTTTTTAAACTTTTTATTAGTTATTCTGTTATCCGGAGCGGAGAAGAATCCAATAAATCAGTCGTCGGAAGAATCTGTTCGGCCGATCTCGAGTTATAAGTGTTCGCACTAACCCGACTTTCATTTATATAGTAGATATGTGATCTATTTACAGAAACTAGTTTTTCATTTCAGTTCATATCAAAATTATTTTAGTCAAAGTATTTTTGTGCCAACCTTTATAATTTCAACCATCTTAAATCAACCGAGAACCAAAACCGTGATCTCCAATTCAAAAGTCTACATAGGATCTTATTCCGAAATTACAAACTATATAGATTAGCTACCGTGATTTTAAAAGGTAAATAATTATTTATTTAAAACGCTATGGGTTATTTTAAAAGTTATTACAGAAATTGTTCGAACTGAAACCCAAACCAAATGCTGAAAACCGATACTTGTGATTTGATGAAGTTGCCTAAGTGTTTTTCCATGTTTCGTTGAATTTGTTAAAATTTCTAGTGCTGTAGATTCCACTAATACTTAGGTATATAATTCATAATTAATCGATCCAATTTCGAGGTTGTCGTTTATAAAAAAATATTAGATTTTGATTTATTAAGGGCCGATCTTATAAACGAGAGACCAAATATCCGTAAGTTTATCGATGGTTTACTAACAAATTGCCGTAGGTACTGAAATTTGAATAACAAATTATTTTATGACGGAAAAACGAGCAAATGGATCATATTTCGGTTTATTTGGTTTGACTTTTAACTAACGGATGTTTATAAGACCGGCCCTAAACCAATTATTTCAGAATCAGGCTTGTATATTAATAAATCAAATAATAATTTTTCTTTATATTAAGTTAGTCAAGCACTGTTTCTCAAAAAAAAAAAAAAACCGTTTCTCAATTCAAAACAAGGCTTGCACATAATGAAGTGTTTGATGGCCTAACACCGGCTTTCGTACTGTATCTTTCGGAGGTCGTGGGTTTGATCTCAGATGCCGAACATCTTCCTCTTTCACGACACAAGCTTTAAGTAGCTTACTTTTAAAAGAGTCAAAGAGTGTATTTGTGTTCAATTTGAGTGAACACAGGTACATTTTATTACAAAAAAAAAAACATTTTTTCATCCCTTTAAAGACTGTGTATGTTCAACCTTTTAAAGGTCACTCGCCACATAACAATTATTGTGAAAACTTCTGTACATTTGAATGTAAACATAAACAATACAGGGTGAACGCGCAATGCTGTCAGCATAAAGTGCTCTTAACCCTGGGAAAATGGCCGACAGACTCATTCTTTGCAGACCAAGTGTCCATTTAAAGTACCTACTCACCTGCGCCCATGATGACTGTATGAAATACTTGGCGTATAACGTTTCGAAATCCTACAAATACTATAGTAGATAGACGCGACATAGGAATGAAAAAAATCACACACTCTTTCACAGTAAGCTACTAAAAACTTGTGTCGTGAAAAGATTTTTGGAACCCACCCCCTCCAATACAAAACACTATGAAAACTGGCGTCGTAGCCGCTAAGCTTCTAACCACTTTAAATTAAGTAATTCAAACTATTAAGTGATAATGATAATATTAAGATTATTAAGGTTAGATTCTTCTCCGCCCCGGATAACAGAATTACTAATAAAAATGGATGTGTAATAATATAAAATATAGTGAAATAATATAAAATATAGTTTCTCACAACAACGCCATTACGAGATCTCTATAGAAACACCATTATTGACATTAAAAATATTAGCACGCACATTTTTGTTGTTTTTTTTTTCTAATTTGTTATCACTGAAGCGCATGTTTTATAAATTAAAACGTGAGAAGTGAAGAAATCTAATTTTGAAATCAAATCGTTGTGTGACATTAACTGTCAGTTGTTTTATAGTTGGTGTGATTGACAGAATTCGGATGGAAAATATATTATGGTTTCAAACAGATGCATCGGTCGGAATGACATTGGTTGAAAGTCTTTTTTATCATTGTTTTGAATTTCTGTGGGCCTAGACAAAATACAGTTGGCGATCGACTACAAACGAATTCTTCGACAATGTAATGGAAGAAAATTAGCTGTCCACTTTTTTATATTTTTATAAAAGTGTCATTACTTGGTTTAAATAATTGTTTACGTGTTCCAGTGGACAGATAATTTTTTCGCACTATACATTGGCGAAATCTTCGTTCGTAGTCGAACGCCAGTTTGAATTTGTCTACGGGGGCTGTTCAATATTCACAGTAAGACCACATGACAACGTCTGTCGGGAAAGCTAGTTAATTAATAGAATGGAAACGAGAAATCTCACAATCGAATGAAGTAAACAACATTTAACAGTAACACATGGAATGTAGAAAATAATGATATTTGAAATTAAATTTTCTCTCTCTCTCTTAAATCAAAGATTCTCTCAGAGGGTGTGAAGCGTGTAAAAGACATCACACTCGATGCTTTCATAAACACCAATAAACTCTTTCCGAGTCACCCCCTTTCACCCTTATAATATGTGATGTGTTATTGTTTTTAAAAAGCTTTCTGACATGTGTAACAGCGTTATGTATTTTTTATAACTCAAACATAACTCTACTAGCTTTTTTACACGGATTGCTTCTGAAAATATATAGCAAAAAAAAGTATTTCTGCTTTTCTCATATTCAAACAGTCCAAATTTTTGTAATCTTTACTCACTCAAAGTGAACACGAATACACTGATTGACTCTTTCACAGTAAGCTACTTATAGCTTGTGCTTGTGTCGTGATAGAGGAAGATGGTCGGCACCTGGGATCGAACCCACGACCTTCCACTACGAAAGCGTACGTCGGAACCGCAAGGATACCAACCACTTCAAATAATACTAATTCTTGAAACTACTGCATATTGTGTTGACCATAATCAACATCTATAATATAAAAGAAAGTCGGGTTAGTGCGAACACTTATAACTCGAGATCGGCTGAATAGGTACATTTTTATCGTGTTTAGTTTATTAGATTCGTCTCCGCTCCGGGTAATAGAATAACTGTTAAAAAATCGAAAATGTATAGAAAATAGTATGAAATGTAATATTAAAGTAAGAATGGAACAGACTTCCTAAAAACAACGCCATCTGTGAAAAATCACATAACAACACAAATTTAATTCACCTGACAACCAATGAGTTTCAAAACATTGGTACGCAGATTATTTATGAAATTTCTATTAAGCTTTCAGAAATATTTTTTTAACAATCAAACAAATTTTAAGCGTATTTTTAAACCAATGCATGCATCCTTTTCTGGTGTTTTAGTTGTGCAATTATTTTTTAGTATCATCTGACTTATACAAATCAATATAAATATCTAATATATAAAATGTGAGTGTTGTTTGCTTTTGAAATAACTGATTATACTATATAACCACATGACTTTTGATTTTTTTCACGATGAGTTGACATACCTATTACCTGTTAGCTATATGTTATATTACCCAGCAATATTTTATTGATTTTAAGACGGGACGAAGTTCGATAGGTCAGCTAGTAAAGATATACTTCTAGGTTAGGTTAAATTATCTTTTCTGTTTCTAAAGTTAAAGGATTGGCACAAAAAATACGTTACTAAGAACTAAGGAGTAGTATTGTATAAGTGTTTCACTTTCGATTCATTGGTAGTTGCTCGCTCGTTAACTTTCAATTAAGAATACCCTTAAAATGCGCGAAATCTGTTTTTTTTTTCAATATACTATCATAACACGCAACAAACTTGCTGATTTCTTGAAACTTGATGCAAAGTCAGTTCTTTAAAAACCTAATTTTATTTCAAAATTTTTTTTTTTACACTTTCTAAATTCATTTTTTGATCAATTTCGGTACCTAAGCCAAAGGCCGGATATCCCGTAAAAAGTCACAAATTTCTAAAATAAACAAGTACTTGTACTTTTTTGTAAAAATATCATAAAAGTGGTATTAATTTAAAAATTTACTAAGATTATTTGTTAAGATATCGCAGACTGGATGAAAAAATAAATACTCTTGATATTCTCACTCCAGAGATTAAATAATGATATTTTTCCCAATCCTCACGGACGACTCTATTTATTTTTTTAATAAATAGACTTATAATGAAACAATTTTCTAACATTTTATTTTTTCAAACTATACCTAGATATTTTATTATATAGATAGATACGAGGAAAGCTCGAGAAATTTTTCTATACCCTCCATTTCGAATCGAGCTAATGTCATTTTTATAATGTCCCTGTAACATTCATACGTAAAAAATATGGTGTTTATTGGATACATTTCTCGGTGTACAGTCGTGTGTCATTTTTTGAGTGCCGTAGTATTTTTTTTTATTATGAAGTTTTTATTCGTTAATATCTTTATATTTTTCGTTTTGTGTATATCACAAAACAGAAAATATACCTACTTTTTCATAGTACTGTATCTGAAGGGAATTCGACCAAGATATTAGAACAAGTTCTCGTAGGTATATAGGAAATAAATATGGTCTTTAAAAACACATAGATGGATAGCTTTGTAGTATCTTTGATATCAGATTTGATCGAGGTATAGAAAATCGCTTGAAAAAACGCTGCATCGCGAAGACTTGTGGAGTTTATCAGATGTTATATTGTGCTTTTTTCGTCTTATTTATTTAGTGTATGCCCAGTTCGTCACAAAAGATCACAATACACTTATAAAGAATAGTACATTTTTATTTAATACAGTGAAAACAATTAAAAGGATTGGTTCACAGGGGAAATTTATTATTCTAATTCTATGCAACATTCGAAGACAGCTTTTCAAACTTACGAATAGGTTGTCGAATTCGATTAACACATACATGCACTTGCACACGTGGAATAGATATATTTTTAATTTCATTCTTTATGCACATAGAGACACGATATAAGCAATAGATAGTAACATATAATATAAATGTGCTGAGCAAAGGCGGGATTATCAGTTTAACGCGGATGTCTTTCAAAACAACAAAAGTAAACACAGCCAAAATGATTTTTTTTAGAATATTACACTCACATCTATAAGGAAAGGGGGTATCGGGAAGGGATATATAAGGGTAGAGGAAGGTAGAGAAAAGGATATCAAGGATTTACGTTGCGTTTGAGGGCAACAAGTCTTGCTTTTTTACTTGAGGAGTGATTTTTCAAATTCCACTTATTTATGAGACTGTTCCAACAACGAGTAGGTACCATGAATCGAAAATGAAGGTGTTGGAGGTCGTTCTATTAGTTGGTATAGATTTTGTATAAAGCTCAAATAAGTTGGTACACTACTGTACTTTACTCACTTTATAAAATGCTTTGAGAGAATTGACAGAACAAAAAGAAGACAACAGACAATCTAAAATGCAAACGAAATGTTGTTGTTTTTAGCAATAAATAAAAGATTTGACGGGAGTTTCAAATAAAAAATTCATGGCGCCTGAAACACCTGTCAGAAATAATATTACGGGTAGGTACCTAGCTACCTAAAGGAAAAATATTAGCAAGTCGTTAAATTATTTTAAGTATCTTAATATTTTAATGATGATGAAATAATTATATATTTAACCAATACTAGTGGTCGGCCAGTGCTCGAAATTCCACCATACCACTAATTTAGATTATATGTTTGAACATTATTAAAATTATCTAACAACTAATGACTCTAAAAATTCATTACTGATGTTCGATTTTAGAATGGAAGAAACCACCGCGGGCTTACGACCGTCTTCTACTGTTGTTTCGAAGGCTGGCTTAGTGTGATCACTTTACGTTAACAACGTTCGCCATTAGGTGGTAATGTTTGAGTCTCCGAAACGCCTAATCATGAGAATTCTCACATGTTCAACATGTCGAAAAATCTCGTGTATGCAACAAACAGATAATTAATGAAATATAGACATAAAAGTTGGAAATTATTGAGAACAAGAGAGCAACCAAATTTATGATATGACGCCAGGATATGACTATATCCATTTTTGTTAATGTCTCATATTTATTGCCTATTGGCTCTGTTGGTACACAACGTTCTAATTATGTCTAGATTCTTGTGACCCTTTTCAGGACTAGATGTCGAGAATTCTCATGATAAGGAGTTTCGGAGACTCAAACATTACCACCTAATGGCGAACGTTGTTAACGTAAAGTGATCACACTAAGCCAGCCTTCGAAACAACAGTAGAAGACGGTCTTAAGCCCGTGGTGGTTTGTTCCATTCTAAAATCGAACATCAGTAATGAATTTTTAGAGTCATTAGTTGTTAGATAATTCTTTAAGATCTAGTCCTGAAAAGGGTCACAAGATTCTAGACATAATTAGATTATTAAAATTGCTTTGTCAAAAATTGAGCGAACGCTGTTTCACAATTTTATTTAAAAAGTAATGACATGGATTTATCAAATTTTTCTATGGTACCTACGTAGTTTTTTGATAGAATTTCTTTCAAGCTTTCAGAAATATTTTTTAACATTCAAACATATTTTAAACATTTTTTTGTATAAATTAGTAATTTGAAATTAATATTCATAGATAGACCACAGGACAACGTCTGTTGGGAAAGCTAGTTTTCTCCTGTCAATAGAAAATATAACAGTAAAAGAATTTGTGAAATTAGCGTGATTCGATGACCAAGAAAAATCGGGCTCCAATTTTAAATACAGAAAGGTTAAACACTGGGTACATGAAAACAACTTACTAAAACTCTTTTCCCACATCCATCTCGGGTTAAATATTAATAAAATCAAATTTATCCCTGCGATAAACCCTTCCTGATTAAAAATTAGCACCACAACCGCCGGCGTAATAAAATATTTTTCCCGCTCTCTTAGTATTTTAAAGATATTCTGAAAAAAATAATTTATTGAAGAATTTGCAGTCATCAAAATTTCCAATTTAGAACGAATATTATGAAATTTGTTAAATACTGGGGTGGAATGGAAATTTACAATATTATTAAAATCCGACACACCAAGGCTGTAGCCTTGAAAAGTATAATTTAATCTATACATAGATGTTTTATACCAGTCGGGAAGGAGTTTTGATGTTTTAGAATGTCCTTCAAATTAGTATTGCGCAATGACTATTGAAAAGCGTCGGCATATAGTGTCGAGACGAAATGTAAACTCTTTGATGTGTGTGTTGCTCATTCTCCTGTATGGGTGTGAGTCCTGGCACATAACCAAAGCCCAAGCACAAAAATAATCTGCATTTGAAGCAAAATACCTCAGGAGAATCTTAGGTATAAGATGGTACCACCGCATCGCGAACGAAGCCATACGCTGGCACACCCAACACTTCAAGCATCATACAGAGGAGATGGACATGGCTGGAACATGTTCTAAGGTTGCTAAGTGACAATTGGCTGAGGAGTGCGCTGTTCTTTTCGAAGACGAGAAGACCCTCTCGTACCGTGTTATATTCCTTCGAGGCAGAACAGAGGTATTTGGACGTGATGTGGGAGGTCATAAACATTGCGCAATGCAGAGCTCCTGTTGCCTACCTATGCCCCTAAGTGGAGTGAAAGAGAGATTTTTTTGATTGATTGATGTCTTCTAATGCGATTATGGTGAAATTCAAGATTACAGCCTGATCTCTTTTAGTACTGTAAAACCTTTAGATTCATCTGAGAACTGATAACTTTGCCCAAGAACAAAGCAATAATAAACTGAACAAGCATTCTTGGTGGGTTGTATAAAATCAAATAGTTTTTTTTCGTCATGACTTATTTTATTAGGTAGCGAAAGTCCTATATAGCTAAATGAGTAAAATGTACCTACTACGAAACAGTTTTTCAATATCCCGTTTAATTGCTAGATTTAGCATGAAATATACTTGATATATAAAATATTATACATACAGACAGATCTTCGAATGAAAAAGAAAAAATACAATTGGTAAGTACATCGATATTGATATCAAAATTTAATTTCGTTAATGCGTTTTCAAAAAAGATATCATATTTTGTTATTTGCGAGACATTAATAACTGTATAAGTAAGCATTACGAATAACAATTCATTTTGATGTGGTTTGCCTCTCCTTCTCTATATAAACTAAGTGTACGAACTTCCATACTCCTCCGTCCGCGCAATATTCGTAAAAATGGACACAAAGTTTTCCCTCACGTATTGATATTATATGTAGACTATGACAAGAAGGCTGTTTATAATTTTGTCCCACAGATGTCAGTGCAGTAGAAAATAAGTGGCATGTGATACCTGTTACTGAAATAATCATAACATAGCGGGGATTCTCAAGTACGATATATTTTTCTACGTTGGCTTCGAGATATTCTTTTAGGAATTTTTGGAATCCTTCTGCTACGTACATGTATGTTAAAGAAGGATCAATTTACCTACATTCTATCTTCTTCTTCTATCTATCTTCTATATAATAATTTAGAAATGTTTTTTAATTTGTCTTTTATCATTGCTCTATCGTATGTTAGAGCATCACGCCTAAACGGCTGAACCGATTTCACTAATTCTTTTTTTGTCGTGTTGGCTTTTATCAGTAGAAGGTTCTTATGAAAGAAAAAATTAAGAAAGTTGCGTGGTAAATCTACATAATAATTCAGAAATGTTTTTTTAATAGCTTTTTACCTAATGTCATCGCATCACGCCTAAACGGCTGAACCGATTTCACTTCAAGTGTCATTCTTCTTTTTCTGTGCTTATGTCAGTTATAGAGGTCTGTTAAGCAATGGGAAGCTAGACTAGAACATGTTTAATTACCTACCGATCAAGCCTGACAATCGGAATCAAAAACGTAAAGCAAGACGGGTATAAGCTAGTCTATATCATAATTCGGAAATGTTTGAATATTTGCTTTTTACCGTATGTCATCGCATCACGGCTGAACCGATTTCACTAATTCTTTTTTTGTCGTGTCGGCTTTTATCAGTAGAAGGTTCTTATGAAAGAAAAAATTAAGAAAGTTGCGTGGTAAATTGGGAAATTAAATAAAACTCGCATTAGCCCCTCCTTCTCTATCTACATAATAATTCAGAAATGTTTTTTTATTTGCTTTTTACCGTATGTCATAGCATCACGCTCAAAATACAAATGCTACGTCAGATATGAATCTGCACAGAGCCGTGCAAAATGTCGGAGAAGTTTCTTTAATACAATTTGCTGCATTAACTTTATCTACTATATTTAGAGCTATTTAAAAAAACTCTATTTTTTAGGATCTTCATACAAAATTTTAATAAACATTAAAAGTGTCATTCTTCGCTCTTTTTATGAATTGTGAAAGTTTCATTCGTCTTTTTCTGTGTTTATGTCAGTTATAGAGGTCTGCAAAGCAATGGGAAGCTAGACTAGAACCTGTTTAATTACCTACCGATCAAGCCTGACATTCGGAATCAAAAACGTAAAGCAAGACGGATATAAGCTAGAGATGGGACTAACGGCTTAAATTCAAAAACGTTATAGCCACTTCGTTAATTGAAAATAACGTTAATATTAAAAGCTGAAAGCTATTTTAAAAAATTTGGTATCTGGGATCTTAACTTTTTCCTAAAAAAAAAAGGTACCTACTTTTCTCAGTTTCACGTGACTTATACATAATAGAGGTAGGCTATTATTCCCTGACTATTATTTTTATTCAACTATTATTTATAAATAACGTTTAATATTAATAACGTTAGATACGTTATTTTTATTAAGCTATTATTATTATCAGCTGTCGTTATGATGCCCATCTCTAGTATAAGCTAGTACATAATAATTCAGTTATGTACCTATGTATATATTTTCATAAGTTGGCACGTCACGCGTAAACCGCATTCCTAGGTTAGATTTTAGTCGTCGTGGATCCTTGGAGGTATACTTATGGTAGTCATAGATACAATTTTTTTCCAATTTCTTAATATTTTTACAAATTTCTAAAGATATCTGATACAACCTCGCATACATATGATAGAAAACATTAAATTTGTCATCTGCCTATTGATAATATTTTTTTGAAACGGTGGCAGCCTTTACCGAAAACTGGTTCGGGGTATTATTTTAGACAAGCTCGACTAAGAAGACTCCAAGTTTCAAAAACTTCACACACACTTCGCTGGTTACTCCAGTTTAGAGGAAATCCCGAAGTAGGTTGCAAGCGATTGAAGAATGGACGAAAACAATCTTATCGTATGGTTACTCAACGTTTCCCCTGAAATCCACTTATAATATGCGCATAAATTGAAAGGTGATACATCAATCTGACAGCATCTCTAAACATTATTTCCACCACACGATTACACCCATTCTTGTTGGTATAATAAGTGTCAATATGTGTACTTTCAAATGTGTATTGCAGAGTGGCTAAAGTTGCGGTTCGCTTTCGAGAAAATTACGATTGGTAAAAAATTTGCATATATATATATATTTTTTTGCATATCAATATTCTTTAACCTCCTAAGGCCCAGGCTTATGAAATGAAAGAAGTAATAAAGACCCAGAGTACTTTTAATAGTACTTAATAAATAAATGCGTTCAGACCCAGACAAACAACCTATCTTTTTTTAGATTTATAGTTAAGCGAGCATTTTATTAATTCGTAAGGGATATTCTGAGCACTAAAGTAAGACTTTAGTGAAGAAAAAAATCCAAAATGTTTTTACCTATAAAAAGGACTTTGGGTCTGTATGCTGTAAGTTTGTCATATCATTTTACCTTAGGAAAGGAATTAGGGTTTCAAAATAACATTCAAAACCATTCTTATTTGGATCAAATTTGTAATAATAAAAAGGAAAACACGGTTTCTGTTTTTGTGAGGCACGGGAACAGGTTTCATGTTGAAAATTTGACGCATGTTTTCATTTTGTAGCCTTCCTTCCTACACTTATGCTTTACACAAAATCCATTTCAGGCATATCATGGTGTGCTCCATGGGCTCTCGTAATTTTTTTAGGGAAGGGAACAACCGTAAGTCGTCCTTTTTTCGTTATATTATGTCCTCTGATTCTATTGATACTTATTCCTAGGGATTGCAATCCGGAAAACCGGATCCGGTATTCCGGCGGATCCGGCATCAAAATGCTCATATCGGATCCGGCACAAATTGACGGATCCGGAGATCGGATCCGGTTAATCATATTTAGAGATTTTTCGACACAGACCGGACTCGAATCCGTATCCCTAGCAATTCCACAGGGTCGTTGTAGTTACTCATAAAGGTAATAAGAGAAGAGGAGGCAAATCCGTCACACTGAGCGCAGTGTAATGCTGTTTTTGCCTCCCTGTGCCCAAAGTGGGGTTAAGTAGTGTTGACTGATCGTATTGATAGCATTGACTATCCAATGAAAAGGCATCTCGTAGAAAAATGGCGTGAGCATGAAGCAATAATTAGCCAACAAAAAATATATTAACCTATTTAAAAGCAAAACTATTATGATTGTTATCTGGTATACATTAGATTGTGTGTGCAGTTATATTCAAGGATAAAACTGAAATAATTTCTCAAACATTTATTCCCGATATAGGAGTGTCTCTGAATATTTCCGGTTATAAGTATTACTTCTAGGACGCAGATGTCTAACTGCACATCCAACTTTGATTTGAATTGAAGTAGTATTGCCCCAGAACAGACTTTGTCTAGTGGGGCAGTAAATTCCAATAATTATATATGTAAACTGTTTGTTGTGTAATTGATAATGGAAAATAAAATAAATAAATAAATAAAATAAATCTCTTTAGTGCTCGTCCAAGGGTATTTTGGTTGATGTGATTTCATCCTCACTGGATCCGTTTTGTTGACGTGATCATTCCAGTAACACCTTCTATTGCTTTGCTACCCCATTGCTTGCCGTTCTCGATATCGCAGAAGCTCCGAATTTGGAGTTTCTAACTCTACCTCGAATGGTTTATACCACAATGGGTTGGAGAGTTTTCGAGAATCTTTATTTATCGTGGTGTCGGTTCTCTGAGAATCTTTCTTTTCAAATCATGATCAATCAAGCAGGTTAAAATAAATATTTTCGTTAAATTTGAATTTGACTTTCATAATACGTAATCTAATTTGTAATTTTTTTTCTTTTGAAACTATTTTTATACAGTTTTTACCATTTAAAAGTAGTCATACCCTTATAAAATTACTTTCGTATATGTGTTGTTTTATTTTTAGCCTTCATTATTGTTAAAAATGTCAATTAATCAAGGTTAATTCAATCCGGTCGGATCCGATCGGATCCGGCCGGATTGACGAAAATCCGGTTGGATCCGGCCGGATTCAAAATGAGACCGGATTGCAATCCCTACTTATTCCGTGATATCTGCATCAAACGCGTTTTCTTCGACTAGCATTCTACCAAACTCCGTTTTTAAGAATCTAAACAACATCTGTGTCTAAAATGATCTGTATTTCTTCTTCGTTTAGTAAAAATGAAACATAAACATTTAACAAATATTTTCATTTATTATAATCATAGCTCAAACCCAAAGTCCTACTAACAGTACCAAATAAATAAACTTTCTTGAAGAGGATAGACCAGAGGTCCTTTTTAAAGCACTTAACAATTTGAGGCTAAAAATTGCAGCTACTACTGCAGAAAACTATAAATTTATAACATTACCTGGTATTATAATTCACTATATTCCTAAAAAATCATTAATTTTGTAAACAAAAAGTAGGATTTTAAAGATAAAGACAGATTACTCACATGACACGCGCCCCGACTCCATGATCGCTGACTTTCAACTGACAGATGACATTCAGATTTATACATTTTTTTATTAAAGTGAGCATTGCCGGCATATGAGAAGTATAATCCATCATTCTATGCTGAATTTAAGTTTTAGGAGGGAAATTTAAATATGCTAGAACCAATAATGTAATTGGTACTTTAAGAAGTACCATGGGCGTTTATTTCAGGCAGCAAAATTTTATATTGGGTCTTAATGACTATGTTGATTTAGTACTTTTTATAGTACCCGGGGCCTTAGGAGGTTAAATTAAGTCGTTCATTTCCCCATTCAAGTATTCCAATATAATGATGATTTTTTAAAAAACCAAACCATGAAGGGCCGAAGAACTGTACAGTATCTTCACAAAGTAAGAACATTGCAAAGAAATTAGTCAAGGAAACATTCTTAGTTATGTATTTGTCTACGCAACCAGCGGTTGCTTTTATAAACACTTTTAAAACATTAAAAAATAAATACAATGATAGGTGATGCCAAGAAGCAAGCGCCAAAAGAAAATAAACTAAACACAAACAAGAGACACAAAACAAACATTGAGAAATACATAAACATATGCAAATCCAATTAATGCAATATTGTACCATGGGGCCAAAGCAAACATCATCGCATCACAACATAATTGAAGAAAACACAAGGTGCCTAGCTGTTCTGATCCTTTAACATTTTTTTGAATCTGTACGAACTTGTAACAAATATATCAGCTATTTCGCCGAGGTCGTTGCCCCCCCTAAGAATCAACTGCATGGGCGCATAGAAGGAATAGTTGTTGGTGGAGAAGGAAATGAAGGAATAGTTGGTGGTAGTTATCATTACTTTGTACAATATAATCTATCCAACCAAGAAAATATGATGTCATCAATATAGTATTTCAATACAGCCTCATATTGACACCAGCATAATGCATAACACGCATTTCCTTTATTATTGGGTAATAATATCTAAAGGAAATACGTTTTATATAATAATAATATATAGAATTGGCTGAGGACACATTAAAGTGTGTATTTTGCTGTTGTCAATATGAGGCTGTATTGTATTATTATCTATATATTATAGACCAAAATACAAACTATACGTTATTATGGAAATGCTACAAGGCTGAAGTGATTACAAGACTCGGGTGCACATGCTGCGGCAGTAAACAATTTCAATGTCTCATGTCTCCATGCCCAATAGGTATTTACCACGTAACAAATACACGTAGGGATAAAATTACAAAATATATCACGAGCTCTTCTCGGGCAGGAGGTTATAAACATTGCACAAGATCGAGCGCAATGGAGAGCTCTTGTTGCCTCCCTATGCCCCTGAGTGGGGTGTAAATGGGAGTGTTATTATTGTTGTTGTCTCGGGCATGCCGCCGTGCTGTACACCACTATTAGTTCTTGAGCCCATCAACGAGAAAAATAATACAATATGTGGTTCAATAACATCATTCAAATGATTCACGACGAGTTCATCGAAAATCAATTCATCGAATGATCAATTCATCGAAAATCAATTCATCGAAAATCAATTGATCGAAAATCAATTCATCGAAAATCAATTCATCGAAAACGAGTTCATCGAAAATCAATTCATCGAATGATCAATTCATCGAATGATCAATTCATCGAAAACCATTATTATGAAGATATTTTAGAGAAATTATTTATGAACTAATAATAAGGTCCGTCTTGTCTGTCTGTCCGCCCGTCTATCTGTCCGCCCGTCTATCTATCCGCCCGTCTGTCCGTCCGTCTGTCTATCCGCCCGTCTGTCTGTCTGTCCGTCCGTCCGTCCGTCTGTCTGTCTGTCTGTCCGTCCGTCTGTCTGTCTGTCCGTCTATCTATTTATCAATTTATTTCACATTTCTCTGTTATCTACTACAAATATCGACGACAAATACTAAAATACGCTTTTCGATACAAAAAAACAAAGAAAAGTGATAGATAAAAATAAATATCGCATACTTTGAAAGCGTGTGATATTATTTTATCGCACGATATGAAAATAGGCCCATTTTCTAAATTGAAGTCCAAATATTTCAACACATGAGTTTGGTTGTCAAAAAGGCTAGTCTCTCAAATATCTTCAAAATATTTATTTTCGATGAATTGGTCATTCGATGAATTGATCATTCGATGAATTGATTTTCGATGAATTGATTTTCGATGAATTGATTTTCGATGAATTGATTTTCGATCAATTGATTTTCGATGAATTGATTTTCGATGAATTGATTTTCGATGAATTGATTTTCGATGAACTCGTCGGTTACCATTCAAATGCACTCTGTCAAAGGCTTTGGCGAAGTCTATGAAACACGTACAAATGGAATGATTGAAAAGAGGGATATTAAATTGATTTGCACAAACACACTAATTGCATCAGTTGTGCATTGGTTATTAATGCTTTGCTGTTCATTTTTTTTTGCATTTTCTTGTTTATGTTGGTTATAAACCATTGTATAGAGTGACACATAACATGCAGAGGAAAAGGATTTCAGTAGCTATTTTGTCATTTTTTAATTTTATTTCTATTGATGATTTTATCAGTTAAGTTCATCATTTTGGTACATTATGCTTAAAATTATGTTTTTAGAGTCCGTCAAGTGCTAAATGTTGGTTACCACTGATATTGAATACATAAGATATACGCTGTGGCGTCAGGTGAGCGAGATACGTCTTCGGTATTAACACAAGTCACATACAATACATAATAATAATATATGAGTTGGGCCTTTATATGGGTCACCGTGTATCTATCTACAACAAAACACCTCCATTTATCTCCTGAAACAATTGAAAATTTATTGCAAGAATAATATGTCCTCAACGCATACAAAATACGACTGATGTGTATATTTAACCTTTTTTTTTTACCCATCATGCTGTGTCCCGTAAGGGGTAGGCAGAGAGAACGGACCTCCACTCTTTTCAATCCAAGTACACTTTTTCCACCGACATTACATTTCTCATACAATTTCTACTATTTATTTTGCCTCTAGCCTAACCTAGTGTACGACCACGTCAAACTATCACAACCAAGACCTTACCTTACAGCTTACACTTTCAGCCTTATAAATTCTTTTTGTCATCAATTTGCATCCATTCAACATCCCTAAACAAACTAAACTTAATGACTTACATCTTTGTCACAACACTAACTTCCATATATTATTTAATTGCATGATAAATTGGAATTATAAGCAAATTATTATTGATGACCATTGCAATTTTTATTTAACTTTTGTAATTCAACCTTACGTGTAAAAGGCATTAACGCCGTAAATTGTGATACTAAATAAATAAATAAAAGACGTTACGGCTATTGCCATCAGATGCTTAAAAATCCAATCCAAATCCAGACAGACAAACACAGACGCATATATTATATTGTTTATCTGTGGTCTGATTGAGAATAGATTTTTTATATTGTTTTTCTTTAATAATAAAAAAAAAAACTTATCAACATTTCAAATTTGACGTACATATCCATGTCATTGTTTTTGAAAGAAATAATGAATTGTGAAATAGCGCTCGCTCATCAGTCTTTGACGATAAGTTATAATGGTCGAATTTCGAGCACTGATCGACCACTAGTTATTATAACAAATGCTTCAGTCGGTCTACTTCGGCTTAGTTTCATTTCGTACAGTTCTGGCGATAACCTCCATCCATATTTACTTACACTATGTTCAGTTCATATTATTCTCCGAGTCTGTTTCGCAACAAACGTATCTTCGAAAAGTTTCGAAACAAAAAGTTGGAAAATTGTTTTCGAAACTTACTCCTGACTAAATAATGATTGTTCCTACGTTCTTTGCGGGATGTTGGCTGATATTGTTTCATCGCCTTAACAGCATTACGAGCAAAATAAGATAGCGAATACCCTTCTATGATTATTTTGTTATGATCGACGCGATAAAAAAGAAGTGAATTTTATAGCTTTTTATTTTTTAGTGTTCTTAAACCATCTTCACATTTATTAACTTTCTAATTGGAGCACATTAAAATGGGTCCATGTATATCTCAATATATCCTTTTCCCGTTTCGAAATAAGGAGACAGTGTCAAAGTTGTCATCATGGAAGGCTGAATTCCGGTATTTTTTTTTTCTATCTTTTGAGGACTCGGGAGTCCATACAGGGCTAGACATGGTATATGGTAACATTTTCAAGTCTTCCATTCCATAATACAGTGGTGCCAATATCACCGCTTTGACTTCCCCATCTGACCGCATCTTTCGTATTGCGGTGTTCCTGATGCCAGCTCCAGCACGGAGTGTTTTATTTCTAAAATGGTTAATGTTAAAATAGTGTCAGTCGTCGATTCAATGCCAAGTTACGTGAAGATAGGTCTCATAATATAGCGACATTAAATACCTCAACCCAAATAGTTTGGGTTACAAGAATGCTATACAGTATGTATTGCTTTGACGTTGACGATCGCCGCAGCAAAGCAATTTCTTTGACAAATTTCTCAACCGTGACATCCGGACAAAGGCAAAGCAGAGTGGTTTCATGTAGGGGTTGATTTAGTTAATCTGGTTGTTTTTGCAGACACCGGGGTTACGCATTTTTGCCTCTCACATAATCACGATCTTTAGATAAATTGGTGTACATATTTTCCTCGGTAAATTCAGTTAGGAAACGGCGAACAGTCTATTATAAAAGTTTTAATAGAAGTATTATAACAATTATTAAACTTAGGAAAGTTATGTTTACTTCGTTTCTCGATTTAAAATTCTATCAGGAAATGTAATTATGTTCACCCCTCGAAGGTAACTGAAAAATATCATAAGGTCGTGCACAAGAACTTGGAGATGGAGAACTTTTTATTCAAATTAATGGCATATTTATTTTTGTCTCTTTGCATTATTTCGATAACGTCTGCTCTAAGATTACCACCTTAGAGCAGACGGTATCAAAATGCAATATAATGTCACTTTTGAAAAACTTTACAGTGCAGCAATTTTAAAGTCTCGGGATATGACCTCATTGTAGATATGACCAAAATTGAGCTAGATAAAAAAAAAACACTCCGCAAACTGATATGCGGTTTATTGACGAACGCATATCTGTATTATAGATTGCGACCAAATATAATATTAATTTTAAAATTATTTTAAGATGCACGAAAAGATGCGGGTATGTCAACTAGTAAATAAAGTCGGTCCTCGTTTGAAGATAATAATCTTTTTAGATCTTTTGTCTCCTCGATGTTTTTAAAGTTTTATTGCAATTTTTATCAGCCCTTGAATATCAGTTTTCGCACTTGTTTGTTATCGCAGGATTATAAAGGTTTTTTGTATGCAAAATATTAGAAAGTCGCCGTCGTTATAATTGTTATTTTTTTTAGTACATGCAAGGTGGTCCGTACCGATCTTTTATTGTTTGCATGTCTGCCGCCAGAAGTATTAAGATAAGGACATTGGGAATATAATTAACATTTTGAATTTTAAAAATAGTCGTTGCTAGAACTCCGTGAGGAGCGGATCGCTTATAGTCATCGTCAGAACTCCGAGAGGAGCGGATCGCTTATAGTCATCGTCAGAACTCCGAGAGGAGCGGATCGCTTATAGTCATCGACGTTAGGACTCCGTGAGGAGTGGATGGAGCGCATCTCCAGGTTTTTCGGTTTTGAGTTTGTAAAGTAAAATCGGTTATCGAATGTTTTCAAAATGTAGATTTTAAATTGTTTGCCTCGGACGGCATTTGTATAAAGTTATTTTAAAAGCATTAATTTAGTTTGATCGGTTTGAGTCGTAATAAGGTTCCGCGTATGACGTAGAGTTCGTAAAGTTTATTGTATCGCAACGCCGTGAATTAAAGTCGCGAGATAGAGTCGCGCCGCGAATTAAAGACGCGAGAGATTGTTCTTTGTATTATAGTGCATGTTAGCTTTAATTGGGAAATGGTTATGGGTAATAATAATGTCGTATGTGTTTATTTGTATGTCAGTACGGATTCAGTCTTTTCCCAAGCTTTAGAAACGCGACTGCGTAAGGTTTTCGTAATAAGTAATGATTTGAGTATTAATAAAGTAATCGGTATTTTGTCCGTGCGAACATTGTTCCCTCCAGAGCGGGTGTGATGATGTGGCGGTGGAGGAGGCTAGAAAAAGACTATTTCGTACGTAGTTTACAGGTTCCTCCATCGAAGGAGCAGAGAAGAAGGTTCCAGAAATGTAAGTGGTAAGTCAATGCCTCAAACTCTTATTAGTAGAAAATACATCAAAGAACATTTTTACCAAGTTAATATAATGTAAAGTGTCAAAGATAATCTCGCGTCGGTAAATTCTAAAGTTTATATTGTAAAGCTAGCCGGAAGTCTAAGTAAAGCGCCTGTAAAGTAATGTGTAATGATTAATTGAATTTAATGTCTCATGCTCGGTATTGTTAAGTTTAGGCGCTCGCGAATCAAAAGTAATTAAATAAGTAAAAGTAAAGTAAAAGTGAATTAAAAGTAAATGAATGTAAATTAAATAATTAACCTCTCTCTCCCTACTTATGTATTATTGTTATTATCATTAAGTCCCACTCTGTTAAGAATATATCTTTAGAAATTTTAGAAAATGTCTTTCTTCCCTCTTTTCACGTTTAAAACCTATGGGTTCTGAGGTCGTTTTGTTTATCCGTGGAACGATCCTCGGAACCCTAGGTTCAAAATCAACTTTATCAAATGGCTCCAACGTGAATAGAGTTTTTGAACTCTGTTGTGAGGCTGTCAGAACCCCAAAACCCCTGAGATAGTTATAAATAAATTATTGTTAGGTCGATTTATAGGAATTAAGCAAGTGTACGTTTCGTTTATAGGAATAAGATATTTAAAAAGGTTAGGAAGTTTATAAAACGTTTGCGGTAAACAGGGAAAGCTGTATGGTGACATAGGTATGCGCTCGCTTAGAAAATCTACGATTGTTTAGGAAATCTACGGTTTTATAGGAAATGACAAGATATATTCTCAGGAATGCGTTAGGCGTATGTGAAACGTAATGTTAAGGTATTATGACGTGATTAGGTCCGGAATCTGATAGGAAAAGATGTTCTACGAGCCGTAATTTAGGATAAGAAATGCTACGTTACGTAATAATTAGGCGTCAAGTTGATAGGCGTTACGAGGATAGACTATGTCGGTTGGGAAAGTCCATTGCACAACCTTCGGCGTCCGTGATAGCGACTACGGACGAGGTTTAGGAAATCGAAGAAATGAAAAAGCGTATAGGAAAACGTTAGGTATTTGTAAAAAGATAGGAACCGTGAGTCGGACGATGTAAAAGAACAAGGTAATAGATAATAGGAAGTTTACGTCTGTAGGAAATATATAAAAATAAATTAATTAGTTATCTGTGGGCAATCAAATTAAACATTTAACCTCTGAAAATATTTCTCTCTGGGCATATTTTTGCCAAATTGATGATTAGGAAGAAAGGCTGATTAGAAAGAAAGAGATTGGAAAATGTTAAATATGTACTTGAACACATCTTGTGGTCCGTGAACAAGATGTGGGATTAAACTTATGCACCTTAAGCTCTGTAGGAATAATTTTAGTAAGTCTGTATATGTTCTTATAAAAAGAACATCTATTTATTTGTCTCTGTTTTTTCGATATTCGTTTATTTTGGATAAAGTTATAATAATAAGAACTTGGTAAAATGTAAAATTCATGTATTTTCTGCGGTGATGGATTTTATTAACAGGTTTTAGTGCATGTAATGGAAAGCAGGTATTAATATTGATAATGGGTTTTGTTGTGAATTAAAGAATGGAGAATTAAAAAAAAAAATAATTAGATGGATATTGCATGAATGTAAATAAGGATATAAGAGGCATGTTTAAATTGAAAATAATGAGATAATGAGTTTGAAAGTTAGTAGAAAAGACGGAATTTTTATAGGTAATCAAAGTATGTAGATTTTTATAGGCATCATAGGATAGGTAAAATGAGAAGTGAGATATTGAGTCTAAAGTAGAAAGGTTATAATTGTTTTATAAGGTATTTAGTGAAAGCAAAAAGGGAGTGTTGTTAAAAGGTATTTTTGTGATATGAAGGTACAGTGATAAAAATAAAGTTATAAAGAGGTATTTATGTATTGAGGAATGAAGTGCGGATAAATAAAGGTTCAGTGTTTTTGTATTAAAAGGTAAAATGTGTGATATGTTTAATTTCGAAGTGAGATCGTAATAAAAAGTAGTTATGCGTCTGTTTTTGTGTTAATGTAAAGTGAATCTTATTAGGATTGATCTCTGGCTGAGGTCGGGCAAAAATGTGCAACAGTGAATATCTTGGTCGTTCTTTGGCACTGTGGATTAGTACATAAAGAACGTACCTGGCGCCCAATTAGAATATTTAGCTTGTTGGAATAGAGTATAGGAAGCTTATAGGTTTTGTCTTACTAGGAAATTGGAATTGCGTAATCATCTTAGATCTAATGGTAATATAGAAGTTTGCGTTTTTAATTATTAGGAGGGATAATTAAAAACGAAAATCGAAAGTAGGGAGGGGGTTGTTGTTGGTTATTAGGTAGGTGAAGGTATATAATATATGTAAAGAGAGGATTTTGAGGTTTATGAAGGGATAAATATGTTTGTAGATAAAAAAAGTTATTGGAAAGGATAATTTGCATGTTCAATTAGAATCTAAAAGGTGTAAGAGAAAAGGTGTAATGTCAAGAATCTTATTCGAAGTAGTTGTACAATATTTGAAGAAAAGTAAGCAAGTGTTTTGACGGTGAAGGAAATGCATGTGTGTATATTTTGTGGACAAGGTATTTTAAATAAAGAGCATGGAAAAGGGAAAGTAGATATTATATTTGGTCGAAGAAGGAGAGGGCAGGTTGATATGCGGTTTATTGACGAACGCATATCTGTATTATAGATTGCGACCAAATATAATATTAATTTTAAAATTATTTTAAGATGCACGAAAAGATGCGGGTATGTCAACTAGTAAATAAAGTCGGTCCTCGTTTGAAGATAATAATCTTTTTAGATCTTTTGTCTCCTCGATGTTTTTAAAGTTTTATTGCAATTTTTATCAGCCCTTGAATATCAGTTTTCGCACTTGTTTGTTATCGCAGGATTATAAAGGTTTTTTGTATGCAAAATATTAGAAAGTCGCCGTCGTTATAATTGTTATTTTTTTTAGTACATGCAAGGTGGTCCGTACCGATCTTTTATTGTTTGCATGTCTGCCGCCAGAAGTATTAAGATAAGGACATTGGGAATATAATTAACATTTTGAATTTTAAAAATAGTCGTTGCTAGAACTCCGTGAGGAGCGGATCGCTTATAGTCATCGTCAGAACTCCGAGAGGAGCGGATCGCTTATAGTCATCGTCAGAACTCCGAGAGGAGCGGATCGCTTATAGTCATCGACGTTAGGACTCCGTGAGGAGTGGATGGAGCGCATCTCCAGGTTTTTCGGTTTTGAGTTTGTAAAGTAAAATCGGTTATCGAATGTTTTCAAAATGTAGATTTTAAATTGTTTGCCTCGGACGGCATTTGTATAAAGTTATTTTAAAAGCATTAATTTAGTTTGATCGGTTTGAGTCGTAATAAGGTTCCGCGTATGACGTAGAGTTCGTAAAGTTTATTGTATCGCAACGCCGTGAATTAAAGTCGCGAGATAGAGTCGCGCCGCGAATTAAAGACGCGAGAGATTGTTCTTTGTATTATAGTGCATGTTAGCTTTAATTGGGAAATGGTTATGGGTAATAATAATGTCGTATGTGTTTATTTGTATGTCAGTACGGATTCAGTCTTTTCCCAAGCTTTAGAAACGCGACTGCGTAAGGTTTTCGTAATAAGTAATGATTTGAGTATTAATAAAGTAATCGGTATTTTGTCCGTGCGAATATTGAACCCTCCAGAGCGGGTGTGATGATGTGGCGGTGGAGGAGGCTAGAAAAAGACTATTCCGTACGTAGTTTACAGGTTCCTCCATCGAAGGAGCAGAGACGCAGGTTCCAGAAATGTAATTGGTGAGTCAATGCCTTAAAAGTGTTATTAGTAGAAAATACATCAAAGAACATTTTTACCAAGTTAATATGAAAAGTGTCAAAAATAATATCGCGTCGGGAAATATAAAGTAGTTAATATTGTGTAGCTAGCCGGAAGTCTAAGTAAAGCGCCTGTAAAGTAATGTGTAATGATTAATTATTGAATTTAATGTCTCATGCTCGGTATTGTAAGGATTAGGCGCTCGCGTAATCAAAAGTAAAGTAATTTAAATTAAAAGTAAATGAATGTAAATTAAATAATTAACCTCTCTCCCTACTTCTGTGTTATTGATATGTTATTATTGTTGTTCTCATTATGTCCCACACTCGGTTAAGAATCTTAGGAATTTTTAGAAAATGTCTTTCTTCCCTCTTTTCACGTTCAAAACCTATGGGTTCTGAGGTCGTTTTGTTTATCCGTGGAGCGCTCTTCGGAACCCTAGTGTGACGGGATCCCCTCAACGGGAAAGCTATTACTAACTAGAATTCCGCTAAACTACCTAACCTCGGAACTACACCTGATCTAGCTAAATCAACGTTTAACAAAACCGTGTAAACCGAATCGCCTGAAGGAACGCATCAATGTACCTATATAATAGGTAGAAGACTCTAAGGCGAATACCTACGAACCCAAGATGAAGGGGTTAACAACCTTCATGATACGCACCTGTAATCACGGTTAAGGAAATCGTATGTGCTTTCAAGAAGACTTTCTGATCGCTACGTGGAATCTAATGGCCATGATGATATTGTGATCGTCTAGTAACCTAAATTCTAGGACCCAATACGTTGTGTACGAAATTAATTATAACAATCATTCAACTATATAAACCTGTAAACATTTGATCAGCCCTAAAATAAAGGTGATAATAGAACACATCTATATAACCAAACAAATCGCAGGATGCTCCACCATTTGTGATGTTAGTAATAATGAAATGAAAGAGTCCTACCTTAAATCCTCAGTTCTGTGAAATGACATGAGAAGTATTCAAAACAAGATGAAACAAAATATTCGACAATTTATAACATGGTTGAAAGTTTTCACAAATGATGGTCGTCGATAGCTGAAAATATTAGTAGATAAGCATGCAATCAATCCTAGCCTACCATGATATCATGAAACTTTACCCCCCCTCCCCCCTGAAATCAAGATAGAACCATTACGGGCTTACGACCGTCTTCTACTTGGTTTCGAAGGCTGGCTTAATGCGCTTTATGTTAACCACGTTCGCCATTACACTTTGAAGTGAACGGTTCTACTCGATAATACACAAATCCCTCCCCAAACTAAGCAAACAAATTAAAATAGATAATAAAGTAAAGTAAGACTTATCAATGATCCAGAGTTGCTATTTCTTTCTTGAATACACTGACTCTATGTTTTAAAAGATTCTAATTCAAATCGGTTCCCAGATAACACTTAATTACGTAAAATATTAATTAAAAATGCAACACTGAATTTAATTTTATGCTTGAATCTAAAAGGAATTTACTACAAATATATTTCACCACCCAGTAGCACACAAAATTAATATCTTATAAAATGTTCAATAAAATAATCAATAAAAATCACTAACTGAAAACAGGGCTATCCAAAGGATTTCGTACGAGAACGAGCCTCTACACCCCCGTCGACGATGCAAACCGAACTGTCCCGAGATGAACTCAGGCGCATAATTTATCTAATACAAAATCCTTCGTATCCCATCTTCAGTCAATGTTTCATGACTCTATCCAAAAGCGTTCCAAACAATCAAGAGTATTGGTATGTGAAGTGTTTTAATCATTTCTCCACATATAAATTGGAAGACTTCGATCCCTAATTAAGTAAAATATGTCACTACTAATATTAGACTAACATAAAATAGTATTTAAGTTTATAAAATAAACTACAATATTTCAATAAAATGAATGGCCACGACAATCCTCCCCTTGAAAGAACAATCATGGGCTTGCCAAAAATGGCCAAAGATTCATGATTTTCTTTCACAAACTAAAAAAAATAAAATATTAATACAAAATGAATATAAATTTATAATTTCTATGTACAACCCTATCTTATTTGCACCTACCATGTGAGCCTATCTCAAAACGCTATGGATATAGGTTCTCAATCATACAAGTACCTACCCTCTTACCAATCAACCATTCGGTACAACCACCAGCCGAAGTCCCTTCTATGAATAGTCAATGTAAAATATGTTAGTGCCAGGGCCGTATCCAGTACCTAATGTTATTTGTATCGTGAAGGAATTTAAATTTTTGTATAAAGAATTATTTTCTGAATCATTTTGTTGACTTGATTTTAGAATTGTATAAAAATATATATATTTTTTTTCATGCTATATAGCAGCCCCCACGTCCCGCTGCTTTTAGATCTCGACCGGCCTGTTCGGATGTCGAGTCCCTCATGCGGTTAGACTAACCTTCAACGCGCACGCGAAATATATAAACTAAGATACGAGTACAAAGCATGCTTAAATACATAAACTAAGGTTTTACAATAGGCATTGAATCAATCATCCCCGAAACCGACCCAAATATGGTCACAACTTTAACCACACCTCGGTCGCCCTCTCATAATGACAGATTCAATTTATGGTGTTAAACAATGACCCATATTAGGACCTTAGCGGCGATGACACAAGGGATTGTCCTTCGAGCCTTTCCTAGGATCATATACGAAGAATGGAACTTTCCCCCAGACAAAGTTTGAGGCAAGGACTGGAGTTGTTAAAAATATGTATAATATTTTGTATATAATAAATTCATGCAATATTGTAAAATAAATCATAATAAATACAAGGTTGTGAGTCATTTTCGCCTTAAGTTACGAAAAGAAAGGAAGAGGAGTTTGTTAAGATACAATAAAATAATGATAAATACATAAATACGATAATTCATGCAAGGCGTCGTTAGTAAACTACCGGGTGTCGAGCCCCTCATGCGATTAGGCTAAACTTTAACGCGAAATATAATAAACTAAGATACGTGTACAAAGCATGCTTAAATACATAAACTAAGGTTTTACAATAGGCATTGAATCAATCACCCCCGAAACCGACCCAAATATGGTCACAACTTTAACCACACCTCGGTCGCCCTCTCATAATGACAGATTCAATTTATGGTGTTAAGCAATGACCCATATTAGGACCTTAGCGGCGATGACACAAGGGATTGTCCTTCGAGCCTTTCCTAGGATCATATACGAAGAATGGAACTTTCCCCCAGACAAAGTTTGAGGCAAGGACTGGAGTTGTTAAAATTATGTATAATATTTTGTATATAATAAATTCATGCAATATTGTAAAATAAATCATAATAAATACAAGGTTGTGAGTCATTTTCGCCTTAAGTTACGAAAAGAAAGGAAGAGGAGTTTGTTAAGATACAATAAAATAATGATAAATACATAAATACGATAAATAATGCAATGGAGTCGTTAGTAAACAACAATAGTCAACACATTTTATAAATTATTGAAATATTAAAAGCTTGATAAAGTATTCAGTTCCTTCACAATACAGAATAATGAAAATTTATAAAGATAGATAAGTACCTAATTTTAAATTTAAGGCCTGGCTGAATTTGGTCCTGCTGCAATAGTCTGGTAACTAAAACTTTGAACTTATTTAATTTAATCGAATTGAGAATGATTATCTTAAAATAACTAAAACTTAAATTATGTAGTCCTGAATTCTTTAACCAGAGACACAGATCACAATTCATACACCCAAACTCATACTAAATTATAAAAAATATAAAAAAAAAATACTTTAATAAATATAAAGCTCCCTAAATAAGGCCCTGTCGACTAAGATTATAGAAACAAACCAAAGACACAATTACGACTCAAATCCTGAAGTAGGTACCTCACCAAACCGAGGTAAAGCTCGACCGAACATTCAATAATAAAATACTGTAGTGACATAGTGCTTGACAAAAAAAAAAAAAACACCATAATAAACAAAAACAAAAATATACCTATAAATACAAACAGACAAAAAAAAATATCTCTCTCAACCATAAGATACCCTAGGACCTAGAAGACACACTTAACATTTCATAAATTTAATAATAATATTTCACAGTTCAATAATGAAAGCCCATAATAATAAATTAATGTGTCTGTTCGAAAAACACAGTGAGACCTAAATATTATTATTATTATTATTGAACTCTGAAATACATCTATCTACTTAATACAAATACGATGAGGACCACGGACAAAGAGGAAGTACTTTTTGCAACTGCAAAGAAACAATGATTCTATTAGAAAGATGGATAGAAATACGTAAATATGTATTTCTATACATTTTAGAAATTTTGAAGAATTATTATGAAAGACCTTTCCAAGGAATGAAGTGTTTGAAGAAGAAATATACCTACTTATTAAAGTCGGACAGAACTAATTATTATAAAGTATCTTCACACAGAACAGCCTACCCTGTTGGAATTTTAAACTTCACCAAGCAGAAAAGAACCCAACCTTTAAACTTCAGTCCCAAATATTTATAAACAATGATAAATCATAGACAACACATACCCTGCAAAAGCACCAAGTATCTCTTTTACAAAAAATAATGAATCTGGGTTCACACAAAGTAAACAAAAAAAAAAACATGACACCCCACTGACCTGAATTGGTGTAAAAGGAGAAGAGAAAAAAAAATGTCGGCATCGGGAATCGAACCCACGACCAGCATAATATGATACGACCTCCTGAGCGGATACCAACCATATTTAATCTAAAATTCTAATAACTTACAATTCATATTCCATCATACCTTGCAAAACTCTTATGTATAAACAAAACCGACCAAAGTCCACTTTATAATATGCCCATCATTCACCCTTACAACTCTTTTTCTCAATATTACTACAAACCAACCCACTCGGTCAACAAGTACCTAACCATAATAATCGAGAACGTTAAAAGTTATTTTAACAAAACAAAATAGACTTATTAACCTCATCTATAGGTATAGGTTAACACTCTCCAATAAAATAGCCGGCGAGACTTAACGCTTGAAGCATTCTCTACCAGTCTGCCGGTCCCATCCAAACTAAGACAGGATTCAAACCCCGAATTGAAATTTCAAAATATAGAGAAAAAAAAACCCTTAGAGAGTTTCTGATCACGACCGGGAATCGAACCCGGGAGCTTCTGATCAGAAGTCGGAAGTCAGCGTCTATGCCACTGAACTACCATGTTCGTTAACAAAATAATTATATTGCTATTATTACAAGAAATAAAAAAAAACTACGTGACACCCAAGTAACAGCTGAATTAGTTAAATATTAATAGAGCTTTAGAAATGCATTAAAACAGTATATCAAATCTCAACATACAAAACTCTAAAGGTACCTACATTCGATTCAACAAAAAATGTGACTTTATTTTATTATTATTCCTGACAAACCAATAATATTTAACATCTTGACTCTGGTGCACACACAAATAAGTTAATATCCCTACTCTAGACAACCACTTCACGCATTCCTGAAATGTGACCATAAATTAAACATCTTTATTAGTCTCAATTCCTAACACAATATTATCCAAAGATAGTTAATCAACCTCTAGGACCAAACAAAAATAATACCAGAAAAAAAAACATCGAGTAGGTACCACCTGAAGAAAAAAATATACAGGGTACACACGAACACACAACCGTGTCTCGTCTTGCAGAAAATTAAAATAATATAAATATGTTAGTCGGATGATATTATCAATTAATTGATGTCTTCCAATCAACCGACTTTGTCTCCAAATACAATAGAAGGAAAAGTACCTAAAGCTAAACTACCCCAAAATACCTAATGATTTTATAAATATATCCCTTTCATAACAAATTATGAGTTAAACCGGCGGAACTTATCGCCTGAGGCAATTTTTTCTAGTCAACCGGTTTCGTCTAATCTGAAACAATGCAACCATGGTCAGGAATTTCGTGTGAAACGAAAGGATCTGATAGAGAGAAGAAAAAAAATAAAAATAGAAAGTCGAAAATGTGAGCCGACCAGGAATCGAACCCGGGACCCCAAAATGAGAATAAATATATTCGAATTCAAATATTACCCTTACCGAAATAGCACCTAACAAACCTACATATAAATCGATCCAATTACCCTACACACTACCAAACAATAATTATCACATACCAAAAGCAAAAGAATTTCTTAAACAGTAAAACTGCTTAGAAGATCAAATCCTCACGACAAGGAACGCCCTGTATAGAAACATTCAGGTACCTACCATACATAATATTTCCAGCGACTCGTAATATAATATCCCTAACCAGAGTACATTCGAATAAACTCTCTTCAGATCACACCTCGAGATAATTAATACATTTGGAGATCCAAACAAAATAAATATTATTTGTCTCTCACAAACAACCAAAGAATATTATTGAAAATTTAACCTGAACTATTTAAAACAAAACACCTAAACTTACCTCATCATTCACGCTTATTTTTCGACATCGCACATTCGAAATTCTTTCATTAACACATTTCCTTGCTGAACAAAATATCAAATAAAACCCTGCATTCTCTAGAGAATAATTTACTTCAATCCTACAAAATTACCAAAAGAGACCTCCCCTCGACGTTAACAAAATATTTAATATTATTATTAAATCCAAAACAACAGCAACAAAATATATACAAGGAAGAAAAATATCATAAAATCCCTAAATAAAAGAGACCTCCCCTACTCTTTAAGATTAATGTTATACAGTTTAATAAGACAATCTTACAATCTAATTCTAACTCTTGAAACTAATACTTCTTCCAATAAACTGACTAGAACTTTCAACTATTTATTCAACCAACTGAGAATTTTCCTACCTCCCCTAAACCAAAGCTATATAATAACCAACCTGAGAATTATTTTACCTCCCCTGCTCTGCTGATCAAATTTTTAACCAAAATTTCCTGAACCTCCCCTAGATGACAACTCCATAATAACGATAAACAAGAGAAAGAAAAAAAAACGTAGTAAATCAGGTTTGTCTTTACAGGGGTAAAGACAAGAATCCTACGGTCACGAGGCACCATTCTGTGACGGGATCCCCTCAACGGGAAAGCTATTACTAACTAGAATTCCGCTAAACTACCTAACCTCGGAACTACACCTGATCTAGCTAAATCAACGTTTAACAAAACCGTGTAAACCGAATCGCCTGAAGGAACGCATCAATGTACCTATATAATAGGTAGAAGACTCTAAGGCGAATACCTACGAACCCAAGATGAAGGGGTTAACAACCTTCATGATACGCACCTGTAATCACGGTTAAGGAAATCGTATGTGCTTTCAAGAAGACTTTCTGATCGCTACGTGGAATCTAATGGCCATGATGATATTGTGATCGTCTAGTAACCTAAATTCTAGGACCCAATACGTTGTGTACGAAATTAATTATAACAATCATTCAACTATATAAACCTGTAAACATTTGATCAGCCCTAAAATAAAGGTGATAATAGAACACATCTATATAACCAAACAAATCGCAGGATGCTCCACCATTTGTGATGTTAGTAATAATGAAATGAAAGAGTCCTACCTTAAATCCTCAGTTCTGTGAAATGACATGAGAAGTATTCAAAACAAGATGAAACAAAATATTCGACAATTTATAACATGGTTGAAAGTTTTCACAAATGATGGTCGTCGATAGCTGAAAATATTAGTAGATAAGCATGCAATCAATCCTAGCCTACCATGATATCATGAAACTTTACCCCCCCTCCCCCCTGAAATCAAGATAGAACCATTACGGGCTTACGACCGTCTTCTACTTGGTTTCGAAGGCTGGCTTAATGCGCTTTATGTTAACCACGTTCGCCATTACACTTTGAAGTGAACGGTTCTACTCGATAATACACAAATCCCTCCCCAAACTAAGCAAACAAATTAAAATAGATAATAAAGTAAAGTAAGACTTATCAATGATCCAGAGTTGCTATTTCTTTCTTGAATACACTGACTCTATGTTTTAAAAGATTCTAATTCAAATCGGTTCCCAGATAACACTTAATTACGTAAAATATTAATTAAAAATGCAACACTGAATTTAATTTTATGCTTGAATCTAAAAGGAATTTACTACAAATATATTTCACCACCCAGTAGCACACAAAATTAATATCTTATAAAATGTTCAATAAAATAATCAATAAAAATCACTAACTGAAAACAGGGCTATCCAAAGGATTTCGTACGAGAACGAGCCTCTACACCCCCGTCGACGATGCAAACCGAACTGTCCCGAGATGAACTCAGGCGCATAATTTATCTAATACAAAATCCTTCGTATCCCATCTTCAGTCAATGTTTCATGACTCTATCCAAAAGCGTTCCAAACAATCAAGAGTATTGGTATGTGAAGTGTTTTAATCATTTCTCCACATATAAATTGGAAGACTTCGATCCCTAATTAAGTAAAATATGTCACTACTAATATTAGACTAACATAAAATAGTATTTAAGTTTATAAAATAAGCTACAATATTTCAATAAAATGAATGGCCACGACACTAGGTTCAAATCTACTTTATCAAAACTTCTGTAATGTTATGTATTTGATACTCGCGCAGTTAATAAACAATTATTGTTTTCGTCGCTAAGATTTGGAAAATGAGCGATTATCGGTCAAATCGTAAAGATAAATCGTTGCGTGTGTATCCAACTATTGTTTTGGAAAGGAAATTGTGAAATAGCGCTCGCCCAGTCTTTGGCAGAGGAACCCTCATAATGTTGAAAATTATAATCTAAATAAGTTATGTTCTAAACTCGGCTTTAATCTGGGTGAACACAAGTATGTAAATTTTATCCTACCGTTTTTATTTTTTTTATTTAACCTGAGTTTTGTCCATCGTATCTGAAGTTTTACTGGACCTATAATCATCTACATAATAATTCAATTGTGTATGTATTTATTTTTGTATGTTGGCACATCACGCATAAACCTCACACTCTAGGTTTGATTTTAATCGTCGTGGATCCTTGCAGGTATATTTGAGGTAATTATCGATATAATTTTTTCCTATTTCTCAAATATATTTAATGTTATTTACAAATTTCTAAAAATTTAAAATCTTCATACAAAAATTTCAATTAATGAGATAGTCATGTTTTAAAAGTAAAAATTATACGTCTAAACTCTGTGTAGAACTGTAGCATTACGGTATAAAAATGTATAAAATCGATCAAAGTTTGATTTGAAATACAAAAAATATAAGTACAAGTCTTTTAATTCTTATTTTATAAAGATTTTCACAGAAAAATATTATAAAATATCTACGCCATGACAGATGCCTAAATCCGGTAAAGCAGAGTCCGCTTGCACCCTCTCTCTCGTATGGTACCTCAATTATCACGACAGTCATTTAAGTAGGTCAAACTAACTATACATAATATAATACTAGGTAGGTAGGTACCTATATCTACACACAGTATGGAGGACTTGCATAACAAAACCAACATACATTCTTCTTATAATTTTTTCGCGTATTTAGCAGTGACTCTTATTTTTTCCTTTTGAAACATTAAGATAATATTATACTCCTGGTTTTGAGAAGGGGAAAGCTGCAGACAAAACCTGTTCAATAACCTACTGCTCAAGTCTGACTAGCCAAATCAACAACGTAAAGCAAGACGGGTATCGGCTAATACAAAATATTATGACAACGGTTATAAAATTGTTAAGACAAGAAACCACCAGCAGTTACTAGTCATAAAAATATATTCTTACAACATCTCTCGAAGTGTTTCGAAAAAAAAAGCAGATTCAAAAGTAATAAAGTTCAGTGCCATTATGATGTGCCAATGCAGAGGTTATTAAATTTGATGGGATTCCTCGGCGAAGCTGAGCGCTGGACCATTTCTTCCAGATGTGTGTTCTTAATGGTAGATATAAATTATCGAAGATAAGGTTCAACTTACTACGGGGTTCTATTCTGTGTGAAATAAAAATTCTTAACACCGCGTAATAAAATTCGATTCCGAATGGTTTATGTTTATAACTTTGTTCATAATTCTTAGTAGATGTTCCAACTTTTAAATGGGAGTGAGCAATTAAAGATTTAAGCAGAAATAAAGTGGGGAGAAGAAGAATAAAGAATTTATGTGTAACCAATCCAAACTCCCTTTACGCCCAACACAGGGGCATAGAGAGGCAACAAGAGCTATTCATTGCGCTTAATGTTTATGACCTCCTCCCACACCATCTCCAAATCCCTCAGCTCTGCTTCGAATGAGCGCAACACGGTATGAGAGGGTCTTCCTCGTCTTCGGGACTCTGATTGGAGGAAAAACAGCGCTCTCCTCGGCCAACCGTCATTCGGCGTCCTTAACACGTCTCCCAGCCAAGTCCGTCTCTTATGCACAATGGTGAAAGTGATGGGCCTTAGCTGGGTGCGCTACCTATAGCGTCGTTCATGATGTGGTGGTACCATCTTACAGGTGCGTGGTGAGGAGTATTATATTTAAGAGAACTTAAAAGAACGTTACCTTCTTAATGATGTAATAATTTTGAAATTAAATTGGCTCTTGACAGAAATTGTCAGTTTTTCATAGTTGGTGCGAGTGCGAAAACAGACGCATCGGTTGGATTTGTAATCGATTTATCATTAAACAAATTCGAATTCAATAATAAGGACCACAAGACAATATATTGACGATCTCGTTATCGATCTCGGCGTTACTATTAAAAGTTACACACAAAATAAGTCAGCAATAATTACTTTATAAAGATATTTAGTAGTTTCGTTGCTTTCCTATGTTCCTAGAGAACCGTTAAGGGGAAAGCAAGTAGCGAAATTGCTACTTAATATGTGAGAGTGTCACGGTGAAAATTAATTGCCTGCTAATTTTGTTGCAAATTAATTTTGTACCGAGATTAATTATGTGTAGCGAAATGCGGGGAAGGGTTTACATCGGTTAAGTTACCCGGCACACTACTTACTTTCTCAAGAGAGTGTCGGCATTAAGAAGTTGTTATTTTAATAAAATATTCATTAAGAATAAATTAAAACCGAAATGATCTGATGGACTTTAAACGCGCTTTTGGTGCTATATGCTTATAGCACCACCTAATCGGAATTTGTGAAAAGTATAATATGTTTACACGTATTCAATATACGCACTTTGGTAGCACGGCGGAGTCAAACCAGCCTCCGTAGACGATTTGAATTTGCGAATGAATTTTTCGTCAATGCAGAGTGCGAAAAAAATGAACTTTCTACTACATATAAACAATGATTTAAACCAAACAAACACTTATATAAAAAGTGGACAGTTAACATTAACTTCCTACTCTACATTGACAAAAAAAATCGTTCGCAAAATTTTAATTAAGTATCTAGAGTCCCTGACTTTACTCTATTTCTATACAGAATGATCAAAAAAGTAAACGATTTGAAACTTTTTGGTTTTGATTACCATTGCTTTGACATTGATATCTAAGTATATATCAGTACATCGTCTTACAGTCTTAAGAGAAATCGAAGGAGGCACCTCAAGTCTTCCAATGTAATACATCCTGCGCAATGAACTTCTTCTACATATATACACCATGCCTAAATACCCAAGCTCTAAGAGAAAATATTTCCAAACCCTGATAGAAAGGAAGAAACACACTTATCACTTGCACTGGAGTTGTTTATCTTCGAAATGATCTAAAAACAATCCGGTTCAAACGCCCCTTGGAGACGCCACTCAACAAACAAACACCTTAAGGTGATTAATTACAGATTAGACAACCCTTTACTACACCCGCGTGAAAATTATATAATGTGTAGCTTTGACTACCAAAAGCCTTCGTCCTCCATAGCCGAGTATAATAGTCCCGTGCTATTTTTTTCAAATCCCACCACTTTGCAAATGCCTTTCTCCTGCTTCTAATTTCTGGAATGCTTTCTGTAAAAATTGGTTATTGAAGGGTAAATTAGTTACCTTTTGGTAGTGACCAAACAACTCGACAACTGCCTATCATAGATCGCACAATATCATGCTGAAATTCTATGTAAATTCGTTAAGTATCTATTCTTTTGTTTTCTTAGTAGTGTTCAGACCTGCAAAGTTTTTTTACCTCAGTTCAGACGACCCTTCTATATAGCAATAATGTTCGCTGCTCTTCATCTGTCAAACGTCATTTTGTTATTGTAGGTCACGCTGGTCACGCAATATGATGGCATAAAACGAAAGTTTTTCTAAACAAATGTGTCAGTATAGCCGGAGAAACTTGTTACATAGGGCAATTTTTTCTTGTTAACCGCTCCCGTCCAACCTGCCAGGCCGGGTAGAAATTTCAAGCGAAAACTTCTGACCCGACTGAAAATCGAGCCCGCGACCTCTTTATCAGAAGTAAACGTAAGTAAACCTCTAGGCTATATAGTTTAGTTTAGTTTAAGTAAGCGGAGAGCAGATCCCGGTAACCTAATGGCATAGGCGCCGACTTCAGCTCGTAGTAGGGTAATCGAAGCAAGTAATCCGATAACTGAAGGTCTTAGCAGGGTAATCGATGAAAGAAATACGATAATGTAACTTCGTAGCAGGCTAATCGAAGAAAGTAGAACGTTAAAGTAAGCGAGTAGTTGAAATTTAACTCGAATAAAAAAATGAAAAATTATGATAAAAAATTGAAATGTCTTGCTTTATAAATAAATGATTCCGCGTTTTATATAACAGTATGGCAAGTTTTCGCTGTCAATCATGTAATATGTATGTAAGAGCTGGTTAATCTGGAAGATGAAATATAATATATTCTATAGAACCTCTTATATACCTATGTATATAAGTGCGTATACAAATTCAGCTAATGAAGTTAAGTACCTAATGTGATGTAGGAAAATCTAAACCTGAAATTATTTACATAATCAGTACCGCTATTCTGAATTTTACTCACTGACGTAAGTGAGAAACTCGCGGGAATTTTGTATCGGGCTGCGGAGCTTTCCAAAGTATTCTGTAGGGGGCGATTTACTCGTTCCATACGAAATGTTGTTACTTCAAGCCAACGTAAATGCCACGAAAACTTAAAATAGGAGTACAGGATTATCTTTTTGCAAAACGGTGTGTACAAATTTTTAACGCTCAATTCCGATCCAATCGCAATCTCAATAACGATGACATTATGAAATTAAGATTTTGGTGGCTAAGTATCAAAATAGTTCCACGATTAGTCTTTTTGAATCCGGTAGGTATAAATTTGAGAAAAAAATGGTACAAATAAGAATATATATATTGGTAATTTTTCTTTATTAGTGTGTATTTTATTTATACCATTTTGTGAATAGCATAAAAATACACAAAAAATGGATAAAATTACTTTATTAATAATTTTTAAAAATATAGTAATACTTTTTGTAACTTTACGAAAAAATTTACTAGTTCGTGATTGAGTAAGTATTCTGATAGCTCGACTATTCAAACCAATTGGTTTACAACGAAATCGGGATTTAATAGTACCCCTCCTGTATCGTCTATCTATTTATCGTTCTTTTAATGAAGTAACCAGGGAGTAAAAAAAAGATACAATGACATGTTCTTATGGAAACACGCATTCTTGTGTTTGTGAAGTAGAAAAATTGCAATTCATTTAAAGTTTAAACTAACATAGGTACTCATAGTACTCGGGGTCCAAGGAAGTGTATTGCGCAATATAGGGCACTACATTTCAACTCTACTCTCACCTTCACGCGGTGGACCCTGTTACGCTGGCCCAGCTAAAGTTGAGGTTCTTATGGTCCCGATGGATGCTCGGGCCAGCAAACAGACGAGAGAGGGGTGCCTTGCATGGTTGTCCAACATGTAAGTCATATCCAACACCTGTATCCCATCTACCCTCCTCTAACAAAAACCCTCCCACCCATATCCACATCTTCCCATCATTCCGGAAGGAGTAAACCTTTCAGACTAAAAATCCCCAATCCAAGGTGTCATTCGATCCGTGCCGAAGGATGCGTGGCTAACGGGAAGGTTAGTCGATAACGGAGGCTCCCTGATACCAGGCAACCTCAGGGTGATTTTTAGCCTTACCTCTACATGCGGGGCTCTGTAGGGGCGGACTTTTATTTCCCTAGCTCATCGTGGGATCAACATGGACCTTAATAAATTAATTAAAAAAACGAAAGAAATGGCTATGGAGGATGCATCTGGCTCCTCCATAGAAACGATGGAAGTGGAGGGTGCCTCTGGTGCCGCCACGAAAATAACCTCTGTGGAGGATATATCAGGTACCCCCACAGAGAAAACCACCGTGGAGATTACTCCTAATATCTCAACGGATATAATCGATGTGAAGGATATACCAGGTACCTCCACATCAGTGGTCGAAGGGGGCATTAGGCCACAAGACCAAAAACCAACGCCGCTGTCGGGAGACAAGAATCCACCTAGGGTCTATCTCTCGGGAGCGGCAAAGAAACGTCTCAGGAGACTCCTTGCGGAGGGCAAAAGCCGAGAAGAGGCACTGGTGCTCTGCAGGAGGCCTCTTGGGAATGCTTCGGGAGAACAGGCGGAGACGAGGGCAAACAAGAGGCCGCGCCCCACCGATGAATCCCCGAAGGACAAACCCAACAAAATCAGAAGGCAAGGAGACAAAACAGGTCCCTCCTTCAGAGATGTTGCCAGCTCGATTAGAGTTGGAATACAAGACCAAAACAAAAGTCTTAAGGACGAAGAAATGAGGGCCATAGCGGACTCAATTCTCCAAAAAGTCGACGAGATCTCGGGCAGCGGCATGGGCCCAAGATTTCTAGCGACCCACTTCAAAATGGGGTGCCTGACCGTGGTTTGTGGTGACGAACGCAGCAAGGCTTGGCTGACTGACTGCGTCTCTAGCCTAAAACCCTACGAGGGGGCATGTCTTCGGGCCATTGATGAACGAGACATGCCCAAACCAAACATCGGTACAGCATGGATTCCAGGTCCTCCACTAGAGGCAAGAGTCCTGCTGAACCGACTAGATGTTCAGAACGCAGGTCTGAACTGCATGGGGTGGAAAATCCTCCACAAAAACACCCACGAGGGGAAGGGACAGATTGTGACCTTCGCATTTGACGATGCTGCCCTCGAGGGGTTGGAAAGGATCCAATACAAACCCATCTTCGGATTTGGAGCCATACACTTTCGTGTCAAGGCTAAAGCTGGCAGTGAACAGACCACAGGGCTGCAGGCCGGAGCTTCCGCGAAGGAGAGCATCGAGAATCTGAAGGGACCCGAGAGCTCTACCGACGCGACGAGGTCCGAACCTGCGCCAGGGCCCAGTGCGACGACCCCAGCTCTTAAACAATCACGGCCTGAAGGACTGACAGCTCCAAAAATAGGAATGCCAGCTAGAAAACAGGCACTTGAATCAGGGAAAGATCCGAAAGGACTTCCCAGATTCAAGACCAAAAAAGGCCCGCGAGGAAAAGGTGCTCATAGGCCCTCTCCCTCTGTGGAGCATAAAAACAACACCCTTCCCAAATAATCCCTTCCCGCATTAAAATAATGCATAATATAACCCCTATCCACAACCCTCTTCCCGACTCCCCCCTTAACACCAATCCCACCCCAATTCCCCCCCAAAACAAAAAAAAAAATCAAAACATGTTCAAGATAATTCAAATCAATCTCCACCATGCGAAGGCCGCCTCCGCATTACTCTCCGAAAAAATGCTTAAGGAGAAACTGGACATAGCTTTGATTCAAGAACCATGGATCATCAAGAACATGGTAAAAGGACTTGGCAGCGCAGGTAAGACTCTGTATGCCACTAATAGAATAAGACCAAGAGCCTGTATTCTATTTTCAAAAAACGTTAAGTTTATGCCAATCCCAGAAATCTGTACAGATGACCTGGTAGCAGCATATGTATCTCTCCCGGGACAGGCAACCCAAAGAATAGTAATATGTTCAGCATACCTGCCCGGAGAAAAAGAAGACCCCACACTTCAGCTAGCTCCAGTGGTGGACTACTGTCGCAGCCATGGTACCCAGTTAGTCCTGGGCTGCGACAGTAACTCTCATCACACTACATGGGGCAGCACAGACACAAATCATAGAGGAGAAATACTTTATGATTACCTCTTGACGCACAAATTACACACACTCAATCGTGGCACCACTCCAACATTTGTCACCAGGGTGCGGGAAGAGGTACTAGACATTACTATCTGTGCGGAGTCTTTGATGGACCGCGCACGTCACTGGAATGTCTGTGACGACATTACCATGTCAGATCACAGATACATCAGATTCGACATTCTAATCAATAAAATTAGAGAAATCGAATCGTACCGAAATCCAAGGGCCACTAATTGGGACGGCTTTAGGCACCAACTAGAGGAAAACATAAAAAATATTACCAAAACCGTCAGATCAATTGAACAAATTGAATCAGCGGTAGGGGATCTAAACTCTCATATGCTGAATGCATACAAAGACAACTGTCCCCTTAAAACCACCAAGACAAACCGAAAGGTCCCCTGGTGGAGTGAAAAATTAAACTCACTCAGGAAAGAATCCAGAAGACTCTTCAACAGAGCAAAAGCTAGTGGAGACTGGGATTCTTATAAACAATCTCTTACGAAATATAATAGAGAATTAAGGAAAGCCAAACGACTGTCTTGGAGGAAGTTCTGCGAAGAGATAAATGGTCCCTCGCATGTGGCTAAGATCCACAAGATATTGTCCAAAGGACCTCCTTCCTATCTGGGCTCACTAAGGAAAACCGATGGGACATTCACCGAGAACGATGAGAAGACCCTGGAGCTTCTGGCACAGGTGCACTTCCCAGGCTCAAATATTATATCTGAATCTGACGCTCTTAGGGCACAGGTCACCAAAAAACCCAAACCCGATATTGAGGATTGGAGAAGAGCGTCGGAGATTTTCAGACCCAATCAGATTCTATGGGCTATAGACAGCTTCCAACCATATAAATCTGAAGGGGAAGATGGCATTTTCCCCGCCCTACTGCAGCAAGGAGGAAAAATTATCCTACCTACAGTAATCAAAATCTTCAGAGCAAGCTATGCATGGGGATACATACCGTTAGATTGGACCAGGGTTAGGGTAACATACATACCCAAAGCTGGGGACAAAGACAAGTCACAGCCTAAATCCTACAGACCAATTAGCCTTACCTCATTTTTGCTTAAAGCAATGGAGAAAGTGCTAAATCAATACATAAGGGAAAAATATCTTAAGATAAAACCCCTACATATTAGACAACATGCCTATCAAACTGGCAAGTCTACGGAATCTGCTCTGATCGAATTAACCGACAGACTGGAAAAGGCCATAGAGGACAAAGAAATTGCCCTATGCGCCTTTCTCGACATTGAGGGCGCCTTTGACAATACATCAACGGACGTCATACTCAAAAGCATGAATGAAAGAAGCATCGACCAAACAACACTAAATTGGATTGAAGCGATGCTGTCGAATAGGGTGGCCAAAACCACACTACTCGACAAAACGTTAGCTGTACGGGTAGCGAGAGGATGTCCTCAAGGAGGTGTTTTATCACCCCTAGAATGGTCCATCGTAGTCGACAGCCTTTTATGGAGGCTAAACAATGCTTACTTTAATACACAGGGCTATGCAGACGACTTGGTTATCACGGTTGTAGGAAAGTTCCAAGGCACCGTATCCAGTCAAATGCAAAAGGCTCTGAAATTGGTGGAAACATGGTGCAAAGACTATGGTCTCTCAGTGAACGCCAATAAAACTGTAATAATCCCTTTTACCAATAAAAGAAAGCTGGATGAGCTTAAAGAACCAACTTTCTTTGGTAAAACTCTAACTTTTTCCAAGGAAGTCAAGTACCTGGGCCTAATCCTGGACCAACGACTGACATGGAACCCTCACTTGGAATACATTGCCAAGAAAGCTAAAATAGCTTTAGGTACCAGCTGCAGAATAGCTGGACTGAAATGGGGCCTTCAGCCGAGGCAAACCCTTTGGCTATATACAGCCATGGTAAGACCGATTGTCACCTATGGCTGTGTAGCCTGGCAGAAAAAAACCCAACAGAAAACGTGTACTGACACGCTAAACAAAGTTCAGAGACTTGCATGTCTCCTCATAACGGGCGCCATGTGCTCAACGCCCACGGCCGCGCTGGAGGCGGTGCTGTGCCTGGGCCCACTGCATATACATGTGCAGTTGGAAGCTCGGATGGCGCTGCTTCGGGCGGCGGCGGGGGGCGGGGACAGGTGGCGCTCCAATGTATTCAGAGGACTATATGGGGACCTCTACAAAGCCCCCATCATGGGCATGCCTTCGGACACCATGAATGTGGTATACAGCTTTGTTAAACATTACAAAATAGAAATACTTGAAAGAGAGATATGGCGAGAAAATGATCCCTACTCCTTTCGAGATGGAGACATTGTATGGTACACAGATGGCTCCAAAAAAGATGACCGAGCAGGGTCTGGAGTATATGGCGTGCGCCCTAGGATGGAGATATCAACCAGCCTGGGAGAATATGCCACTGTCTTCCAGGCAGAAATGAGTGCTATCATTGACTGCGCTCACATAAACCTGCAACGATCATATTACAATAAAAAAATCTACATCCTCTCAGACAGTCAAGCGGCTCTTAAAGCCCTTGAGTCAGTAGAGGTGAGATCCAAACTAACGATGGAATGTATACAGGCCCTGAATCACCTTGGTGCAAAAAACACGGTGAGACTAGTCTGGGTGCCCGGGCACTGTGGAGTCATGGGCAATGAAAAGGCCGATGAACTTGCCAGAGCTGGCGCAGAAAAACCCGCATTTGGTCCAGAGCCCATCTGCGGACTACCACGTAACGCTCTCAGAACCAGCCTAAAGAACTGGGTCAAAGACAAAAGTTACGAAATTTGGGCAAACAACCCAGGGATGAAACATGCGAAGGAACTAATCACAGGGTACTCGCAGAAGTTCACCTTTGAAGCACTCAAACTTTCCAAAAAACAAATAAGGATCCTGACGAGGACCTTAACAGGACACTGCAGACTGCGCAAGCATATGTCCATAATAGGACTCTCAGACACTCCAATCTGCAGATTCTGCTCAGAGGACTACGAAACACCAATTCACATCCTCTGCAGCTGTGAAGCACTCGCTCACAAAAGAAGTCACACCCTCGGTGGGCCACTACTGAACGCTGAGAAGGTAAGACTGCTCGCACCTAGGCAAATTGTGAGCTACATGACTCACATAGGCCTGGACAACGAGCTGTAACATTGAGGGAAGTCACAATATTCCTATCCTGGTCGCAGTGACATAAAGGGTAACCTGGTCCCTTAACCCTCTTTCAAAAAAAAAAAAAAAAAAAAAAAAAAAAAAAAAAAAAAAAAAAAAAAAAAAAAAAAAAAACATAGGTACTCGTAATTTGAAAGTAGTTAATAGCCAAAGTAAAAAACTAGGCTAGAAAATATATCAAGAGGTCGTGGACTTGTGGAGCCTTCTAAAACCGTGTATTTCTATTGAACTTCTTCTATACCTACTCTAAATCGGGGAAAATTTTAATCATTTTTGATTTTTCACAGAACCAATCATTTGCCAATAAGACAAAGGTGCTTGTTTTTGAAAGAGAAAATTTAAGAACGCAATGTAGTGTGAAAGTGAATGATGAGAACTTGGAACAAGTGGATGAGTATGTCTGTTTAGGTAGCTTATTTAGCAGAGATGGAAGGTGTGAAAAGGAAATTGAAAGAAGGAAACTGGTTGGTAGAAGGGTTGGCGGTGCACTAAGACCTCTAATGAGAAATAAGAATGTATCTCTTAAATCCAAACAATTGATGCACAATGCAATCCTGATTCCATCAATGATGTATGGGAGTGAAGCATGGACATGGACGAAAAATCTGGAAGTTGGAATAAATGCTGTAGAAATGAGATCACTGCGTAGGATATGCGGAAAGAGACTGATTGATAAGGTGAGGAATGATAGTATTAGAAAGGAATGTGGAGTGGATGTTAGTGTAGTGACTAGAATGAAAGTGAATAAATTAAGGTGGTTTGGGCATGTAGAGAGAATGAACGAAGATAGAATGATTAAAAGGATATATAAATCTGAAAGAATGGGTGCACGCAGACGAGGTCGACCTCGAATGACATGGTCCGATCATATCGGTGCCGTTTTAGAGGAGGGCCAAGTCAGGAGTAAAAGGAATAGAAGAGCATGTATGCGGAATGTTATGCGTTTGGATGAAGCGAAAGAGGTTTGTTTGGATAGGAAAGAGTGGAAATCCGTACTCTCTGCCTACCCCCTTCGGGAAACGGCGTGATGGGTAAAAAAAAAAATTTTTTTATATCAATGAATGTTCGATTTTTCTATTTCATTTTTTCTTTCGAACGTTTTCTAGTGCTTTTTTATGGGTTGTTTTTCTAAGAATGCGAAGTTTCAGAGAACGGTGTCATTAGAACGTTGTTTATTTTGTTACCGCAGTTACAAAAAGCATTGTCGTTATTTTCTTAAACGACCGCCGTCTTGTCAGTGTCAGATGATTGGTGAACGCTTTCATTGATAGCACTGAATTATTACTTATTAATAAAGCACCTTCTGTGCTACGAGATTGATACAAAATGTCTTCTCCCATACAATATTCATCCTCCTCTGATGCTTGGTTATCCTCTAAACAAATAACTAAAGCAAAATCAAGATCGTTCATTTTCACGTTCCGAAACAATTTGACGTTTGTTTTTTAAATAACGGAGAGTACGGGCACGGAATTTTCCAAATGTCACCGTAAAACCGCTGTCGTAATATACGGCCGCTGAAGACGGCCGCTCCCTAGGAACTCACTGCATTAGTGTGTTCACTTTACGTTAAGAGCGTTCGCCATATAGGTGGTCAAATTCAAAGTTTCACACCATGGAAGTATTACTCAAATGCCCCCAGCAGAATTCGATCCCATCCAGATCCTTATTTTTTTTATTTATGAGTTATTTATCTATTATAAAAATATCAGCTTGATATGACATAGCTTCCATGCACCTTAATATAATTTCAATAGGAGACCATCTATTGATTTGAGGGTTATCAGTTCGACATTCGAGAAAACTAGACGCAAGTACAAATCTTGCCATGCTAATGATTTCAGAAACAGCTAGGCGTCTAACTAAACGATTGGAATTGCATTCTCTCTTCGTGATGGTGAAGTCATATTTATTACAATTTTACAGGAAAGGATTATCGACCATATCCTTCTAGCTGTTACTTATACAAATAAATTAGAGAGAACCATATTGTCGATTTTCCTGCTTGTCAGATGTTTATGTCTTAAGTTATCAATAAGTGCTATCGCTCCGTCGGTTAAGGTGAGGAAATCCGAGAAACTGCCTTGATATGCTCTTCTATCACACTCTGTGATTTGTGGTCTGTCTCTCGGCTCCACAGTCGCTCCCAGGGACATCTATCCAACCACATTTGTGTGGTGAAGTCCACGCGTCTGTCCAGTGCGGATTCTATTGAGCGGACCAGATTTTCTTGGCTGGTCAAAGCCAGGTGGTGTTGTACGGTAGGGCGTCCAAGGGTCGTTCCGCGGCAAATTCGCTGCATTCGGCAGTCCATGAATCCAGTACGTTGTAATAATTATGGCCCTAGTTAATATTATTGGCTGTTCTGAGTGTAGGGTTTTTTGATCCAATCCGATTACTATGAGCGAGGTAGTTGAGGTCTGTATTGGCTGGCAATGCTGGGCTTTCAATCCATTTGGAATACTCTTTGGTGAGGGTTTCACCTTTCAAATATTGGGCGGTGGAATGTGGCTTAGGACAGGCAGCCATTGATAATTGAGATGAAATAAAAAATTCAGCGATTGATAAAAAGACATTCTATGTAACATTCAGGGAAATTGAACAAAAAGATAGATTCTTTACAGATATCATTGGCAGTACTGCCTTATTAGATTACTATAACAACTCTCTTCCTACCCCAGAAGAGACCCAAGGTGATGTTAATACGCATTATTTAAATTCATTTCTATTCCGTCTCACGAGAAAACGGAAACGAATCTTAATGTGTATTATTCAAATTACTTCACGTACAACCGAACAGTTCACGTTGGTGAATTTAAAATATACAAACAGTAGGTATAAAAATTCGTTGAACGCACAATCACTTCTGATACGCCATACTTTATTTACCTACAGTCAAGATGCGCTATGTCAGATTTGAATGATTTCGAGTTATGGATGCATAATAGGTACCTTATTTTTTAATAATTTATCTTCTATAAAAATAACGGTTACGATACTAGACGAAAGGATGAAATCAGACCCATCCAGCACCGGCTAGCAAAGTTATCACGAAATTTTGTGTGCAGAGGTGTTCGTTTTTATAACAAGCTACCTCAAAATATCAAATCAACAGATGACGAAGCCTTTCAGAGAGAGATAAAATCGTTCCTCGTTGATAAATGTTTTTACTCTGTTTACGAGATGTTAGATTGATTACACGTATTCACTTACTGTATCTGTGTATGTGTGAGTGTATGTATATATGTGTGTATGAGTAAACATTCCTTACTGTTGGTTGGTGTTGTTCGTAATTGTGATGTTCCTCTTCTTGACTTGAATCCGCATTGATTTTTTTAATCTACGGCAAATGCTCCTCAGTAGAGTGGTCCAACGGGATGATTTCTGTTTATGTATTCTCTCCTCTCTATTGTTTTT